>JBAMBA010000209.1:952500-2202935 GCA_037043685.1 Drosophila hawaiiensis
GCTCCACTCCCTGACACCTGTCATCAGCTGGTAATTCACTGATATCAGAGTATTCCGCAGTTGGTTACGCTCAACTATAGCTTGTTTTATTTGTAATTTTTATACTGCCCTTATATAAGTCGTTATTAAGTCTTATAGAAATTTGCTTGACGAAGAATTACAATAATTAATCTTTATATAGTTGTTTTTTTGTGCACTTGAACAAAGCGCAATGATTTGCGGCGTAGATTTTTGTACTAAAAAGTACAAAAACTGTAAAATTGCAGTCAAGGCCAAGATTTTGATAGTAGTCATAAGTACCCTTAGTAATCTTATCTGTTCTAAATAAATCATTGCAAAAAGTACAAAGTGGATTCTTGGATTAGTTTTATAACACAATCTATAAGTTTCATGCATCAAACTAATGTACACAGAGCAAAAAAGAAAAGTGCATTTTTTAAAACAAAATGGCGAATATTAATTGAAGAAATTTTCATTACACAATTGAACACATATAGAACATGATCTTAAAAAAGAAAACAAATTCTAAACATTTTTAATTTTAAAATGGAAAATCGACATGCAAAAGTTATGAGCTCAAATCTCATAGCGAGAACATGATCTTAGAAACATAAATGCAAGAATACAATTAATATTGAAATTGCAAATATTAATTCAACAATTTATTATTCTAAAGTAAAATTCATTCAAATTGTCAAATCTAGAAGATGATCTTCAAAAAGTAAAAGTAAGGCGACAATAAAAAACCCTGATTCAAAATACGTCATTCGAAAGTTAACTGATTAATTGAGTTGAATTATTAAATAAACAATATTTAATTAAATAAACTAAAAATATATTATATATACGCCGATATTTTATTTTTTAATAATGGTGTATATAAAAAAGGCCTGTTGTTTATTTTTGTGTTTTTGATTTATAGTTAAAGCCATTAAATTTAAGATCATAAACCTGTTTTAAGCGTCGCTCTTAATCAGAGCCCCAATCCTGCTAATTGTTTTAATTACGTATACGACATGAAAACGTCGAGAGGCTTTATTTATTTCACAATTGTATATTTATTTATTTTTGTAAAGTGATTCTTGTTTGTTTTTACACAATTCTGCAAGTTTCAAGATTATGTCTGAATTTTACTGGAAAACTGACACTCAATTCTAAAAATAGGAGTGCAGAAATTGTACAATCGTCATGGAGTATTTTTTTTATATGCTGGCAACTGCATTCATTCATATCACCATTGAAAACAACTTCCGTTTTTTATTAATGAGCATTTCCGTTTTGTGCTTTCGTTTCGTTGTTGTTATTGTTCGTTGTTTGTTTATTTCATATACGAAAAGCAAAACAGAAATAACAACAACGAAGAACTGACATTTGGACTTTCGAACCAAATGAGACTAGTTAAGACCCTTTAGACCCGTTTCTAGATTAAGGCTGAGTGCACTCGAAGAAACTAAATACATAGATTGTGAGTTCGAAGCAAACTGTATTGCAATTGATTTTGTTATTGTTGGATTTTAGTAGTTAACTTTCCGCCCGGTGTACAGCGCATATAAATCACGTCTGACACAATATATATAAAATATATTGCTTGCGATATTGTTGTCATTGATATAGTAATCTATTTGTGAAGTGCTGCGATAACCAAAATGAAAATGATAATTGTGTGAACTGCAAACTGGGTTAGAGTTAGGAAAGCTGGCAAAATCGGAAAAAAAATGAGGCTCACCTTATCGTTCTCCTTGCCGTCGAACAGTTTTCCATCGACCACATCACGTTTCTTGTTCTTCGATCTGAAGCGACCCGATCGAGAAATTGTGAAATTGCGCCACTGATGCGAATATTGATCGCATCGCTTCTCCTCCTCGTTGAGGATGCTGTCCAGATAGTGGATGGTCGGTTCATGTGCGGCACTCATTTTGCCCTGGTGGGAGGATCTTCGTTGGGTTTTCTTCTTTTCGATTACTAACTGCCTGCAACTGGGTTGCGTTGCACGTTTGATGGTCTTAATGATAATGAAATCCGACAACAAAATTCAGCTTCAGTCAGTTTCAGTTCATTTTTCGCTGTTTAACGAACAACTCCCGAGCGATACCGACTATATATTTATTATCGTTGCTACATATGTGTTTTTTTTCTTGTTTTATGTGTTTTCTTTTTGTATTTCCCTTACTGGGCTTTTTTCTTTTTCTTCGTTTTGTTGTTTTTTTTTTTTTGTTGTTATCGAAGAGACGCGTCTGCGATGCGTGTTGTTAGCCGGTGCCCATCTGACTGCGGAGTTGAAAGCACAGCGCTGTTATTAACCGTAGTCTCACACACAAGTGACACAACGGCGACAACAACAGCAACGGCAACGGCAACAACAGCAACAGCTACCACAACAACAACAACTGTAACAAGACAGAACAGCACAACGAAGACTGCATACCCTAATAAACTAATAAGTAAACTATTTAAAATGTTATATTCCAGAAAAGTAGCAGATGGCCTGAACCCAATATCGAAACCAATATTAATAAAATTTCTACAACTGATCAACAATAACTTTGTTGGAGATGTTATATAGAGCTCGACTAGCAGACATCCTGTATCCATCTGCAAAATAAATAGTAAAGCAATTTTTCATGGAATTCCACTCAAATTATTCTATTATAATTGAAATTACTTAAGTCGATTATTTTGTTCATATGCCAATTTTTTCTTTGTATTTTAATGTTTAAGTTATTTCAGTGAGTATTTCGAATATAATGTTCTTCAAGTGAGGATTAAAGAAGTTTATGAGTTCTTAATTCAAGACCTTTTAAAGCTTGACTCTCGACTTGAGCAGTCTTAAAATAATTTAACACAAATATTTAACGATTTTATTTAATCACTTTCCTTTTTAGGTTTTTTGTGCTCATTTTGATTACCCCGCTTGAATCAAGAATTGAGCAGACCTAAAAGTGATATAAGAAAATTTAACGATATTATATGAGAGATTTTAAAAAATGTATATTCCTCTTTGTTGATTACATTGTGTAAGTCAGGACTCAAGTAGAGCTTGAAATAAATGTTCTCAGAGTATTATTAAAAAAGCTAACACAAATAGTTGACGATTTTATTTGATTTTAAATTAATATTCATTTTTGTTAAGACTTTGGTCTATTTTACTCATTTTGAAAGTGAGCTATATTAACTTTATATAGATTTCTTTTACTCATTTTGAGAATATTGCTTGAATCTAGACTCCAAATAAATTCGCTCTTATTATTAAAAGAATTAAAAAGAAATAAATGACTTTTTGCTCATTTTGAGTATATTGTTTATATCAAGACTTGGGCAAAGCGCAGAATAAGTTTGCTTACTTATTGAAAGAAATAAGCACAAATATTTTATTTCACATATTTTCTTTTTTATTAAAGTATTTTAAAATGGATGTTTTACCAGATACTTGATATAATAGTGGATTTTATGTATTTATATATAAATATATATTCAAGTAGAAAAAATATTAAAATCAATGACAAAACAGATGGCAGAATGAATATGCTGTGAGTGTGGAAGGGTATAACAACGGAGCCGACAAGCAACTCGACTCCCAGCTCCAGCGATTCGTTACGTTATAGTTTGCATGTATGTGTGCGTGCTGTGCGCCCCCCTTTTTGGCCGCCCTTCCCCCGAACGGAGGGGCGTTCAGTCAAAAAGAACAAACGCAACCCGTTGGAGTTGTTGTTGTTGTTGTTGTTGGTGTGACGGCAGCAAAAGAAAGCAGCAAGAAATCTTTCAACTGCTGTTGAACGTGAAGCGAGCAAAGCAAGCCAAGAGCGTGTGATTGCTCCTGAAAAGCCAAACAGGTGGGCTCACTACACACACACACACACACACACATACACACGCACACACCAACACTCATACACACATGTATATAAATCACCTTTAGCTGTGTTGAGTGTGCGAATTTTAGCGGTGTGTATGCTAAGGAGGTGAGACTTTGTAGATAAACTTAATGCCCTATAATTTGCTAAATTCACTTATTAAAACAAAATGTGAAATAAATAAAACTATTTTTGAAGTCTAGCAGAATAGAGCAGCTATCAGAAAAATATAGTTGGATAGACAACAATAATTATTATAATAATAATAAAAACATTAAATTAAAGATTAAAATATACCAAACAAAAGTTACGAAAATGTTATGGAAAAAACAAAAGAGTTGCAGTATTTTTGAAGTCTACAAGCAAAGATTATATAATAATAATATAATAATTAATAATAAATAATAATAATAATAATAATAATAACAATAATAATAATTAATAATAATTAATTTATAATTGCAACTGATTGCAAAATTTATTCAAGCTGTGAAAGTATTAAAGTATTTTTATCGTAATACAATATGGTATTTTTGGAAACCTATTTAATAGAATTTTCCATATTATATTAAAAATCAAAATACAAATGTAAAAATTAACGTTTTAGAGGTAAATGTAAAAAATTAACATTTAAGCGAAACTATATTAAAAGGCGAAGTTTTTTTCTTAACGTTTTCTTAGGCACTACAAAAGTCGTCAAAGCCGAGAAGTTTGTGTGTGCTAAAATATATATGTATTTACTATGTATATATACATACATATATATATAAATATGTATATAGATGGATAGATATCATCTAGAAGCAGCAGCAGCAGCAGCTCGTGTGTTGTCGATGATAAGCGCAAATAGACAAAACAAACACTCGACTCGCTAACAATTATAAATGATTAGATCGCTTTTTGGAGCATTCACTTTGTCCGGGTCTTTAACTGTTACTTTTGTTGTGCGAGTGTGTGTGTGTGTATGTGTGTGTGTATGTGTGTGTGTATGGTTGGGATGATGGTGCAGCACCTTCTAGTCAAGTTTTCGTGTCCAATATATATATATATCTATATCTATGCATATCAGAGTGGGTTCATTATCTCAATGACTCAGACTTTCGTCGGCTTTGCTTTTGTATAAAGAAATTATTCACACTTTCTGCAAGCGTCTAGCGGCAGGGGTTAAGCTTATCTAATCTGGCCAAAAGTCACTACAAATATATATGTATATAAATATGTATTTAGATACAGTTGCGAAAAAAATAATGGCATCACTCTTGCACGAAATGTTTTCAAAAGGTGTCTTTTGTAAATTTGAAAGTTGAAGGTACTTTAAAATACGTTTTTAGAAGTAGGAGAAGGAAAAAAATATTATAAGATTACAATTTATGATAAAGGCAGAAATTGAAACGAACAGCACAAATTTTCAAATTATGAAAATTATAAATAATTAAGCGATTTCTGTAAAGTGCGCTACTTTTAGGAAATTTCACATTCAAGTGAGTAAATGAAAAGAATTCCAGGAGCCGTACTAACTTTAGTTTATTATATTTTAATATATATTAAAAATCAACATTTGAAAAAATTGCAAAAATTAATTTCGGTTGGTTTTTTCATTCGTAAGAAAAAATGTGGAAGTGGTGCTAGTATTATTTTCATATACATATATATATATATATATATATATATATATCTATATATATATATATTTCGCATTTGATCTCAATGCATATAATGAATTAACAATTGGCATCATTATAAACCCAACCGCTGCCAAGGGGTTTTTCTTATTTTGGTTTTATTTACATAGGCAATTTTGTCGAAAGTATTTGTTTAGTAGTTTTCACAATAAAGTTAACATAAATTCAATTGTGTGTGTGTGTGTGTGTGGAGGCATACATATAAGTGTTATATATAGAGTTAATTGCTAAACGGGACTGTGCAAATTTCATAATTCTCGTGTTTGATTGTTAACATCAATTTTGGCCAGGCTACAAGCAGATGCCAATTTTGTTGCTATATATTTTTTCGTGCACATTTTTCAAAATTCTTTAACATGGAATTTTGAGGCATGTGCTTCTGTTGTTTGTTGTTGTCGTCGATTTACAAAAACACAATTAACTTAAATCAAAACTGAACTAATTGAACAATAATAAGTAGTTGCTTTATATAATATCAATTACAATTTATATTGAGCGTTCGATTTAAACAACGCTGTCCCGATCCCGAGCGGACACCAAACGTGGCATGGCCAAAACTGGTGGCTGCTGCTCTTGCTGTTGTTGCTGCTGTTGCAGAAGTTGACGAGCTGTGGCAACGGCGCCAGCATTGTATTGTTGCTACGCATAAAGTTGCGTATATTCTCCTCCACGTATAGTCGACAATGCGACGCTTCTTGCGGCGCGCATATTGCTTCTGTTTCAAATAGATTTTCAGCATGCCCTTGACCGTGATGAAAGTCAATCCACCGAGCAGTGTGCGATGCAACGTATTCTCCACGATCAAACAGAATGCGACCCACAATGCACGAAATTGTGGGCAACAGCAGAGCACCACAAAAGATGCGTGTCGGCGAAACGGGATCAGACAAAGCCGGCGTAGCCGGATTCGATGAAGTCGGCAGCTCCTCCTTCTGCTGATTGCTGTGAAGCATTTAAACAATATAAATATTAATACACATTTATAAATATACGTATATAAATATAAATATAAGTATATCTAAGAGTTCCGCTTACAGGTTGGGATAGATAAAGTTGATAAAGGGAAATTTGCGCATAACCGTGGCACGATTGCGTATCAAACGCAAGAGGGCATCTTCCCAGCGGATTAGACGGCCCAATACCAGGCCAACTGGTATCGCGGGCAGACCAATGAGCAACGTAAGCGGATCGCCAGCCTCCATAATGGACATGCCATTCTCATGCCCAACGATCTTTGAGGAAAGCGAATATATATATTAAAGACAAGTGGAAAAATGGAAATGATTCCTCTCGTTGATTCTCACCTGCAGAAAGGTGACAGCACCATAAGTCACTGCCGTCCAGTAAAGCGAACCCACAAAGAAACCGGCCGCCAGAAATGGACTCAAACGCTTGACCAGATTATCCATGGCCTCCAGAGCGCCACCCAATTTACCCATTTTTGGGAATACAATAATATATTCCGTTTGGCATTGTGGGCAGGAAACGGAACGCAAAGCGTTGCCCTTCTGTGTCTTCTCATCGATCCAGCGATAGAGGCAGCTCTGATGCACCCATTTGGTGGTGCCACGGCACTGACACGGTTGCACCCATGCCGCCAAACGGTTATCCTCATCCGTTGCAAAGCAAATCCAGCAACAACGTTCCGCATCCGCTGCTGCAGCAGCTGCTGCTGCAGCTGCATCAGAATCTGCTGCTGATTTGGATGTGGTTGGCTCCTCGACGACAACGACAGCTGTGTAGCGCTAATCCCTGCTGCTGCTGCTAGTGATAATGATTCGCCGGATGCTGATGTGCCCAGTGAAATATCATCCATGTCTGCCTCCGTCTCCGTTGACGCGTCTGTCATTGGCACAGCTGCTGCTGCTGCTGTTGATATCTCATTATCCATATTCGCTGGCAAATTTTCACAACATTGACATCAAGAAATTCAGTGTTTATTTATTTATTTATTTTTTTGTTCTTTTGCAGACACGAGTATTAAAATGTGGATTTTCTTTAACTTTTCTTTCCCATACAACTTGTTCTGAAACTAAAATATATGTGAACTAGAGATGTGCACGTGACTCAGATTTGTTTACTCGTTGCTTGCTGTAGATAATATTTCGTTTTCACAACATAGCAACAATTTCCAGATGATTGCAGATGAGACAAATTAAACATTGCTTAAATAAATATAGCAAACACTAACTGTTGATTCTTTAACAAATATATCGCATGCGGCACACAAAGAAAATACCACGCATTCCGCCGGTGATGCGTGCTTATGAACTGCGTAACTATCGATAAGAATTGCAACGATAGCGCAACAGTGACACAAGTCATGAAATCTTTTACCCAAATATAGAAATGATTTTAATGATTTCGTGTATTATTGCAGTTGCTAGTAAAGTTTTAGTTTTAGCAAATATATATATATAACATTATATAGAAAGCCCGGTGTATAACTGAATATCAATGAACTCCCTTTGCTAATGATGATGATGACGCCTCCTCCTAATCCTCCTCCTCCACCTGCTGCTGCTGTTAATCCAATTCACTGTTAGCATTGAGTCGTTGCTGTTGTCCTTGTCGCTGTGGTCTGTTTGGCTCCTCGTCCTCATCTTCGAATCCTGCATAAGATGATTGAATATATCGCCGAACATGCCACCAACCCAGTTGGACCCGCATGCACCGGTTCCGGTTGTTCATCAAAATAGATCATCCCAATTTTCGTTAGATATTTGTTAAAGGATACGTCCCGTTTCAGGGATGGATCGTAGAGTTTGCGCAGCGCCCGGAAACCCAGCGCACTCTTCGTCTCGATGAGTCGCAACAGAAAGTACAGAAAATTGAGCAACGGTTCCTTGAAGGGGAAGTCATTTCGCAGCAGCTTGGGATGATAGCGGGTATACTCGCTGAACGTATCATCCGCCGATTTCCGATCCTCCAGCGACAGCTGTTGCAGCACCACCTGCACCACAAACAAATCCACTTCGCTGCGGAAACCCTCTTCGCTCACCGATCATGATCAGGACATATCCGCAGAGGCTGCCATCCTGGCAGAGCAGATAATGATGCCGGGCCGCCTCAATGTTCTCCTCCGTCCAGAAGACATTCGCGATCAGCTTGTGCAGCATCGGATGACCAAAGTGTCCGTGAACCCCAATGCTCCACTTTACAACTCGATGCTGCAATGCATAAAAAAATTCAATTTTTTAATACTCTAGAAAATTGCGGAAAAATTTAACACACAATTAACGTTTCGCGTTCCACTGTGCTGGGGCTGAGATCGCGTATCAGGTCTCCCAAACGGGGTATCCATTGAAAATTATCGGTGTCATTATCCGTTTGTGGCCTTTTCTCGAGTGTGTCGACAAGCAGCAGACATAAATCGGCAGCGCTGCTCTCCTGCTGCCGCTCGATCAATTTCTGTGCGCCGTCGTACAACAGATCGAGGCAATCCTCAAATCGCTTTTGAGCCGTATAACGAAAATATAGCGTTCGATACATCATGTGGGCCTCGTAATATTCACCCTCCGCCAGCGAATGCGAAAGCTTGGCGAGAACACGGCTGACACCCCGTTGCCCGTTGACAACAGTTGAGGAGCTGCTGCCGCTGCTGCTGGCGGGACGTTCGGCTTCGGCCGTTGTCATATTGTTGTCGGTTGCTCAATATGCACACAATTGTTATTATTATTATTATTGTTTGTTGTTGAAAATGTATGCCTTTGTTGACCGTAGATAAATCTAAATTTTTTCTTATTTATGCACATATATATGTGTAGCTTATCGGCTGATTGCCGATTGTTATCGAAAATCAAATGTGCTGTGCGTTGCGATTTCAACGCATTATATTGACATTCACACAGAAACGGCGCAAAAGAGGTGCTGCAAGACAATCGGCGGAAATTAATAACGAAACAAATCGCAAGCGATGATGGGCAACTGAAAAATGCAAACTTGTTCCGTCTATTGTTGTTGCCGTCTGTGAAATACAACTGGCGCTGCTGTCAACGGATTTTTGGACGTAGTCATATTGTTATTGTTATTTATGCATACATAAGTGAAGGTAATCGGCTGACTTGCGATTGATCAAAAATCGAGTGTGCTGCGCGTTGCCACCTCAACACATTATTTGGCCATTCACACAAAAACTGCGCAGCTGCTGCAAAACACAACAACAAAAAACGAAAATTGACAAAAGAAAAACAAATGGAAAGTGATGGTGGGCAAGAAAATTCAAAATGCGAAACACAGCGCACATTTCCCACAAACCAATGGATCAAACTGAATGTGGGCGGCAAAATATACACGACAACAATCGACACACTCGTTGGTCGCGAACCCGAATCGATGTTGGCCCGAATGTTTCTCCAGGACGGTGGAATGATGCCCAGCGAGAAGGATGAGCAGGGTGCATATTTGATTGATCGCAGTGCGAGATATTTTGAGCCAATTATCAATTATCTGCGACATGGCGAATTCGTGTGCGAACAACACATCAGCCTGCGGGGTGTGCTGGAAGAGGCGCGTTTCTTTGGCATATACTCCCTGGTCAGCCACTTGGAGGAGAAGCTGGGCGCCGAACAGCAGCCGCCACTGGACGATAGACCGCTGACACGCATGGACGTGATCAAGGCCATCATACAGACGTCGGGGAATACAGAGCTGAGATTTCAGGGCGTTAATTTAGCTGGTGCAGATTTACGTAAATTGGATTTTCGCAATATTAACTTTAAGGTGAGCTCGGGTGAAGATTTGGAGGGAAACCCCTTAATAACCAATCTCTCTTGCTCTCTCTCTCTATTTCTCTCTTCTTATTTATTAGTATGCCAACATGTCACGTTGCAATCTATCGCACACAAATCTCAACTATTGCTGCTTGGAGCGTGCCGATCTTCAATATGCAAATCTGGAATGCGCTCAACTGGTCTCCGTGCGTGGACTCTGTGCCAATATGGTAAGTGCGTCGCAAATCTTTCAATCCCTAACCCATTACTCAATAGAACTCTACTCATTTTAGGAGGGTGCCAATTTGAGGGGCTGCAATTTTGAGGATCCCACTGGGGTGCGCACTAATCTAGAGGGTGTCAATCTCAAAGGCGCCTGCTTGGAGAGTAGCAACTATGGCTGGTGTTAATCTCCGCGTGGCGAATCTCAAAAATGCCAATATGAAGAATTGTAATTTACGTGCAGCGGTTTTGGCCGGTGCCGACTTGGAGCGTTGCAATTTATCCGGACGATTTGCAAGAGGCCAATTTTGAGGGCGCCAATCTAAAGGATGCAGAATTGACGCTAATGGTGACACCTCTACACATGTCCCAGGCAATTCGTTAAAGGATCGGCTCGAAGGTGCAATTATTATCTATTACCTTGATAATCGGTAAAAAAAAATATATATATATATTTAACTGCGGTCTTAACTTAATTATTGTAAATACAACTATCCCATTTGGACTTGGGCTTAGACATTTAAATAAAACAGTATTAAATACGTCTTCAAATGCTTAACAATGAATTATACATAAATTAACCGAAGTATTGTAAAATAGATATTTCATTGTATATTCCAAACTGTAAGAAAACGAATAGTAAAATGAAATTTTTAAAGTAATTATTTTAAACTACTAATTTATTATAATTTACAATACTTTTAAATTATTGATTTATCTAAAACTAATTTTGGGTTTTCCATGTTTTAATAATAAATTAAATAATAGTTTATATATTGATATGCTCGAATTGGTACATTTTATTTATTTTCGAGCTCGTTTACATAAAAAGAAATATACATGCAACAAAAAATTGATGAACTAAAAACTGATCAGATTCTTAACAGATTTTGTTTGAATGACGTATTACATTTCGATAAGTAAATCGATAAAAATTACAGCACAGGCACAATAAAACAACAGATAAGAAAATGACAGCTTGAAAAGTTGGTGTTAAGCAATGTCAATTAAATAATTGGCATCTATTTAGATAAACTAAGCAGTAATTGAGTTTTATTAACTATATTTTAATTTATTAAGTTGAGCTTAAATATATTCCAATTGGAAGGGGGAGTAAAGAGAACTAGTTCCGTTCACTTCAATAACTCTTCCATTATTTTCAGTTTGCATAATCCAACACTGGACGGCCGACCAAATTGGAAGATTTGATCAGAAGATTTTGCGGCAGAAACATGTTGAAAACGTGTCAATTAATTGTGCCACTTGTTATCGCATTTCTGCTGATTGCCACACAAACTGTGGACGCCGACAAGAAGCATAGCAAGAAGTACAGCAAGGAGACAAACGAGCCGCATTACCAGCAAATCGCCAACGAGAAATATGAGCCAGAAATTCGGAATTTACAGCGACCTTTTCGCCTGGCGAAGTTGAATCTGATTTGGGCCAAGGCGCAAAATGTGAGCGAAGCACAAAACCGTAAAATTATTATTAATTATATTAATGTAATAATAATCAATTATAGCGTCTAACCGAGAGCAAAATCAAATCGCTGTACATGGAGCTAAAGATCCACGATAAGGAGGAGATTGCTTGGAAGCAGCTCAACTCGCAGCACAAGGATAAAGATGGCCTCAAGGAAAATGAGCTGCGCCAGAAATTAATTGGCATAATGAGCAGCTACGATCTGCTGGAGCACTTTGAGGACACACAGGACAAGGAGAAGACCAAGCCCTACAAAGTAACTAACCCCAGAATAACTCAAGCAACAGTTTGTAATTGAAAATTCCAACACAGAAATTCCATGATCCCGAGGAGCGGCATAAAAATAAAAGTCTCTTCAAGGACAAAAAACTAAATCGCTTGTGGGAAAAGGCGGAAATCTCTGGATTTACCGCGGATGAGCTGAAGGCGTTGAAACAGGAGTTCGATCATCACCAGGATAAGGTGGATGTGTATTATAGTCTCCTCGAAAATCTGGGCCCGGTGGAAACTAATCCGCACGAAAGTAAGACTCGAATGACTCGTGCTTAATTATACAAAAATATTAATTATTACTCATAACTATACTAATATAGATGCCATTAACACTGAGGATTTGGATAGCTACAATCTCATTACGAACGATCCCAATGAGAATGAGATCAATACCCATCAGCAGAATGTGAAGAATTTCGAGAATAATATTAATGCATTGCGTGGACAACATGTGGGCATCAAGGATCACTATGATCGCCTCGAGCGTCTCGTTTCCTCGGGTCCGCACAGTCAGGACTTTATTGAGCCGAAGGTGCAGGGCTTGTGGCGCGTCGCCCAATCGAGTAATTTTACGGACAAGGAATTGGCATCCGTTAAAACAGAGCTGCATCATTTTGAGAGCCGTCTGCTCAAATTGAGGCATTTGCATGCCGAGCATGCCTTACACAAAGAGAAATATAGGGTATGTACAAGGCTTATATCGCAATTCAAAATATCCACAAGAATCTCCCCATTTTTTTTTAGGATGAGAAGCACAAGGATAAGAGCAACCGCTTCGAGGATATGGAGGATCAACTGAAGAAACAAGCGCGCAAAGTGGAAAAACTTCAGGAGCATATTGAGAAAACCATATTTAAGCATTCGGAGCTTTAGACTCAGTCTGCCCAATTGTGCCAAAATGAACAAATTAACTATATCTAACTAAATAACACTTACTCCTTTTTTATACCAAAACTAATGAATTAAAACATCGTATGAAATTTATTTTGCGCAGTGTACTTTTTATTGCTGAGCGTTGCCACTCTGTCAGCAATTCGCTGCTGCTGTTGCCTGCGTGTGCACTTTCCGGGCGAATGGCAAATGTGAAGAGAAAAAAATCGTAAATAACATTGCAACAACTGCAGCAGTAAATAAAAAGACAAAAACTATGTGAAAAATACAAAAGAAAACCACACAAAACAATTGCAAGTTGTTATTAAATTGTGCAAGATTGCAATGCAGTTGGCGAAGCCGCTAATTATAAACACTATTATTAAGAATACATATATATAAATATATATTTATATATATATATATATATGCATAGTCGTTGTAGGCATGGTGGAGACAACAAATTTTGGCAACTTGGCTTCTTACACTTATCTGCTTTTGACACTCAATTTGACGCTCGCCTTAATTATAATGTTCTTCAATTGTTTGTGCTGCAAGAAAAGAATACCAAAGTAAGTAAATTGTGCCACATAAAGTGACTCCCAATTGTTGCCTGTCTGTCTGTGCCTGACGCCAAATTGGTCAATTGCAACTTTCTCCTGGCAGTTCCAGTTGGATGCACTCGCGCCAAAAAAAAAAAAAAAACAACATTAAAAGAACAACCGTAAAACAACGACACCCAAGTTTAGTTGCGCTTGAAAGAGCAGACTATGGCTGATGTAGTCAACCGATTTGGCAGGGGATATATTCTGACTAGAGCTGAAAGTGGAAGCGTCTTTACAAACCGACACATTTTTCATACACTGAAAAAAGACATAGAAAAAGGGATGTTTAGAATTGGGCTATCTATTAATGCCTTTAAATGTATACCTGAAACACATATTTACATACAATTTAGATGATCAGCAGAGAAGTCTTTAAATCAGCTTTAAAAGCTGACACAGTTTTAATCATCGGTTAGCAAAATGCATGATTCAAATTTGTTTGTTTGAAAACGCCTTTGAATGCTTATCAAGAATACATATATAGTAAGATGATCCCAGAGAAGTCTGCCACACACTTCACACGTCTCTTGAAGGTATATAAAAACCATGCAATTTATTTAATTTATTCATTTATATTACAGAAATGATTTTCTTGGACTGGAGGGCATGGTGAAGCTAAAGAATCCCGATGACATCATCGTGGTGAGCAACAATAATGCGAACAATGCAAGTGCGGGCAATGCCAACACAAGTCTGGTGCACAACAGTGAATCACAGGCGGAACTCAATGCATCCACTGTCTCAAATGCTGACTCAGAGAAGAGGTATTTCAAACGGCTCATATACGATTGTTGTTCTCAATTAAATGTGCAATGTGTTTGTTAGATCGAGCACGGCGGCACATCGCAGTTTGCCGGACATTCCCGTGGCGGAGAGCAACGATAATGGCTCCGAACTGTATGAAACTGTGGCGGACAAGCAGCTGGCAAATGCACACAATCAAAGTCGTACGTAATTCAAATGATTGCATTTAAACATGCTGTCATTTTATGCCCCCCAAGTTAGACTGTTTGGAATTTGAACTGCACCTCTTTAAAACGAAACCTAATTACACCCATATTCTTGCTCCACACACAGCTCAACCGAGTCTTAAGAAACAGGCCAGCGTTTCGCAGCACAGCTCGATCAGTCAAGCGGATGATGTCAGTTCGCCGTATTCCCGCGTCAAGGGTCTGCCGCATGATTATGCAAAGGTGCGTGCCACCGAGCATCCGTATGCCCAACTAAATGCACCGTCCACATCGAATGCACTTGCTGCAGCTGCTGCCAGTGGTGGTTCGGCAGCGGCAGCGGCAGCTGCCACAACCAAAAATGCATCAAGCAGCAGCAAAGTGGCGTGTTCCGATTCCTTGCATCGCGGCTCACAGCTGAGCAGCGGCTCTTCGCAGCACCTCAATGATGAGTCCAGTTCACAGGTGGAAATTCCAGCTGCTTCGGCTATAGCGGGCATGATATCCGCTAGCCAGGATCTGCCTTACATGACGCCACCGATTGCCAATCAACATTTTAGCGGTGATTCACAGGACTCGTCCAGTAAGTGTGCAAATTGTAGGCGATTTTTTACGCCTGCTTATCAAGCTAGGCACGAATTGCCAGCTGTATTTGTATTTGCGGAAAATTACGGAATGTAGGAATGGGAGTCATTAGATGAGGTCAACACTATGAAATCAAACTAACCATAAAAATGCTGCAGCGGTGAACCACTCAACAAAAAACAGGCCTTTCCCCATAGGAAAAACACATTAGCCCCTTTCACGTTGACTTTAATGTGAAATTTAATGTAATATAAACATGTACGGAACATTCTAGGAGGAGGAAGATTATGTCGAAAGTACTTCGCAATAGGGCACAGGGCACGGGAGAAGACACAGAATACGTAAAAAAAAACTGGGCAATGACGATAGACTCAGGCAACAATTGTGATGGGCAGAGATATCAGTTCTCAGACAAGCCCATTTTCGATTTAAGCAGGTAATAGCCATGGCTTAGGATACTAACATGTTTATTGACAGGACATTATAGATTAAGAAGCCACCTATACAAACTAGGTATTTTTTGTAGCAAACTAAATGGAGGAATCGAGGAGTCCTCAAAGCACATTCTAGCAAATTTTGTCACCGTAACTAGGAAAAGATATGGTATCTTGGGAATGCATGTTCTGAGTGCATGTAAACCCCTCAACTCGACAAAGATGCTCGCATTCGTGCAGGAATTTGTAGTGGTTGGAAGAGCTATAAGATCTGACAGATCGCAGTGCAAGAAGTCCAACAATAATAATAACTAGGCGGAATCTACTGGCCTTATGATAATGAGAAGTGATGAAAAGTTACTCAAAGCTAATCTTGGCTAGAAGAAGTTGTTTAGTCCCAGGGAAACATGTTTTAAATTCGGATAACCCTCAACCCGAAGAAAATGCTCGCATTCCTATTTTATCTAAGAGTTTGCCCCGTCAATAATAATAAGATGCACAAATCTTTCACAGAAGGCTATACGAGCATCAGTGTGCGGAGCCGCTGGCCAACATACTCGCACAGCAGCCAGCAAACAAATTGACGGCCAGAAGTGTCACCCTGACTCGAGATGTGAATGATTCGCACTATGCAACAGTCTCGGATGATTCGGGTGAGTCTCGCTGGCTCAGAGATTGTAAGTCTTAAAATAATCCCTGGCCATTTGCAGATGAAACGTATGCGGCTATTGAGGATCCTAATAATCGACACATTCCACATGCCACCGATATTTATACGAGCGGCTCAGAGACCTATGCCCAAATCCAGCCTATGCCCGCCAATCCCATAGTGGTCGCCGTGGAGATCAACAATAGCAGCAGCATTTCCGCAGAACCCAGCACTGCCGGTAGCAGCTCAGCAGCGCAGCGTGCGAGCAGCAGTAGCATGGAGCATACAATGCCCGTGCCACCAAATGTGGACAGTTTGCGTGCCCAGATGCATTCGCGTCAAGCCTCATCCTCCTCGTCCGTTTGCAATCTGGGCTCACCGAAGCCGGAGAAACGGCAGGCAAACTCACCGTTGCCGCCAACACCAAAAGCCAGCTTGGGCAGCAGTAATCTTACCTCCGGGCGCAGTTCAGTTATATCCGTCATCGAAGCCGCGGGCAACGAGGGCGGTAACAATGATGCCAACAATGAGGCCAGCAATGAGGCATCGCCGCAACGCAAGCACAGCAAGAGTCTGAGTCCATCCAAAGATGTTGATGGAGGGAGCAATCGAAATATTGAGGGCATGTATGCCAAGGTGAGATCGAGTTATCTAGCTAACTTCTCCTGTAACTCTTCTTAAACTCTCCTCCCATTTCCAGGTCATGAAGAAGCACAAATTTTCCTCACATCAGCCGGAGCTGCTGGGCATTAGTCCTTTAGATAGCGCTGCAGCGGCTCTGCTGATGGACACACAAAAATCATCAACTGCTGCTGCTGCTTCTGCTGCTGCTGCTGCTGCTGCTGCTGGTGACAAGAGTCGCGTGCGTAGCAACAGTTATACGGCCAAGGATCACGGCTACGAAACGATACCAGCGGATGGTGGTGGTGCACAGAAGCACTCCCAAATGCAGCTGTCCCACGAGAATCGCAAGTCGGATTGCTATGCGGCTAGCATGCTGCAAAAGGAGCGACTACAGGAATCAGGTAGCATATCGAGTACTCACTGTAATCCCATTTTGACTGTATTCCACTGGAGATGAGCGATATTTGTGCTTTTGGCGGGTGAAATGTCACTGAACTAAATGGATAACTTTATTGTAGACTGATACCGATTACTGTTTAGAAATGGGGAAGATGTAACAGGCAGAAACCATTAATAATGGGAAAAATATTATAAAGAAGTGCAAAAATATGTGAAAGACTCCATAAGTTATATATATATTCTTGATCAAAATGAGCAGTCGTCTGTCCGTCTGTATAAATAAGTCAAGCTCAGCGACTATAAGAACTACAAACTTGCAAATTGGAATATAAGTTCTAATTACCATACGCAGATCAAGTTTGTTTCAATTTAAGAAAAACCTTGCCTCGCTTTGCGCATATTCATACAAATCAATTAGAGATGTAAAGATATGGCCTTCCAATTGATGTATAATTGACATTGATTTGTAGTACAGATGTGGCCCGTTGAAATTTGGATTCGTTTCAATTTCTTGACACTAGCGGAAAATGGAATTAAATGTGAGTTTAGCGGAATCTGAGTTAATCCTAGATCGATTCGAAAGGGGCTAATCCCAGGCTGACTTAGCTCTTTCTGACAAGTGCAAGAGATGTGTTCAGAACATCCCCTTCTTCATCACACGGCTAAGCTTGAAGTCAATTGGTTTAGACTCCATTCCGACGAGCCAATGGTTGGTTAAGGAGCGGACTGCAGAGGAACAGTTAGTGCGACTGAGGTTACACAGATCTCTACTATGTTCTGTACTTAATTGAGACTTGCTTTGACATATACTGCCTGATAATTAGTTTGCAGGTAGTCTGGAAATAGTTATTATTAATCAATTGTATAAACTTCATGAAGATCACAGAAGCAACACAGACTTTGCTAGCCAAAACTATTATAAACAACACAATTGTATATTGATTTGAGTTAATAGAGTGTTTAATTAATTAATATATTATATATTAATTATATTATATATATATATATATATTAATTAATATATCTGATTGGTTTTCGGTTATCTGTCAGTCAAGCTGCTCATTCGATTGCTCTCAAAGCCTCAAAGCAAACAAATATCGTTCATTTCCATATATATATATATATATATATATGTGTATATAGATAAATATACCAAAACTCCCAGCTATAATTTGTCTAATCACCTAATGTACCCAAATCTATCTCCTCTCGTCTTTCTCTCTCTCTCCTTGTGTGTGTCTTTTGTTTATAACTTTTTTATAATGTTTTGTGAAACTCTCAGTTGTTTTGCCAAAATGAGAAATTTGCGCGTTTCGACAATTTCGTCAGTTTTTGTTTGGAACTGGCAGCGGTTAGTATATATAAATCTATTGACTGGCTGATGCTCTTTTTTTTAAATAATATATAATAAATTAAATTAATTGTGCCTTTTTTGTTGTTGCTGTTTAGCGGCGTCGGATCAGAGGACGCCACACAACAATAGTAGCCAGATGACAACCATAACAATGCCCAGCAACAGCATAAAGCACTACGAGACTATAAATTGCCCACCGTGTCAGGAGGAGACGAACAGAAGCAAGAACAGCCACAACCACAGCAACAATGATCCTGGCTACGAGCAACTGCAGCAGACGGCGACGATTCACAGCAATGATGACGATGCCAAAAAGTCCGATTATGATCCCAACTATGAGGTGCTCAAGAGCCGCGCCCATTCGGATGATGGCTATGCCAAGGTGCTGGAGAAGAAGCCAAGCGGTGGTGCTGATGTGGTCGATGCCAGCGGTGGCTATAGCACCATACCGGGTGCGGATGCCAATCACAATTATGCCAGCATATTGGAAACGAAGCAAGCAAATAATGAAACCGATCATTATGCGAGGATTGCAGAGAATACGTTGCCCGATCCCCAACTGGCAGCCATCAATTCACCAAACTCCACCGCCTCGTTGATCAACAGTCTGTCCATGATTACGGTGACCACCAGCACCAGTATGGTGAGCAGCCTAAGTTCCCAGCAGCAGACGCCACATTCATCGCAATATGAATCGCTAAGCGAAACGGATCCCAACTATGAATCGGTTTGTTATTTAAACACCACTACAACAACTGCGACAACAACTGAAGCGACCACAAATAGCAGCAGCAACAACGACAGCAACACCACCAGCAGCATCAGCAGCAGCAACAGCAATAACACAGATCCTGGCTATGAGCGACTCGAGCAGTCAGTCACAAGTAGTCCTTGAGCAACGATCAGCAGCTGGTCGTCGATGATTATTTTCAGGTGTAAATTGCACAAGTAACGATCAACTGCTGCTAGCTGTTATCGATATTTATCGATATTGCATCTGTTATCTGTTACAGTGTTGAGCTGGATCTCGTTGCATTTAACTCTATTGCTAGTTTATATATATTTAAAGCGCAAATTATTATTTTTCATTTTTGCCTAGCAATCGCAAGTTTTTCAACGCACATATCACAAACAATATATTATATATATATATATATATATATATATATATATATATATAAATGCACATCAAGCGCAGTAAACAGCAAACAGTAAACAGTAAAGAGTTATAGGCAATATCAGGCTATATTTTTATTAGAGTTCATAGACCCCAAAAAAATGAAAGAAATGCGTAAACAATATTCGCTTACAACATCGTTTAACGCTCTTTAGCTCTAGCACTAAGTTATAAACAACAAGTTCATGTACAAAGTATTTGTATGTTCAACTCCACATATATATATCTATATATACACAATATATATATAAATATATATAGCTATACGAAAAACCAGTGCGTCCTATATTAGTTGAATTTGTGCAAGCAAAATGTTCTTTTCTTTAATATTGATTAGAATTGCAGTTATTTTCGGCATTATTGATAAAGCAACATATTGTAAACAAAAGAACTTTATAGATATATATATATAAAGTCTAGGGAAGATAATGAGCAAGAGGTTTTATTATATATAATATATAGATTGTATATTTTTATATGTTGGCATTTTTTGCTGCTTTTTACTTGATTAATGTCGCCTGGACAAAAACACAAAAATACAAAACTACACAAATACATATAAATACATATATGCATATGTATAACCCATAAATATAACCACATTTATATACACGTACATATATATACATTTACGATAACTGTTAAATGCAAAAACCAACAACAAATTACTTTCAAGTATTCAAGCATCAAATAATAACTAAGCTAAAAGTTGAATAAATTATTGATGACTGTCAATTGTTTTTTTTTTTTAATAGAATGGTGAATGATTATAATAAAGTTGTGCAAAGGTAAGCGAGAAACAGAGGAAAGTAAAGATAAATGATATATATTCTTAATCAGCATTAAGGGAGATATCCATTTATGTATGAGCAAGCCAATCCCTGCGACTATAAAAGCTAGATATTTCTAATTTGGAATATAAGTTCTCGTTTATCATAATTCAGAAGAACAATATAAGAAAAATTCTAATAATATATATATATATTTTTTTATTTCTTAGAAATATTTTCTATTAAGAAATGCACTTTTTGAAAGTATCATTTCTAATAATGAAAAACATGTAATGAAATTTACTGGATCGAATTTTATATTATTTTTATAAATATTTTATGCTTAAAAGGCCGACTAGCTCAGTGGGGAGTAACTTAAATAAAATGATTTGAAATTATAAACTAGATAGTTGTTTGTATATAGGAAATACTAAATAAAGTAGAGTTATGGCTAATAAAACTGAAAATTCGATATATATTTTTTTCAAAATGTTAGAAAAATGTAGCTAAAAAATTAAAAATATACTTTCTGAATAATATGGTGAGTTACCCATGATTTAGGCTGAGTGTTGAGTGGAATTAGTTGCCTTTTCCACAAATTTTTTATGGGATTGAGAAAGAGTTTCAAAGGTGTTTATCAAACATATATCAACCATCTGAAACAGCGCCTTAAAAATAGTACTGCTTTGATCAATCTGAAAACAAGGTTTGTAAAGTGTTTAATAAAAAGTCTTGCAAATCGCATTTAAAGTTAATAATATGTATATTTTTTCATATGCGCAAATTACGTTAGACAGTAGCACAAGGCACATACGCACACACTCAACACACACACACACACAACACACACACGCACAACTACAAGACGATACGTGTGTGTGTGTGTGTTTATACAATAGATACAAGTGACGAGCACATGACGAGCACATGACGAGCATAAATTGCAACCACATCGAGCACAGTAGTAAGTATATATGTATATATCTATATGTATATGTATAGTATGTATATAGGGGAGATTATTTGAATTAGCTAAATGCCGGATGCAGTCAGTTGAATGTTGCCAGCAGCAGCAGTTGCAGTTGCAGCTATTGCAGCTGTGCTGTTGCCACCACCATCGAGGCGAGAGCGCATCATCAGCCAGACGTAGTAGATGAGGCCGCAGAGGACGAACTGCAGCAATATGTATTGATAATCGAGGATCAGGCTACAGCCATGAAATGTAAACGATGAAACGCGCCCGACAAGCGCCGAAACAGCCGCTTCCACGTTTCATTCATTGTTAACAATCGGCTGCTCGCCGAGCACAAGACCAAGACCAGCAGCAGGCGCAGCACCAACTGCGGCAGCAGCTACTGGATGATTGGCAGCTGGTTGTGGTTGCTGCTGTGGTGGTGCTGCTGCCATAGCCAACGCTGCCTGCTGTTGCATCTGTGCCAGAAATGCAGCTGGTGCTGATGGTTGTTGTTGTTGTGCTGCTGCTGCTGCTGCTATCAGTCCGGATTGACTTGGTTCACGATTTAGCAGCGCAATATTGCTGGCCTTCATCCGGGCTATAGAGTTGGCCAGTCCGTTCCCGGCGCCCAGAGCCGTTGGACACGGTGACATACAAGGTGTTGAGCATGATGAATTGCTGATTTCACACTGGTCAAGTAGGCGGAGAAGTTCGTTAGTGTCGGGTCCGCCTGCAGTTTTCTGCTGCAGCTGCTGCTGCTGCGCCTGCTGTTGTGCCTGGGCCATCATCGTTGCCGCCGCCGCCATCGTTGCCGCATCCTGTTTATTGAGCAGCGCCAGTGCCGTCGTCAAATCCCACATTTGTATCGCACCCGTACAGTGGCCAGTGAGTATAAAGCGTGAGCCCATCCGCGACGACACCTCGCATTCGTGCACACAAAATGCGGATATTGTTGATCCGTCCACGGAGCGTATAACACACACTCGATCCCCATTCGAGGCCAGGCGCACATAAAGTTGATTCGTCTCGGGCACCACTTTTTGTACAAAGATCATGCCATCGTAGTCGCCATAGGGTCCGAACTCATTGCCGGCTGCATAGCTATAATTGCTGTCGGTCGCCTCCAGTGAGACTATCTTGAAGGATGCCTCCGGCGTGGAGCCGGGCTGCGTGGAGAGCATGCCCGGAATCGTGTCAGGCTCCAGGTGCGCACATGATGATACTCACTGCACACCGACACCAGAAACTTTTCCGACAGCATAACCTGAAAAATACAGAAATTCATTTCATTTTTATCGCACATACGAAATCATTTTTAGATATAATATATTAATTTAAAATATATTTTAATTAATTACTTATTTTTAGATTGAAGGCTACTCAAATTTATTGAAATTCGAAAATTTAATTATAATTTGTGTGACTTTTATATATAAAAATAATGCATTTAATTTGTTTGTCAATAAATTGTATAGCTATGCCTACTTTTAATGTTTACATATCTTCAGTATTGATTGAGTGTTTAAATAAAACTTCTCGAATACCAGATCAAATTTATTTAATTTTAGCGATAACTGCCACTGTTTCGCCAATATCGTTACATATCGACTTCAAAATATATATTGACACATATCTTATAAGAATTTCACAAGTTATTGTCGAATATATATTCGCATATTGAGCGCAAGTTCTGCTGCTTACATTTGGGTGCACAAAACTTTTTAAACGGAAATTTGTTAATAAAACTATAATATATTTAATAGCTGGGTTAAAGGCATTCTTAGTTCTTATATCTGTTTAACTACAACTACAACTGTTATTAAAATTCTGAACTAACTTCTCGAGACTATTGCGTATTATTTAAGTTTATATATATCAAAAATAATCTCACCTTTGTAATTGGACTCTGGTGCACAAAGAATGTCTCGAATAGATGTGGACCATGTCCAGCCGTTTCCGGATGCTGCACAATGATGCGCACAGCTCCCGATTTGGTGCCATAGGCAATCTCAATCCAGTTGCCACTGATGCTCGATGTTTTTGGCGTCAGATAAACGGATATCGCTGTTATGGGATCCATGTTTATATCCTTGTATAGCTCCGTGACAAGCAAATCGTTGTCCTTCATGCGCAGCGGAAACTTTTGCATGTCTTTACCAAAAAGCACAAAAATAAATAAATATAGATACAAATTCGAAATTGTAAATTAAAATTGTCTGAAATTAGCATTTTTAAGTATGATTTTTATATCTGTGTTTCTGATGCATTTTTAAAAATAGGCGCTTTGAAATCGGTGTGGAGAAATCATTAAATTTGTATATCTGTTGATTTTATTTACTTTCGAATATAGTACGCTCGTAAAGCTCATACAATTGAATAGAAACCATAGCTTGTATCAGCAGTCACAGCTACAAACTTGCTATAAGCTCTAAGTTTTAATAGTTCTATATAAATGGATAAATATATATTTATATATAATCTTATTCTATGCAAAAAATACAAATTGTTCAACAACATCTGCGTTCCTAATTCAATCTGAATGCAATTTTTATAGTTACACTTATATATCCAATTTGGAGACTTCACAATCAGAAACCAAAACGCCAACAATTTTAGAAAATTGCCCTGAAAACTAGAAAGCTTTTCTTGTTTTTAGAAATAATTTCTGCCCAAAATGTAAGCTAAAATTTAAAGATATCCTTTAATTCTAATCAAGATTATATTTATACTTAATCTACTTGCCATTTTCAATCAAATTTATGATAAATATATAATATATAAATATATAATTATATTAATTAAATACAAGTATGAATATTTACCGATATAATAGATGGAACCATTATTGCAGCCCAGCAAAAGAAAAGAGCCCGCTGAATCGAAGGACAACACCGGCACCAGATCCTGGATCTGCCAGTGTTGGGTCATCGCATGCCAGACGCCAATCTTGCCGGAGGAGGACAACGCGACGAGTTGGCTGCCAATAAAGAACAGATACTCGACGCGCACATGAAGATTAAAGGTGCCAATGTCGGATTTGTTGCCGCCCTCCTGATGCTCCACAAACGGATCTGGCTGCCATACGAGATGGCAATCATTTTGCTGGGCATCGGTTCTGCCGTCGAAGTGTTCACCTTCGAATTGATGGCAATCCGCTCAATCGCTGCCTCAATGTGCGGCGAGGTGAACACCTGTTGCCAGCCATTCGAATCCTTGACACGATAACAGGTCACAAAATGTGCATAGGCCACAGCGATCCAATTCTGATGCGCCTTGATCAGTTGCACCCGCAACGGTGGCGTCCAATTCGAGCACTGCGTGGGACTGAACACCAGACCCACCTCATTCCGGATGACCTTGTTCAGATCCGCCGAAGAGTTGCGCGAGTGGCGCATAAAATCGAGCGAAGCATTCCGGGAATGTCCGCCAGCTCCTGTCCAAGCGGCACCAGCTGTGCCAGCTGCTGTCGAAGTGGAGGCGCCACTACCAGCCACACGCCCACAGCGCAAATCCCATGAAGAGTTTCTCGAATGTCGCGACGAGGACTCCGGCACACGCACCATGGAACCAGGACGTGCGCCGCCGCCACCGGATGTGCTGGCTTCCACATCCAGCGGAGTCTGCTGTTGTTGCTGCTGTTGGGGCAGAGCGTCATTTGGTGGCATTGCTGGCGCCGCCAGAAAACCGTAGAAGAGCACATCGCCACAGGCGGAATGATTGAGATCCTCGCACAGCGCCAATCGCTTGGTTAACGGTGTTATTCCATAATATTCCGCCTCATGTCGCAGCGCACGAATTTCACAATTTTTAATATCAATATCTTTGGTGCGCAAATAATTGAGGATTATTGAAAACAAGGTCGGATCGCGATCAATGAAAATCGCATTGTGTTCATCGCGTAAACTGGAAATCCTTCCGCTCAGCAGCGCTGTGAAAAACGTATCCGGTATCCACGTAAGCGTTTGTCGTGACGTTGAGAAGCTGCACGGGAATTATTGGAAATAAATACTTGGAAATAATATGCAGTTTTTCCGCATGCGTCATCAGAGCAAAGCTTTAGTTACCGTTAGTTATTGGTAAGAACTCACCGTTGACCGCCCACATTGAGATTAACCAAATCGCTGCTGGCACTGTGCATAAAATAGGACATGCCCACAATTAATTCACAGCTGCCCTCAAAAGCAACAAATTTAACTCTCTATTCTCTACTATTTATAACAAAATTTTTATGTGGCTTCTTTTGCTGCTGCGGTTGCTGTTTTTTTTATTTTTATTATTGTTATATTGTTCTTTTATTTGTTGTTGACCCGTTGACGACTGCAAGTGCAGTGTGGCAACTGTCGTCGTTGCTTTTGTGTGGCCGCTGTTGATTCGTTTAAATGGGTGACCACTTTATTTTTGGAATACGTTTGCTTTTGTTACTCGCTACATACACATATACTCATATTTATATATATTTACGTATATTTGTAATATGCGTTGTTAATCAGTGTTTTTGTTGACGTTGTGTTTACGTTACGTGGCGAATGGCATGCATTATTTTTGCGCTCGGATGGCAACGCTGCCGGCAGTGCTGCCAATTCAAATTTATTTTAATTGGAATTAACAAAATTCTATTCATTTGATCCATTGCGGGTGTATTATTTTTTTAAAAGTAAATTTCACTTATTTCGAACTAAACATAATACTTTAAAAGCTTCATAAGCGGTGAACAACATTTCAAATTGAGACATAAACATAATTGTGAAGTAAGGTCAGTTTACAAATAACTGCTGTTTATTTCAAATTATGGGCAACAATCTAAGTTGTTTATCTTCAATTGAATTCTGGTTGGATTAATCAAATGCATAAATTTATCAAGCGCTATTGTTGTTTTTTTAAGTTAAAGAAAAGAGTAAAGCTAGCTAAATAAATATAAATATTAATATCTCAATACAATTACCCAAACTGAGGTCAATGTGCACCTGTTGTGTGCTCAGCTTGGATTATGGGCAACATTTAAAATACCCTTTAAAGAGATGTTTAGATTTTCAGATCAAGTGTGTAACGTGTAATAGCAATAGTTGAGTAACAGTTGCGTCCATATTTAAGTAGTTTTAAGCCCCAGTCTGGAAGGGTATGGCATATTTCGTGTGCCTGAACAGCTTTTTTTTATTTGTTGACAAGACGCTTAACTGTAAGCTTGGGAATGCAAGAAGAAGAACTGTTAATTCAGCACCTTTTTATGTTTTGTGTGTGTGTGTTTGTATTCAGAGATCGTAGGGCATTGGGGCAGCCAATGGAGCACACTGAATAAACCGAACACTAAGATGACGAAGAGGAGGAGGACGAGCAGGAGAAGGGATGGAAAAGTGCACCATGCGCGTGTTAAGTTCCCCGCTCAAATATACACTCGCAAAAAAGGGATGTGAAAAATAAAATATATATTAGCCTAAATTAAAACTTAAATCTCATAAATTCAGAAGTAGCACCTTCTTTAAATGCAAACTTCTTTAAATTAGCCTTTTCAACTTGATCTTAACTTAAAATATTTGTATTTAAATAAGATTAACTGTCAATATTAAAAGCAAGAATAATTTGTACTTATTTTAAACTAGGCATGAGTAAATTGATTTCTAAACCCAATTGTACTAAGAAATTTCACTGAGTGTAGGCACACATATGGTGGGAATATACCGACAAATGATAACGGCACTCGAGCAAACAACATTAAGGGAAAATCGAGTAAATGAAAGAAATAATGGTGGCACAAACGTGTAACAAGTAACAAGAACTCACTCACGCACACACACATACACACACATATATAGTCACACACACCAAATTCCCTGATGGGGTTGTTATTGTTGTTGTTGTTGTTATTGCCCCAAACCATATCCAGCTTCTCACCAAATTCGAACAAATGTTTTCGTGCTGTTTATGTGTGTGTGTGTACAGCATATTAAAGTGAGCCAATTTTGGCGCGTGTTCTTGGCTAATATATGTTTTTTATTCGTATTCCTTTCTGTTACTGGGATTTCCATGAGAGTTTCGTCTTAATGATAAATAATAAACATACACTTTCTGATGGAGTAAAAAACGTTCATCGCTTTAAGCATGCAATTTTCCAAGCGAAATGTCCAATATAAATATCAGATGAGTAAAGCACACAAATCGTTATTTTTAGCTTATGGTTTGCATTGCAAGCTTTAAGCTTGAGTTACTGCTTATGACGCTCTCTCTCTCTCTCTCTCTCTCTCTCTCTCTCTGTCTCTCACTCTAGCCGCGATCATCAAAGCACTTTACGTTTATTGGAATTTTGATTGGCTTTAAAACTGAGAAGAGAGAATTAGAAAATTTACTTTGGCAATGCTGCCATATTCTAATTTTATTTGGCAGCATTATTGGCTGAAACGTTGGCAACGGTTTTTTTTTATGGGGAAATAATAGAAATCATTGTATAATTATCTTGGATTTTTTGGATAACCAGAAAAATTCGACCAATGCTTAAATAACAATTTTTACTCTAGAAAAAAATTTAAGAAACTTTTTCATTTTATTCCCGAGTGAAAATCGTGTTTGCAAATTAAAAATGTTGACAAAGTTATTCTTAATATATTCTCTTGTATATCTATTGTGCCCCTCTCTTAGGAATAAATAAATATCATTTGTTAAAATATATAATGATTCTTCCTGGTCTTAGATTCCCTAGTCCCTAGTAAAAATTTGAACATATTCTTAGCTTGTGTGATTTTTAAATGAATTCCTCGAATTTCTATCAATTATTCTTTTTCTCCATATTTAAATATAGCATATTCTTTCTTAAATTTAAGTTTAATTAAAGACACAAGTCGTTTCGTTAGTAATGGTAAAAACTATTTATTTATTAATAAGAGAATATTTGAGTATTCCTTGGCAAGGTGTTCAGCTGAGGTTTCCCATGGATTGTCTACATGCATAAAAACTGAGAGCTGTTTGAAAGGGTGTGAAAATTTTATTTGTAATATTTTATTGAATTATTAATAATTCTAGATTTGAGAGACCATGAACATGAAATAAAATAGAAGAATTCATATCCTTTCTAATCAGAAACTGTTTTATATATAATAATATATAAAATATGTTTTTAAACCAGAACTCAGCTCATAATTGATAATCAGAATTGTTTCGATACTAATGTGGGGTACCTCGCAGTCAGTCATTAAGAGACTTAATTCATTTGACTTAACGTTTATGTGGATTGCTATAATCGCATACAATTAAACAAAAGTGCTACCAAAAAATGCAATTAATTTTTTACCTCGCTCTGCATATATGTGTGTATGTGTTGTTGAGTGTGTGTGTGTGGATGTGTGTGCAGCCCTTTAGCGTTTTGGGGTGTTAATTGTTAAGCCTTGTTGACACCGTTTTTTCATTTTGTTTTTGGGGTTGTCAGCAACCAGGAATTTTTGTGACTGGCGCCAGGCTTAATTTCTTAAATGCCATTTGGCTCTTATCTGGCCTCTCTTGTGCGCTTTGTAATTAATTGGCCACATACATATATACTATATATATATTACTGGCAGACCGAGGTTGTCATAGTCCGCACTCAGCACGTGCTGCCGCTTTTCTGGAGCAGCCTAATGATTAATTACAATTTAATTTGTTTGCCATTTCCTTTAGCTCGTCCTTCCATTTCAGCAGTCGCCACAAAAGGCACATTGGGACAAAAGACACAGGGAAAAATGTGCACAAAGCCAACCCAATAATAATAATAATAGTAATAACCATATTGGTGCATAAAATATTATTATAGATTGCATAGCAAAAAGCATTTTACTATATATTTAAAATCTATATTTGAAGAGCTAACTTCTAATTAAATATTTTAGTTACAATTAATTAGCAGTTATTTATATATGTATAATAAGATTATACATATGTATATGTACTAACTGTATAGTTTACTAATACGTGATTTATGTGATTAATTTAAATTCTAATATTTAATGTTATTATTAAGTCTGAGATACTTTAATTTTGAGGCGAAGTATTAACATTTATATGCTACGTCCACTGGGAAGATGAGGAATCGATAACATCGATAACTGCATATCGATAAAACCACATATCTACCACAGATTTGGAAGGCAGATTACTGATGTCCTTCAGATATCGAAATAGATTAAATTTAGAGAACGATTTAGGATTTCGCGATTTAACATCCTGCTAACATTGCTAAGCAAATCTCTATGCCACGCCTACACTTACTAATACATTAATTGTAAGTCAATAGTTGAGACATGCTTGAAATTGTTTATTTTTTAATCAATTCGAAATTTTCGAATACTGGACGAGTTTGAGATATGATTTATAGATATCATTAAATATTATTATAATTACTAAATTAATATTAGTATTGTTATTATTTTTATTATTATTGTTATTATGGTTATTATTTAGATTTTTATTACTATTATTAATTTATATTATTTTTATTATTATTAATTTTTAGCCAAAACTTTGTGGTTGATTAAATCTTCTGGCAGTCTGGCAGCACTGTACTTTTTTGGCCGCACTTTCGTTTTTTGGTTCGCATGAATTAATTGTTTTGCATTTGAAGGCGCTTTGCTTGTTGCTTGTTCTTGTTGTTAAAGTTGTAGTTGTTGCTGTTGTGGCAGCATTGTTTGCATAGTCCCGGCCAAAATATGCTAATTATTTGGGTTGGAGGCCTTTTTGGCTTATAAAGCCGCGCAATGAATCGGCATCAGAATTCTTTACTACTCTCTTTAAACTTGATTGCGCTGCTATTAACTCAGTTCTTCCGTATTCCATTTTTATTTGTATTTATTTATTTTTTTTATTTTATCTCCTTTTTTATTTTCATTTATGGCTGTTCATTTTAAGCAAACAAAAGAAGCGAGAAGTGAGAAATGTGCCTTATTTTATATTTGTGTCTAACATAAAATTAACTCATTCGTTTTGCGGCCTAGAAACACAAAAGGCAAACAGACACAATGCCAGACAAAGACACACACACACACACACACACACACACACACACACAGGCACACATTGATAAAGGCGTTTCAAGACTGAGGTCAAGCGACGCCATTTTTCAGGCACTCCAAACAAAAAGTTTGCCTCAAGTGTGGGTGTGTGTGTGTATGTGTGTGTGTGTGTGAAGCACATGCTCTTGGCGAAGAAAACATAAACAAACGCCCACACACACGCACACACTCACATAGAGCAAAGAGTGTTGAGCATTGTGGCGTAAAAGCTTACTAAAAGGCAAAAAAAAAAAACAACAAAAACTATGTCACGCAAAGCTTTTACGCTTAATATAATGAACATTGTGACGATAAACGTCCCAGGCGCAACAGTTTTGGAGCGTGCGCATGCCGCACGACAACACTGGCACTCGCTCTCACACAAAAGATATCGGCACTCGCTCTCACTCGCTTGCTCTCGCTCTCTCTCTCTCTCTTTGTGTGGAGCAACAGTTAAATGCCGCTGCTCTGCTCTCACCTATGTGGCGGCCCAGACAAAGCCGTCGCTGCTGCTGCGCTGCTGTTACTGCTGCTGCTTTACCTGCTGAGTTGTGCAGCTACTGTTTGTATGTATGTATGTGTGTGTGTGACCAGGACCTGCTGCGCTTTGTTGGACGCAGCGTTAATTCAGTGCCTGGATGGTTGTTGTCGAGTGAACAACGTGGTGCGCGTCCTGTGCGTGCTACAGTGTTGTAAAAGTCGCGTTTGCTTTTTAAGTATCCGTTTCGTTTTTATTATAATCCCATTTTTGTATGCAATAAAAAAATATATTGGCTAAGCTTTTTGCATAGCCAAAGCCACGTGCAATTATTACAACAAAAAAAAAACCAAAATCAAAAAACACGAAAAAAACCAAAGCGGATCAAATGTGAATATTTACAAAATTGGTATGGCAAAATTTCCACAACTCCTAATTAAAATTACCTAATAGAAAGTAGGCATCGAAATTCATTTGAACATTTTTCCCATTTTCCACACTGTCGCGCAATTTTTGAACTATGCAGGGGCAGGAGGTGGATGGTGGTTGGGAAAGTGCTCCGCGTATTCTGTGCGTTAAAGGTGTTTTTGTTTTTGCTCTTATCTGTTTGGCTTTCATCTTCAATTTCCCGTTTTGTTGTCGTCGCATATAACACCAAGAAAATTACATCTTATTGAATTGCCACACATAAAGGCACACAAGCACACACACACACACACATACACACGTACGTATACAAAAGGAGCAGAATTACAGGTGCCTTGGGAGTCAATTCTACTACTATTGCGAATTTGCATGAAACGAATATATTTGCAGCTGTGTATTTATTTGAATGTGTGTGTGTGTGTGTTTTACATATGCTCGTTGCCATAGTTTTATCTGTTCACCTTTTTTTTACGATAGGCTGCAATTGCTGTGTGTTTTTTGAGGTCCTTAACTTTCTGCCACCCATAATAACGGCAGAAAAGACTGAAAACAGTCAAGTGCTTGGTGAAAAGGGTAGAAAATATAATTCTATATATATATAAATGTTCAAGGGAAAAACTTAACAAGGTGATATTTGTATTTGTATATTTATAGATTTATATTTAAATCATAATAAACTTAAGATGGTATAAATGTATTACTGATATACCTTTCTATTTCCGGGCTTTGTAGTTATTGTGCTACGCAAAAATTAGCGCATGAAAAAAATGATTATTTCTATAAGAAACTTTAAAACTGGTAATAATTGTTGTAATTTTAAGCAAAGTCACATAAATAATACTTGCTCTCTTTTCTTATTCTCTGTCCCAACTAATGTCTTAAATTGCAACACACATTAAGTAATCTATGGTAAAAGTTCAACAGTCTGGCAACGCTATTTAATGGAGGTCATTTACTGCAGTTGCCTGCTACTATTTGCTACATCTACTACTATTTCACATATACAAACAGACATTTGGCTCTTGCAACACGTTGCCATTAATACGTACTTCCCTTGACACTTGTGAGCCAATAAACTTGAAAAAGAGCAACAGTTGCCGACACACACACACACACACACGCGCACACACAAGCACAGTAACGTTAGCCGAAGTTGGTTCGTATTTTTAGCCGAACAGCTGCTGCTGCTTCTGCGGCTGTCGCTGTTGCTGTGAAACAGTGAAACTCTGTTTTGGGTCGCGCATAACGCAGATGTCCTTTGCCGTGGCACAAACGCCTCGCACAATCGCTTACTTCAGCTCACTCGCTGTGTGTCTGCGTGTGTGTGTGTGTGCGAGTGTGTCTGTGTGAGTCTTCTTTACGCGCCGGCTTTTAACGTAAAACGGAAAACGTTTTCGCACGCGTGCGTTTCTTGGTTTTTTGGCGCGTCTTTGTTGCTGACTACTGCACGCATGCTGTGATATGTTAATTTTCAGCCTTTTGCAACACTTAGCAAACAATTAGTGCGAACGCAAGGCAAGTGAAAACTTTTTAATTTGCTGCCTCTTTTCATTGAGAAACTTTTCCTGTGTGTCTGTGCGAGTGTGTGTGTGTATGCGACTGTGTGTGTGTGTGTGGGTGCGTATTACTTAATATTCATGACTGCCTTGGAACAGTTGTTTTATGGCAAGTTATGGCCCTCAATATTATATACACATAACGGGCAGCTTGGCTTCCTTTTGTATTTGCATAGCATTTACCGTATTTTCTGTGTGTCTCCCTTTTTTTATTGTTGTTTTTTATATTTATCATCATCTGTGGCTTTCTGTCTTTCGCTCTGATTAAAATCATTTGAGGCTTGCATTTTTCTTCACATATATTATTTTTTTGTGAGTGTTCGCATTGTCCTTCCACGCTGAGCGAGAAAGAGACTTTTCTTCTCTGGTTTGCTTCTTATACATTTTATTTATTTGTATTATATTTCGCTTTTGGCATTTTCACAGTTTTCACATTTAGCGTTTCCACTACAACAAACATTTATTTCATATCTTTTATGTTGAAATACACAGTAAAAAAACTATGTACAAGCAAACATGCTGAAATAGAATCTCGATTTTTTAACTGGGTAAATCTTAACTAAAAATTATAAGGCAAATCCAAAATCAGTAATGTTTTATTAAGAATGAAGCGGCTTTTAAAAATTGAAATGAAAATGAGAAGTTATATTTGAGGATATAAAATTTCTAATCAAGAAAATGATATTAAAAATGGAAATGAAAATGATAAGAAAGAATACAAAATATTTAGTTAAAGGAGCTTTAATCTCTAAATAAACCAATATTCGCAAAATCCAATGGAATTTAAGAAGACTAAGCCCTTGATTCAATTATCTACAAATTGTAATCAAAAAAATAAATTCTAAAAATGGTAATAAAAATTATTAGTAAGAAAGAATAATGAATGATTCAAGTAACTACAATGCTTAAAAAATGGTAATGAAAATGAAAAGTAAGAAAACAAAATACTTAGCTTAATTCAAGGATGTTTCGTTTTAACTTTTTTAAAAAATATTTTTGTTCGATTTCTATCACTTGATTTGAGCTTATATTAAGTATATGATTGATATTTGTTTTAATTTTTTCTCTGTGTAAAGGTTTCTTACAAGAAGAAGTCGTCTGGCTAATCAAACTTGTCATTGTCGCTTTTTTCAACGTAAATTTTCCGCTTTTCTGTGACTGAATGAGTTTTAATTCGAGTGTACTAAGTCTTCAAATGCTTAAAAAGGTTTTTAAAGTTCAAATAACGAAAGAAAACGTTGCCTACTTTTGTGGGTCGCTGAATGTTTTCCAGAGAAATAGTATTTAAATGTAATTTGCACCTGAAATCAACATGCTTAAAGCATTACATTTTGTACTTTATTAACTAAGTTGGCAGACATTTTTGGCAAAGTTGGGCAAAATAAACTTTCGTCAAAAGCCCACAAATTGTATATATATTTTATATACATTCAACATTTTATTTGATGTTCGTATCTAATGTTGAGTTGGAAATTTGCATATTCAGTCAGGGTGTGTCTGGGCAAAAGTAGTAAAAAGAAGTTTTTGATTAATTTATTTGGACAGGCTACTACACGAAAATTTAACAGCTATAATTATGTTAAAGTTTTTATGGGACGCTGGATAAAGTTTTTGAGCACTTTTTTTTTTAATTTGATTTAGATGATATTAAAAGCTAATGCTTCTAGTGCTATATAGAATCATTGCCTGAATATGTGGCAACATTCTCAATTCTTGACTGAACTCTTCACAGTCTTCGTAATATTTTAAAGAACCCTGAATAGGTTTCCTGCGTTAGAGTTAGAGCTAGAGCGAGTGGCAATCAAATAGCAGATGTTTGATGCTTTCTGAATTTAGTTCCTTTGCGATCAGACAATTTCTGACATAGGACTTTCTATTAACCTGAATCCAACCTGAATTTCTGAGTAACTGAATAAAAGAATTTAATAAATTAACTTCACAACATTAGGTTCCGAAAAATACATCTTTGAATTATTGGTTTTAAATTTATAAAATTACATCATTCTGTAACTCTTTAGTTTATATAATATTTAAGTGTAGATTTATAACCGGATTTCACTATGTCCAATATTCTTTACGTTTCGCGATTCCATTAACGTGAGATTGGCTAAATTATCGCTAAAGTGAAAAACTTTTGGTAATAACTTTTCATTAGAACTGTTGTGTTTTGTCTTGTACTTAATAATTTTGCAGTTCTGAGTTTTCAAAATTTGTTTTGTGACTTGTGCGTTAAGTTAAAAACTTTTCGCATAGATACAATTTCTGAGGGATTTATCTTTTGTATTTTAACTATAGCTTACATTCTGACATCACAATTAAGTTGCGTTCATTTACATTATTAGCATAAATCGCTTATGGCTTTAGGCACGTACAAAAAATATGCGCCTATCATGGAAAGTAATAATATGCTTCATCATTAGTAGAGTTACTGCAAATTTAGGGACCTTTCTATTGCCCTCATGCACAGCTGATTACGCTTTGCACAAACTTGTGAATGCCTTATTTTAAGTAATCTCGGCGGCACTTTTTCATCCCTTAATTAAAATTTTCAATTTTAACAAATCTGCGTGAAATCTTTGAGCGTGTTTAATTGTGGTAAATGTATCTCATTCCACAACTTTGACAAATTTTGCTTATCTTTGCTTTACAGTCTCTTTCACTCATTATCTTTCTCTCTCCCTTCCTCTTACCTTAATAACTACTAAGTTACTAAATTGACAACTTTTGGCTTGCTTATATTTTTCTGGGTTTCTGCAATCCTCGCACTTAATATTTGACTGTTTTACATTTTAATTTACTTTTTTTTAGTAATTAAGTTTCAAGTTTTGAATTAAATATTTCTTACATTTTTTAAAGTTTTAATTTAAATATTTATTTTTCGTTATGTTTACTTTAATGTGTTACTTCAATTATCATTTTTAATTTGTATGTTTTAAACCAGTTTAAAAATGTGGCCTCCATTAAATATGTAAAGAAATTTTCAATTTGCATCTATGTTAACTTTTTCGGAATTTTACATTTTCTTTCAAGCATTTCTTTTTTTAGTTCACTTTTTGCGGCTGCCGTTTTCTTTGCTTTTTCCCTTTTTTGCATATATATTTGACTTGCTGTTTTAAAAGGTTTATTTATAGCATTTGGCTAAGCTTGGAAATGCAGTCTGGCTGGATAAGCTCTTTGTTTGATTCTGTGCGAATGTGTGTGGCACATGTAATTGCCACTTAACTGTAAATTGTGGCAGGTGTGTTAAACGTAAAATAAAGTGGCAAGCAAGTAAGCAAGCAACGAAAATAAGTGAAAAAGTAAGAGGGAAAGTAAGTCACAAAGTTCACAACAAGAACTTTTTGTTGAAAGCCAAATAATTTTGCTGATATATTTCGGGGCTTTTACATTTGTGGCTTATTCAGCCAGCTGCCATGTAGATGACTTAATTTTTGGGGTGCACTTCATTAAGGTGTGTCAGAGAGAGACAGGCGTTTTAATTAATCATGTCATGTGCGCGTGTTAACACACACACACAAACACAACCACACACACACCCCAATCTATGCTTGGGCAACTTTCAGCCGGCAAAAAAAGCAAATTTATTTATTTAATTTGCTTAGTTTATTATAGGACGCGATTGTAGGGGATGGATGCTGTGCATGTAATTAGTGCTTAATTAATGTGAAAACCGATGAGATGGCAATGCGAACTTTGCACTTGCTCCTAATGACACATACACACTTCGGTCTACACTTGAAGTTAGCCTAGAATTTCTAACATTTTCTTGTGGTTAAATAGGCTTCACCATAATCTCTGTACTCAGTCTTTGCTTACTTTCACTTTGAATATTTTTAAATATAATAATAAAATAGAGACTTTAAATTTGGCTTGTAAGTTTTGTTTTGCTTCTAACGGTGATTTTCGCTGTTTCTAAACAAAACAAAAAATAAATATCGATAATTGGGAATTTAAATACCTTAACATAATTTTGATCATCTGTGAAAATCTTTCGGTTAAAATAAATTTATAATTTATCACAAAATTCTGGCTTGTAAAAAGGAATATACAATTTGAATAAAAGTTAATTATATGTTTTTTTTTTGAGTGTAAAAGTCATTAGAAGCCTTCTTATTTTGGACAATAGATAAGACAAACAATTTAAGGCGGTTCGTCGCCTCTGTATTTGTGGGCGTGTCACAAGCGCTGATTAATCATTGCTGAGTGCCGAAAGCAATCAAAATAAATCAGAAATTAGGGCTCAAAACACATTCGTCTAACTTGCCATTGTTTGATTAGTTTATTGTCTGATTATGTTATAAATTTTAGGCTGCAAATTGCAAAATGGGTTTTGTGTACACATCACTTGGCAGCAGTTAAAACAACGGCATAAATCGGATTAGGCCCTAATGCAACAATATACACCAGAGAGTGCATATTAGCTGATAGACGAGGCGTATACGCAATGTGTTTCAATATTCGGCTAATGCATATTTGAATTACTCGTTCAAACAACGCAATAAGTGATAAGACTCGTTGAAAATAACTTTGTATTGTTTATCAATTTGCATTGTTTATTATTATTATTATGCATATTGTTGAGGGCGAGTTAGCAGCAGAGTGGTTTTGTACGCTGCTTTAATTTAATTTGTTTAATTAAAAACTCCGTTTTCTTAAATCCATGATTTACTTAAACAACCCACACAACTTTGATTTACCTTAAGCTCAAACATAAAAACAGATTACTTTCTCTGGATTACTTTTAAAAAGATATATTTTGTAAAATTCAATTAAATATGATACTCCATAACTAATGAAAAAAGTGTCCCAATTTTATTACTGCTATGTAAACACGAAAGAATGTGTTTTATTTTAATATTGATAGAAGTAAGACATGAATCAGCTCTAATAACACAATCTTCTTGCTGTATGATTTTATAATGATTTATATAATACATAACAATGCCTCGAAGTGGTGTGAGTTCAAAATTTATTTTATGTCTGAAAATTGTGCACAGCATTCAACTAAAAGCTTATCAACCTATTTTGTATCTATCTTTTAATAAATGCAAATATTGTGATGGGATAAAGAGTCTATATAGAATAAACATAATTGGAGTTATTTAAAAATTCAAAAGTTTACAATAAGTCAGCCTGAAGCAGTTTCCAGTTCGAACCTTTAACCATGTCGTGATTCTTTTTTATTTCATCTCCAGGTCATGTTTCTAGTTTCTGCTTGTGTTCACAAGGCAACTTAAGCCCTCAACTTACTCACAACTTACGCTTTGGAACCAAATAACCAAATCAACCCAGTCCACCTAAGCTTGTCCTCTCACTTAACAATTTGACAATATTCAATCAGCAAATGAAGTAAATTCTTACTTCAAGTTTGAAGTATTTTACGAAACACCTAAAGTCACGCGATTTATGTTCACACTGACCGCTAAAAAATAATATCATGAAACAATTAAAAACTTTTTCACTGCAGGCTTTCTTAGCTTATTGTTTGACCTACTTTCATTCATCATTATAAATTGTTGCGTCATCAGAGTCGCAACTAGTTGCTGTGGGGCTTTGATTTTAACGCAGCCATGTCTATTAGCAAAAGTTGCGCATACGCCGCATTGCTCGCAGTAAAAAAAAAAAAAGGCACACAATTTCTTTTATTCCTGTTAGTCGCAGCGAAACAGAAATATCGCATTGTCGACAAAGCAAATATTTTTCAAACTTGTTTTTTTGTTTGTTGCCCCAAATTTCTCCCTCCCTCCCTGCCTCCGCATATGTTCGTTTCATAAAAAATGTATTAAAGAAACAAACCGAAACTGACACCAACACCAACACCGACACCGAGACCGAAATGTTTGTCATTTTGACACAAAATAATCAAATTGTCACATTTGCCGACGGCTTGTCTTAAATTTTATTTTATACTCATAAATTTATGAAACAACAAAAAAAAAGGGATTTCGCCAGCGATACCATTTGCATATTTTTTAAATTATTCAAGTGTGGTTAGACGCAGTGCAAAAGAAAAAAGTGCTCACAAATGTGTGTAACAGCAACATGTTTAGTGGTTTATTGATTTTGCGGTGCGTGCTCCTCAGCATATTTCGGACTCACTGTTTACGCGCTGCTCGTTTGGCTTATTAAACTTCAAGAATAAAAAAAAAAAAAATCCAAATTGACAAACAAATTTGCTTGGCAAACAAATTGCAGCACATTTATCAGGCGCATCTTGAGAATTGACAGGCGTAAGCCTCCTCCATTCAGACAAATGGACAAGATATCGAGGCCAACACCACAAGGCACATACAGCAGACAGCAGCGTGTAGTCCATTTCGGGGTAGTGGTGGGTTCCAAAAAAAAATTATTTAGGCAGCCAATTTTCTCTGATTTTCATTTTTATAAGATTGTGACAAATTGCGTAAAATAAATCATTATTTCTTGGATTTATTTAATTCTTCGACATTAATTATTTTCTATTAAAGTGCGACTTTAGGGGAACTAAGCCCCCTATATCCATTTGAGCCATATTGGCTCCATAATGGACTTTATGGTCTTCAGTTTTCTTTCCATAGGAATGGAGGATCAAGAAATTGCACTCTTCTGTTGGAAAAATTTTGTTTATTTTTAATCGCGATAGCTTCTATAAAAGTGGTTTGCAAATAAACTTCAAATAAATATTTAAAAATAATCATTATTTAAATATGAATTATAAATAACTCCATTTTAAACTTCTTGTGTCATTTATTAACGTTTCAATATCAATTTTGTAATTAAATATTTTATTTTTCCTGTTAAATATTAATAATGAGCTGCATAAATATTAATTTTTATTTTTAGCTAACTTATGATTATTTTTCTATAAATAAAATCATTACGTTAGATAGGTTTTTTATGCAATTCAAAATTCAAATTAAAAAAATGTATTTTTTCTTGTTTTTAATAGAAAACATTCAGCCAAAATGTGTTACATGAGTTTGTATTAATCGATATTAAATAATATTAAACGAGTTTGTAAAAGGGCAACATTAAATTTGCATAACAATATATATTTAGAAAATATTTGTATCTGAATGATATTAAGTAACTTTAAAATGACTTGATCCTGTAACAGCTGACATCTTAGCTACGCCCATGGCAGGTGGTTATCAATATAAGCTAGAGAGATGCCCAGATACAGATACAGATACAGCTATAGATACAGCTGCAAGGCACAGCAACAGCTATCGATTTAATCATTAGTAAATGTGGCTGGCTGTCTGTCTGCCGTTTGTCTGGCAGTCACACAATGGCTGCTTCAATGTGCTTCTTCTCGCTTCTCTGTTCTTCTCGTTCTCAGCATTCAAGTGGGCAACGAATAAATTTACATTTTTATTGCATAGCACCAAACACTCGTCTGCGCGGGGGGAATTTGGGGGAGGCGAAAATGTTTTTCCCTATTTCAACTGCTGCATAACTGCATCTCGTTTGTTTCCCCTCCTCTCTCCCCTCGGCTCCTCCTGTGCTCAACCGCGCATGCTCTCCAAAATATACATAAAGTGGAATTATGTTTGTTTTAAATAATTTCATTATTATATGGCCATCATATTTGGGTTTTAAAATCGACCAATATTCAGTCATCAAAACGTGTGCCAGCAAATCGTAAATTAATATTACCATTGTGTATTGTAATATGCAAATACCAAATTTCGTAAATACATAAATTTAATTTGTGTTAAAAAAGTAATTGTTCTGGTTTTGATGGATGCAATTTTACTAAATATTTACCTTACTTAGCTTATTTGTTTAATTTTACTTTAATTACTCCCATCGCGTTAAATTGCTACACATAATAACAGATTCATTTAAACTGTGTCAATAAATTGTTAACTTAATTTAATTGGTTATTTAATTTTCTCATCGTTTTTAACTTTACTTTTCCTTATTTAACTTCTTGCTCTTTCTTTTTCAACTTTTGCCACTTCACCTGCGACTATTTCTACACTTTTTTGCTTTTTAATTCCTTTTTGGCTTCTCGCTTTGATTCTTGCTCTTATGATTTACCTATTGATCATGTTTTTGCGTTGCTTCTCGCTTTAACTTGCTTTATTTAACTTACTTTATTTTACTTATTTACTTATCTCGTCGGCTTCCAGCTTCTTCTTTGCTTATCGCTTTGTTTCTGTTCCCAATCTCCCCATTGGCCCTTGCTTCTCGCTTCATCTCTTGACCAGCTATTTGGTTTGACTCTCGCTTAAAGTCTTAGCTTTTACTAGTGCTTTTCTCACGCCTGTGAGAATTCATTAATTCCCTTCCCAATCGTATGTGTTGATTTTTGCATCTCTTCCCACATCGCTTCTCGTTTTGTATTTGTGTCTGATTTTCCACCCATTTCTCTTCTTTTTTTCGATATTGAAATATTTGCATCATAAAGCTCAATAAATTTCATTTGTAACATTCCTATCAACATTCATTTCAACATATTAATTAATAAGCAATCTTCAAATCCCTCCTACGCATATCAGTAATTTATACAGTTGAAATTATTTTTCGATATATTCCATTTAATATTGTGGGATTTGCATCAAATTGGAAATCCTTTGGTGGCTAAACGACTTTTAAAGGGCTGTCGTCTCGACAGCCAACTGGATGTATTTATTTTTAAGCTGACAAGAATTTATGTCATGGATTCTCTCTCACAAAAAAATATGGGTGTGTTGTGTGTGTGTGTATGTGTGTGTGTTGCGTGTGTTATCGGTGACATTTAGAGATTGATGCTTTCTATATCCGCAAGTAATCTGCTAAGTTTCGCATACGTTTTCTCGTATTTGCTTAGCGAGCCAGAAAGTTAACCAGCACAGCTACACGGCAAGAAAAATTAAGTACTCTACAATTGTAATTGCTCATTTTGATTATTCAAGCTAAGTATTTGATTGTTAATAGATAATTCGATCTTTCCTCTTACTTTTAGAAAAATAATAATTTCAATTTTTAAGAAAACATTACTGATTTCAAATTGTGGTTCTTAACTCGATGTTGAAATATTAAATAAAACATTTACAATTTTCTTTGATTGAATAATTCTTTTGACAAACCCCAATTTTGTTTTCGGCACACTCTTTTTTATTTTTTTCTCTGCACGAATTGTGAATACTTTTTTGTTTGTGCATCAATCAAATCCCCCGGGTCACACACGTTTTGTGTGTGGCACGCTTTGAAATTCTCTTTGTGTTTCTTTAATCACTCGAAATGACATCGAATGCACTCAGCACTCGACTTTGGAAATCACTTTTAAATCTATAGCTTTAATTGTGGGCCCACATTGGCCCAGCTCATTGCCGATTACTGGGCACACTTGCGCACTTTTATTTTGTTTCTGTTTTTTTTTTATTTGGTTGCGGCTTTGTTTGTGCAGACATTTTGATTTATGAGTTTGCAAAATTGAAATTTCACAAAAGCCTCCCGGAAACAACAAAAAAAAAAAATGAAAAGTTGTGCATAAATAGCAACAAAAGAAACAGAAGCAGAGAATGAGAGTGGGAAGGTCCTCCCCAATGACAAAGACAAGGCCCGGAGGCAGTAAAACTTTTACATGCATATACTTATCAGCATAAATATATAAGTATATATATATATATATATGTATACATCTATACAATAGACTAGCTCTCTAATGTGAAAAAAATGTGTGTGTGCTTTTATTACTATACCTTGGGGATAATTTGAGAATACAGTCAATGTCCTGGCTGGAGGCCAAAACACTAATGAGTCCAATGGGGCGATGGTTCTGCCATTATGGGTGGATTTTGGTTGGTGCTCCTACATAATTATGTATCTGAAAATCATTTTCGGCAAATCACCTCAAACAATTTGGCAAATTAAAAGCTTCAAATTGCCTTGATGAATTGTTTCCGACGATTGATGCATCTTCTACAAATGCCACATTATTGGGATAACTAGATGAATTTCTAATATGTTTAAACTCATTTCGTGTATAGTTAAATTAAGTAAAATCAAAATTGTGGAATATTCTTAAATAATTGTTAGGCCAAATAGATGAATTTCAAATATATTTCAAATATATTAAAATTACATTTACAAAATGCAATATATTTATTTGTAACAAAGCTCTTTAACAGCAGTAAATAGTTAAGCTAAATAGATTAGATTTAATTGTGTTTTAAATATATTCAAATAAAGGTTAAATTTGTTGTGGGTATTATTAATAAGTAAGTAATAAATTCAGATAAAACTGCTGCTGTTCATCCAATTAAAATCAGAATTGTTCAATATTTATTAATAATTTTCGATTAACATCTTTAAGTGTCAAATAAAATCAGCTGAAGCGACCTTAAATTTATCTAGTAAAAAGCTTACAACAGCTTTAACTCATATAATCTATAAGTTGAGCATGCATGCCACATGGCACATGCCACATGCCACATGCCACACATATACAAACAAACAATAGACGGGGTTAGCCCAGGCAACAGCAGGCAACAGGCCAAAACACTAAACGGCTTATTGGCTGCCATTTTTAGAAAATGTTTATAGATCAGTACAAAAGCCAATTGACCAGTGGACCAGGAGCAGCCAAGCAACAACTACTCCTAGCTAGTAACAGCAGCCGAGTGGGGTACATTTGGGTGGATGGGGGGAAGTGGAAGGGGTGTGGGGGAGTCTAAATGCTTTCAATCGATGGAAACATAACCAAATCGCATTAATTACGCTTCAACAATTGTTGTGCCACAGAGCTTAAATGGCGTTTAGATGAAACTCTGACGTGAATTGCTCACTGGAGAGTATGGAGGGAGGGGGGCGGGGTGATGTGGTGTGTTCTGCGGGGTGTGGGTGTAGGTTAAGGGGTACTATATTTGGTGTAGCTGTAGTTTGACTAACCAATCGTCTGCCAGCCGATTTTTTATGTTCCGTACACATGCAAATTGCTTCGAAATGCTATTATGACGTTGTGCAAAAGTATACGAGGAGAGCACTTACGACCTCAGAAAGTATATATATTCTTGATAAGGTCGAAGAGTCAATATGGAAATGTGCGTCTGGGGAAATTTGAACAACTCAATGAGCATTAACAATTTATTTTTATATTGAAAATGATTAAAAAGTGAATAATGAAATCGTGCAAGTGTATGTAACAGACCAAAGGAAGCATGTTCAACCCCATAAGTATCTATATTCTTGATCAGCATAAACAGCAGAGTCCATTTAGCCATGTTCGTTTGTCTGTCCGTATTAGTAAGCCGATTTGGTATAAAAATTCTCTTATTTAATTTTATCGATAAATTCGATAACTTGAGCGAATAACGATACAAATCGACTTACAATAATAATAAATGACACCATTTTGAAGATGTTTATTATATATTGGGCTTCTATATATCCCTTGACCATATATGATCGGTTGATCGGTTGATCAAAATGGAAGAACATCCCATTTTCGTATTTAACAAATTACTCAGCTAGTCTAAGCATTTTCTGTCTACACATGTGCATAACAATATATATACAATACAACAATATACAATATATAATAGGTAAAAGCGTAGATTTAGGGTATCTGCTAGTCGACTTCGATTCTGTTGAAAATCAAGTGCTTGTTGCATTGCGCGCGTTTGATGTAGATTTTAAAACGTTGCTTAAAAACTTAACTCTATTTTATACTTATTGTTGTATATCTGAAAGAGTGATATATTTAATTGGGGGAGGTAACCATAAATGAAGGCTACTTAAATTTGTAGCTGCAAACAGGGTAACTGTAAGTCTATAAACTTTTTACTCTAGATCCGTTGCTATTTATAAATAGGTAAGTTTCACTTAAGCCATTTCCGGCAGTGCAACAAATGTTTAATTAAATGCCAACGCACACTGTCAGACTGCCAAGCAATCACACACACACACACACACACACACATACAGAATTCATGATTCGTCGACCAGCCACATGGACTTACCGCTTCAATCTGTTTGTTGCTGCAACTTGAGGCAACCTCTCTTTTAGTCACATAGCAAACATTTATTGTAGCCCTCTAATTTTTTGACCTTTTTTTAATATTTAGAAATTCTTTCTAAACTTAAGAAAAACTTTATAGTTATTAGGGGGATTCACATATTCTTAATAATAAGACATTTTGCTGAAGAATAGAAATAAAACAAAAAATATTTTTGGGGCACACCTTTCTCGTTTCTGTTTCTTATGTTTAAACGAAGAAAAAGTTGAAAGTTTTAGATTGATTTTCTATCTATTGTCAGTGCCATATTTAGCTGAGTGTATGTTCGATGCAAAGATGTTAATCACCTGCCTTCCACCCACTTCATTAGCATCATTATGAGCCCAGCCGTTGAGTTGGCTGACTGGCTAGCAGCACTCTGCTGGTCATAATTTGCCACCCCGGGCGGCTTTTAATGAATTGGTTCAATACTAGGCAATATTTGGCTCAGTCTGCGAACGACCTTTAACACACCCAACCAAACCAGCACAACCAGCCCAACCAACCCACTTAGGTGCAACCAGTTGATGCTTTGGCAGCCTCTTTCAAGTTATTACTTTTGCCAGCCTGCCAGGCAGCCAGCCAGCCTGTCTGTCTGTCTGTCTGTCTGTATGTCTGCCTCTCTGTGTGTAGGCGACTATGTATGTGTGTGTGTGTGTGCACAGAACTGCTGCCTGCCGAGCGCGTCATTAACGTTCGCAAACATTTACACACTGACTTTGTATGTGGGTGTGTGTGGATTTTGTGTGTACTTTGTGTGTTGTGTGAAATCTGCTCGAGCGTATTTTGGCTGCCATTTTTGGGCCACAATTTTTCACACACAAAGGTCAAAGGTTTGCCACAGATGCCTCTCTGTCATTTTATTTCTACTGAGTGCTGATGCCTCTTGATAAAAGAAAAAAAAACATTTCATAAAAAAGTTGCTCAGGTTGATCAGCAAACAGCAGTGGGAAACGCTTGCAATTGACTCATTACTGTTTGTTAACTAGGAACTGCATACAATAGGGGTAGTCTCTGTTAATGACATAGATAACTTGATAAATTGAATGCAACACTTGATGTAAAGAAACATCTAAAAAGAAATTTTCAACTCGCTGACATAAAGCAAAACTATGCAGTCCATTTAAACAGATTATAAAAAGTAATTCCCTTTGTATGATTTGATATTTGCCATATAAGATGTTTTTGTTAAAAGTTTAACTCATGAGCAAATTAAATAAAAATTATATTTTAACCCATTACCAAAGCTAAAAGTATATTCTTAACTATTTTCTTTTTTCAAAATTTGAGTTACATATTCAAACTGTTCTTAAATTGAACCGCTTGTCAAACTTTAGCCCTTGTCAACTAAAACTGCCTCAACATATTAAAAGATGGCCTCATTTAAACTGTTTGCCATATTTATTTCTTTTGTCAGATTAAATATTTGATACATTTAAACTCATGTCAAATTTTATTTGCCAGTTTCGAAACTTATTAAGCTTACCTTAAAACTTAAACTCTTCTGCTCTAACACTAAAACTTTTTAGTGAATACAGAAACTTCTTAATTTCAAATCGCTTCAAATTACGTCAAGTTTGGGTTAGGTATTTAATATTATTAATTTAACATTCTTTTATTTATTGCTGAATCACCAAATTCAATGTCATTGTTCATCAATGTTCAATTTGTAGTCAGATTATTTTCAAATTAATGTAAACGATTGTTCAACAGATAAGAAGAAAGAAAATGGACAACAGCTTAACCCATGTTTGCCCGCTTGTCGTCCTCACACTTCTTTATCTGCTTGCTTCGCATGCACTTTGACCTACATTTAATGTTAAACTTTCGCCGACAAGCGCAGGGAGGAGATTTCTTTGTTTTCTGAATAAATCATAGGATGTGTGTGTGTGTGTGCCACAAGACCGCTGAATAAACACGCCAACACACACACACAAACATAAACGTGCGCAGACTTTAACAAATAGTGCCTGGCTGTGTGTATGCGTGTGTGTGTGTGTGCTGTGTGTGGCATAAAGTTGCCAGATGGCAGGGGCCTGCTGTTTATCCAGTGCATCACATTGTCGTGCGCAGTGGCCTGTACAAAGTTTTATGTTGCCTCGAAGGGGATTTTATACCGCCATTCACACCAAAACCGGTGAGCAAAACGAGTTCGCCTCAAGTTCAAGTTTCGAATGTCTGCATTCAGTTCGATTTGCTGATTAATTCAATGGTTTTATTCAGTGGATGGTTCTGATTAATGGTATTCGATATGCATGCTAGTTTAGTATGGCGGCCGTTAAACAAATTGATTGAATAACTTTGATGTGCTTCACATTATTCTAGATCACTTTAAGTTTTGCTTAGTTTCTGATAATTTTGAAGGACTTTATTAGTATTTATTTGCTATTTTAGTTTTACAGAATTTCGAAACACATTGTTTTCATTTTTAGTAATAACTTAATTTTCTTTCCTGTCAAAGTTTTAACTAATTTTTGATGCGCATGATTTGCCTTTCACATGATTTTTTTATGTATATATACCACCATTATATTATTACTATTATTATTTTTCCGTATTCTCTGTTTATTACAACGCATTTGTATAATACTGTTGCGTCAGTTTTTTTTTTTACATTTTGAATTATTTGCTATTTTTTATGAAAGCTAACTTTTTTCATTTTCATTGTTCTCATATTTATATTAAAATTCATTCCTTTAAATGGCATTAATGTATATCCTATTTATTTATACACGATACTTTTTTGTTTTGGTTTTTATTTTTATTTGGCGTAAGCTATTTCATTTCTATCATATTTATATCGCATTGTTTTTCTTTTTAAATTTTAATCTGAATATATATCAATATTTATGTAATACCGTTAATATTCCTTTAGATTTGCATAATAGAAATAATGTTTCTTTCAGTGAATTTATGAATTAATAAAACTTATATGCTTCTTCGGTGTATTTTTAAAAAAGTTGATTAAAAATAAATATTATTCCATTTAGCAGCTACAACGAATAAGTCAAGTAGTATATACTTTCCATATATCTATTTAGTACTTGGTAAATAAGAAATATTTGCTTGTTCTCATATTTAATTAAATGTAAACAATTATAAAACTCATCATTTTTCACAGCTTTCTTCATGAAGACAATTAAAATGATGTTTACCCTCATACATTTTGTGCCACTGTGCGACGTGTTGCAGCTGTAATTTAATGTACACCACCCCTCTCCCATCCCCCTCCCCTGGCACTTATTTTCTTTAGCAATGGTTTTATTGTTGTTTTTTTGTCGTTATTTTTGCTCAACTTGCAGTTGATGAATTTTATACCAGGTTAAGTGGCTCGGCGTCCACCTTTGTGGCAAGTTGTGCGGAGGCAGCGGCTGGGATTTGGTTTTGTAGCTGATGTTGCTCTCTCTCTCTCTCTCTCTCTCTCTCTCTCTCTCTCTCTCTCTCTCGGGCTACTTGTAATGTCCACTGTGGGCAAATATTTGTGATTCAGCAGTTGCTTTTGATGGCTGCTGCTTCAGTTCGCTTAACCTTTTGCTGTGCCTGAGGGTGAATCATCTCCTTGGTCTTCACTTCGTTTGGTTCATTAAGGTTGCCAACAATGTGTAGGTAGATTGGCTTCGATTTGGTTGTTGTCGCTTCCGGTATTTCCTTGGAGACATGCTCGACAATTTCTGAGTAAGTGCTTCAATTATTCAACTATTCAACTATGCATGCGAGTTGCACATCTAAGCATTGAGGCCACACACAACACAACAACAAGTTTGACAAGCGTATCACGTTCACCATACAATTTCCCAATTCTTTGGGCCATAGTGCTCATTGGCCAATGCCCAATTGATTACCACCACTAACCACTGTGTTGTCTGCTTAGTGTTACTATCTACCGATTTCTGATATTCCTTTGGAAATTAGATTACGATTGACATAAAATCGATGCGACGAAAATGAAATTGCCCTTAACTTGGCCAGCCCTCAATTGGGCTAATTTGTGTCAGCAGTTAAAACAATTATCACAAATTACATTTTCTATTACAAAAGCTTGATAAAATCGAGTTTCAGACATGTTACGTTTATTGTGAAACAGTTCTTTTGAAAAACAATTTACTTGAAATATTGAAATATTGAAATATTTATCACTTCAATTGAGCTGTTTTTCAAAATAAATATTTAAAAATAAACCTAACATGTCTGAAAATCGAAACAAACTATTGAAATATTTATCACTTCTGGCATTTATTTATTTAAATGTGGTCGATTTGCAGTGCTAAATATTTCAATATTTAAATTTAGTTGTTTTTAATTTTTTTTAACTATTTAAGTATTTGACTAGTTGTAAAATGAAAGATTCGCTACAAAAGTTTTGTGCGCAAATAGTGAAAATGTTGTATGTGGTGAAATGTTGAACGACGTTTAAAATGTATCTATCTAAAAGTGGAATTACATGCATGGTTTTAATTGATATGCGAATAAGATTTCTTGGAAATTGTTTTTCACATGTACAAAATATGCATTCTTATTTTAGGTAGTAAAATAATTGAAGAAAAAGGAAAATAGCCAATACAAATAAAAGCTTACAAACTTCAAAATGTTTCACAATAAGAACTCAATGTGTAAGTGCAAAGCAGCAACGCTATTGGAAACTGAGCTTAAGTTGTTAGAACATTGTGGTAAATCCAGCACTTGTAAATATACTCAAGTTGATTGTTGTTTAAATAATACAAATTGAATAAAATAAAATGTAGCAACTTTTCAACAACGGATTGCAGCGATAAATTCTGTTGAACTTTGCTAATAAAGTTAGTTGCTGGAGAGACAATTGAATTTGTACATTTTAAAGCCGTAAAGTTGAACAATTTATGTGCATAAATAAAGGTGAATGTATATTCAACTGGGGCATCAAATAAATTGTCGTAGATTAGAATTCAAGTCGTAAACAAAATTTATAGCCAGAAGTGTATTAAATAAATGCCGCATCTTAGTGATATTTTCAATATTTGCTTTTTGCTTGGGCACGAATAGCAGCTTGTATAAGGAATAATACTACTTGGTAGTGAGTAAAATAAACAAGCCATATATTATTAATATAACAAGAGAGCTAGACTAGAAGATGCCCTGTAATTAAGTATTAAACTGTAATAAATCATGCACGTTTTATAATCGTTCAAGATAACTTGACTGGGAAGATGGCGTGTAATCAAATCTGGCGATATACTAAGTTGTTCACGTTTTTTAATATAATATAATAATTAAATGTTTATAGTTAATTAATATTATGCCTAGTTATAATGCTACTCAAAATGATGGGTCCTTCAATTTGAAATTTATATTTAAATCCATAATCGATCTTTATCGATGTAAGCAAAAAGGGAAAGTTATCAGTTATCAGCTAATGATTGAGTTTAGCCTTTGTGTTTGACGTGTTTATTACATAGTTGTTGACCAAGAATATATATATAATATATGTTCTCTTATGCATAAGCATAAAGTGCTGTTGTAATGATGTATTATCTATTACTCCTTGCACTTCATCTAAGCTGCTAGCTTCTCAGCCTGGTTTGATTTCTATCTGAAATTCAAAGCATACCAGTATATTTATGTGAATATGTGCCCTTTAAATGTTCACTCTCCCCATCCCACCTCCCCTCCAGATGGGATCTAAATGTAGTGGCTCAGACAATCTTGTCGACAAGCACTTGAGCCCAGCCAACAAACTTACCCTTAGATACTTATTGTGTCCAACTTGTAACAAGCTGTCTATGTGTGTGTGTGTGTGTGTGTGGGTGTGTTGACATTTGTAGCCATTCTTAACGCTTATTTTATAGTCCGTAATATATGCAACCTTTTGAGCAGAGCTTAAGGCATTATATGTAAGCGCAACGGAAACTGCACACAAACATTGACAACTGCTAACAACCCAAACACAGCCACACACACACACATACATAGATATCGATATAGATGTCTATATTTGTGTGACTTCTTCGTGTATATGCATTGACATTGATTACATTATTGCGGCTTTATTGTTCTTAAAATCCTTTTCAACCAATTTATATACATATATTTAATATATTTTTCTGACTATTTTCTTGAAAATATTCTTCTCTGGCTCTAAATGGGATTTGTCTAGCGCATTGTGCTTATTTAGGTTTGTAAATGTTGGCTTAAAACTGAAGCTTACGTTTTGCTAAAGTTGCTAAGGTAGTTTTCGTTAACTTGACTGTAGTGGCGGAAATCTGAATAATAAACCGAAGTTTTGTATTAAATTAACCTCACTTTACTTTACTTGAAACTTTGGACTTTAAGTGTTATATTAGACTATAAAGACACCCATATATAAAGTTCATATGTAGTATTTATGGAGCTGAAGAGTTTTTTTCAATGCAATTTAAACTGCACTACAAAATTATAAATCTGTATAACCATATTCAACTAATGTCAGCTTCTTATGAAATTAATGCCTATTGTCTGATTTGATATTTGTCTATAAGTATATTTTTTTGTAAGAGTTCTTTCTTTTTTTTTTTTTAATTAAATTTAAATAACTTTTTCATTTAAACTATTCTCAAAGCGAGTTTCTCGCCAAACTTTAGTCCTTGTCAACTAAAACAGGCTTTACATATTAAAAGATGATTGATTTTGAGATTTTAATAGAATTGAACATTTAGAAAACAGAAAGAGCAGATGAGATTTATTTCTAATTATTGTCACCCTTAAGCCCTTAAAATAAAATCGTTGAAATATTTGTAAAGCTGTTGTCAAATTTAATCTGAAAGTTTAAAAACTTATTAAGCTAGTAAATAAGTTTACCCAATATTTGTCTGAGTTACAGATAAATTCGAATTAAGGATATTTACATTTTAAATTACGCTGATCAAATTGAATAGAATTGTGTAGTAACATTAAATTGGACAAGTTTCACGGTATACGCTTTATTTAAATGTACTTTTTTTTATATGAAAGTCAAGCAAACTCAAATTCCTCAAATTGTTTTACAAGGCAAATGTATAAATATTTTCGCTGTCATTCAGCTGAGATCTATTGATATCCGCAATTTATATTTGTATGTTTGGCGTATTCTCTTGCAACGCACACACACACACACATCCGTATATATATATATATATATATATATATATATATATATATATATATATATATATATCTTATTTTTTTACTTTGTTGTGTACTTTGACATTGCTGTCAAATGTTGCTTCCGATGCTTTCACATTGACCCTATTCGTATTTGCAATGTTGATACTTGTGTATTTGTTTTGTATAGCATATATTCGACAATGACACTGAAATGTTGCCTCGATTTCCATACGTTTGTTTATTCATGATCTGTGCTGCAAGCCAGGCAGAGAGTGGCGAGAGGGAAGGGGAGGCAATTGAGAGTGGTCGACATATGGGGCAAACGTTTTTGCAAACCCCACATGACGTATGCGCAATGTGCATTCTAATTTTGCTGTAGAATCTTTTAAACTGACAATCAGAACCAGCAACCGGATGTTGCAGGTAGTAGTTGGCCTTCCTGCTCCTCTGGATTGATGTTGCCGCTGCTGTGTGTGTGTGACTGGTAACTCAAATTGATTTGTGTGTTTCGAGTCAAATTCAATTACCTCGCCACACATATCCTGATGACGCCGATATTGTCCATTGTATAGCTAAGCCACTAAAAATAGCCAGACGATTGACGTTAGCAAAAAATGGTTGAGAGCGAGTAACACAAAACAATTGTTATATAACTGAATAAGGTGACTGTTTGTGTGTGTCCGACATTTGATAAATAAATACACATCTTTTTTTGTCGACTGCCGGGTAAATTTCCTATAATCAGTGAAGTTCATCGTGGAATTTTCTGACAAAGATTTTCAAGGTTAAACGTTCGATTCAAGGAAGTCAGCTCAGCTTTCTTCAATCCTGAAATATTTCGCCCATGGTGAAATTGTAAAAAGTTGGTCTTAGCAGCTATTCTTAGAGATGTCAACCATAATAAGATGTGAGTTCAATGGAGATTGTGTAATAATATAATGTAGGTTTGTTTGATTTGATGAGTGTACAAGGGATGCAGATGATTTTTGTTTGGCCGTCTGACAGTAATTTCGTAAACATTTGTGTATCGAATTACTCTTTAATAGTAACTTTGAAACTCTGGCTGCTAAGGCCTCTGGCTAATTATAATTTTGGTGTACAAAGTGGTTTAGGTGTTAGTGATTGATTACATTTTAATTTGTAAATAATTGGCATATATACATGGCTTAATTTTAATTAAGAATAGCTTAATAGCTCATTATTTATTTAAGCATTTTTAATAAATTGACTTATTTTCTGTGCATTGTTTTCAATCATGTTGAGCAGAGGCCATAAGAGGATGTTCGCATCGATGAAAATGAGGACTGAGCTGTGTCAATCATAGGACTCAACTAGAAACAAAGCAGCAGATTGAGAACTATTGACATACCTGTTTTGCAGCCAGACATGGATAGAAACTAGGTGGCAGCTATGGACAAGAAGCGAACTGTCAACTGTTGAAATAAAGGAGCTATAGTTAATTTGCAAGGATAAGGCACATTAATTCCTGAAAGATTTTAAGATGCTATAATATTTTTAGGTTTCTTGAGCTTAAGTGTTTTTAAAAGAGGGCACTGAAATAGTGTGGCTATTGTTATTGTGACTGGCATTAAGAGGTGCTCTTAAAATACTTATACCATATACATTTTTCATATTTAACTTTGTCAACAGTCAGACGATGCTACATATACGTAACGTGCATTAAAAATGCAGCAGGTGTAAATTATGTACGGAAGCATCCTCAGCTTACTGTGCATGCGTGTGCATTTCTCATCTTTTCAATAAGACAAGCTGAGTTTTCACACAAACCCACACACACCCACACACACCCCCACACACCCCCACACACACTCTTTGTTGCCTGCTTAATTACATTTGCGCCGCACGCAGGCAGCAGGCAGCAGGTAGGCATCGAGAGTGCGAATCTTCTTTGTGCACATGCGAAGCGCATCCATCAGCGAGACTCCAGGATAATAGGCAGTCTGTTGGGGGTCTCCCAAGCCCTGACTGCCTGCGCTGCCCCCTGCCTGCCACCCTGCCTAAGTATTCAAGTGTCGAGGCTTGCTTTTCAATTGATATCGCATGTCTTTCCCAGTCAGTCAGCGTCAGGACACCCACACATCGTTCCCACGCATACAGTCCTCACAGCTTCTACCTTGCAACTTGCAGCTTTACTGTATGCCATTTTCAATTCAGCAGTTTAGTTCAGGTAACCTTACTCAATATCCTGAATCCCCGCAAAAATGGATAGAAGGGTATAATGAAGTTGTGCAACAGTATGTAACAGGGCGAAGGAAGTATGTCCAATCCCAAAAGGTATATATATCAGCAGCAGTTGATCAGCACCAACAGTCGAGTCTATATAGCCATGTTCGTCGCTAGAGCAGAGGGTATCCTAATATTTTTGATTTCGTGTGTTGATGTATTCTTAATCTGCGTCAATAGCCAAGTCTAAAAACGAGTCATTTAGACTTTCAAATTCATAATTAATAAGTTGTCTTCTAACAATTATCAATATCGATGCAGTTTTTGTATATATACCTATTGAGAAATGTATTTAAATTAATTATTGCTATTCCATAAACATTTATTGTGAATTGTGTTAAATCTTGAATCGCGATCAGCTGCAATAGTCAAGTCAATATCACCATGTTATCTTTATATATTTATATACGTGACTATGTGAGCTCACTTTTCTTAACAGCCATTTTAAAATAAAGTAAAGTGTTTTTACGTGATTTGTTAATCATGCAAATAATCTCACCATTTAATTCTTATTTTTATTTTCTGATTAATTTCGAATTTTCTACAGATTACCAGAGATTAAAAATACTTGAAATATTTGAAATACTTAAAACATATACTATAGTTGACATATATATTTTTTATATATATAGCAGCCATAAGAGCTATCGGTTTAAAGATGAGTTTTTGGTTTGCCATTACGATACTTAATAGTTCCACTTGTCTCAAGTTTTTTCTGGTGGTCTTTCCAAATTTTGTTTTAAAGGCAGGGTATTTAATATCCGGTGAGCCTAAAATAGCGTGCTTTTCATGTTTTACTTGACGTATGAGTATTAGTAATTGTTGCTGCAGTGTTGGATAACGTCACACATAGAAGGACAACGTGCAGACAGCAATAGCAGCAGCGACAGTAAGAGCGACAATGACAGCGGCAACACTTCCGTGAGTCGATAAAACTGTTGGACTTTGCATGCATGTGCTTGTCTGCTTTTTCTGTTGCTTCCCTTACAACCACCCCTCTTGTGCCACCCGCTCACCCCTCGCTATCGGTTGACTATCCTTTTGCCCACGCGTATTCCCATTGAGGTCTGTTTGCTGTCGCCACAGTTAAACTGTCATTGTCATTTGAATGTCTTTTGACTGTTGCTGCTGTCATTGTTCTTCCTCTGTTGGTCGTAACATTGTAAAGACCATACACACTCACGCACACACGCACACATTCATCAAATGAAATTGAAAATATTTTCCAACTGAGTTTGTAGTCAGTTAAGGGCCTCTGTGTGTATTTTTGTGAAGGTAGCTGCATTCCCTCATCGTTTGTTGTTTATTTATAACATTTTAATTAATTTTTACAAAAGCTGAAATTGATCGATTTTCATTAGGTATACTAATGTTGTGACTAAATATGCTGCAAACCATAATTATTTTGTAAAACTTAAAAATATATAAAAGTAAACTATTGCCAGCAAAATAGCACATGTATAATAATTTAAAAAAAATAATGGATTTTAACAAATACATGTTCAAAATATAAGATAAGTAAATATATACTGAAATTTGTAATACTTATTTATTTATTTGAATAATTTCTTTGAGATATTTGCATAACTATCATAACAACATTTTAGTTATATCTTGGCTTGAATTATATTTTATTTTCTATATATATATATATATTACATATAGTTCTATTTTGGCTTGAATTATGGTGCATTTCTAATTCTTTCATATTTAAAATGTTGTATTTTTAATTTATAAAATATATATATTTTTTTTTAAATAAATAGCTTTTTCGTATTTTTTTTACATAGAAAATCCGCATTTTATTTTGAAACATTAAGGCTATTCCATTAGTGCCTTCAGTGACAGATTTTTTCACACAAATCTTCTTTGAATTTGGGTGCGGAAATCGGTTGGCCACTCTAAAAGTTCAATCTGGCTTTCCGGAAACTATAGCTACAATGACCGGCTCGTGACATGTATATGTGTGTCCGCTGTTAGCTGGTTGAACAATAAATGGCACTCATAAACCTTTTTATTCAATTTTGTTTTTTCTGGGAAAACCTACGAAAGTAAGCCATCAAAGTTTAGCTTAATAAAAAAAGGCTCTCAGCCTGCAGACTTATAAATCAAATAGAACCATCTAGCTTAAAAATGGGATTTCTATTTATTCTTGTACAACAAAGGAAATTATAAAAAGCCATTTATTTTAACAAGAAGTGCATATTTAAACATGTTCTTTCATTTGCTTTAAATATTGTGTGAGAGCCTGCGCTTAGTCAGATTTGTCGATAAAATATGGGATTATAAAATATTAAAGATCTGAAGCTTGGTCAATACAGCTACAGCTTTCTAATAAATAGTTTAAAAATATAAAATTTGTTGATGCAATTATTCAAAAGCTTGACGGTGGCTATTCGTGACTATCGATTTTTTTTATTTCTTTTCATATATTTAGCTTTATTTGCATATTTTATTATCAAATTGATTACTTCTATTTTTTTGCCGGGCAATCATTTTGTTGTTGAGATTTTTACTCGCAAATACCTTAAGCTGCCCTAGCATTAATTAATATTATACTTTTTTTTTAGTGTTATTACATATTTTGTTTTCCATCATACATTTTTCTGTTATTATTTTATTTAATTTTTTTTTTAGCAGTTCATATAATCAATTTGTGAATTATTTATATTATACGATGGATTATTCGGTTTAACAATTATAGAAAAAAAGAACAAAGTGTGGTTTTTTTTTCAACTTTAAGGCTTGTTTTCACAAACAAAAATCTGGCAAACATTTCAACTAGATTTTACTTACATATTGTATGCCTTTTAATTAGAAACATTATTATTTTTTCGTCAAGTGTTGCTTATCAAAGAGTTTGGCAGATTTGAATTGATTCGTTGACTGTGGCATTAACAGCGGCTTGGTTGCAGTTAAGTGAGCATAATTGCGTAAACTTTGGACACAATTTGTTGGTAGCTAATTAAATTTTAATGGACACCTAAATTGAGACAGCTGTGTGTTATCAAATATTATATATATATATAGTGTATATATATATATATATATAGTGTATATATATATATATATATATAGTGTGTGTGTGTTTCCACTGTATCTGGGTGGCAAAACGACGAACTAAGCTCCATGCTGGCAGAAACCAAACGTCGGGCACCACATCAATATTTGTATGGCTGCCACATGCATGCGTGTGTGTGTGTGGTGTGTGTGCCTGGTCTGGGTTAGTGTCGTGGCAAGCGTGACGACATGTTCAATATTGAATTCAAGTCCCCATTCCTTGCCTTGATAAAGTATTTGTTTACTTTGCTGCCTGCACTTTTTGTACCAGCTTTTTGTTGCCGCCTTGAATTTTAAGTTTGACTTGCCACATAATCATTTATTTCTCAGCTGATTTAAATTATTTTATGTACAATATTTGTTACTAATTACATTTTCAAGAAAAGCTTATTTCACTTTCTGAAATTCTTGTGAATTTCATTTAAATGTTCAAACCAAAGAAGACGTTGGTAAGAGCTTCCGGCTTTCGTAGTATGTACGTTATAAATTACTAAATTGATTTGAGTTCATTATAATATTGACTTAATTGTTGATCCACTTGGGACAATACTGGTATATTTATGACTTTATGAATTCTTGTGAATTTCATTGCAATCTCGTGAATTTCACCCATTGCAAATATACAATAAGATTTTAAGTGAGCTGTGCAAATTTTTTTAACAGCCTGAAGCATTTCTGATCCAATAATGTATTTATGTTATGGATCAACATGCATAGATTAGTTAATTTAGTCATACTCGTCTGTCCTTCTGTACGAGTAAGACAATCTCAGTGACTAAAAGAACTAGATACTTCAAATTTGGATTGCAAATAGTCGTAAGCCATTTTTAGATTATTTTTTTATATTACAAAATCGATTTCCAATTGCAATAAAAAAAGAGGTTTATTCAAAATTCAGTTAATTTATATTCAATATGCCCTGACATCTTATTGATCAACTGTAAAAATTAGAAACACCGATTTGTTCGTATTGATTAAACTAATATCAGCAATGTATTTTGAAGTTGAATTCAGTTCGAACTGTATAGACCATTCAAAGAGCATTCTATCTTGTTGACATTAAGAAGACTTATGAAAAGTTAACCTTAGAGTCAGTGTATCTCCTAGCGAAACTCCTGCGCTTTTTTAGTTAATTTAATTGCAATAGCCTTTAAGAGTTTACCTCTGCGAATTTAGGAATAATAGCATCTAGCTGTGCCTTTAAGTTGAATATTTTAGAATACTACATTTACCTTACTCTTTCATTAAATAGTAACTAAACTAACTAACCTAAAATCCCGCATTTGTTTATTTAACAGAATTTCGTTTGAGAAAAGTGGCAGCAAAAAAAGGAGCAATTGTTTTTTTTCTGGCACTCGAAATTAAGTTCTTTAAAACAAGGCATACAAAATAGAAAAGAAGAACAGAAACTGTAACAGCAACAAAGTAAAACATACAAATACAAGCAGCTTAAACTACGCATTGTGCTCTTGGAGATTTTGGCAGTTGAGCAGAGGAGCCCGGACAACCATAAAAATAACACACACACAACAACAACACGCACAACAACAACACACACAACAACAACACACACAACACAGCACTTACACACGCATAAAACCACACGTACACAGAGCATAGAGGAACCGGTGTAGTATGTCAAGTGGACGCAGTGCACGATTACCGCCCACGCCCACGCAAAACGCCAACAACAAGCATCGTGTGGCAACAGCAACAGCAGCAGCAACTGCAGAATCAGCTGCTGAGCCCAATAGCAACAACATGTTACAATTCAGCAGCAGCGCTTGCAATCCAGCAACAGCAACAGGAGTAACAGCAACTGGCAATGGCAGCGCTGCAACTGCTTCGGGCTATGGAGGCGTTGTTGCCACCGGCCTTCAAATGGGTGGCATGCATCTCAATATGGGCAGCATTGGGGCAGGCGTTAGCGGCAACATCGTTCCCAACTACAATCTTGGCTCATTATCCGCCGGCGTCAGCATTTCCACCAGTGATGCTGCCACTGACAGCATACCCGTGGAGACCATCGATGCCCTGGGACCCGAACTGGCCGTGGCCACCACTCAGGTGCTGGAGAATCTGTCGGAAACGGAACGCAAGATGATAATCGAGGTCCTCAATCGGGATGAGTCGGTGCGGCAGCGGGATGCAACCCGAATAATGTGAGTACACAACCCAAAATACATCCACAACAAGCCTCTCTCTCTTTCTCTCTCTCTAATTAAATGTTGCAATACGACGGTTTTTTTCATTTTAAGGTAATTTTTTTATTATTCAGTAGTTAGGGATAATGTTGAATTGTGTAAAAGACAATAAGTTAAGCTCTAGCAATGTTTAATTACCACTCACCAGCTACAAGTTTAGGCAAACTTGATTAATGTCATTAATATTGAGTTGCAGTTCTTATTGAGAAACTTTTTTAATAAAAAATAAATTAAGATCAAATATGTAAATAAGCCCGAATGATTATATTGAATCTTTGGCAAGAAACAATAATTTAAATATCAATTGAATTAGATTTGTTATTGAATACAATCTCCGAGCAAATGTATAAGTAGGCAATTTTTGCATATTAAACTATATTTATTTAAATTCGCAAGGAGATTGTTAAAAGATAATTAGTTGATTTATAGTAAGTAAATTTCTTGTTAAGAAAATGTTTTCTGACCTGTTGTTTTCTTAAAGATTTCCTTTTCAAGTGGTGTAAAATTAAAATACCGCCATTGTTATGTTTTGTGGTTTATCTTGATCTAGTCTTGTTAATATTTAAAGCATTAAATCTTCTTTCCAGTCAAATTTAAATAATGAGATATACACTAATTAGAAACAGAAATTAAATCCCATTCAGATGGCGAGGAGTGTCCCTGTCTCCGTCCTCTTGCTGCTAATTAGTTTCCCATAAATTGAGATTTTCTTTGTCAAACTTCTTCTGTGCTATATATATATATATATATATATACATTGACATTTCACGATAAAACTCAGCAGCTACAAGTTAAAGCAAACTTTTTTAATATAATTTTAAACCAAGCCATAATAATTTGAAGCTGTAGTATTTATTTAAAAACTTTTTGAATACATAAGAAATGTGGATCAACAATATAACAACCACTTAATTAGAGTATTATAGTAATTAATTAAAACAAAAATAAATTAAAATTTTGATGGGATCTTGTTTACTTCAAATTCAGCGAAGAAATCACTAATCGTAACAGGTTCCTTTCCCGTTGGTTATTTCTCGTTATTTTTTATCATATCGCCGTCGTATTGTAACATAGTTGCTTTCAATTCTACGAATTTAAACATCTCTGTAGCTTTTTATGTAAACTCAAATTAAAAACCATGCTATTATCGAAAACAAGCGAACTATTCACGCTCGCGTCGCCAATCTCTTTTTCCGCTGAGTGTTTTCTTAATTAAATGTCGAACAAAATGAAATAGCAAAAACTTTTTGTGGCAAACAAGCTGCGAAGTTGCAGCATGCACATCAAAAACACATACACACTCACACACTCAGACACTCACACACACACACTCACACAATATACACAATCTGAAAATGCTGATGTTAAAGCACTTATGGCGCACTCTTCACAGATTGCATCGATGAACTTGGGCAAGTTGCAAGTTTAATTTTCTTGCATTGAGTTTACCGCACACGTAAAACCACAATATACTCTGGCTTCAAAGTGCAGTGTATTTTGGGCAGGTTAAATCGCAAATTGGCTTGTGGCACGGGGGTAGCAAATCATGCACTCAATTCCAAACTGCAGTAAGAAAAACATCCTCATAACTTGAAGTACAAACGGATTAGAAGTTGCCTTTTCTGGTTTTCTTATTTAAGATATATTTCTTAATAACAGCAAGTATTTAACAAAAATATATATACATACTTTGCTTAAGAATACGGGCTCTTGCAACTTACAAAAATGTCTTTCGAATTTGAAGAATTTTTATATAATTCTAATTTATTAATTTTATGTCGTTTTCTAGTACAATGAGTATTATTCCTAAGTGTAAAGAGTAATCAAACATCTAAAATCGACTACTAAAATCCTCAATCATGTTCATAACTTAAAAAATCTTTATAAGAAAGCAACTATTTTAAAATGAAAAATTCGTACATGCAACAATGATAGTTGGATTACAAAAAAAACGTGTTCTTGAAATAAGAATATCGTTTTGTTTTCGCTTAAGCTTCTTTTGTTGAACGTCAGCTTAAGCCCAATCCCACAATCCCAACTGGCCCCCAAACAGACCCTAAATCAAACTCATATGTCATTTTGTGTTTTTCTCTTGTAGTTATTTCAATTTCCATTGTATTTATTGTACTTCTGTTTGCGTGACTTTCATGACTGGAAGTGCTCATGCTCTTAGTCTGTCCCCAATATATAACTATATACCAATCAGAATTCGATTTTACAGAGTGTAATAGCAGTAATAACTTAGATTATATAGGACTATTATATCCTGAACCCATAGTTTTGTCAAACTGTCATTGTTATGGATTAAACTCAACCAGCAATCAGCGTTTTTAATTATTTATTCATACATACTTACTATGACACATTTATTTATATGCAACAAATTTTAGAATTAATCATCTGCTGATAATAATTTTGAAAATCGATATTTCTATTTTTAAGATTTTTTTGTTAAGAACTTTATTTACAATGTTAAATCTATTTTTACGCATTAAGTCATGTTTTCTAAAGAACCTGACAGAGCTCATTACCACTTTTAAAACGGTTTCTAAATTATGATTTGTTTTCATTAAATTCAGCTTGTTAAAATTTAATGGTTTGTTAAACAGTCTGACAATAACATAATTGCCATTCTTCATGCGGCTTAAAATTGATGACTAAAATGTTAAATTAATAATTTCATTAAAAATGCAGACTCATTAATGAGATGTCCCCGACTTATCGCCCTTCAGTTTAGTTTGTCAACACACATTTCAACACAGCAACCTGTGAGCCAAAAGAAGAAATCTTAAAATCTATTTTACCCATTTAGAAGCCGTCATCGGACATTAGGCGAGTGTATTTAATATTTAAGACGCTTAATGCAAGCTAATGCCTCGTGTCACAAACAAATGAAGAAAAAAAAACAAGAAAAAAAGTTGAATGGTTTTAAGTGCCAACTCATAAACATTTCGCTTACACAGTTCGTTCAAATAATGTGCCCATAAATCCTTTCCGTTCCTTTTCGTTCCTTTCCTGCGCTGATTTAGTTAAAACGTGGCCGCCTTTTGGGGCGTCTCTGATTGCTTAATCATGTTGTGTGTGACGGGAAATAGCTAAATTGAAAAACGCCACTGGTGCTGATGACCAGCTGTGGGATTCTTGAGGGGGGACTGAGGCTAAGTGTGTTGGTGTTGAATCTAGCTATTGCTTGTCGATGGGTCAAAAGTAGTCATGACGATGCTTTCTGCCTTGGCGTTGGGACAAGGACCCAGCTGTGGCAACAAACGACGATGTTTTCATAATGACACTCTGCCCACGCGTCTCGTTTCGACCTGTTTGCTGTGTAAGACATAATGTGCGATTGGCTCTTATATAAATGCACTCAGAAAAAAATATCTTTGATTTTTAGCAAATTGGCTTCAATGGAAATCGTCCTGAAAATTATAAAATTTATCTGGTTTTTAGAAATAATATCAAAATATATGAACAAAATTCATTATAATCAGATATGTAATTTTTTAAATATCTTTGAAATATTTTATCTAATATTCAGAAATGTATTTCTAAAAAAATAGAAATAAAAACCGTTACAACTTTCTAGTATTGAGAAAGAGAAGATAAGTCTTACTAAACCATCTCAAACTTGCTATATATTTTCTAAGCTAAGCTTAACATTCCAAGCTGAGTGTATTTATCGTATATTGGGCTTATATTAAGCAAAGCGCCAATAATGACGCCTTGCCTTACACGGACTCATACACACACACAAGCATTCAATGATGAATGGCATATTGAACAATGGATGCTGCCTACGACATTCAGGCTTTAATTCTCACTTCAAATGGAGCTCCATTTCAATGTTTGCCATTTCATTATCGTTTTAATCAGTGCCCTCGCGTTGGCCATTAACATAAAACTGTCGTTAAGTAAAAGTAATTAATTTTCCAAACACTTTATTGATGTTTCACCACAAACTCACATTTCCAAGGATGTCGTGAAAAGCAGCTAAAGTTGTTAAACTTTCTATAGTGTTGTCATAAAACAATCAACATTAATGTCAAGTGTTGCATTTTATATACTTTACATTACAATTTAATAACAATCACTAGGCAGTGGATGTTTTGTTTTTTCGCTTTTATTGCTCCTCTTTCCTAGAGCTTAGAAGTTCTGGACTATTATGTACTTCTAGGCTATAAGTCTTGAACCTTTTTACATTTCAATAACCCAGGTGTTTCAATTTAAAAGAGAAAAAGAAGTCGAGTTCCTGACCTTTTTATATTTCAATAAACAATAAACGCGAACTTGGTGTTTTCTTTTGATACCAAAAAGAACGAACCCATCTGTCAGTCTGTGTTAAAATACTTCAAGATAACTATGGCAAACGGTATCAACAAATTTCCTAAGCAATTCCCCGGCTATATATTTTCATAGCGACAATATCTGACTATTGAAAGACCATTAAACGGCCATATAGAAATATGTAGAAATTCAGAAACAGCTATTTAAGAGACCCTTAAGGACATTCTAGCATTTCGGCCAGGCAAGCAGAGCACGTCGAAATTTATTAGCAATTTGATTTAAGTGACCATTGAGACCATATGGCGTTTTTGGCATTAATAAAAAAGCCATTTGGGTGCACTTGTGTTAAAGTCAAGTATTAACAAGTACACTCAGAAAGAAAAATCTCACAGAAGCTTAGAAAAGTTAACTGCTTTTGACGTCCAGGTATGCTTTCCAGTGTGTTATTTTTATACACTTATGTATCCACAGCATTATTAAATTGGCTATTTTATTAAATGTCCTATACACAAAAATTATAGTTGCTTTATAAATTCATATAATTTAATTTAAAAAAACTTCAAGCTTTTACCAATAACATATAGCGAATATCATGAGGTATTTTGAACGTTAGAAAGGATTTTGTTTTTAAAGAAAATGTGAATTACTCAGAACAATTTTTTTTTAACAATAGAAATTTTGTTTGAAATATATAAATTTTTTCTAACCAGAAAATTGTTCTACTCTTAAGGATGTTATTTGTTTTAGCAATCTTTTCTAAATCTCACTCCGATATTTTTTCTGAGCGTATATGATTATCGATTACCACTGAATACTGGTCATCTTCTGTCTACATTTTAGAAGCGTAATTATATAACTGGTGAGTTTAGTAGGCTTAATTCGGTTAACAAAAGAGACAAGAACACATCTTTGGACCGATTGTTCATTATGCTATGCTTCATTATGATAGCTGCAAAACTAAGGGACTTCTTCTTATAGAAACAGACAGACAGAAGAATATAACTACAAACTTCAAAGCAAATCGTAATACCTCTACAACAGTATATAAACAGAGAAAATTAACCACAAAGGAGACATGCAACAAGTAAAATTCACAAGGAGTGCCAAATTGTAGCTTAAAACACATTAATATATGCGATTTACCTACTGATGAAAGCATCTCCAAGTAGTCGATGCTAATGAGGTAACATAAATTATGCTCATAAAGAGCTTTTGGTCTTGCCGTGCTCCACTCCACTACATTCCAGTCCTGGATGGATGCTGGATGCTTGATGGCAGATCTCGCACGCGACACTTTATCAAATGGCCAAAATAGAAAAGTAACCAAGCAACGCAATTAACATGCTAATCTTTGGCATGTGCCACAGCTCGTGATGAATGCTTGACTCATGTGTAACTCACATGAATGTGACAGCGTTTGGTAGGTAGCACGACATATACACTGCGAGAAAAACGCTGTCTTTAATCTCAAATGTTAAATGTTACTCGTAAACTCGAACTTTATGTTTATGAAACCAGAGCAAAGATTCAAGATGACATCAGATTTGATCCAAGAATTGTGCTCAGGAGAGAGATTGAATTGGGTTCTTTATTTACGAAAGTTCTGGATGCAATTTATGAAATAAAAAGTGCTGGATTAAAGAACTGACTCAAGAAGTTACGTATTTAAAAGTAGAATTAGAATAAGAAACAGCGTCGACTTGACTTAATAAAATTCTGCATGTGTTTTAAGAATATTCGCTAAAATTAGGGCACTTTAACATTTATGAATAACAAATTTCTGTCTGTGTTTGGGATTTTCGAACTGCCTACATTTTGACAACATTTGCAATTTAGTTAAGTACAAAGTTTATAAATATATTTGTTGCAACTGTCATGTCGCCTGTCTGTCTATCTGTCTCGCTGTCAGCCGACCTGTCTGGCTTTCAGTTGTCTGTGTGAATGGGTGTCCCTGAAGTTGCTTAAAGCTGGTGCAGGATAACTTACGACTCTTGCTGTAAGTGCAACTAGTGAATTTTCAACAGATGTTTTTTTGTCTTCAGCATCTGCTGTTTTGTAATGAGCTTCTCTAACAAACTTATCTCATTTCCTCGCTCAGGTACACCCACACACACACACACACCTACAGTTGTTGGGCATTCAGTGCGTAGTCATGGATACTTCATCTGGCTGTGTGTGTGTGTCTTTATTGGCATACCTCTTGGCTAAATTAAATCTAATGTCACTGCCTCTTGCCTCCTATTTGTCTGTTGCCAAACAACTTCATTAAGTACGACGTCCATCACCTGGCCAGCTCCCACCCGCACTTCCTCTCCCCTTCCCCAACACACCCATTTTCAAGTTTTTGCTGCTGCTGCTGCTGCTGCTACGTCTGCCATTTGATGATATGCCACTTTGTAGCAGTAATGACTAGAGATGGGCTTTTACAGTCCTTTTTGTGCCTCTTCAAAAAAATTCCAAGACGAGAATTCCGAAATTTGCTGTGGTTTTTTAAACTTTTTTCTAATAGCTTTAAAATGCATGACCCGAAGTGGAAAGATGTTTGTACTGAACAGAAACTTTAAGCAAGTAGAAGGACTATAATAGGAAAATTAACAAGCAATTAAATATTAAAAACATCTACAAATTAAAACATAATTAGGCTTTTAAAGATTTTGAACATTTTTGTAAAAGTTAGTAGTACTTGTGGCTTAAAACAAAAAAAAGAAATTGTCTTATGTCCCATCTCAAGAGAGTCTTGTGCGTCTTTAGGGTCGTTTTCGTATCTTTTAAAAAAATTAAGCTTCTTGAGTGTCTTAATAAAAACACCGAAATTTGCTGTTGGTTTTCTTTTTACTCTTTTCTACGAGCAATAAAATTGTTGACCCTGAACTTAAAATACTTTAGTAGTGAAAGAGAACTCTCAAAAAGAATCTAGAATTTAACAAGCAATTAATGATTTAAAACATCTACAGATTGTAACCGATCGAAAAATAAATAAGCAATTAAATATTTAAAACAAATTTTTGTAAAAATAACAACTTAGTGACTTACTTGTGGCTGCTCTTAAATTTGTGGCACATTATGCAGAAAACAAGAAAATCTGACACATGCCGCATCTCAAAGGAGTGTTTCGCGTAAAAAAGAAAACTTTTTTTTTTTGTGGCTCAGCTTTGCTTTGGACAACTGCGGCTTTTGCTCTTCTGCTTTGTAAATTTCACTTGCTAAAGCTTTTGATTACTTTTAATTACAATTTGGCTGCTAGGCTACGTTGGTCCACCCACGCTGCCTCGCTCCCCTCCACCCATAACGTCCATGCCACTCAGTGCACAGTCCGCAGTTATGTCAGCTGTTATTTGAGCTGGGTTGTCTTCGTCCTCGTCTGTCATGTTCCATATTCTCTTTTCCCCTTTCCCTTTTCCCTATTCCCTTATCTCTTTTCATTTTCATTTTCATATATATTCTTTTTTTTTTATTATGTTGGTCGACGCTTTTTGGCCATCAAGCGAGTTAATTGGTCGCTTAACGCCAGAGCCCAGCTCATTAGCCGTTAGTTATCTCAGAGCATTGGCTGACTTGACAGTATTTGTACTCTTACCCTATAGGAGACTGTGTGTTTACCTTAATATACGAGTACACTCGGATAAGAGCTAGACAGTTTTGTGCTTTGTTGAAAACCCAATACCAGAGCTTGAAATTCTTATTTTATTGCTGGTTTGCTCCCAGTTGAAAACAGCAGAGCTCATAAATCTGGTTCTGGTTCAGGTTCTGAAACCTAATCGGCATACTTCAAAAATTAAAGTTGTAAAATTAAGTGCATAAGCTTGTTCCAAAATTTCTTAATATAAGATGTCGATTACTTTAAGTTAAGTATGATAGGTTCTTAGATTAATTCTGATATTGTCTGAGAATAAAATACAATCAGCATGGATTAAGAATCATTGCTCTGAATTTAGTAACAGCAGCTTTGTACATTAATGCTTGAAATTAAATTTCTTTAATCAAGAAGTGATTTTCCTTACCTTAATTATTATGATTTTCTTCAAACTACTCATTTGATTAATTTAATATTGACATAAAATCTGACCAGAATTTAAGTAACAAAATTATAAACAAAAGTTGTGAGCACTTCTTTAATGTAAATACAGTTTTATTTTAATTTGGAACAGTGTTTTTCTCCCAGTGTATCCAATCTATCTATTTTGGCATTTATTGGGGGTCTCTTAGCTAGTCGGTACAGTTTGATGGCTAAAAATATATGTGTCGCCTAAAAGCATGCAACATTTTAAATTGAAAATTAGAGGCACAAATATGAGAGAGCCAACAGCTGAAATTAATTAATGCAACGTATGCCACATATATAAAAAACGATTGCTTTTTGGATAATGACTACCACAGGTAAAGCTTTGCTGTCGTACGGCTTGTGGCAGGCCAAATGTTATTTAACAATTATAATATTTATTCGAGCTGACATGACATGCTGTCATTTCAAAGTCTTATCTTGAAAAAAGAAAACCTCACCAGCAGCATATTTTATGAAAATTGTGAAAATTCACACGCCATCAACTTTAAATGATAAACGATGAACTCGCGTTGCATGCGGAAATACACTCAGAGAAAATAAACGTTTATATTAATTAATTAATTTGTTTTCTTAACGGATACAATTTTAGCATAGCATTCAATTGGATTTAAAAATAATTTGATACAGTTTGTTCTAATTATAATATTCCATTTAAAATTAACTAATTTGTTCAGGCTTTGTTGTTTTTAAGCTGTCATTCACAATATTGCTTATATTACTTATAAATTTTGTTAGTTTGTATTTATGTGTAGTGGATAGAAATGAGGAAAAGAATTTGCTTTGAAGCTGAACAAATTGTCTTAAAATAGATACTGTTGAGCTTACAAATGCAGTGTATAAAAATGCGACTCGAAACTCTTGTTGCCAAATGGCTTTTATTAAGTCTTTCCCGTGAAGAGAACTCTACACTGAGCAACAACAAGAGTAACAATAATAATTGAAAGAATGCGACTCGTCTTTCTCATGAGTGCATAATTAAAATGATAGCAGACAACAGGCAAACAGGCGACGTCGCGTTCGAAGTTCGCGTTCTGTTTAATGATGATAATGTGAGAAGGGCGCCTCAGGTAACAGAACAGGTACCAGAGAGACTCCCAGGCAGAGACAGAGACAGCGAGAGAGTGATACTAAAAGAGACTAAGCGCACTCAGACTCTCTCTCTCTCTCTCGCTCTCGCTCTCGACTGTCTTTCAACCTGTTGCTTTCAACTGGAGTGTTTCAATCGGGCCGTTAAATCTCGGCGATCGACTTTGGCAGCTCAGTCAACGAACGCGTCTCGAGCCAAGCGCACGTTACGCGGCTGTCTGTGTGTGTGTGTGTGTGCAAGCGAGTATACATATGTGTGTGCGAGTGTGTGTGCTTGTATTTGTTTGCCGGTCTCAGATTTATTTCATTTCTACCTGAATTTGTGCATATGTATATATATATATTTTTGTGTCGATAAACGCGTAAGCGGTCACGATAAAAAGTATCTGACAGATACCACACGCAATCCAAAGGCATGCAAAGCAGCAGCAGACGACGACGACAAGAACGACGCGACTTTAACCCATAAGCAACGAATAAACAAAATAAAATCAAAACAAAAACACGAACTTGGAAATTTACAAAAGAATTTCTTTATGCCACGCGAAAGATAAGCGCGACAAAAATCAACAAAAACAAATGTGCCAAAAATTATACAACAAAAATATATTCATAAAAACGTTTGGCAAAAATTGATAAAATTTAATATTATAAAATCAACAACGAGGGCTGCAAATAAAAACGCCCAACGAATTTCAATGCGAGCTGCTGCAGCCACCACATACAAAAAGAGTATCTCAATACCAAAAGGTAAATTGGATTGGATTAACAACGATTGCACTACGTGCACAATTGCATAATTATAATAGTTTATTTTATTTTCTTACTTTATTCTTACGCCCTCCCCCTGTTCCCCCTACCTTCTTACCTAACTTGCTTTGCAAATATGCGGAGCAAAAAAAAATGGCAAATGTGTGCAAATATGTGTATAAAGAAATGCGCTGTTTGGGTTATTTTAACGGTTCGGCTGTAAATTTAATTAAAGCCCAGACGCGAAAAGCGTTGCGGGGCAACAAATGCAATTAACATATATATATATATATAGGTATACATATATATAAATATATCTAGTTGCAAACAAAGGCACGACATTGCGGCAAGAAGGTGTACCAGATACTTTGTATCTTCCACCAACAAGCAGCCAGCCCTCTTGTATCTGTATCTGTGTATCTTTGCACTTGGCAAAAAAAAAAAACAATATAGGAAAATTTGTTCGCTGGTAGTTTTGTGATAAGAAAATTTATTTATTTGCAAGTCCACTTCGGGAAGTCTTTCGAAAATAGAGCTTGCTTAGTTGAAGTAAGATATTGAATTCGCTGTTTTAAGTACTTAAGTACTCTTTCGGAATTAGTCCAATTTATCAAATAAATCTTGCTCATATCTAGAACTTGATTAGTTAGATTAAGACACGTAAATCTTTTTTTAACCAACTCTAATTCTCAAAGTTGTAAATCTAAATAACTTTCAGGTTTGGTTGAGTACAATTTGTAAAATATATCTTGTTCATATCTATAACTTGATTAGTTGTATTTAAATGATTATGTTCTCAAATCAGTTCTGATATTATCTGAAGATTAAATTGCAAATTTGATAATTAAAATAGGAAAATGTTTTTCATGAGTACTTTATATTAGATGAAGTTAATTTGTGAATAAAGTCAGAGTCACACTTATTTACTAGGAGTTATACTTGAATCTAGTATGTAGTTTTCTGCTAGTGTATCTACCGACTGTATTTTGTGTATTGTATATTTTGGTCTTTGTCTGTTTTGGGTCGTTAAAAGCGCATTACACACACAGCTCACGCATATTCACGAGTGCACCCACTCCACATGGAATAGGAGACTCCGACTCCCGAGAACCTTCTTCGGGCTTACATTTCTTTTGGGATGTGTATCTGAATTCGAATACCTTCTGATTTTATATGTATCTGAGATGTTGTTGTTACTTTGTCTGTTTCTGTTTTGGTTTTGTGTTGCTTTTAACTTCTGTCTGTGTTTGCCTTTTTTTCTTTTCGTTTCCTTTTATTTTTTCTTGTTGAACTTAGCCTGCCATAAGTTCAGCTTAATTCTTATGCCGCACAACGTTGCACGTCTCACACATGTATTTGCTTGTGTGTATGTTTCTCTTTACTGTTTTGTGTTCTGTGGTCGACGTTGGTTGTGCAAAAAAAAAGAAGAAAAAATCAGTGCCAAATTGCACTCGTTAGCCGCATATGCAAACCACAATTTTGATGGGTCCATCATCTTGAATGAATTTGCAGTTTGTCGATTCAGATTCTTACTCACTCTTCTTGCCGTTGCGATTATTATTATTATTCCCGGTGAGCTCACAACAGCCTGGCCTAGAGTATGACTAATGAAACGCTGCGTCAACACTTAATATCAACCAGCAATCTCGACAGTACAACAAAATGTATCTGTTGACTAAAGTAAAGTAAAGTATCTTTCGTAGGTGTGAATTTCGTTTTAACGCTCGCTTTAGCGGTAACAATTTTTCATGTTTTGCTCTTGTCAATTTTTGTTGTTGTTTTTTTTTTAAGTGAACACCACTATCTGTCCAAATAGTTCACAAAGTTCATGTAACTGTTCTGTATATATGTACTTACCAATTCATACACGTGTTTATATTTGTATTTGTATCTGCGTTGTGTTTTCTTCATATCATGCGGCTCAAATTTAATTAGCATATTCCGTGCACAAACCTTGACAAAGGCAAAGAGAAAGAAGAGCCATGCTTTTGAAAATGTACTTAGCCCACTTAAAGATCAATGACACCAGCTGAAAGTAACGCATACATGTTTGTTGACCACTGCGAAAGTGTTAATCTCAAGATATTCTCAAATAGATTTATCTCGCAAAAGATAATCATTTTAATAATTTTGCTTCCTTGTTTAACACTAAAAGTGACTTACAGCAACTCTTAGACATTTAATTAATCTTGGGGCAGCAATTTTTAAATGTAATTAATTCACTTAAATATGAATGACATTATCTGAATGCATTTAGGCATGGTGTTAATCTAAAGATTTTGTCAGCTTACCAGTATGTCAAACTTGAAGCGCTGGGATAAGTAAATAAATTAACATTATTTGCTTAAGCTCGCAAAAGATAAAAGCATGTTTAATATTTAACTGACTTAAGTGACAATATTGCTAGCTTCAAATAAAGCTTAAATATTTCATTAATCTTGAATAGCAAAAAAAAAATGGGAAATGCTGATTACAGATCAAAGAAATCTGATTAAAATGGATCCAAAAGACGTAAGTGAACCAGATGTATGTAATTATCTGATATGAATAATATGAATAATAATTAATTAATTTCTCAATCCAAATTGTTGCTAATTTGACTAAATGCAATGGATGACCTAGAAAGGAGCTTCCTAGGGTTGTTAGTTTTTTCATGGCAATGGCAGAAGAAGACCTAACCTAAGTTTACCAACTTTATATTTGCCCAAATGATTCAGTCTAGATTTCTAGTCACTACTCCAAAATATAATTCAATTTTTAAATTGCCAGCAAGTGTCATTGCTTTTTATATTCCTTTAAAATAACTAACTCAAATAAATTTGTTAGATAAGCGTCCCAACTCAGCTTATCAGATAGGAAAAGTTTCTGCGTGCACTTATTTTTGGTTTGTGGATCCAAATATTTTGGCATTATGTCATAGAGCACAGCGCGGTAGCTGTTTAGATATGTACTACCCATTTGGCTGGATGCATTGACCGTGGCCAACACGTACACTGAGAATTACGGTACCGTAATAAATACAGTTGAATGAGCATAAGCCGCAGGAGCTGTTTGTTTTAAATTGAGCAAATTTTCCGTCCAACTGTGAGTTGACTTCATTAATCATTTATAAATATTCATGCAGTCGGACTGACCACGCCTTATTGCTCTAAGCCAACACACTGTTTCTGCCTTGTTTGTTTTTCGAATACTCTAGACACTACTCTAGCTGGTTTTTCTGCGAAGACTTCTGTGTGCTCAGAAAATATTCTGGTTGGGTGTTAATAATCTAATCATCTGAGAAAAAAAATCTATCTGAATTTTAGAAAATCGCTTTAAAATGTTAATCATTCTGAAAATTAATAAGATTTTCTTGCTTATAGAAATAATTTAAAAATGTAGGAAAATCGGCATATCCAAAAATGTTTATTAATTTTTTTGATATATTTCCTTTTATTAGGAAAGGTATATCTAAAAGAATTCACTCAAATTAATTATGTGAAATCTTATTATAATAAGATGACTTACCCTTCAAAAATTCATTTCGATTTTTTTCTGGGTGTAGCTGACACGATAAATTGACTTCAATATAGAAGTTTAACACACAGCTTCACAAAAAAAAAATTTCAGACAAGTTTTTTAGATTTATAGGAGACTTTCTGCTGCAAGGGTATGTACTTGTCGTCATTCCTTTCTTTCTTTCTATTTAGTTTATCTTTTTTGCTTGCCTCTTTTGCACACATTTATCATTATCATTTTCAGCAGCAGCTTTCCGTCATTCTGGTCTGTTTTTGCTGCTTTTACTCTGCTCGTTTTTCTATTTCCGTGAAATGAATAACTCGAGTTTGGTTTGGTTTTGCTTTGCGCCAAGTTTACTGTGCGTATGCGTAATTTATTATAATTAATGCATGGCAAACTGACAGTTATTATGTTTAATAACGATATTTTTCACCTTCTTTATTTGCATTTTAATCAAAATGCTCAAAATGAAAAAAAAGCCCCTGCCAAAAATTGAGAAATTGGTGAAAGATTCAACAAGTTAGTCAGTCTCACAACTTTTTTTGGCAAGTTAGAATTAGGGCTGACTGCCAAAAAAAAACTCTAATCAAGCGAAATGCAAATTAGGTTAACTGTAGTTTAACGAGCAACATCAGCTGAGAACTGAGAACTCAGATTGACGAGTTGTGATACTAATAAAAATTGGAGCTCGATGAAAGCTTAGCAAAAGAAAGGCAATAAACCAGAAAGTTGAACTTCCCCTCTCCCACTAATGAAGCTGTGCCCTTAAAGACATCATTAAGTTGCAAGTTGTTAATGATCATAATGATGGGGGCACGTCTCAAACAGTGTCGTCTTCGAGACGCGTGTCAACTTTGTGGGTGGCACTCAATTTCCCAGTTTTCTCTTTCATTTTCTCCAGTCAGCAGAAAACGGTATGAAAAAGTGTTTTTTATGTTCACTTTATTTATTGCCCATTATTTGACAAAGTGAACAGTCAATAAATGCATTTGATAAATTGCAAAATTATGAAATGAAATGCATAAAAAACGGCTTAATGACTTTGTGTTGCCTCATAGCCAGAAATGATTTCATTTTTTTTTTATTATTTGTTATTTTTGCACACTCAAAAGTGAAACTACAAAGAAGAAAATCAACAACTGTTAATTCGCAAGTCAATAAAGTCTAGATTCGGCTTTTTGTTTATTTTATGATTGACATTACGTTCAAATCGTTGCAAATCATTGGCAAATAACTTCACAGAAACTTGAGCCCACGTTTTGTTAATTATATCCGTAACAGCCTTAGTAGATCGTTATGCCAAACAAACACATGCTGTAATTATAGTCAAATTATCGCGCTGCCTTATACAAAACCCGCAAACTGGCCAAATCGTATTATAAAATCGCAATTGATCAGCACTGAGAAAAAGAAAAAAACATTTTAGAATGCTTTAGTCGAGAGAGCTCGACTTGGAGATACCCTGAGCCAAAGTATTCGATATTCCGACCAGTAATCTAAAAGTTGTGCTTGCTTTCATTATATATAACTAAAATTACGTATGTATATATGTATGAATGTATTGATAAGTCCTACTTTATTTCTAACTATGTTTAATGTAGTATGTGTATAAGTATGTATGTCTGTATATATATATATATACAGAGAAAATAATTGTGCCTCTTATTGTGTAATTCCTTATTTATGAAACTAAGATTTTCTTTTGTTTTTCTCAAACAATCTTGACAAAATGGTTAATAGATTATTAATATTATGCCAAGATCTAATCTTCGAGTAAAAGTATATATCATTTCTTTTGCTATATCGATTATTATCGATATTGGCTAAAGCGAGAAGGTTATCAATGAAATGATGCAGACAAGATGTGCACATCGAATACGAAAACTTGTGTTCCAAATTTAAAATCTCAAGCTCTCCGAGCCTCCGAGAACGGCCAGTTCATATAGATAGCTACTCAGCTATACCTAAATCGACTCGACTTTTACTGTTGATCGAGAATATACTTTTTTGGGGTCGGAAAAGTTTCCTTCCGCCTGTTACATACTTTGGCACAACTTCATTACACACCTTTCGCACATACTCAATGGGTTCTGGGCATTAAAAGAGATAAAACAAAACGTGACCCAAACTGGCAGCTGTCAATAGCCGTCATTAGATGCCAACGAATTGTTGTTGTTTATTTATTGTTGTTGGCTGACAAATTCAATGGCCAAAAGCGTTGGGAAACTTAGTTGAGAATGTGACGGAAAAAATTGGTGAACAAGCAGCGAGAAAACGAGGCTGATTTTAATCAGACTCGATGATTTTTTTCTCGTTTTTTTCTCTTTTTCGGACTTTTGACAAATATTTTTTTTTTGTTTGCAACATAAAATCGCGGTTTGAATGGTGTGGGACAAGAGAGGGAGGGGGATCTATCAACGATGAATCAGAAGGGGGTCAACGGAAACGCAGCTGTGAATTGAAATAAAATAATTTGGTTTATTTTTCTCATGTATTTTGATTTTTGCACAGGCTGCGAAAAATTGTAACAGATTTCCAGAGAAAAGAAAAAATAAAATAAAAACAAAACACACCATTTTGTTATTGTGTTGTTTCTTATTATTGCTGTTGTTGTTCATATTGTTGTAATGTGTGGCATCAGCTGTGTTCAAGTGTTTGTCCGGGCTGCTTCTGTTGCCATTTGTTGTCAGCTTAACTTGATTGCCACAACGGCAAGCCATTCAATTTATAGCTCTTGTCTTTTGCCTCTAAGTGGACCTTTGAAATGCCAACAATCAATGTTTTAAGCTCTCAATTGTATTCGCAAGTCAATCAAACTAATAGCTCAGCTATCGGATCTATGGTTAAATATGAACAGTTGATTGAATATGCATTGATATTAATTAAATATATGTTCTTTTTAATTCAATTAATTTTGTTAAATTCTTCAAAACTAGATGCTGCTATATATACTGATACTCTTTCTTTGCCATAAGTCTACACACAGTTTGTTTATTGTTACTTGTTGAATGAATTTAGCAAACAGACTCATAAAGATAACAACAAGAAGAAATAGATATTGATCATTAATATATATTACTTATATATATAAATATGCCATAAAAAAAAGTATAAATTATTCAAATTTATCTGTTGTTGCCTTTCGCTCAGCATCTGTTTGTTTTTGGTGTCACTCATGAGGTATGAATAATTAGTAATAGTTAAACATTATTAAGATACATCTTAGATTGCCCTAGGTAGCTCGACTAGAAGATACCCAGCTTTTAAATATGATACTAAATTATATGTCAGGATATATTTGATATCAATGGGAAGGCTACATATTTACAATTGTGTTGAAATATCTATCAAAGATAGCTTATTCATGCAGTGGGAAATCAACTCGACTTTTGATGCTGGTCAACAATATACTTCCTTCCATCTATAAGATACTTTTCAAGAAATAAATAAAAAATAAAACAACTGAACAAGTAAATTAGAGTCACATGACTCCCTCACCCTCTCTTTCTCTCCCCCTCCCTTCCTTCATCTCTTCCCACTCCTTTCCTTTCTCTCGCTGTTTTCTGTAACATTCTGAAATTTATTTATAACCATTACCAAACTGGTTTTTCGCCGTCTTTGAGTCAAACCCGAAGACAACAATAAAAACAGCAATTCCCATAAACAATGCGCTGTTTAAGCCAAGAGCGAGGCTGAATGAGAGAGGGTGTGAGGGGAGGGTGTTGTTGAAGGGGAATGATTTTTGCTTGTGTTTTATTTTGTATATGAGTAGCTGCTGCAGCCTGCAATTTGCCATTGGTTGACTGTTGGCGTCTGATTTCATCTTTTGATAATTGCACGCAATTTTCACGCGGCGCCCACACACAACAACAAACACACTCAGTACACACACACAGTGCACACACTCAGCCACATAGACAAAAACTGGTGGCACTTAAAATAACAATTGAGTTCGAGAGCTGACTTTATATGGCGGTCTTTGAGTGCATATATTTTGTGTGTGGGTTGTGGGTTGTTTTTCAAATTGTACAAACAACCAGCTACTCAACTTAGTTGGCCACTTTTATTTTTCTTGGTTTTTATGTTGTTTACTTTTAAAGTCAAGAAAGTAGAGGTTTTTAATAACATTGATTTGCTTTGCAACGTTTCTGCATTTGTATGCACTTTCCGTGTCGAACGTATGCGGATGGCGGCATTTCCTTCTCCATTTCCCATGTGTTTGCCCATTTCCCAGCTAGCCAGACAAACAACAGAAACAGCAGAAAGAAAAACAACCCACTTCTCTAGCCTTTTATTGCTTTGTTCTCTGTCTCTTTTGACTTGGTCTATGTAAGTCTGTTTTGTGTTTGTGTTGTGTTTGTGTTGTGTCTGTTTGTTGTTGCCCTTTTTTGGTCTGCACTGGGCTGCATTCGCTTGACTTGGCTTGTTTTTGTCTTGGCCTGGCCAAGTTGGGGCTTGGCCAAGACCATGCCTGGCTATAGGGCTAGCTTGATGCTCTAATAATTGCATAGACACGTTTTTACTTACCTAAAACTACACTCGCAGAAAACAGACTAGGCCAGAGCGAAATTCTACTTGAAAATGCAGCTGAAATTTCTTCTGGATTCTTGCAAAATGAATTTGTTGTTTTGGTTTAACTTTTTCTTTGTTTTTGTCTGCATTCAGACAATTGTTTGAAGAGGCTCATTCGTCGCAGTGTTTTTGGCCCAGAGTCTGCCAGCTCAAGTCAAATTAACTCAATCACTCAAGTTGGTAGCTTCATTTGCAATCGAGCACATTTCGTGCCAGCCAAAATGGCACAGATCTTATAAATGCTACTCAACTTAACCAAAGGTGCAGCCACACACGAAAGCCAACTACTGTTTCTCAAGAGTTGCCGCAAAAAAAAAAACAGGAAAAAAAGAAGCTAAAAGACTTGAAACAATAAAGTTTTCGGCTAAGCTATGGCAGCCAGCTTCTTGGCCAAAAGTTGCTCGGCTTTTATTCATAGTCAAAGTTATACGACAGAGAAAGTTTATCAGGCCATCAAAGGCATAGTTGCCAAAATGTAGTCACATATTAAAAAAAAAGAAGGTATACGAAGAAGCTTGCTAAAAGCCAATTGCCTTTGGTCGAGACATTCTTGGCCAACTTGGGACTTATACGGGCCTGCTGGCGATTAATGAGTGAGTGGAGAAGGGCAGCAAATTGTTGGTAAAGTGCTGCTGAAAGTAAAAGTTTCCGTTGAAAGGGTACTTTACAGCTGCACTTCAATTTCAGCGGCAGGCAGACAATATTATTATAAACACATTTTCCAGCTGCTTTTGGCCAGAAAACCGGTTCGATACGCCTTTTAGGTGCTCCGATGCATCCGATGTGGCTCAAACCTGACCTGACAGCCAGCAAGCCAGCCAGCCAGCCAGCCAGCCTGCTGCTGGAGTCGAGTAAAAGTAAAGTAAATTTCATTTATGCATGCAAGCCAGAGTAAAAACCACACACAACCAAACACAGCTACACACACCACACAGCTGAACAAGCCAATCAAAATGCGTCAACAACTGCAGACCAAAATATATTGCCAAACAACGGCAACTGCAACTGCAACTGAAACTGCAACTGCAACAGTAACAGTAACTGTAAAACTAGCACCAACTAACTGCCAATCCCTTCAACTGTTTTCACATTCGTCACACGTAGACAACTCTATTGTACACTAAAAACATTATTGCCCAATTTTGGAGTACAAATTGCAAGCTCAAATTAAAATCAGTACTCGGAAACAAAAAATGTGTTCTGGGAATAAATTTAACTTGATTGCTTTCATAACTTTGTAGTGGGTATTATTAATTCATCATTTAACGTCTCCATAACTCTGCCTACATGCATTATATATATTCTTGATCAGCATCACTCGTCGACTTGATGTAGTCTCCTCCTATGCAAACTAGTTGAAGTTATTGTGCTGAGTCTACGATAAAAATATTGAATTAAGATTATGTTGGCTCTGTTTACTTTTGATAAGCTGCGTGCTTGAATCAAAAATATTCTATGATTCACATTATTTTTTTCTTTTAAACTGAAACTGAAATGTGGACAACATATATATTTATATTTAAAAAGGTGTTTGTTATTGAAACTACCAAAAAGTATATTTTAATTTAAAGAAGGTTTTCTTAAAGTTCCGAAATTGGTAAATGTAAGCCCGATTGGGAATAAGTTAAGTACTTATTTAAAAGAATATCTACTTAAAATACAAGGAAATGAAAACTCTCTTATTTCCAGAACTTGCAGTTTATTTAAACCATTCAAGGCCTTCAAACCATCCAATTGTCTATAAATTTGTGAACCGCTTTATCTCAATGTGTAGATTAGCATATTTAAAGAACTGATTGAGTCTCCTCTCGATGGACTTGATTGAATTCCGTGATTTAAATGACACTAAGAACACACACATAGCACATACTTAGTTCGATTGGAATTCGTTTACCTTGTGCACCGGGGAAAGGATACAAGAGCTTAACTCTGTATGCAATATGTGCATCAAAGGGGCTTTTATTGGTTTCCACTCATCTCCGTTTGGCTTCAGCATTTCACTTTTATTGAAAATATAGAGACAGAGACTGACAGGAATTTCTATTCATTGAGCAACGGCATGTTTTTGTTTTGCCTCTAGAATCCAGGTGTGCGAATAATAGCACAACGCACTGTATGGAAGGCTTTTGAGTTGGTTTTTGTATTTTGTTTAAATCTTAAAGCATTCAAATCTTTGACTGATCTTTATACATATTTATAATAAACATAAATACATATATAATCTTTTTGGTTATCGTAATAAAATAAATAACCAAAAGAACTAAAAGCTAATAAACTGATTTTAAATGAAATGAGAGAAATCGAATTGTTTTTCATAAATATCCACAAGGAGTTTAATTCAGTTTATATAACCAAAAGAAATTAAATCAGTTTATGCGACTTAAGTTTCTTTGGTTATCTATTGAACAAAAATTGTCTTTTTTTTATAGAAAATGTATTTATTAGATTTTATTTCATTTGGTTATGTATTGAAAAGCAATTTGCTATTTCTTGCTTCACAGATTTGAACATAAGCAAATACAATTTACAAATGTAATACTTGTATTTGTAAAAGCGATTGTTAAATGGTTTATGAAAATTTGCCGAATTCGGAGAATAATTCTTAAGCCAGACTTTCAAATTATACTACTTCAGACCTAAATAGATATATTGATACATCAAAGAGTTTAAAGCGATAGCTACTGGTTTTCACCCAAATTATGAAGCTAGAGTCATTGATTTAGTCAATATTCTAATCTACGCCTTTCTTTAAATTATTGTGATTTGTTCTTTGTTTAAATTTAAAATTTAAATATATATTTCAATTTATGGTCGAGCTGTTGTCGTCATTTATGTAGTTTGTTATCTGATAGCTAACCGCTTGTTAAGTGCCGCCCTGTCATCAGCATCCTCACCATCATCATAGTTAGCATCCTCTGCGCCGATCTTCATGTTGTTGTTTGTTGTTGTTGTTGTTGTCTGAGAAGCAGGTCTGCTTTAAAGCAGTCTGTCGGCTGTTGGACAGGACCATTTGTCAGTGTCCAAGAGACCGTTTTAAAGATGTACAAAAAAAACAGTAGCTGCAGCAGCAGCAGCAGCATCAGCAGCAGCTGTGGCAGCAACTGAAGCTGCATCTGCAGCTTGTTGTTTGTTGCTGATGATAACCATTCCATTTTAAAGCTGTCGGCGGCACAATAAATGCACTTTTTCCCTTTCTTTTCCTTCTTCATCATTGCCTATTTTGTATATGTGTAATTACGCATTGCATTTTCAAAATTGTACGCAATTTTCCCAAAGTGTCAACGCATGTCAAGCAGCAATGTTTTGAAAAAATGTTAATTTGTAGTTGCTGCTGCTGTTGTTGCATGCTGCAAGTTGTATGCTGAATGTGACATTCACTTTTTGTTCATGTTGGTTGATCCCCGTCGCAGCTGCAGCTACAGCTATTTGTATACCCTGTACTCATTTTATAAATTGTTTAACACAGCACTATAAAGTACAAAAGAAAGAAACAAAAAAAAAATGCTAAACAAAATCTATTTCCTTATTGCCCAAATGCACAGGTTATATAAACAGAGTATTAGAAAGTTGTGCAAGGCAAACACAAACATATTCTCCGGTCGAACAAATATAAAAGTAGCTAAAGGAAACCTATTTCCTTATTGATACGACAATATCTGAGTATCTTCTAGTCGATCGTTCCTAATTATTTTTTTGTTTTTGTTTTTTGTTTGTCTCTGGTGTATTTGATGCGCCTGGAATTACATGATACTCATTATTGCACACGTTGTTAAACATTTTACCTGTGGCAGCAGACAGAAGGAAAGTTGTTGTGGTTTTTGTCTGTCTGTCCCTATGCATGAGACAGCATAAAATATACAAACAAAAAAAATACAAAACCGAAAACAGAAAAAAGAAAAAAGAAAGAAACAAATTTTGAACTATGTGAAACCCTCGTTGATTTCATTAATTGCAGTAATATATAGCTACTTACCACTTACAGCACGCCAGCTTAGCATTAACCAATTAGCTAAGTCATCATCACTAAGTTTCATTATTGGCTCAACTGTGGACAATTGTTGCTCTACATTATTTCATATTATTTTTGTTTTTTTTTTGTTTTTTAGTGCATATAGAGACTTGACTCCGACACGAGCCCAATATAGCTAATAATGAGTTTGTGTTTCAATTGGTTCAGGTGTATTTTTTTTGAATACAAAATTCGTTTTTTCTTTTACTTTTGTGTGTTACAAAGATTTGTGTATTTTTTAACGAACTGAAGATGCAAGAAATTAAATCCTTTTAAGATAGAAATAATAAATATTTTTTAAAGATGCAAGAAAATTAATTTTTTTGGCTAAATGGCAAAAGTGCATAACACATATTTGTTGTTGCTGTAAAAAAATAATAATCTTGAGATATATAGAACATAAAGATTTGCAGATTTCTTTTTGTTATATTTATATACAAGCTGCTATGTGTTTTTCTAAAAACGGAAATATATCCATTTCTTAAATATATTATTGTCATGACATAAAGTTTTGGAAATTTCATTAATTTTCATTATTCTCAGAAAATAAATCAGACACTTATTGTTATCTGATAAAATTGCCGAAAATGTGATAACAAAATAATATATTGCACTTGATCCACATTCAAATGTGGCCATTCTTATGCATTAGCTGTGAACAGCGTCATAAATATTATATTTCATTTTTAATCTGCCCTCAAGCGCAAATCGCAAAAGAGTATTCCATTTTTCTGCAACGGAACTCGAAATATTGATTTTATTCTATGCATAAGTACCTCAATATAGTTATATTGATTTCAAAGTGCAAAGTTCAACTTGACAAAAAACGACGCCAGTGGCAAAGAGGCAAACGAAAATAGTTGAGCAGCAAGAAAAAACTTTTAACTACAAGCGACAGGCAACAAAAGTGTGATGGTCTAAGTGCAGTTTATAATTTCAATAAACATTTGCACAACTTTCAGGCAACTAAAAATAGTGATATACTTTCGACATGTTGCAAGCATCAAGCTTCTTATATAAAATGTAAAAAGAATGCTTATGCTTCGCTTGAATTTTAATTAAATTGAGCTTATAAATAATGTGGCCGACGGAGGTAGCTAAGAGGGCAAAGCCAAGCGAAATTGAGTTATATAATTAGCTGTTGACCCAGAATCAGAGTGAAGAAAGCAGTAAGCAGAAATACATTGCGACAAACGCGACTTTGTAATCGCATCTACATTATATGTATATATATATGGACTGACATATATATCCATTTTTTTTTGGCTGATATCAAAGCGCTTACACACTTAATCGAATTTAGTAAGAGTTTCATTCGGTTTCCATTAGCCCGATGGTAATGGATGATTTTCCAATTACCGGCCTGCCAGTTTTTGCGACAAGCCCTCAGACCGAGCTAACGGCGCGTATGCGTAATGTCGTCCCAATCGAACGCACATTCGTCATACGCAGCGTTGTGCCAAGCCAAGTGGGTGTGTTTGTTTGAGTAAGCGTGTGTGTGTGTGAGTGTGTGCCACCACACACACGCAAAAATGCAAATTGACGATGATTGCCTGGGATTTTCTTGTGGTTTTGACAAATTGCCCGCTTTCTCTGCTTTGCCATTGTTAGAGATGCTGTGGCTAAACAGACAGTTTTGGCATTTCAAATGTATACATATTTAAGTATATATGTGCGCTAATGTGTGTGTGTGTGTGTGTGTGAGGGTGTGTGTGATCTGTGTGTTTGTTTCTCTGTGGGCGGTTAAACATTTTTTTGCGCCAGCCGCATCAATTCTTAAATATCGTTGCCGCAAGTTTCAAAACACGGCAGAAAACCATTTGGCTCTTGCTGCCACATTGGGGCAAATATGAATCCACTTGCACGGAGCCACCCAGCAACAGTGTTGACTGTATAGCATGTGGCATCCAACAGAGCGTTTCATATTGACGAACGATGAGCGATGAACTACAACAGTTTGGTGCACACAAAAAATGGCAAACCCCCAACCACAATTTGTACAGCTACAAGATGATTTCAGTTTGTGACAGGTATATTTTGTTTTCTGAGACATTTACTAGCAATCGAAGAGACTTCATTAATAATATTTCTCTTAGTTTTTACGTTCATATATTATTTATACAATCTTCAAACTTATATATGGATCTCTGTGCTGTTGACAGTAAATAAAGTATTTTGTTTCTTTATTTATTTGTGAGTCGACTGACTTTGTTCTACAGGGTTGTAAAAATTCTGGGCTTGCCTAGACTAACTATTATTTTTATTTCACATTTGTTTGTAATTATCGAACCGTCAACTTAATTAATATATATTTTTAGCAGCTGTTCTTCTGTATTCAACGATTAATTTCAATTTGCGTTTTTTAACAGAATGCTTAAAAATGCGAAAATGATTTTATGTTTTTTTTTTTGTTTGAAACACGAAAAATGAATTATTATAAAAGCCGCACGCTGTAGAAAATATTTTAATAACTTTCAATATGCAAATTACCTACAATAAAATTGCATGAAATATGCCACTATTAACTGACACAGTTCCTGTAGCGGTCACACGGGATGGAGGGATGGAGGTAGGGAGGGAGGTGTGTGGATTTAGGCCCTGCGGTCGGGCTGCACATAATTTTCCACTTAAATGCAACTGATGATTGACACATGGCCAAAATTGAATTCAGCTTTTTTTTATTGCTATCAATTTTTTATGCCCGGCCAAACTGCAGACATAAAAACCAAAATGGCAAAGGCTTCTCTCTCGCTCTCTTTCTGTATCTCTATCTCTTTCTGTCTACTTCGAAGACTTTGACAGACACTTTTGCTTATGGTAGTACATTTAGAAATCATCCACGTAGTTCACAACAAATTGCAGTTACTGCCAAACTACACAGAAAGAAAAACAAGCTAGAATCCAAAAATAGATTCTTGAAACCAGCATAAAACTTAAACCAAGAACAGCCTTAAAGCAAGTCTCTTAACTTCAGTTTTTTCTCATTTCTTCAGTTTAAGGTTCTAAATTTTATATTTCACAGTCTAGACTGCAAAGTTCTTGATTAAACATTTACCATTTATGTTCATGGGATGAATTTTTTGCGTTTGCACCGTATTGAATTTAAAAATAGTCATTGAACTTCTCACGTAGATTTTTACAATTTGACAATTGACTTTTCGTCTGTATTTTCCTTTCCACTTCAGCATTCTCAATAAAAATGTAACTGTTGCATTCGAGGGTTTGCGAGCAGTTTAGTTTGTATGTAATTCAATTGGTTAATGTGTTCGTGGCTTGTCTCTTTTGCTGTACTTGTTATACTGCTTATGCTCTCAGCCAGCAGTTTTGTTAAAGTCCTTAAAGAAGCGACTAGAGTGGAGCTTATGTATTCAATTAGGCTCAAAGATTAATCTGATAACTAGGTGTACAGGGGCTTGATCTTTAAGGGAAACTTACTTACTCGTAGAAAGTGTATAATGAAGATAAAAGGAGCCTTCAATTGATATATAAAATACTCAGACATATTATTAATCAACAGTAAGAATGTCAAAAATATCGAATAAGAAACACAATTTGTTTTCGGGCTTGTGAACTAATATTATAAATGATAAATGTATTCAACAGCTAAGTTGAGGGTGTCGCGTAGTCGAGATTCCTCGACTAGAACATTCTAATTTGTTGTTTATGTTGACACACGATGAATGAATTTTAATTAACTTAATACAACATAGAGTTATTCATGGTTGGGAAGCCTAATCTAAATAATGTGCTTAACTGTTTGGCTTATGCAGTCACTTTGGCAGCGGGTTAAAGTGAAAATCGACATTATTGACCGCTAATTTCAATTTGTTGGTCGCTTTTCGTGGGTAGCGTGAAAAGCGTGAAAATGTTGGCGCAATTGCTCAAAGTAGACCGGGTCATAAATTTTCTGGGCATTACATAATTAAATGGCCAGTTTGGTTTGATGGTGGTGCTGCTGGTGCACAGTTAGCCAGTTGGACAGTTGGCGTGTGCGCCGCCTTCAATTACTTAAAATTCTGAAGTGCAGCGGTAATTGAACATTGTCACGCTTAGCGAAGAGGAAGTGGCCAACAACGGGTATGGTAACTGCTAACGGCACTTGCTTTTAGCCGAGCCAAAAACACAAAAAAAATATATATATATATGAGTAAAATGGGAAAAAAATACCAAAAAACAAGTGTATTTGTATATGCTGAACCGTTATGGTCGCGACACAGTGCTGGCAATAAGTCAACAACCTTTTTGGCAACTCGCATATTTACGCACGTACAACTCCGTCCCACTCCACCCCTTCAAGGGGTTACGGGTGGAGTAGTTGTGGAGGGGGGCGTAAGTGCGTGAGTGATGAACGATTTGGTGGTTTGATTTGTGGCCCGTCTACTCTTTCGTGTCAAGCAACACGCGGCAACTGGCCACAAGTTGCAAAGTTGCTAAAGTCTTAAGCAAAAGTTTTTTTTTTATAATTTTATACACTTGCAAAATATTATATAATTTTCTCTATCTATCTATAAAAAAAATATATATAGGCCTAACTTCCAAGCTTTGTTTATGTTTGTGTTAAGCAAAATGTGAATATCCGCTTTTGTTACTTACTAATAATAATTTATAATTTAAGATGGCACATGCACAAACATTTTAAATAATTTATGGACTCATCTTTCATTCTTCATTCGCGAGTTGTCTGAGTGTGTTTTGCTCTTTATTTATTTCTCATGAAAATGGTATTTTTTCTAAGAATAAAGGTTCTTATTTCTACCTTCTAATTAAACAATCTTTTCTAACTTATAGATCTTTGTTTCTTATATTTTTAAATTATTTCTTTGACCAAAAAACTTTCCAGTTTTCAGATTGATTTTCTATATTTTAGTGAAACGTCTTTCAGTTTTAAGTCTAACTTGACACTTAGAATCTATCTGTCTTTTGCCCTAGCTCTGTCATTTGCCCAGCAAGGGTATCTTGTTTTCAGCGTGCAAAGCATTGCTCATATTTCATATTATTTTTTTTTGTCACCTTTTGAAGTCAGTCGAGCATTTAAAGTTGAGCACTCAGCCACGCCCTGGCGATTTTCGCACACGCCAGCCATTAGTTTATAATTTTTGATGCGCTCGTCTGGAAAATGCGAGTAGGTTCAATGGTTAGCAGAACAAAGAAGAAAATGGGAATAATTTTAGTGACTCTCGACTTGAGTATAAAATGTAATTTTGTTACGATTTTGGCATGCATTCAGCTTTTGGCTTTTGAGTTTTGGCATTTGCCATCTATTTTGGCCAAGCCCTTTTAATGTTACCATAACTTTTTGCTGTGCCAAAAAGAAAAAAAAAAGATCTACAGACATTCATATAACCCAAGTCCATTTACGTGACTTTCATCTCAATGACACTCGCTTAGCACCGGCTCCCAAAAAACAAAAAAAACATCCTTTTTGCCTGCTGGCCATTTGATTTGCAAGGACTTCGATTTGAATATTAACACACACACACACACGCATACAGATATCGTTTAAGTGTTGCTCTGAGGGTTTCACTTCGACATCTAGTAGATACAACAAATGTTCAACTTTCGTTTAGTTATTTTGCTCTTCAACGAAAACTTCAACTTATTTGTGACCCCCAGAAAACTTTGACAAACGCAGACACACACACACACACACACACACGGCTGTGTGTATTCATACATTCTGTGTAAATACAGTAACTGTTTGTTAGTTAAATTTAGTCTGTATCGAAAGCAGAGTAAGTTATGTTTATGACTGTTTAATAAGACGACATTAACTACACAACTCATTTTCAGTTGTCACAAACACGAGTCATATTGAAACTTTAGTTTGGTTTAGCTTAAACCACAAACAACCCAAGGGAGCAACTTGAAATGAAGTCTTTCTAGGAAAAGCTTGTATGTTTTCGCAGAGACTTCTTTACGAAATATTCTTATTGAGTTGTTGTCAAACTTATTTCATCTGTCATAAATTATATAGGGTGTCAAATCGAAATATATTTCGGTTCCATTTCTCGATTCAATATGCAAAGTGTAATGATGCCGGCATTGCCTATGAATTGATTTCAAATCGATTCCGTTATGGTAAATATATATATGCACTAATAATATGGATTCCTTTAACTGGTAATCTGAAAACTAGCTCTTAAAAAATGTTGAATTAAGCTAATCTAAGGATAAATAATATTGTTTCAACTAACTGATTCTTAAAATATGTTAAATATGGACTAATAATACCAGTTTCTCTATAACAGCATTTTGAATTAGGCTACTATTAGCACTAATAATATCAGTTTCTTCATCTGGCTTTTAAAAAATGTTGAATTTTGGTTACGTCTCAAACGCGGTCCGAATTTCAATCGATAAAGTTGCGGTTCCGTTTCGGTACCAGTTTGACACCCCGATACCCCAGGGAATATAAGTTTCAGCTGCACTTTCGTTTTTGTTTATTTCTCCTTTTAAATATTCACAAACACACATGACTTGCTTTAGTATGAGAGTGTGTGAGTGTGTGTGTGTTCCAGGTATTGATTTTGTTTCGGTTTGCATGTGGCTTTTATGAAATATTTATTATATTAAAAAAAACATATAGCTAGAAACATGTGTTTTTCTCGCACAACAACTGTAAATGCCCAAGCAGGGAGTTGGTGATAAAATATTGTAACAGTAATTTCCATTTGTGTTCTGGATGTGGGGTGTGGGTGGGGGTGGATAGGTTGGTGGTTGGATAGGGCAACATAGGTCAGTGACTGTGAAAGTGTTGTGTGTTGGCAACGGATTTAATATGGTTGCTCTACACTGTCCACTGAATGTTACTTACCCCGAGCCCAAAATTCGATATTCTGTGATAAATTGCCATTGACCCAAAGAAAATAACCTTAAGCCGGTTTTGATTGATAGCCTGCTTGCATCTGGCTTTAATGAGGAAAACTGTGAAAAATGTGCAAAATATAAATTTTCTGTATAATCCAGCTACTGTCAAGAAGGAGTCTCTTTTGGCTTCTGGGCCAAATCCAAATGTCAGTCTTAATTTGCAGGGATTTCTAGATTAAATAAAAATGCTTGCAGCCTTAGAAGGCAAATGCAAACATATTTCCCAAAATTGTTAGCTGTACATACACAAAACATTATGAATATTCTCTCAGAAAGTCAGATCAACAATCTTAATAGAAATGAGTATTAAGAAAATTACATCAAACGAATCTGAAGGTGGTTCATTCCGAACTTAAACCAAGAATATATTATGGGTTTTTGGTTGTTGCTTATCTTTTTTGTTCTCAGACATTTGCCTTTGAATTAAGTTCTTATTTAAGTTTTCTTGATATCGCAACGAAAAGTCTGGCAGTTAATCGATGAAATGCTTTTGCCATAACTTGGCTTCAACCGTAAACCAATGTTGGCCAATTAAAGCAACGAATTGACAACAACAACATTGCAAGCAAGTGGCTAACATTATTTTCGCTACACAACAACAACATCAACAACAACAAATTTTAACAAGAAAAAGGGCGCGTTTGTCAAGTTAGGCAAATAAATAAACAAACCGATGAAGGAATGGACGGAATGGATGGATGGATGGATGGATGGATGGAATGGAATGGAAAATCCGTTGAACTGACAAGCGAAAACAATGATGATGGTCAACAATCAAGGAAGCACAACAATTACAATGGCAACAGCAACAGCAATTGTGGCAGAATGACAACCCTGACGAGCAGTGCAATGTCGATTAACTGTTATTTAGCCGGTGCTTAAAATGGCTGCCAAGCCATTTCCGCTGCGCGCGCCAAGCATACTGCCAATGAATTTACACTGAGCCAAATATAGCACAAATGACCTACAATCAAGTATTTGCAAATTGTGTAAAGCATACATAATATTATTTATTTATTTAATGTAGAATAATGTCAGCCACTTGATATTTATGCCATTAAAAAAAATAATTTAAATAAATATAAAATTTAATAATCAAGATTTTTGTTGCCTCCAAATATATATTTAAATTATATAAAGGAATCACCAAATAATAAACAGTTTATGCTTTTCAAATTAAAATTTTACAAATTTTGCTAAAAGTATTTCATATTATTATTTATTTATTGTATTAGTAATATATGCAATTCACTCAAAAGTAGCTAGTTGAATTAAATAATAAAATACTAAAAAGTCAGACCACAAAATTCTACTTGGCATAAAATCAAAATACTCCAATCAAGCATAAAAAACTGAAAATTCTTGATACTTTTTCTCGGTGGACTTGCTGTTATTGTTGTTATTATTGTTGCCGCACTTTACCGTTGAGCGCACCGGAAAGTAAATGAAAGTACACATTGACGATTTGTTTGATTTTGGCGTCAAAGGAAAAATTTGCCCAGCAACAACAACAACAACAAAGAATTGGGGGTACGAGATTTTGATGCTTTTTAAGGCTATAATTTAACGCACGAATGGCTTAGCTAAGCGCTGTGAAAAAGAAAACAGAGACAGACAGACAGACAGACAGACAGAGAGACAGACAGACAGGCAGACAGACAGGAACACTTGGAGCCCGAAATAAATGGCAACCCTTAAAAAGGCGCTTAATACAAAGTTTCTTCTCGCTTGCTTTCCTTTTTTCAATTGGCTTGGCTGACCATCCGTCTAGAGGAGTGTCAGAGGGGGGTCAGGAATGGGGCAGCCAACATTTATTAAGTAATAAATTCTTTGCAATTTTATGGCTTAGAGCCGTTGATTTTGTCGCTGCCCCTTATGACGGGGCCTAATGAAACAATTTTTGGCCAAGTGAGAGCAGTTAAAGCAGTTATAACAGCGGAGGCAGGTGTTGACCTGTTTCGCTTAACATTAGCAGAAGCAACAGCAGCGGCAACGGCAGCAACAGCAACAAATGGCACAATTTTCTAGTTGTCATTTTGCAATCGCAAATGTGAGAAATGTAACGACCTTGTGGCAGCAGCAGGCCGGAAGTTGGCAGAGGGCATAGGGCAGGCAGCTGGCAGCTGGCAGCAGTCAACTGGCAGCGGTTGTTGCTGGTTGCTGTTTTGATTGTGGGCTCATATCTCATTTAGCTACTTGCCTCTCTTGCTTGCCACATGGCTGCAACAAGCAGTGTGGCAGCTGTCACAGCCACTTTATCTTCTTTCCGTGTGTGCGTGTGGGTGTGTGCGTGTATGTGTTTGCTCACATATTTTATTGCCCTCTTTTCAGCTGAAGCGCGGCACGTGAAACGGTGTGCAAATGCAATCCGATCAATTTTGAATGTTTGCCAAGCCAAATCAACTGAGAAAGCTGTAGACGAGTGAGCCCGAGTCTGATATACCCAAAAGATAGCTGTTAAATATTGGCCAATTTCCCTTTACAAAGTTAATGAAACCAACATCAGCTTGGCTGTTTCTTAGCCGAACTTGATGCAATTTGGGCAATTGATCACAAATTTATTATGATGTATATTATGAATCAGTTATAAGCATTTTAAATTACAGTTTTTATTGTTGTCGAACAACGATGTATATCGATATTTGCTAAAGAGAGGTAGTTATCGATAAATTGAAATAAATTAATCTGCGTGAATTATCTGAGAACTCATATATTTTAAATTAGAAGTTTTTAGCTCTTATAGTCTTTGAGATCCGCTTGCTCATACAGATGCACATTGATCCTAATGAAGAGTATAGATACTATATGGGGTCGTAGACGCTTTTTTCTAACTGTTTGGATATTGCATAAAACCATTTTACACTGCTTGTCGATTCATCAATGAACAACAATGTGTTCAGGGTATAAAAACAGACTGTTGAGAGTCAATTCTTGTGCTTTTTGTGCGTTTGCATTTTGTGATTCAAATTATGCCAAAAATGTTGCGGTTTCTGATGCACTTGTGGGCGTAAATTGCGTTGCAGTTGTTGACTGTGTGCCCTGTGGCACATCTGGCGTATGCGCAACGAACATGCTCTTGCACATTACGCATACGTAGTGCATACGGTTAAATTCATGGAAATATCATCATTGAAAATTCAATAGAATTAATACAGCACTCAGATGTTAGCCTTTGGCACCACATTTTGGTTGCTTTCGAATTCCAGCTAAAGTTAGCAATTGAAGGGTCTACTTTATACAAACATAACTGTATATTCCATTGGATTGACTAACACTGGAATAGTTGAGGGCATTTCCGATGAAGCAATATAACGGAATGCCGTATAAAGAGCGGTACACATACATATTACACAATTTGGCAGATGCTGAAATATTGCTTATAGTTTGTCAAAAAAATCAAAATTGCGAAACCTGATTTAGAAAATTGTCCTTTTAGAATGGAAAGGTCTAATTGACATACCCGTATTAGAATTTAGATCAAAAATTTCTCGCCCCCTTACGAAGGAAAATCAATAATTAATTAAATAATAAACTTTATCCAACATTCTTCACTTTTTTGTTTTACTTTCTGAAACATCGATAACTCAGCTTTTTATGAAGACAAATAGTTTGTAATTAAACATAAAACGTAATAAAACTAATTAATTACAATATTCACTGCAGATTCCTAAAGGGCAACAGAAAAATAAAGATGCAAATAAAGTAAATAATTTCGCTTGTTACAATGCTCAGCATTAATAATTCATTATTAGCTTTTAGTGGCGCTGAGCTTGCTGGCTTTTATAACTCACACACACACAGACACACACACAGGCACATACACACACACACACACACACACACACACACAGACACACACACTCGAGCTTATCAGTCAAATACATACGCACAAACAGTTGGACACATGGCGCGTCATGCGGCATAAGCCAGGCTAATAGTAGTTTGAGGAGAGCATAAAGTAAAAGCCACAGAGACACATTAATTTACACAAGAAACGGGCAAATGGACAAACCAACAAACGGACAAAATGAACAAAAACGGACAACGACAAAATTGATGTGATATTTTGCATATGCGGACCGCTCTCATGTGGCAACTACCACAAAATGATGGTGCTGTATGTGGTCTGAGGTTGGTTGCCCGTAATTATGCAAATGTTCTCTGGCGACCCTCGTCAGCCAGCTCGGGCCCGCTTATCATTGTCAAATCGAAGTTTGATTGTGGGTATGCGCAAATGTTTGTTTAGGCTTTTTATTCATGTTCTCAGCAAAATCTATATTTAATTTGATTAAAATGCCTCGTTCTCTTTTTCTTTCGCCTGCTCAAGCGTAAAAGACCCTTGCTGTTTTAAGTGGGAGAAAAAAATTGCATTCAAGTGTAAATAAGTTAAAACATGCAAAGGGGATTGCGTGCATATACAATTTTTTCAAACTAATTGCTTCCTAAAATATAATAACAAAATGCTTCACAAGCGTTTCCGGCGTGCAGCAAACCAGAGAGAAAAACTCAAGTGAAAACACTGATAAGCTGACAAAATGTAGTAAATTGCCTGCTTGCAGGAATGAGAATCTTAGAAAATTCTTCTCAATATTAAAATTGTGCAATGAAAAACACTCAAAATAACTCAAGCAAGTTTTATCAGTGTCTCAAACCATGGCTAAACTTATAATCAAATCCAACGCGAGACAAATTGTTTCCTTTTCAACCAAAAGCCACGAACAGAGCCAATTACAAACGCCCTTAAACTAAAGTTTGTAATCCGAAACGGAATCACAAAACCAATGAAACCAGTGCTGCCTTAAAGCGGCATCACAAACAACCAGAACAGTGAAACCATAAAACCCCTCAAAACAAAAATCCCACTTTAATTCACAAAATAATATGGGGCACATTGTCCTTGCCACAGCATCCGGACACACAAAGTATGGCCTAGCTAACACAAATCATATTTAGCATGGTAATTATTTAGCTGTAGTCGCCCTCTGTGCTGGGCACACAGCACACTTCAAAACATCAACAACACAACCACACACCCAACCACCCAAACAGCCCACCGGAAGCATCATTAAAATCATAAATCTAATGGACAAACAGCTGGCAGCTGCAGCTAAAATACTCGCACTTCATATTTGAGTTATGGCTATTCTTCTTCCACAGTCATTTATTTTCTTAACTCAGCTGATGACAGAGTTTGTCTTGGGTGTGCGTGTGTGTGTGGTGCACACAAGTTTTAAGTAGGAAATGAAAATTTAAATCTCTATTCAATGAGAAAAGCGGAAAATAGCATCAAGCAAAAATGCAAATATTTGTGTATATAAAATAGGGAAAGTGCCCAATGAGAAACAATCTACAAACTTTAATGCAAATAGATAAATGGTGTAAATTCGATATCTTTGTTATAGTAAGTGTAAAACTAATTGGAACCTTAAACTGATTGCTGAATGGAAAAGTGTTTTAGCAGGTAGTTTGTCATTATAATCGTTAGCTAAAATGGTTATCACTAATTTACAATGTTACTATGTTTACTATATGTAAGAATATTCAGTCAAACTCAAGACTTCAAGTCAGCTTCAAATATAACACATTTTTCCCTGGAACATTTTTTTTAACACTGAACATAAACCAAAACTAAACCATCTTCTCTATAAACATATATAGTTGAGGATTATTTATAATATATACGATATACAAACCGAACCAACAGTTAAATTCTTAGCAACTGCAGTCTTCTACCAAATAAATCCTTTTCATCCTCAACAAAATTTGATATTAATAAATGAAAAGGAATTACGCAAATGGAATCTTAAGGATTCTTTGTAATTCTGTGGCCTGCACAGAAGCAAACAAAATACGCCACGGACCACATTTCTTGTCAACAATTTCAACAAAAGTGTTTAGCCAAGGTCAATGTAAATGCCTTTGGGTGTCCTGGCCGGATATTTGCTTGTTGGAATATGCGTTTGCTTTTACGATTTGCAATAATTGTTGCATTCTTAAAATATTAGCCTCATAAGTCAAACTACTTAACTGAGTTTCCGCGAGCTATTCCGGCTTGTGTCGGTTTTTTTCTTGCTTTTCTTTTAAATAAGTTATGTGATACTTTTCCACAGCGCCGCTATTCCCAACTGAGTACTGATTAAAGTCCATAGGCACATCACATCAATACAAAAGAGACCCAGCGAATATATGTACTAGCTGCAGGATATGATAAAGCTGATTACAATTGGAATCCGCATATTGAGCATGGAGTAGCATATGAATCGAATGTTGGTTTATTTCGCTGAATGGGCACAAATATATTTCAGCTCCAAAAAGCAAAAGATAAATAAATTGTAGTCATATTGTGGGAAAATATTTACGCTTGCTGCTTTTCACACCCAACCGAAACTCAGCTCAACGCAACTCAACTCAACTGAGCTCAATCAAAGCTGGCACTAAGCTGCCTGTGCTGGCGGACATCAAAGCGTGCCACGTGCAACAATTTGTTGCCCCTTTTTGCTGTTATTGATTGTTGTTGTGAGTTGTGGTTTTGGCAGCAGGTGTTCGATTGGACGAAAAGTCGCACAGTTGAGTTTGGTACGCTGATTAACATCAGCTTAATTAGTTGGGTTTATTTGCATGACCCAAAGGCCGGCGAACAATCAAAAACATGCGTTAAGCTATTTATTTAGGCCTGTCTTGGGCGTACACTCAAAAACTGGCTCTGCACCCTCAACGAACACACATAGTGAGTCATGTTTACACTGTAAATGAGCGCCAGAAAATATAAAATAAAAATCTTCAAAATTTCAATCTTGATTACATTTACATCATTTTTGATATCACAATTGACCTTAATACTTATTAAAAAGGCCTTTTTTTAATTTAAAATCCTCTATATTTAATTATACCTGATTAAATTATATTAAGATGAAATCAAGATTAACTGATGCACTTAAGTGCATTAAATAAAACTTAATGTGTTTCTAATTGAAAATTTGTTGTACATTTAAAATGAGAGCAATCAAAATTTATTCACTCCAGTACAGAATTAAGAATTGACAGCCTTCTTAGTTTATTTTAGTACAAGCTACTCGACCTTTCTCTGAGTGTAACAGCACCCACATTAAAAAAAAGGGACAAATTAAAGCGTGACCCGGCTGGCTGTCGACTCATTTTGACCTTGCCTAGTGAAAATTTATGGCTGTTTAGTTTAGCACTTTTTACTTAGTTGGGCATTGGCCATTGTGGCTGCGGGTTGGCCATATTCGTAGCTTAATGGCTTATTATGATTATGAATTCATTCCGGCAGCAGCAGCAGCAACAGCAGCAGCAATTACAACAATGCTTAACTACAGGAGCGACAAGCTTTGCAACACGTCAACATGCCTCACCAACCAGCTGTGGCATTCAACATGACGTACTCATCCTCGTCTTGAACTTCTCGCCTCGTCTTCGTCTCTGACGTCTGTTCTCGTGTTAATCAGGCCCAATAAAATATGGCAAAGGGCCCGAAATCAGCAGCATGGAGGCGCCATGGTTAACTGTATGTGACGCCTATTGAAGCGTAGGAGTGTGTGTGCCTATACCCTGTACATAATAATAATTTATGGTGTTATTATTATTTATGGTATTATGATAGCGTATATTTATGCTCAAGCTTCTCATAATTCTGCTTAAGGCTGAAAACCCACAAATGACAGAGGAACACTAAGATTTTAGAAAGTTGTTTTTCCAATGCTCTAAAATGTTTATTTCAATATGATATAATTCAAAGTTTCAAATACGATTTTAATTATTCTACGACCAGTCTACGTATGCCTACAGTACAAAATTAATTATGAACAAGCCACTATTAATTCCGGTAAAAATTTTCCGTTTCCAAAATTAAAAGATTTTTAAGTGCATTTATTTGGATTGTCGGAATATATCAGAATTATCGGGAACATCTGAATTTCTCTGGATTACCGGGAATGGTCTCTACTGCACTTTGAAAGACATTTCCAATCTACCCATTCGCAGGTCCATCTCTGTACCATGAAGTCCAATTCCCCATTGATCTAAAGGATATCTCTTAGTCAGTATTGTCCTTCTTTCTTCTGCGAATAGAGCACTCTTATTATTTGGCTTATATGTGTTTGTGGTTAGAGCAGGTGTGCGCTCTGTGGCTGCCCCTATAAGCATGCAACATGCTCTTAGCGCACACACAATCAAAAGCCACGACCACCGGCAACGGACTGTGTATGTGTGTGTGTGTGTAGATTGTGCGTGAATGTGTTCTTGTGTGTATGAGTGTTTGTGTGTGTGGGACTTGGTTAGCTGACGTTTGTGTTGATTTTGTGAAGCTCATAAAATACACGCGCTCGAATGCAGATAAAAAATATAATTAAAAAGTGTTGTTGTTGGTGTTGCCGCGTATGTTGCTGCCGTGTGTTGCTGCTGTGTATGTGGTATGTTGCTGCATAATTTGCAGAGTAGCTCCAGCTGAAAATCCTGTTTGACATTTTATGTCCGCTGCGTGACTGTATCACGAATACAAACCTTAACAATCTGCGACATGTGTGTGCTTGTGTCTACGTGTGTGTTGGTGGTGTGTGTCTACGGAGGTGTGGGTGTGCGTGTGTGCGTATGTTTTATGACTTTGCACATAAAGTTAATACAATTTTTGGTTTGGTTTTGCATGTTGAAAGCTCATCGCATATAGCCTTGCTCTATAACTTCCTTCCTTAATTTTGTCCATAAATTGACACTAGCCGCTAGTGGCACTTAAGCGTTGGATTAATCCAGCAGCGAGAATATCCAATTAAAAGCTAGTGTGTGGCAGCAATAGTTTATATAGATTGCATTCTGAAGCTTTCTTACGCCTAAAGCGGCATTACCAGTCAATTTAATTAATCTAGTTCTACAGCTAGAATAATTCTGGCCTAATAGCCTTTTTTTGTTAGCTGCTGAACTTCAGATGAAAGCACGCAAAATAATTGCTTATTGAAATTTAGCTAGCTGAAAATTAGAAGGAGACTGGCACTTTAGCTTTTTTGTTTGAGCTTCACATTTAAGCAATTTTAAATTATTAAAAAAATATTTCGAAAACTACAATTTTTGTATAAATATCTTTTTAAATGTCTTGTTTTTGTAAAAAGCGATACCAAAATGGTGAAATATTTCTATAATGAAAAAGAGGATTTTTATAATCGATTATTTCTTATTTATTTATAACAACCTATGAGTTATTTATATTGCTTTAAACTTTTTATTACTCTTTATATCCTTGACTTAAGCTTACAATGTCCAAGCCTGTGCTTCTCCTAATTATTGGATAATCTCCAGTCACTAGACAGTTTATTATATACTAAGAAAAAATGCTAAGAATAATAATACAAATAACATCACCGATATCTTAAAATGAAATTTATAAATTATTTCACACAACAGTTCAGCTTTGTTCTTTATTTGAAGATAAGTTAATTCTCTTAAGCTTGCATCACACTTAAATAAAATGCTTTATATTTTGACTAAGCATAGTTTCAGTTCAATCAATTATAGCAACAATGAAAACATTCAAATAATGCATTAAACGGCACTTGAACAGACATTTGCATTTAGCCTATTGGAGTCGACTCCTTTATGACATTTTCGCATAGATAACTATTATGCACATCTAATTGCCTACACTAAATAGCACACACACACTCACATTTGCTTAATTAACTCGAATAAATTGTGAATTCTGCGTAATTAAATAAACAAGTCGTATTTTAATTTTAAATTAGCTTCAAATCAAAAATGTTGAATATACAAATTGCAATTTAAATCAACTAATGACAATTAAATATACATATATATATATATAATATTTGTGTGCTCTTTTATTTCTTTGTCTCTTTTCATCACTAAACCACTTTTGTGCTGTTGATTCTCATACTCACTCACACACTCACACACACACCTGCCCACACACACACACACCCCACACACACCTTGCGTGCTTCTAACTCTCGCTATTGCTATCTCGCTCACTCTCTCACCACCACCTAAAAATGGTTTTTGTAATGTGTTTTTCATGCTGTAACTAACTTTTAAACTAACTTCTATGCGTCATTTTGTTATGTCCTGCAAAAACAACAACAACAATAATAATGTCACCCAACGCCAAAAAACAAACCCCACCCCAAAAACAACAACAATAACAACACCATTGACATTATAAACAACAACAATAACAATAATAATGAACAGGCTCTTGCGCGCCGAGTTGTATGCGCTGAGGCGCAAGGTCGTTGGTGGTGCACAATCACAACAACAGCAACAACAACCACTCGATGCCACACAACAACATGACCCACAACAACAACAACAACAAGAACCACAAACAATGAAGCAACAGAAACAACAACAACAACAACAGCTCCTCGAACACAACAACTACAACAATCTACACAGCGACTCGAGTCGCCACTGCGCCCGCTGCACCACCGAATTGGGCCGCATCACCAACCGCGGCGCCCCCTGTCGCGTCTGCAAGCTGCGCGTGTGCAAAGCCTGTCGCGTCCATCACGCTCTGGACTGGGTGTGCGTGGTGTGCCACAAGCAACTGTAAGTTCTCTCTCTCTCTCTCTCTCTCTCTCTCTTTCCCTCTCTGTCTCACTCAATCACTCTCTCTACCTCTCTCTCTTCTCTCTCTGTCTCTGTCTCCGTCCATCTCTCTCTTTCCCTCTCTCTCTATCTCTTGTTCTACATCACTTTCATAACTCACTCTACACTCAATGTACTCATTCAAGCACGCACGCAATACTCATTCCCTGGCACTCATTCAAACTATGTTCTCAAAAGTACTCATTCGCACACTAACCAATTAACAACTGTTCCAATATATATGTGGCTTATATGTGAATTTGTGTTGTGTGTGTGTGTGTATGTATACTTGATTTTATCTATATATATATATATATATATATATATTTTTTATTTACCTTTGAATGTTGAATTTATTCAGTTGAGCTTTCAGTTAATTCTATGGTTATCATTAAGGTTGTGTAAATATATTTATATATATTTGTAGGCGAAATAACCTAAACATCTCAGATAATATATATAAAAAATATTATAAAGTGAATATTCCCAGTCTTATTTCATAACTCTCCCAGGCAAATTTCAAAGTCCTAAATTTTGTAATGTCTTTACCATGCCCCAAAAGATATGCTATGCCAAATCGTACGTAGAAGGAAACTGCAGTTCTATCTCCATAAGATGCCCGTACATATATATATATATACTCGTATATATATATTAAACAGTCGAGTCGAGCTAGCCATGTTCGTCTGTCTGTTTGAATTACCTGAAGACTGTAAATTCCAAAATCAAATTCTCGAAAGCCATACACAAATCAAGATTAGTTCATGTTATCGATATATATGTACGGGCATCTTATGGAGCATCTTATATATATATATATATATATATATATTCAATATTTAATAAGCCGTTTTAATATTGAAATTTAGATTTAGATGTAGTTTAAAATAAAAATGTGTATCAAATTTTTGCAACAATTTGAAGGAAACATCTCCAATCAAATTTATAAAAAGTAGTATCAAGAAGATATAGTAGTATGATATTGTGAAACTATTCATGTACAATGTATTACACAAGCAAATAGACTCAACTTGCATATTCTTGATTTGTTAGTTCTTATTTCTCTCACGATTTTTTGTGCGAAATGTGCATTTCTAAAAAAGCAGCTAAACCAGCACATTTCAGTGAAGGAATCTAATTTTCTGCAGCGCTAACAAAAAACTGTCAGCTTTCACAAGAAATTTAAATTAGATGGTTTCAGTTTTCGCCAAAGGGGGCATCGTGACTCGAAAGTGGATCCGACGACCTCTGTTGTCAACTGATGCGTTGACTGTTGCATGAGGCAGGGGCAGTGCCAATGGCAGGGGCAGTTGCAGTTGTTAGCTGCACTGCAATATTATTGCGTTTTATGCGGCTGCTTCCATTTGCAATTGTTGCCCGAAAATGTTTTTGCACTTTCATTTTGGTTACTTTGTTATCTACGGCTTACGGTATTTGCCCAACTCAATTCACATTTGATATTCAATTTTCATTTATGCGAATGTGCGAATGTGTGTATTTGTGCGCGTGTGTCTGTCTCTGTGTGTGTGCGTCTGCCATCTGGTTGAATGCATTTTTGTTTTGTTAAGGCTAAAAGCAAAAAAAGTAAGTCCTCCTTTGTTCTTGCTGGCTGCATGGGTAAGCCTTAGGCTTAGTGTTCTGTCAACTCACTTTTGTGCCTAAAATTACTTTTTACTCAAAAACTATAACACAATAAAGCAATTTTTAGTGCAGAGTTGCAATTGGAATTCAATCGATCAGAAATATACATATTGCCAGTTAATTCAAGGTTACACCATAAATTTAAAAATTTAATACAAACTGAGACTTAAGAATTATTATTTGTTTTTTATGATTTTGAACGAAAATGTTGATTCTAGAATCTAGAATGGACAACCTTAAATTGAGTTTTATTTTTGTTTTTATTTATCATTTTGAAGAGGATATTCTTGATTTGCGGTTAACTAACATTGTCAACGGAGATTAAAATTCATTTCTTTATACTTTTACTCTTTAACGTATCCGTTGCTCTTAAAAAGTCAGTTTCTAAAACAAATAAACAGTTCTGGGAATTTTAATAAAAACAAAAGCCGTTCAAGCGTTTGCATTAATATGTATTTAAGCAAAGAAGCTGCAGATGGAATCGTATTCCGCGAATTCACTTTAAATAAATGAGAAGTTCGGAGAAACCCAGTTTTGTGCGAACTGCTTATGATTTATTTTACAAAAATGCGCATGACTCAAAACTAAAAGACAAAAAGAGCTAAAAAAAAAAGTGCAATACAAATATTTTGATATAAAGTAGTTTAACAATTTTTCTAACTTTATTCATTATAATAGCATGTAATTTAATAATCAAATATATGTATATATATATATATATATATATATAGTTAAGTAGATAACTTTAAAATGAGTTTTTATATAGTAATTAAAGTTGAAAACTATTCGAGGTTAGTTTGAAATGCGTTCTGAAACATAGTACAAAACAAAATTATAAGACAAAAATGAAGACATAAATTCTAAATGAACTCAAATTGGAAATCGATTTATTAATGATTCTTGTGACTTAATTTTTATTATTAACGATTTGAAAAAGAAATATTTACCAGGTCTGAGTTGGTTTTTCAGTTCTCTGTGTAGGTAGCATTATTTACTGGATACATTATTTTCACGCGATTTTCATGCCGAAATCAGTACATAGTTTAAACATTCAACTCAATTAAAAGTTTTTGCCAAGAAACACAACTTAACGCACACAAATATTACGCATACGCCCTGTTTCACACAGAGTTCAGCATTTGTTAACAACGAATGTAGAAATGGGTGCTGAAGTGAATACTCCAACTGTAGTTGTTGCTTCAGCTGATGATGATGCTGCGCACGACCCACACGCTACCCGAGTTCAGCTCAGTGTTAATTGCCAAGCCCCGAAATAAGTCGTTAAAAAAAATAGAAACTGAAAACAAGGCCACTCGCAAGACTCTGAACCAATTAAATGTTGGCCAACGCACAGCAGCAGCAGCAGCAGCAGCAACATCAGCAGCTGCAGGCTAACAGGTATGTAAATTTGTTGCGTGCTGAGAATTTGCACAAGATGCTTACTGCTGAGACTGAGACTGCCTGCCTGCTTGGCAACCACATCCACATCCGCCCACAGGTGTCAGCCAAATTGACGCCTCCCAAATGGCAGCCAGCTGTCAACGCAACAGTAACAGCAGCAGCAGCAGCAACAATTGCAGCTGCAAAATCAGTTGGTTGATTGCCCCACCCCTAAACATATAGTATCTATATATTGATAGCTGACTACTGCTGCTGCCTGTCTGCCTGCCTGCCTGTCTATCTGTCTCTCTGTTTGATTGGAATTTGTTCATAAAGTCTGAAACGCCTGACAGTCTCCGACTGACTGCGCCCTCAACAAAACACACAGAAAGAAGACGCCTCCAGTTGCCACCCGCCTTGTAAGTTCATTACTGCTTGCCATATCTGCGTTGGTGTTGCTCTGTGTAACTTGGAGTCTCGGTTTTATTTTTATTTGCAGAGTATATATGTTTTGTCATCAAATATGTAACGCATTAAAGCAGCCATCTGCAACTCAAGTTAATCGATCTATACATATTAAAATCATTTAAATTGGATGCTTACATGAAAAATTATATTGTTGTAGTTTCTGAAATAGATTTAAATATTTATTTTACTAGCATAGACTTTAAATATTAATAATATTAAATAAAGCAAAATTGCAATTATAATTTGAACAATCTTGCTTAAAAGGGGGCTATGGCATGACCTTCAGCTATATTATTATTAAAAAAATATTCTTAGATTGCTTGCATGGTTTGCTTTAGATTGAACAATAAAGAGTTGAGATTTTGTTTGGCTTGAAATATACAGCTTAAATATAGGAACTACTATATGAATAGAAAAAATTACAACAAATATTTATTATTTTGTTATTATTTTTACTTAATTAATAAATATGAACTTTTTAAATAGTAAGGAACAGTAAAGATGGACCGTTGGTTAATATATTTGTGAATTGGATGTGTATACAATTCTCTGCAGACTTTTGTATGAATGAGAATCTGTAATCTAAATCTATAATCTAACACAAAATGGAATATACTTTTGCACACATGGAATAATTATAATTTTCGGGGTGTCTCTTAAAATATTCTGATTTCCAATCAAAGAAATATATTCATATTAAAGAATTCAGCAGTGAAAAGAGTATTTAATCTTCATCGTATAGAGACCAGATTAGCTTACTTGAAGTAACCTTTATGTCATTTGCTATTTTTTTTTTGGGTGCACAATATTTGTTTTTTCTTTTTTGTGGCAAGCAATTGTTATTGCTTTTGTCTCGACACTTGGTTTAGTTTGCTGGCTGCTGCTGACACGGCCAGACGTATACATTTCATATATACTACATATATGAATATATATATATACAAATATATATATGAATAGTATAAGATATGTTAACGGATGTATTTTGGTTTTTCAAATGGCATTGGTCCTGTTGTTGCTCTTGCAGGGAGATCCAAGCCGCAAGCGGTGAGTGGCTGAAGGAAGCTTATGCATCGTGCGAGGCAGTGGATCATCTGAGCACTAGCGACGTGCTTCGGAAAAGCATACGACGCTCCTGGACCATATCAAGTGAGTTTGACTTAAGTAAGAGACTGTAATTTATAGCTAATATATATTATTGTAGATCCCGAGGACGATCCGAATAATCCGAATGCACAGCAACACATCGCTGATAATTTGTATCCACAGCAGCAGCATCTGATTGAGGCACAGTCTGCGGGCAGTTATCCAGCACTGCACCAGCATACGTTGCATCAACACTCACTTCACCAGCAGCAGCAACAATTGCAGCAGCAGCAGCAACAACAGCAGTTGCAGCAACAATTGCAGCATCAACAGCAGCATCAACAGCAGCAGCAGCAGCGACAGTCACATTATAATAGTGGCAGTGCCACGCCGATTAGTGGCAGTAAGTGGGCGTTGGGCAGACGTGTTCTTCGGCAATCGACACTACCCAGCACACTGAATAACGATCCCAATCTGAGTGGCAGTGGTGCCAATTTGTCCAACTATAATTCAGCCAATTTGACAGCGCCAACATCGCCACACAAACTGCAACAGAATCCACTCTATCCGAGTGCCTATAATAGCGACGATATAATCCATATGAATACGGCAGCGGATTGCGATAATTACGCACAGATCCAGTTGCAGCAGGTGCAGCCACAATTGGAAGCAGCTTCGGTGCCACCGTCGCACAGCCATCGGTTGCAAGTGCGCCGTCAATCGACGCTGCCGGCGAATCCATGCCAGGCACCGGGGCCACCCAGCATTTATATGTCCACGTCACCGAATCGGGTCTATAGTCGTTCGCCCGAACGATCACCGGGTGAACAGCAACGTTATCCGCCCTTCACCAGGCAAACATCCTTCCCGGAGCCACCCAGCAGTTATCATCGCACCAAGTTGCTGCCCAGCACAGCCAACCTAAATAATCAACAAGCACAGCAAGCCCCGAACACAACTCAGACTGCGCCACCTCTCAACTATGAATCGCAATCTTCGAGCATGGCCAGTGATGAATTAGACTACGGCCAATCGTATAACAAGCCACGCATGATGCGTCAGGCGACGCTGCCCAATCCCGATCAACATGTCAAGCTGTTGCCCACATCGCCGCCGAAGCGTCAAACATCGCCCTCATTTCGTCGCTCACCGGAATTTACACGGCAGCAAACGTTGCCCAATCCGGAGGCATTTGGCACTGGAAATACGCTGACGGTGCATCAGACTCCGCCGGCCAAATTTATGCCCATCTCGCCGAGAACCAAACAGAATTTCCTATTTCCCAGCGTGCAGAATCCGCGGCAGTTTTTGTCGCAACAAAATGTGCCGACGGTGGGTGCCACAGATCTCGGTAGCGGTGGCAGTGTGGCAAGTGGCGCTGGAGAACAATACTCGAGCAGTCAGAGCGTAAATATCCATCACTCGCGCGATCCACACTCGAAGATGATTAAGGTGCGCAGTCACAGCAACGAGGAGTACTCCAACAGCAATAAGAGCCACGTTGAGAATCGTCGTCTGCTGCCCGAGATTCCCACCAGTCAACGCTCCTCGAGTCGCTCGCCCAGTCGCCTGGTGCGTCAGGATTGCCTCAAGGAACAGGACCATGGTTCACGCACCTTTGGCGAGGCCAAGCAGCAGTTCAATCAGTTCCCCGATGTCAGCGAGGAGCGTGAATATGTCGATTACTTTGGTAATAGTGCAACCAGTTTTCTGGAATCGGATGAGGTGCAATATGAGAAAAACTACAATGCCGGCTTCAGCAGCGAACCGCGCATCATCTACAACGATGGCTCCGACGATGCCAGCTACAAGCCCAACCACACTCGACCAATCTACAGTGCCGAGAACATGCTCACCGGCATCGACAACAATAGCTATGGTGTTGCAGCTCCTTTGGCGCCCGGCTTCTACACGGACATGGGCGGGGCCGGGCATGTGATGCAGCACAGTGGAGCCGCCCTGCCGCGCACTCCCCTCATGCACAATCGCATGAGGAGGCGACAGTCGCGAGAGCTGCCCGTGCCCCCCGAGCTGACTAGCACAACAGAAGCAAACTACGCTCCTGAAGCAGCAGCAGCAGCATCAACGGGAGGAGGACCAACAGCAGCAACAGCTGCAGGAGCAATTGCAACTGCAACTGTTTCCAATGAGCCGGATCGTCGCAAGCCGGAACAGATGCGATCCGTTTCAGAGGATTCGGCGCCAAAACGGCACCCAAGCCAGTAACAAGACGCTCCTTCGCATCCCGAAAAGGATTCGGTGGTGAGTAGCTTGAATACTTACGTAAAGCATTATTATTTGATTGATTGATTGTATCACTGAGGCTTTTAAAAGAGACTCTTCTCATAAAATAGACATAGTAGATACGTAGAGAAAATCCGACTTGAAACTACACACTCATTTCGAATATCAAATTTTCAAAGAAGTCTCTAATCTTAAATGTTTAAATATGTCATATCTTAAATACTGATGCCGCATTGAAGATTAGAAACGTATTTCTAAACTTTAGAGAAATGTCAACTTGCTTTTAGAAATATTTCCTGTGAGTGAGAGTTACCATTGGCGCCTAAGTTTTAAGAAATGTATAGAATGTATTATGATGATGCATTATTATATCACTGTCACGAAGTCTAATAGCAAATAAACAGATTGCCATAACTCTGTCAAAACTAAACCGATTTAAGTTTATCCAACACTTAAAAGTTTTTCCTGAAGCCATCACTTTTAGCAACTGTTTAAGATTTCGCCGTGCCAAATGAAAACTTTGAAATTTCGAATTTATCGTTGCAGCCACCAAAGAAAGCGGAGACCTCAAAAATACCCAGCCCGCGACCGCTGGCCGATATTCTGGATAAGACGCGTCTGGGCGCCGGAGCATCCAAAATACCGCAAGCCCGCCGCCGGAACAGTCGCGGTGAGGAGGGTAAGTCCGATAAATGTGGCTAGTGGCTAAAGATTTCTAGTAGCTGTAGTTTGCTTTTGTGCACCCAAAACAGCAGCCGAGTAGAAGCCCGTAGCTGTAGCTTAGTCGTAGTTTTGTTGTTGCAATCACTCGATTTACTTACTTACACATCTATATTCTATACATATTGCACATATCCACCCCAAACACTTGCCTGTACTGTTAACCGTTATACAGGTAGTAGAGTACCGCAGCATCACTACTCCTTCCATGAACTGCTTAAGCACCAGAACTCTGATTTAACCAACCGCTTGAAAAAAACGCCAATTCCCGTTAACACAGTACCAGACAAACAGGATGAGGATAAGCAGGAGCAGCAACAAATTGGAGCAGCGGACAAGTCCGACAATAAGGCAACAAATGATAATGCAGATGGTGGTTCAGCAACGGTAAGCAGAGACGCCTCAACGTCTCAACCCCTCAACTCTTCAACCAACCCCTTGCCTAATCCCAAATTGGCACTTTGCAGCACACTTCAACGTTGGGGGAGCAGGAGCTGCAGAATGCGTGGAGGCAGCGGCCGTTGTCTTCAAGAAGGTCGTCCGCAGCGGCGCAAGGAGAAGGAGAACAAGGAGAAGGCCGCCGAGGAAGGTGAGTGCCAATTACTACCTCTAACTGTAGCTTTACGTTGTAGTTTCTATGAGTGTGTGTGTGTAATGGTGTATGTGTGTGAAGCATAATTAGCCCTTGGTGATGGTGAACTGTTTGTAACCCCAACAAGTTGTTTTCCCGCTGGGGTTTCGCTTTTCGTCTAATTTTATGCACTAATTAATTAGGTGGCTGCTTCTTCCGGTTCGTCAGGAGGTGGCAACCCTGCGCATGATGTGGGTCATCAGTGCCTTTATCATTTTCATTTTCATTCATTTTCACTCATTGGCTTTTGTGTGCCAGCAGCCCCTAAGTAGTTAAGTATAATTATATATATAAGTATTTAGTGGCAAGCAAAATTAACTTTTCTCTGCTCGATGGGGACGGGTTCGAAAGTCGAAAGTTTTCCTGGAACTCTTGGTCCTTTCTCCTTTCCGTTAATGAAGCCTCACAAGCATCTATAAATTTTTTATAAAAATCGTCGAGTGATTTGAAGTCCCTCTAACGGATTGGAAAAATTCCTGGTACGCTGAAAAAAGAAGTGAAATGAAAGATCGAATTAAATTCTCCGCTTAAATGAAAACAATTTCGCCTGTCGCCTGAAAATATGCTTCATTTTTTGCTGTTTATTTAGATCGACAATTGAAAAACATTTATCAAAAGTTCGGACATGTTTGAATTCTTTTATTTTAAATATAAAACATTTAATGGTTGTATTTGTTATATAAATGTTTTCTTTTGTGAACATTTGAACATTTTAGAATTCTCAATTTACTGTGTTACACTCGATAAAATTACATTAAATATAAGGAAAGTCTGAAATAATTTTTAAATATTTATGTTCGAATTTAAATATAAAAATTATCAAAAATATTGCTAATATTTCAACAACTTTTCTGCAAAAATGTTTCAAATATTTTCAATTAAGTGACCTATAAGTTTACTTTTTCTATGACTGCTCTCTTGAAACCAATTCTTTTGCAGCATAAAGGAAAAATCTGAGTTTTCATGTCAGCATATTGCATTCAGCTATAATATTTATGTTCAAAATTCTGATATTTAAACAATTTTTAACGAAATATTTTCTAAGCATCTAAATATCTTTTTTTTTCTGAGTGTACTCTTGAAACCCAATTTTTTGCAGTCTTGCAGATAAAGAAAAAACTGTAATAGCGGAAAAATTCATTAATTTGCTCTGACATGCATACTGTTTATGCTTGAAATTTACAAATATAAAAAAAAAAACGAAAAAAATCGAATATTTGATATTTTGCAACTATTTGTATTTTTCTCTGAATGCAGACTTGAAACCAATTTTGGGCAGCGACCGTGAAATATTTTCACACACAACCAAAATGGCAGCGAAATCATAAATCGCCTACACATGTGTGCGTGGGTGTCCGTGTACGTGTGTGCTTGTGTGTGTTTGTGTGTGCATTCTTCTTCTTCTTGTTGTGTGAACCATTTTTTGTTATGTTTTAATTTACTGTTTGTTTGCTGAGTTTTCCGGGGGCGACATCAACTAGCAACGGGACTTTGGCGCCCACGCCTAAAGAGCTTTGTATTTTGTCGGGCTTGTTGTCTAAAATGTTGTTCCGTTAATCTGCCAGTGTGTGCCACCTGCCAGTGGGTGTGTCAGTGTGTGTGTGGCTTCAAAGAATGCGAGGGGTATTAAATGGATGAAATGTTTGCCTTTGCGGCACCGCCAACGGCTTGTTGCACAACACACACACAAAAAGGCTGCTTGCATTTCCGTCTCTGCCCCTGTTTGCGCAAACACAATACAATTATCGAGAAAGGTCTGACGAAAGTCAGAAACAGGCAAACACTCTGAAGGATGCCTGAAATGCCGTCCTTTTAAGTCCCGTTTTGAACGTGGAGTATTAGCGTTGAGAATCCTGAGAACAAATATTTGAAAACCATGCATAGAGAAGCATGCAAAGCATTTCCTGAAGCACTTATGAAAAATATTAGATAATGTGCACGAAATAATTTGATTAATCATTATCATAATCTACCCATTAATATCTATAATTTATTAATAATCAGCACAGTACTGATTCTACAACAATTAACAATAAACTTACCTGTATTTCTTCTACAATTAATTAAAATCTATGTGGAAAGCCCAAAATATGAAAAATATTTGCTTATTTGCAAAAAAACAAACTTCATTATTCAATTATTATTATTAAAGAGAAAGTTAGCAAGTCAATCTACCGCTAATTAAAAAAAATAAACGTTTATTTAAATATTTACTTAAAATCTCTCATAGAAAATGAATTTGCAAATACAACAACAATGACAGTATTGATTCCACTACAGTGAGTCAACCAATACTTGCTGACTTTTTTAAAATTAATTTAAATCGATGTGGAAAGTCCAAAAACGATATCTCAGACGGACATCTAACATATTTTATTACCAGTTCGATTTTATGGTCAGACGGCCTATTTAGGTATTTATTTGATTTGTTTTGCTAATTTTATCTCCAAAATTCAGAGCTTTTTTGTGGATTTCTAGGTTGCTCATATTTCAGGAAGCACCTGCAATATTTGTTATACTTCAAGATTGGAATTGCCAGCTTGCAAAAGAGTTACTTTATTTGCGAGCCATAAAAGTCGGTACATTTTCTGGCATTTAATTTGAGATGCTTGAATTTAATGATATGTGGTTCTTCCAGTTGCTTAATATCAAATATTGATTAATTTAGATAGTCTGCTTGATCAGCCCTTAGTTTAAGGGTTGATATGGAATATGGATCTTTAGTTTTTAACTATATATCATTAATAAAAAATGAGCTTCAGAGCTGATGTCTGCATATGGGATACATGGTATATAATATGAAAACACACAAATATTATGTACTTAATTTAAGGTGTACAAAAACAGTCTTTAATATACGTATGTATATAACCCTCATAACTAACCCAATTCTTAGTACGCTAACAAAAATATTGAGACCCTAAAACATAGCATTGCAACCACTAAAAACTCGCTTTGAGAACACGAGTAGTGAACATAATGAACATTAACCTGAACCACCCCGATCATTAATCAAACACATAACTAACCAAAGGTAAAAAGAACCAGAACCAGTATTTCACCTGTGTTAAAAACCAGTATTTAGCCCATTATCTGTCATGCTTCGTGGTGTTGGTCAACGTCAATCAAATTGTGTCGAAAAAAAAAGAAAAAAGTTCAACCAAAAAAAAACCCACCCTGTTAATTTACAGCCTCGCCGCAGAATGTGGCAGCTGGCAACGTTTCAAGTGTGGATGCCATGGAAACGTCATCGTCATCGGAGCTGGAGTTCAGGTGCAGCAGTGGCACAAGCAACGGTTTCACTGGACGCGCACTTCAGTCGCAGTACAGCGTTGAAGCCGATGAGTTTAAATTAGTTTTTCTCAACTCTGACTCCTCATCGTCCTGCAAAGAAGAGGAAGAAGAGGAAGAGGAGGATGCAGAGGGTGCAGATGATGCAGATGATACAGACTCCGCCTCGAGTTCCTCCTGTTCCACGCATCACTGCCACAGCATTGTGAGCAATGTGGAGGATTGCGATTGGGATTACTTTGAACCATCGATGATAGCGGCGACAACAACAACAACAACCACAATGATTGCCTATGCCAGTACGACAAGTGCAACGCCAACGCCACCACCACGTCTGCGTCGCCGTTCCAGTGACTCGAGCGATTCCCCCCTGCTCCAACGGCGGGGGCAACAGCTGCGTAGCTACTGCTCCAAGATTAGGAGAGCGACACGGGCACCGATGAGGAACTGCAACTGCCCCGCACTGAGAGTAGCTCCCAGACGAGCTCCGATCAGACGCCAGCAATGCCACTCAGCATGAAGGCAAGGATCAAGACACGTTTCCTCAAGAGTCACCATCATCATCATCATCAGCACCACTACAACAATCGCTGCAGTGGCTGCAATGTTGCCGCAGCAGCAGCAGCAGCAGCAACCACTCAGCCCCAATATGTGCCCATTCCTGTGCCGGTGCCGATTCCCGTGCCACTTGCCGCCTACCACAGCTGGCAGCTGGAGCATCCGGCGACACCGCTGCTCGAGCAGGACGAACAATTGGCCGCCTCGCTGCAGCAATTGTGGCAGGCAGCTGCCGCTGCAACCTCAACAACAACAACAACACCCAATTCCCCGCAATTTGCGGCAGCAGCAGCAGCAATGGTTGCCTATTCGCAGCAATTCGCCGCGGCAAGCAACATGTTTGATGCAAAAAGCAAAAGCTGCCAGCAATTACCAACAACAGCAGCAGCAGCAGCAACAGCAACAGCAACATCAGCAGCAGCAGCAACAACCAAGCCCAGTTTCTTTAAATCCTCTGCGCCCGAATTGAGCGCCTCGCTGGGCTCGCTGCTGATGACGCAGTCGCTCTGCTCCACTGCTTCCACGTCTTCATCAACAACGTCCGGCTACGGCACAGCAGGTCGTAGCCTGGAAACATTAGCCGGCTGTCTCTGTCTAGCCCAACAACAACAACAGCAGCAGCAGCAAAAGCAGCAGCAACAAAAAGAACAGCAGCAGCAGCAAGAGAAGCAGCGGCAAGAAGAACAAAAACAGCAGCAACAGCAGCAACAACAACAGCAGCAACAACAGCAGGAGCAACAGCAGGAGCAACAACAACAGCAGCAACAACAAGAGAAGCAACAACAACAGCCACAACAAGAGCAACATCAACAACACCAACAACAACAACAACTACAACAACAGCAACTGTTAAGCAGCCAAATGGCTTTGAAGCCAGCTTGGACAAGTTTTGTTGGTTTAGTATCGCCGCGCATGCCGTCGTGTGAACAGCAAGAAACGCGTCGCTCTCTCAACGATGCCGACGTCGATGTTGACGTTGACGTCGTCGTCACTGCCGCAACGCCCACAACAAAAGCACTCAGATTGTGTAATGTAAATGATAAAAGCAACAACAACAACAGCCACAGCAATGTTAAATTTAGCGCACATGTTGTGAGTGATAATAATAAAAATAAGAAGGCAACGCTGCCAAATAAATGCCAAAAACTATGCGAAACTAAGCAGAGCAACAACAGCAGCAGCAACAGACAAGCAGCAGCAGCAGCAGAGGCAGACAGACAAACCTACCTGGCCAGTAACGAAACAGTGGAAACAGCAGCAGACGAAACAAATATACATAAAAATCAAGTACAAGCCACAACTTTAACTGCTTCAGCTACGGCGGCGGCGGCGGCTGCTGCTGCTCCTGCGATAATAACTCGTTTTTCGGTTGAGCAGCAACAACAACAACTGCAGCTAGATTTGCAGCTAGCAGAGAATTTTAAGAGCAACAACAGGAGCAGTAATAGTAGTAATAACACCAACAATAACAACATGTCGGAAAGCGAGCGCAATTTGGGCTGTCTGCGCAGCGAAAGCTATGCAAACAAGAACAAGAACAATAACAGCAGCAGCAGCATTAACAGCAGCAACAACAACAGCAGCAGCCTTAACAGCAACAATAACAGCAACAGCAACAGTAACAGTAACAGCAGCAGCGACGTTGAAAATGAGCGTCGCAGTCGACGCAGGCTGGTGCAGCGCAGCTACGATGTAGCTCAAGCCATGCAACAGCAGCAGCTGGAGCAGGAGGAGGCGCCACCCTTGATGCACCACAGCACCACAGATGGCAGCAGTAGCAGCTCCAGTTCCAGTTCGAGTTCCTCATCGGCATCCTTTGATTCGGATGAAATGGGAACTGTGGCAAATTGTCGTCCGAAAAGGCGACGCTTCAACAAGGTGTTTGTGGTCAATCAGCGGCACATGCGGCACAGTTCAAGCAGCGACGAGGGCAATTCTTCGTCAGAGGCAAATCTCGAGGATTCATCCGATAATGATACGGACACAGAGCGCACAGATTGTGGCATAAAACTCAACTATGTTAAGCCAATAACAGAAGCTGTAACAGAGGCAGTAACAGAGACGGAGACGCAGGCAATACAAGAGCAACAGGAACCGGCAGAGACGCAGACAGAGACACCAACAGAGGCAGCACGATGCTAGCAGCGACGTTGATGAAGATGATGATGATGTCGATGATGTTGTTGATGATGAAAGTGAATGCCGACGCCGCAGTCGTCGGCGCAGTCGCCGCATTGCCAACTCAAGCGATGAGCTTGCCAACTGCATTGTTGTTGTTGGCGGCAGCACAGATAACAGCGCCAACGATGATGGCGGTGTCATTTTGCATCGCATGCGTGCCTTGCCAGACGACGACGTCGACGCAGACGCCAACGTCAATGCTGTTGTGGAGCAATTAGAGCAATCATTTGAATTGAGCAGCGTTGCTTTAGCTGCCTGCGATGAGTTGCATAGCATTTCGAATGATGTGAATCGCTTGTTGCAGTTGCACAAACAGAATTCACAGTTGGAATTAAAATTGCAGCGACTGCGACGCGGCGTTGCTGAAATCAATGAGGATCATCTGCTGCTGCCGCCAAGCACCGAAGCAGCGAAGCCAAACGAATGCAAAACAAATACTGAAAAAGAAGAAGTAGCAAAAGAAGAGGAGGAGGGAAAGGTGTGCTGTCTGCTGTTTGCCATACCCTGAAAAGTGTTAATGTAAAAACGAATAATGACGAAAGCGAAGCAGCGCAACAAAACAGACACAGTCAAAGCAAAGAGCGTAAACAGCATGTAAAAGAAGAAGCAGCAACAACAACAGCCTCGCTTGGTTTTTCATGCCAACAGCAGCAGGTAAAAGCAAACAGCGATAATAAAGTGACAGCCATGCAAACATCGGCGACGACCATCAAAGAGCGAACAGCTGTGCAAACGCAGCCAGTGGCAGTTGGAGTGAGAGAGCCAGAGTCGAATGAAGTCAGAGAGGGGAGGGAGGAGCAGAGGGAGTTCGTGTGCTAAGCAACGAAGCATGCAAAATAAACGACGACTTAAGCGACTCGTTCGACTCTCACTCTCGGCCCATAACGAGTAAAGCACCTGAAACGAAGCAGCAACAGCCGCAGCAGGTAGTTGTGAGAGCGGCTGATGGTGAGCGTAATAAAGAGAGCGCAATATTGCTCTCAAAACAAGAAGAAGGGGAAGAAGAACAACAACAACAAGAGCAGCTACCTGTTGCTGCTCATGAAGCCGATTGCGCAGGCGAAACGAAGTCAAAGTCGAAGTCGAATGCGAAGTTAGTCGAAAATGAAATGTTAAACGTTGCGGTTGAAGAGACAAACGCGCGCCGAACGCCGACCAACAACAACAACAACAGCGGTAGCAACAGCAACAACAATAATAATAAAAATAGTAACAACAAAGTTGGCCATAATGACGACGATTTCACAGCACAAAAGACGCTTGTTGTTGTTGGCCAACATAGTCGCTGTGACGTAGCCAATGTGAATGTGCTTGAAAGTTGTGAAAACAATGAATACGACAAAATATTTGGCAGTCAACAAGAACTGTGCACAGCAACAGCAACACAAATAGACACAACAACAACAACAACAGCAGCAGCAGCAACAACTGCTGCAACAATAGCTGCAACAACAACACCAACTGTTGCTGCTGCAGCTAAAAATTCACTTTCAGCCAAATATCGCAGTTTAGTGATGATTACAAAAGAAACAGCAGCAACAGGAACAACAACAACGGCAGCAACAACTGCAATACCAGCAGCAGCATCAACTGCAGCAACAACAACGAGTAACGACAACAAGAACGATTATGAAATGCCAACTTTTGGCAGCAGCAACAACCACATTGCTTTTGCCCAGAACTTTGGCAATGAGTCACTTGGCATTGAGTTGACGCCAAGTGAACGGGATTTATCACGAGATTCCTACAGTGTTGATTCCCTCAATGAAGCCCAACCCCCGAAACCTTTGCCGGATGATGGCCTCGCCGATGATGATTCTTGGGTGGAGGACCTCAGTCAGGCTGAGGAGGAGGATGAGGAGGAGGCAATGACCACAACACCCACAGCCACGGATTCGGAGGGAGATGGTGAACTATCCAATGGACGTCTCATCTACATGGATAGGGATCGAGAGGACGAGTTGAGGGGCTATAATCGATCGGCAATTGATTTTACGCTGCACACAATTGTCGAGGAGAGTTGCGAGGAGAGCGAAGTGGCCTCGATGAGAGCGGATAATGAACTGGACGCTGATTTGGCAGAGGAGGAACACGACGAGGAGGAGCTGGAACAAGATCTGGCGGAGCGGAGACGTCAGCGCACCTTGCAACATCATCATCGACTGAGCGCCTCCGAGTTGGAAAAGTATTTCTTCTTTGGGCTGGGCGATGGCAAAGTGATGAGTTCCATTGATACCCGTTATGAGGATACCGCCTCGGAGGTGAGTTCCGAGTGCTCCGAGAGCATGGATTCCCTGCCACATGAGGAGCAACTGCTCATGGATGGTGGAAATAGTGCGGCCGATTTGGCATCATCGCGACTGGAAAAGTATTTCCTGTCGGGTTTCATGGGTTTCAGTGGTAGTGGCGCTGGCGGCATCAGCGGCGATAAGCAGCCGGAGAGTGATGCGAGTGGCGGCAGCGTGGGCAGCGATAGTGAAGGACATCCGAGTCCCAGTCAGCGGCGCAAGCGTTTAGTTCGCGCCCGAGGCACACCTCGTAGTCACAATTCCTCCCTAGACAATCTATTGTTGCCACCTGAGGCGGATGCTTTAGCGGATGCCACGTGCTGTGCTGTGGCAGACACCTCCGAATCGGAGGCAGGCTGTGACGATACCGTGCTCCATTTGCCCAGTGCCTGTGAGCGAGCCTCTGATGGCAGCTCCTCGGACACCATTAAACGCAAGAAGCAGTTGAGAAAACGACACGATTCCCTCGACGAGAAGAAGTTGCACGAGGATCTAACGACACCTGGTGCTGTTGCGGAGCATCTGGCCACAACGCAGGCCAAGAAGCAGCAGCATCATAGTCGCGACAGTGGCTTTGTGGGCAGCAACGATGATCTGTTGAAGACCAGCCCCGAAGCGGAGCCACAATGCAAATCTCCAACGCCAGCTTTAAGTCAGATTAGCGAGGATCGCGAAAAACTGGAACTGGAACCCAGCACAAGTCAAGCAGCTGCAGCAGCAGCATCGACGATGACGACCACACGAAGGATAACTCTAATGCCCAACAACAGCTCGAATCTTGTGCGCAAGGATAGCTTCAACAATTGGAGCTCCGACGAGGAGACCAATTTAATGATGAGCAAAATGCGTCAGTTCTTCAAAACGCTAATTGTGGCCACGGCGAATGCTCAAACACAGAATCAGAATCAGACTCAGAATCAGTCGCAGGGCAGCACACCCAGCTCCGTGAGAAGATTGGGCTGTAAATCGGGAAAGACTTCGCGTCCAGCTCAATTGGCGTACTTTGAGAATGAATTGACGCGTCTGATGAAAACGGTGCCGGGCATCAATGATGAACAGGTGCGTGAGATTGTTGAATATCTCAGCAGCGAAGATACCTGGTCGGATTCGTATGATTCCTCGGACTATACCAGCTCCGATCTGGAGTGCAATGAGCACAAGGGTCAGCTGAAGGCACAAATCTCGGCAAGTTGCCAGCAGATCATCAACAAGTTCGAGGTGGATGAGGAAGGAGTGCGTGGCGATGGTGGCTTATTGGATGAAACGCATGCTTTAAATGGCGACTCGGCTTTTGTCTACCAGAAACTGGTGGCTTCATTCAGCAAGGTGGCCGTGGAGCAACCGGCTCAGCCCGTTGAGCTGCAGCAGGAGGATGTCCCAGCAGAGCAGCGATCCCCGCAACTCTTTGCCAAGGTGATGCAACACATTGGCACACGTCTGGTTGCGCTCATGCATGAGGTGAGCAGTGGCAATGAGACGCCAACCTCAACGCGACACAGTCGCCGGCAACAGGTGAAGATATCGGCCAGCACCACCGAGGATGAGGAGGATGAGGCTGAGCAACTGAAGGCATTGCCTCTGAAACAACTCAAGTTGCGCAGTCGTTCGCATGATTTGCTGCTAGATGGGAATGCGCCTGGACAAACACATGGACATGGCTATGGACATAGCCAGGCGCACATGTTGCATGCTGCACATACTCAAACTGGAGCAGTTGGCGGAGGAGGAGTAGCTGGAGCAGGAGGAGTAGGAGTAGCGGGACCTACGTCTGGCACGGATGCCACAACTGGCGAGGAATGTGGCATTGCAAGCGATTATGAGCGTTTCTCGTGGCGCGGCAGTTTTGAGTCGGCATTACTGGCTAATGGCGATAGCAGAACGAGGCTCAGCCAGCTGAGCCAATTGGATAGGGATAACTCGTCGTCTGCGTCCGCTTTGGCTGTGGCAAAGCGCAGATCTGCAGGCGACCTGCTCTTCAGCCAGCATCAGCAGAGTCTCAGTCGCGAGCAGCTCGATCGTGTGCGCTCCTGTGGCAGCATTGGCGGCGGCGACGCCCATCATCATCAGTTGGAGTCATCGCCCGCCAAGCCGTGGCTCTCCTCGGCCGACTCCGCGAAGGATGTGCGTCGCTCCAGTGTTCCCGATGCCATCTACGAAACAGATTCCAGCGATGACGCCTCCAATTCCAACACCACACATCGTTCGACGTTGCCACGCAGCTTGACTGGAAGTGGTCAGGTGGCAAGCACCAATTCGCTGCCACGTCCGCCTACGACCAGTGGTGCATCTGTTCCATTTACGAGCACGCCCATCGTGACCAAGTCACAGAATGCTCTCAATTATACGCCATCCTCCATGGCGACGGGCAGTGCGAAGAGTGCTCGATATCGTTCACCAGGATTGGCGGCAAGAGCTGCGGCAGCCAACAGCAGCAACAGTAGCAACAACAACAACAACAATAGCTTCAGTGGAGCTGGAACTGCTTCAAGTGGTTCCAGTGGCTGCAGTGCGGGCAAGAAACTCGGCGGTGGTATTCAGCAGTTCCTCTACTCCAAGCGGGATGCCCGCAAACGTCTCAACTTGTCAGCGGGTGAGTTTCCTTTCCTAACCATCTTCCCTCGAACTCGACACCCCTGACCAATGCACTCAGCAAAAATGTTGAGGCCAATTTTAGAAATTCGCCATAGTATTTGTCTGATGTTCAAGGTACATTTGGTTTTCTATATATTACATATGGAACTCGTACAATAGAGTTTTTGTTAGTCGGATATAAGAATTATTGAAAATTAGTATTTCAAAATGTATAGTAAAAGTTGACCTGAAGAAACTTAAAATGTTTTACGGGTATTTCAAACCGAGAGAACCCCTCAATAACAGGTAAACTCTAATAAACCAAAGGCCAAAGAGCACATTTTATTACCATTTTCTGTATTGCAGTAAGTATTTTTTCTAAGAATCAGGGTTTGCCTTGTTTAGGAACATCATTTCTTAATAATTGAAAATATTTCTAAGAAATTGAAAAGATCACTATAGTTTTTGGGTTTGTCGATTTGCCCTACATCAACCTTTCTAATTTAAAGAAAATGTTTTTCTTATGTTTCGAATTTGCTACCAAAAACTAGAAAAACTTTCTGATTTTCAGGGCGATTTTTTTCTGAGTGTGGACCCTTTTACATACTGCCTGGTCACATTTTGCACATGTTTTGCATACTTGAAAAAGTTTACCTTTTTCACATGGCGATTGGCTTCGTTGACTTCCCTTTTTGACCACCCTTTTGGCCTGGCCTGGAATGCCAGCCAGCCAGGCGACAAATTGGCATGCGACCTATTTGGGAGTTAATCCTTATCTTTAGCTAGGAGCTCAATAGAATATTGAGTTCGTTGTTCACATTTTGCCTTGGCTTCTGCAGCTCACTTGAATTGAGTTTAGCGTTAAACTTCTTGGGAACTTTTAAAGTTTAAAACACTTTATATTAGTTAGACAGGATGAGCTTGTTTAACTGGATGCCTATTATTTATCAAGGTGTTTGCTTAAGATTGACTTAATTTAAGCTCATAAACAACTTTATTCTACAATATTTCCGAAGCCACAAACAACCTTTTCCATTTATTTCTCGGTCGTTATGCAAATTTAAATAAAATAACCGCACAAAACTCAGAATTTAGCAAAAGTTTCAAAGCTAAGCGCTGAAATACGTCATAGTTCTCTTTGTCAATTATGAATCACTTTTAAAGTGCTAAAATGTAACTTTATTGTTGGTAACTAAACTATTACAAGTCAATTTCAACCAGTAAAAACTTTCCAATATTCATTAGCCAATGTGTGACTTAATCATCGACATGAAAAATCATTTGACAAACAATTTCGGAGCTCAACTCAACAATAACAATAATTCAAACTCAACAATAACTGTGCCGCGTCTGGCAACTTGTTTGTTTTTCACATTTATTTCCAGTTCGATTGTATGTTCCGGGTTTTATTATTAGTTCTTAACAGCTACACGTGCTTTCCAGCCTACACATAGATAAATAAATCGTTCTGAAATTTAGAAAATTAAATAGGTATTCTTGTTGCTATAAATTATTTCAAAAACTAGAAAGGCCTGCTCTAAATCGACAAATGGTGATAATATGGTGACTTTTTATGTACATATATATTTTTTTAAATATTCAATTTACTTTCTCAACTGTTATATTTTTTTCCGAGTGTATGCTCACAATCATCTCTAATAGAGATGAGATTCTCAGTTGATGCCAGACTTTGCAGCTCTTTAACGCGTTGGGTACGTGGGCTTCGATCCCGCTGGGGTTTTTGTGTCCAAAATCAACTCGATCAAGGTCAATTAACTGTATCCATATTAAGCGCTACGCTTGTTGCCAGCACTCCACACTTCAAGTTAAAGCGAATTTCACACAGCCGATGCCAAGTTCCGCTTGTTGGGGGCGTATATATATATATATATAAATATATATGTATGTTAGAGTCTAGCCTATTACTGTTGTTGGCATTGTTGCCTATTTATTAGTTGGCCCAAAAAAACCGTTTTGTTGTTTTGGTGTTTCGCTTTTTGGTCAATGAAACTTGAAGCTGTTTACTCCACCTCTAAACTCGAACCTTGCGAGGGGAGCGCTTTGAACTCTGTGTTTTTGCATTGTTTCTACCACTAGGGATGGGCTCGTGACAATGGGCATAATTAGCATGTCAATTAATTGGAATTACATGACTAACTAAATTCATGCGAAAAATATATAATGTTAATGAAAACCCATGAAGCTGGCGAATTGAAATGTCAAATTCAATTTGATGGTATTCAAATGTGACGAGAGAGTGCTACAATTGCACTGATGAAATACTAAATACTCTGTTTAAAAATGTTATATTTTAAATTCCCAATATAAATTGTTTACAATGCCAAAATAGTTGACGTTTAATTAGAAAGAAGTGGCAAATTAATTTACAAAACAAATAATTATTACTTAAATTCATCGTTTAACACAAATGAAGTTCCATTAATGCTGATGACGATAAGACAAGGAAACTCAAACTATTCCGATTGAAAACAAGTAGTAATTATATTATAATTATAATTATGGATATTAATCCATGCATAAAATATTAAGTGTTTTCTTGCGATTAGAATGGCTTAATTCGCAATAATTATAATGTTGCAAATATTATAAAATCGTGCTTGTTATTCGCGTGATCTGAACACGGAACCATCCCTAATGCAAATCTCTCATTGAACTCTTTTTTTTTTTTGTTTTGGCTATTTGAACAGCAGCTTTGTGTAACCAAATCGTTCGTCGGTTTTGTCTTGTTACCAGCAAAATGAACAATTATATGCTTGGCCAGGGGTTCAATGGATTGCGGGCTGAAACCGAAATACAAACAGAAACTGAAGTTTATAAACTCAATGTCTGCTTACATACTTATATTATTTAAGATCTTGACGTTGATAGAGTGTCTTATTTTCGATTTTGGGATTTGGTTTTGGCTGTGTTGTTGACTTGTTTATTTCCTGTATTTGCGACTGTTTTTGGCATTTTGGCAATATGCGATTAATGTTTGTGAACCCGAACAAGGCAGTCGAGAGAGTTGACACAGAGTTTATTGTATTTCTTGTTTACCCGATCAGGTCGTGCTCGAATGCACCACCAACCATAGTGGTGTACGATGCGGCACGGAAGTTGAGTGGCATCCACACAACACAATCAGCACTGACCATCCGGCATTTTAAATGCTGCGTTTAAAAACTATTTGCATACTTACATTTATTTAAATTGCATGCAACCAACTCACAAATTAATTAAAATGTTTGCTGTTGCGGAAATGCCAAAGTTTTGTGGCGGCACCATGTATTTGTGGCACGCTCAAGCGGCACACCCGTTACTCACTTTTTCTCTCTCTCTCTCTCCCTCTCCCTCTCTCTCTCTCTCTCTCTCTCTCTCTCTGTGTGTGGCGCCTGTAATCGAATTAACCTTTTGGCCGCACATCTGTGTCTCGTATGGCTGTCTCTGTTGCACTTGCCGGCCACCGCATGCCCCATCTGATGCGGGAATCATTTCGTTAATTGCACTTTCATTGCCTGCCCCCCCACGAGAAAAGTTCAATATTTCAATAATTGAATAATTGAATATATAACTTAGATTTGCGCCTCGCTGGGTTCTTTTCATTTTCAGTTAGCGCGATACGCTTAACGCCTTTTGATCACGATCACGACGCGCTCCACAAAATCGGATACGAATACGAATTCGAAAACGAAAACATAAATTCCAAAATCGAAATCACATTCAAAAACCATATAAATCGCAACACTACGTCAAACAATTCGCTCTGCAAGTGAAAGTGTTTTTTTTTTGTTTAGTTTTTGTATTCAGTTGCGTTTCTTTATTTCTTTATTTGTTTATTTTCTTTTCTTTTTTATTGAGCTTTTGTTTTTAGTTTTTTTTTTGTGGCTTACCTTGAGAAAGGCTTACACAAAATTGAATTTTGTTAATCTTTAAACTACACACAAATAACTCAAGCTTTACTTTAATAGAACTTAAAGCTATACAATAATTTTATCCACAATTCGTGACTTTTTCACAGCAAACATAAAATTCAATTCAAGTCGAAAAATTTTGCAGTTATTAATGCCTTGCCATTTTTGGGGCGTAATTTGACCCAGTTTTTTCGCTTTGTGAAGCCTTCAGTTCCTCAATTCTATACATTTCACAGAGCTTAGTAATAATGGGGGTATCTAATTGCGAGCATGATTCAAGGCGTCGTCTGTCTGTCGACGAAGTTCAAGTGCAAAATTTATAATTTCAATTGAATTGAAGCCACCTTGAATTTTTACTTCCCCCAACAACAACAGCAGCAGCAATAAAAACGGTTTTTAGATAACACATTCGAAATATTCTAAACCACATTACGTGTCCAAATTTACTGAGAGCTTTGTCGCTTCCAGATTGCTTATCGCACCCATGCCCAGCCCTACCCAGCCCAGCGCAGCCCAGTTAGGTTATCACCCAAACAAATCGTCAGTTCATAAAATAAAATAAAATAAAATAAAGAGCAGCTGGCAATTGGGTTAGCAGCTGTTGTTCGTATTATTTTTTGTGTGTTTCGCTTGTTGCCAAATGCAATTAAGTTTTTGTTAACAACAACTATAAAAGTAATTTTGGTGATAGCAATGAGCGTACTCCTCTGCAGGATGATCTGTACTCGTTGAAAGTTTTACATATATTATGGAAACTTGATGAATGCCCTTCCGACTCTTTGTAGTCGTCTATGGAATATCTCTTTGATAGGATATCATAAGCCTACAGATAAATTTTAGGAGCACTAGCTGCCAAAGCTGTAAGCCCAATAAAAAGATTAAAAAAGTTTATATTTGAATACTTCAAATACTCGTATATTCTGCAGCAATAAGTTATGTTATACATATTTTCTCAGTATACAGTTTTAACTGTAAATCTAAAACTAAGTCAAGACCTATCTGAATCCAATCCGGAAGTCAAGTCTATAATAATGGTTCAACTTGCATAAGACTCTCTTCTCTGGCACATCTACCCCAACGTCAGTCTAGAATCAGAAAGATATCTTCCATCTTCTCCATATTTACTGTAACCCTCTTCAGATGAACAACTACAGTGTATATCTCTTTCAATGAACCAAAAGCGTCATCAATTAATGGCAAATAAATAGTACTTAAGTTCAATTGAGAAAAGAGAGAAAACTGCTCGGGCTGAAAATGAGAAAAGTATCGCGTTTAATTGGCAAGAAGCGGAGCGCAAGTAAAACGCCAAAAGATGCCACCGGCTACAATGCATTCGTGCGACCCACCGTTGCAAGGGGTGCTGGGGCAGCAACTCCACTTGCCGCCGTTCACAACTATGGCAAATCGGTGAAGACAAACCCAACGGGTGCTGCGAGCGTTGCGGCGAATCCGGCAGCTGGTTAAATACAATATGCGGCACTGAATCGCTTGCGTCATAGTCAAAAAGCTAAGGCCACGCCCACTTCCCGGAGTAGAAGGCGTTGGTTGCGCCTCTGGAGCGGCTGTTGGAGTCGACACCGACGTCGACAGCGACGCCAACGCAGCTTCACCAATTATTGGCCTAAGAAAAGTAAACTGAAATCTTGTTTAAATTGGGCCAAGTGTTGTGGCTGCTGTTGGCGGCGCAATGCAACCGGAAGTAGCTATCACTACGACTCCGAGGAGGTTGAAGAGGAGGAGGAGGACGATGACATAGATGCCAAAGTGGCCGCCTACATCCTGGAAATGAAGCAGCGCGAACTGTCGCAAAGTGAGCAAACGGATGAGCTGAAGCCGGCAACTGAGACGTGCTTCATGCAACCAACTGCAACAGGTGCAACAGCAGCCGCTGTTGTTGTTGTCCTTCAGCGCAGCAGCAGTGCCCCACCTCGGCAGCAGACGCAGCGGCAGCACCGCGCCTGGACCTGGGACGATAGTCTCCGCTCCAACTCGGATCGCTTCCTCGAAACACTCGAGGAGGATTTGCCAGGCGTTGCGGCTGCTGCTGCCGCAGCTGCAGCTGTGGCGGGGGCTGGTGATGGTGTTGGGGAGGGGTTGAGACTATCGCTGAACTTGCAGCGACGCACGCCGCTGCACGTTACCTTTCGGGAGGTGTCAGGTAGGCGGCACAACTGTGCAACATTTGCTCGCCTGCCCCACCTGCCACCTGCCTGTCTGCCTGCCACGCACAGAGAGACAATTAGTTAAATACTTGTTTTCCGACAGTTTCTGCTTGCCGTTCTTTTTGATTTCTGTTTTACACTTAGATAAAAAATTACCCTGCATTTTAGTATAGGCGTAGAAAGAATATTTCTAAAATTAAGTTTTGCATTTCTATAAAATGCATTAATGAAAAATATTTGTATAAACCACAAATTAAACTCCCTACGTTTGGGATTGTCAATTTAGGGCAATCCTTTCTAATTTTTAGAAATGTATTTTTCTTAATTTCTCTTGAATTATTTCTAAAATCAAGGCAAACTTTCTAGTTTTCAAAGCGGTCTTTGATTTTAGTAAGTTAAAATTCGGGGTTATTTTTCTCTCATCGCTTTTTTAACAATTTATAAGAAATGGTTTACAGTTGATGCTCTCTCTGTTGCACTTGCACCACCACCTGTTCCACCTGCCCCATCTGCATGCAGCTTTCACGTGCCACGCTTTCAAACTGCTGCCATCAAATCGAATGATTATCTTAATGCTGTTATTCATATTGTGTGTGCTGCGTGCTGTGAGTGCTGTGAGTGTTGTGAGTGTTTGAGTGTCTGAGTGTCTGAGTGTTTAACGAGAGCGGCTTATTAGCCATAATTGAGGAAATATCTAAAATTTAATTGCGTATTTCTTTACTTTTCTTTGCTCACACAGAGGAAGCCAATGTCGCTGCCGAGGAGCTCTCGCGTTCGCCAGTGATTGGACAACGTGCAACAGATGCTGCCGCTGGAGCCGCCTCCAGTCCGATACAGTCGCGCGCCTCCAGCGAGGCGTGGCCAGCGCAGTCGGATGAGGACATCGATCGTCTGGTGGCCATGCATCAAAATCGCAGCAGTCTCAGCTCTCTGGGCGTAAGTTTCACATCCCCAAAACAAACCCATACCAGACCCCAAAACTGATCTTACTTTTGTTTTTCGGCTTACAGGTGCGCTCGGAGTCGATGGCCAGCGTTTATTCGGGTGCCGGCGAAGGTCGCTATGGCACCGTTGTGGTCAAGGGTCAAGTCGAGTTTGGCATGCAGTACAACTACAAGCTGGGCGCCTTAGAGATTCACGTGGTGCGCTGCAAGGACCTGGCAGCTGTGGATGCCAAACGCAATCGCAGCGATCCCTATGTGAAGGTAAATATTCGATTAAACAGGCACGAATGAATAAGGAAGCTCGTCTATAATTATACCCAGAATACAGCTGTCAAATATTGCCAAATTGCCCTTTACAAATTTTTGCACACCCAAATGTGGGCAGGTGTGGATGTGCTGCTAATCGCAATGAGATGAATATGTGTGTATATTTTCGACTCTAACTTGAGTGTTTCTTACCCGATCTTGATTAAATTTAGGCACTTGATCAAAATGAAGTCAATGTATTTTCTATGTCAATTAAAAGTTTAGATTATCGATAATATGAATTAAACTTACTAATATTCCAAATCGACTCGTCTGTTGATCTTTATCAAGAATATATTTTCCTAATGGAGTCGGATATGCTTTCTTCTTCATTTTACTCATTCTCAATGGGTACAGGGTATAAAAAGTGATGAATTGCGAAACATACATACAATTTTTAGAACCTGCGATAGTTCGACTTATTATTTTTTATTATTTTATTAATTAATTAATTTATTTATTCTGGTCTTCAAGTGGATTTTAAGCCTTGAAATTTCGGATTTAGCTCCACTTTCGTGCATCTGTTTCTTTGCACTCATCGCTTTCATCAACCTAAAAAAGATATCCTACTAAATTACATTCGCACTCCACTTTCAGGTTTATTTGCTGCCTGACAAGTCGAAGGCTGGCAAGCGCAAGACCAAAGTCAAGAAGCACACTTTGAATCCCATCTTTGATGAGACGCTGCGTTTCCATACGCCCATCTCCAGCTTGGAGTCGCGCACCTTGTGGCTAACTGTTTGGCACTCGGATATGTTTGGGCGCAACGATTTCCTCGGCGAGGTCAGCGTCAATCTGCAGGGTCGCCTCTTCGACAATCCACAGTCGCAGTGGTATCTGCTCCAAGAACGCGTAAGTCAAGCAAAGTCTTAGCACTTGATTATTAAGTGTAATTAATATTTCTACTGATGCAGAGCGAACCATTCGATGATGTGGCCACCTATCGCGGCGATATTGTTGTGGGCTTGAAATATATACCGCCCGAGAATTTGAAATCATCGATTTTCTCGCGCGGCTCCAGCTTGACGGGCAGCTCATCGAATCTGCGCAAATTTGGTGGCAGCATCAAATCGGTGGCATCCAAATCGGATCGCAGCATCAAAGGTGGCCAGCTGCATGTGCTGGTGAAGGAGGCAAAGCATCTCAGTCCCATCAAGACCAACGGCACCTGTGATGCCTTCTGCAAGAGGTGAGTCATCCAATTAGATCTGACTGTTGAGCAGCAATTAATCGTTTCAAATTTTAGCTACTTGCTGCCAGATCGCACGCGCAGCTCCAAACAGAAGACGCCGGTGGTGAAGCGCACCTTGCATCCCAGCTGGAATTATACGTTTGTCTATGAGGATGTTTCGCTAGAGGATTTGTCGGAGCGTGCCCTCGAACTAACCGTTTGGGATCATGATCGTTTGGCCAGCAATGAGTTTGTGGGCGGCGTACGCTTCTCCCAAGGCACCGGTAAGTGTGAAAGTAAATAAAAACTTGAGCCTTGTGTTAAATTCCATTTGCCTGCTTTCTTTCAATAGGTCGCAGTTATGGCCGACAGGTGGATTGGATGGATGCCACTGGCAAGGAGCTGTCACTCTGGCAGAATATGCTCGATCGTCCCAACTTTTGGGTGGAGGGCAGTCTGGTGTTGCGCTCCAGTTTGGATGGCATACGTACCACATTGCCATAGGCATAGGGTTGCCTTTTACACAGATTGCATTGTAGTAATTTATTGCCTAGCCACACACACAAAATTACACACCTAACTATACATATCCCCATTGTTGCAGTTAGAGTTTTTGGAACCCCCTCCCCCCATCCAACACACACACACACACACACACACACCTATATTGTATTGTATTTGTATTGTATTGTGTTGTACTGTATTAATTATGTAATAGCTACACACTCACACTTAGGATTCAAAGGATGACAAAGCATTACTAGAAACTTAAGCATGAATGAAATTCAATATGTTTACAGATTGTATCGATTTTTATTATCGAAACTTAAGCACGCAATTTAGAACGATTTAGAAAGATTTTCAATACTCGAATATGGCGGACAGATAATATATGTATATATATATATATATAACTTTATATCTGGCCAAGCATCAGCATTAGCATTGGCATTGGCGATGACACTGCAAAAATTATCTATATTGTATTGTATAATGTTTAAGCAGCACAATGTTCAAATACGAAAAAAACAAAAAAACAAAACAAAGAAAACAGCCGTTGAAAACGTCAAAAGACAAACAAGAAAAGTTTATCAAATTATTGCACTAATTATAAGCTGGATGATATCACAGAAGATACTGCGAATTGTGAAGCAAACAATTTGATTGCTCAGCTAAAATGACAGCATATTTGGGGCACTTAAGATGTGTGTCTTTATTTTTTGTGCAAAAACAAATGGAATTTGCAATTATGCATGCTGCATTAAAAATAAAATTAAAACGATAATAACTAATAAAAGAGAAAAACCGACATTAAACCTTAAGCTATGTAGTACGACATAATATATATGTACTAGTACCTATCCAATAATAATAATAATCGAGAAAAATACATAAAACAAACATTTTTGTAAATGCAACTTTTCGTTTTGTTTTCCTTATTGTTTTTCACCCCAATACTCTTAAGTGAACGGCATTCTAAAACTACGCATAATGTCATATACTATATATATATCTATATATATCAATCCAGACTTCAAGCATATCGCAAGCACTGTGCACGTAAAATAGAACTAGTAAGAACAACTAAATCAGCTAGGCTTCAAAGTACTTAAACTAAATACGCATACAACTCTCATACAACTCGTGACCCACCAGAGCTCAAGTAAAAATATCAGCCAAAAATACATAATTACTATATACTATATACTATATGTATATGTCACTCTCCCTCCAACCTCTTGTTGCTAAAAAAAAGAAGATACATCTATTTGTTGTGGCATTTTTATATACACTACGAAGGCAGCTCCCTAAGGCGTTCAATAATACTTAAAAGATATGTTAAAAAACCGAAAATACATATATAAAAAAACGGAGAATTGAAATTAAATATAGAAAAACGAATCTTATGAATTCTTTTTGTGTAAGTTTACATTGAAAAAAAAAACGTAAATTCATACAAATGAAAAATAAATTAAAAAAAAAACGTTGAATGATACATAAAAAAAAAAAAAAACAAGAACAAAGATTTATAGGAAATGTTTTTTGATAAAAAGAAAATTGCTGAATCACTCGTTGCCTAAATACCGCTTGTCTTTTATACTCAATGAATGTTTTCGAAACACACACACACAAACACACCAAATTCGATGATGATGAAAGTGCCCACAGGGATTGAATGATATTCAGATATTACTATTGTGTAAATGTGGGCATTCGAATATTTCTCGACATCAAAATCAGATTATGATATATAAAAGTCAAACAATAAGCAGCAATTATTGCAAAACTAAAAAATAAATGGTATTTAGTAGCATATAGCATATAGCATATAGAAGGATAATACTTACACAGCCGGATAATATTGTTATTTTGAATGATTTAATGAAAAAAACAGAACTAATAAATATTGATAACCTAATCATAGTAAATGTATGTAAAGCATAAGTAGTTTATTTATTGTTGCTCTATTGTTCAATGTAGTACTAACACAACACATGTATATTTTTTTACTTAACCCGAAAGTGGAGGACCCTAATCTAACTGAAAACCTAACTTAACTAATCCACAATATATAATTACAGTGAATTGTGTTTTAACAATTGGTACTACCTTAACTCGTATTAACTCATATTCACACTACTCACTCACTACTCACTCACATGGTGCTATATAAAAACTCCTCGTTGTATTTACTCTGGAGGACCGAGAAAATCATGAGAACTCTTTTTACCTTTTTACTGTTTACGGCATTTTTTGGATTTAACTGAACTATTGTGAACTAGCGTTTATTACATGGTATTTCTAATACAATCCTACAACATATACATATTATGATTACGATATATACATATAAAGTCAGTTATATACACAGATATACAATAAATATATAAGTAGCCAGAGAAATCCTAAAATTAAGGTGAACCGCAAACTGTTATAAAAAAGCGATCCCAAATCCATGGCAAGAACTAATTATCCGATTAGACAAAGATTGGATGGGGACGCCAACTTGAAACACATCATCTAGTAATTATGTATATCAGAAAATATTTACGTACTTATTGTATTTGACAGCAATTGCAAAAAGTGCTCAAATCGAACAACTAAGAATTAAAAAAAAAAAAACAAATAAAAGTAATGAAAAAAAAAAGTTATTTAACAAGGCCAGGCTTTAGAGTTATGCGCCCAAAAAATTTTCAAAAAAAAATATGTTGCATTAATATACAAGAAAAAAAAAACCAATTGTGGAACACTATAGATCGTTATATTAGAGTTTCTTTTCTCTTCTAACATGCAGAATTTGGGATATGGAATTTGCGACTAGATTTTGTGCACACTTTTGTTCCATTCCCAAAAAAAAACTGCTGTGATGCATAATATAATATATACTTTTAAGTGGTTCGAGCTAGGGGTACTTCTTTTGAATGCATAGTTTATGTAAGCGAATTTTTATTGAAAAGAAAAATAGCATCTTGCTTGTTTTGGTTCGAGAAATCGAACAAAGTCCGAAACGGTTCGGAAAGGCGCAGATATGATATGGCTATATTCAATTAGATGACAGATGAGATACCTTTAATAATGTCAACCAATAATTTAAAAAGAAAAAAAAAACAAATACACACACACTAAACATATATACACATATATAAATATATATTTTCAACAATTTCTGCCCTGGATATATACATAATCTAGGATTAAGTCCAATTTGCGGCCCCATACCCTCCCTTTGCTATACAAGTTTTTTCCATTGAGAGTTTCAAACAGGGCTAAGCGACCTCTATTTTGTACTATGTAAGACTTTCTCTAGCTCTTAAAATAAAAAATACCAAAAAAAAAACCCAAAATCGTTCAAATTGAAGCCGTAACATTTATGGCAAAGAAGTTAATAAAGAAGTTAAATGCAAATGTTTACAGACCCCTTTACGATGACACTTTACTTACACATATATATATATATATATATATATGTAATCAATTATTACAGGATAACAAGAGTTTACACATACACACACATACATACAAATACAAACATATATACATTAATATATACTTATATAATACAAAACAAGAAAATAATAATGATGGAACACCTAAATTAATATTATGTTCGAATACTGTGACCCAAAAAACTCAATCAAATAAAAGCAAAAATTTCGCATCTACTGACAAACTTTCGGAACTAAACTGTGTGTTCTTTTTGTTTAAATATTGTGTATATCCTTGCGGAGGGTATTTTGTTTTGTTTGGACTGGGTGTGATTTATTGTGCTTTCAAACTCAATTTGCTCTGCAAGGGTATCTGAGCTTCAGCCTGCCAAAGCTAACTGTTTCTACTTGTTTCTATTACATCTACTTCCGCTTCCGCTTCCGTATCCGTTTCCGCTTCAACGCTGCCACGCACTCCCGCATTGAGGGCATTTAGCTTAAGCTCCTCGGCGGGCTGTTTGAGCACATCATCATCATCGTCATCCTCATCGTTTGTGGCACGACAGCAATCGAAGGACAACAGAGACTCGCCCCTGCCAAATGCCTCGCCATCCTCCAGTGTTATGGGCAATTGTCTAAAGCCAAACAAACAAAACGAGCAAACAGGTATTATTAATATCGACATCCCTAAGCGCCTCTTACCTGTTATTTGTTTCCGGCAAAAAGAGCGTACAGAATGCGCCAATCAGCAGCACCACTGTCAAAATCAGGGGAGGTCCTGCAGCAAACTTGGTGCCCAAATGGATTAGATAAGGTGAGGCGAAAGAAGCCGCCGCAGCGGCCAAGTGAGCCGTTGCGATGCCCCTGGAGCGAACACAGGTGGGCAACAGTTCCGACGAGTACTGCGAGGTAGTCGTATAGCACATGGAGATGCCCAGTCGGGTTGGGAGTGCAAATGCCAGCAGCAATGTTGCATTCAATTGTTCGCCCTCGTAGACGAGTGACATGCCCAAAGCACAAGACATCAGACTGGTGGCAAACAGCGCCAGGAAGCAGGTGGCCTTTCTGCCCAGACGAGTCTGCAACAGACCCTGCAGAAAACCAGACGGCAGCACCACCAATGCAAACAGCGAGAATATCACAAATGGCGACAGTCCCAGTCCCTCCACATTGCGTGAGATGGTATTGAAGCTCAGCGATGTCAACATACTGCAATAAATGATATACGTATAGTTTTAGATATTTAAGGGACGCCCCAAAATACTGTTTGTGAAAAAAAATCGCCTCAATTTTCGCCCTGACAACTAGAAAGTTTATCTTGTTTTATGTAAATTATAATAGAAAAATAGACATATTTTTTCTAAATTTTATGAACAGAGATAAACCCTGCTTTTTAGAAATACACATTCTGCATAATAATGTAAGTCGCCCTTTGCGATTATCTAAAATTGAGGAAGATTTTTATTATGAGTATAGTACTTACAAAGTCACGACCATAATTAGCGCTGTTTGGCGCAAATGAGGCGTTCGCAGCAGATCCAGCAAAGTTGCCTTTTGCTGTTGTTTATCCTGTTTGCGTTTGTTCGCACAATATTGGCGAAATGCTTCAAAATCCGAGGGGAGTACCTTGCAACCATTAAAATGGGCGATGTGCTTCAGTCTGGCAATGGCGCCCTCAACGTTGTTGCGTGTAATCAGCCACTGGGCGCTCTCCTGCACCACAAAATAAAAGAGGGCCACAATCAGCTGCAGCAGCGCTGAGAAAGTCAAATAAATGCGCCAGTTGCCGGCCAAAACAGAAAGCCATGGCGCGACCAAAGCTCCCAAACAACAACAGAGACCAATTGTGCCACTGATAGCCAAATTTCTTAACTTAGGCGCCAAGTACTCCAGCACTAGAGGGGGAAGAGAATGAAAGCGTCAGACGAGCAGAGCTGATTAAGAGATGAGCAGATACGCAATGCTTACCTAGAATAAACATGAGATAATAATTGGCGGTTGCAGCCAAGCCAGAGATGCAGCGGAAGGCGCTAAACTGAACCAGATTCGTGGCATACGTAGTAAGAAAATCGCCGACAAATCCACACTGATTGGCCAAGATTACGACACGAACGCGGCCAATATGATCGCCCAGCATGCCAAAAGAAAAGGTGCCCAGCAAAGAGCCCAAAAAGAACATCGACTGCCCAATGCGAGCCTTGTACGCGTCCTCGCAGACCCAATTGAGCTATGCATAAATAGTATAAATAATATTAATAATTATATTTTCTATAATTGATTAATTACACTATAAAACAATTATATGTTCGCCGAAAATCTTCAATATCAACTGGTAACTCCAAAAAAAATAGAGTTATCAGTTAAAATTTTTTTATTATTTATATTCATTTATATATTATATTATATATTATATTTATTCAAATTTTTATTTACTCACCTCGGCATTCATGCTACGAAATCCATAGTCATATTTGTATATCCAGCGATCGCAACTCTTGCTGCTCACAGTCAGATTATGGCCAACTTGGAGCCACTCGATCGTCTCCAGACGCGTGCAGGAAGCATCCTTGCCAAATGGAGCATAGATGGCGGCGATATCTTCGGGACTGCGATTCGCCAGCTGATCATGATAGCACCAATGTTGAGGCACAAATCCGATTATATTCTGGGAATAGTAGTGTACAGTGCTGGTAAATGCAATGTAACCGAGCAGCAGCAGCATCAAATACTGATAGCGACCCGCATCCCCGCACTTTGCAAGCATTTTATCAAAATCCATAATGCAATCTTCTATCTCTCTCTCTGTCTGTACACCAATCTCGTCTCGGCTCCGGTTGAGATTCGACTAAGACTGAAACCGTTGAGCCACAATCACAATCACACTTAAACTCCCAATTCGCATATCTCAGTCCGATTCCGATAAGATTGCTGCTGATGTTTTGCCGCCTTATCGCATTTGCGTGTCTACCAGCGCTCATTCTTTCCGTCCATCTCTGCGTCCATTACGAAAGAAATGTTTTATTATTTAAGTAAATTCGCTCGTTCGCATTAAACTGTACAGAGAGACCGGCGTCTATCTGAAGCGCCGCGCTCGCGAGAATTCCTCATATATGTGGGTGTTTATATATATGTATATACTTGTGTACTATATATACTGTATACTATATCAGAATCGTGACAATACAGAATACACTGTTGCTGTTGGATATTTTCATATGCCAATTCCCAAGTCAAAATAGCGCTATTTTTCAGTTTGTTTTATATGAATGATAAGAGACAATATTTATCTAAAATTCAACAGTCAAATAAAAAATGTTTTGTTTTAGAATATTTATTTAGAACGTATCACTGAACATGACTGTCCATTTGTTTAAATTTTTGTGCGAGCTTTCTTATCTGAAATAAAACATAATAAAACCGTCACTGGTCATATATTCTCGCACATACCAAATGGAGATGAGCATATATGTAATCAAATTTATAGTACTTAACCAATTATACGAGTTCTACAATGACACACAAATTAAGCTACAAATAATAAATACTTTGTGTGCTTAAAAATCCGCCTTTTTCTGCTTCATATTGGTTTTACTTTGGAGGTTGCTGTAAATAAAAATCGCTGCATACTTTTAGGCTACACAAAAATGCTTCGTCGGGTAATTGCAAAAGGTTAGCAAGTGCACGAACCAGTGTCAAAATTCGGTTGATCTAAAACAACAAATTATGCGGCATACTTTCGGGAGCACACATTTTGGGTGGAATGTTGTTTATACTTTTCTAAGCAGAATGTCTTACAACTATTTATAACCGCTAACCAATATTTATTTTAGAATAAACGTACCCATAATGAGATTTTTGCTGTTTTGTTCGCTTTTGATACGTCTTGTAATGGTATATAAAATATAATTATGACTCAATAATTTTTCCCTGTCACACAGTTAGTTAACCGCTATCTGGGCCGTGAGATCAATCATGTTTTGAGCACCTTTCCGAACTTCAAGCTATATGCCATCTGTAGATTCCGACGCACTTTCACATTTTCTCTTAATTTTCGTGCCATTATTCTGCAAGTCATTTTTATGTGAGATGAAGCGTGCCAGCAATTAAATACAAAGGAAGCTTCACATAAGGAGAGATGTGTATATTACACACGTATTTTAAATATATTTTTATAGTCTGTTTATTTACTAAGAATATAAACTTATATCTAAGAAACAATTCAAATAAAATTAGGAAGAATATTCAGTTTGTGCAAGTAATTCTATTATATTTAAATACTTAGTATTAACGAAAGAGCGACTAAAGAGCGGCGTCATTCTTGTCATTCAAGTTCTAAAGAGCGTTAAGTATGATAAAATGTCGACAGATATGCAAAACAGGTATTATAAACAAATTCATGTGAGGTCATAATGAAATAATGTTTTGTTTATCATCAAAAATCTGATTATTATTCATAGTTCAATATTTAAAGGCAGATATCTACACGATTTATTAAGGCTTTGACGAGAGAGAGTAAATTTAAATTAACCTTAGAAATTTTATTGAACTGATTGAGGAAGTAAATATTATAACATTTGTACATTTTTTTTAGTGTGTCTAGCTAAATGGCATAAACTTAAGAGGTAGTTGGATGATAAGATTGCCTGTTCAAATATTATACAATATTTTATTATAATTATATTCTCATTTTGTATTTTTTTCTTTTCTTTTTAATACTTTTGCAAGCCTTCATTTTGGTGTCTCACGCTCCAGCACTTTTGCAGGGTAAGCTGCAGTCCAGCATTGCATAAGTGTTTACACTTTATTTCACATACTTTAATGAGATGCCGCAGTTTAATTGAACAATTGATAAAATTGAAATACTTCTAAATTGAACTTAAAAATTGATTAAGAGATGAATTTCTGTTCAGTTTCAGCTTCCAGTTTGTCATCGACATCAGCCGTAGTCTGTGGCCTCGTCCTATTCCTTATAAAGTCGAACATGCGTTCCCCCTGCCCAAACAGCTCCCCCTCTGCCAAAGTAATCGGCAGTTTCCTGTTGCCCGTCTCCGGCAGTCGGAGACTAATGTAGGCGCAAATGAAGAACAGCAGGCACATGATAATCGAAGGCAGTGCCTTGTAGTAGATGCCCACGTGCTGAATGTAGGGCGTCAGCAGAGAGGCAGCTGCTCCGGCCATGTGAGCCACAGCGAGGCCACGGGATCGCACACAAGTGGGCACCAGCTCTGTGGAGAACAGCAATGTGGAGCCAAGGCAGACTGACATGCCCAAACGTGAGGCCATCGTCAGGCAGACCAAAAGCACGACGCCAGGTTGTTGCCACAGCGACAAGGCTATGCCACTGGCTGCTGTAAGGACTCCGGTGAGTAGCATCGATAGCACCGCGGAACCCTTACGACCAATCCGCTTCTGCAGATCCGCCTGCAGTAAGCCAGAGGGAAACAGAGTCAAGGCTGTCAGGGCGAACATTATTAACGGTGATATGCCCAGTCCCTCAACATTGCGTGCCATCGTATTGAAGCAGATGGTAACAATGGTGCTAAAATAACAGACAGCATTGGAATTGACATATGAATGAAGACTGGTAATTGTAACACTTACAATACGATCAGCATTTGAATTAATACTTTGCGGAGATGCGGCGTCTTGAACATGTCCATCAGCTTGTCCTGATTGTCATTGCCTTGCTGCGCTTTGTTGTGGCAGTTAATCTGACAGTAGCTGCGAAATGCATTGATATCCTCATCATTAAGGTGGCGACGATTCACTTTGGCAACTCTCTGTAATCGCAGGACAGCGCCGTCGATGTTGTTGCGTGTGACCAGCCACTGGGCGCTCTCCTGCGTCAGAAAATAGAAGAGTGTGACCAGCAGCAGTGACAGCGACGAGCACATGAGGAACAGACGCCAACTGCCCACTAGTATCGCCAATCCAGATGAACAAATCATGCCCAGACAATAGAAGACACCCATGCTGACACTCAAGCCCCAGTTGCGAATTGCCGGAGTAGTATATTCGAGAACTGTAAATAAATATATCGAAAATGTAGTAAATATTTTAGCAAAATTTCGAAAGCGATGCTCACCCAGAATATACATAAGATATGTGTTGGTATCCACAGCAAGGCCAGAAACGAAACGAGTTATCGAAAAAGTTGTCAAGCTGCCAGCAAAGATGGTCGTGAAGTCGCCCAAAAAGCCACACCAATTGGCCAAAATGAGTGCCTTAATCCGGCCAATTTTATCTCCGAGCAGGCCAAATATAAGCGTTCCAAACAGGGAGCCCACAAAGAAAAATGATTGCCCCACGCGTGGCTTGTAAGCCGCATCGCAGACCCAATCAAGCTGTTTACGCAGCCAGATAAGATAAAGCCAATAATATTTCAATAAAAAAAAAAACAAAAAGCAACAAACTAGTGGAAAACTCACCTCAGTGTTCATGCTCCTAAAACCAAAATCATAGTTATAAATCCAGCGCTCACAACGCTCCTCACTCACAGTCGCATTGAGTCCCTCTGAATCAACACTTTCCAGTCGGGTGCATGAAGGTCTCTCGAACTGATTGTAGATGGCCGCGATCTGGTCAAAGCTGCGATTCTCCAGCTGCTCGTGATAGCACCAGTGATCGGGAACAAAACTAATCACATTTTGCGAAAAATAGTGCATCGATGTAATGAACATCAATAGACTATAGAGTCCCAGCAGCAGATACTGATAGCGATGGCTATTGCCGCACTTGGCCAGTATATCATCAAAATCCATAGCATGCGTCAAGATAACAGCCATTGCGATTGAGATTCAAGCAATACGGTGGCCCTCAGTCCGTCTAGTTTTTATTATTTTCAGTCAGCTAGTCAGCACTCGGCCGATGCCACACACATACTGCCAGCTGACGTGATCGCCAGCTGCCTCTTTGGCGAAACGCTAAGAGCGAGTTTTCAAAAGCGAAAGCACAACAGCAAATAGCAAATGGCAAGCCGCAACCAGCTGGTACTCAAATCAGTCTAACAATATTGTGCAATAACAAACACACGCAGACACAATAAATAGCTGCCTCTGTATTGCTCTCTCCTCGGCTGATAAGCGCTCGACGCTAAGAGTAATCGTATTAATTGTGTGCCATTTGATAAGCCACCAAATCTACTAATTTGATTCCACCTTTCGCCACCCAGCATCGCTTAAGGGGTGTAAATTTAGACAACTGACATGTTTCACTTTAGATAAGCAAATATTCGTATGCCCATTTGCAGAGATATGTATAACATGTAGTTGCATACACTCAACAAAAAGCTTATTATTAAGAAAGCAAATTTGGAGGTTTACCTTAGTTTCAAGTACACAGTGCGTACACAGATGAACTTTTATCTTAACTTCTTTGTTGCTAATATTTATTATATTAAAACTAGAAAGAATGCCGCTTATCTTTATTGGTCGACTTTTTTTCTGAATGTAGCTGCAAGGGAAATAAACAAAAACATGCTCTTAATTACTTAGTCTTTTAGTTTATTCGAATTCAGAGCTTTGCCATTTCATTTAGAATGTTTTTGTTGAAACTCGAATTGTGGTTGTTTATTTTCAGGACTTTATTTTAGAAGACCATAAATTGTATAATTTAATAAAGTTTACAATAAGAAATATCATTTGATTTATGGTCTCCGCACAACATTTATTTGGCATTTAATTTGTACTTAATTAAAGTAGCAAAGAGTTTTAAGCTTTTAAGAAATTATCATTTATTCAATATAAGAACAATGTGTATAAAATAACATATAACATATAAGAAATTCTTCGAGCATAAAAATTATATTTAAGAAGCAAGCGGTTCTTGATCGAGCTATGCGTTCCTGATTGATACGTAAATTGACTCTTATTAATATTATTTAATAAACGTAATCCATAAGTGAAACCATAATTTATCATATTTTCAATGGAATGATAAACAATTTTGTTTAAATTAAATTAATATTCAATTGATAGAGTGTAATTAATTCGTCCGATTGTTGAATTGCAACAAAATTATTTTATGTATCTATAATTTCTGGCGTTTTCAGCTCTGTGTGAGGCTCAGTGTCCTTTGTGTCCGGCTGTTTGCGCAGCTGCTGCAGAAAATCGAACATTCGCTCGCCCTTTCCAAACTCCTCCCCCTCGGCGAGAGAGATGGGCAGCTTCCTGTTGCGTGTCTCGGGGAGTAGCAGACAGACATAGGCGCCCAAGAAGAAGAGCAGGACCAGGATTACAGAGGGAGCCGACTTGGAGTACGTGCCCAAGTGCAGAATGTACGGTGACAGGAAAGATGCCGCAAAGCCAGCAACGTGCACCACAGCAACGCCACTGCCCCTCACACAAGTGGGTATCAGTTCGGTACAGAGCTGTGAACTTGCACCGTCCGCAATCGAGACGCCGAAACGTGCCACAAGCGTCAAGCCGACTAGTAGCACGACGCTACCATTCTCGCCCTGTGCTATAACGAGTCCTGCTGCTCCTGCGAAAATACCCGTAATTGCCATCCAACTGAAGGCGGTCATCTTGCGGCCAGTGGCATCCTGCAGCACACCCTGCAGATAGCCCGACGGTGGCAACGTCAACGCCGTCAGCGAGAACATTATAAACGGCGATATGCCCAGTCCCTCCACATTGCGTGCCAGGGTATTGTAGCAGGGCACAACAATGATGCTGTGAATATTTAGGAACATATTAAAACGTGCCAGCGATATTAACTCACAGCGACAATCTCGTTCAGCTTTTTATGGTTATTCCTGTGAATTTTGAATAGGCGAGTGTCGCTTATATAACAATCTCGAGCGATAAAATGAGCTAACACGGCCAGATTAGGTTGTGAAAGTAAAAGCAAGTAAAATTCCAGTCGAACATATCCGACTGGGCCCTACTCTGTTCCAAGTTTAAATAACAGCTAATACGTGGCTGGTGTTTTAAAGAATGTTTTTATACCTTAAGCCTAATCATCCTAGCTCTTAAAGTATTTAAGATATTGAATGGACAAGAGCGGAGTATAGTGTTTAAATCTTTAAGATAGATTAATAAGAATTAGTCTTTTAAATTAATGGAACTTTATGTTATTTCAGTTAAATTCAAGATATGTATGAGAATGATTTTGAAGTCACTGGCTATAATTTAAACGGAAATCGCTCTAAAACAATTTGACCTTTGCACATATTTGAGAAATGTTATAATTATTCTCAATCTCACATTATGCAAAATATTGATTTTGCCAGAAAGGAATGATGGAACTAAATAATTTTTTTAATAAAAACCTTTAATTAAATAAGTTTTTTAGTATATATAACCAGCTTTATGTCAGGCTTCAATTTTGACTGATAAAGCCTTGAACATTGAATAATCGAAATTAAATAACTCAGTCTGTATGTATCTATAAGGTAGATTATCAGTTTACACTGTCAATTAATGGAACTTAATGGTACCAATTAATTGAAACTTTGAGTTATATCGAAGATATATTTGAGGGTACAGACAAAGTTTCAAATCTCTAGCAACCTTTTAGACGGAAATCGCATGAGGTCAATACAAAATGCTTATTCCATGTGGGAGTCTCACTTACAAAATGAGCAGCATTTTAAATGCGCTGCTGCGCATGCGCGGCGTCTTCAGCATGTCAAGCAGCTTGGCCTGTGGCTCCTCGCCCCCATCTCTGCTCTCACCATCGCCATCGCCCTCGCCCTCGCCCTTTGCTACCTTGTGGTAGTGCTGCTGACAGTAGCTGTTGAAGGCCTTGAAGTCATCATCGCTGACAATGCGCCGATTGATTTTGGCCACACGTCGCAGGCGTCGGATGGCGCCATCGATATCGTTGCGTGTGACCAGCCACTGGGCACTCTCCTGCACCAGGAAATAGAAGAGTGTGACCAGCAGCAGTGGCAGCGAGGAGCAGACGAGATACAAGCGCCAATTGCCCACAAGCACAGCCAGCCAGGAGGCGCAAATTAGACCCAATGCGTAGAAAATGCCCAAAACCGTGTTGAGACCCACATTGCGCATCGATGGTGAAACATATTCAAAAACTGATCAATGAAATAAATAAAAATAAATTGATACACATTTCTGCTGGCAATTGGCGTTTGCCACTTACTCAGAATAAACATCAAATACGAGTTTGCGTCTGCGGCCAGGCCAGAAACGAAACGAGTTATCGAAAATGCAGTCACATTCTGTGTAAAGATGGTCACAAAGTCGCCCAAGAAGCCACACCAATTGGCCAAAATGAGCGACTTAATCCGCCCAATTCGATCGCCCAACACGCCAAATAAAAGCGTGCCACACATGGAGCCGACAAAGAAAAATGATTGCCCCACGCGAGCCTTGTAAGCCGCATCGCAGACCCAATTGAGCTGAAAACATGCTCAATTAACATTCAATCAAATGATTTTTACAGTGAATACTCGTCGTAAGCGCACCTCACTGTTCATGCTCCTATAACCAAAATCATAGTTATAAATCCAGCGCTCACAACGCTCCTCACTCACAGTCGCATTGAGTCCCTCTGAATCAACACTTTCCAGTCGGGTGCATGAAGGTCTCTCGAACTGATTGTAGATGGCCGCGATCTGGTCAAAGCTGCGATTCTCCAGCTGCTCGTGATAGCACCAGTGATCGGGAACAAAACTGATCACATTCTGGGAGAAGTAGTGCATGGACACGACGACCATCAGGTAACCATAGAGTGCCAAAAGTAGATACTGATAGCGATGGCTGTTGCCGCACTTGGCTAGAATCTCATCGAAATCCATGTTTGGCTTCAGCTTTTAGTCATTTTTTTGGTAATCTTAAACTGACAATTTTAGCGGCAAGTTAAGATCTACAAGAAATTGATTTCAAAAGTAAAAATCAAAACAAATTGAAACAATACCTTTTTCTCTTAAGAGTTTATTTTAGGCTAACGATTTTTCCGCTCACTTTTGATTTTATGTTGTTTGTTTTTGTTTTTCTCTGTGTAGTGTAGCTCAGAGTTTTTAATGGTAATCTCCAACGCGTTTTATTAGCCTGCACACATTTTAAATCGAATATGTTATTCAAAGCAAACCCGTTCCGCAGACGTTCTACTAACGAGGCGTGTATTAAGCCAACTGGTTGTTGCCGTCACCCCGAGAGACATATTTGAAGACTAGTTACAACAGGCACTGGCCAATTTAAACAAAAAGAGCGCTGCACTCACTCACTCACTCTCTCTTTGGCTCTCTCTTTCACTCTGTCTGGCATTTGAATTATGCGATCAATCGGCACATAAACATTCCGCATGTGAAATTCGCTGATACATAAGTTATTGGCACTGACCACCACTGACCACCGCAGCAGATGGAATAGAAAACCTGCACGAGACTCAATATTCGTCAATTATAAATACGCCTGCTTCTCCTCCAATAAAAAGGTACATCGATTTGGTCACTATGCTTGTATTATTTGGATTATGTATATTCATTCGCTAAGCAATCTGTACAACTGTTAATGCAACTCCTTCAACTGTAAATTGGGTAAGTTGTAAATTGGCGAAAGTTTCAATTCAACTTTTCTGTTTGAAATTCTTGCAAAAGTTTCTTAGCTTATTTATTCATCGTAAAACTTGGAGCAGATGTTTTTATGAATGCAGACAGATTTGTCATCTAAGTACTCTGCCTCAAACATGGCAATAAAAATGTGTTTCTTGTAAAAACAGATATTTCCTATTTATATATTCTAAATTTAACTCTGTTAAGATTTAAGACTTTTTAGAAATTACCTCGATAGCTTCTTCTAAATTGGCAATTGTTCTGTCGTAATTTAAAAAATATAAGCATCTGTTTCAACCAATTTGAAGACTACCTGCTTAGATCCATTGCGTTCCATTTATGATCCAGTTTACATTTACATCACATTGCTGTTTGGGAAATTGGATAGGGTATTTCAGACCCGACGATGGGCAGCTTGAAGACTTCCTTTCTGACTGTGATTTTAGCAGAAACACAACTAGCAGAGTCCGATTCAATGAATTTAAATTATTGCCACTTTATTGCTTTGATTTATGAGTTAAAAATAAAAGGCGCTAATAAATTGAATATTTTTTTAGATTTTATTTTTGATTTTTGCAGTTTTTGTTTTGTTTTTCAATAAGTATGCTGTCTTCAATTACAATTGCTATTTTAATTTGATATATGCTTACATTTCACAAAGTTTTTTTTTTCTGAATAATTAATAATAGTGGTTTGTTGTTTTTTTTAAGTGTTGAACTTGTTGCTCAACTTTTGCATTTGATTTCATGTTCGGTTTTGTTTGTATTATAAATGTAGTAAACGCATTTTGATAACAGGATACGATAAGACTTCTATGTGTAGACAATTAATTCATTTGATTGCTGGTCTAATACAATCCTATATATATATAGTATATAACTGTACACGTACATACATTTCATGCAATATGTGTGTGTGTGTCTGTGTGTTCGTGTGTGTATGTTAACTAAATTTCCATAATTAACAACTAAATTGTAGGGTATAGCTGCATTCTAATACGAGTTCATTAAATTAGTTTGAGAGTACAAATAAGTAGTATAGCATAGTGCATAATAATTATGATAATAATAATAATAATAATATTAAACTTAGCGACGACTTTTACATTTACACAATCAATTTGATATAAATGATGATCATACATAAGAATAGGGTATCCATATACTTTATGTAGACTTTATAGCTATAAATAGGAAATAAACAATTTACATAGGGTCTCGATGAGCTGAGTAAATGGACTATTTAAATATGACATATATAACAAATACAAATACAAATACATATACATAATTATTATTCATTATAAATCATGTCTTTAGACTTTACATACAAAATACATACACTACCTAAAATACATACAAAACAATGTTTTTTATTTCTCTCATTCTTTTTGTTTTTTTTTTTGACATGCCTAACTGTGTTTGGAAAATTACTCTCGTAGACTAGTTAAATTAAAAATTACAAAACTGCCGCTGCTGAAATATATCATGTCAAACTTCTCTAACAAAAATGCTTTAACCATAAAATTGAATTTGCTGAATAGATTTCGGAGAAGAAACGATCTTTTACAACCAATAAAACAACTGTTTCGAAACTTTTCTCGTATAAATAATGCTTTTCTCTATCGACTTGTGCCATGATCAACCTTCAATGCTGTCATAAAAAACTTCTTCATTCTCTGCTCGGTCGGATTCTGGTTCCGATTGCTCCTCAAAGTCGTCTACATCGTAGGATACCAAGGATTGTAGACTCAACTCCTCATGCTGCACATGATGCACCTGAAACGCCCACGCATCATTTTGGGGCACGCCAAACCAAAGGGCATAGTCAGCTTCCCCCGCCTCAGCACCAGCACCAGCACCAGCCCCAGCTTCATTGTAATCATTCTCATCCGCATCCGCATCCTTATTCTCATCCTCAACTGTGGCTGCATCTGTAGCAGCATTTGGTGCCCCAATGGAATCGCTATAACCATAGTCAAAGGTGACCAGCAGATTGTCGCTGCCACAGTCCATGGAATCGGGGGTTGTATATTGCGTATAATATGAATCGTATGCCGTCTCCTCGGATATATTCTCATCATCATGTTCTTTGATATATTTCAATGGTTCCATAAAAGTGCGATTTTTCTGGTTGTTCATGTTCATATTGTTCTTGTTGTTGTTTGTTGTTGTTTGCCATAACTGCCAATTGTTGTTATTGAAACGGAAATTTGGCTTTGTTACAATACTTGCCAAATTCTGTGCAATCGAGAAGAGCAAAAGAAAATAGAATATATATCACAAATTTAAGTTCACATTGGTGTATCGGGCGAGAACACATAAAAGAAATGCAAATAGGAAACACAGAAACAAGGCATTTTGAGTATTAAAGACAATGTTTTTAATAATGGTTTTAGAGGCACCAAAAGTTAGATAAAAAAAACACACAAAAGTATCTTGATTAGCATTTAGCGAAGAAAGTTTAGAGAACCGCCAGCCAATATTTTCAAATTGTATATAGTACAGTAAATAAACATATTAACGACTGCAAAGCGTTTCCGTTTCTCCAAAGATAATCAATATTTTGAGGTGCTTACTTTATGGATCAATTTGTTGCTGGCCTGCATTGGAAATTAGAGAGATAGAAAGAGACAGCGAAAGGGTGTAAACGTCTGTGTGTGTGTATCTGTGTGTCTAAGTGTATCTGTGTGTATCTCAGTGTATCTGTGTGTATCTGTATGTGTGTGTGTGTGTTTAAGTGTTTTTAAAACTACTGCAAAAATAACTACAATAATACACAGAGTACCAAAAAATGCAATTCAAGCGAATTGCTTGCTCTTCTGTTGGTGCAGTGTTGGATAAGCAAAAATAAAAATAAATAAAAGCTGTGTTGTGCAAGGGTGGTTTTTGTTTTTGTTTGGGTTTTGGGGGGGGGTGGTAGAGGGGTAGCTTAACCTACAAAAGTTTACAACAAAATGAGAGAGAGAGAGACTTACGCGTATAACAGAATTGCGGCAAAGTGTCTTAGTTCTTTGTCTTTGGCTCGAAACAAAAACCCGACAAACGATCTACAGTACAGAACAAGCTGAGTTGTGCAGCACTGGAGAGCTGAGCAGCTGAGGACGAAGCGAAGCGGATCGGATCGGAGCTGAGTTCTGATTTGAGCTGATCTATATAGGCGCCTCCGTTAGTTATCAGTTATCATCGTTACCAAAAAGTACACCTTCCGATTGTCTTGTTTTGTTTTGTTTTTTTTTCGGTTTGTTAGCATTTTCATTTCTTTGTGGCATGCAGCTTAAATTGTTCACCACCAACGTCAATCAACATCAATATCAATCATTCAATCAATCAATACACCACCATAGTCCACACATTTATATAACGAATGTACATGATTATCCAACGGTATCCAACGGTTATGGGGCACATGTGGCATTTTGTTCTTGCAGTTTTATATAATCGTTAGGAAGAGTTTTTCACAACTTGTTTTTTTTTATTTTTAGTGACAGTTTTCAATAGGCTGTTTTGTTTTTTTGTTGTTGGGTGGGCGGGCAGGTTTTTGGATTTGAGGATATATATATATTTGTTTTTTTTGTAATATACAAACAAAGACATGACAACAAACATTGTGTTTGTTGCGTTTAACGTATTTTGGTTTGGTTTTGTTTTTTTGTTTATACATTTTGGAGTAGACATACATAGGACGAGAAAACGCGCAGAAAGAAAAAAAGGTAAAAGTAAAAAAGAAATTACAGCATTAGATACAAATATTTAGTGTTTACAGCACTTTTGTTGTGGATGTTGTTGTTGTTGTTGTTCGATCGATTTGAACCATGTTTTAATATTTGTGTGAGTTCTTGAGTAAAGCATTTTGTGATTAGTTTCATGAACGTTGACCAAGCAGTATGATTATGCTGACGAACACGAGGATGATGATGCTGATGATGATTATGATGTTATTTAGTAGTAATCATGATTGATTGGCAAGCAGTTGGCCTGGCAAAAATAAAAAGCTAGCACACATTTCAGCAGCTGCGGCTTAAACCAAATTAAATTTCCCACTTTCTGTTTTTTGTTGTTGTTTATATTTCTATATATATACATATATATATAGATATATGAGTATGCAGTGTATATGAGATATATATATATATATGTATATTTAAGACCAATAAGTAATGATTAATTAGCGTTTAAATTAGGCCAAACGAACTGGTAAGTAATCGGTACGTACATCAACTTAGATAGATAAATATAGATAACAATAATCAGTTTTGTTTTTTTTTTTAAATATACATAGATACACGCAAAAAGAATCCTAACTAATTACAACTAAACACGCTCACACTGAATTAGAAACCGAGAGATGTACTATAACTAATAATCATAAGAATAATAATAATAATGATAATGATAACGATATGTTATGTTAAATAATTTACATAATTTGCTTCTTTTTTTTCTTTGCGAGCTTTGCATATGGTAAATGTTGTTGCACTTACAACCAAAAAAAAAAATACTATACATACATATAAACATATATATATATGTGTATATACAAATAAGCGAAAACATTTGTTGTTGTGTCGCGTGCAATTGTTACTGTTGTTGTTTGTTAATTAATTAATTAAAGCGGCAGCTGCAGCGACTAATTTGCATTGCTGCACCCAAGGCAAGGCAGTTTGCAGGCGATGCTCTCTGTGGCACCTTTCACTGGTCGATGACCAAACACACACCCAAAAAATACAAATAAAATAAAAACACAGGTGAACAACACACTGCGTATGCTTGATATTTAAAGCCCTTTCATGGCATGCGTGGTTAGGGGGTGAGCAGAGAAGGCTGAAGGGGTCAACAGGCAACACGGCGGCATTGAGAACAGTTCTTTGTTTTTTTGTTGCTTTGATTTTCTTTTGATCAGTTTTTCATTTAGGCATAGGCACAACGATCTTCGAACCGGCTTTGTTGTTAGTCAGATAGTTCTAAATAGTATGCTAATTGTATATAAATCATGTTTCTTTTGTATGCATCGTAGGTTAGTTGTTGGTATGGGTATTATTTATAAATAAATGTGCATTTTTAATTATCTGACATCGTGAAATAAACACCTTCAATTCCGACACAATTTAATAATTCATTTTATCGAGATTTTCGCATTTCAAATCAAAATTAGTTAAAGTAACTAGCAGCTTAGTACAAGTAACAAAGTTTCCTGGTTTTAACATGAATTAACAATATAGACAGTAAACCAATTCTTAAACATGTTCAATTATTTTTTCTAAAGACCAAAAATCAATATTACGAAAAATGGAACTTTGCCTCAAAAAATAATGGCGAATATTCCAAGAAAAATTGCATCTAGTTTGTAAACATTTTAAGAAATTCTAATAAATTATTTTCAATAATTTTGATAGATTTTATAAGATGGAAATGAACTGGGATCGGTTTAGACACAAAATGGGGGTTTATTTCAGGATGTCGCATTTATGTATATATATATATATATATATATATATATATATATGTATATGTTTCTATATATGTATGAGTGTATGTATGTGTACAACGTATATGATTTAATATTATGTATAAATTAGATTTGCTGCCAGTTGAACTATGGATAACTGAAATCTGTAAGTGTTTTCGGGTTTCGTTCTTGTTTCTATTGCTGTTGTTGTTGTGGTAATCGTTATTAAAACAGTAATAAGTAATATATGTATATATATATATATGTATATATATATATATATATATAGTAGATGTATATGTATCTCATTATTATCGGTATCAGTATCAGTATATATCGTAACTAAGATTATTATATTCATTTGAACCAACCCAATAATGTTGACTTTAAAGTGCGTACCTTGCCACTATCACTGTCGCCATAACTAGACGTGGGTGTGGCCAATGTTGTTGCTGCTGCTGCTGCTGATGCGGCTGTGGCATCCTCGCGCGCCAATCTGCCACTTGCCACAGACGCACTGCTACAGCGTCGGGACACAGTCGGCACTGGAGCCGAGCGTCGATGATAGGCCGATGACGTTGTGGAGCTCGTCAACTCGCAGATCCTTGCGCAGCGTTGTGCTCAACTGTGCCGCTATCGAACTGGAGCTGCCACTCAAATTGTGATGATGTTGCTCTGGCGAGTGCTGGGCACGCGACAGCGAGTCCAAGTGCCGCACTCGCGAACGGAGCGTTTCACGCTTCAACTTGGGCAGCGGCGAGTTTTGAAGCACACGCGGGGACGGAGTCGTTGTTGCTGTGGTGTTGCTGCTGCGATTGCTGGACGAGTAGGGTGTTGTTGCCAGCGGTATCGATGAGGAAGTCGAACTGCGACTCGTATTGGTGCTCAGCGAATGATTCGAAGCGGAATCGGCACGTTTCAGACTCTGGCTGAGATTGCCAGTGCTGCGACTGAGCGAGGATTTGCTGCTGCCGCCATAAGAGACACTGCTCGAGTTGTTGTTGTTGTTGCTGCTGCTGTTGTGCACCGTAGGCGGTGAGCGACCCGCTGTCGATAGCCTACCCGTTGGCGGTTTGCCGGCAAAATAGGCGGCAGCTTTGCTGCCCGGCAGCGGTATTTTACTCGGCTTGCTGGCGCTATTGAATTTGCGATAGCCCTGACTACGCAGCGGCGTCTGCTCAAAGCTGGCACTCATCACGCGAGCGGCAATCGTGCTATTGCTGTTGCTGTTGCCGTTGGTGGTGGTGGTTGGTGCTGCTGCCCGCGGACTGGGCGTGGCCGCATTGACAATTGTCTTGGAATCATTGGGCTCGTGCTCGTGGGCGGATTCGGTGCTGCTGCTATGCTGTTGCAGTTCATCCATTGCTAGCGGCACCATTGCCTTCATGCTGGGCGTACTTATCTGATCCGAGCGAGGAGGCATTGCCGTTGCTGTTTCCGTAGCACTTGCTGTTGCTGTTGCAGTTGCTGAGGCAGTGGCATCCACGGATTCGGGCACCCCACGACGACTGAGCATAAGGGTCGTCGATGCCGCAGATCGATTCGTTTCGTAATCATGCTGCGATGTCGAATTTAAATACGAATTGGTGCTACTGCTGCTGTGCAGTCGGGACTCTAGGACACGCAACTGCGCCTTGGTGCCCTCCAGTTCAATGTTCTTCTCCTCGAGCTGGAAGCGCAACTCCTCGGAATCCTCCTGGCTCTTGTCGAGTCGCTTAGCCAACTGTGCCTTTGACTTGCCGGACGAGTCCAGTTTCTGGGCGAGCACCTGATTCTGTACAGTCAGCGTAAGCAGATGCCGCTGCAACTCGAGCACATTCGTCTCCAGCAGTATGGCCGTGAAGCGTTTGGAGTCTGTTATCCGACATTTGGTATTGCGAGCGCCGGGCGTACTAACAACGCCATCCAAGCGACCCAAGTGCTGTCTTCTTGTATCACTGCCTGAGCTTTGATGGAATGCCGCCTCCGGCTGCTGATCAATTATGGGTTGGAATGTATTGTTGCTGTTGCTGCTACTGCTGCTGTTGTTGATGTTGCTGTTATTATAGTTGTTGTTGTTGCTCAGGCTCGGGGGCGACTGCTGTTCGAGAGCACCGTCGTTGCGGACGATAAAAAGTTGCGTTGACTGGAGCACTCCGACTGGCTGGCGCTGAAAGAACACAAAGAATTATGCATCTAAATAAATCTGGTTTATTTATCTGCCAACTCACCTGGATGAACTTTTGCTTTGTTGTTGTTGTTGCTGCTGCTGGTGCTGTTGTTGTTGTTGTTGCTGCTGCTGCTGTTGTAGCTGCAGCTGCTGCACACGCGAACTGAGCTCCAGTTTCTGGGCCATGGCCAGCTTCAGCTGCTCCTCGAGATCCTTTTTGACGCTGATTAGCTCCTCCACCTGATCGCTCATCTTGGCGGCCTTGATGCGGCCCGTCAGTGTCTCCGCCTCCATTTCGGCCAGTTTGTCGAGCAGTCGATCTCGTTCTTTGCGCAACTGCTGCATATCCTCACGATTCAGTCGCTCCACCTGCTCCCGAAATTGTTGCGGTGTCATGCCACCAGCAATCACCTTCTGACCCTTGACAGCCGCCGTGGACTGGCGCTCATAGGTCTGCAGGTGTTCGACCTCCTCGCGTAAACGATTCGATTTGCGGTGAATGACATCCAGCAGGTTGAGCAGCTCATCATCCGATTCGGCACAGCTCAGGCGATTCGATGCTATGGCCACCTATTGTTGTTGTGAATGCGAAACAAGAGTTGTACATATATATATATATAGTTGTACATATATATATATATATATATATATATATATATATATATATAATCTTTAAAATGATCGTAATTGATGAACTTACCGTCATAGCACCATTGGTGGAGGAGGAGGCACTGTGACCCTCCTTGGAGGAACTGGTCTCCGTTGAGAAGCCGGAGTCCTGGACAACGCTGCCGTTGTTGTTCTCTCCGCTCTTTGGCTCTTTCTTGCCGCTGTGCGAATTGCTGCGACTGCGCGTCAACGATGACGCCGACGATGGCTCAACTCCAGCGGATGCGGATGCTCCAACTGCAGCTGCTGCTGTCGTCGTGGACGGTTCCTTGTGCGACAATTTACGCTTCATGCGTATTCCCGGCTCCCATTCACGTCTACAAGCGCCATATACATATTCATCAATGATGGATAGTAAATATTTCATATATATATTCAACACTTACCTGGCTGCTAATGAGGAGCTGCCACCACCGCCCACAGAGTGACTGCCGCCTAATGCACCCACCGAACTGGACGTTGTGGGTGTCACGGATATGGAGGCCATTTTATGCTTGAGATCGGGAAACGTTTCGATGACCAGATCTCGGAATTCCAACAGAGCGCCAACCTCATGCTGCAGCTCCTGCAGCGACTTGGTCTGTTCGCTGTGTATGGGATGATGTGGATGACTGCCATAGCTATTGCTGTAAGGGGCATGGTGGCTCAAATGATTTAGATGATGATGATGCAAATGATGTGGATATGTGGCACCAACCACTACAGTGGCTGTGGGGGAGGCAACCACTGTACTGCCGCCGCCGCTGACGACGCCGCTGTTGCCAGCACCACTCGTTGACATTAGATGTGGATGAGGACCGCTCATTGGCAGGCACTCCATGGCACCACCAGCAACACCAACACCAGCGCCACCACTGCTGCCCAACAGCTCAGAGATGCGTGTGCTGCCACCGTTCCCTGTACAATTGTTGCTGTTGCTGTTCCTAATGCAGCTGCCGTCTGCCTTGGAGTTGGTGCCATGCGTTCCCTCTTGTTGCGTGTATTTCAAAGCCGTCATTCTGCAAACAAATCGGAGTGGGAAATTCGTATGAAATATGTATCTATCTATATATATAAAATATATAAATATCAACGCTTACTTCATTTCTCATTTTAAAATACCCTACCCAAACCCCAAAGTGTAAAAACTGAAGTCAAACATTTTTGATTACTGTCCTCAAATAAGCTGAATGTTACAGTTACAATTACTGTTATCGATTAATAGCTATCGATTAATAAATCTTTTTTAATTTGTTATATATTTAAATAATGCGAACTAAAAGCAGTTCACAAATTTGTAAAAGGTTTTCAAATTCCAGGTTTCAGTTAAATTAGATGAAATCAAAAATGAATTATTATATTAAAAAATTTTAAAAAATCGAACATTAAATGATGGTTAAACATTTATTTGAACTACTTAATCCCTATGTAGATTCAATTTTAGTTTTTAAGCTCTACTTAAGAGCTCTATTTAAGAGTGAAGCAATATAATTGAATGAGAGGCTCTTGACCAAGTCCTCAAAAGCATAAGCCTAAGCTCAGAAGAGCTTAAATATACATAGCCAGGCTAATTATCAGTGAGAGCGAGCGAAAGACAGGTAGACAGACAGAGAGAGAAAGAGAGAGAGGAGTGTAAAAAACGTATTGAAAGAAACTATAGTAAATTCAATTCATCATCGTGTGGTAATCGCTGGTGCTCAGGAGCAACGTAAAGCGATTAGTGAATGACATAGAAATTATGATTGATGAATTACATGGCCGCTGAACCATGCAGAGAAAACTGTAGCAAAAGTGCAACGGCAACAACAACTGCAACTGCAACAAAAAGCAACCACAAAAAAACAATTGTAGCAATCAACAGCAGCAATTTGTGACAATCATGCTGCTCTCTCTCTCTCTCTCTCTCTCTTTTCTTCTCTTTCTCTTTGATCTACGATCATTATCTTGAATATATAGAACAGCACGTCTGTGCCAAGTAAAAGTCTATTTTTTGCAATCTTTGTTCTTTTTCTATTGATCAGAATGGTAATCAGGCATTAAAGCAAACCAAAATTTCTTTAATCCAGTAGAAAATACACATTACAAAATATAATTTATAATTAAGAGCTTCAAATCATGATTAAAAGCTGACTTGAAATAACATACAAATAGTTTGCTTAAGGTAATAATGTGATATTTCTCTCTCTCTCTCTCTCTCTCTCTCTCTCTCTTTCTCTCTCTTTCTCTCTCTTTTTCTCTCTCTCTCTCTCTCTCTCTCTCTGTTTCTCTCATTAATCTGCGAGAATTATCTTAAGTATATGGAACAGCACGTATTCGCCAAGTAAAAGTATTTTTTTTTTGTTGCAATCTTTGTGAGTGTGTTGCAAGTGTCACAAGTGCCAAGCGCGCTTTCACTTGCCAAGAATGTTTCTCACAGCCCTTTCACATGTGCAATAAACATAAATTTAGCAAGTTGGCTATTGATCAAACAAATGGCCTAGTGCTAAAAATATTGCAATCATTAAGCTGTAAATGGCCAATTTTGACGTTGCCACAAAAAATAAAATGAACTTAAAATAATGTTGGGAGTTTTGTGTTTTCACACAACTTAAGAAACTTAAGAAATCGAAAATATTTTAGAGTGTAATTTATAGTTAAAGTTCTAACAAAATTCGTCTGTTCCAATCATACACAGTAACTAGTACTTATAGATAATGTGGCGTGGCTCAAAAATTCCAAAGATTAGACCAAAATACTTGCATATTTGTATTGCGATAGCTTATCATTATTATGGCACATCAAAACAAAACAACACAAAAAAAAAGTGGAGTCTCGCAAAAACACCTCAAAACCCTCACCCCAAACCCTTACCCTCAAAACAGCGTATAATGTAGAAGAAGAAATAACGAAACTAAGCTGATTGCATGCAAGTTGATTGACTGAACTGAGCGACTGATGCTTGATTGCTTCGAAAACTTGGTCAATTTATAGATGGCAAAAATATTGAGAGACAGAAAGAGATAGAAAAAAACTATGATTACAAATGAAGCATGACAAGTGGCCCACATTCACAGCCCAGTGCATTTGGGCCATTATTTAACAGCCAATTAACGGCATGGCAAGGCATGGCAAGGCAAGGCAGGCATCAGGAAGCAAAAATAACTCATAATTTTTGTGTGTGCCACTGCATTGCATAATCACAATGCATTTTAATGCTTTTCTATCTATTTTCTTCACATTCATTTTTTCGTTTTTTGTTTTCTATTTTTTTTATATATATAGTTTTTTTTTTGTTAGCCCTGTCAGATGTGGCCGCTTTGCCTGTGGAGCGTGGCGAATGCGAAGCCATGGGAAGCAGCACCAAACAGCATTGAAGATCGTGTAATTATATAGCAAAATCCATTGTCAACCACGAAATTGAAACCGAACAATTGAAACGCCGACTGTCACTCAAAAAAGTGCTCAATGTCGAGAGTCATCTTGACTATCTATCTGTCTGTCGGCCTATCTGTCTGTCTGTCACACAGTCCCCCAAACGCATAGTTCATAGTTTGTGCTATGATTTCGTAAAGTCTCATTATTTTCTTTGCTCAATTAGCCAGCGAAGTTGGCCTTTTGGTCTCTTGCGACTACTTGAGCTGGTCAAGCGATCCATAGTTGGACAACTAATTAAGCACAAGTATCTAAATCTACTCGCGTACACTCAGAGAAAACGCCTACACTTCATTCAAGTAATTTCGAAAATGACTTCATATCATCTTCTTCAAATTTCAATTGTGAATTTGTTATTATTTGTTTCTAAGGTTTATAAATATAATGTTGCATAAATAATAAAAAAGAATATTTAGTCAAGTAGAAGATATTCGTTAAAATTGAGCAAGCATTTCATGTGATTGATCATAATGATATTTTGACATAAATAAGAATCAAAATTCTGTCATTAAGTAGAAAATGTTACAATATATATTTAAAAATAAATAAATAGAAGATGTTATAGTTTTTGTTTTAAGAACTTCAAAATTTGATTAAAAACTAAATAAGTTAATTTTTGTGATGTTATCGAGATTGATTTAAGAACTTTGTAACTTAAAATAACTTATAAATATTTTGTTCTCCATAATAAATGAAAATTATCTAAACAAATCAACAGTGAGAAAAGTGAATTGAAATATGCGTTTCATTATTTCTTCTAGAATTTCCTTTACTTGTTTTAAATTTAAAATTGACAAGTTTTTTTCGGAGTGTAATAGTATCAACTTTATAGTGGATATAATAGATACAAGTGTTTTCTTGTTACTCGACGCGAGACGTAGTTCAAAGCTGCGACTTCTTAACTTGACTTCATAAGAGGCGTCGTTGTAGTCGTCATGATGACGATCATTGACAACATCATCATCATCATTGCCAACATCATCATCATTAACAACATGATTGTAATTGACGTGGGCGCAAACTGTCGTCTGTTCCGACAACTGCCACGCATTGCTGAATCTTCAGGTTTTTTTGTTTTCTGTTCTCGTTTTTTTTATTTTTTTATATTTTTATTACTCTCCCGGCCCAATTGGGTTGATCATCATCATTATCATTGTGCGCCATGACAGACGAAAAAATGAATGGAACACGAGGCATGAGAGATGTACACACACGTAGCACACTTGGCGCTTTGGAGCCGCTCAATTAAGCTGCCCACCACAACCACTTGAGGCACACAGCTGGCTCTGGGATGTTGCCACATGAGTCAGTTGTTAGATTGGAAATCAAACAGCCAACGCACGGAAAATTCTATTCGCCAACTCGCAACGTTTTTATGTTGACAAGACATGCGAGCCACGTTCAAGTGAGTATTTATAGCAATACTCGTCAATCTAACTACTAACTACTAGCTGTATTTAATACCCCCAACCTGTGCCAGACACAAAACCCATTAATAATACAGCTCACAATAAAGAAGCAACAACCCACCTAAGACAATAAACAAGTATCCATCCAGCAACTGTACATAATTAAAACAAATGATGAAGAAAGAGTTTTGCGTATGCGTGAAACGTGAGAAGCTAAAGAACTATAAATAAATAAAAATATTTAAAAAAAAAACATCTGGACATTTCAGAAAATTTCAAATGAGTAGTTCACATAAAAATCGATTAGCTGTTGTTGGCAAAAAATTAATAAATAAACAAATTTATTGCTTAAAGATAACAAAAATATCTTTAAGGCGTCTGGATATTTTAGGAACTTTCGATTGAGTGGGTTCTATATACCTTTAAATATCTGAATAAAGCCAAATAATAAAATATACAAGTTATTATTGGTATTATAAATAAGTTATTATTGGTGTATCTACACATAAAAATTTAAGACAACCAAAATCACTTGAGAGAGTTTTGAGATTTTTGAAAAAGTCGTTTTTTCTGTATAAAAAAATAATTATAGATTTGCAGAGCTTATCTGGAAGAGGAAGAAATCCAGAAGAGGAAGCAAGATGGACTTTTAAATTTGTACAGAAATACAAAAACTATTAACCATAAAAATTATTAGAGATATAGTTCAACAAGTTGGTTGGTTTACAAATATTTCAAAATAAGGCCTTATATTCGAGTAGAAAGCCGTAAAATTATTAATTCTAAATTTAAGAGCATTTTAGATCGTAAGTATCGTTAAGTTGAGTCCAATTAAAAGGCATCTCAAGCTTATACCAGGTAATTGCGAATCAAATCAATGCTGACTTCATTTAGTTTATTCTAGTATTTCGTAAGGCCTCTAAAATCGATAGCTGAACTGAAAACTGAATAGGCTGAATGTTAGGCCAGTCAGGCCAACAGACAAAGTCGCTTGGCTGGCAGCACATTTAACTGTGACAATTGATTTGTTGTTTTGACTTTGCAATGTGCCACCCCCCTACCTCCCACTCGTCTTCCCCTCTCATCTTTCCATTAAGAATCGGCACGGTGCACAGTGCCTGGCACGTTAGTTTGATCGATTTTCGGCGCTACACTTTGCAACCCATTTTCTTTTCTTTCTTGCTTGTTTGTTTGTTTCTCAATGTGCACCGCGTCGTATACGTAATGTGACTTGAGGCCTGAGGCTTGAGCTGGCTACGCTCCAACAACTAGCAAAAAATAAATAAATAAAAATAATTTCACTGCGCTTCTAACACACACACACACACACACACAAACACAACTAAAATTTCCATTTGTTTTCTTTATGCTTTTTGTTTTGCTTGCCGTCGCGCCAATGTTGACTGTGATTACTTTCCCAGAAATTTCTACATTTGTTTTGTGGCTCTTGTTTGTTCGATGATATTTGTATGAATATTGTTTGGAAGCCTACAAAAAGAAAACCGTTTTTGAAGTGCAACATTTTTCAATTAGTGAGGCGCGTTTGCATAACATATATGTGTATTCGAGTATGTGATTTGTACGAGATGTATATATGTATATAATTAAGCTCGTGTCTTATAATGCATTTTGGAGCGCTTATTAATTACATCGGCTGGAAGCGTAACTCTTACACACATGACTTATAGCATTTTGAAGAGTCATTGCTTGCATCGCACACATGGCAAGTCGAGGCGAGGCGAGGCGAGGCGACGAGTACGACTATGACTACGCCAATAATATGTAATTTTCGTTTTCATTTTCAATTCAATTTCAATTTGAATGCAGTTTTCATGTTGGCGTTTTGTTGGGGTTCGGCCGCCTCTGACGCAACTCCACACACAGCTCTAAGGCCACACTTTTCGAGTCAATATAAGTGTTACAACGGGAGGGGGACAGGGAGCCAACGTTTTGGGGCTGGAGCTGGAGCTGGGGCTGGGCAATTGTGCGTTGGCCAAACTGCAGTAGGATACATTAAAAGACAATTGCATGTGCCGGCTGTCTGACTGCTCGCTGTTGAGCTGTCAGTGACTGCAATCTAAACATCTGTGACTTCATAAGCGAGAGTTAGTCCCAAGAGGCCATTACCTGGTACAGTGGACACTCAATAAACAAAAAGCTCCATACTTGAAGTTAGAATGATCTAGGAGAAAACCTAACCAGACAGAAGCACTGCGGTTAGTAGTTTGGTCATATATCAAAATATGTTTTGGTTAACAAAATATGTAATTTGTATCCAATCTTAATTAAATTGCATACTTTGGCGCAACTTCATTATACCCTTTTCCCAATTTATGTAGATTTATAGAAAAAAATGTCAGTTTAATGTTACAGAATTTCAGAAGCATTTGAACTTAAAATATTGATCTTTAAAGAGTACGATTTTTTGTCTATCCGAAACAGGGCAAAAATACAAATCTATGCAGCCTTACGTCATAAGATTTGTTTTAATTATGGGACATAAAACCGAAATTTTTAAAATAATGTTTTTTTTTGACAATTGGTTCGCTTTATGGCTTGGCCCAGAGTAAGAGTTATGGGCTCAAGCGATTTTTATTCAAAATAGCCTTGATCGAAACACATGTGTAATATTTTATTGCTACATAAAAAAATATTGCACAACTATAAAAAAAAACCTTTGCAATTGAATTTTTGTAATTATCAGTCCAAAAAAAACTGCAAGTTACTTTTATTTATTGTGAAGTTTAATTTTTGTTTTTTATTATTATTATTATAATTCTGAAGTCATTAACAAGATTAAGCAAACTACACAACAAAGCCAAAAATTCGACTGTGTGCTGCTTGCAACATGTTTCATATGTGGCAATCGAAGCAGCAACAAACCAGCAGAAACAATGCCAGCAATTGTCGAAAAAATGTGTGTTGTGTTGGGCTCTTTGGGCATCAGTCGTTTGTTGTGGCTTTTGTTTGTAATCGTCGTCGCACTCAACCGATGCATGTGTTGTGTTGTAATTAAATTAACAATTTTTCGACACTTTTACAAAGTGCCTCCAAAATAAACACACCAAAATACACACAAAATTGTTTAACAGTTACAGCACATCAAAAACAACAACAACCCGCAACAGCAACAATAACAATAGTAAATTAGAAGAAGAAAAACATAAATGCAACAATTTTGTTACAACGTTTAAATCATCGTTTGGTGGACAAGTGACGAAGTGACGAAGCCTCCGTCACTGTCACAATTTCCACTTGTCTGCATTTATTTTTGTGGCCCGGCTTAGTCACATTTTCATCTGATGTTTTCCTTTTGCTGTAATTATCTTAATTATTTAAGTTGACTTATTAATGTTGCATTTGTTTACTTGGGGTAAATTAATGAAAATTACGCTTTGATGGCTGTTGCTTATGTTACATGTTGGATAATGAAGGCCACGCACTGCAATTTTGTATGCCTTTCAATAGAAAGCTGTGCATTTTGGATTTTGAGAAACATGAAAAATGTTTTAACAGAATCCTTGGAATATCAATTAAAAACTAATCAAACTGTTACATTGAGAATATGGAAATATACAAAATGTGTAAAAACCTTCAGCGTCTTGAATATTTTGTACATTTTCAAATCAACTCATTTCCAGTACAATGTCAGGAGTATCTCAAAAATGTGTGCATTAACAAAATTAACTACATAGTATGGAGAGCTTCAAAATCTTGACAATAATCTTATAATTTATAATATTATTATAAAATTCTGGTTTTATTAAAGCTTCCCTACTGTAAAGAGAAAATGATCAATCAATTGGCTAAAATGTGTTGCCAACTCTTCAAAAATGCTTGCAGCCAACTTAATTAACACCTTTTATTAATTATTGCAAAAAAATCGCAATTATCTTTCAGCAATCTTTAAAAATTGCCAGAAAACTAATTCAACTATCTGTTGTTCAAGCGAAATAGCTCCATCATATTTTATTGATCACAAATTTTCTGTGGCTCCAATTAACCATAAATCACAGCACGATTGCCACTGCCAAAAAAAAAAAAAAATTAACAAACTAACAAGTATATCTAAAAAAAAAAATATATGGTGTTTTCAAAGTCCATTAAACATAGCCGGGCAGAGATAAAAATTATGTAATGCCTGGCAACAAACTGTTCCGCAAAAATTACAGCAACAAAAAAAAATACAAATTAATTAAGCACATAAATTATGCAGCGTCAGACGTTGGCCAAAAAAATGATTATTAACAAGTTATTTAAGACAACATAAGGCGCCAGTTGTTTAGTTTTGGGCAGTCGTTAGTCTGCATTAAATTAGTTAGGTGTTTTATGGTTTTAATTGCACTTTTTTTTGGCAATTTAATTTCATTCTGCTTCTTTTTTTTTGTGTTACTTTCGCAAACGTTGTGTTAAATTATGAGAGAAACCCTCGGCAAATATATTATGTATTTCATATCCTTTGGGAACTGCTGCTCGCCTACTAACAAAAGTGTGGCCTCCTGTTGACGGTTCATTGTTGGCACTCGTTGTGGCTGTCTGTCTTTTTTGGCCAGCTAGCTGGCGGGCACACCTCTTGCTGTCCATTTGCCAGCGATTTCTAATCGATTTTCCGTCGCTGCCCGCCAGCCAAACATGTGAAAATGGCCGTTGGCCACACAAACAGACAACCAAGTCATGCTCTAAACTAACTAAACTATACATACATATATAAAACTACAGTGAACACTCAATAATATTAGAAACATTATTTCAAAACAGGTTCTACAAAACAAGTATGTAAAAAAATGATATTAGCATCAGCAGGGGTCGTCTTAAGTTGCCAGTCGTTGAATAGTTAAGTTAAGAGTCGTTTTGTTAATTAATATATATAATTACTATAATAAAAAACTTAGAATGCTCTAGTTAGAGAGAATACTATTGTAATTCTTACTGCTGATCAATAATACGTCAGTGCATATTTTCTATCAATAAGAAGGCTATTTCTTTACAATTATGTATTTTATTGCTATCGTAAATCGATTTGTATCGTTATTCGTGGAACGATTTGCGAATTGTATAAAACCAAGTTCGAATTAAAGATTTTTCAGATTTAATATGTAAGATGTGACACTCCTTAAAGAGACATATTAACAGTGACCCATTAGCGAGTGTTCACTGTACGGTATACTATATATATATTGGAGCATGTCATAGCATGAGGCGCAGCCTGCAGCGTTTGTCGCTATTAACTTTTGTCAATATTTCCCTGTTGCCACAATTTGTTGTACGCTTTCACACACCAAATACTTTTTCACACTTTCTGTTGATGTTGTTGCTGTTAGCTTGTTGCTCGTTCTGCCAATTATATATATATATATACATACATAGAGTTGCTCACGCGATTTGATTTCAGGCGGAAGTTGCTCACTTTCGACAACTTTGCAAGTCTTTGATTACAGTTCTGTTTGGCGTTGGAGTTGGCCAATTTGTCGCCGCGGCCCTTTTAACTGCATAGAATTTATTTCGATGCTTAATTTGTTTAGTTAGCCAACAGACTGTCCCAAATAGACAAAAAAACACGCCTTTTTCCGCATTACTTGGCTTGCATTTCATTTTCGCTGTTCAATGCACTTACAATGGCAAACACAACAAAAGCGAACAGCGAGCAAAACCCAACAAAATGGCCAAGTTTGCTTTTGTTTTCCAGGTCTTTAAATACCCTGTGATATTTTTTCACTTCATATATTTTTAATTTATATAAATTATATATTTTTAAATATTTGTATATGTATTTTTTTTACAACCTACTTTTTTATTCTTAGTATTTTTATTATTTTTTTGCTTATTATTTAATTTAAACGCCTGACTTATGAGATAAAAACTTGTTTACAGGTGATCTGCTAGCCGATATATCTATTTTAAGTTGTTTCTTTTTTTGTTGAAGTACGTGCTTTTAATGTGCCAATGACTGCATGATTGTGCGATTATGCATCCAGCTACAACAATCTGTCATTGCAGCCAGCCAACCAAGCAGACAAACAAATGTATAGATAGATAGACAGACAGACAGACAAGACATATGGATGGACTGGCAGCCTGGCAGCCACCCAAGCGATTAATATATCTCTGCACATAATCACAGTTGCGTTCAGCGTTCACAGCGCCATCATTTTGTCATTTTGTCAATCTGGCAAACATCCGGTACGTTTCCTTTCAGCGCTGATTTATTTAATACAAAAAAATATACGAATACAAATACGAATACGAATACAAATACGAAAACGCATACGAATACGAATATGAATACGAATATAGGGGTACACAGCAGACATATTATAACTATTTATTATGTGCAGTTTGTCTGATACGACGCGATACGATCGAATTTGTATAGCAGCTGCTGCTGCGCCCACCTGCCACAAAATGTTGAAATCATACACACACATACACACCCATTTACTGTGCATACATGTGTGTGTTGCCAAAAATGGGCAACGCAATTTCAAAGCGCATTCAATTGCGTTTACTTAATATGGCTTATCAGCGGCAGTCGCTGTTAACTGATAAAAGGCTGCCAACAAAACGCTTTTCATTCCAAAAGGAAACTTGGCCAGCACAACGATAATGTAGAACTGGCATTAGTTGTTATTAACCGCTGATAAACATTTCGCCGAAGCTGACTCACAATGCAAGCAAAAAAAAAAGAAAAGACCTAAGAAAACAACGTAGACAGACAAAGTGTTTTTATATATATGTAGCTTTGAGTAGCGCGTGTACGTGTGGTAATCAAATGAAGCGAACTGATTCAGTAGAAAAGATGACATTAAAACTGCTTCGTAGAATTTCAATTCAAGTTGTATATCTCAATCTTAACGAAATAACGAAAACTTTGAAGCTTTTCAAAGTTAACTCTGCGCGTATTCCTTTCGATTAGTCTTATATTATAAATTTGAGTTTGCTGATAAAATTGAATATAACATAATTCAAAAGATTTCTTTCAAATATGAAACACTCAAATTATATCCAAGCTTTGTATCTTAATCTAACTGAAAGCTATGCTTAAAGTTCTGTTTTGTTCGAATAATTCAATTCACGTAAATAGATTCAATCATAAGTAAGATTGGCACAACAATGATTTGAGCGGAAATCTAAATTTTACTATAACTCCAATAAAGCCTGGTAGCTCAATGATACTATATCATATCTGATCGCAGTGAGTTTTGGCTTAAATAACCCGCATAACTGTTGATATTGCTTATGATAAATAGTTAAAGAAGTCTTACCGCAACTTATCTTTCAACCAAATGTTATTAAGCATCTTAAGCATGATATTAACCATCTCTCACTCTAACTTTATGGCAATAATTGGTGCAAGTTTATTCATCAGATAATAATAATAATTATATTATTATTATTATTCATCAGACTCAATTCAACCAAAATGGAAATTATGAAATTATAATATTTTCTAAGTGTACTAAATTGCAGATAATTAAAGGTAATCTTTTATAGTGGACAACTGCAAACACTAAAGAAATAAATTGAAGTATTGCGTCGAATTTCGCGTTGCCAGAAAAAACAATTTGCAATCCTTTTACTTGGTGCTTACTTGCTGCCGCTGATAAGTAAGAATACATTTTTATAGTTAGCAACTAACTCATTAGCTGTGGTCATTCGTCGACCATAAGTAATACTTGTTAGGGTGAGGAAGAGCAATAAAAAAAAATATGTATAAAGGAAAAACTCTGACAAGCAGATAGCTTTTAACAACATGTGACAAATTTTTATCGCCCCAGTCGTTAACCGTCAGCAGCAAATGGGCATTGCTGCTCTTTGACATGCCAAAACAGCGACAAAAAGGTAGAAACATATATATTTTTATACATGTGCATAGGGTATATATAAATATATATGTATATGTACATTTATATACAAGTACAAGGTGTATATATGCTAGTAAATATGGCCCGCAGGTTTGTTGTTTAGTTGTTACGTTTTCAGCTGCCGCAAAGACACAAAACCCCAGCAGCAAAAGCAACAAAAACTTTCACTTTGTTTGTCATCGGAGGCAGCCGCAGCAGCAGCAGCAGCAACAAAAATAAAAACAAGCGTTAAATACTTTATTTTATTTCTGTACGTTTTTATTTTGACTATAACAAAACAAAAATATGAGCAAATAATGAGTTTAGAAAATTTTGTGGGTCCAGCTGTGTTTGGCTTATGGGGCAAACCATGCAAATGGAGGCGGCTTGTGGCATGCCGCAAAAATTGTGTACAGCACCGTTACAAAAGTGTAGGGGGGCGCCGACCATTTCAACCATTACGAATGGCGTTTGACGATGGGCATATCAGACAATTTGCTCGGCCAAAATCAAAACGCCGATAAACGTCGGATGGTGTGAAATGGCCAACAGAGGAGAGAGAAAGATATTAGTCCAAACTGAACTGAACTGAGCTGAACGACAAAAATGAATTATGGGCCATGACGCTTTTATGGTCTCTTAGCCATTAAAACTGATCTCCATTGTCTGCATTTTGACCGAGCTTAAACGAAAAAACCGCCCAAAACCAAAACAGTAACAAATAAAAATATAAAAAAAAAATAAAACCAAAAATACTCCGCAGCCAATGTGAAAATAATCCAAATGGTTTATGGATTTACTTGCAAAGCAGCCAACACAATTGGCAACTCTAACAACCACAACGTGCAACAGTTGGCAATTGGCTTGAAAATGCGTGAGACGTCACAGGGCGACAAAGAAGATGGTTTTTGTTGGGGTTTTGAGTGGGTTTCTATAATATAGCGAAACGAGCCGAAAGCTGCAGCTGTACAAATATTGTAAAGATCATTAGACAAGCTTTGTGTTGCGATATTGTTTGAGTTTACTCTTTGTTTTTCGCCTTGGAGCTGCTGCTGATGAAGCTGATAATAAATGCAAGTCAATAGAAGCACAGCTGCTGTGAAGCATCAAAATAAAAGAAACTGGTTTAATGACTAAATTGTATAAGCAAAAGTGAATGACAACAATCATTTCCAATCAAACTTTGGCATATTAAGTTAAGGTTGTTTAAGAACTACTAACTAGAACAAGTTTAAAGAATATGCTCATTAGATGCCAACTAATATTTGGACTGTGGTTCAGTAGATCATTAACATTTTATAATAAGTTTTATGACCATGGGGCAAAAGATCTTAAAGATCTGACGAGGGTAAAGAAAATATGATTTTAAATAAAATGCCAAAAAATGATAGATTTGGCTGTTGTTCCTGATCAACAATATATACTTTATGGAAGCGGAAAAGCTTTATTCTGCTTTTTGCATACTTGGGCACAACTTCATTATACCAATTTTGCATTTTAAATGGGTTCAAATATGAAAAAAACCGTAGCAACACTAATATCGTTTTTCAAATTCAATTATTAACATAAAATTCATAAGATCCACAGTATAACCCTTTAAGAATTGTGAACAGAAAATTGATTATTGTTTTGCCCTGTTAAAAAAAAAAAATACGCTGGCCACGTAACAATGCCCAAGTAATTTAATAACAATTTGTCTTGCAATATGTGCCCTCTGAGCTTTCTCCCCCAAGGAAATGCTTTGACTTTGACTCTGACTCTGACTGCTGAATGAATGAATGAATGTCATTTTCATTGAGCCACAAAACTGGGAAGAACATGAAGATCTGACGGCGAAGAGCTAAAAATCACTACAAATCAGATCAATAGGCCAAAAGCTGGTTACACAGTTGCAGTTGATGATGATGGCTGATGGCTGCTGGTGAAAGCAGATCAGCGTTGCAAGCTAGGTTAAAAGTTCATTTGAGCTAGAAAACTGAACAACAACAAAAAATAGATCAATTTAGAATTGAGATTGAGGTAAACTCAAAAAGAGAATTCATAAATCACTCTAAATGAGCTTATAAATAGCAACAAATGAGTTTCATTAACAAACTGGCAACAACAACTCTTTGCTAAGGCCAACAAAATTGGAGGTAAGTGCAAATCGAGGCACTTAAAATGATTTTAAGTAAATTTATTAAGGCAATTATTTGATTACAGTAAACGTTTTTAAAACGCCTCAAGCGAAACAAAAAAAAGGCCCAAAGCAAGTTGCCAAATTTGGTTAAATGACAAAGTCACAGACACAAACGATTTATATGTCTATATATATAATTATATATATATATATATATATATATATATATACATGTTTGTATGTCATAGATTTATCTTTACATATGTATTTATGTAGTTTACAATCAATTTAACTGTCTGCCAGATTTTCTACTTGCGGCTGTGATAGTCGCAGTCAACTAGCCGGCAGTTGCGGTTTCAAGTTTCACAAGGCTGTATGTGCGAGTGTGTGTGTGTAACTGAGAAATTTACATAATTTTCGTTAGATTGACGCGACTTGCGAGTAGTTTTTCACCAGTGCTTATACCCTCTACGGACATAGTTTATGTGTGGGTGTTTAGAGTTATGGTTATCGTTATGGTTATACAATAGCCCGCTGACATCCAGCTAATTGATGCTGGGTCGACTCTTTAACAAAGGTGTTTTCTTTTTTACATTTTTTATTAATATGTTTTCACCATTTGAAATTTGTAACTTTTTTTTATTGATATTAATTTTCAATTTTCATAAATTATTTCTGGGCGTCTATTTAAAAGACATTTCATGTATTAATTATTTAAATTTAAATATTTATTGTTAGTCTGTAGGAGTGCGCCGATCTCAGAGACTATGGGAGCTAAAGACTTCAAATTTGGAACATTAGCAGTTCAGATTTATTTCGTTTTATCAATAACTGCCCCGTTGCACAAATATCGAAGGAAATCCATTTACGATAACAATAAAAGACACAATTGTAAAAGTGTAGCCATCCGATTAATCAATAATATAAAAAACATGTGGTTGATCAACTGTAATAATTTCTTTAAGATCATATAAAAAAACGCATCTTTTTATTGATAAAAACTAGGATTCTGCGGACGAGTCTCGCCTAGAGCATTCTAATAATTATTTTTATTTTAAATTTGTTTATTTTCAATATTTAGAAATTACTTTGATGTATTAATAACCTAATTTCATAACATTTCTTATCTAGGGTATTCCAGATGCGAAACTGTCATCACATTTCTGTCGTACCCTGTTTGTGCTTGCCACATTTGGCTCCTAGCCTCGTTTATATTACGGTATACGTATTGGATACACATGTACATACATACTTACATATATCCAATCCAATTTCCATTCAATGCGAATTCAATTGAATTGTGGCATGGACTGGTGAAGGGAGAAGGCGAAGGGTGAGGAGTGAGCTGGCTGGCACGGGCTATTCATTTTGTGGGGCTTCGCGTGGCATTTGGTGTGTGTTTTCATATGTGTGTTTCATAAATGGTCTGATGGTTAATTTTTCGTATGCTTGATTGTCACATTGGATTATAAAGTTTTGTCTACCATTTGCAGTTAGCAGTTAGCGAAGAAAATTGATGTCTCTGACATTTGGGCCGACATATATGGGCCGAGGAGGCATTATGCCATTTGTGGCAATGGCAAACCCGTTGACTGCCTGACAATTATTAATGGCAAACAATTTAATTTAATTATGGGAAAGGTTTTTCGTTGTCGCTTTTATAAATGACAGTCAAGGCATTATTTAGTTGCTGGCTAAGCATAGTTAAATTATTATAAAATCATTTTATAAGATATTTGCGGTTGCTTCCGGTCATTAAATATCACTTAATTATAAACTCGACAAAAACATTTGGCTAATCATAGATTATACAAATATTAAAAGTAAGATGAGTGTAAAAATGTGAAGGTTAAATACAAAAATATAAAAAAAAAATACCCCAAGAAATACATTTAAGTGATTTGCATATTCTCCATGCACATAAAAAATGTCAAGCAATTATCGGCATAAAATGTATACTAACACTAATGCTAGTATATATACTAATTGCAACTCGCATCGCACTGAACCGGTCAACAAAAATATTAATAACAACTTTTCACTTTTCGCAGCGGAAAATGTCACTCAAAGTCAATCAAAAATGTTTCATCGATCAAACGCAAATTTTTACTCTGAATGGAAAAAAAACAAAAACCTGAAAGTTGAGACACTAAACGGAAAATCTCAAGGATAATCCAATAAGCACAAAATAAATTGAGCAGTTTATAGATGTCAAATTAATGACACTCCCATGTTTAAAGTCAGGGTGGAGTAGTGTTAGAGGGGAGACTTAAGGTTTAATGTCAGTTGGGTTCAATGCCAGTTAAGATGGCATATTCATTAATCACACACAGACAACCAGACCACCAGACAGGTGAGTGTGAAAGTGAAATTCTTCGTGGCGAGGTGTTAATGAAGCCAAAGTGAAAATATCATATCATAAAAGAGAACACCGAAAGTACATTAACCAAAAGTACACTTAAAGAAAACTATACAAACGATTGTTTAAAATAATAAATATCCCATAAGGTCATAGAAATCAATTAAGAATGTTTACGAGGAGAAAGAGAGAGCCCTCGACTAGAAGTTACCCTAAATACAAGTTTTTTTTACATACGCAAAATACTTGCCGCTGTGTAGTTTTGTGGATATGAATATGATTAACCGATCTGAATACTTTGCCAAGGAATATATATAACAAATTAAATAGAATATAGCTTTGAAGTTTTGGATTTTATTGCTATCGGTAATCAATGTTTATCGATATTTTGGGAAACTATCGATCAAATGTAATATATTTTATCTTCGTTGGTCGAGATACTTCATTCTGCCTGTGACATACACAACTTAATTAGAGCCTCTTTAACCATTTTGAATGGTTTCAGCTTATAAAAAGTGGCACATTTCACTCAAAAAATAATGTTTTTCGATACATAATCAGTTAACAACCAAAATTCTAATACACAAACGTGGCTAGATGGATAAAAAACGAAAGAAAAAACTGAAGCATATCAGATGCGATTTGCGTCAGACAACATGAGCTGACATGTGTGAAAGCGAGGTGTTAACAGCTACTCAGGCAACGTTAAAGTGAAAACCGGCGACTGACTTGACAGCGAATTGGCTGATAAGCCGCGCTCAGTCTGGCTCAGTAGACAACTCGGCTTAAAGTCGGAGCTCTTGAGTTGGCATTGCACATTTTTTTTTGTCTCTCGTGTTTTTTTTTTTTTGAATTTTGCTGGCAACGCCTTAGACTGAGTTGAAGAGTTGCCATTGTTATGCCAAGTGAGAAATACTTCAAGGCCTTGAGACTGCCTGTCATTGCGCAGCAGTCTAAATTGTGACTAAGTGCAGCTGAAAGCCAAAGTCAGCTAAGAGGTAATACATTTAATAATTACCTGCTATTAAGATGCTGCCTGCATACAAGTTTAGCCTAGTTGGCGATTCAAGACAATGGACTACGCCTTCAACTATGACTTGGCACTGAGTGGCACTGGCAGGCGTGGCAAGAATAATTTTCCAATTTATAGCACTGAGTACACTCAGCGAAAAACGCTGTGCTACAAAACTGATGTAAAATGTAGCCATCGAAAAGCGTTCATTCATTTGTTGATTGGATTACAAAATTCTTACATTTTTTGGTAAGTGTACACAGCCATTTTGGGAAAGGGAAGCCACATATGAAGTTTAACACCTTTCAAATATATACATAATCTTAAATGCAACAATAATTAAAAAATAAAAAATTAAACATAAACACAAAAGTACACAGCTGTTCCATAAGCTTTTGTTATTGGCCTTTGGCTTTTTTTTCAATATCTATTTTGCAAAATTGGTAAAGGGAAACCCCCAAAAAGAACTTTAGCGCCTTTCAAAAAATATATCTATATAAGTATAATCTAAAATGCACAACAATAATTATACAAACATTTTTAGAGGCGGCAACCCAAATTTAAAAAGATACCCAGCTGTTTGATTAACTTTTGTTATTGGTTTTTTCTTTAATATCTGATATTACACTGAGATTTATTTGTTTTGCGGCTGTTTTGCTGCTGCTCGACTGGCAGCTGGCAGCAGGCAGCAGTTGGCAGACAATGACCTTTTAGCATGCCGCTTCAGTGAATAATGAATGTGTATTTGTTATGCGCTGACTAATACACTGTTAATTGAATATATAGTGAATATAAAGTGAGCAGCTCGTACATTTTTAATGTATTTTGCGCAATTTGTTCGTTTTGCATGATTTCTGTGTCGTGATTTGCAGTGGCAAATAACTATTTTGTATTTGCAATAAGCTAAAATTAATTGAGCAGCTGGCTATTTTTATGTGTTATTCAATTTTTTTCGTTTGAATAGATGTGATTTTTTATGCATTTTTTTTTGTTGCACTCGTTTTTTGTGCTTTTATCAGCAGGTGAATTTGCCTTCGACGCGTCCGCTGCTGGATGTGGTAATTGCTATTAATAATGATTGCCGGTAAAGGCAAATGCGATGCCTGTCCACTGATTAGCCGGCTGACATTTTACACCAGCAGCCGGCAGCGGGCAGCCGACAGCCGACAGCCAGCCCAGAGCACAGCACAGCCAAGTAAATGCTATTTATGTTGGCTACTCTCTTATTTATAGACATGATGGCGTGCTAATTCTGCAACACGTCTCCCGAGGCTGGCTCATGGCAACAACTGCCGCAAATTCATACACAAATGAGGTTTCAGGCTGCAGCAGCAGCAGCAGCATCGACAATGAGGCGTATGAACAACAATGGCACAAAAGCCAAGCAACAATATTCGCAAGCATAATAAACAGCAACTGAAAGCGTAGCACCTGGCAGCATTAAATACAAATCGCTCAGTCGAATGCAACGAACACGAGATACTCTTCTCATCCTTTACAAATCGAACAACTAATCCTGATTAGAAAATAAATATTTTGTAGAAAAAAGAAAAAACCAACCACAGTCTGGCTCAAAACACGTCTTGTCTAAGACCATGAACATGACCAAGTCTGTTACAGACCACGCCTCGTTACCCAATGTTCCTCTGGTCAAAACATGTTTCTTATTATTCTGAGGTAGATACACATAATGCAACATGCATCGCAAATAAACAGTTAACCAGTCGGCAACTTACCTGTAAAGAGAAAAAGGAGGAGAATATTAGATAAGTAAGTTTGCACTTTAAATACAACTTAGCATAAAATTTAACTTTGAAAAATCACATTTAATAACATGTTGCAAATATAACATAAATAATAATAGTAATTAGGCGCTAAACAGAAATCACTTAAATACATAAGTCAACTAATTTGTAGTTCTTGGTAATGTTCTACAAAATCTTTGCTTGAATTCAACATAGCAGCAAAACGATTTATACACTGCGGAATCGAAATGTTACAAGCCTGCCCACAAAATTATAGTACTCCCTTTTGCCAGAGTATAATATAGTTATTATTATGCACAGTCGCACTATTCGGTAGTAAAAATTGCACAAAAATGCACAAAGTGAAAATATTTCAACAATTTCTACAAGTTACATTGGCCTTCTGGCTGCTTGTTGTTGCATTTGTTGTTTGTTGCTATTGTTGGCCGCGTAATTTGCATGCCAAACGCTACAAACAATAAGAAAAAAAATCATAAAAAAAGAAATGCAACTAATAATAAACAACAACAACAGCAACAACAACTAAAATAATAATAACTACGGAGCACAGCACAACAGTAGCAAAGATCAGTGAACTTTAGTGAAAAACTCGACTTTAGTTTTCCTTAATGAAAGTGAAAATAATTGTCACTGGTGACGTCACAATCATTACAACGCTGTTCTCACTAGAAAGTTCGTCACTAATTTTTATGCTTTTAAGCTTTTACACATTGATTATAAAATTGTTTATTTTCTTTTTTATAATTTATGCAGTGTGATTGTGATGATGAAATAAAAATCGTGAGTTGCAATTGACACGTTTTCCATCATTAAAAATTATGATTATGTGATTAATGCAGTGCTAATAAAAATGTCATTACAATGGAATGAAACACGGCATCTCACGTGTGACACATTGCCAAAAAACCAAAACCAACAAAAAAAAGGAGAAAAAATTTATATAAATAATAAAAAGTAGCTCTACAATTGTCATGCTATGCTTTGTACTTTAGCCCAGTTATTAGGCATGCGAGTTCGAGTTTGGCGTGCTGCTTAATTAACACCTCAACTTGGCTTTAATTAAAGATAACAACAAAAAAAACTACTGGGTAACAACTACCTGCTGTTTCTGTTGCTTCTGCTGCCACTGCCACTGCTGCTGAGAAGGCGGAAATGCGGTGCTTAGTCACAGTCACAAAAGCAACGCTGTTGACGCATGCAAATGAACGCTTGAAAAATGTGGCAGCCACCAGGGCCACAAACAGTGCAACAACAAGCCAATAACAACAACAAAAGCTGAAGCGGCAGTGCACAGCGAAAAAACTCAAGTACCTAAATTAAAAATCAAATCAAGATACACAAAGTCAAATTGATTCATGCTGTGGAATCTATTTCCTATTTTAGGAACTTTATTTATGTATACTCTAAAGCCGTTCAAAATGAGTAAACAGCAACAGGAAGATGGCAGCATAGTCAATTTAATTATTAACTCCTGTGTGATTCTCCCCGAACTTGCCAGTTTCATAGACTAGAGGGGCTAGAGACTTCAAGTTCTCAAGTTCTACATTGCTTTAGTTAATCGATAACTGTCCAGCTTGCGAATATCGATACAAAATCGATACAATAAAAGACCTTAAATTTACATATATATCTAAAACCAACTAAGAACATTCATAATTCCAAGAAACAATTTAACTCAAATCAAAATTACTTGAAGAATCGAATCGAGTTATTCAAAGTGTGCTAAAATATTTATTGATAGCCAAGATTTACAGCCCCTGACACTCAAATTGTTGTGTTAAATTACTGTTGAAAATATTTGTACCTCTAAAATACTATCAGTTATTACCACAGCTTTTAAAGCTAGGATCTTCCAGTCGAGCTCTATGCCTTTTAACTGGTCTTTTCTCAGTGCATCCTTTTTGAGTACCTGATATTATTTCGTTATGTGCAGACGCGTTCAAAGTTAATAAATAAAGCAAGAGGTTAGATAGCCGGCAACTAACACTTAACTTATATGATGATGCTACCAACAATGAACTGATAATATTGCTGCTGCTGCTGCTGCTGATGATGATGATGATGATGATAGTAATAATGATGATGGTGATGATGAGGTTCAATAAACTTGGCAGGTTGCGCGGTTGGCCAAGTGGACAAACAGTGGCCATTGGCCAGACTAGCGAATCGAGGCTCTTAACCAGCCAAGCGACCAGCCCAAGCACTTTGCTTATTAAAGTACAACAACCAACAACCAACCAACCAACCAACAATAACAATATCAACAACAACAACAACAGCGTCGTACATCAGGCGAAATTTATTATGATGATGTTGTGTGCATAAGCCAACAACAAAAGCCAACAAAACTACAACAACAGCAACAACGTGGGCAGGCAACAATAAGGAAAATTTATTATCGGTGCGGCATCGAACGGTTTTGACTTTGGCTTTTAGCTTTTAGCCGTGGCTACAACATGAAAGTTTTCTATACATATATATACACATAGCTACATAGCCAAAACGGAAGGGCCGACAATTGCATGGGCAGCCGTCACTAAAGACAATAGCAAATGCAATTGTAATTCCCTTTATTTGTGGGCATTTAAAAAAAAAAATTGTTTTTTTTTTATTTTTCATGTACATGTTCCGCTTGAGGGCTGAACGCCCTGTAAACCACAGCCCTTTACAGTGACGTGTCGCACAGCCATCAGCTATATATATATATATATATATATATATATATATATATCAAGTATATAGTATATAGAGAAGCGGCAAGTCACCAATGATCTAACCACAACAAAGCGACTGAGCAGGCGGCACGTAGCAAAGCCAAAGCATAAAGCCGCAGAGAGCCAACTTCAGCTGGGGCTCCCAAATTGACAGCTGACAATAATATATAAATATATATGTAGCTAGATAATGCAAGGCGACACTTTGAATTAAGCTCAACATTTTTAAATGTCGACTACGAGAAACTCAAAATGATTGGGTGAGTTGCATGCACTGAAAACTATTAAATCTATTGTGTTCTTTTCAAGAATTTTTTCGGGATGAAGGTTTCTATGTCTATCGTTGATAACATGTCTCCTTAGCATACTACCTCTACTCCTAACTAGCTTTAACAACTAACTATATCTGGATTAGGTGACTTCTTAGTCTACAATAGTCCGTCAAAATGCTCTCATGGATATTGCATTCTTAGATCGTTTTTGATTATATCTACCAAGAGATATTTGGTGCCTCTGCCTTTGTCCAGTTCGATTGCCGCAGTTGTTTCGCTTAATACAGTCTGATTCTAGACACATCTCAGAACTCATTCATACTTGCTTGCCTGTCCATTTCCTGTTATATCATTATGAACCTAGCCTGAAATGGTTATACATTTCAAAATTCAGCATTTCCCAAACTGCAATTCAGTTGCCAATGTAAACATTGAAAGCAGCAACAGCTGAAGTACACTTAAGTTTACCCATTGTGTGATAAAACAGCATCTTATATTGACTTTAAGATAACCTTTTCTTAAGCAAATGTACAACGCCTACTGTTAGCTTAAAGTATAGTGTTACTTCTATACTTAAGGCAAAAATAAGAAAAAAATTATATGCGAAAAAATGTATGAAAAAATTACACGTCTGGCGAAAAATACACTGTGGTTAAATTATAAACGGGCGAATGAACAGCAACCACAACAATAACAACAGCAATAACAGCAACAACAGAGTCAAAGTTGGCTGATAACCTCCACTGAAGGGCGCATAAAATATAAAAACATGGCTTGTTGTAAGGTATCTATTTATATATATATAAATAAAAATGCATATAAAGGTGAAAGAGGCGTTGGCAGAGGGTGGAGGCTGCAGCAGTGGAACAGCTGACCCCACACAGCTGGCGAAAGATTTGCAGGAGGAGAGCTTGCAACAAATATGAATACATGTATGAATACAAGCTCGTACTCTTGTATGAGTGCATGAGTGTATGAGTGCGAATACGCGTACGTGACAGACAGTCATTAAAAGCGCTTTAAATGCACATAATAAGTTTTGATTGCCATTTGCTTATTTGGAGCATTATTTAAGTTTCATTAAGACATGCTAAATGACTTTCGAAAGTACCCAAGTCCAACTCCAAGTCTGAGTCCCAGTCTGAGTCTGAATTATAGTCAAAGTCAAAGTCAAGTGATTGACGCGTCTCGCAAAGCCAAATGCGTACTGGAAATTAACGGTCAACACTTTCGCTTGGCCAGGCTTTTAACCGCTTGCCATTTTTTTCTATTCAATTTCAAAAGTGCGCTCAGCAGCTGTGGCAAATGAAAATAAAAATAATGGAAAAGAAAAAAGAAAAACATATCGCAGCTGATATATTAATTTCATTAAAGTTAATATTTTCATTAGCCAACTTTCTGATCTGTGGCCAATGATAGCGGATAGGCGTCGTCAGGCCCCTCTCCACTGAGGAGGAAGTGGGAAGGGGACATTACATTGTGACAGCCGCTGAGACTGAGTATGATTTAATTGTGAGCCATATGAATGGCTTGGAAATGAAAGGAACTCAGCGAGTACACAGTGAGAAAACTGCTATAAGGTATGCACAATTCTAGCTTGATATAAAAATGATTTACACGAAATAAGCACAACTTTTGAACAATTGTCAAATTATTGGTAACAGTAAGAATTCATAAATGTGAATTAAAATCGGTGGCTCAAATCCAATTCACAACACGCAACTTAACATTTTTATAACTATTTATATAATTTATTTATTATTACTTAACTTACCGAACTACTAAAAAAAGTATAATTGAATTAAGAAACTGGACTTATGTCTTCGGCAAATTGAATAAATCTTTTCGCACTGTGTAGGAGGTGCTACGATAGCATTTTTAATTGATTGGCCCAGCAAATTAATGAGTGCGTTCAACCCGCTATCTAAGATTGGAGCAACAGGCAACATAAAACCCAAACCCAACCCAAAATCAACCCGATGATTTCGCATCAATGATTTTGGCCAAAAAACTTAAAAAGAGTCAAACTCACACACACACACACACACATCTCTGGTTATACAATTGAGAGCATGACGCAAGCAGTTTACAAAAGTTGTTCACCGAAATTCAAACGAAAATCGCATATGGCTTCAGTTTTGAGGTAGGGGAAAAGAAAAGGGGGTGGTAGTGGTGCTGCTGATGGGGGGAGGGGGCGGGGTTTGTATTTGAGGTGGTTAGGCAAACGCTTTCGATGCGACTTTAGTTCCGGCATAATTTAGCACCAATTTGTGTTTGCTTTTCACTCGACTAATGGCGCACAAAACAACAATTGACTCTCTCGCCTCGTACTGCTAAAAAGGTCATGGCAAAATTGGTAAAGTTGGTAAAATTGGTAAAATTGAAATCGAAATTGGTCTCAGCCAGTCACCAGTCGGGAAAGTCAAGCAAGCAAACAAACTGCAGTAACTGCAACTGCAATCTGGCCAGATTTCCAAACAATGGCAAATAGAAACGGAAAACCACGGAAAAATCGACACCACTAAATACACAAACACACTTTGTAATTGCCCCCAAAAAGTGGAAAGGTTCGGTTTGAAGGCCACAAATGTAAAAGCTGTTTTTATTTGTTTGGTTTTGGTTTTTCGGATATTTTTTTTATGGAGGCACCGCCTCTACAATGCCTTAGATTTGCCCTGTGCCTCATTTTCGAAGCTACCCAAATTGACGTGACATGCGCCACGGCGCTCTTTGAATGGAGATAACAAGGCACTCAGTAGTGAGTACACTCACGAGTACACTCATATATCTGTATGTGGTTAGGAGGGAGCACAGACAGCTGACGTATCTTGCATATCACATGACACATGCCAGACACCAGCAACAAGATTTCCACCTGTTCAATTGCTGTGTTTCTGTTTGCCTTTTTTCCTTCACTTCTATCAACATGTCGGCAGACGGAAAGCAAAAACCAAGCTGCAAAAACCGAGCTCAATAATCCGATACTAGGAAGCAAAACAAAGTGAGCTGGAGAGAGACACAGAGATATAGCTTCAGAGAGATCGAGAGAGAGAGAAAAGCCTAACAGCTGTTGGCAAGCAATACTACAAAAGATAAGACGAGGAAGCTTTTAAAATCCTTGTTGCTCTTTTTAGCTAATTATTTGAACTTGAGGCTTTAAGTGGATTTCATATTTTGTACTGCAAGCCGTAATTGAAAAGCCATGGCTTTTGAAAATCGGCCCAATTTTGACGAAGATATTGCAGTGGCAAAATTAAAATCTATTCAGAATCGTATTTCCAGCTTTAAATGTAGTTTTAATCTAGAGCCGAAACAAATTTTGGACAAAGTAATGGCTGTTTGTATTTGAAATCGTTTCAAAAAGTACACTTAAATTTAATACTGATAGACAAGTGCCTTTGAATGGTATATTTCTTCCGATTGTACACAAAACTCTAATTAAACTATTCACGGCTTTCAAAACACTACTTTTTTAAGAATGAGTTTAAAATTGGAACTATTCAAGTATATTAGCCAATATTATTGATTTCAAATATTATATAAGCTCTTTTTGCAAGTATCCATTTGTGGCAACCATTAGGCATAAACTAAGTAATCTATGCTTAGAAAGCATTACTTATAATCTGAATATTTCTGTGTAGTCATTGTACACAAGTGAGTAGCAATGAGTACTCCGTAAGTCATTCACACTCAATGTGCGAGGTGCAAAACAAAGACATTCCACTCGCTCGATCAATCGTTCAATCGGCAGCAACCTCGCATTTTAATTGGAATGCTAGAAAGTCTGCTGCTATTTGTTGGCCGTCTCTTTTAGTATGTGGCCCACCTGTTATCTAATAAGTATCTTTTAAGCCATGTTAACTATTTCAAAATTCCAACACTGCTAGACAATAAATATAAATAGCTAAAGACCTCGTACTTTTCATAGCTATCTAATTTATTGAGTATAAAACGAGTAACAAAAGTGAACGGAGAAGCGAAAATTGTGGATGAAGAATATAATATTAGATTAGGCTCGTGTTGTGTAATCAAGTTGATTAGATCTCATTTTTAGCAACACAGTCTTCATTTTAGCTTGCAGCTCTTCCTCTCAGTTTAAATTGAGTCAAGATTTTCATACTTTAAACAAGATTCTTCGTTGTTTCGTTGTTAATGCTCAGCATTTGTTGTGGGCTAGCAAATAAAACCAGCGCAATCGAGATGGCTTAGTGGCTTAAGGGGGGCTTAACGTGGTCTAATGTAAGACACTCTGAAACCCCGACCCTCGAACTGTAATCAAGCACTAATAAAAATATTTAAACTTGACACCGTTTGGCTGGCAGTCTGTCAAAAAGACTTTGTCTGTCGTATATTCCGAAATTTCCATCTCTATTTGCATTTGACAGTTGACAAGAAAAAAATGTTTTAGTTTCTTTTTTCTAGATTATTATTTTTGGCAAGCTCAACGAACGGCAGCCCCCAAATAAAAATAATAACAACAACCAAGAGGCCAACACGATCAATAGCCAGGCAACAAAAAAAAGTTGTTTAGCTGTTGCTTAGTTTTGTTTCTATGTACTCGTACTTGGCCCAAGGTTCATGGCTTTATTAAATTGCTTTAGCCACACGACTCAGCGACGAGGGAAGGGGTTAATAAGGGGAGTAACCACTTCCAACTGTGGCCCTTACTGGCTTTGGCCATTAACACTGAAAGCGCAGCCAATTTGTTAGCCAGTTTTTGGCTGCTTTGTTGCCTTTTTTTCTCCGTTTTAACACACAAATTAAGCCAATTTTGAAGCAACACACACAAAATACAGATATCAAACACAAAGCAATTCAACATCATCCATTCAAGGTTTTTGAGTTTGAGAACAAAACATACTTCTGATTCTTCTGCATCTGCTTTATAAGTGTTTTTTGTTCTCAAGATCTTAGTCATAATCCAAGCCCAACGGCTGCTAATTTAAGTTCGAAGTTTGAGCCATGTTATTGCCATAAATCATGCTGCGCTTAGCCAAAAAAAAAAAAGACACAACATTAAAAAATAAACAATTTTTGGAAAGTTAAAAACATCAAAGAGAACTAAGCGGCAAAATAAGCTAATTAAATGGACAAAATGGGAGTCGACTGACGGCGCCAAGAATCGAGTCTGTTGAGACAATAACCAGAGGCATAAAATCGATCAATATATGCAGAAGGACAGACTATTTATTGCTAGGGAAGTAGTAATATTGTATTGCTTTTTATTGGCTCCATTAAAACAAGTCCATAATGACAATGAAGGGGTTGAAATGAACTATCAACTTGAAGAACACATTTAGCTACTAAATTGTATCTACATCATTTCCTGAAGTTCTGCTCATACGCTGAACCCATTTGTTGTGAAACAATTATATAATGGTGTATTTAACAAGCAGAAGGAAGCATGTCTCTATATACTATATCATTATATGCTTAATCAGCATGACTAGGTGATTTAGATGTATTTATCTGCAAGAACTGGAGCTAGAGATTTCAAATTTGGAAAATAACTTTTCGTTTATCAAATCGATACAAATCGATTTCCAATAGTAATAAAATACTCAATTGTAAAGATATAGTCTTCCAATTGATATATAATATTCCCAACACTATTATGGATCAAGTGTACAAATTTCATTAGGATCGGAAAAGAAACACAGGTCTTGTTAAACAATAATACACAACAAATAATTATTATAAGTAATACACTGCTAGCAGCAAGTCTATTATCGATCACAGCATTCTTACTTGTTAGTTATTTCACTATGGCACTGTATGATTAATCAGATTATAGTGACAATAGAAAGGACCACTTAGAACACATATGAATGTTGGTAGTATAAAGCCATAAAGCAAAAGCTAAATTTAATTCAAATCTAACTAATTATTATCGCTCAAACGATGAAAGTCAACAATTAAATGAATATATAGCCAAATATGTGCATAAATGATTATTGCAAATGTTGTCGCTTCAACGGATAAATGAGAGCCATTCATTAGAGTGAAGATGGAAGTTATGCTTATCAATTGGTTGCAGCGCATTTAACAGACGCGTACATCCAATTAGAGTCGACTCCCCATTTGCATTTCTAAGGCAGTCATAATTAGATGCTTGGCTACTTTTATGCGGTGGCAAAACAGCACGCAGCAAGCAGCATGTAGCAAGCAGCAAGTTGCGCATTGCCGCATGAATTGCACTTATTTTGTGCCGCTTAGGTGCAGTCAGTTGTAATTGTATTCATAAGACGCAGGCTAATGAGGCGGCGGCATTTTTATTAGCGTTTAAGTAATCGACAACGACGTTTACCTTCGACAGAGAGAACGCCAAGGTCTCCTTGTATTACATGATGAGATGATGGTAATGGTGAGGCGGATGATGATGATATCGACCATTAGAGGCACACAAGGCGAAAAAATGGGACTCAACTGAAGTTTGTCATATACAACTAAAAACATATTTAGAACAATTAAGTATTGAAAAAGATCAGACAAATTTTAAGACAATTATTTCTATTATGAGTTTTAGATACTGGTGTGAGGAAAATATTGGAGAAAGATTTACTTTTTTGTATATTGTCTATTGTATATTTGTTTTATTTATCTATTGAATTATTTCTTTTTTTATTTTTAAATTGATTTATTTATTTTATTTTCATAAGAACAAATTTATCTTTTCAATTTTTTTCGCTCAGTGCAGTGGCATTTGCATTGCTGTCGAGCAGCCGTAAAGCGTCTTTAATCGCCGCAATTGAACACGGTGCTCTTAGTTTACTGGGCCTATTTAATTTTGCAAATGAATTCGAAGGCAGTTCGAGGTCTTTCCCTTTTTTTTATAGTTAAATGACTCCGGGCTCTATGACAATTCAATTAGATGGTTCACCTTGTGCAACTGGCAGTTAAATTGAATGGGATATAAACCAACTGACGAATGGTTTAAGTGATAGCAGCGGAAAACGAGTCGATTATGACTGAGAATTTAAATAATGCTTATTTTCTGGTTGTTGTTCTTGTATTTATGAGAGTTGGTTAATGAATTGGCCAAACTAATGTCTATGCACATTAAAACATTACGTTTGTATTTGTGGTGCTAAAAATACTCATGATAATTAAGAACAACATTTATTTCCCAGTTATTTCCAGTTTATTAATCAGTTTTTTTTCTTCTGTCTTTTTTTTCCTGTTTTTGCTATGTTAAAATTTAAATAGAAATTGGGATTTATTTTAAGCTAATAAAAGGTTGTTATAAAAAGAAACTAAAAACAAAACTCTAGTAATCCCCATTTCTTTTCTTCAAATTAAAGTGATATTGAATTTAACAACAAATTAAAGTGCTTGTTAGCTTAAGAGGACTTCAACAAAACAGTTCCCAGAAAGCACTAAATTTTTCTCACATTGAACCGTTTATTTAAAGAGAATACAAAAAAAAACTTGAAAGTGTTCCATTTGATTTGAAGATGTCTTTTGTCACGATTTTGTAAGTAGCACAAAGCAAGCATTTAGCCATAATTTATGGCGATTTCCCAGGCAATGGGGTCAAAACTTTGGCGGAAAATGTTCATTCCCATTGCACATTTAAATCAGACAGCATTTCTTGTTTTTTTTTCTTATTTATCATTTCATTTTGGAATGTTGGCAATACACATAGAAAAATGCATGGCAAAATTTTATGAATTTCATTTCATTGGATGCGTGCAGGCAGCATAAAAAATGCAGTTGGCTAATTAGTTGTATGGGCAAAAAGAAAAATAAATAAATATGAAACGAAACGAAAAAACCTGTTTAACTGCCGGCGTCATTGATAACAAAAACAACAACATCAACAAGCTACAACAAGTACGAGTTACAAAGCTGACTTTGGCCGTATGACTCCGTTGGCTTACAAACAGTTAAAGATAACCAAACATGGCCATGTGATGCACTGTCACTGGAAAAGCGCCATAAAAGACTTGTTTGTTTGCATGCTTCATCGAAAGGCTAGTCTTGGATGTGTGTGAGTGCGAGTGTGTGTGTGCGAGTGTGTGTGTGCTGGTGTGTGTGTGCTGGTGTGTGTGTGCATGTGTGTAATTGAGGACATCGACTAATATTCATACCAATCGATAAGCGAGTCGTCCGCGACTATAACTGGAAATACATATTAAGTATACGATGCGTTGACAGGCCTCAAAAGCGGACACCAAACACAAAAAAACAAACAACAAAAAATCAAATAATAATTTAAAAAAAAAACCATCAAATATTTTTTTATTTGCCACGGTTCAGTGGGTTTTGAGGTGTGCTCGTTTCTACACACGCACAAACATATATAAATGTATATATTTTATTTGCACCCCATTGTCCTGCCTTGTAAATATCCTTTCAAAGTACAATTACCTGAATGCCTAATTGCGAGTAAAGTTCGTTGACTTATTGGAAAGGTTATGCATAATTTATGGTGAAATTGTATATATAGTATGTGATTATTCTCAGTAATCGTATGTGTGTGTGTTGTGTGTGTATTGGTGTGTGTCTCATAAATTTTCCGCTTTAAAGGCTGTGCTCGCTGGTCATCGCTGTTCAGCGATAGCTCAGCGGCGCCATATGGGCAACAAGTTGGGCCCAAAAATGAAATACGAGCACAACGAGAACAACAAAAAGCGCACAAAAGATGATGGAGAAGCCCAAGCCGAACAACAACAACAACAACAACTTAAAAACTGGCCAAACTGGCCAGACTGGCAAAAACACGTAAGCAAAGACAAACTAAACATGAAAGAAGAACTTGCTTCATTCACAGCACACCGAAATTGACATACGCTTCTAGATTAGAGCTTAAAGCGTAAGTAATTCAAAATAATCTCTTTAATATGGCTAGCAATATAAAATATGTTATTGCTGATTTTGACTCAGATATCCTGGCATACAAAACAGTTTATTTCTGATCATACTTAAAATTCATCCTTCGAACATTATATTATATGTCGACTAAATATACTCGTCCGATCTGATTCTTTCTGACATACGCCTTATGCAAAAGGACACATTTAGATTTGGTACACATTCTTTATAAAATAACACTTTTATCAAATCAGAGCTTAAACATCGACTTATCTGTCTTTGCTTCAATATTTTGCGTGTTGCAGAAGGCTTACATAATAAGGCGACAAACGTATATAAACAACCAAATTTCTAAGATATAGATACATATATTTAAGAAACTATGTAGCTGAGTATAAGTGCAGAAAATATATTTAAAAAATATCAATATTAAACTTGGTACCTTATAGTTTTATTCATAAACACATTTCATTCACCAAATTTCAGTTGAATTTTTCAAAATTTTTTTCTTTCGATTTCTCAATTCTATATATTGGCATATATTTATTTAAGTAAAAAATCGAGAACATTATGCTTATGCTCAAGGCTGTGATAATTGTCTTACAAGAAAACTAAAAATGTAAATAAATTAAAATTTCTATAACTATATCAACTCGGCTATTGATCAAGCATATATATACGATATGTATTTGCGGGTTGCTACAAAGTCAAAACAACCTTTTGTAAGGGCATAAAAATGAAGTAAGAAAAAAGCAAAGCAGCTACCAGTTGAAAAGGCAACATTGTCGTGGCTGTTTGAATGATTCTGGTGATGGTGCTGCTGCTGCTGCAACTGCTGCTGCTGCTGCTGTTGGACACGTTTAACGACGATGACCTTGGCAACGTTGGCTGGCTGGCTTGCAACTTGTTGCATCTGCTGTTGCTGCTGCTGCTCGCGACAGCTGCACAGCAGGCAACGGAGACGCCTGAGATACAAAAACAACTACAAAAACAAGACTCGAGACTGGAGACTGGAGATTCTAGTCGAGATGGCGACACGCATTGAGAATCGCTGCAAAATACTTCCTACCGTCTCGCACTCCCCTCATATTAGGCTTAAACCCACCCGCTGTCTGTGGCATTTGCTGCTCAGCGCTTTTCTCAGCGCTTTTTTACGGTAAATTTAGGTCGTCGTTGTCGTCTGCAACTTGTTTACACGGCAACGCCAATAACTTGACTAAATATAGCCACCAAGCGACAAGTCAGTTGTTTTTCTTTTTGCTACTTCTGTTTTGGATTTCCTGGCCAAAATGCATTAGCATCGAACATGCAACAAATAGCAGCATTTTTACCAAACGTTTTCATGAAAATTGCTCATACGACAGAGCGAGCCACATCCGTTGGGAAGTTAAGTTAGCCGGATTGTACGGATCTGTCTTATTTGGGGCATGACACAAATTTGGCAAGCGGCAAGCAGACAAGATTGTTAGCTGTTCGTTGCTGTTGCCATCGTTTTCTTTTGAGCAATTTAACAATTAAAAACACGCGCTCTTTTGGTTACCGTCATTAACTCGTTAATCCACGCGAATATAATTTATTATAATTGCACATATTTTACCTTTCCTTGAATCATAAAAAAATCAACAAGCGTCTGGCCAAAAACATGACTTGGCTATGTCTATGTCTATGCCTATGTCTATGAGCATGGCCAAGTCTGTTTTAGGCCACGCCTCGCTGCCCAATTCAATGCTCGTTGTTCTACTGGTCAAAACATGTTTCTTATTATTCTTACCCATGATGAGGCAGATACACAAATGATGATGCATGCATCACAAATAAACAGTTAACCAGTTAACCAGTAACTTACCTGTAAAGACAAAGAGAAAAAGAAAAATTGCATAAGTCAGCTGTAAGTTAGCTAAAACTTCAAATAAGAATCAAAAACTTAATTATGTCACTTTTAATAGTATGCATGAGTTTGCAAAAAAAATAGTCATTAAGCTGTAATTGACAGTCACTTAAATGTAATTAAAGTTCAACTTAAGTGACAGACTTTTTTTTGTTTGTAAGAGGAACCAATTTGTTTGGGCTCTTGCATATTTATCTGCACATATTAAAAATTCCTATGAAGTTGTGTGGAAGAAAGCATCTACTAAATATGATATATTACTGATCACCTGTAGAATTTGATTAAGATTGGGAAGAGAAAAACAATGTTCCTTGATCATAAAAAAACTAACTATTAGGGTAGAAAAGTGCGGGTATTTCCTTGTTGAACACTCTTGACCAGGGCAATCCAACTTTATTTGCTCCTTGCTGATATTATTATTGCATTTTAAGACAATCATAAAAGTTGAGTTCTTTAGGAGTTGTTCTCTAATGCGCTTCCAAGCGAAACCCAAATAAACAAACAAAGACGTCATGCAAGCAGTTTGCTGATTTCCTGACATAATAGCTCGACTATTAAAGTCGCAGTGTTTGTGTTATGAATATTTTACAATTTGTTTAGGCAACAAAATGCGACTAAAGTTGAGACACAAGTCCAGCAGGCAGGCAGGCAGACAAACATGGCCAACAGTTGGCAGCACATACATCAAAAATACAAGCAAGAAACAACAAATAACAAAAACAATCTTCAGCATGCGCAGGGACAGGCAACATTTTGGCAAATGGCCAACTGGAAAGGGGAGGCAGCCTGCACATATAATATAAAGAAAAAAACAAAAATAAAAAATAAATAAAAAAAAGCCATGAGCTGTGCACATTTCAATTTGGCAACCGGCGACGAACAGACTAAGATTGAAACTGAGACTGAGATTGTTTGTTTGTGTGGCATTGGTGTGTTTATGTGAAATTCAGATACTCACGGCATGGATCATTAGGCAGACAGAAAGCAGACTGAATTCGTTATAGCGCCGTGCCACAGGCAAATGTGATGTGTTAGCGTGTGTGAGTGAGTGTGTGTATATTTGACTGGAGAAAGTCGGAAGCGTGCCGCCGTCACACGTAAGCCACAGCAGCTGAAGAAGCAACCAAGTTAACGTGTTGCCATTGCTGCTGCTGCTGCTATTGCTGCTAGTGTTGCTGTTGTTGTTGCTGTTGCCCAGTTGCGGGTTGCCGAATTGTGTGAATTGCGGCACTGAGCGCACTGAGCAAAAAATGGGCGTATTCGCTACTCTAGTAACCCATATATATATATTGATATAGGAATAATTGTAAAATGGTACTCAACAAGCGCAAGAAATCTTCAAACAAGTAATTGTGGCAAATAACTAGAAATAACTATGAACTTCTTTAGAAGAGTTTGAATCGCTAAGCAAGTAAAAAAAATTGTTAAAAATAATTAAACATAAACGTTGAGTATATTAATTTCAATCCACGTAGAAAATGCTTTATGTTTCTTCACCGTGTGTCTACTTTTGTAGTTCTCTGCGCAGGCCACAACACGCTATCCATTTTTAGAGGCCAGGCCAAGCCGCTGGCCAACTGCTACTCAACAATCAACACTTAACGCTAATCTTGGCCATTCTGTGACAGCCATAAAGTGGAACAATGCAATTGAATGCGATCAAAGCGATTGCATTTGAAGCCAGTCAGACACAATTTGAGTAATGTGTTATTATTGCCATTGAACTAAGCACGGTCACTGAGAAAAACACATTAATAACATAGATGGCAATTAATTACAAGTGCAGCAACACACAAAAACCACATTAGTTATACTTTTGTATTTCGTTTTTGTTTTAATTAAAAAACTAAATTTGAGTGTGTGCAATTTTCAATTTGTTTTCATGCCAAAAAAAAACCCCAAAAAATCATTTGTCATACTTGATTGCATTAGATTGATAAAAGACATATATATAAATGGGTTGGAAAAGAGAAGAAAACAGTGGGTGTGGTTTTGAACTCCCACGCCCAGTTAAATGACGCTTTAATTGCGCTAACTGAATTGCTGTTTGGCCAGCATGTGAAAAACTTTCAAAAGAAAAATGGGAAAATAATGCCGCTAATTATCATTAGTAATTTTTACCAAGAAGCGAATAGAAAAAATGCTCTGTTCCAGAATGCTTAAATAGAGAGAAACTGCCGGACAAAACGGAAGGTAATTTTCTGTCTGTTGTAAAAAAAATGTATAAATTAAAAAACTAAGCTGGAAACAACTGAGCAGGGTGATTTCCTCCTACAACCAACAAGTGGCAACAGAATGGCCAAAACGTCATTAGTCAGTACTAAAACAGGGACGGACAGGGGGAAGGGCAGGGGCAAAAGATGCCAATAGAAAGCCAGCAACAGCAGCCAAAGAGTTGTGAGAGTTGAGAAAGCCAACGAAAGAACTTAACACAATTTACACTCACGAGCGCTTTTCCTGCTTAAGCGTAAAAGCTAGAAAAATTAACTTCATCGTACGCATCTCACTCTCGCTCTCCCTCGCACCTCTTCATCTCTCTCTACCCCTCTCTCTCCTCTATCTCTCTCTCTAAGTGCGCTGACAACCGCAAGTGGGTGTTGTATCCATTGTTGTTGCAACTCCAGTTGCGAATGCGACCGCGAAACCTGAAACAGACTTCAACTACGCACATTTCCAGCAGCTGTGACGGATTGCAGCAAAGATAAAGAAAAAAAAAACTCCCGCTAAGAAATAAATAAAGTATTGACAGCCGCAATACCCACTCAATAATCAAGCGTAAAATTGCGTTTTATAATACAATCAAAACCTAACTGTCAAAGTTACGTTATGCCCCATAAACACACACAGTGCACAACGGGTAAATGCACACTCCCAATTTATGCACCCAATTGTGCAATGCTTGTGTTCAGCTTAGGCAGTCATAACTGTTGTGTGTGTAGTGCTACTATAGCCAAAGTACAAATTGCTAGCTTGATAAGTGTTTATTTTGCGGTATGATTGATTGTGTACTATGATCTATATAATATGTATATCTAAATATATCAGTATCTTTTGATAAGTGCAAAATTTCCTTGCTAGTAAAAAATATATTTAAAAAAAAGTATTACAAAAATGTAAGAAAAAAAACATTAATCATAAAAAATCGTATAAATATTTGAGGAAATAAAAGAGTATTATTTCAGCTAATTAATAATATTCTATGAAATCCATGCGGTATCATTTATAAACTTCACATCCTCCGACTCATTGAGTGTTTTTAGAAGAATATCAAATAAAAGACTTTAATTTAGTAAAATAGTAAGACAAGGAGAATACTGTTTTTGAGAGCAGCTTCACTAGGAGCTACCCTAAACTCAACTGTAGAACACAAAGTAAGTTAGTGATAGTAGAACAAAACTACTATGGAAATTGGAACGTGGTTTACGAGAAGTGATATTCAAATTCTTGTTATAGAGTCGGTTCATGGACCTGGACCTAAATCGACTCATCTATTGTATTAAGTGATTATATGCTATCTGCTGGCTCTTGTGCACATTTGCTCAAGTTTATTGTACACATTTAATGGCTCATTTTTAATGAGTTCAGTTTATAAATATAGACTTCATAAATGATATAGTTCCAAGTATTTTAAGGCACATAGAAATCTTATATAAATCATGCACCCAATTAAGTTACCGACCATGTCTTAAGTGCTTTCGATTGTAGGTAGCATTGTAGCATTGTGTGACCGCCGTCCCTCTGTGCGTCTGTGTGTCCATAAATTGCGTTGATGGGCTGTTAATGTGCTAATTAAACTGCTGCTGCATGCCCCGATTGCTGTGATTGCAACTGGTCTCGATCTGGTTATTAATTTTCTCTTTCATTGTTTTGCTCTTGGCCAGAGTCTGTGTTGGAATCGGTGATGGAGTTGGAGCTGGAGATAATAATCGTTCTACGAGTACTTGTTGTGTCTAGAGATGCGTAAAGACGCATTTAATTGCCGGCTCACCGATTGAGTGTCTGTGTATGTGTATCTATGTGAGATACACACGCAGCATGCACTGCGGCACTTTTGGTTATATTTCTCGCTGGCTTTGGCAATTAAGAGTGTGAATTTCGCCATAAAACAGTTGCAACATGTGGCACGTTGCGCTTGTTGTTGTCGCTTTTTCGGGTGAAAGTTTGTTCTACAGTCTACAGTCAACAGTCTACAGTTGTTGCGGCAGCTGCGCATTTGTTACAGATTTTTCTTGGCTTGTGGTGGAAAAAGTGACAGCTTGATGTAGCTTGGTTTTTTTTTTCTTCATCTAACTTTATTTTTTTCTTTTAGTGTGTCAGCTGGCGCAGTTGAAAACTTGAAAATTTCTAGTCATAATTAGCTCAAACTCATATCTTATCATGGCAAATAATTCACACACAAACACACACTGAAAATACAAAATTTTTGTGAACAATGGCAAAGTCAGATAGAAAGTTTAATCGCATGTCCAAATCCAAAGTAGATGTTCCAAGTGTTTTATTTTTTCTATAATTAGTCGTATATTCTATAGCAATAATTAAATTCAACTGAGTTGGAAATCTAACAGAAATCTAGATTATAAGTCTCAAGAGATAGATAAGTCAATAATATAAATAATACTGGGCATCTTCTCGTCCAACATTGGCAAAGAAAAAGAGCACACTTTATGTGTTGCTATTATTATTTCTAATCTTGCTGCACAGTGCGATTATACAGCTAAAGTAAAAAAGAAGATAGAAAAACAAACAACTTAATTTCACAACGAAATTGAAAACGCAAATTCAAATTGTACAAACTGAAAATGCAAGCAGCGAAAAACGCGTCAATCAGGAAAGTGCAAAAATTCAACACTGGTGGCAACAACAACAACAACAACAACAGCTGCTCAACAGACAGCCAGCGATTAGGTGGGGCAGAAGGGGGATGTCGGTGGGTGGCTGGAAGTGCCTTCTATTTGCATGGCAGGTGAAAAGTCTTTGGGACACAAACACAACAGGCCACAACAAAACAAACTTTGCATCTGTTTCACCCACTGCCGTGCAATTTCATAATGGCGTCGTCAGGCAGTCAACAAGTCAAGACGCAAAAGCAACCAAAAAAAAACAGTCAACAGTCGGCAGTCGGTAGTCGGCCAAGAGACGATGATGCTGACGACATTACAGTTAGCCGAGACGCCGTCCATTTGATGATGGGTTTTTAAGCAGTCACCCAGTCAAGTCAACAAAAGTCGAGACAATGCAATCCGCAAGCGGGGCACTTAAAAAAAAAAAAAATGGGGCGCAACGGACCGAAGGGGCAGAGCGGGACCGAGGCGGGAAAAGGGGGCATAGGCCAGACTAAACTGCATCTAGCACAGAGTGCACAATTGGCCCGGATTGCAGTTGGCAAAAGAAAGACTTTAAGACTTGTTTACAGTTGCTTGTCTCTGTTTGCCTATCTCTCTCTCTCCCTGTCCCTCTCTCTCTCTATCGCTCTCTCTTTCTCTCTCTGTCTCTGTCATGCCCTTACCCAAAAAGGTTAGCACAAGTTTCTGATGCTGATTGCAGCAGCAGTCACAGTTGTCAGTGGTCGGTTATTAAAGCGGGTTTTTCTTGTGAATGATTCGCGATGTCTAGCATATGATGAAAATGGAACATATTTTGTGTATTGGTATTAGTACGGGTATTCCGCTTGTCTATTGCGATAAACTCTTACTTTGAGACAAAAAAAAAAAAAATATATATAGAAAAGGAATAACTAATAATAAAACAAGAATCATAAAACATAAGACTCAAATAAATAGGAAAAAGGTTAAAAAAGATGAAATATTAAATGTAAAATACATACAACGTTCATTAATTTCTTAGTCTACTTAAATTAATAATAAATAATCCCGTATAAAGAAAATGAAAATATTTAAGCAAATTCCAAATACGTCGTGCAGATCAACTTAAAAAAGAGTATTCAAGTTGGGACAGTTTTTTAGCATTGTTCGTTTTTGGGTTTTCCGAACAATATTTGAACGATTTATTTGCTGGTTAGCAGCAAATGATCAATGTTGTTATTGTTGCTGTTGTTTTTGCAACAAAAGAAAGAGAAAAAAGATAGGCGAAATATACTCGTAATAATAATAATGTTCGGCAACCGAAATTGTGGCATGGCTAGTTACCGCATCGAGCGTCGCGTCGCCACAGATATGAAGATTTTTGTGTGTGTTGCCAACAGTTGCCAGCAGTTGCAAGTTGCAAGCAATAATTGAGCTCATTTTTTGGTTGGTGTATTGTTTTTATGTAATTGCCATGCAAAAAGGAAACACAAATGGACAATTTGTAATTATGTTTGATTGCAACAATTATTCAAAAATCACCAACAACAAAAAACGCCAGTCAATTGGCAAATGTGTTTCGGCCAAAATGACAACACACAACAGCTGCGTGAGTGTATGTTGGCAGTTTTTCTGTTGACTGCTTGCTGTTAACGAGCATATTAAATGTAATCAAAGGGGAATCTAAGGCACACAGCACCGAGAGCTCAGAACTCGTCGCCATCATTGCCTTAACTTGATTCTTTCAATTAGCTGGCGTCTGTTTTGGCCCGGTCTTTAGTTAACGCCAAATGAGGTCATCATATCCGCGCAGTTGTCTTTGTTTTTTTTAGTATTTTATGATGAGCCATAAAGTTTTTTTTTTCATGTGTTCTTTTTTGTTGGCCACTGACCGGCAAAGGCTTTTGAAAAAAAAACGAGATACTTATTAATTAAAAGGAAATGTTCTCAGCAGTTGTCTGCTTGGTCGTTGCAAAGTGAATCATATTGTTGCAGGTCTGCTTCTCGTTATGACAATGGACTGGAACTCCATTATTACCAATGTTGGGCAGTAATTTGAAAACATCTGTGAAATTAAGCGCGAATAGTCTGAGAAAGTGCAAGTAACTAGATTTATTATTATTATTATTATTATTATTATTGCTTGACTTTTACTCAATTTTTAAACTATTTTTACCGATTTTATGATTATATCTTAACATCCAATTCGACAAGCAACGAGTCACGATAGGAAATGAAGGTTTAACGAGTTGCCAAAATGATTATTAACTGTTATTAACGATCGGTCAGTGAGTTTCCCTGACCAAAAGTAAAAACGTTGGCTAACAGTTCATAAAGCAGTTTTTACCCAGTAAACTTTAATGCCTATGCTAAAATCTATAATAAAAAATATATAAAAAAATAAAATAAAATATAAATAAATATATACATTTATTTATTATTTTTCAAAAATAAAGTTAAATAAAATATGTAAAAAATATATACATATAAAAATATAAACAACAAAATAAATTGAAATTTACCATTTTTTAAAAATCGATTACAGAAACGGATTTTGTTGAAAACCCATTTGAGTTTAGTTCCATTTACCGGAACCGAAATACAATTCATTTTGACACCCTGGCTCCGAGTAAAAACCCAACTAAATTATTATCTAAGAAGTCAAAGTCGTAAATATTTTGCAACGATTTATTTATCTTGAATCTTGCATAACAACAACTATTAAGCTTAAATGCATTTAAAAGTTGCTTTAAAAACATTTAACATTTTGGTGTTAACGTTATAAATTATTCCTCGTACATTGTACATTGTAATTATTTAGTTTTCTTTTTTAAAACCAACCAGTTAACCAGTTTAATAAGCAAGCTGAACTGCATTTAAAAGGTGCTCCAAAAAAACATTTAAAATATACCAGACTGTAATTAGAATATTATTGATCGAAAGAGTTGAAGCTATAAAAATAAATTTCAACTGACTAGTTTCTGTGTCGCAATTGTAGCAAGTGCGTCATGGCTGTCGTTAAGCTCCACATATTTGGCTTAAATTATTTTCAGACAGTGCTTAAAATGCCGAAGCGTAGGCAACCCGAAAACAAATCCGAAAATAACAAAAAAATAACAATAAAAACAATTTTTATGCTTATGCGATTTTAATTACGTGACTGTGTACTTTCAGCATTGAAATTGAATTTAATATGCAGTTATTAGCCAGGCCAACACACACGTACGCATTTGACACAGATACACACGCACATATAAAGAGATACAGTGAGCGATCGATAAGTGGGAACACATTATATAGACAAGAATCGTATAATTAATATATAAGTTGTGGCAAAATGTGTAACAGCAGATGGAAGCATCTACGACCCCATAAAGTATATATATTCTAGAAGAGCAGTATCGATTTAGCCATGTCCGACTAACTGTCTCAGAGACTATAAGAGCTAGAGGCTAATTTGGAATATAAGTTCTCGTAAGCCTTACGTAGATCAAGTTTGTTTCTTTTGATCTTTAACTGTCTTCCTTTTGCGTTTATCGATATAAATCGATGTCTCAAACAAATTTAAAGGCACAATTATAAAGCAATATTTGATATATTATACACCGAGTCATATTGCTGATCAACCGTAAAAGTTTCATTAATTTGTTAACGTATTTTCATATTGATTAAACTAATATACTAATAAAATCTACTCTGTACTTAAAAAGTAAGGGTATCTCTTAGTCGAGCTCTTTCGACTAGATGATGCCTCTGATTAAATATTAACCGAATTTGCATTGCTTTTCTTGTTCTTATATTGTTATAGATTTTTTGATATATTTTCATATATTTACTATATTCAGTTATAGAATTAAACCAAGCTTAACCCAAAATGTTGGCTTCTTTAAAAAAAAATAAATGGCGAAAAGCGCAGCTGACAACGCAGCTAACAAGCAATTGCTAAAATTTGTTTGCATACAAAATTAAAAAAAAAACAAATCAATACAAGTAGCGAATTGGCAAAAATAACTGTTTGCTGCTGGGTGTGCGTGTGTGTGTGTGTATGTGTATGTGTGTAGCTATAAGATACATATTTGCTGAGCAAAGAGAAAAGCCAGCAAATCTCGCATGTGGCAACCTGTAATTTACCCTTCAATCAATGCGCAACAAATCAGTTGGCAACGCGCTACGGCGCCAATCACCACCACCCCCCCCCCCCCCCTCCAAATACCCCCACTGAGCCCCCTAACCACTCCCCCTCCCACTGCGTGCCTCTTATTTTGGTCTTAACTCAGTTGGCAGCACATTTGGGTTAACAATTGGCAGTTGTATTGTTGGTTAACTGTTGTCTGACTGCCAGCAAGATATCCATATATATATATATTTATATATTTTTATATATATATAAAAATACAGTTGCGGAAAAAATAATAGCATCACTCACTTGCAAGTTTAAGTAACTTATGACTACGTTTTTAGAGGTGGAGGAAAATTCTTATTTAAATTAAATTGAAATTAAAAAATTTAATTTTATCTAAACAATATATTAAAAATCATCATTTGAAAAAATTGCAAAACTATTCGATGGATTTTTCGTTCGTAAGAAAAAATGTCGAAGTGATGCTATTATTTTGTTCGCAACTGTATAAATATATGAGTGTGTGTGTGTGTGCATTGAATGACTAACTGTGCGCAAGGTGATTTTCTTTTCGGGCTAGTTTGCGTTTGCAAGTTGGCCAAGACAACACACAACACAGGCAACACAGGTTTTGTAGATACAAAGATACAAAATGTGGCTCACAAGTCGACAAGTGTTCGAAATACAATTTGTAGTTATTTCTTGCATGTGTTTGTATCTATGAGTGTATCTGTGTGCGTTGTAAATAGCTATCGGTCATGTTTAAACGCTGTTTCCTTAATGCAGCAACTTAATTGCCTTCAATTAACAAAACCAACAACAACAGTAACAATAACTTGTTGCACTTTTCAAGGCAAGCAAACATTTCCTTTGCCAATCCCCCAAAAATCATAAATGAAAAACTTCCCACGTAGCACAGCAGGTTGGCCAAAAGAAGAAGCAGCAATCGAAAAACCTGTAGAACGCTGGCAGCAACAAATTTTCAAGTTTAAAGCCTAATATGGACACAAATCGTGCTCATTCAACAAAATTCACAGTTTTGAACCAAGGAATGGCAACATTACCAACAACAACTTGAACACTGGCAAAAGAACTCGAATGGAGTTAGTTACTCTTAGCTAGTTTCGACTGTCAGATACAGCAACATTTGATTACCGATCTGAATAAAATTCTAAAATTCTAATTCAATCAACTCAATTGAAATCATAATATATTTTTTGCCTATCTCTGTCTCCTCTCTTCTTAACGCTTCAATTTCTGTGTTACCAATCTTTAACCTTTTTTTATTCCGTTTCAGCTCTTTCTAGGTTTCCTTTTTCTTATTATTTTTGTATTCTCATTTAATAATACTCTGATTTAAAATCAATTAATCTGTTATCACAAAAGTGTGCACAAATCCAATATACCCCACATACCCCATTTACAATACGTAGAACAGATCTGAGACCATCTAGAAGCAAAAAGCGTGCTAAAACTGAAGTTGAAGTTGAGGTTGAACCGGAGTGCAGCGCAAAGGGCAAAACTGACAATTGTTGATGTTAATGATGGAAATCACAAAAAAAAAATAAAATAAGCAACAACAAGAGAAGCAACCACTTTTCTAAGTGGGTCAAACAGTTGAAGATGCTGATACTGTTGCTGATGTTGATGTTGATCTTGATGTAGACGAGGATGCTGAAGCCGATGTGTTTTCTGTTTTAACCGAAATCATGTCACAGCGCAATTCGTCATTTAAATCTCATTTAAGTCGCGTGTCACACTTTTGAAATTTGCACGAAAAAGCGACAAATCAAACAAAATTGATTGGCAATCGAAAATTATTCCGAAAAATTAACTAATGATGCACTTGAAAAAAAGCATAATATAATAATTGAATAAATTGAGAATTTAAATTAAAGCTTGAATAAATCTAGGTAAATATGTTTACAGATTGAAAATATTTACATAAATTCGTTTTATTATTTTATTTTTACAGATAGAAAGTATAACTAGACTACGACAGTTGCTGTTAGTTATGTGTTAATACACCCATATAGAGTGCCCGACTCTATAAAGTATATATAATCTCGATCTGATGAGTTGATATAGCAATATCCCCTTGTCTTTCTGTTTCTATGTAAACGTGATATATACGTTGGAACATCAACATCAGACTACTATATTCTATAGCTTCCATAAAAGCGATCTTCTGAAAAATGAGAGAAACCCCTTTTCGCTATCGAAGATATCCAAACCAAACTAACCCACTATGCTTACCATTAAGCTTTTCACAACATGTTTGCTTACCAAGGTCTGTAAAAGAAACCTACCCAGCACGCTTATAATAATACTCTTCACATATTTACAAAAAATCATTGACGTCTAACTATTATAACAATTAGCGATAAGTCGAACGATGCGTTCTTGTATGAGAAAGTATTTGTTTAGCAAGATCTCTGAATCAAACGCACTCAATAATCCTTTGATTATATTCATCAAAATCGGACTACGTTTTTTAATTATATTTATATAGAAATTTCGATTTCTAGCAAATGAACTCCAGCTCCAACTCAAGTGTATATAAATTTCAATGTATCTGGAAAAATCGTGCCTTTGCTGTTGTAGTTGTTGTCTTTGCCGTTGAGGCTCTCTGTGTCTCCACAGACGGCACGCGATCGCCACCAAAAAAACGAATGCAACTTGCAACTCGAAAAGCTTGCAACACGCGCCTGTGGCACAAACTCAAATGCTATTCTCGATTCTTCTTTTCCGGTAACATGCGGCCTATGCGCTTTTTGAACACACTCAAGTGGGTGGCAATTGAGCAGTTGATGAAATTAAAACAGCAGCAACTACAGTCAACACTCGACAAGCCAAACTGTAAATTATATTCATGCAGAGCAAGCACAAATGTAAACAATTAAATCAACACACAAGCAGAGAAACTGTAACCAACACCAACATATCGAGCGTTTACTGTGCAACTGGAAAGTGGGTCGCGACTTTAGCAAACAATTGAAAAAAAAAACAGAAGAGAAAAAAATAAACGCACTTGCTAAAGTTCAATTGTGCGCACAAGGGTTAAGTGCCATTCAAAAAAGAAAAAAAGGGGTGGGGTATGTTGGGGTTGGGGGTACGCTCAATGCGGACTGCATTTAAATTTAAAACTTTAATGTCATGCACCAAAGCAAAAGAAAATGCCGACGCATTTATCCATGAGAGAGCAAGGCAAGAAGAAGCAGAAGCAGACACAAAACAGAAGGCAAAATATGAAACAAGGCAAAAGCAACAACAATAACCAATTGCGCACGTAGCAGCAACAAAAGCAGCAGCAGCAGCAGCCGATAGCAGAAGCGACAACAACAACAACGACAAAGAAAGCAATAGGCAAACAAAAACGGCAAACAATATTTCCGCATTCCGTCAAACACACACACACAGACAGACAGGCAAACACATTTGACAAATTCGCCACAGAGGCGGCGAATTTTACGGCGAATTTTATGAATCAACTTGATTTACGGGTGCAGCAGCTGTTGGTTGCTCAGGGTGCAGGGGATGCACGGGGTAGATTTTTGCTCATCCAACCTCAAAAATTGCCGGCGAATATTGCAAAAGAAAAAAAAGAAACAATCGAATTGAAATCGAGAGAGCTGAGCTGAAAGAGTTTTTAACCAACAATTAACTTGATTTCAGTTATTTTTTCTTGGTGTATACCCTGTGCATAATTTACTAATATGCAGTTGAATTTGTCCAACTGGGAGTCTAAACAACTTGATTGTATTAGTCATAGAATTCTATTAACTCTCTCTCTCTCTCTCTCTCTCTCACTACTTTGCAGTATTAAAATAGAAGTATTTTTATTGCATAAGTTTAATTTATGTGCTAAATTTCAATTGCACTTAGGCAATATGACTTAAATTAATTGCCAAAACAAACATTTTCATTGACGATTATATATTTGCGATAAATAATATTACCACCACCCTCACAAGAAATCTTTTCATTTGCAAGTTTGAGAAACATATGAATACCTTTTTAGAAGTGGAAAAAGACCCTTTAAAAAAAGCTAGAAAGAATCAGAAACAACATTTTATTCAACGCTTTTAACTTATAGAAAGAAAGTGAATAAATAATAGCACACATTTTCTATTGTACTCTTATAATTATAAAATTGGAAATAAGTAAATTTGTTTGCTACTTTTTAGAAATCTTCCCTTCAAAGGAAAAAACAAAATTTACTAACAACAAAGAACAGATATTGTTTCATGTCACCTCGGGTATTTGCTCGTCAATCACTGTTTCGAGCACTTTTACTTGACGTTCCAATTGGAAAGTGTTGCCAATTTGCCAACGCTGTTGTCGCCGTTGTTTTACTTGTTGTTTTTGTTGTTGTTGACTGAGTGGAAGTTTAATAGTGCGCTTTATAGCGCAATTTATGAGCCAAATTCGACTCGACGACTTTGTCTTGGCCGGTGGCCAATTGGCCAATTGCCAAACGGCAATTTTGTGGCTCGTGCGAGTGTTTTTTTGATTATGATCTTCAGGGGACTTTGGCTTAGTTATGACAATTATGCTCTAAATTAAATTGTTACAAAACGATTATTTACGATTCGCAATGGAAAACTCTTTGAACAGCCCACGTGACGTCAACGCATAGAAAGTAGAACAAATCGTAATAACAATAAAACAAAAACCAAAAAAAAAAACTTGAAATTGGCAAATAAATAACAATAAAATAGAATAACCAAAATAACTTTAAAAATTGCAATGAATTAACAACAAAAAAAGCGAAACTTACAAATTTAAATAGAAAATAACAAAAAATTAAATAAATTAAAGCAATCATCATAAAATGTGCATTGAATTTGCCAATTGTGCCAGTTCTCAGGTGCAAGGCAGGGTTACAGAGAGACAGAAAGAGATAGATAGAGAGAGAGAGAGAGACATTGAATACAGTGAAGCTAAACGAAGTAAATAATGTGTGAAATTTCACAAGTCAAAACTCAAGTACACAAAAAGACAACAAGAAACAAGAACAAAAGCACACTAGTCAACAAAATACATTTGAGACTTGAAATTAATTTAAATAATAATTAAAATCGAACACAATGTTAAATGCAAATCATTTGGAAGCTGATTAATAACAGCCCTTCAAGGGAAGGGTCACGACGTCATCGTGATCGGTATATTTATTTATTATTCTTTTCTTACTCTGTTGTTGAGTGCTCGATTCGCCGTTGTAACAACTTCAGCAATACCAACAAATTCTGTGTGGTTTTATTTTTGTCGACATCAAGGTTAAAGCTCGACCCGAAAGAGCAATATACTCAAATGCGCACACATATGGGGAATATATATATGAAATTATATATATGTATTTATTATATATATATGAAACACAAATAGGTATTTCTTGCATAGAAAATCAGCTGTTGAAACATTTGGCATGCAGATTAGATTAATATGAATAAAGAGCAAAGGAAAATAAGAGGAGGAAAAAAGCAGAAACTCGATTTGTGCAAATCACGAATGAATCACATGAATCACAACCAATAAACAGTTAACAAAAACATTCGATTTTCGATAGAAAAAGAGAACTGGAACAACAACTATTGTTTTTGTAGTCTTGCGCAAGAAAATTGATTAAAGACATCAGAAAAAATTGTGTAAACACATTTCAAGTGCATTTTTTAAGGGAATACCACGAATTTAGGCAAAAACTAACTTAAGACAAAATGTTGTAAGAGAGAAGCAGTCGGTTTTTAAAAATTTATTATAAGGGGTTTTTTTATAAGTGAATGTTGAAATTTATACAGATTATTTATTGTGTATTTATTGGTTTATATTTTATTATTATTATTTATTGATCTAAATTTGCATTATTTATTTATTAAAAAAAAGTAGTAATTTTTACATTAAAGGTGATAATTTAACAATTATTTATTTATGATCTGCCTAATTAAAAATGTATAATTTATTTAAATAAAATTCCCTATTTTGTGTACAAAAAGTTGTTTTACACAATTTTTAATTTTTTATCTAAATTTATTTTTATCAAGCTGCTTTTATATCGAGGTTGAGTTGCAAACCAATATTAATATTAATATTTTCCAAACAACCTGTTAGACTCTCCCCCCTTGCATGTCATCCCTCTAGACACGCATTACACACACACACACACAACCACACACACACTTCGTATCGCTCAATTAGAGTACAGCAATTTTCAATTAGTTTTGCTCTCAATTTTGCTTTCAGTTATTTTCATCAATTAGCCAACAAAAAATAGAAAACAAAAGTTGGAAAAAATGGAAAGGCGCTGATATTTTAGTTGGAGTGGAGTAATTAGCTAAAATGTATATTAGGGGAGGCGTAGAGAGGGAGGGAAGGGGAGGAAAAGAATTCACAAAGCTGACCAACTGATTTTTTTTTGGGCGACAATCGAATTGTGCCAGAAAAATATGGCGAAAAAAGCGAACAACAATAAAATTGCTGAATTATTAAACAACAATCACACAAGCAAAAAAAAAAAAAGAAAAGAGAAATAAAGAAATGAGACGCGCTCTGAAAAAGAAACAGCAACAACTACAATTAAAACTGCCAACGGAGCAGTGCAAAAGTTAAACAAAGACGCAACAACAACAACTCAAATTATTGCTGCTTAAATATGCCAACAATGTGCACACACACCCATTCACACACACGCATATATATCACATTCACACATGCAAGCTTGTATTAAAATGAGCGAGTACTCATAGATGCACACATACATACACATATGCGCACACACGCTTCTACACGTAGAAAAAGAATCTAGTGGCTAATTTAAAAAGTGTCAACTTTTCTTAAGAGATACGAAAAATCAAACCAAAATCAGTTATATACATTTTTACTATTTTTTAGGTCAGTAATAATTTAACAAAATTTCAAATTTAGCTTGAAATAAAATCAAGGGAAAAAGAATAAATTAAAGTTAAATAGAAAAAAAATTAAAGCAAACTCACTAAAATATTGTTTACAAGTATTTGAATGCACTTCAAATTCAAAATCAAGTATAGTTATTGTTTTCATTTTATTTTTTTTTTGTGTACTCGTATTCGTATTCCGTATTTATACATTAATTGCCATGTAAAAAAGAGGGGTGGGAGCGCAGTTGCTTCTTCTTCTTGTTCGCTTTCGAAACTCGAGACCCGCATGGCAATAAAAATGACATGCAGCTGGGCAGCAGAGAGAGTAGAAGAGACAGACGAGGAGTGAGCAAGGTGGCGGGGTTGAGTGGAGTGGGTGGGTGGAGTTAAGAGCGTGGGTATATAATCAATCGCAAGTGTAGGAGATGGATGAGAGAATGAGTGACAAAAAGACAAACGAGCAGAGACAGAGACAGAACATTGTGTTAAATGGAAAGAGCAAAGGAAGAGATTACAGTGCTAGTAGTGATGGGAGTATAATAAACACACTCACACACACACACACATAGATAATAACAAAACTCCCCTACAAAATGACCATGCAAAATGGGTGGCAAAGAAAACGAAAGAAAAGAAAAAGAAACAAAATGAGAAAAGCACACAAATTATGATGAAGTAACAATTAAAACTTAAACAGCAGTAGTTAGTTTCTAGCTTAATTAACAACATAAACAAGCGAGGCCAATGCCAGAAGAGAAGGAGAGAGAGATGGAGAGGGAGAGGAAGAGAGAGACAGGGATACGCCTTGGTCATTTAATTTGCTTTGCATGTCAAACGACTAAATGGATGAAAACATACAAATTATTATTTTTTCACTCTTTTTGAGTAATTAGCTAAAAATGCAACAAGATCTGCAGAGGTGAAGAGATTGGAGGAGAGAGGTCGCAGGTTAAGTTAGGTCAGTTACTGCAAAAGAAAAAGAAAAAGTTGACTGAACTGCACTTAAGTGCATGAGATCTTAAGCTAAGCCATTAAGTTTGAGCTGCTCATCGAAGTCTTTGTAAGATTAAAAATAAATAAAATAAATGATATAAGTATTTTAAGTAGAATTTTTACGAGCTTAAGATAAGATAAGTGTTCTTAAAGCCATAAGAAAAATGTACAAAATAAATAAATAAATGTTATATATCCTCACTCATATAAATGTGTATCTTAACAATCGCATTATCTCAAATTGCAGAGCATTTATAATTGTTTTTTATTTATTAAGCAACAACTTCTAGATGATACAAAGAGAGAGAGAGAAAGAGAGAGAGGCAGACACCCTGTAGCTGATAGTTATTTTATTTTCTTCAATCTTAACAAAATATCTATTTATTTTATATATCAATTGGAAGGCTATATCTTAACAATTATGCTTTTTGTTGCTATCAGAAATTTGTATTCGCGAAACGGAAGTCTACAGCTCTCTAGATCGAGTCGACTTTTAATGCTGACTCAGAATATACAGTTGCTGTCAAAATATCAATACTGCTGCTACATAAAATGTATAATCTCAGATATTTTATAAACAATATAAGCCACATTCTCTTCCATTTCTCGAACAGTGAGTGTTGTCTCAATATTTCGTCACAGATTTTCTCCTAAGAGATAATTTACATCTATTCCTTTCATATATATCTAGATTTCGGATTTTGAAATTAAAGGACACATATTAGCTTTATCGATTAACACTTATCGCTGTAATCGATTTCATATTTTTTATATTTTATCTTTTCCATGTCTGTAACTGCAAGTATATGTCCTCTGATTGCTTAGATATTTAGAATATTAATTTAATCACGTTAAAATGAATGTTGACTAGCTTTAATTCAATCCATACAATAACGAGTAACATTTTGTTTCAACGCATTATTTTTATCAATTTTAAATCTGATTCTCTCTCTCTCCCTCTCTCATAATATTTATCAAAGATATCTTTTTTCTTTTCCCCCGACTTTAATTTCCGCTGCAACAAATTACGTGCAAAAATTTTCAATTTATAATCTTTTCAGTTTTTCAGAGGTGAGATAAGTGACAAACGGGAAAGATGGATGTGGAGGGGGAGAGGGGGCCGGATAAGATTTATTTATATGATTTAATTTAGTTGAGTCTAGTTTAGTTGCAGATACACACCATTTATCTAGTTGATCTCATTTAAATCGGGTCTCAGAGTATATCAGATGATGCTGCTGATGAAGAAACACATTGAATTTAATCCAAATGAAAGCTGAGCTTGTTATGTATCTGATATATATATACTATATAGTTATATATATAAATATATTCACTAGTCACAACCGGCACTTAAAATCAGCAAAAATATATTTTGCATAACTTTGAAATTCACCAGAAAATTTCACTTTTATTTTTTTGTATTTTTATTTGTATTTTTTTTGTTGACCGGTTTTGCTATTTTTTATTTTAATTTATCTTTTTGCTATTTCATAATAAGCACCATTTTAAATATATAATGACAATTTACAAATTCATAAAAAATATTTATTTATTTACATATGTGTGTATGTATTTGTGTATGTGGGTGTGTGTGTGTTGATGTCTCTCGTATGTAGAACAGCAATCGAAAGAGCGCGACTTCGAATTCGAATTTTAATTCGAACTCGAATACTGAACGACAAGCAGACAAAAACAAAGCCGATGATGATTCAGCTGTTGCAGAAAATATGCCCAAAAATAAGGAAATATAAACAACACACAACGCACAACACAAATGACTGTTAAAGGCACCCAGGCAAAGAGACGCGTGTATCTGACAGATACTTCTTTGTATTTTTGATTTTTTGTAAACGAAGCGCGGCGAAAAAAAAGCCGACCGCACGCTTCAACGGCAAATTGTACAATACAAACACAACAACAGCTGTTAATATTTTACCAATGTTTAACATTGTGCTGTTGTTGCTCAATGAGAGCGCACACATACATTTAACAGTTGCGCTCACTGTTAACACTCAATGGGAGAGATCGCGAGAGCGAGAGCGCTTGAGTGGAAAAAAAACTAGGGCTAACAGTTAGCATCATGACTCATGGCAGTTAAGGTTAAATAGCAGAGAGAGCGGAGTGCAACTTAACAGTCCCAGTTTGAGCACAAAGCGCTGAATTCCGAGAGCAAGACGCGAAGAAAGCAGAGAGCACGAGAGAGCGCGTGTTAATATGAACAGCAACATTAACAGTAGCAGCTGCATTTGTATCTTTTTGTCTATGTTCTTATTATGCTTCAATTGTTATTTTGTTTATGCATTTTTCTTGGGCTTAATTTGTGTGTAAACAAATGCCAAGCACAAGCTCATCCATTAGCAGCTAATTAGAAGCTTGAAAGGTAACAAAAATACATGCCAAAGGCTAATGCACTTGAGAGAACAAAAAAAATAAAGCAAACTAAAAACAAAAAGAAAAAAACTGACCAAATAGCTTTGATTGAAAACTCCCCAATGGAAGAAGCAGCGACAAGTGCAACAAAGCAAAACAAACAAGTCTAGACACGATAGACACAAAAGAGAGACATGAGAGAGAGCGAGAAGGGGAGAGAGTACAAGTTGACCCAGTGTCCACTTTGCTTCTTATCGTTTAGCTGCTTAATTACACGCAACGAGTGCAAAGAATGACAGCTCAAAGAGAGCGAGTGAAGGGGAGAGCAACATAGACGCATCCATAAGTGCGAGTGAGTCCAAATGCAAAGGGCAGCACAAAAGCAAAACAAAATGAATATGTTGTTGTTGCCATGACGCCGGCAAAAGCTCAAGGAACGTTTAATCAATGACCTGTTATTGTAATGTGGGGGGGGGGGGGGGGGGGGGGGGGGTGTTGAGTGAGTGAGAGTGAGATAGATTGTCACTTCTGGCATTTAACTGCACGCATTTTTTTTTTGACTTGATATTTATGGAAATTTGATAAACATTCAAACTCTTTTTTATTGCATTCGATTAATATAGGCTTTTAATTGCCAAACAAACTAATAAATTAAATAAAAAGATATATATAACCTTCAATAATAATATTTGCGTCACAAAAATGTTGCACAAATTTTCCACTAGTTCTTAAGACGTCTCCATAAAAAAAAAACATAGAGAGCAAAAGCTCAATAGCTTTAAAAGCTTTAAGGCGTCGATAGAATATTTGAAGCTTCGATTTAGAAAAAACTTTTAGCAAGTATTGAAATGTGTAATTATTTTCTGCAATATGCGAAAGGAAAACTTGAAGACTTAAGACTAATAATATAACTAAGCTGAGCTTTAGTAAAACTTTAAAGATGCTAAAACATTAACGAGTGATTACTGAATATTTTTTCAGCGACAGATTTATCAATAAAAAATATTCAATTCAATTATTATTATTATTAATTTTAGACTACTTTGGGATTCCACTGGAATCTATTGTGCCTAGCCTGATTAATAATCTAGAAATGCTCATAATTTCTCTATTTATCTTTACCTCTATCAACAATTAATTCCCATAATCCAAATATTTCTATATTATTTAAGTAATCTTCTAGTATTAAAAAAGTAATAAGCTGATCAAAAATTCTTTGTTTTTTTATATTATTCCTATCTACACAACAAATACCCTTATAAATCTTTTATTTCTTTTTTAAATTTAAGTTTAGTTTTATTTTTAATTTAATGAATTTTGTACTCTTTTTACTTTTACATTTTTCATTCGTTTTGTTTTTTAATGTAAATAAATAAAAAAATATATTATAAATTGTTACACATTAAATGACAAATTCAAAATACTCTATAATAGAGTAAACAGGAAAAAAACCAACATTCAGCAATTGAAATACAAATATTGATCGTAAGAATGTAAACAGAACAGAAACAAAAATATTTAACAGGCGTGGGAAAGGGAGGGGGATAGGTTTGGGCAAGAGGAGGGATGGAGGGTATGAGGAATGCCCATAGGGAGCACAGATATGTTGCAAGCATATCAAATGATCCACAAGACAAACAAATGTAAGAGGAGGCAGAAGAGCAATTGCAAAGCGAGATAAAATAAACACAATAAAAAAAATACATTTCGAATGAACCGACAAACATATGCATATACATATATCTGTATGTAATACATGCACACAAACACGCACACAAACATTGACATTTATGACAAGGGGTTGATGTGACTTGTAACTTGCCACTTAAAATGCAATCAGAAAAAACCAAATTGATTTCAATTTGAAACAAACACACACACATACACAAGTTCACACACAGGAGCATATTATGCAGAGAGCGAAATTTAACAATTGGCATAGAGATAGAGGGAGATCGCTAGATTTACGCCCATGCTGCGCAATTTTTTCGCCAACTTTAGAAAGTGTCAAACAAAAGTAATGATCAACAAGACAGACAGAAAAGCAGACAACAAAGCTTAAAAAATTTGCGGTAAACTGAGCTTAAAAGGAGAAGAGACTTGCTCTCTGTCGCTCTCTGAGAGTACGCACAAAATGGCTGCTGCTTCTGCTGCTGCGTTTGTCTGTTAATGAAGCTTATGAGCAGCAGCTCGCGCACGTCACAACTCAGTGAGCTGCAGCAACAGCAACAACAACAAGAAGAGAGAGAGAGAGCGCGAGCAGAGAGAACACAAAAGGAGAGCAAGCAAGCAGCTGAAACACGGATCCCAGTCAATGGCTGCACCTGTAAAGCAGCAAGCCATATTGCACGCACACTCCCCCCACCCCATCCCCACACCCACGCGCGCATGCGAGGCAAAAGCACAGTTACTGGGGCTGCTGCTGCTGCTGTTGGGTTCATTAATGACGACGTCTCGCCACGTTCGAGCGATCACCAACACTAACAACCACAACAACAGCAGCAGTGTTGAAAATTAAGCAGGAGCGTTCAAGTTGAGTGTAACACTAGCTGATATCCTGTAATCTAGAATATTTGTATATAATAAATAAAATAATGAAAAAATAATAATAAAACATAAATACAAATTTAAACAATAATAATTTAATTCGTAGACTCTTCATAAAGTTGGCAGACAGAGTTAAAAAGTGCTGCTTAAAATTAAAATCAATCAATAAATTAAAATGAAACGATACGATTTAAGTTATTTGCTTTATCGATAACTCCATAATCGATACTCTACTTTGCTACATACATTTTGCGACTTTAATATACCTCTCATACACACTTTAATTGGCTACAGGGTATAGTCAAAAAAACTCACAACGACGCAAACAATTTCATTAGTACCATTAAAAACGCATATTTCGCTGGCCACATAAAATTAAAATGGCAGCTAAGCTAGGCTTGCTGTTGTTGTATTTGCCGCTGCAGCGGTTTAATATCGTTCAACAACAGAAGAATGAGACCAACAATTTCCGCGCAAACGCAACCGTTGCGCAGCACTGATAAAGGGAATGGAAGAGGTGGGACGGCTTAGACAGGCAAGTGCAGAGAAAGAGAAGCGACGCAAGAAAAGCTTGACGCAGCCAAGCATAAAACAGATAATAATAATTTATATGCATGTAAAAACAATTTAAAAAAAAACCCAAAACAGCACGATCAATGACTGTAGCCCCTTCTCTAACCTCCTCCACCACTATCCACCCCTGCCGTAATGCAACGGAAATGGTCAATTGCGCAATTCGAGAACAAAGATAGAAAAAGAGAGTGAGAGGGGGGAAAGAGAAAATAAAAGCTCGACTTACCTTTATTTGACTGAATGCCGACGCAGCAGTAGCAGCGGCTGCGGCTGCTGCTTCTCTGGCCACGCCGACGCCATCCGCGGAGCTGGCGTGCGTCGACGGCGACGTTGCATAGACGAACAGCGGCAGCGAATTGAAATTACGTAAAAAGGCGCCAGCGCCAGCGTCGACGGAACCGCCACCGCCGCCAGCTTTAGCATCCTTAAAACGTCGGCAGAATAGCAACTGTTTATTGCAGGCGGCAGCGGACGCCAGCAGCGGCAGTAGCGTGGGCGTTGCCGTTGGCTTCGACGTTGGCGTTTTTGCTGCTGATGCTGCGGCAGCCGCCTCTGCATCTGCCTCTGCTGGCTGCTCCGCTTGTTTTGCTGTTGTTTTTGTTATTGTTGTGGACGCCATTAGCGTATCGCAATTTTCTTCCTCTTTTGTTGTGGATTTTGTTGCAGTTGTTGTTGTTATAAAACGATGCTGGCGTCGCTGCTGCTGCTGCTGCTGCTACTGCGCTGCTGTTGCAAGCGTCCTTTGTTATTGTGGTTGTTGCTGCAATTATCAACTGGCTGCCGCATGTTGCAAATGCTTACGCATAGAAGTGACCTCTAACTAAATTATCTTCAACACACACACTCACACGGCACTCACACGCACATGCAGACACGCACACACACACGCGAACACTTTGTCGCAGCAGCAACAACTGTGCAGAAAAAATTTAACGTTTTGTTGTCGCTTGTTGCACGCGTTGCTTCTTTCTTAAATTGTATTAAACGATTTTTTCGTATTCTTTTGTTAACTTTTTGCTTGCTAAATTCACTTTTTGTTTAAATTTGCAGACAGTTTTGTGTGACCGTATATTGCAAGCTGAAAAATACGAAATCCCATGCAGTAGTCTGGCAACGCTTCTGGGGAAAGAAAACCAACAGCTGGCAAGTCTGGTCAAATCAGGTGATTATTTTTATTTTTTTGGGCGACATCAAAAATAAAATCGTGGGAACAAAGTTTGCCGTTTAAACAGTATTAAAAATACATGGTACAACTTTGTAACAAAATTCATCAGTAAAAACATTCCGGCAGCAAGCAACACGTTGTGTGTTCATTAAAAGATAACCAATTTGTAGCAAACAACAACAAAACAATTTTAGCGGACATATAACAAATTTGCGCTCGCCGCCGGTTAAAAGTGTTTTTGTTGCTTGGAACTTTTCTTTTTCTTGTACGGTGATCTTCGATTGCTAAATTTTCACGTGCAGACACTCATTACCAGCAGCCCGCTATTTACTGCCACACACAAGGTAAGTTTATTTAAAAATAAATTTTATTATAAATTTATTCTCGAGAGTTGCCACATTGTCTATATATTGTGTCTCCTTACAGATAATATCGATCTGGCCAGTCAGTCAGTTACCGTAGTATAGTCGTGCTGCTCTCATTGGACAAGTGTTGGGCAATATCGACACACACACGCACACACGTTCCACAACACCGAAACATACATGCACACATCTCTGTCGCACTCAGGCACATACAAACGTTATACGGTCTCGGTCCGCTAATATCGTCATCATCATCGTGTCGGTCACTCTCACATCCGCTCTGCAGCAGAAAAAAATTGTATGTCGCATCCGTAGTTGTCGTCGGGGCGCCGTTCTACTCGCAGTGCTGCAATATTTTCTAGACTGTAACTCGGACAAAAAGCTGAGAGCCAGAGAAAAAATAAAATAAAATAGCCAGAACACACAGAAAAGTACATAAAAAAAATAACTAAAGCCAGCCTATCGCAGCTTTTGTGTTTCCTTTGGTTTTTCTAAAAATATATAAAAGCATTTTTCACTCTAGTTGTTAAAACAATCAATTTTCTCATTTCGTGTGCAAATCGACAAAAAAAAAGAACAAAAGCAAAAATCGAGAAAGGAGAGAGAAACCTACAACACTAATACACACACACACTCACACACACACAAGAAAATCAAATTTCAATCAGAAAATGCGTTAAAAGAATCAATAAGGTATGTGAATCAAAAAATAAAAATTAAAAAAAAAAACAAATCAAATTGTTCAAAGCATTTTGCAACAAAAGTGCAAAAAAAAAATTATATATAAAATGTGAACAGAAATTTCTTGTGCGACAAAAAAAAAATTAAAAAATTTTATGCAAGAAATGTGAAACGTAGAAAACGAAAGACATCGAAAGAAAGAAAAAAAACCGAACCGAATACGTGAACGAAAGAAAACGTGCAAAAAGCAAAAGAAGCAGCACATGGAAAAATGGGCGATGACGACGTGCTTTAATTACTTACTACAAGCTTAACTAAAAAAAACTAAAGTTTAGATTTTTCAGCTTTGCAATAGGATTCCAATTAGAATTAGCTTGGATATATAATATATGCACACATATATCAGACAACGTGTACATTGTATGTGTACATTGGTATGCTCGACGTTTCCGTCACACATGTGTTTGCACCCCTTCCCCACCCCATATGCATGTATGTGTGCGTGTGATTGCAGTAAATATTGCAAGCCGGCCAACCTGGTCCAAAAAAAATTCAAACATATTTGGCCAGCCAAAGTTACCCAACACTTGCGTATATGCCTATGTGTGTGAATGCATATATATAGCTAGGCACTTACACACATTCTCACACAAACGTTGCTTGTGCTTTTGTTGTTGTTCGCCGTCGAAAGATCCAGCAAAAAAAAAATTGTTAAACACGGCAGCGCAAAAAAAGCGTATAATTTTAACCTAACCTTACTTTTATATTTTGTTGCGCTGATAATTCAGAAATAGTGTTACACACATATGCATATATTTGTATATATATATATATATATATTGCAATTGTGTGTGTGTGTGTGAAAGCGGCTAAATTTCGTTGAAATTTTATTTATTTTATATATGCAACAACAGTTAAAACTTCAATGTTAAGTTTTGTTTTTCATTAAGTTTTGCTGCTGTTGCAGCTCACTCGCTCACTGCAGCAGCGAGCCTGCTGGTAACTAACATATCGAGTACTGTTCAATATTTTGCATATTTTTATTCTTTACTTATATTTATATTTAATGTTTTATGTAGTTTTAAAAATTTATGTTCGATTTGAAGTGCGGCCGGTTCACATACACATGCACACACCGTCTCATAGTAGTAGCCCCCACCAACACACACACACACAGAGTGTCTTTGCACAGTCACAGCGCTAGCAGCAGCAGTAGTGAGTCGAGCAAAGCAAAGCAGCATATTAACTTTGCTATCTCGCTTACACACACATTGCAGAAAGAGACGCCCAAAGAGAGCGAGCAGCAATGGTTAAAATCGACGGCAGCTGCTTGCTGCTGGCTCGGCTCTCGTCTGGTCTGGCGGCCATGCACAGCATTTGGCTCTTTCTTGCACGCGCATGTAAAGGCGAATGGGGCAGTACTAAAAGAGGAGGGTTTCTCTGTGTGCGTGCGTGTGCGCGATGGCAACTCAATGTGTGTTGTGTTGAGTAGTGTTGCAAAATGTATGGAGGTAACAATAATTAGTATAAAAAGAAATAAAATATAATTTTCCATAACTTACTTTTAAATAATGTATAGGTAAAATATGTAAATGATGTTTAAAAAAGGCAACACACGCACATTCACGTATATATTTTTGTATATGTTGTTTTTTTTTTCTTTTTTATATATGAGGGTCTGCTGACTGTTTCGACGACAACGAGCGACGCTAGCTGAGCAGCAGCAGCAGCGTCATGACCATTGAATTTATTCCTTATTATAAACTTCATGTTCAATTGGTGAAATGAAAACGAAATGCTCCTAGTGAAAATTAAGGAAGCGTATTTTTATTGCATTTTGAATTAATACTAATTTTAACTTTTCGTTATTTTATGTAATTACCTTCGTGCTCTCTTCGTCCCCCTTTCAGCAAAACAATTAGCAAGGAACTGTTTTGGTTAGCCCTTCCCGCTCTGCTTGTTCTCTTGCTCTCGCCAGCCAGGGTATCGCTTTGTTATTGTTGTTGTTGCCGTTATAGAAATTCAATCAAAGAAAGAAGTGAAGATGCTCGAGCCGGGCTTGCGCTCTTTCTCGCTCTCTCTTGTTCTCTTGCGCTCAATTAGCTCTCGCTGATCGTGGCTTGTGTTTGATTGTATGCGTGTGTGCTAAACGACCGTTAGTTTGTTTTTATTTGAAATTTAAAACGAAACGAACGCTATCACTTCACTTGTCTTTGTCTTTTTCTTCTTTGCATGAGTCATGCCGTCGGCGAGACGACGACGACAACCGCTTTGTGTGCAAAGAGAGAGCGAGAGAGAAGAATCTCCCCTCGAACTTGGCGATTTTCTTCTATGTAACAATTTCCTCATATTGTTGTTCTTGTAATTATATACTTTTTCGCTCAACAGGTACAAAAGTGTCTGAAAGTGCGTGGCATGTGGCACACAAGAAAAAACGAAAAAAAGAGAGCAAAAATAAGCTATTTTTGAAATGCGTTGCGCATAAATCGTATTTCGTATTTTTCTTTTGCTTGACGCGCGACGGTAAAATGAATTTTTCTGTGTAGTAGTTTTTGGGGGGCTTGTTCTGCTTCTTTGTCTTTTGTTCTTCTTCTTCTTAAGCGCAGCAAAAAGAGAGCAACAACAAAGAGCGTTGCCAGTCAGCCGTTTGTCTTGCTTTATGCTTTATTGAGCTGCTTGGATTTTCCACTGCGCGCCCCTCCCTTCTATAGTATATTTTGTGTCAAGGCTCTCGTTTAGCTAGCTTCCGCAAAACCAGTGTTGCTATTTTTGGCTAGTTTTAGCATTGAGAACAGAGTTGAAATTCTAGCTTTTTTTTTTGAGAGCTGAAATGTTGATAAATTTTAATAAATAATTTTATTAGTCCGACAATCTAAATAAAATAAAATTGTTTTAGCTTTGAGAGAGTACCTGAAATGCTAGACAGAAAACGGCTTAACTGTTTTAAGAGCTGGATGTTGAACAATTTTAATATAAATTCTATTAGTCATAAAATAAAATAACTAAAGTGAATTGCGAAATTATTTTTGATAAAAAGTGTTAGTCATTTTTTGCTTACTTTAGCTAAATTTTTTTGTTTTGCGTTTTCCAGCTATTTTTGTTTTAGAATTTATCTTTCTTGCAAACACGCCGCATTGAGTTAGTCTCTTTTTTTTTAATTTGTTCTCTATTAGTGAGAAATAAAATAAAATATTTAAAGCGATTGAACGAAAATTGTAGTTGTAAATCATTAGTCATTTATTTTTAAATATAGCTTTTTCTGGCAATTTCGTTTTACTTGGGAATTTATTTTTCTGGCAACACTGTTCCTCTTCCCGCATTGAACTCATCTTTTTTTCTTTTTTTTTTTTTAAGTTTTTGTTCTCTCTGTTTTTCGCCGGTTTACTTTACATCTATTTTGTTGCCCATGTTGGCTGGCTGGCTGGCAGCTGTGCTGCTGTTGGGGTTGGAGCATCGTTACATACTGATGTGGAGAGGGGAGGCGGGAATAACAGCAGCCGCTCAGCTGTGTGCGTGCGACTGTTATAGAAGAGGGGGAGGGGAGTTTGAGAGAGAATGAGCTTGCATGTGTACGTATGCATGTGTGTGTAGTGTGTGCGCCTTCTGCTGCTGCTGGCTTCTGGTTCGGGCCAACGAACTTGATTTTCGCGTCATTCGCATTTGCCGCTGCCTGCTTTTATTTTTCATATATACGAAATATTCATATATCTGTTTTTAAATTTTAGATGTATCCAAATTAAATAAAATGAAATCACATTTGCAACGTGATGCACAACATGAACAGGAATATGCAAATTTAGATTTAACATATAAAAACAGCAAAACGCGTTAGAAACTTTTGTTGTCTTTTTGTCACTACAATAAGACTGCAAAAATATAACAATACAAATAATAATAATAGAAATGACAATATTAAAAATAATAATTATAATTAATTGATGTTATTTTTTATATTTGAAGGAGCTGCAAGATCTGGGCAGAGATCCACCTGCACAATGTTCAGCTGGACCAGTTGGAGATGATTGTGAGTAGAACATTTAATGGCACGTTTTCAAAAATACAACACTATAAACACACGCCGCCTCTCTCTCTCTCTCTCTCTCTCTCCCTCCCTCCCCCCTCCCCATATTAGCCCATTAACCATTCCATCGATCTTCTGCTTCTTCTTATCAGCTGCTCTTTTTGCATTATGTAACTATGTGACGACCGACGACTCGAGTAATGCCCTCTCTGCTCTCCCCTCTGCTCTCTCATTCTCTCTGCTCTCGCAGAGCTTTCTATAAATAGAGCAGACACATCTCATTTAGCTTTCGATCTGCTGCTTTGCCTTGCATTAACATGACTCGGCACTTTTGCACATAAGTATTTGGAAAATGTAACTTTTTCCAGTAATGGAAATTTGTTTGCAAATTACTTTCCTTATCATCGATTAGCTTTATTGGAAAATCACTTTAATCGGATATTTTGGTTTCGTTTGTATCTAGAAATATATACGACTGAAAAAATATTACATTAGTTTTTTTTTTAATAATGCATTGGTTTTTCTTGAAATATATTACTTATTCAAGTTTCGAGGTCAGGTTCTTTTTTTTTCATCTTTATCTATTCAATTTGTGTTGCACGCTCAACAAACTTGCAACAACTTCAATTACACGTTAACGTGTTTTCATTTAACTGTTAATCGCACACACACATGGGTCAACTTTTTGTGCTTTTTAAGCCAGCTTCGCTTTTTGCTATGGAGGTCACCTAAATGACGTCACTGAAAAGTGAAATCGTGCAATTGAAGTTGTTGTTTTTTTATTTATTTTTTGTTTCTGTTTTGGTCACACTTGTGAGTAATAAGCAATCGATGACATCGATAAGTGCATACCGATAAAACCACACAGAGATCGACATTTAAATATTCCAGTGGAAGTTTTTTTATATTTCCAAGAATTTCTTTTGCAAATCTAGGCTGAACTTAAAAGAGAATGAGAAAGATTTATTTGTTTAAATTTGTATATGGGTTGTTGAGTTAGCTGACTTTATTTCTATGTTATGTGTCCATTACATTTACGATCAGCTGATGTCTACATTACAAGTCGAGAATTGATTAGATAAGAACCAATTATTGGAGAATGGAGAAATTCAGCGATAATAAAATTGTGATTATTTTGTATGTTGTTCACTTTTTGATAAGTGCAATTGCAATGGAATAGATTACAAAGCGCATTAATCACATTTAGTTTGGTCGCTATTTGGTCATGGAAAAATAAATAAAAATTATAGCTGCTTAGTAGATGAAACCATAAATAAAATCCTTCAAATATAACAAAATATTATCTACTTTAGTAGAAATTTGACAATATTAGATATATTATATATATATATATATTATAGATTTCTGAAAATAATAATTTATTATTTGTAAAACAAGTTGGAAAGAGAAAGCAGATCGTTCCTCTATATTCTCTACTCGCTCTCTTTCTTGTCGTTTATCTTATTGGTACAAATACAAATATAAATCAAATTAAAGCCGCATTAAGAATTTTGCTCCACATAACGTAATCAGAGAATAATTAGCAAATATAGCGCAGATAATGAGATAACCTATTCTATATATATATATACTCTGTGTGTGTGTGTGTGTGAGGGTGTGTGTCTGACAGTGTATTCACATTTATCAGTTTCCGCTGTTTTTTTTTGTGCAGGGCTTTTTTCTTATCAGAGCAACGATTTTAGTGCTTATCAGCTGTGAATGAAGTTAACACACACACATCGAAAGAAATTACGTGGCTATTCCAAACAAAGAAACTAAATATAAATTATATATATACATATATTACTACATTTCGAATTGTTATTAAAACTCGTTAGTCGCCACCGCCTCCCATAATTTATTGCCGATAAGCTAAAACAAAACTCAAATTCAGTTGGAGTCACTTTTTTCTTTTATTTTTTGTGTGGCTTCTCAAAACTTCTGTTCTGCTATAAATGAAATTACAGTAATTGTAATGTACACACACACACGCGAATACACACATACGCATAAGCATAGAGCGTAAGCTGCTCCCTTCCTCTCCCTCTTTCCTTCCTTCGCTCGCAGCAGCAGCTGTGCACGGCCCAGTTCTCAGCCCCAAAAAGAGCTTTGCTGCTGCTGCTGCTTCTTTGTGCCTTGGTGTGCGTGTGCTTTGGTGACATTGAGCGTAAGCGAGTAGAGCTAACAGAATGTGTCGTATGCATAACGTGCACAAGCGAGATGGCATGCTAGGCAAGTGGTGGTACTACTGCTACTGCTGCTTTAGCTGCCGCCTGTCAACGACGACGACGTCAGCTGCGACTTCGCTGCCAAGAGTCGGTGCCAAGGCTCTTTGGCAATTGTTGTTTATTTTTGTTCTTTTCGTGCACACTCGCAGAGGGCAGGCCGGCAGAGGGCGCTTTGGGGCGAGCCAAATTGAGTTGAGTCTGCAGTAAAGTAATCGAGAGCCATGGGAGAAGAAGCAGCAGCCGCGACGAAAGAGCGTACAAAGAAAGAAGCAGAGAGCGGCGCTCTCAATGCATTTTTGTTCTTTTTTCACTGATTTATCTTAAGTCAGCTTTCAAGTATTCCCGAGGGGCGCATTACGTGTGGCCAAACTGCAATAATTCATCAAATATCAAATAATTTACAATCACTATATATATATTAATGCAATTCTTTCTCTCTTTTATTTACAGTATTTCACTGGCAAGCTACAATAATGGGCCCGGTAAGAACAGCTGTCTTTTTTTTTTCACTGTTATCCCACACTGGACACTAACATCTGTTGTTGTTGGATAAGTTCAGCGACGAGAGCTCAACGCGTGTGTGCGAAAAGGAAGGGATTATTAACCTTGGGTTGAACTGCTGCGTGTCAATAACATTTTAGGTCGAGCAAGTATCGATTCTCGATTGGTCAACTCTTCTCATTAGGCAGCATCGATACCTCAGAGCTTTTTTGGTTGAAAAGGATCGCTGTGTTATTCAAAACAGCGAATATCTTATTAGTTCTCTCTGTAATAAAGGTATATTTCTGGGTATATTTATCAAATGCCACTATATTTTTCGGGTATATATAGCTGGCAAATGCTATATATATTCCATAACCATTCTGTAGATTTCTCCAAACAACAAAAATCTTGTATTAATTTTGTCTGCCATAAAAATATATCTGTTGAATGACATATATACAACATTAGGAAGGGGTACCCCCCTTTTCTGATTTAATGTATATAATGGGAACATTTGTACTTCATAATCATTATCAAGATTTATTTCAAACCGAGCAAAAATAGAATCTGTTTTTCAGTGACTCGCCTTGAACTTATCCAACGCAAATGCAGACTTTAATTTCTATGTATTTTTTATTTGTATTGACTTTATATATTTGTAACTGTATATATTTATATTTGTTTTTAATTTTATTGTTTATACATATTGTTGTTAATTGTATATTTATTTTATGTTAATTACCTAAACTTTATTTTTTATTTGTATTAACTTTTATAATATTTACTTTATTTTAGTTAGCTGTAAATATAAATATATTTTCTATTTTTCTATATATATATAAATATATATATATATATATATATATATATATATATTCTTTATATTTGTATTAACTGGTTATATGTATTTGATGGACTATTTACAGCCGGACAGCCCTTACCAAGGAGGTGTATTTTTCTTAACTATACATTTTCCAACAGACTATCCCTTTAAGCCGCCAAAAGTGGCCTTTACAACACGCATATACCATCCAAACATTAACAGCAATGGATCGATTTGCCTCGATATATTAAGATCTCAGTGGTCGCCAGCATTAACTATTTCAAAAGGTAAATTCAAACATATATTATTATATAATTAATGTATATATATACTAGTGTGGATAATCTGTTTTCTATTTCTGTTTTTCAGTCTTATTATCAATTTGCTCTCTACTCTGTGATCCCAATCCAGATGATCCGCTTGTTCCAGAGATTGCCAGAATATATAAGACCGATCGGGAAAAATATAATGAGCTGGCACGGGAATGGACTAGAAAGTATGCTATGTGATGCGTTCCAGATTGCAGCAACAACAACAACAAAAACATAAACAACAACAACAGCAACAATTACAGTCCAACACCAACAAAATTAGCAACAACAACAACAGTAACAATAACATCAATGTTAAAATCAACAAAATTAACAGCCATGTTAAATTCTACAACAACAACAGCAGCAGATGCAGAAGCAACAACAGCAAAGCTAACATTTACCAATAGTTACAACAATAACAACAACACCAGCTCCCAATTCGAAAGACAACAACAACAATATCAGCAAATGGAGCTGCTGCAGCCACGAGTGGAACGGAGGCAAAGTACCAACAACAACAGCAGCAACAACAATAACAGCAGCAGCAAAAGTAACAGGAACAACAACAACAGCAGCATCAACACCAGCAACAACAACAGCAGCAGTAACATTAAGCAGTAACAACAGCAACTGTCAAAAATTGGCATCAAGTTTTTTTATTTGAGCCTGTGTAAGAAGAAGAGAAAGAGCAAATAAATAATTTAATAATAATTCAACTGAAACCAGAAAAAAAGAAAGAAAAGCAAAAAACAAACACATTATGTAAGCATAAAACCATTTAAAGCGAGAGCTAAACAACAACACAGCATCCCACAACACACACACACACACACACATACACACAAACACACACACAACACATAATAAGTTTAAACAAACAAAAAAAATAATACAAACAACAACAACTACAAATAAAGATCAGCTGGAAAAATTATTATTATTATATTATATTTAAAAATGAACCGGAAAAATAAAAATTACAAAAATTCAATTTTCTCTCTGTGGAAACGCGAATTATGCCACGCCCCCCCTTTCTCAGCCTACGACTTATTATTATTACATTTACAACTAACAAAAAATTAAATGAATTGAAATTCTGCGTTAAAAACTAAACAAAGCGATTTTCTCTCGCTTTTCATTTATAACTCGACAACAACCAAAAAAAACTCGGAAAAACTGCATAAAATGAACAAATGAATTTTGGTTTATGTAGGTCAACCCGGAAGAAGAGGAAGAAAAATGAGGGAAAGAGTTGCAAGTTGGGTTTTGAATTTGTAGGTAAATTAATTCTGGCTTAGATTTTATCCGATTTGAAGTCCTTGTTTTGTAAGGAGTTAAACAGAATCGAAAATCGGTTCCTGTATTTAATGGTTCAGTCTCTGAGTCACAATCGGTTAACATTACCGGTTTCTGTCAGGCAATTGGGACATGGTCTAGGCTGAGTTTTATTCGGTTAACATTTGCGGTTCCTCTTTGATTTACTGTCGTAGCTCTCAGCTTCAATCGGTTAATTTTGATTAACGGTTCCTGTTTAATTTCCTGCCTGGGAATGTCAGTTTTGGTTAACAGTGCGGTTAATTTCGATGAACAGTTTCAGTTCAAATTTGATTCTCTGATAAATAATATAGAAAAACCGTTATAAAAATGATTTTTATTTAGATTTGCGTACAATTTGTTGCCTGCGCTTATAGAGAAATAAGAACGGGAAAAACGAGATATATGTTTATGGCTGCCCAATTATACAGATAAGTTCGTGCAATAATTCCTGAGTGTTGTTAATCTATCTGGAAGAGCAAACAAGTTATTCATAATAAGCTCAGTTTTGCATGGTTTGTTCTAAGATATATATAAATAAATATCTATATATGGTAATACTTAACTGATGAGTTTTTGCCAAAATGTAATCAGTGGTTTGATGAGATTTTGATTGTATCGATTTTGAGAATGTATCGTAAGTATCTACGAAGAGATTCTCTCCATTCGATTATTAATCAATAAAAATCGCCGATAAACATCGACAAGCAATTACATTGCGTCGATAGTTATCTTTATATCGATAGATAAATTGCGTCAATTCGATTATTAAATATATCATTTTCGATTGTATCGATAAGTATTTGATAGTTAAGCCTTCAATTTTCGATTGTATCTATTGGCATCAATTCACAGATTACTTCTATTCGATTAACAACTTTCCAATTTTTGATTGTATCGATAAGTATCGATTGTTTATTTGAAAATACATTTAGCATTATGTACATTATTGTTTTTTAGACAACTAAACAAAAATATTGAACAACAAAAAGACGCTTTAACTTACTAAATATTAGGAAATATAAGCACATTTCTAGAGATCGTTTTTTAGTAAACACGGATGTTATTTCACAAGTTGCTCAAGGTAAGCATTGCAATTAATTTTACATGTTTACATTTGAATTTATTTCTTTGAATTAGCTGTACTCAGACAAAATACATTTACATAAATACATTTTCTATGTAAGAAGAAAAAGAATAAGAAAAAGCAGAAGGGCCATGATAATTGAACAACAGCTGCAGAGGCGAAAGCGGAATACGGAAAATCGGTCAATGTGAAGGGCATACGATAATGGTCTCGTGGCGAATATCGTAGCAAGAAGTGATAGAAATAAAGAAAGAGCAAGCTCCACTTAACACACACACGCACACGCATACATGAAGTGTGTGCGCTTCCAGAAGCTGGCAACAGGCACAGCATGTTAAATAAACATTTAATCAATTCGGAGACTCAATTAATAAACAGCTACAAATATGCGCCAAAGCCGTCGTTGACGACGGCAACGATGTCGACGTCGACTGCGTCGTGTGCGCCAAACTTTTGCAAAGCTTTTTTGGCGCCTGCCTTTTTTTTAGCGGTTTCATATTAAGGTAAGATGGCGGAATAAGCAAAACTTTTATATTCTCTTTTGGCGTTACGTCACAATTGAAATATATGTCGTAGATTAAACTAGGCTACAAATTGGGTATATTATTTTGAGTACTTTGGATTAATGTGATAATTATATAAATTTTGTTCAGACTATATAGAATGCATGCTGAAACAAATCAAAATGGAATGTTTTAAAACCTGAACAAATCATCACCATTTGCAAAATAAGAAATCGAATTTTGCTTAAGCATTCAGCAAATGCAAATTAAATGCATTAATCAGCATACATATATACATTTTATAATGTTTTCCAACAGACGGAAAATTTTTGCACAAGCTCATTGGTATATAGCATAGAAGAGAATAGAATAGAAAAGTTTATAATTGTGACGTCGCGCCCTGTCGCATTCTTTTGTCGTTTGCTTTCAGCTGAACGAAATACGGAAATTTGAAATGTGCGCGCGCCTCTCTGCTCTCTCTCTGCTAGCCACTGTCTGCTCTCTGTTCACACTGTCAACCAATGATCAAGCGCAGTTGTGCTCTGTGTTGTTGTTGTTGTCGATGTTACTGCCCAGCAGCGAAAAGCTTATTACGAATTTCATTCCTTATCTTTACTTATTCTTTCCATATTCAAAATATATAAATATTACTGTACGTACAATTTGTTGTTTTGTTCTAGAAAATATAACAATTTTAAATATATGTATTAAATGTAGGCACTTTTTGTGGTTTCTGTTGCTGAAGCTATCGCGAAGACAAGTTTGTGTTTGACTTAGAAACTCCCGCATCCGACTCTGCACGCAAGAGCGTTACCAGTTAGTTAATTAATGCACATGGAATGCATTCGGTAAATTTAAGTGTCATTCACAAGTTCGCTGCTGGGTATCAACCAAGCGCAGTTGTACTTTTTTTGTTTTTTCTTGTTACTCTCGTTCGATCGCTCTATCTCTGCTTTGCTCGCGCTCTCTTTGTGTTACTCGCTCTCTTTTTGTGCAGCTCTCTCTCTCTCTCTCGCTCTCTGCGCTTGTCGCTTTCTGCCAGAGGCTGGTGTTTAGTTTTTGAGGGCCCAATCTTTTTTTCGTATTTTTTTTTTTTTGGCGAGCTGCCTGTTGCTCCAGTTGACGTTGCCTGCTGCAGTCTTCAGTCTTTAGTTGACTTTTGGCTGTGTCGCGAGTGAGATTTCGCCCGAGTGAAATCTCCGTTCGTTCGCCAGAACATTGAGTATGTTAACATACATCATATGTATATCTGTGTATATACATTTATATATATATATATATATATATATATATGTATAACAATCATACATCAAATCAAAACCAATTAAAGTGTCTCAAAAATCAACCGTTACAGATTGTGAATATTCGCACGTGCCTGAGATACACATAAAAAAATGCTAAATAAAGATTTTGATTATGCAAACGAATCTCTTCCAACAAATGAGGAGAAATTTCATTTCTCACGTGTGGCAATTTTAAGGCAGCAACAACCATTTAATGACCCATACCTCTCAATGTACATAGAACAGTTGCATTGGAGCTATTTAAACAGCTGGGAAATAATTCAAAACGCTTTCTTCCACTGTCTCCATTTCCCCTTCACCTTTTCCCTCACTCAGTTTACAGGTCGGCTGCCTTTTTTGATTCGTTAGCATCTCTAAAACGTTTTTTGTTTAGACGCCGGCCTCAATTTTCGCACTCTTTTGCCAAATGGTGACGGTAATGGAGAAGAAAGGAGATGGGGAGACGGGGGATCGATAAGCAGTCGGTATCCAAGCCTGTTTTAGAGCAGTAATATCAAGAATAGTAGTCATTCGATATAAAGGCCCTTGAGAGGAAGAAATTAATTTAATGAAATTTTGTTTTTATTGATTATTTTGATTTTTAATTTGGAATTCAACCTTCAGAAATATGTATACACATACAGTATGTCAATTAATTATTTGGAAAAAGGCAATTAAAATATATTTTCTGATTCAATTGTGAAAAATAAATATTTTCTTAGTTAGTTGGGCTATTTCGAGCTAGTTACAAAACAAATCATTGAGATCTATTGATTTAAACAATTATTTATTATTTATAGCATATATTATATAAGATTGCAAGCAAAGCCTTTTTGAAATTTACTTTTGTGTTTTAAAGAAACATTGGAAAAATAATAATAATGCTTGAAAATACGATAACGTATTTATAAAACTTAAATGATTTATTTATGCCTTTTACTTTTTTACATAGTCATTTAATTACCAATGCAAAATATGTGTTATAAATAATTTAATATTGATTAATCAATTTTATTTCCGTTATAATAAAAATAATAGCGAAGAAGAAATAATAAGAATACAATAATAAAATACACTATAAATAAAATAACAAGTAACTGAAATAAAAAATGCTAGTGCTTGTGCAAAAAATATTGTTCTGCATCTCCTATTTAATTTTTGTCCGCTTAGCTTTCCACCAAGATGAGTCCACGTCCGCATGAGAGTTTGGTGGCCGCCGAAATTCTCGACGACTGTGAACTGAGCTACAATCACCAGCGACGAGTGGGAAAGGATCACGATGCTGATAACAGGGGCTGGGTAAGTGGAGAAGAAGAAGAATAACACGAAGAGAAGTAAAGTACAGCTGATAGCAGCTAATCATGACTGATCAGAATCTGATCTGATCTAATCTGACCAGCAAATGGCGAATTGGCGACCAAAGGTCAAGGAGAGAGAGAGGGAGAGAGAGAGCGAGAGAGGGAGAGAGAGAGAGAGAGAGAGGGAGAAGAGGGAGAGAGCTTAACGAAGAGATAAAACTTAACTTCACAAGTTGAGCTTGCAAATGAAGTCAAGGTCGAATTGACTGCTTTTCATTTTTTTTATTATTATTATCATGGCTTGTTGTCTAGCTTGTGGCTTGTATTTGCTGTTGTTGTTGTTGCCATTATGTAAGCGTTTGTGTATTTACCAACAACAAATTTAATACATATGTACAGCGAGAGAAAAAGAGGTAGAGCTTCAGTTTCCGAATCTTATTTCAAGATTGTTTTTTTTTGAGCTTAAGTTAAGTGATACAGTTCTTGAAACAAGTACGCTTAATTAAGATATCAAGTAATGCATGCTTTTGCCCTATAAATTGAAATAATAATAATAAAGCAGTTGTTTAACAGGCATTGCAAATCTTCTAAGATCAGTTGAACTTTTTATATGTAAGTAGTACATTTTTCTCAGTGTGCTTATGTGTATTTGTGTGGCTTGAGGGCATTGCGAAAGTTCCACTCACGCGGAATTCCTGAAGTTCAGCTGTCGATTCGAACTTGAAACTGGTTTCGGTTTTTCCGTTTTGATTTTATTTCTCTTGGCCAAAACAATTCGAGACTGTTGCAATTTTTGAAGCAGTTCTCAGCGTTGTTGTTGTTACTGTTATATAATTTGGGAGGCTGGTTCCACAATCATTACGGCTTCGATCACCAAAAAAAGCTTGAGCAAGCGAAATGAAAGCCAAAGCCGGCTGAATGAAATTCACGCGTAATTTTCTCTCTCAATTCGAAGAGTTGCTCAATTTGAGCTTTTTCCTCACGGACTCTCTCTGTGCTCGCTCTCTCCCTCTCAGCTGAGAGCTTTCGTGTGGCGCTTTTGGTTGGCTAAAAATTGGCATTCGCCTTAGTTTTGATTTTAGTTTCGTTCAAGTTTTTCAACGAAACGGTTGCTGAACCGTTGCCAGTTTCAAAAAGTGTCAATTATTCAAATCGAAAAATATCAAATTGTAATTTTGACAGTTGCGAAATTAAAGCTTTTCCAAACACAGTACAAAAATAACAATAAAAACTTGGATATTATAACATAAAAACAAGTGCTTGAGCAATTGTGATCATATTCAAAGTCAATATTTGAAAATGGAAACCACAGTTGTAACAACAACCACCACACAGGAATTAAAACGGAACAACTGCACCAGCAAAAAGAAAATAAAAAATGTAAGAAAAAATATTAACAAAAAAAAGAATCGAAAAGTGTTCAACTAGTGTAAAACTATTACGAAACGATGTAATTGCGTCACTGTGTAATTTAATGGCGCATCCTGTTGATCGATGACTTGCCATTTTTGTTCTCTATTTAACCCCTGTCAATAATGCCTGGTAATGCATCGATTTTAATTTTTTTCGTTTTCGCAATGTTTTTTTCTATTTCGTTTTTTTGTTTTTGCGCTGCATCTGTTAAAATATTTGATAATTGCACTCTTGCGTAGCTGCTCAGTCAGCTGCTCGCTGGCTCCTCTTACGCCTTTGTTTACCTGAGAAAATCAAAATACACCCGCAACAAAATGTTATTGCAACTCATTACTCAAAAGTTAAAGCCTGAAATTATAACACGTATGTGAATAGTTGTAGCAAATACTGCATTTTTTAGTTTGCCTCTAAAAAACAACTGCTGGAATTGGTTATTTCATAGTTTTCGTTAATAACATAATACAGATTTCAATATTTATTCGACCAGTTAGTCAAAAGTTACGTGAATAGTATAAGCAAATTGCAAAAACTATAAAAATGAAATTTAAAACATTTTTGCAGTTTATTAGTTAAATTAATTTTAATACTTTCTAAAACAGAGCAAAAGCTGCATTCATTTTTTTTTATATATATTTCTTATGCTCATAAAAATCAACATAAAGAATTGTTTTAGTTACTTACTCGCTTATCGATAATTTATTCGTTTAGTCAGAAAGTAGTGTGGACTAACATTTCTCATTGGCTGTAAATCTCAACAGCTTTACAGGCGCTCAACTTACGCATAAGCAATAATTATAATGATAAACAACAGCAAGTGCATAAAAAGCTTTCCAAAAGCATTTCAAGAATGCAACAACAACCGAATCGTGCGAATGTAAACAAAACGTCATCAAACCTGTTGGAGTAAACACACACAAACACACACACACACACACACACACAGACACAAACAAAGAAAAGCACTCTCTCACACACACACATGCACACGCATGCACACATGCACACATGCACATGCACAAACGCGTGTAGAATGACAGTTGTAATGTGATAATTGTTGTTGTTGTTGTTATTTGTGCCATTATGCATTAGAAACTGGATAAACAAATTAAAGTCAAGCCCCCCAAGTTGTTATTGTTTTTCATATTTTCAATACTTACAGACAGTCAGACAGTCATAAACAGCATTTAGAATTAGCCATCAATGCAATAGCAAAAAAAGCCAACTTGTGCTAGTTAAACGGCGGAAGTAAAGCTCAAAAATGCAAATGATTTTTATGCGAGTTGTTTTACTTTTAACTTTGAACCGCTGCTAGTCAGTCGATAACTTGAAAACTCTTTTTCAAATACTTAACTTTTTTTTGGTTTTTAGCTCGATGGTCAACTAACTACGGAACTAACTACGGACGCCTCGCATCAGTTTCCGGTTAATGAGGAGCCCAATGTGCTGGGACATGGCCCAGATTTCGATGGTAAACTATCCAAATTTCAATGGCTCTGCAACTTTGATGATGTGAGTAGAAACAAAAAAAAAAAATACATACAATTTTTGACCTAGAATTGTTAACATTGGCGAATTTTAATTATTTCATTACGAGACTTTCTATATATAATATATAATATATAATAATATAGATAATATAATACTCCCAAAACCAAAACAAACCATGACCTCAAATTTGGAACAGTTTTTAACGGATTTTTTACTTTACTCGTTGAATTTCTGCGAAAAACAAAACACAAGAATGTTATAGAATACTAACATAAAAATAATACACAATATTAAATATTTATTTTATATATGTAGCATAAATATATCAATCCAACAATTTTAACGCCAATTGTGGCCGTTTTTAATTGAGCGCAATTTCTTCTTCTTCTTTTTTGGCAAATTAACAATTTGTGTTTTGTGTCCTCCACGCCCCTGTTCACAGTTACAGTTAATCAAAAAAGGCCAAGAGTCGAGCAAAAAACCTTCTTATTTTTCTCTCATCATTTTGGACATTCAATTTACATGTTTTAAATTGTTGTGTTTTATTGTCAATGCTGCTGGCCACCATATGTGGATGCACAGATACAAATGTATCTTTTGGCTGTTTGGTTGTTGGTGTGTGCATAAATTGTTTGCGAGTGCGTGTTGTAAATGCCCAAAACGCCGAAAAATGCAAAACGTGGCAACAATTGCCAAATGGCCCGTAATACAAATAGGCACGAAAGCGACACAGCCAAAGCAGCAACAACAACAATAAAATTACACTAATAACAACAAAAGTCGCTACGAACTAAATCAAGGTCGATTTTATTATTAACCAAAAGCAACAAAAACAACAACAAAAACAAAAGAGAAAAGATAGAGAAAAACCCGCCCAGCTGAACAAAATCAGACGCTGCTCTTCAAACTGAGAGATCGGGGCAATATCGAAATCTATATATTATGTATACTTAATCGGTGTAATGGTTCTCTTGAGTGAAATACTTAATCATGATTCTTTTTATGCCCTGAATCCATTAAAAGGGCGTTTAACAGATACATGAAAGCATCTCCGAACCCATAAAATGTATATATTCTTAATCAGCATTAAGAGGAGACTCCATTTAGCCAACTCCGTCTGTCCGTCTTCGTAAATAAGACGATCGAAAAGGCTATGGATGCAGCAGATTTTAAATTGATCGATAACTGCCCGCGATAAAAATCGATTTTTTATTTTTCTACTCAGTTATATACATATATGCCTTGCCAGCTGTAAATATTGCATCAAGATCATTTGAGAAATACGGAAGAACATTTTATACTCATATGTGCCAGACACACCCACACTCTTATACACATGCTTATATATATGCACATATGTATAATAATATACATATATATATATATATACATTCCAGTTCCTCAACACTTTTTAAATTATCGAGTAGAAATTCAGTTTGTTAAAGTAAGATCTCATCTATATATATCTGTATTTAATAAATTTATAGATTGAAAATGTAGAATATGTCAAATATATCGCTTAGCTTAACCTCTTCAAAATAAGCTGGAAAAAAACGCATCAAGCTAGCAATAACAATTGAGTTTATTTAATTAATTTGTGCTATTTGCGTAACTGAAACTTTGGCCATTTGAATTTTGGCACGTGGCCAATATGGCAAAGGCTGATTTCTGGCTTTGTCTGCAATCAATTTTTTTTTTGCTTTTTGTTTTTGTTTTTTGCTAACAATTTTCAATGCTGCTCATTCGAAATGCATTCGTTGTTTGGCCTGGCCATGTAATACCTTAAAAAACAAAGTGCTGTTGGCTCTTGCTTCTACTCTGTATCTGTATCTTTTTATATTTGAATTATAGGCGCCCAACCATTTGAAGTTCAATCCGTATATTCGTCGCGGCTATCGCACATTCCTCTCCAACAAACTGTGCCTGCAGAGCATTTTTTGGTGGACCAACGAAACGGTGAGCAAAACATATCTAATATAATATTACATACAAATATCTATATCTATATCTATTTGTTAGATCAATATCTGGAGTCATCTGGCTGGCTGTATACTCTTCATTGGTCTGACCATATTTGATTTGCAATTTCTGCGCCAACATGCCGAATTCACTGATCAGGTGCTTGTCGTCTGTTTGCTCGTGTGCTTCTGCCTCTGCATGCTGATGTCGGCCATATACCATATATTCTCCTGCCGGTCCGAGGAGCACTATGAGCTATTTCTATCGGTCGACTTTCTGGGCATCTCCTTGTCCTTGGTTGCCATCTACATTAGTGGCATGTACTACGCCTTCTGGTGTCATACGGTATGTGAATACACTCGTAGTTCAAGTCGGTTATACTCAATTTGAGATCAAATAATATCTAAATATGAGTAGAAGAGCACCTAAAAGTGCAGCATTCATGTATCATTCATTCAGAATCATATTTTGTATTCTTCCGAAATCCATTTTTGGAAATCTTTTCTAAAATTCAGCAACAAGTATTAGAATTTACTGGCTCGGTTTGGTTTATTCTTGTTTAGCTGCCGTCTGCCTTTTGAGGCATTAAGCTGTACATTTCTAAGTTAAACTATATGCATATCAAAACTATTTAAAATATTTTTATATGTTAAAAGAGAAATGTTTATTAATGAAGTAAGCAACAAAAATGCTAATTTTAAAGTTGTTTGTACACATATGAAAAATCACATTGAATATTAGAAAATTTACCGTTAAATTAAGAACAGCCAAAGTCTAGTTTTTAGAAATTGAACTGAATCTTGAACCCATAACTAACTGTATATATTAAACTTTTTTTTAGTTTCTGCGTACTCTGTACTCTACAATTGCGCTGGGCATGTTCGGCTTGGCCATCGCTGTGCAAATACCTCAGTTGAATGTGACGATGAATGGCAAGGTGGCTGTGCTGCTGCTCTGGTCAGCGTATGGCATTTTGCCGTTGGGCCACTGGGCAGTTGCGATGGGTGGGCTGGAGAATGAGCTGGTTGGTCTGATGGTGCCACGGATTGTTGTCATGTATTTGCTGTGTTTAGTCGCGTTCGTTTTCTATGCGGGCAAGATACCCGAGCGTTGGCTAACGGGCAAAGTGTGCTTTGTGGGCCACTCGCACAATTGGTGGCATCTGATCATTGTGGCCGCCTTTTATCACTGGCACAACACTGGCCTCGTCTATGCCGAGTACCGCTTGAACAACGGCTGCAGTGCGCCACTGTTGGCCTAATAGTCAAAACGGAATCTAGTTGTGAAATTGTAAATAGCCTAGTTGCACTAAGATTTAACTAATATTTAGTTGTAGCTGTTGCGAAATATTGTTAATTTATGTACATATAGACACATGCTTAAAAACACACACACGTACAACAACAAAAAAGACCAATAGGTGTGTATTTAAGGCTTGTCTGTTAGCCTACTTATCACTCCAGTCGAGTGAATTTGAGAAGCTGTTTTTTATTTTTATGGCCATGAAGAATTTTGAATCTGGTTAATTCTATTTTATACACATAGATACTTACAGTTTATTAACGCAAAGTAATAAAAGTACAAAAAATAATAAAAATAGTCGGAACAAGTATGGTTTTTAAAATGAACTGATTAATTCTCATTGTTTATTTTAATTCGAATAACAGCTTAACAATTTTAAGGCTCGTGAAGCCACTAAATAAGTTTGCTTCTGCGCTTAACGAAAACAGCAAGTTTTCAAGCTTCTCAACGATCTCTGCATTAGAAAGGGTTGTGTCTTAACTGTGATACAATAATAGTGCTACGGTTAGTATCTCGGCTTTTATACTCAAGAAACTTAACTAAAAACGGATGGTTAAAGTCTCTACTATGGTAGTGCACTAGGCTGAGTACTACAGTATAGGTTTGCGCCTAAGCTGTTATATAAATTTAACGACTTGCTAAATTGAGAACTACACGGCTTGTGCACTCACTTAGACATTAAAGTTTGAGAGTAGCTGGTCAAAACTAATGTTTCAAACTTTAAAACGTTACATATTCAAAGCTGGGATTAAACTTTGAAAAACACAACTCGAAAACACCTGAACATTTACTTAACTGCCTCTGGAAATACTTTAAAATTAAGCTAGACGTAGTTACAGTTACTTGAAAGAATTTGAATACATCGAACTCGAGCGCATCGCACAAATTACATTAAAAATGCAAATGTTCATAAGTAAATTCATGACATGTCGCCGCCGCACATCTTGTGAAACATTGTTGCTGTTGTAGATGTTGTTGTTGTTGTTGTAGTTGTTGTTACTGTTGCTATGTTTGCCAAACAAGATGGCGCATGGCAGATGGGGGCCGCCCAGCTGTGGAATGGAAGAAGGGGGTCGTGGTGGCCCTTAAGGACTTGAGTTAATTATTCATGCAATGTCGCTGCCAGCAGTCGAAAAGGAACAACAGCAACAACAACAACCAGAGGCAAGTGAAGCACTGTGGGTGCTGTGTATGTATGTATGTGGCATGCATACACACACACATAGACATATATCTATGTACGTAGGAGTAGCGACCCTTTTTAATATTTATGAACACAACCGATTCTCTAATTATAATTAGGAATTGAAAAGTTAGCACAAAAGGACAACAACAACAGCAACAACAGCGACAACAGCAACAAGGACAACAAAGCACAAAGCGTAAGGCACGCAACAAAAGTTTGTGTGCACTGAATCATAATTAAAGGGGTGTTTTGGGTGTGTGCTCAATTTTGGGGGCGGGAAGGGGGTACGGGCTTATTTGGGGGAAGCACAGTGTTCTCATTGGGGAAGTTTTGTTATTGTTCAAGCAGCAGCAGCAGCAGCAGCAGCAGTTGATGGAGTTGGAGTAGCAACAAAATGGCGAATGGCATTTTAAATGGCAGCCACTTGAGATTTTTGCGAAGGGTTTAAAGATTTGCCAGATATTGAGGCAAGCGAGTCACACAAGAGATAATGTGGGTTCCTAATTGAACAATTCATTATGCAACTTAATGCAACTTTAACTTTAACTGTAACTTTAAGGAAAGACATCTGCGTTAATCAAGTGGGGCAGAGACAGAGGTTTAATCAGATGAGCCAAGTGTCTCCTGGGCAGCTGTAATCAAAAATGATTCAAGCAATTGAAATAAGTAAAATTAAACTTGGAAAGCATTGAATACTCAGCGGTCTGTTGACAGAACATTATTGTTTTAGACTAGCAAGATCCGAAACTAAATTCGGTAAAATCAGAAGCCAAATATACGTTATTTGCGATAAAGAAGGCAAATCCTCATCTTAGCAAAAAATGTCATCTTAGATATAAATTATTTGGCATCCGAGAGAAATATGTTATCAACTAGAAAGGCAAGAATTATGGTTAATGGAGGAACCACACATTGAAAATATCTACGTACAATGAAAACTATAACAATCTAGTATCTTAATAGATGAATCAATATATTTTTTAAAATAAAAAAAGCTATTTTTTTTCTACTGTTAAGAAATGAAGTTCTAAAGAGCGGAAGCAAGAAAACCCATTTTTGGAAAAATCATTTCCAACATTCAGAAATATGTCAATTAAGAGAAAAGAAATCTGCCTTTTAGAAGGACACATTGAAGTGGCCACAATAGATATGCCAGGACTCAATGCAGAGCCTTGGCAATAATAGTAATACTTTGGTTCTGATAAATGAGTATATTCAATAAGAAGTTCTCTTTTAACCTACAAATATAGTTTTGTCTCATTGCTATTTTCAGTGTTTTCCATGTAATCAATGTTAATCTATTTTATATTTTCATACCCAAAGATGTATTACAAACTTTATTATTTATCTTTCAATTTTAAGTTCTAATATAATTATTCATTAAACTTTTTATCATTAAGTTTGCAACTTTCATTTTAATTTTCGATTTCGAATTGGAAATCTGCATTTATTATAACCTTATCAAATAGAACAGAGAAAATAGTATATCGAATATAGTCTCACAGCTGCTGTAAAAACTTCCGACTGATATTTCTGTTTACAGACTCAAGTCACTTTTCTACACCTTCGTCCAGCTCACGTTCCATTTCACTGAGGCGCAGTTCCAGCTTAGAATACAATTGGTTTACTCCTCAGCATATATATATACATATATATATATATATATATAGTACAATATTTGTTTTTGCTTAAGGCGTGCTCTAAGACAACAAATATGAACAACCCCCGACAACAAAATAGACGGATACAATTTGAATACTGCTTCAGCTGCCTCTTTGGCAGCATCCTTAATCCCCATGCTTAGAGACAGCAACAGCAACAGCAGCAGCAACAGACACCAGCAACATCAGCCGCAGTAGCAACAGTAGCTGCCGCACGGGGCATCCACATCCACAGCCACTTTCACATCTAATTACGTTGCATGCCGCGCACCACAACTCAGTGACGTAATGAGGCAGCTCACGAGGCAATTTGCTTGCCGTCATGCTTCAATTGTACAACGAAAAAATTGAAAAAATGTACAAAAAATTTCCTCTTCTCATTTTGATCATATTTTCGGTGAAACAATCGAGCGACACGCGTTGCCTGCCACACCGTGAAATTGCTCTCAATTAGAATTGGGAGCATTCAGCTCCCCTTTACGGATGGGGCATGGCGAGTGATAAAGGGGGAAGTAGATGGGGGAAAGTGGCACAACCTGCCAAATTCCACTTGATCGGGGAGCGGATAAAAGACCAGAACCACAGGAACTTCAAGTGCATTTGCAGTTGCTGCTTTCGATAGTTTATTGTGGTACAGTAAACACTCGTAAACATACAAAATAATAAGTACTGCTTTAGTAGGCAACCAATTATTAATTCGTATTTATTTTATTTATTAAAATATTTACAAATACGAAAAGGGTTTCATAAAGTTGTGCAAAAGTATGCATTAGGCAGAAGAAAGCATCTACGATCCCATAAAGTATATATATTCCTGATTGGCTTTACAGAAGAGTCGATCTAACCATACATAGAGATATTAAATTTAGAATATATATTATCATAGACCACAGTCGGGTGAAGTTTAGTTCATTTAATCGATAGCTGCTCCCGTTTCGTGAATGAACAGATATTTTTTGTTAAAATTGATTTAATCTTTATTTTTCGTACAATTCAAGAGACAAATATTCAAAATATTCAAAATACATTTGGAAATTTACCTGTAGCCAGAAAATATATTTGCGCGTATAAAATGTACAAAATATATTTGGCTATTTATAGAGAAACATATATTTGTCTGTAGCCAACAAAAAGCTGAACATTTCCTAAATCGAGCTCTTTCCGCTAAAAGAACATAAATTTCTGGTAGATAATTTCAATATATCGAAAAAATACACTTTGCTTAAAATATATATTTTTCAAAAATTGAGGAAAGTAAATCAAATCTTGATGGGAACTTTGGCTAAGGGCAAAAGTTAAGCTGTTGTATTCTGGGTATCTGCCAGGAGAGCTGTCTCTAACTCGCTAATACTCAGACATACATATAGAAGAAGAATGTTTACAAAAGAATTTCTGCTTCGAACCAAAAACAAAAAAAGAAATACATTCAGAAAATGCACAAATTTATTTACTTTTGTGAGTAGAGTGCATATAAGAAATAAAAGGCGAATTTCTATTGCTGTATAACGTTAATATCTGAAAGTGTTAATATCGGAGCGATCACTGTAAACAGATACTTGCCTCATCGCAATCGCAATCTAAATCTGAATCTGAATGTGAATGTGAATGTGAGTTTCACAGCTAGTGCCATAAATAGCTGGCCGGCTGGACTGACTGACAGTTAAGCAAATGAACCCATAAGTCAAATCGAACAGCCGCTCTACTCAACTTGCCTCAGCTTGCCTCAACTCGAGTCGACTCCACTCATTTCTGTTGCTGCTGATGTTGCTGCTGATGTTGCTGCTGATGTTGCTGCTGTTTTTAGGGTCTTAAGTGGGCTTAGTTTGGGAGCGACAAATGGCGCGACGTTTGTCGCTGGGCGCTGGAGCAGTTTTTGGTTTTGTACGCTTTGTTGCATGCCCCCGAATGCAACATACACGGCATTCAGCTCAGCATGCAGCATGCAGCATGTAGCATGCACATGGGCTTAACTAGGCTTAACTCGAGCGAGGCGTTGCTGCTGGTTGCAACTATTTTGGGAAACATTTCTGTTGTTGCATTCTACAGTCGCAGTTGCAGTTGCAGTTGCAGTTCATAATTTGACTTTGTCGCTGCATTTTATGCGCTTTTAATTGGTTTTTCGTACCACCACCCTCCCCTCCACCACCCACCAAAAATAAACCAACTCAAGTTCAGTTGGGGAAGCGGCAGAAAGCAGTAGATGGCTGAGTGGAGAAAGGAGAAAGTAGATAGAGATGGAGAGCGGAGATAGAGGGTTGGGGGTGGGGAAGGGGTGTTTGCGTCTGTGATTCTTTTCACTTTCATTTCACTTGCGCCATTAAATTAATGTCCTTGCCAGCAGGCAGCAGTTGCTACACTCAAACAAAAGAAGAACTGCGCTGAATGACAAGTTTGCCATTCTTAATATTTTTTTCCAATTTGTAATACATTTTTTTGAAAAATATTAAATTGATATTTATATTATTTTTTAGCATAAGCGTTGCTCTAAATGCCAAATTGAATTTTCTTCAGTTTTCCGTAATGCGTTAAAGATTTGAATTTAAGCATATAAATTATTGATTTAAACTTGTTTTTTATTTATTTATCAGAATTTTGTTGAGAGCACAGGCAAAATTAGACGATATTTAATCAATTCAATGAGTTAATGCAAAATCGCTGATATCTGAAAACTCAACTGTTTTAAATTAAGAACAACCTTAGTTAATTAATAATTAGGCACTCTTTTATTCAATCACTTTGTGATAACGATCTTGAATTAAGATATTCGTTTATTCAGTTTAGTAAAGATTTTCTTGATTTGCGTGCAAATTGCAGCCTTATTTTTCTGAGTGTCGATGGCTTTGAAATTAAAGTGCTTTCTTAGCATTTACATAGAACATTTAGCAAACATATGGCTGACGGCGAGTAACTTCATTTATTTTGTGCCTGCCTAGGAGTGAGTGAGACATAGACATAGAGAGGGAGAGAGGTAGAGAGGTAGAGTGATAGGGGGCAAGTGGGGTATGTGGCACATTGGAAAGCAGGCCAAAAACGCTTGCCAGTTGAGCGCAATATCCATAAAATGCGCAGATAACCATAAGTCCTGTTTAAGTCGCATGTTTTTCGACCCAAGCCAAGGGGTGGGGGTTAACAGGGAATGGGGGGGTGTAATTCGTATGTGGCTGGGTGCGTGTGGCAAGTGCGTTCATGCTGCAGGACATTGTCGCACAGCTCTCTCTCTCTCTCTCTCTCCCTCAATGCTGTCGGCTGCCTCATCTACATAACAATAAAATAAAAGGGGCTGCTGGAATCTCTTCTTTTTTCTTTTTTTTCCTTTTCGGCATTAACCTAATTTTATATACATTTAATTTTATTTTATTTAATTTTAACACACACATACGCATTCTGTGCTGCGTTAGGCGATTTTGTTTATCACCAGCGAATTCTCAACCTTATCTAATTTTCGCTTATTTTCGATTGGCTGCTTGCTGTGCAAACACACAAAAAAGAACCTAGATAAATACTTAGATATATATGTGATTCATGGTCGAAAGTACTTATAACAAATACGCTGTAACCAAGCGTCCATATTTTATTGCATAATTTTCTAAAATTACGAAATGAATAAAGTTTAATTCTTTTTTTGCTGTTATTTAAACTAATCCGTTTCTTTTGTTCTTTTTGTTGGCAGTTTAAATTTCATTAAATTGATAAAACATTGATTACACATTTACTTATGTATTATATATCAGTTCAGTTTTTACCAGTTATAGATTTGAACATGCATTTGGAAATGACAGGAAATTATGCGATGAATGGGTTTTTTAGAGTTCTTAATGGACTTGGCCAATAATCCATTGATGCCTTTAATAAGCGTAGACATTTTGAGGTCTCTTCTGATTATGGAATTACAAAAAAAAAAGAAAGTGTTTTGACTAACGAATTTGCGCTAGATGGTCTTCAAGTGTTAAATAAAGATTAATTTATTTAAAATTTTATTTTTCATTTAGTTTAGTAAATTTCGACTAACTTTAATTGACATTAAATAAAAAAATAAATAAATAGACTTATTGTCCGTATCTACAGGCATATAAGAGTTAAACTTTGGGTGTCATAGGCAGTTTAGATTTACAAATTATTAAATCAAGGCATGCCAAAGGCTGCTTAAATGAATACTTAAATACTCCCTTGCACTTTGCTTTATTGAAGTCTGATTGTCTAGTGTTAAGTCAAGATATTTATTATATGGCCAAGTGCAATCCCCAATTGTCTAATTCGTTATATATATAGTTTAAAGAGTAGAGTATTAGTGGATGATTTTTATATATGCGATATAGAAGTGATGAGCTTTATATAAAGGGACTCAGACTTTTGGCTATTCTGGCTAATAAATTAATAAAGTCTGGCAATATATATTTAACATTTGTAAAAGAAACGAAGTAAAAGAAAGTAAAGCTTACTTCAGGTAATAGTCAGCTGCACTTTGATTTCAATAGAAAGAAGACTCTGGCTTAAATCCGTAGTTAGAAGTTTGGCAAGTTCCACTTGACTCGGAAGAGTGAAAAACTGCTTGTCAAGTACATTTGCACGTCACTACGACAATCTGACTGTGAATGCCAATGTGAATACGAATGTGAATGTGATTGTGATTGTGAATGTGAATGATTGTGACCAGTCATAAAAAACAGATTTTCCGACGATTTGCTGTGGCCGTGGCTTGGAGGCAAGGGTACCGCAACTTTTTGCAGTGCCACAGTCTTGCCAGTTGCCACATGAGTCCCTTACCTCAAACCCACTACAACCCCTACCCCAAAATCAACAAAAAAAAAAACAAAACAAACATGGCCCTAGACAATTTGTGCGATGCTTGTGGCGCATATTTCATAACTTTTCCCATAAGCTGCCCCAAGATAAATGTGCACAAAATATACACACAAATCGAAAGCTGCACAAAAAACTGCAAAACAAAAAACATGCCACAAAACAACAACAACAACAAAAACAGCAAAACACATTGTAGCCAATTTAGAAGCGATTTTTGAATAACTCGAGTTGCGAGAACAAGATTTATACAGCAAATGTGTTAAGTTGTACATCATTTGATGGAGTTACGAGGCAACCTTCCCCTTCCCTCCTCCTCTCCTTCAAATCCTCGTCCCCCTCCCGCGACCTGCTGCTATCGTTGAGCCAAGAAAAGTTTTGTTTTTTAGCAAGCTGCTTTTATTTATGGCAATTGGATTTTTGAGTTATTTACATTTTGCTTAAGTGGGTGGGGAGTAGAAAGGCAAGTAAGGAATTAGGAACTTGTTTTATTAAACTTTTTGCTAAAAAAAAGAACAGATTTTAAAAGTACATAACAAGAGAGCAGAGGCATTTAAGGTATGCCGAATTTTAGAATCCTATTGCAGCTGTATGTTGGGTGGTTGGATGATTATCACAGCTGCATCTATCGAGTAAAATGTTTTTCACTTAAGAACACATTTTTAAACCGATTGTTCCCATGGCAGCTAGAAGATATAGTGGCTTAATCTGGGCAATTCTGACATATACACAAATTGCAGCTTAAAATCAAATATATATCAAGCATTATTAGGATAGCTTCATAACTACTTCTATTAGTTAGGCATATGTGTGATATTTATTTATTTATTTATAATGTTAATCAGTTAATAATTAGCAAAGAAATTTAATTTAATTTAAAATAAAGCGGAATACTTAAATTTAAATTTAAGTTAAGAATATTAATAAGTGCTTATAAGAATTCTGATTACTTTATATAGTAATAAAAATGTACTTCAACGCGTTACACACTGCACGACAATACCATAATATCCTCCCTCAGAAAGGCTATAAAAATACGTAAAGGTTAAAATTTCAATTCGCTGGTCAGTTTTTTAGCATTTTTTTTATTGCTTTCCTTTGGACAGACGCATAATGCCCGGCTATATGACGAATTTGCATCTAAATCGAATAATTCTGCATTTAAGGAAGACCCCTCTAACCTCTCTCCTTCCCCTTCTACAGCTTATGCGGGTGCGGGAAGGGATTCGTATTAAAAGGAGTAGCAAAATGTGTCCCAAGGCATCTGTGCATTTGCATAATAAGGCTCCAACTGGACTCAGAGGCTCTGTGGCCCAGCTTAATAGCATAGTTCTGATATCCCATTCAATATAAATACATATATATATATATATATATATATATATATAAATGTATGTTATTTTTTTGCTTTAAATGTGTAGAAGAAGACGATTGAGAAATCCTTTTGAATGCATTTCGAATTGCAATGTTTTACAATGCAAATGAATTATGAAAAGTTTATTTATTTAACTGACGGAAAAGTTGAGCTGTTCAACTACTCAACAAGTTTCAACTACATTAATATCTAGTTTTTAAGTTTAGCTATCAGGACTCGACATCATTATTTTTGTTATATTATGCAATAAGTTTTGATATTGATAAAAAATAGGAGGAAATGAAAACTATGATCAGAAGATGAAGGGTGCATAGAGAAGTCACAAGAGTGTCCTAGGAATAAACAATTCCTGTATAAAACAATCATAAATTAAATTTATAATTTGAGGATATAGACTTCAACTTAAATCTCGAGATTCTGCAAAGATTTCAGAGCAAGCTACTGCGCAGGTTGGTTGGTGTCCTGTGCTATGTACGGAATTGTACCTTCTATAGAGACCTTGCCGCACCCACCATCCATGGATAAGTTCAGCTGGAAGTAGTGAGTTTATCCAGTGAGTTTATCAAAATGATAATCCGCTCAACAACTGTCTGCTGGCCGTTAAATAAATAATTCATATTTGAAGATGGTTATTAAACTATTCACGAAACGGTCTAAAGAACAGTGTAAAAGACTTGTTGACAAGTTAAACTTGAAAAACTGTTAAACTAATCTCAAAATATACCAAAACAATTAGAAATCCCCAATTCGTTTTAACATCTCTTAAGTTCGTCAATGGATTCGAATAAATTCATATGAAATCGATGTATTCAAATAGTTTATAATGTGCAATATTTTTAGAAACAAAACCATTGATTAAGTTTTCTGAAAGCTTGGCCACTTTTCGAATAGCAACTGAAAAAGCACTTTAGTTAAATATTTGCAGGCTGTTGGACATGCATGAGTAATGTTCATTTATTTAAGTAGAAGTAGTTGCAGTTGTTTTGTGACCATGTCCAGTTCTGATTGCTGCCGCTTAACAATATTTTTGTTGTTGTACGTTGTACGTTGTACGTTGAGCTGGATGTTGGCTGTTGTTGTTGCTGCAACGTATCCTGGTTGCAGTTGCAGCTGCGATCTACGAGTAACTTTTACATTTAAATTTTCATTAAGTATTCCGCATACGCATAAATAAACTTGAACGTGCTCGAAAGCACACTGAATGCAAACACACACACACACACACACACGCCCATAAACTGACAAAACAATCCCTTTGTTGTGCTGCCACGCCTCCATCCGTTCCCCCTTGCCGGTCACTATTTTTCAGGGGGGGCTTTTGTGCATGCAGCGCACATGCAGCATTTTTAACCATTTTTTTCGTTTCTTTTTTTGGGGCGAGGGGAATCCTCAAAACAAAAACATGAGAAGTTGCAAAAATAAATTTATATTATGTTCATAAATTCATAGAGCAGCGCTGCAGGACTGGGCAGGACATTTGGGCCTGGCTATTACAGCAATCTGCACACAAACAATGGACGTCCTTTAGTCCTTTGGCCAGCCAGGCTGGCCGGCTGCTAGCTGCTGGCTGCTGGCTGCCTGCGTTTTTGATATGCAAATTTCAACAGTGCGCGCACCCAAAATAACAGCCAATCAACTGTGTGTGACACACACACACACACACACCCACACACACACACACACACTGGTACACTCATACATAACTCTGGGCAATCCTTTCAACATGTTGGCCTGGTCCAACGATGGCCATTAAATGGCACAGAGGCACAGGTATTGGGCCGAAATGGTTTGGGCCATGATGCGACTGTGGCTTGTTTGCTGTTTGCTGGTCCGCAGCGACGACATGCACAACGACAACGACAAGGACAACGACAACGACAAGGACAACGACATGGACAACGACAGCGACAACGACAAGGACAACGAGGAGGCTGCCCATCGATGCTGGCGGAGAGTGTCGACAATGTCGCTTCAAAAATATTGCAGCCGCAGCCCAGCACATTTCATGTCCTTGTTATGCCCTGCAAACCAATTCGAACTCTCCCAAAATGAACGGGTATAATCAGGCTGAGGGAATATATGTAACATACACAGGCAGTATATGGTTATATACACTCAGAAAAAAACTACCCTACAATTATGAAAATTGCCAGAAAGAAGTCAGAAAGTAGATTTATAAAACGCAAGCAACAGGTTCTTAAGTGTAGAAGATTGATCTAATATCCAGGATAATTATTTTTTATACAGTGAACTCATTCATTAGATTTGGTGTTCAATTTTTTTATAATGAAAAAGATTCCACATACAGAAAATATGTAATATCAGAAAATCATTCAAATTTTTGTTTACGGTAGACAACAGCTTAACGTACCAGTCAAAAGTGAAATTTTGTGGGAAACTTTCTAAATTTCAGAAAGTTTAAAAAAGGGCTTATATTTCATATATTTAGGAATATTTTCTATTATTAAGAAAAATATTTTTAATGAGAGGAAAAAATCGTTTATAATTTTAAGAATTTTTGAATTTTACAATTTATTTTTAAGAACCAGAACATTTTCTTTCTACGACTGTTTTCTAAATATCAGAATGATTTTTTAAAGTGTTTATTCTTGATCACAGCGAAGAGCTGAGGCGATCTATCCAAGTAAGTCGGTTTTTGAGCAGTAAGTCTTTAAATACGAAATATAGATGAAATTTAATTTAGATTTTCAGCTGTTGGAAATTAAATAAAACACGAAACATTATTTATTATTATTTAGTTTTCTATGCATGTAGCAATTATCGATAAATATCGATTTTCCAAATTCCCTCTTGATCTCGCTAGATTATTTCATTTTCTATTTATATTTGTTATTCCATAGAGCAGAAGATGAAATCAGCTGAGTCGCACTTCAGGTCTCTGTGCAGAGTATCTGCTTGTCGATCATTTATGAGCAATTCACTTTTGCTTGTTCCTTGCTGTATACATTGTTGTTGCTCTTGTTGGACTGCGTGCATTTATAAATTATGCTCAACATGTAAAATGCCATTTTGAATATGAAATTTGATGCTATTTTAAGCCCTATGCCTGTCCCGTCCAGTCCTGTCCTGTGTCCCTTGGTGTCCTCTCCCACTCTCTCCTCTCTTCAGCACCTTCTCTCAGCCTCATCAGCATTCATTTCACTCTGGTGTTGGCCGCTTTGTTGACTTGACGCATATACATATTTCAACTGGGTGCTGGTCTCATATTTTAATTACTTGCTAAACGCAGTGCACATTTTTTTCATTTAGCCAACAGGCAGCATTATTTTTTGTTTAGTAAGCCATCAATTTTGTGGCACATTTGTAGTCATTTATGGCCAGCACGGCAAACAGACTGCATTATATTTGCAGTTGGCCAGAACTGTTGCAATTTTTGCCTACTCACGTGGGTAACTAAGCAAAAAAAAAAGAAGGAAAAAAATAGGAATGTCGAAAAAAAGGTCAAAAAATCAATCGGCCACGCAACTAATTCATTTAAATCTAACAAAATCTGAGAAAATCCCTGGCAACGACCTTCGGGATTTTGAGATTTTACGAATGTCAACCGAACGCCAACCAAAAGTAGCTCAAACGAGGACGAGGGGGGCGGGAGAGGGGAAAGTCGGGGTAAACGGCACTGGTCTGGGCCCTGTTAAGCTGAGCAAGCAAATCACCCGATTTCCCCCGGTGCCCGCAGACCCCACATTTGGCGGCCAACCCGTGTGAGCTTTTGGCTAAAATAGTTGGCAACAGCACATTAAACAGCAGCACACAAACACACGCACGCACCCACAGATATGTGCGTGTGGCAGGGAAAATGAGGCAACAGCAAAAGTCGCAGAACTTTAGCAATTTGAAGCTAATATGTTGACAATCTCTAGCTGCGTCGTCGTCGTCGTCATCGCACAGTGGCGCCATCTATGGTTATGTGTATTTAAGTCACTGGCCAAAGCCAGGCGGCAACTTGCAGTTCGCTTTGTAGTTGGAGTTGGGTATTAAGGCTGGGGGCTGAGGGGTGGGGGATGTGCTAGTGATGGGCAAAACTAAAACATTGTGTTTACTCTATACTCAACAATGTAAGCATCTATGTGGCACACGGTTTTAGATTGTTAATCACTGTTTTTGACGACAAATTAACCAAGACAGCGGCAGGTGACATGTGCAGTTAAAAGTTAAACATTTGCCGTCAGTTAATTTATTTATTTTTAAAATTCACTTTGATTAATTTTTAAAGCTGCATTTGATATTTGTACATGTTTATATATTTTTTTTATTTATTAATGTAATTTTTAAGTAAATAATTATGTATTGTGCAAAGAATTATTACTTTTTCTTTACAGAATATTTTAAAATTATCTGCAATTGTCATCTTATACTTTGATTTTTGACAAAATGTTGTTATGTTTTTTATATCTTTTATTGGGATTCTGTAACATAATATTATTATGTTTTTTTTTTAATTAATTATAATATGCATAAGTAGCAATTTGTATTTTTAATTAATAAATTTAGTACTTTTTTGTAGCCGTTAAGTAAATAAATAAATAAATAACAAATTGAATTATTTTCATTATTATTACCAGGATTAGTATTATTATTTATTATTGCTATTATTATTCTTATTATTTGACGATTGTTAGGGTTGACAATTTCTATGTCTATGAGTATTTTAAGTGAAAGACCATGGATATTTCGTGAAAGAGTAGACCATGCATATTTCCAGCTTAAATAGTTTTTACGTAATTGGTAAGTATCTTGGTTTCTTAGCTGTTATATATTAAATATCTTTGGCATTACGACTTGTATTCTAGACCACTTTCGATTAATTTTCTTTACCATATTCCACTCTTGGCATTTTATTCCCAAGCACAAAAATTACATTTACATTTCTCTTATGGATTTGCTAGTCGTGATTTTCTCGTTGAATTCATTTTTCTTTGGCTCGTCTCTGGCAAAGTTTTTGCAATCTTTTAATAACAAATTCCTGTTTGAGTTTGTTGTGTTTGCTGCTGCTGTTGTTGTTGTTGTTGTGCACACTATACACACATATGAGTTACATGAAGCAGCTCGTGTACTCGTAAAAAGTGGATTTTACTGCTTAACTTTGGCAACAACAAATGAAGCAAATGGAAAACACAGAGACACGCACAAACACATACACACACACACACACATGGAGACACACACACACAACTATTTGCCGTGTTTCTTTATTTTTTTGCATAAATAAAATAAAATGCAATTTTTCCATTGTGGCCGTCGCTGATGTTGCAACAGTTGCAGTTGCACAAATCCCTTGCACAAAAGTCAGCAATCAAAGCAGATTAAAATATGATTTGACAGCCACGAGCTATGGGGAATATATATTGCACATATATATATATACATATATGGTCTATATATTCATATATTGCACATGTGGCCCTTGCAAGAGTGGCGTCTGTCCGATTTCATTTTGGCATATTTCGTTATTGTTTCCATATTTAACTAGAGCCCCGTCGCTTTATATCTTTCCTTCCATAAGCCTTCGATTGTTGCGTGCATTGCGTTTTTATCAAAGCGTGTTGCTCTTGCAACAGGCAAAAAAAACAACAAAAATGCCTATTAAAAATTTAAATCAATTTTCAATATGGATTTCGGTATAAAACTCATATATCCCATATCCATATCCATATCTGCATCGGCATCTGGCGGATCGCATTGCGACATTTCTCTGACACATTTTGTGTGTGTGCTTTTTTTTTATTTTTTTTAAATATTTTATTTATTGGCTTTTGTTGTTGTTGGCGTACTGTGCCAGTTCATATCGCAAAAACTGTCAGAGCGCATTTTTAGCGTTATCTTGAAAATGTATGGCAATTGAAAATTACGTTTTTGCATATTTATTGAAGTGTACGCAAAGTGATAGCAACCTAACCCGTGAATTAAGCTAATTACACTAAAAAAAAGAAAAATAATAACAAAAATAAGTATCAATCAAACTTTGTATAAGAACTATCGAAAATTCCAATCAAGTACAAATTATATATTGCAAGACTCTTTTTACTCGACTTTCTAGTTGTTCATTTAAAATTTTAAATTCTTTATACAAGCTGAATTAATTTTATTTTAAATGGACTGCACATAATTAGGCTGGGATCTTGGTGCGTAATTATAATAAATATCTTGCTCAATTCAGATTATGAGCTATAAAATATATGTTGTACATTTTTTAAATTGAGTATTTAACCCAACACAGTATTCCTTTTAGATAAAAAAAAACAGTTTTAAACTAAGAATCTCGCTTATTTTTATTTATTTATCATATTCTTATGTGCTTGATTTGAACACCAAATTTCTCGTTTTGTTTTTTTCAAGTGTACACATGTTTTATTCCGAGTTTTTATTGTGAATTCACTTCAGCTATTCTCTCCTTCTCTCACTTTTGCTCTGTCCCTGTCTCTGTCTGTCTCCATCGAGGATTGCAAAGCCGACGCTCATTTGCACAATTAACAGTTAATAAGCACACCCTTTGGGTTGCACCTGCCTCCCCCAACGGCATACACCCCACTGCCAGACATAACTATCCACAGAACTGGCTAACTGACCCCAAAGCAGATTTGCTGCAATTATTGCGCCACAGCCATGTGCAAAATGTCCTAAGGCGTCTAAGCCCCCCAAATGGCTGGGCAATAATTAAATTATCATTAACGCAGCTCAGATTCCGATTTCGGTTTAGCTAAACCCAATCCAGTGATAACAGCAACTGATCGTAACTCTTTTCTAGATTAAAGAGTATTTCTACTTCATTTAATTTAGCTTACTAATAATAAACAATTGTTATAGATTTCATAAATATGATATATTAATTTATTATATATTATTGAAAACATGTTCTAAAATTTGTTTATGCCATAAGAGAATCGTGCTGCATATTTTCTATATTTTGCGAGTATACATTACAATCTGCACTGTATATTAATGATCCTTGTTCTTAAGATAAAATAGAAAAATTACAAGTTAGGATGCGCTAGTCGAGAGGTTTCGAATAGGAGACGCCATCAACAATTATTAAATACTTGCTGGTTTTATAGTCTCTCAGATCGACAGGACTAAATTGACTCGTGTGAGGATGCTAGTTAGGATTGCATAAGCTTTATAAGGAATGATATGTTTCCTTTTGTTTGTGACATACTTTTGCACTTTTTGTGGTTCTGGGTTTTGTATACCCAACAATTAAACAATAGCAACAACAATTAAATATAGCTTTAAATAAATATAAAACATGAAAGAATAATAACAATAACAATATGTGTCATATTTCAATTTGATTCAAACAAAATTTTTGATAGCGACACAGTTCGTTGTTTATTAACAAACATATTGTTATTGCAATATTAAACAATATATATGTGAAAGATATATATTGATTCTACTCAACTGTGCTGTTTTAATCTCTACTGCGCCAACACATTAAGGCAAAAGCCAATACAACGCCGATTTATATACTTTTCGAGTTAAAATTGAAACCAAAAACCGATGCTAAATGAGGAACTCAAATGCGTGTGTGTGTGTGTGTGTGTGTGTGTGAGTGTGCATAAGTGTGTGTGCACATATTTACGCAACTGTACCTAGTGGGTGTACTGAGAAGTGAGGTGTGTGTTATGAGTGTGTGTGCTTAACAAATCCAGGCATTTGCCAGGAAGAGGCAAGTGGTGCAAATGCTTAAATTCTCATTAGGCGCATTAGTAGCGCTGACCAAGCGATTGCCCCAACAGACACCTGCCACACCTGCCACAAACCGCGCCTAAATTCAATAATAATAATTGATTGCTTATTACAAATATAACAGCAACAAAGCTTGCATATGTGACTCAAATTTATATGTTTCACAAATTTGGGGTGAGTATCGCTACATTTCGGCCATTTGCTAATATTTACGCATTAGTTATTTACAGGCGGGGGTTGTGTGGTTGTGGGTGTGTTGTGGCATGTTGCACATGCATAGCAAACCATAAGTCCCAGCTATAATTGCTGATTGCACCTGGCATAGATACAGAGACTCAAACATGAGAATCGACAGTTTGGGCTGCATTAAATTTTCATATTTTCATTTTGGTTTTAAGCATACACACAGATACACACACACACACACACACACACACACACACACACACACACACACACACACACACACACACACACACACTCACATATACATTTTAATTATTTACTTCATAATTATGCGAAATCACGAATTACATTAAAATCACTTTGTAATGTTGATTTGGTTTTCATATAGTGCACTGTGTGCTTATTTCTATTATATCCGCACTTGTATCGCTTATTTAGCTAAGCGTTGAGAAATTGTGATTTCATACGTAAATACCCTGTAAATATTTAAATTGGGTCAACAGCAAAAATAGAGATGACGAATAGTGAATTCTAAACTGATGAATTTAGCGCCAAGTTCAGGCGTAATTAATTATTTGTTATTAATATATTCAAATCTTTCTGTGATGCTCTTTTAAAAGGGAACTATTTATATACATGAAAGAAATAAAGCTATAATTTTTCTTAATGCTTATTCTTAAATAAATTCGACTCGCGACTAATTAGCACAGATGTTATTCGATAATTAATTTTCTCATTTAAGTATTTATCATGTAATCCATCACTTTTCATTTTATTTTAAATTTTAATTTAAGTATTCACTTTTAATTGTATCTTATTAACTTTGTTACATTAAATAAATAACTCCAAATAATGGCAAGTGGGTTTGCACAGGGTGCTTTCTAGTCTGTCATTTGTATTTATTTGTATATGTTTGTGTATACCACGCAGAAAAGAGTAATTAAAGTCTCAAAGGACCACTTCTTGCAAGGGCAAGCAATTCAAATCTTGAGGGCAGTTACGGAATGCTCATCAAATAATTGGTTTGGGGAAAACCCCAACAAAAACAGGCGATAGAAACACGAGTATCGCCAAATCACTGCAATCAAACACTCGATCTGTGGCAATGTATTCTGATCGCATAGTTAAGCAGATTTTTGGGCTGTTCTTGTTGCTGCTGGTTTTGGGCAGTGGAGATACTCTGGCCGCCAACCATTACTGCCACAATGTGCAGGATGTGAACCGTGGATTCGATCTGTGCTTTTTCGGTTGTTAACCACTTGCAGTGGTTGTACTTGTTGTCAGATTCAAGAGTTTGCTGTCCGTTTTATGCCGGGTGCCCCGTATCCTTGGTCCAAGAGGACAACCTAGATACACCCAGATATGACATTTTAAATTATTTCTTAATAATTATTTACTTAATTATTATTGTTTATTTCATTTTAAGTATCCTAAGTAATAGGTACATAAATTCTTCATCGAAAGATAATTTATTCACCAATCACGAGTTTGATAAACATTGACCAAGCCACATGCCTATTAATTTTTTTACAACATTCTCAGAAATCTTTATCTTTATCTGATCGAAAACAAAAGTGTTGAATGTGGAATTTTATTAATGTTTTTTTTTTTTTAAGTGAACAAATGATATTTATGATAATTTATTCATATTTAAATTATTTCTTATTATTTATTTGATTATTTATTATTATTTATTTCATTCCCAACGTGTGTACATAATGATTTGATCGAAAGATTATGCAGCCAACAATCACGAGTTCCACTGATACTGACATTGACTAACAATATGGCATATGACAATTATATTTCTTTATCTCGGACACTATTTCCCAGTCCCAGCAATCGCAAAGTGAAAATCTTTTTAAACATTCAAGTGTATAATGAAGTTGTGTACATTTATGTAGCAGAGAGCAGCTCTAATTTCAGAAAGAATTTATATTTCTGATGAGCATCAAAAGTCGAGTTGATTTTGTCAGTTCTCGTTTACCATATGCAGATGAAGTGTAATTTTATCAATACCTGCCTCTGTTGCGCGAATGTAAAACAAACAAAAAAAAACTTGTTTTTGGAAATAAAAAAATTATTTTAAAATGTCTAAAAATGAGAAAGGCTTGCTTTAAATCGACGACCGAATAAAATATAGTGCTTACTTCTATTTTTTCAAATATATTATCTATAATTAAAAACTCGGAGCTGTTTGTTTATTTAGAGGCTGTCAATTTCTCAAATTCAAGTCGATTTAGTTTCTAGTGTATTCTCCGCCAGCCTGCTTGGATTTAAAACCATTCTCTACTAGAACATTAAAAATTTGATATCTGTTGGCAGCTGGCGTTGACTGTATTACTGTATTACTTTATTAGTATTATTTTTCCCAAACACGCATTTGAAATTTGTTTTTCTTTTAACTGACTTTCAAAATTGGAAGATGATTGAGTAGAGTCAAAAACCGAACTGCAGCTAAACCAGAAGCGCGACGAGTGGAATCCACAAATCGAAGAGCCGCACAGCAAGCTGAGCAACTGTGGCAAGTTTGGGTTGTGGCATAATGTTGAGCTTTCTGTTGGTTGCCGTTTTGCTGGGTCAGCTGGTGAATCCAGTGCTCGGTGAGGATTGCACCGCGTTGGCAACCACCAACACCACCAGCACCACCTGTGGATCGATGAGTGCCAATGGTTGTTGTGCCAAGGGCTGTATACGGAATGCAATGGGCCGTTGCATCGCCGAGGAGTGCACTGGCAGCTGGACGGGTTGGTTGAGTCGACCCGTGACCATGTCCTGTTACTTTCACTGGTTCCTACTCATCTTTGGCGCCATTATCGGTCTCATCATGGTCTTTCTCATCGTCCTCAATCTGGCATTTGAGGTGCGCCGGTGTCTGAGAAAGCGCCAGCGAGACAATCGACAGAGCAGATATGTGCGATTCAGCCCGAGGAGTAGTCCGAGCAGCAGCAATGTCTAGGTAGTGATTGGCAGTGGGACAGGAAGTGGAAGAGAGTGGGTATCTGGAGTAGCTGGTGAAGTAACGGCATCAAATCGAGATGTTAATGCACATGCGTGCGGCATAAAAACTGTGTGCGGGATTTGGCATAATCTACAATACATTAGCGGTAGCTTTGCTCTGGCTTTCAATTCAATTCGTTGGGTATCTCAACGAAATCCATGTAAATTACGATTTGGCACCTTTGCCTGCCACACACACACACACACACACACACGTACGGAGTGAGAGCGAGAGAGAATGAGTCTCACGAATCCCATTACATAGTAGTTAAAAGCTGATTAGGAAATACTTGCGGCTTGGTTAAAAAGAAATAACAATAAATGGCACATGTGAAATGCTTACTTAGCATCCTTCTAGAAGAGCGGGGCGGCGGCGGGGGCGGGGCGGGGGCGCTGTTTCTCCTGGGGTGACAACAAAAAATTGTGGCAACAAAAAAAAAGAAAAGAAAAGAAAATTCGCAACAACTCAAAGTCAAAGGTGCAATAACCCAAAGGAACATAAAAGCAAATGGCTGCGGGTTGTCTCTATATAAGTAGATATACATACATATATACAAGCATATATATATAAATATATATATATATCCATACAGTTGTGATAAAAATAATAGCACAACTTACGTTGTTCAAATGCTGATTTTTAATACTCTGTATTGTATTCCCCTATAAATGAAACTTAGAATTGCCACAGGAATTCTTTAAAATACATAAATAAATATTTATTCTGTTATAATTTGAATAGAAAGGAGCCACTCACGCACTTTATGGAAATAGTTTATTTGTTTATAATTTTCATAATTAAAAGTGTAAATTTGAAAAAAAATGTTATTTCTTTTTCTTTACATTTTTCCATAAAATAATTTTTTTCTAAATTTTAATTTTTAGTTCATTTTCATAAGTTTTAAACTGTGAATAAGATATTGTTTTTCTTATTTTTTGTCAGAGCGTTCTTCCATTTCTGAAAACGTATTCATGAAGTTCTTAAGCTTGTAAATTCAAGGATACTTTCGGAAACATTTATTGTAAGTGAGTGATGCTATTTATTTTTCGCAACTGTACAGATATATGTATGTATTGGATAGGTATGTAATGCTGCGGTAAAGATAACGCGCACACACACACACACACAGACACAGAGACGCATTCAGCCATGTAGTCAAAGCCAAACCGCGCAGAAAATGAAATGGAAAATATTGCCATTGAGCAGCAGGGGAAAATAAAAAAGAAATAAACGAGCCAAAACGGAAAAGCTGCGCCAAAAAAGGTTTGTAGTCGTTATGTGTGTGTGTGTGTGTGTGCTGGAGTGTGTGTGTGTCTCGGGTAGAGCAGATTTAGAGGTTGCTTATGTGTGATTTAGTGTAGCACGCGCGAATATGGCGGCGATAATTCTTTAAAAATTGGAAATTGTTTTCCAATCGATTTCGCATTTAGCCAAAAAGCACTCTACACTCTACACTCTACACACACACACACAGCACACACACAGATATACAGAGAAACACCTACAAGTAGAGGAGCGGAAAATGTCTTTTACAGCTACCCCATACATTTATGCATGTATGTGTGTGTATCTGTGTGTGTGTGCCAGTTTTCACAAAACATTTTATAAAAATGTACAATGTAAAAGAATAATAAAAAAAACATATTTTGTTATTTTTCACCTGGTTGAAGCTTTGAAAAGGATTTGGGTAGCTGAAATCATGGATTTGGATTTGGATTTAGCTTTTGTGTATAGTTTTAGTGGATGGAAGGTGAGAAGCGAATGTTTGTTGCCAAAGTGCAAAATGATGAAGATAGAACACACACAATGCCGAAAGTCAATTCAGCAACAAATTTTCAAATTGACTGAGATTATGAAAACAAGCAGCACTAAATAATCAAGGGGTAAAAAGCATAATTTGTATACAATTACAATATCAATTTCTAAGCAAATTATTATAGAATCATTACTAAAATCATTACTAAAATATACTGATCAAGTAAAGACATACGACATGATAAACTGTGAATGAAGGTGCTGTTGCTCTTAAGGCTTTTCGATTGTTTACAGTTTGATGGCCACTTTAAAATATTTTTATAATATGCTTTCTCGCTGTCTCCAGGTAAATTAGAATAATTCTTGCTAATTTAAAATATATTTCTATATGCAGAAGAAAAGAAAATATCTTTATGCAAAAAAGTCTAGGCTGGAATATAAGCAAGTTTTTGGCTTACCAATTTACATTCTCAGCGCTCATTCAAGTTTATATAAAAGCGATTTTCATTGGAAAAGTAACAACAATAACAACAACAACAACAAAAATGAGAACAATAACAAACAGTTAGGCTGTATAGATAGATATAGTGTGGCTCATTGTGTGTGGTGTACAATGACTGCTACAATGGGCAACAAAAGGTTAGATAGACACACACACAAATACAAACACAAACACACACACACAGCAAGGGGGCGTGTTTCGGTTAAAGTTACGTTAAGGAGTAAATGGGTAGAGAGAGAGAGAGAGGGAGTGGGAGAGGGTGGACGAAGGGTATGAGAGGGGAGAGAGTAGAGCCAAAGCACGCTGCGTTGGAGTGGGCGAGTCGTGACATATTTTATTTGCACAATGACAATGCGAGTTACTCGGCAGACGACGACGACGACTACTACACACACACACACACACACACACACACACACACACACCCACACGCCATTACGCAAACACACCCCAGCAGTCACACACACACACATACAGACAGAGTTACAGTTAGATCTGTATAAAATGTAAGACAAGAAGAGAGAGTGCGAAGCTGGGGGAAACGCAGCGCACAAAGTAGTAAAATAAGTGCAAAGGATAATGCGAATTGAAATGACAAAACCCAGAATAATCATTGGCGCCACACTCAGCAGCAGGAGTGAGAGATAGAGACAGAAAAGAGGGGGGTGAGGTGTAGGGTAGACGGGGACGAGTTGGGGTACTCACGCACAGTGGTTTGAGTTGCGCTCTTTTGTGCTGATTTTTATTTATGCCTTTTAAGTAAATTAAAATTGAACTCATTTTCGTTTTTTTTGGTCGCTCACATGACAATATTGTCAATTTTATTTTTGCCACACATTTTTGTTGCTTTGCTTTTCTTTCTTTATTTTGATTTTTTATTGCATTTCCGTTGACTTAGTCCTTTTGCTTGAGCATTTGGCGCTGTAACTCGTAAAACAATTTTTATGTGTTTTTTATTTACCCAACGGCAGCCATGCATGACCTCAATATCGTTCCTCTCTCTCACTCACTCTTACTCTTATTGGTGCTGGCTCGTAACATGCTTTTAATGTGCGCCATTTTATTTGCCACAAAACCGACACACGGCGCCATTAAAAAGCCATAAGCTTTGAGCCTCAAGCTTCTTCTAGCTGCTGCAACTTTCGTGCCGGACTCGCGCTTAGAACGTTATTAGAACCTGTTCCCCTCTCACTCTCGCCCTCTCACATTCTAGCGCACTCTCTCTCTCTCATTCTCTTTCACATATTGCCTGCCTGTTCTCGGCCATAAATTGTGTGCGTTGCTGCATTTTGATTACAATTTTTATGATTTTTAGGTCAAAATTTGCCAACATAAAATGGCCAAAAGTAAATTTGAAATAAATAAAGTGGCCCCCACAACAACAACCACAGCAACAGCAACAACAATAAGCACAACAAAATGGTGTCGTGTTTTATGTGTGCCCTTTTTGTGCCATAAAAGGCAACATATACAATACCATATGCTTACACACAGAGAAAACGGGGATCCTTTCTTTTCAGAAAATCTTTAAAATGGAGAATCTACTACCTGAAAATATTGTTGCTTTAAAGAGGAAATATGTAACAAAACAGAAAAAACAATTTTATCTATCTGAATAATATTGTATATTACTGATTTTTAAATTTTAGCCTCACTTCGCATAAAGATTCCACAATCTGAAAATAAGAATAACATTCTTAGTTTTGAAAAGTGAAGTTGTTGATGGCAAGTAGGAAATAAGATCGATTCTTGTCAAAAAGTTATACAATCTGAAATCAACAATCATACAATCAACATAATTCATTCTTAATTCTTGCAATTGAAAATGGTCGTGACAAATAAAAAGACGACAAACTTGTGAATAAAGTCTCTACAAGGACAACAAACTGGTTTTAGGTTTAATTATTGTCTCTTTAATTTAATTACGTGATTTTAATGGTTCCTAAAAAAAACATTTGACCTTGAGCTAGCAAAATACATATTTTAATTATAAGACAGAGGTCACAACAAACAATAAAAACATTTAATTGGTCACATTATTTTAATTTAATTACAAATGTGTATATCTAAACTTTTTGTAAAATGACGTTAAATAAAAAAGAATAAATTTAAGTTCTCGGTTCTAGATTTTGACCTCAATTTAAATTCAAGTTTTATTTTTTTCTGCGTGTATCAAGTTGAGGTCCAGTTCCGTTTTGCAATTCTTTGGGTCTGGCAGCATTTCGAGTTTTTGGTTTGGTTTGGTTTGGTTTGTTTATTTTGCTTGAGTCGACCATGTTTATAAGTTGCGAATTATTTTGGCTTTTGGCTCATATTTCATTTGCATTTAATGAGCCCTAAAGCTGCGCCTGCTTGCCGAATGGCTCGTAAAAAGTGTTGCAAATTGAATTTGCAGCTGGCCAAGCTTGCCGATGTCAGCCAGCCGAAAGACTCATTAGATAGCCAACTTTCTAATGGCCTGGCTAAGCAGGTGCCATACATTTAACCAGGCCTAAATTCAAAACAAAGTGAGGGGAGTTGGGGTGCAGTAACTTCAACTGTGTGCGTGGCAAGATAAGAGTGGCAAAGATTTATTGCCAACGCAATGAGTTAAGAAAGACAAGTACCCAAAGCAAAAATACAACAACAAATCATGATGACGATGACGTTGACGAGATTCCATGTAACAACAAACAAAATACGAAAATAAGAAGCAGAACAACAACAACAACAACAACAATGCAACAACAGGAATAATAATGATGAAGCTGCCGCACACTGACAAACTAAATGATGGAGAATGATGCCACAACGAGTCGAGTCGAGTCGAGTCAAGTTGAAAGCAGCTTCTCCCATTTTGCCTGCCTGCTGGAAGAGTAAAAAGGGATGAGGAAAGGGGGCAAACCGGAATTGGAAGGTTGGCAGGCAAATCATGGAATGGCTGACAGCAAAGTGTTTGTTGCTTTTGTTGCTTTTGTGTTGTGCGTGTCTGTGTCTGTCTCTCTTGCCTTTGTCTCAGGAGTATTTCAAGATGGCGCTGCTTGCAAGCACATGCTCCCATACAAACATTTACATACTTATTTATATGTACATACAGACACACACAACTCACAATGACAGCAGCTGATAATTGATATAGCAGATTAATCATAATGTAAATTTGCAGAATTTGAGCAAATAGTTTTAGGCCATACTTTAATGAAGTTGTGGGCAAGTATGTAATAGGCAGAAGGAAGCATCTGCGACTCCATCAAATAAATATATTCTTGATCAGCATGAACAGCAGAGTCGATTTCATCTCTATAAAGGATCGTATCTCAGAGACTACAAACCTAACAAAGTTTAAATTTGAAACGATATTTTTATTTAATTTTAAGTATTTATGACTTGGTATCTCCTAATCGAGCTCTCTCGTCCAAAGCATTCTAGCTTGTTCACACAACTTCTGGTCTTAAAGTTTATAAGAAATACTATTAACTTGTGTGTCAAAAATCATATTAAATAATTCACAAATTTGCAAAAATATATATATATATACTTCTATGCTTCTATATACTTCTTATTCATAAGTCTCTACCATGTGCTCTTTCTTGTTAAAAATCCAAAACCTTATCAAAGATTTACGAATTTATAACATTTACATTCTCATTATAATTATAATTATAATATTATAGTTATATATACTTTTCTTGGACAACTTCATTTGCAATGCATTTCAGATACTTTTTATGCTATGAAAATTTGCTTATTTGACTACAAAAGGCAGATTGTAAATAAAACTGAGAGTAGATATATTCAAATATTATATACTCGTATATATATTAATGCAGCAAATTGATTGTCAGCTTTGAGTGCCACTTTAAGTCAGTGTCATTGCAAGCATCTACTTATGTATGTGCATAAAATGAACACAAACAAATATCATTCGCTGTAAATATATATGTGCATATACATATAATTGTGATATATATATATATGTATATATGTATTTGGGTTGGCATGTTTGCTGATTTTAATTGAAGCTCATATATATTGCTGCTTGTGCCAGGCTGAGCATGATTAACAATAATTAGACTTGGCATTAATTACGCCAAAAAGTTAATTACGCATTGTCATTCATTGTGTGGCGCAATGCGATAACGTTCCCAGATACTTTCCACACACATCTCCATCTACATCTATTTCCCTGAAAACATTCCCCACATCCTTGCCAGCTCGCTGCTCATCCCTAGTCCTCACTATCCATGCTTCGTTTAGCTGTTTATTCAAGCAATTTATTTGCTAATTTCGTGCATGGCAATTGCAATTTGATGGGCGAGGGCGGGGGTTAACTTTTTTAAGGGGCAAGGGGGCAATGGGGTACTAATAAAGTTCTTAAACAGCAGGCTGGAATCTTATTAACCCTTTGACTTTGACGTGGAGACGTCTCGAATGAAAAGCGGCCGCAATAAAATCAATCTTATTAAAACATTAACAGCGGGCAGAAATGCGAAAATAAAATAAATCAAATGGCTTGGCCCATCTCCCCTAAAACCCCCTCGACCCCCTGTGCATTGAACGACGCTTAACGCAGCAGGGGTTGGGGTGGGGGTGTGGGTTGGGGTAGGTGTTTCTTTCGTCCCTCGGCCGACTCGTGCCACTTTATTAGCCTGCCTTCAATCAGCGGCAAGTGAAGCGTCGGCAGCCCAGCATATGAAATTCAAATTTGATGCCCAGCCCTGTGCTCTAAGCACAGATCCCTGAACCCTCTGCACCCTGTACCCCAGCACCCTGCACCCGGGAACCACCCCCCATTGGGCATTTTGCATAGAACAAGAAGAGTAGCATCAGCAGCGGCATGTCCTTTTATTATTATTTTTATTGTGCGGTGATTTTCTGCCAAGGGGGAAGGTTGGCGATTGTCATTTTGTCGGTCGGTCGGTCGGTCGGCCGTTCGGTGGGGTGCATATAAATTCGACATAATTTCATTGTAATGAATAAATTGATGGATGGCACATCCTGCCACCAGTTTCCGCCCCCTTCTCCATTCCATTCAGCTGCTAAATTAAACACTTGCCACCAGAACAAACCGCAGGGCAAAAAGCTCTCCATTCGTCTCCAGAGTCCGCAGCTGAAAAACAACCTGTGCATAAATTACAGCTTGATTTTTTAATTTTGCATTTTTCGAGAAACAAAATAACTCATTATTCATAAATGCGAAATAAAATTATTGTTGTTTTTTTCATAATTTTTATTGTTCTTTTTTGGTTTCACTTTTTTGTTTTTGGTTTGATTTAATTTCTATAACTAGTAATATTAAGTGTACAATTATTAAATACATATATATACATATATATGTATATATATATATATATATATTTATATGTGTTGTTGTTTTAGTAGTTTTCTCATTTTGTTCATCTATTTGTTGTTGTTTATACGACTAGACAACTCCTTAGAAACTGCTACGGTTTTTGTTTTGTGTTTCGTTTTTGATATATTTTGTTTACAATACATTTTTTGACTTTGATCTTGATACGTTTTCATTATACAATACATATATTTTATACTATATATATATATAAATATATTAATATTTGGTATATGTGCTGTCAAAACAAAAATTGGCTTTTAAACTATAGGCGGAGTTTGAGTTTTACTTTTTATACTCTTGCAGAGGGTATTTGAAAATTTGTGAATGAAAGTGTCAAATCCGAAAATGGCAAATATCCATCGATTTATCCAACTATGTGAACTCTGCCAGTATTTGTAATATCTGGATAGAACTTGAAATTTATTCCTATTTTTGCGGCAGTCAGAATGTGTGTCAGAATCGGACTACAATAAGTAACAAAAAAGTCGGACTACAGTATAGGAACAATCGGTTGGCTTCTTAAATTTACATTGTAATTTTTAAATATTGTATTAATCCGCTCTGCAAGTGTATGTTATCTTCGGCTTGCCCAAGTTAGATCTTCCCTCTTGCTTGAAATTTTTAGTTAAGCGCCTCACAGTAAAGATTTTTTGGTTTTGTTTTAGTTTTTGTTGCGCAGAACATTTTAATTATTATTATTTTTTTTTTTGCTATTTAGTTAGTATAGCTAATTAGTTCAATTAGTTAAGAGCGAACTATTTACTTATAAATACAGCTTGCTGCCTATAGCTAAATATTTGCTTTATATGTACAAAACACTTAACATTATACATTATACGTTTTTTTTTATTATTATTTCTTGTCTTGCTTTTTTCCTTTTTTAATTTAAATGAACATAATTGGCATTTAATCTCAACGCAGAAATGCAAAATATATACATATATATATATCTATATATATATTCATGTGTTTGTATGTATTAAAAACACAATTATCAATTTGTAATTAATTTTTCGTCCTTTCTGGCTGGGCGCTTAATACCAACTAATTAAAACTGCACACAAAGTCGGCCTCATTTTTTTTTGGTATTTGCATCTTTTTTTTGTTTTGTTTTATAAATGTAATTATTGTTCTTCAAAAAAGTTGTATTTTTCTGTTGTTTTTGTTTTTTTTTGTTGTTTTTTTCTTCTTTTATTTTTGCCACTTTTACTGCATCTAAAATTTAATTTAAATACGCTTAATTTTAGGGGATTTTTATTTATTTTTTATTTTTTGGTTTTTGCTGATTTATGCAGTTTTACAATAACAAATTGTTAATTATTTATGTTATAAGTAGGCTTGATTTAAATATTTATATATGTACTCACATATATATTTTTTGTTGTTTTTTTTTTATATATATATATATATAGATTTTTTTTATGTATATTTACTTAGTTCAATCGATGATCTCCTCATCCACATCGTCGCCGTTGTCGTTGTTGCTGGAGGCGCCGCCAGCAGCACTAGCTGAAATTAAACCATTGGCGCCCAATGGCGATTTGTTGTTGTCATCATTGTGGGCAACCGAAACGCCCCCCTCCTCGTTGCCACCGCCTCCGCCCAGACCCAAGTCGCTATGATCCAACAGCAGATTGTTGTTGTTGTTATTGTGCAACATGTTGTTGCCATTGCTGTTGTTGTTGTTGTTTTGATGCTGTTGCATGGCATTGCCATTGTGCTGGCCGGAGAAATGTTGCAAGTGGTGCTGATGCTGATTAAGCAGAGCACCGAGAGCGTTTTCTCAGACAACATCCGTGACGCCATATTGGCAGGCGGACAAACCGGCCGAATTGGAGCGCGACACTGGCGATGGGGCCGAATAGGGGCTGCTGAAGCCTGTGGCATGTTGTTTCGCTTTGAGGCGCAACGTAGCGATGCTCGAGGACATGCTGCTGCTCATGCAGGGCTCCGCGGCGGTGCGATACATATACGGATTGGCGGGTGTCGTATACGGACATGGTGCACCAGCCACGCCCACATTCGTATTGGTCAGCGTCGAGCCCATCGAGCCCGGCAACATGGAATTATTCATACTGACTGCCACACCACTGGCACCCGTATTAAAACAATTGACCGAATTCTGATGATGATTAGTGGTCACCATCGAGCCCAACGGATTGACGGGCCACGGGAACGGTTTGGTGCCCAACGGGGATGGCACCTTGGTCCAGTTGTTATACGGATACGATGAGTACAGTGAATCATCTGCAAACGGTTGCATGAATTGTGTTCCAAATCCACTCTTGAAATCCGCAGCGGCAACAGCGGCATTCATTGCGTTCCTTTCACGTTTGCGCCACTTGGCCCGTCGGTTTTTGAACCACACCTGTGCAGATAGAGAAGAGGAAGAGTCAAGGCATGAGTACACTTAGCTAAAAAATATACTACATTTATTAGAATTGAAAATGTTTGACTAACATTAGAGTGAAGACTGACTTAAGTCCTTTTAAGAATATGTCGTAAACGGTGGGAAATTTATCTCTCTTTCAAGCAAGAGCAAAAGCATTTATCTTTAAGAAAGATTACACTTAGCTAAAAAAAGTATTGACTGCATTTCTAAGCTAATTACTGGAGTCCAAGATGTTCGAGTAGTATTAAAGTAAGCAATAAACCAACTCTATTTAAGAATATGCAGTAAGCAGTAGAAATTTTTACTTCCTTCCACTTGGCCAGTCAACAGAATTTTTCTCTGACTATATCCCAGCAAAGAAAGCGTAGAGCTAAAGGAAGAGTACACTTAACTAAGCAATACTAATTATATCTAAAATCAAATTATTAGAGTCAAAACTGTTTGACTAATAATAAAGCTAGGAATGATGTATATCTTTTGAAGTATAACCAGTTAACTTTGAGGAATTCTACAAACATTACACTTGGAAGAGTAAAAGATATAGTAGATGAGTACACACCCTAAATGATTAGGGTAGAAAATCTTCAACAAATATTAAAGTTAAGAATGATTTATAACATTTTGTAGAATATGTTTGGAATTTTATCTGCCATAGCAACACAATTTTTACTTGAGTATTTAAGGGCATAAGATGAGTACACTCAGCAAAATACTCAAATCATTAGGGTAGGAAATCTTTGACTAATATTTAAGTAGAGAATATTTGATCACTTTTTAAGCATAAACAGTAAACTTCTTCTAGAAAGCAAATAGAGTATATTTCTACTTAAATCAGGGTAAAAAATCTTCTACTAATATTAAAATAAAGAATGACTTATAAATTTTTTTAGAAACTGGCGTAAATGTTGGGAATTGTGTCTCGCATAGCAACGGCACTTTTCGTCGAGTGTGTGCGGGGCATGGCTCTGTGTGGCAAGTTAGTTAAAGTTTTAAAAGCTTGCGGCAGCCATTTTCTTTTATTGCGTCGCCGTGCCGCATAATTTATTATATTGCCGCCAACTTGAAAATTTATGTATCCGTCTGTCGTATGTCGCTCGCGAATGTTCATATATATATATATGTGTGTGTGTGTGTATGTGTGTTGGTGTGTGTGTGTGCGAAAAACTCCCCCAAAATGCAAACCCCATTTCCGCAGCCAAGTTATACCCCCAATGGCTGGCGCAAAGGGGGCGCTACGTAATACGCATGTGCAGTAATTATAAATACAAATATACATAAATACTCCCTGCCGTTGTTGTTGTTGCTGTTTTTGCTGTTACTCTTGTTGTTGTTGGTGTTGCCTTTCTTTTTTAATGGAGAGCTTTATATAAATAAACTCAGCGTGCCAACCCCAAAAAAAAAGAAACAACAACAACAACAACAAAAGAGCCAACAGAAACTGTATACAGAGCATTTAAGTTGGGGAGCACACAAAAAATAAATCAAAATTATTTTGCAAACAAAAAGTACAGAAAGCAACAAAAAAAAAAAAAACAAAATAAAGCGAAAACAAAAACAAAAGCGAACAAAAGCAAGCAAGTAGATAAAAAACAAAATGGCAACTTTGTAATTTATTGCTGAAGTTTTGCGCAGCGCACACAGATACACAGATACTCAGCCACAAATACAGATACACAGATACATAAGATACTGACACTCGAGGTTTGGGTTTGGGTTTGAGTTTTTGGGGATTTTCGAACAGACGCCACAAATGGCAAAGGCTTTTCTGATGAGTTTCTTTTTATATTATTTTAGAGGATACTTTCGGTTGGCTGAAAAATGCAGCGAGCGACTTTAAGACAATATTTTCAAGTAGTTTTTAATTAAAGATATTTATCTAGAATTGATCAATTTACTATATAACTGCTGTATTTCAGGAGACTGGCTTACGGAACCTTGGCAATTATATAGATTGATATATACTTGTATAGAATTATTATAATTTGGGTAGTAGAATTGATCAGCTTGCTGCTTTAATAATTTGAGAGTTTTAACCAATTATGATGTAGGATTTTTGAGACAACCTTAAAGAATTTTGTCATTAGTTGGAATCTTTCAAATGAATCTTGAATTTTATAATTGATATTCATCTATTCAATTGTGTTGTGTGATTTGTCGGTATTAAAGGCGAGTTAACTTGAGAAGTTATGGAATCTTGAATGTTATACATGATATTCATCTAGAATTTTATAATTTGTTGTAAGTGTTTAAAAAGCAATTTCTAGATTCTTTCGCAATAATCAAATTCAATTTGAACAAAATTTAGAAACTCCTAACAACATCTAATTAATCTGGAGGAGGTTGTAATACTATAAGTATATATACAACCTGTCCCATGTACAACTTTATACTTCATGAGAGAGCAGTTTTATTAACTTGGTTACCCCTAAGGTAACTAAGCCATCTGGATTAGTTTTTTCCCAGATCTGATTTCAAGTTACGCTTAAACAATTGTAGCTAAAATGGTATTTCCACATTTTTCCAGCTAGTTGTTTCCCAGGCAGACAGTGTTGTAGTCGTAAATTTGCAGTGGCAATGTTCAGGTAATTAAACCAGCTCAAATTTTGGGCACTTTCATGCAATGCGCTTTAGCGCTTGTTGCCGCATTGCCACATTGTATCTTAAATCAGCGCACAATTCACTGGGGTTGCAATTTATGGGCCTTGTCTCGTGCCTCGTGCAACATTGCCTGCCGTAACTAAATTTGGACACGCGTATGTATGCAAAAACTGGGCCTAAAACTGAACTGTCTGGTTGAAAATGTTTTGTTTGTTTTGTGGGAACCGAAGTTGAAGTTTTTGGTTTGTTGTTGTTTGGCTCGTGGCCAATTTAATGCGCATTTATTTGCTCGGTAATTGCCTTAATCGAATTAGTTGCGCTCAGTTAATTGAAATCGCATGAGCCACACAGAGATTGAGCTGTGACTCTGGTTAAATATTGTCAGCGTGAGAAGGGCAACCTTTAAGTCGCAGCAAACAGGGCATAAATCAAAGTCTTGGCCAATTTCAATATTGCCCAACAGCAGCAATGTGTCAATTTGTCAAGGTACATTGCTCAGCACCATCATCATCGTCATCATCATCATCGTTGGGAAAACTAACGTCATCGATCTCGTCAACTGTCATTTTCACGTATCATTTAGCAAGTTGTTGAAGTTTGGGGCCAACCTAAAAAAAATTGCCAGAGTTTGCATGATGGCAAATTGATGTGTCTGCATATCAACAAAAAAACTCTCTCTGTGTGTGTGTGTGTGTGTGTGTGTGAAAAACCAGCGCAATTTTCCACTCGACGAGCAGAGAGAGAGAGAGAGAGAGAGAGAGAGAGTCCGGAGCACCCGCTGACTCAAGCAGAAAATCCTAATTGGTTTTGATGAAAGCGGCAATGACAACGCCTTTCTCCTTTCTTCTTTCTCCTCTCTCCTCAATCTCCTCGTTGGTCTATGTTTTATGCTGGTGCTGCTTCATCAGGTAAAGTTGTTAAAAAAAATATATATATTACGGGTATAGGAGAAGTGGCCCAATGTGACCATTTGGCAAAAGTTACGGGTCTGTTTTTTGTTTCTAAGCGTCTGTGAGTTTTGAGTGAAGAGCTGCCATTTTGATTGATGGCCACAAATTGCAGCTAAATACGTTTTTTATTTGCTTAATTTGTTGTTGTTATTATTGTTGTTGTTGTTGTTGTTTAGGGCTCTCACTTCTCACTTCCGGGCGAGACTGCGCTTGGCTAGCATGAAATTGAAATTGAAGTGAACATTTTTGATTGCAAACAATTTATTGATAAGCGTTTCGTGTCTCGGGGCTTGCTTATTGTCAGTGAGCGAAAAAGGTCTTCAGAACTTCATTATTGTATAGCTCAGAATATGGCTATATTAAAGACTAAAAATTGTTGAACACTTCGACGTGTTTTATTTTGAGTTTTTATTGGTAAAAAGTAGAGAAAGAGCACATTTTTCTTTCACAAAAATTAAGTAAATTAAGTAAAACTCAACAAAGTGTTTAAAACGCTTAAAAATCATGATAAAATAATCTTTTTATTAATGCTTTAATCAGCTTTGTAACCGCAAGTGCTTCCTAGCATTAAATGTGCTCTGGGTAAACACAATTAATCCCATAAAAAGCTTAAAGCTTAAAGCTCATCTAACTGTTGACACTATTCGCTTCTCGCTTTAACCCATTGACTCGCTTATAAAGTATTTTTTGTGTGCAAACTTTCGGCTAATGCCATTAGTAAAATAAACAATATTAAAGCTCGATTTAACTCCGCCCCTCTCTCTAAATATATAATTGAATTTTGTATGATAAAATTATGTTTTAAATACTTGTTGAACTTATTGATATCAGTTTGTTCAATTGAAAAATACGCTTGGATTACCAACATCAGTGGGGCTTATCCGATTTAAATTAAATAAAAAAATTAATAAATAATATAACTGGGTATATCAATAGAAATGTTGTATCTCTGTAAATATGATTTTATTGTAATCGCGAAATGATGGCAGTTATCGATAAATATAAATAAGATTGAGCTGCATTTCATATATATGTGAATTATCTAGCTCTAATTAAGAATATTAATACTTTGTTTGATCTGATAGATTTCCTTCAGTCATTGTTGCAAGCTCCTACGCTTTATTACACCACATTTTTAATAGTTTCACGTTTAATATTTTTTTGTGAAATATTTATCAACTTCAAGCAACTAGTTACTAACTGAAATGAAGTTCACTCTGTTGCCTAAGCCAAGTACTGCTGTCAACTCTTAACTGGCCATATTGTGGGCACCTTTATGGCCATTCCTTTTAATGCTGCCACAGAAATGGCTTTCCTATAGACAGATAAATGTTGTTGTCTGTTTCCAGGCCATTGCAAACACCTGACCATAAAAAACTGACAGAAAAAGCGCAGTTCGAGTTCAGATTTCAATTGCAGTTTTTTATACACGTCCCAGTTGGGCATTCGATTTGTGTGTGGAGCAACAAATGTTTTTACGAGTTTTGTTTCGGACTGTTAATTGAATTAAATGGCGAGTGCAATCCACTAATGTTTATTTATTTAAAAAAAAAATATAATAATAGAAGAAAAGCAAGTCAGTCGGTTAGCAGAGACAAGCGAACATATTGCCATAATTGCCGGCGCATGTAAATCCTCAGATTAGTTGCCATCAGGGGCGTCTCCCTCTCTGTCTGTCTGTCCGTCTGTCTGTCTGTCCCAGAAGCAACAGCAGCAAAAACATTTCCTGCCTCTGCCCCCATCCCTCCCCTTTGCCAATGCATCGCCTTTGTTTGCCCAGACTGGGCTGCTCTTTTCTACTTTTCTTCTCTTCTGTTTTCTGTTTTTTTTTGACAATTTTAAACCCACCCAGATTTATATGTATATATATTTGTATATATGTTTGTAAGCTGTGAGCTGAGCGAGCTGTAATCCTTTTGTATATTTGATAAATTTTATTGCCTATGCTATTATTGCAGTCAAATGTTATTTTGCCCTAAACCCAAACCCCTCAAAAAAGAGCAGCGCAAGCAGCACGATCATGATCATTAATTCTCGTGCGGTTTCCTAATTCATTAAACAACCCTCGTTTGCCACAATGCTGCTGACAAATTGCCTCGCATTGTTTTGCATTTTATATCTGTGCATACAGTTGGGATAGGGGTAGGGGTTGGCGTCTAAGGGAGGAGGGTTCGCACCCCAAAAGTCAAACTCCGGCAATACGCAAACCTTTTGTGTCATCATCATATATATATAATGGACCATAAAACAAACTGTATCAATATTTTATGCATTGAGCGCAACACATGTTTAGATTGACATAATTTCCCTTCATCCCTTCCCAACCCCCTCATCCATTCCCATCCCATCCCCATTCAGACACTTGTTTCTCTGCTCTGCCGCAGCTAATTTCTTTATAGTTGTCGTCAAGTGTTGAACTATACAAAATTCTTGGCATATGCGCCACCAACAAATTTGCATAGAAAAACCATGAAATATATTTTTTGTATGCCAGCGATTTGTCAACACTTTTATGCATTTATATCTGCGTAAAGTTGAAACAGGCAGATGGTTTTTATATGCCAACTAATTACATTTATATGATACCATATCATTAACGTTTCTCGTTCAATTAATGTCAAACTCGTCTAATGCGCTCAGGGAAAAAGAAGCCAAAGATGTGATTAAATGTAGTCAAACTCTAAAAGCCAATTGAAAACCTTCGTAAATTATTTTGACCAGTTAAGAGTTTCATTATTATGCTATTCATTATTTTAGCTTGCCTAAACTAATTTATTTTTCTTGTTTTTTTGTTCATAGCAAAGATTTCTTTGACACAATTTAAATAAAGTTCTTCTCAGTTAAAAAAAGCTTTATATACACAGAAGAAGTACAGAAACTTATAAATTGTACAATCAAGATACATTTTTATAGTTTAATCATAAATTTAAATTTATATTAAGCAAATTATCTTTCATAATGTATCTGAAAATTGTATCTGCATAGTGTAAAATATATTATTGATTTTTGGCAACATATTTCCATGATATATTTTTCATGGTTAAGCAAGTTAATTTTGTTTTATTAAAGAAAATTCTATTGTTGACTTTTAGAGCATATACTCATAATTTTAATTTTACACAATCGAAAGTTGTACTAGGTTATGTAATATTTGGCGCGCTACAATTAATCTTTACTTTGTAAAGGTACTCCACTCGATTTTCAAGTACATACTGACTTACATTCTCTATTATTGAATGTATCAGAGATACAAGTAGCTATTCTTTTTTTTTGAGTGTGCAAAATATGTTGGAATGCACATCAAATGCTGATCGGCCACATCGATCAATCGGGCGTCAAGTCGAGACCGTGTCTCCTAATAATGTGCCCCACAATCGTATCTATATCTATCTATGTGTAGCCGTGTCGTGTCGCTGTCTTGACTGACAGACAAACTGACAGACGGACTGACGGACAGATGGACAGATGGACAGACAGAGTAAATAGATATGCATGATATTGGTTAGCTATCATCATCGGTCTATAGATATTCTATAGATATTTGCCACGCATATTTGCCGCTTGGCGCCACTTATGGGCATACAACTTTAGCTCAATTGTTTACCAACTATCGTTTACAAACAATTACAACTGTTGTCGCCCAGATACCACAAACAATTACAACTGCCCCACCTACCCAACCACCTTGCCACTATCTTACAAATGCTTGAGACTGTCAATGGCTGTTGTGTGGCAATTGGCGTGGCATGTTCAAACAGCTGCGAGGCAATTTGATGATAAGCTTGCAACTATTCCGCGGTGATTCTCGGCCCAGTTTACACTGGAGTCGACTGGAGGGCCATAAATGTGGCAAACGCTGCAAACGCTGCAAACTGCGCCAAAAGTTTTTAGCCACAAATCGAGGCGGCAATTTATGGCAAGTTTGCCACTGCATTGTTAAGCCCAAAACCGGCGATGCTGCAACACCAGCCACAGGCCTCGTTGCAACATAAATTTATACACACACACAAAATGGCGACGGGTTTCGGTTATTTCATTTTTTTTTTTTGTGGTCAGCAGCGCGTTTAAGCTGCGCGAATTCAAACGGCCTAAAAGAGGAAAATGGTTGCTTGCCACGAATATATTTACGAGTTGCCACTGCCATTTTGCATTGTGTGTGTGTGTGTGTGTGTGCCTGGTGTGCAGCTACGTGCTGCGGTTGCATTGCGGTCATTTTGGCCACCGCCGCAGTAATTGCCGCATAATTGCACACAGCGCACAAAATTGATGTTGCACTTGCTGCTGCTGCCTCGACTGCCTCGACTGCCTCGACTGCTGCTGCTGTTTACAATTTGTGGCTTTGCAATTAATATGAAATGTACACAGAGCGAAAAATACATAATGAAAGGAACACATTTGGCCTGGGCTTGATTAAGTACTTTGCGCTTGAGCAGATCGTGTTTTAATTGTGCTGCTTGCACTTGGCTTAAGAAAAGGCCAGATTTAAAATACTTCCGACTTGTTTTCCAATGAATTTCTAAATATATGAAAAATATGTTGTACAAAGTTGAAGGGCTTGCCTCAAACTGACAATCCAAATATGTTGTTGTTTTATTTCTTAGAAATATTTTCCATTATTAAGAAATCAATTTCTAAGAAGTAGTATGCAAAATGAATGAAATTTCTGGCTCCGTCATACAATATGAAAAAAAATCGCCGAAAATTAAATTATTTATTTCTAAATGTTAGAGATGTATACCTTTAAATTGAGTAAAGAAAACATTTTTTCTTAGAAATACACTTTCTGAGTAATAATCTGCGAAAATCTTGGCAAAAAAAAGTATGTCGAATTTCTCAAATTCAATGCGATTTTCCGTCTGATGAAGAATGAAAAGGAGACATTTGGCTTGAGCTTTAGTGGGACTAGGATCAAGAATGTCGAGCATCAGGAAATCAAGTTGCTTGCACTTGGTGTAAGCAACTTAAGGTCTTTGTGACTACGTTTTATGTGGCAATTAATTTGCAGTGTATGTGTGCACTTACCCGAACTCTGGCCTCGGTCAGATTGGTCCACATGGCAATCTCCTCGCGCGTCGACATATCCGGATAGCGATTACGGCTGAACGTGTGCTCCAGCTCCTGCAGCTGCTGGGATGTGAAGTGTGTCCGCTGTCGCCTCTGCCTCTTGTTCTTCTTATCGTTCTTGGGCTCATCGGCGCTGGTTGTCATCGGCTCATCATGCCCGGAATTTGATATGTTCTCCGTTTTGATTGTGGTCTCATTCAAGCTGCGATTACCTGCAAAAAAACGGAATACAAAAACAGATATAAAACAAATACAATAAAATAAGTTTGCTTTTAGAATGCTTTGCAGTTGCTGCAACTGTTTGCCTCGTTTTATGGCAGTCTGACTGCACTTGGAATTAAATATGACATGGTGTAAAAAGAACATAAGGAAGCGAATATTTTTGCCCTCTAAAAATAATTTATAAGTGTATAAAAATGAAATTCTAAAAACATAACGCTCGCTTACACAATATTTATTTTTTCCCTTTCAGAACAACTTTATATATGCAAACAAAACTATATAAAAAGATAAAATGCAAGCAGAACTATTATTTCGATACTTTCTTTCTTCTTTCTGCTGGAAATATGTATTTCCAGCAAATTAGAATGCTCTGATCGACTGAGTTGGACAAGTAAAGACTCAGGTGCACCCAGGTGCAGACTTGCTGATATTAATCATAAAATGAACTGTTAAAATCTGTGATTCTTATCCGATTCTAATGAAAATGTTCCAGTTGTTCAATAATACGTCTTGGTATATGACATGTCAATTGCAGGGCTATATCTTTACAATTCTTTTGAAAATCGATCTGTGTCGAATTTCGTGCTTCTCGCATGAATAGATTAATCTTTATGATGTATATATATATTGATTACGACGTTGGAGAGGTTGTCCTCTGCTTGTTACATGCTTTTGCAGCGATTAAATTGTTTTTCTGACTGTAGTTGCAATTACTTTATCTTTATGTGGTTTGCATTTGATAAGTAACTGAAGCAGTCTTCCTCTTATTGGGGCTACCTGAGCAGCAGGCCATAGCTGGCAGTGGGCAGGGAGAAGGGGAGCAGTTCACGCCCTAATCGGGTGCGGCGTTACTAATTGCCATGCAACCTTCAAATGACGCCAGGCCACAGCGCCAAAAAAGCACAACTTCAAACGTGAACCGCCGCCGTTGAATCTAGCCTAGTTTTTTTATTATTATTTTTTGGCTGCTACCAGATTTACAACCCGTTAATGTGTGTTCCCCAACATGTCATCGATCATGGCGGCATGCTTCCTCTGTTGTTCTTGTTGTTGTTGTTGTTGTCGCTACACCGAAACTTAATCAAATAAACTAAGCGACTGTGTTCGAATACAAAGAATATAATATATCAGTTTTTTTGGTGTCGTCGTCATTACGTCGCAAATCAAAGTAGTCTAATCGAAAACTAAACGGACGCGAGCGAGTAAATTTTCGCCGACAAAGGCCAAGTGGCAACCACCCAAAACCCCAACCACCCCCTGCCCTTATCCCCACCAATGCTCAACACTCACCAGCCCATTGGCCATGCTTTAGAAAATTATTATAAATTATGTTTCTTATCAAATGTACGCGCACGTATAAAATCAGTAACGAGCACTCATTCCCTTCACTTTTCCACGCTTATTCCATGCCACACACACTCAAACACATTCAAACACACTCAAACACACACACACACAGACACACCATACGATTACTTCCATATCGATACCAAATAGCTATTGTTCATAAGGCTATGAAATCTGTGACGTTTGTAGAAATCCCAATTTTATTTCCACATAAAATTTAACCTAAAATCAGGCGATTTAATTGAGTATCATTTTCACTCAATCTTAACTTATTTTTATATTCATCAACTTAGTTTAAGAGTTTAAGCTCATATTAAAAAGATTATAGCCTTCGCAGAATATGAATTCAGATTTATTGAATCACTTTCACTCCAGTTTACCTTATCTTTGTTTTAATCAAGCCAGTTAATGAGCCCATATATATTTTTTGATTAAAATAAAATCATATTCACTCAATTTAACAATAACCTAAGATTTATCAAGAAAGTTAAAGATCTGAAACTTAATCTACACAAATTTCGAATACAGATTTTGGATTCATATACTCAATTTTAACGTCACCAAAATAATTAAAGTGCTCAAATTTAAATCCAAATACAGTTTAGGGATTAATGTAAAATTAATTTAAAATGCTGCCCACATAAATCTTAGCATGAATAACTCTACATCTTTCAAATACATCAACAAAAAGAATTATTTCTCAATTAGATTTGATATAAGTCTCTGACAAAATATGGGTTTTATTATAATTTAATATTAGTGTAGATTGTACTTACCATCTTTGCGATCCCGACTTCGATTTGTTAATGTGGATGTTGATGTTGTTTGAAAGTTATTTAAGTGTGTGCTATCCAAACTATTTGCTACGGCGGTCATAGAGCTATGACTATCACGAAAATCACCGGTTTCGGCCCAAACTGAAAAGAATAAGCCAGCAAAGGGCACGAAAAAATATATACAAAAATATTAATGTTTTAACATAGGTTTAAATGTACTTAAAGTGTGTGTGTGTGTGTGTGTGTTGGTGCACAAGATGTGGCTCCTTAAAGGCCCATTAAAAGGGGCGCATCATAAAAGGATTTATGGCCACAACTGGACCTGTTTTAAATGGGCTTTTGGTTAGCTCGATTAAGGACACGAGTGTTGGGGCTTCTCTGCTGAGAGTTGAGAGCTGAGAGCTGGTCCAAGTCTCTGGCCTCTTAATGATGAACATTTTACTACTTAAAAGTCAGCGTTAATCAGAAAAAAAAATGTTATTTTCCTTTTCCCCATAAATCTCGATGCTTAATTGAGCTATGAGTTTGGACTACAGCATAATAATTGTGTTGTAATTACCGCAGTTAGTCACGCTGAATTTCATATTAATTAGTCTCAGCCTTTGACATGTTCCCCAATTTCAGATTTATGGCCAGGCAATTGATATTTTCTAGGGGGCGAGGCACCGGGCACCTTCGAGGTGTGTGCCCATATGGCCCATGGGTCTCGACTTCCTGGCCACGACTCCTAAATCTTATGGACTTCCTTGCTCACTGCTCGCTGTTCTTTGTCTAATTTATGACATTTTCACATGTTGTCAGTTTTATGTGGTTTTTAAAGTGCCTGCCAGCCTGCCAGCCTGCCAGCCTGGCTGCAAACACCCGCAGCGACATTTTCCACAAAACAATTAGTTCGTCGAGTTGTTGTTGTAGTTGTTGGTGTGTGTGTGTGTATATGTGAAATTGTTTAGCATCTGAGTTCTGAGATCCTAATTACACGCTCTTTTCAATTTTCTATAATTTATGCCGTTTACAACGTTCTCACTTGCGTTCTCAATCGTGACAACTGCATGTCCATAAAGTGTTTATCATTGTCGCCAAAGTTTAACTTATTAATTGCTATTTTTAGCCAAATCATAGAGTCTGCTTAATGGCTTCTGTATTCCACTGGGTGTTTTGCCCAATGACGAGCACATAATTTGATATTATTCGGCATAAACTATAAATGTCCTTTTTTGCTTAAGTTGCACATGGGAATATTTTAAGGGTAAGAAAAAAAAACAATAAATAAATACTGTGATGCAGTCAATGCAAAATGAATTTGAATGATCTTATGTTAAACATATCAGCAGATCAGATATCGGAAGGACTTGGAATTGTTTTGTGATTGGCGATCTCTTTTTTGATCATTTAAGTACGTATTTCATTTATTTATTTTATGTGTTTATTACTAGTTTTTAAATACAGACTTTAATTTATAAATGCATATTTGCATATTGTAAAAATCCTCTAAAATATTTCTTTAAATATTATTTGAATGTTTACTTCTTATAATTTATAGTCGATATAAATTATGTCTATTATTATTAAATTCTGACAAGTCTCGCAATTCTTTAAATATTGTTTCAATGTATACTTTTTATACCTTACATAATTTATCAAAATTATCTGCTTCGACACAAAACAAAGTGTTTTAAATATTTTGACAAATGTATTCAGCAAATGGAAACTCATATATAATATTTTTGATGCTGCGTTAAAGATAATTGTGATATACTTTATGTATTTATCTATATATATATATTTTTTAAAATATATTTTTACATTCACAGCTATAGTAAATATATTCTGATTACTCAATGGGTAGCAAGATGCAGTCGTCTTTTAGCTAGTGTTTTGTTTTTGTTTTTTAATGATATCGTCCGCCCTTCCAAAATACCAAAACGCTTTTTAATAGTCGATGCTATGTTTTTCATGTTGTGCCCAATTTTCAACCTGAGCATGTGCCGTTAAATGGGTCGCCAGCGTCATCTGTAGTCCCCACATCCCCCACACCCCTCTTGCAACGAGTGGGGAAATGTAAAAATATTTTCTTAACGACACGGTCTAAAAACGCCAAGAAAAGCACGTACCGCAGCGATTTTTATTTGTTTAAATATTTCGTACAAATTTCCACGACTAATTTGAATTTGATTTTTCGTTTCTTCTTCACAAAAAAAAAATATTGAAAACGTTGTCGTCTGTCAGCCGCTGGTGGCTGGCTGGCCAGTTGTTGACAGCAGTTGTTGCCGCCAGTTGTTGTCGCAGTTGTTGCTGTTATTTAGCCAGAGTTCCCACAATGCTTTTTCAAGGCTCCTGTGAGTGGCAAGTGTCAATCGAAAGAATTGCTGGCCAAGTGGGCGTTGCCCAGCACACATACATTATTTTGGCCATGTCAAGTCAAAGAGCTGTGTGACAACAAGTGTCAGCGTCAATTTCAACATTGTTCTCCATTTTTTTTCTTGCCAAAGCAAACAATATATATATATATATATATATAAATGATTCTTTTTTTGGCTGACTCGTGAGTAAACAAAAGAACAAAAGTCAATATGCAACCCCTAACTAAGGGCGCAACACTATTAATCATGCTGCAAATATGAAACTGCACACGAAATGAGAAATAAATGTTTGCCCATAGCAATGATTTTGATTTTTATATATGCCATATACATTTGCCCATTTGTCGGATTCATTCATAAACATTTTCCCCACACACACGCACACACACATATATACACATTTTTTTGTTGGGAAAAACTTTGACACACGACACGGCAAAGGCAGCTATAAATTATCCAGCCTGTGCACTGTCAAGCCTTACGGTTACAGGATACACAGCCAAGGACCAAGGACCAAGGACCCAAGACCAAAACAAACAAACAATCGCACAGACAAAAGGATCAAGGGAAGCTGGACAAAACGTACGCCCCGAGAGCGAGTCCTTTGACACACAAAAAAAATAAAAATAAAAATAACCAGAGAATCGACGAGGAGGAAAAATGCGAAGCAACGTTTGCTAGTATCATTTTCGTGACCAAAAACAAACGATTAATGTGACAGTTGAATTGGGATTGGACTGCACAGACAAACACACACACAAGCGTACACACAACACACACACACACACACAAATCGGAATTGTCCTTTGGGCTAGCCCTTTTCTGACAAGTTAGTTGCTTTCATTGTTCTCCAAAATTAAACCACTCGGTTTTTGTGGGGTTGAGTTATAAAAGGGTTAAACGTTGCGGTCGCTTCTGATAATACAAATATATATATATATAAATATATATAAACATTTATACGTATATATTTTTCCAATTTCACGCTACATTTGCTGCACAGAAAGTGTTAATATGCGACAGGTTTTCTTTTTCTTTTTCTATTTATTTTTATACCATATGTTGACATTGTTTCCGTTTGCTGAGATTCCCCGAACTAGAAATTAGCTTAGAATGTTGTAAAAATTAGTTAAAGGAGGAAAAACTTAATTTTTTATGCGCTATTTGTGCCGGCAGCACAACAATCTACTAAGTTAATCCTTTACAGTTGCCAGACAATGACAATGGCCAAGTAGGACATACATACATTATGGCCATATAATGAGCTTGGCCTGGACAACGACAACTCTCACACAGACACACAAATACACTCAGAAAAAATTGAGCTGAATTTTTTAAATTCGCCACAGAAAGTAAATTTCTTCATTTGCATTTTTTAATTTCATGGTGAATTTTTCAAAAATTAATTAGAAATAATCTGCCAGCCTTTTTAATTTGTAGAAAAACATTTTCTAATAGTTACAAATGATTTCTAAAAACCTGAAAAACTTTCTAGTTTTCAGGCGATTTTTAAAAGTTGAAGGCTTTGCTTTTTCCAAGTGTGCACATAGAAATCACTGCAATACCATTGACATGGCCCCCCCAAAACCACAAAAAGCAATCCAAGCAACCCTCCCAGACAAGCAGCAAGTCCGGCAGAGTCAGGCAGAGTCAGGCAGTCGAGCTCATTAGCCGTCGTCCTGCAGATAAGGATAAGACCAAGACCGGACCCCAAAAACTGTCGTACTTCGTTGTCGTTGTCGTTGTCGTTGTCGTTGTCTACTGCTGCTGCTGTTCAGTTGAGCTCAGTTCAGATGTTGGCTTCAGTTTGGTTGTAGTTTTCCACTGCAATGCCTTTTTCCGTAATTTTCTCGACTGTCAGCTCAAATTTTTTGGCTCCAGTTGATGTCCAGTTGGGTCATTTGGCCACAGGACACACACAGTCAGTCTGTGTGTTTATGTGTGTGTGTGTGTTTGTTTCCACACAGATAATCTCTAATGCGACATTTTTAGGAAATTGCACGATACCGGATAATGAGAAAGAGGCGGACAGTGGCGAAAAACGACGGAGTCTTTCCACAAAGAAAGTTTTCCATTGCGACGTAATTGCGGTTGCCGGAGATACAGATACACAGAGTCGATACTAAGGAGCAAAGGAGAGAAGGGGAAGGAAGTGGGGAGGGGTGTGGCTGGTTGCCATAATGACATTATAATTTATATAAACGAAATCAGTGCCAGACACACAGAGAGAGAGAGAGAGAGAGAGAGAGAGAGAGAGAGAGAGAGAGGGAAAGAGAATGGGAGATTGGGAGAGAGACACATGTCTTGCTGGATTGATATATGGGCAGTTTTTGCCATGTCCTTTTGCTGCACTCCAAAACTAAAAGTGGGCGTTGCCAATGTGGGGGGAGGGCGGTGATTATCATTGGTCCAGTCAACCAACCCACACCTCCACCCACACACAATTTATGGGGTGTTTTGCAATTGCAAGTGAGGATCTTTGTATCTTTGACATATGTGCGCAATTATGCCAAACAAAAAGAGAGAGATTTGCCATGAAAATGAACTCTTGCGAAAATTGTGTGCTTAAATTGTGCAACCGACTTTAAGAGAACGACAACAAATTACAAAATGGCTGCGGCGACGAAAAGAAAAAACAAAAACAAAAACAAAAATCGATAAAGCGTATTTATATTCATAAAGAAATTGTTTGAGACACGGCACACGTTGAATTTAAAGTAGCCTGTATCCTGTATCCTTGGGGTGAACCAGTATGTGTCTCTATGTATGTGTTTCTGCATCTGTATCTGAGCCATGTCCTCACACAGACACGGCTCCATTATTAAGCGCTTTGCGGAAAGCAGTCCTGCAAATTTATAATGCTTAATATTTTCGTTTGGGAAATTGTTGAAATATCTTTTTCAAGGAATGGCTCCCTTAAAGAGCTACAGCTTCAGCTAAACTTGAAAATACTGTAATGACTAATTTAAGCAAGCAAATGTTGGACTCAGAAAAAGCAGCGCAATGAAAATTAAGCAATTAAGAAGGATGTTTACTTTAGGGAGTAATGAAATTGTTATGGAGTACAGATTTTGTTAACCGAAACATATTTTTATATTTAAAAAAACTAATCTGAAGACGCCTACTATATATTTAAGATCTGGATTCAGTGTAGCTTCTAGTCGAGCTCTGTCGACTCGAACATTCTGACTTGATAAGTTAACTTGACCGTTTGCACTTGAATTTTGAGCAGTGTTTTTCTTTGAGTGTAGACTGGCATATCGAGCTCTCGAGCTGTGCACGTGCCATTAACACTTTGTGCCTGCGTTGGCCAAACAAACAACTAGTAAAACAACAAAAAGAGAGAAAGACCCCTAGTCAAATGTTACACATTTAAGTGAGGGAACTAAGGTAATGCAAGTATCAGACACAGGGCACAATAGATAACAAGATTTCATCAGAAGAGTCGAGCAGAAAATTCTCGCACTCACTTAGATACAGATACAGCAACAGTTACAGATACAAATACAGAAACAGATACAGCTACAGATACATACACCTAACTACAGCCGGCAATTTAATATTTTATCAAGCGCTACAAACTACAAACATTGTCGTAGGCAAATAGTTCTATCATATCTATGCGAGTAGTATCTGTATCTGTATCTGTATTTGTATCTGTATGTGTAACAACAACTTGGCAAACACGCAAAGGACTCGGTCATAATAAAAACCCAAAACACAAAAACAATATCAAGAACCACAATTTTTATACTATTTGCATAACAACCAAAAATGTAAACTGCTCTGATTTTGGTTTGTTGTGTGCTTTCTCGAGGTTTCATTGTTAGTCTTCAGCAAATACTGAAGATCGTTTTGGTTTTTGGGCATGCGCAACTATTTGTGTAGATACGATGATGTTTGCACTTACTTAGATACACATGTTCAGGGCTAAAAAGTACAAAAGAAACCAAAAGCATTCTTCAAACTAAATTGCGAATCTTAAGTATCTAGAATTCGGACTCAACATTGAATTAAGAACTAAGATTTTAATCCCAAACTAAGAACTACTATCCTAAATCAAGAAATGCAATAAGCAGTCAACAAGCTTGATTCGAGCTACCTCATTTTAGAACAATTGGGCTCATCTAATAGTGTATTATTGGTTTCAGATTATTGTCTACTTCATTTGGTTTCATTTTTGTACTTGAATCAATAAGAAATTCATTGGCTAGTTTTTTCTGTCGCATGAAAAAGATGCTTGCAAGGTCTCAAGCTTGGTTTAGTATATGTGATTTCAAAAATTGAGCTCAATTCATTCAATACAGAGAGTTATGTAAATGTTATAGAGTAGGCAAAGCTTTTAAACTGTTGCGCTGGCAGCTGCTGACAACATAATTCAAGTGGGCAACAACTGACAAACATGGCCAGCTGCCAGCCAGAAAGAGACATTAAAGAGTTGTAGTCCGCTGGCATTAAAAAGCATTAACATTTTTATTGTTTTACACGCTGCAAAAAAAAATGAAAAAAATGAAAATACTGAGAGAGAGCTGACAGTCGTACAAAATTAGTGTACGTGAACTTGAAATCCTTTGAGCGCAAAACTCAAAATAAAAACACGCACACAAACCATAAAATAATGCGTCCAAAAATATATATTATTAAGCGCACTCAAAGAGGTGTGTGCGAGTGTGTGTGTGTGTGTGTGTGTGTAGCTCATAAAAAACTGCAATCATAAAAAAATAGAAAAACATTTCCCCCTCTATACAAATAAAACTTAAATTTTTCATAGCCCAAGCAAAATGGTTGTGTAGGTGGTTTGATTTGGCTAAAATGGGGTTGGTCGGGGAAGCTGCTGTGGCAGACCATTAAATTGGCCAATAATTGAAAATCCAATTGCGATGTGCAACCAGCAAACAGCAGCAGCACGTTGTGTGGCCATTATTTAAACAAGAGCGTAAACAATAAAGACAACAACAACAATGGGAACAACAACTAACAACCAGAGTGAAATTTGTTGGCAACATGCGCGTTGCCTTTTGCCATGCACCTGCAACATCATCTGCCTGTCTGTGTGTGTGTTTGTGTGTGTGTGTGTCAAAGGATAGCTGCACTCGTGCATATTTTAAATGCGCACAATTTTTGTGTTAAATTGTTTTGGTACGCAAATAAAATAATGGCCAGACAGCTGCGGCTAAAATGGCAACACACCTTCTCGTATCTGCAGCCCCTCCCTCCCCCTACTAAAACTGTTGGGTGTCGAGTGCAAAGTTTGCAAGGGCTGTTAACCCGAAGTAAGCGTAGAAGGTGCTTAGGGCATAGGTTGCCTCTGAGTTTGGAGACAGCTAACAAATCTCTCAGCTGAAGCAGACAAATGCGGCTGCCATGCTTGAATACAAATTTGAGCACAACTAAAAGTTGCACGAATTCAAATTCATACATAATGGAGCAGTAGCAGTGTTGTATAACGTCAACTTTGGGGGAATAAGTAAGATTAAGTCTAATGAATCCAAGTATATAAACTCACTTGTAGTTTATTTAAAGAATATATTATAATGGTATTCGCAGAGTTAAAAATTTAAATGGAGAAGAAGTTTTGTGTAACGTAAAGTTTTAGAGGATAAGTTGAGCTTTTAATTGAACCAGAAACTCGAGCTCAGTTGAAGATTATTTGTAAAACATTTCTCAGTTATTTGCAGATTATAAATGTAAGCTAAGAAGAATTATTGTTTAATTTCATTATGTTTTAATTTCAACAGAATGTGTTAACGTTTACTCGATTATTAATAAATATTGTATTACATTTTAATTTTTAATTATTTCTCAAATAAGTCGACTCTATTTTCAGATCGGCACTCCAAGTTCTCCAAACTTCAAACTGCAAATATTTATGAAATGCCTTTAATGCTGTTTCTATTTTCAAAGAACTACCAATGACTATCAAATTTGACACTTGTATCAGAGACAATATGACTTTTTCAATTGCACTTGAATCACCCAATTTTGTACGCATTTACAGGCAACACCTCTCGGCAAGAATATGTCCGAATGTGTTTCCGCAGCCAAATTCCCATAACAATTAGTGTAAACGGAACAACAAACACTTGACTACAATGCACATATCAAATTTCAGGCATCGAGCGACCCTTCGCAGCATCAAACGGAATTGGGCCTGACTGCTGGAAAGGGAAAGGGCAGGGGAATTGAGAGTTGGGAATGAGAAGAGTGTTGCCTTCGGCACTACGCCAGAAGGGTGCTCAATTAGCCGTGACATGCGCAGCAAAACTCAAATTTGTTTAGTTCTTTTTCTACATATATATTTTTTTCTAGTTGTTGTTGTTGTTGTTGTTCGCCTTTGTTACGCTTTTATGAAGATTATGCGTTAATGATTACACAATGATTATTATGAATATGCATGAGGCGTGCATGTTGTCACTGAAGTGATAGCTTTTTTTGGGAGGAGAGAAGAGTCTAAGGGTACACTCAGAAAATAATTCGGTTTGAATTTTGGAAGTATGTCGTGCTTCTGGCGCTAAGTGCTATGCAGAATGTAAAAAAATTAACCTACTGCTTGTAGTTCTTTTTTATATATATTAAAGAACTGTTGCTAACATTTTTTTCTTACTTATACTATTATTAAACATCTGAATTTGAAGAGATCACAGTTAATGGAATCAGGGTTTGCATATCTACATTTTAGAGAAGCATTTCTTTTTTCATTTTATTTTGGGGCTGTTTTTTTCTAAATTTCATCATGATTTTTTTCTGAGTGTACAGGCAATATTTTCACATTGTTTAGAAATTTACGAGCAGCGCATGAATGATGGAGTGAGCAAGTATTGAGAGCGTGAATGATTGGCTGTAACGAATGAATATTGAAGATGACGACAGCTGTTGCTGACAGTTGTTGCCAAAAAAATAGAAAAAAGAGATGCGATGCGATGCGATGAGTATGAATATGAAAAGCGAGTCTCGATTTGCGACTCAATGTGTAGCTGTGAATGTGGACACTTGTTGCAACAGCAGCTAGCCAAAACAACAACATGCAACACAAACACACATACACACACTGGCATAGATAATATCACGCATACGCACCGCATAACGGCGACGCTTGTGTGAATTATGAGCGCATTAATTACTTGTAAATTTGTTAGCTGCGCGCGGCGAGCGTTTTTTGTTTTGGTGGGGGGTTCGGGGAGGGCGGTAGACCCCAATTCCACATCGTTGCAGACAAATAAATTGTAGAACAAATTGGCCAAGAAATTGACTTGACTGAGGCAGAGGGCTATGCCCACAGCTGGCCCCATAAAATGTCTTCAAGAAACAGAGTAATTTAGTTGAGAGTGCGACAGACTTAGAAATACTCTGTCCGAAATTAATATTTATCGCTTGAGTCATCTATCGATAGCATAAAATAAACTTCATCGGATGCCTCTTTCAGTCTGCTCATAACTGTAAGTTGATATTATTTGAATCATTTTAAATGCATTTAGAACATCACCCATAATATAGGAAATCGATCTTTATCTATCAAATGACTTATCGATAATACGAAATCAACTTTGTTGAATGGGTTGCGACTTACAATTGATATGAATGCCAATAATTTTAATCTCGAAAGAGAGTATAGAGTGTGGCATACTTGGAGAGAGTAATTTTTAACTGTGTTCGGAAATTGATATTTATCGATTGTAATAAAATTGAGAAGTTATCGATAACATTGAACAAACTTTGTGTTATCCTTCTTTATGTCTGTCCACAACTACAAGATCATATTTTGTTTTATTCGTTTTAAATGTGTATGGGTACATCTAAGGTAACCGTCTCTATTCGGTACTTACTTCTGAGTTTCTCGAGCGGCTCGTGCTTCGGTGTGTGTGGTGGCGCGACGCCATGATGCGGATGCTGCGCATAGGTGTTGACGAGCTCCTGGCCGGCTGCCGTGTGATGCAAATGACTCAAGCTGCTGATGGGCATCAGGCTCGAGATGGCGGGTGAGATGCTGACCGATGAGCTGGAGTCATGCAGACTGTGGTGGCTGTGCAAATGATCCGCACCCGATGCACTGCTGCCACCGCCATTTACCGTCGAGCTGCCACTGCTCAGCGCCGTGCTCGTTGTAGTGGCACTTTCCGCCGAACCCGCCGAGCCGGCACCATTCGCTGTGCCCGCACTGACCAGATCCTGCAGGCAAAGGCCCGTCGACTCAGCAGACATGGCCTCCAAGCCGTTGAGGGCACCGCTGACGAGGCCACCGCCAACACCACCACCGCCGGCACCGATGCCGCCCGGTCCCAAGGCGGTGGCGGAACTGGTGACCACGCCACAGCCACCGGCGGCGGCGGCGGCGCGGTCCATGCCTAGATACGTTGGAAAAATGGTGGAGAAACTCTGGGCGACAGCCTGATGCGGCTGATGATGGTGGTGCAGCCCCGCTGTCTGTTGGTGGTGCGCCGGATGCGCTGGATGCAGCGGCGGCAAATGATGATCACGGCCGTTGAACTTCGTCGTGACGACGTCCTTAAAATGTTGCAAGAATGTCGTCGTCTTGAGGCCGGTATCTTCCAACTGTGGCGAAAGCAGATCCAAGTTGCGGCTGTATCTGAGAGATCGCTGCGGCTGCGAAGCGCGCGGCGATGCTGCAAAAAAATAAAAAAAAAAATAGCAAAATTGCGAGTTGATTAAATGTGAAATACACTTGGAGAAAAACAGTGTGTTTTATTTCTTTCTATTTTTTTATTGTGAATTTTCATAAATGAATCTGCATTTTTAAATAATAGTTTTCTTCTCTGGATAAAATTATTCTAGATAATATCAAAAATTAATTGAAAAAGCTTAGCTTAAGCATTTACTTAAAATAAAATCTAATTATCTATCTCACGTTGGCCGCACAAAAAGGTTCTTTATATAAGAATTTGGTTCGCTGATCGATGAAGCCGTTTTGGACTCGAATAACTTATAAAATTGATTCAAGTCGACTTAAGTCGACATCACTTCAAATAAAATCTGATAAATGAGTTTAGTTCTCTGTTCGATCGACAGACCTTTGACAATATTTGTAGCTTGACTTAAGCACAATACACACTCGCATGCTTTTCTGAGTGTATTTATTATCACAATTACTTTCGCCTGTTGCCTTTATCTTTATGTATCTGTATCTATAGCTGTGTATCTGTTGGCTACCTGTGGCAAACGCAGCGCAAAGGTTTTTAAATTTTTGTTTTGCTTTTATCACATTGAAGCAAACAGTGAGCTTAACCCAAACACCAGAAACAACGGCAACTTAACACCAAAGACGTCAAAGGGGTTAATACCACATCAGTGGTGGCTCGCACCACCGCCGAGTCTGCGTCTCTTGTAACTAAATACACACAACGCTAAAAAAAAAGCGATCCGAGATGCCCTGCAATCGTAAATCGCTGTGGGTGCCGGTTTAAGACGTTTGCGCCTTAAGTTGACAACACAGGCCACGACACGAAGAGATTCCTACACCTAGCTAACTTCTTATCACAGTCTCAGACAAGTAAGCATAATTTCGATGACACAGCTCGCCTACCAGATACCCTGTTAACTCAGACGCTAAATAGACCCTAAGGAACAATCACCTTAAAAACTGACAAGGTTTCAAAAACAAGTATTTAAGTACTAGAAATACATTTTAAATTTAAAAAGAGCTCACCAATCAATAAGCAAGAAATATATTTATTTGAAAAAAATACGAGTTTTGAAAAATGGCGAATTCTAAGTTTTTTTTTCAATTTAAATTTTATGAATGTAAGTTATCTAAAATTGTTTGTAGATGCTTAGAAGCGTATAATACCAACGATTAATAATAATTTAAATATAAAAAGTCAAACATACCGTTTTAGAATAAGGAAACAAACACTTAAAATTATACCTTTTTTTCTAAATTCAAGAAAAACCAAGAAAAGTTCTGTTTTTAAAAAAGAGAAATATAAATTCTGATTAATAAGTAGAACTACCCTTGGTGTTAAAACTGTGGCGATTTTGCAATGCTTTTTTCAGACTCATCATTTTTTTTGCTGAGTTTAGCAAAGTTTTAAACTACCATTTATTTTATTGTTAATTTTGTCAAATTAAAAAAATGAAGAGAAGTTTGTAGCTCTTAAAGTATAATGATAATTTTTTGCTGCTGAACAAGAATATATGTATAATATGGATGCTACCTTCTACCTGACGTGTAGCCTATGCACAACATCAAAATGCCCTTTATAAACATTTAATGGACAACATGTCTAAAGATAGATAGAGAGAGAGAGAGAGAGAGAGAGAGAGGTAGCTTGACAAAGATAACAAACTGCTGCTTATCAATGTAACAATATTTACATTTCTGTGAATTATTTTGTATTTTTTCTTGTGCCTTCTTTTTATTATTATTACCACAGCAGTAACCAAGTGAATTTGGCAACCATTCCCAGATGGTGGGAGGAGGTGTGTGTGTGAGGGGGAAATCCCTAAACTGCTACTTCTGTGCAATAAATTTAAAAAATTAAAATTAAACACCGCAGAAGAAAATGTCTATTAAAAAACTACTGACAGTATCCCAAAAATAGCCATAAATGTTCGTAAATCATTTAACTGTTGCCAATTGTGGCCCGATCTATATATATATATATTGAAATATATATATATAGATATATATATATATTTGTATTTCTAGCAATCGATGGAATTGCCCCTAACTGCTGGTCATGACTACCTTCAACTATTCTCGGGCTACTTGGCATTTGGCACATTTGTGTGCTATCAACCAAAGCCAAACAAAGCGCTCGTTGCAATAAATTCTTATCTAATCTCAATCATAACAAAAATAAAAGCATTCGAAAAGCAAAAAAAAATACAAAATAAACATGAAACTTAAATAAATAGTTGTAAAAAATTTAATAAATTATACGCCGCAAGCAGAACATAGAAAATAAACTAACAAAAACCTCTCAACTTTCCAATCATAAATCCGACTAGAGAAAAACAATAAAGACTGGAAGAATTATTTTTTTAAATATATGTTTATTTGTGACGTCGGCGCCTGTTTTAAATTATTGTGAATTTCGTATTAAATTTCAATTTGATTTGTCACTTTCGATTTCGGTTTGGCCTCAAATTGAAAATTTATACTTGATAATGCCGCTTGATCTGCACTTGATCCCTAGTGGATTAGTGCGGCTGTAATATTAAATTGCCTTGCGGTTGTTTTAATAACAATAATAAACATAATTTCACATTAAACAGATTTAAACAGCAACGTTTGGTTTATTTATGACCACACTTCATTTATTATTATTTTGCTCTTTCTTTTTTGATGTGCAGATGAAAAGTGTTCTTTTTTTTCTTTTGCATTTTCTCACATTGTTGTCAATTTTGTTGGGGCATCATTTGTGGCATATTTATTTGCCGCAGTGCTAATAAATATTATTTCTCTTGTCGCTCTTTTCGCTGCTTATTTTTTCGTCAAGTCATTTTATGCCAGAAGTAAGAATTTATTTACATAATGATGCTCTAAGACAAAGGCATGCCAGAAATTATTTTTATGTCACTTTATTGCCGCAGCTTTTCTTGCTGCTGCTGCTCTCCATTTTTTTTAGCTATGCCTGCCCCTGCCCCTGCACCACCCTTCCCCCACCCCGTTTGGGGCCTTATCGGGCAGAGCAAATAGTTGTAGTCAAAAGGTGGCAAGATTTCCATGTTTTGCCAAGGTTTTTTTTAACGTGTTGGCATTTCTATTTAATTTTATTAATTTATTTAAATTATTTTTTCCCCCTGGATGTCATTTTGTTGTATGTTTTCGGTTTTTTGGTTTTTCATCCCAAAATTCGCAACTAATTGTTGAAGTGACGTCAATGGCAATTAGCGGGTAACTTCCACTTTATGGTTGCACTGTCTGATGATTAGGAGTCGACTCGACTCGACTCGACTCGAGTCGCGTTGATTTATGTCTGACGCGAGAGTGCAGCAAAATACTTAAAACCCATTAAAGCTCTTGTTCAACAAGTACTTTTATGACTAGTTTTAAGCATATTCGGGAGCCTTTCGTATTGTTCTTTTATTTAGCAGACAGGGCCTGGCCTAACTCTCTACAAATACGCTGAAGTGACAACAATTAAAATGTTTCTTAGAAGTGCTCACCAAATTTTTAAAAACATTTCTTGGAAAGAGAAAGTTGCGTCAATCATTTTCTGTGCTTATTTTGAATTTCTGAGACGCATATAATTTGTATAATATAAATATCTTTTGCTATCATTGCAACTATACAATTTACTATTAGTCAAATTTCTTAATAATTTATAAATATTTTATGGTTTCTTCTTACTTTTAAATATTATTATTTCTTCTATCTGCATTAAAGGGTATTTCAACTTTGTCGTGCCCAAGTTGGTTACTCTTGTTTTGCTTGCCTTAAATTTTATGACGAAAGTAATTTATTTTATTTTTAACCACACTTGCTATTAAATATTACCCAAAACTTTATGACCTGTTTAATTTATATCATATTTAACAAATTCTTTAAATCATTTCTTTTATATTTTATAGTTATTTGTGAATATTAAAATTCTTGCTTCGCGTCTCTTTTATTGTAAAATGTGTTCAATCAGCCAATGGTTTATTTGTCATCAAAAATAAAATGCTTATGCTTACCTCCAACTGATGGAAATGAAATTCAAATTAATCCACTTGCTAGCGACGTCAATTTGACGGCTAGAAATGATCACCAGAGGTGAGTTTAGTTGGGTGTGGGTTTGCTTGTTTTGGTGTTTGCTGCTCTTCCGATTTGAACTCTGTTCGTTTTTTGGATGATTGTTGGCACTTTAATGTGGGTCAAATGTTGTGCACTTGGCAATAAATCAGATTGCATTCATTTGATAATTCAAGAAAATACCCAAGATTTCGGAAATGTCGCGTGGGCTGCGTCTTCTGCGTCGGTAATAAATCTTTTTTTGCTTTGGGAAAAACTTGTCGTTGAATTTATTGATAAATTACAGATACCAGAAATTCGTTTAGCGTTTTAATATTGTTGTTGTTGCAACAGATTTGTTTTGGGTGTATTTGTTGGCTGTGTGTGTTGTTTTCATTTAATTTTCTGCTTCTTTCATTTATGCCAAAAACATTTAAACGCTTTTTATAGTTTGCACACAAATTGGCAACACTTTGTTTTTACTTTTTTATTTTGTATTTTTATTTTTGTTGCACACGCGTAGCTCAAATAAAAATCACAGTGATTATGTTAGTGATTAATTTTAAGTAACTCATGGATATGTTTTTAATGCGACGTCGTTGCTGTTATAGCCGACTCCTCACACACACACATCGACACACACACGCACACACACTCGGCACACATACACGACACGCACACACTCCGACACACACGCACACACACACACTCGACAGACGCACACACTCATGCGTATGTGTGTGCAGATAGAAAGAATCGTTTGTCGGCAAACCGGCTGTGTTGCTTCTAAATCCGCGTCGGCTTTAATGTTTTTAATAATTTAATCCAGCGCGTAATTAGGCTAAATATTCGTGTTGTTGTTGCTGTTGTGTTGTTGTTGTTGTTGTTTTTGTCTATGGCAAAAAAGAAGTCGATCAACTTTTTTCGTTTTGTTGTTTGCTTTTTGTTGAAACGGAAACACAACGCGTCTGCATCCGTAACAGGACGTGGCTGAATTGAAAACCTATTCAAAAAGTATCTGTTAGATATGTCGCAGCAGCAGCAGCTTTAGCGGCAGCAATAGCAGCAACAGCAACGAGTGCGTAGAGGGGTGTTGCATGCAACAGCAAGCAGCGAGTAGCTAGTTGCCACCAAAAAAAAACGCACGACGACGACGACAACGACTACGAAAACAGAAGCAGCGACGGCGACGACGACGCTGATGACGACGTTGGCGACTGGCAAACGGCAGCTACTGAATAACGGAATTCGATTTTACCAACTGAAAACCGCTTTTTCCCACACATTCATTCTCGCTTATCAGAACTCGGCTGCGAGTGCGAGCGAGCACGCATGCACAGCGAGTGGCGAGTCTGGCGTCGGGTTTTGCTGTGCGAGAGCGAGAGAGCATTGCGTGCAGAGACCACAAGGAAGACACACCCCATAAAAACCGTTTCCTTTCACTCGCTCTCTGTCTCTCTGTCGATCGTTCTCTCTCGCTTGCTCTCGCTCTCTTTCGCTCACGCCTTCGCACTCACTTACGCACCCAGCCACTCACTGTGTGTGTTTACAGAGCGCCATATTGCTCCATATTCTTTCTGCGGCTGTGTTTCTGTTTCTCTTTTGGCTTCACATTTCTGGCTTTCCCCCGTATGCGCGCGCACTCCTCCTTCTCCCTCCCCTTCCCCCTCTTGTTCCTTTTTTGCTGTTTCTTGTGTTTATTATTTGGGCTGCTTTTCTTGTTGTCGTTGTTGTTGTTGTTGTTCTCAAGGGTTTGATTTGTATTTGTACTTTGTAGGTCCTGCTCTTCTTCTCCTTCTCCTTCTCCTTCTTTTTCTGGCGCCCCTCCTCCTGCCCTTGCCACCCCTTTACCTATGTTTTGCTACGTGCCCGAGTCAGATTCCGCAATGTTCATAATAATAAGGCTACTTCTGCTTCTGCTTCTACTTCTACTTCCACTTCCACCTTCCACTTCTGCTACTGATTCTGCTACTGCTTCGCACACTTTTTTTGAGGGCTGGCTGTCTTTTTTACTGGGTGTCAAGGGCGTTTTGTTATCCCATTATTCTCCGTTAGCCGCCATTGTGTTTGGTGTCTGTTGCCTGCCTGTCGCTCTTGAGGCGATGGGTTCCTCCTACTCCGCGACTCCTACTTTGATACCCGACCCCTTCTCCTGCTGCTGCTGCTGCGACCCTCCCTGCAGTCCCTGGTGTGCCTCTCGATTGCGCACAAATAAATAAATAACTGTTCTTTTTGACGTATACTCCGCTGCCCGTGCTCTGCTCTGCCTTCCTTGCTGACTTAGCTACCCCCATTTTCATGCCGTCCCCAGCCCTGCTCAGGCCTTGTTTGATTTGCTCACTCCCGACAGAGATACTTTTTTTCTGGCCAAAAACAACAAACGAAACGAAACGAAACGAAATTTATTAAAATTCACAACAGCTTTTGTGCAGTTCATAATTTTCGTTTTTATTTCACATTTGCCTGCCTGCGTTTTTATTTTGTTCTTTTGCTGCGTGACTCAAGTGGTCTGTATTAGAGGGGGTGTGTGGGGGGAGGGAGGTGTGTGGCATGCACAAGTTCTTGTCTTTTTGTCATATAATATTATTTATTTTTATTATTGTTTTATGATTTCCCCAAGTCTTTCTTGGGCACTCTAGTTCTTAGTGCACTTTAGCACTTCATAAAAAGTAAGCAGTGATTTCTTTTTAATATCAATGAATACATTAAATATACAGTTCGACTTTGATTATAAATAATATCTATATATATAATGTCAAATAATAATATAATATAATTATTAAGTTGTTAAGTTATTTTTAAGCAACATAAATCTTTTTTTTTTTATTTCCTAATTACTCAATAAAATTTGAATAACGCCAGCTAAATATCTATTATTAAAATCAATTCTTAAAGTCGAAATACATTTAGCTGTAGCTTAATATATTTAAAGAAATCAGTGATTTTAAAAAATATAAAAACTAGGTTACCAAACATGCAGGTTTTTTTATTTATTAAAATTAATTTTAAAATGTTTTGTACTTCTCAATATTAGTTTCTCATTAAAAAAAACATGGATTTGATTGTACTAAGCAACTTATTTATTTATTTTTATGGTCACATCAACAGTCAGTCGATTTCTTCATTTAATCATTTATTGTGGACCTGAGACCTTCATGATTTTAACTTTTAAGCCCTTCAATAAATGTAATTATTAAATTTGTTTTCCATTAATTATTATATGTAGTAAAAGCTTCATTTATCTGAAGCATCTGCTTGTTTTATCAAATTCAAAATAAAAATAAACTCACATGATTTGCCATTGAGTTGGCAGTTGAAAAAAGTTTAATAGTTAGATTAGAGCATTGACAGACAGGCAGACAGAGAGGCAGACAGAGGGACAGACAGAATGGCAGACAGGTAGACAGACAGATATGGATAGATGGACAGATAGAAGTGCAAGTTTGTAATCTGTACAAGTAAACGCCCTCAAAATAATTGTATGTCCACTTCAGCACTCAGACTCAACTTTGTTTTGAGTTTGGCAGGCGGCAAATGCGCTTTGAACTTATATAAAAACTGGCACACAACTTTCGATTAGTTGAAGTCAAAGCAAAGCACTCGACAGACGCGGGAGGGTGGAAGGCAGGATACTTCAGAAATATCATTGTATATTAGCCATTAATAGAGAGGCAATGATATGGAAAATGCGTTCTGTGGTTACAAGGTTCACATTGAGAAATATTCCCATCCCCCTCTGTGAGCAACACCTGTCAAATCTTGCTTTGCTAGACTGACTTCTCTTTTATGATGATAAAGGCGTTAAATGGAATTTGGTAAAGGAGCGGTGGTTGTGGGGCTGTTGTACTCATGTTTGGGTTGATTTTGCTGTAATTACATTTGCGTCACATTTAACCCATACAAAAATCCCACTTTATCATCTCTAATCAATGCAGGACAAATGGGGCAAAGACAACGGCAACGCCAACGGCAACTTTCCATTGATGACATGATATCTATTTTCGGGGGGGAGTGGTAGGGGGAGGTGCAGAGAAATGTGCCCTGGGATTTACCCAGGCACATTTCAATTATAAGAGAGCGAGAGCAAAAACAAAATTAGACTTTCGACTTTACCGATATCGACCAATGCGCAAAAGGGGCTTTAACTAACACACACACACCAACACACACACACACACACACACACACACAAACACAGTTTGTTATCGGGCCTCATTGGAATGCCTTTGACAAAATGGCCGCCCTTTTGCCACTGAGGTCTACGTGCCATGAACTATGTGCACAAAGTGTACCAAGTTCGAACTATGTGTAAAAAAGTGTACTAAGTATTTACTCATGCTAGCCAATAATGGCGAAAATATTTTACAGTTCCAGCAATTGAAATATGCGCAATATTTTATTTCCTTATTCGCCTTTTAAGCCAACCAAAAAATATAGACACTTAATCATTTTACGGTTCGAGAAAGTCTCCCATCTCTAGACACTTTACTACCCTTTTCAAAACTTGTTTCATTAAGCAACAGTTGCATTCTTCCTTCAAAATGTAAATGACCGAAACAGTTTTTATAAATTCACAATAAAACATTTGTTTCACCAATAAAAAATATGGAAAAAATTGTAACATGAATAAAAAAGAAACTCCAAGTTTGGTTTAAAGTAACAAAAAATATATTTAAAGCCAAGCCAACAACTACTTTCTGGGGGTATTAAATTTGCCTTAAAGTGAACCATCTATTAATCTTGATGCCAAACGATGACCGAAAATATATTCATTTTGAAAATCGTTTGAGTTTTGACAAAGTCAAGGCAATGATTAAGATTTCTAACCGTGCTCAAGTGGATTTTTTGGGCCAGAAATTGTACAAAATTTTGGGTCTTATAGGTAGAAGTTATAAATTAAAAAAACATTTTAAGGATACAGCATTGCTTTTATTATATATTTTACACTATATTTTATAAATATAAATTAAGTTTGATCACAAACAATGACCACAAAAGTATTGCCTCAAGAAATCTGTTCTGTTTTGTCAAAGTTATTAATTGATAATTTCAAATCATGTCCAACTAAATTTTGATTTACTAAATTCCATACATGAATCATGATTCTAAATATAAGTGCATAATGCATTTAATTATTGCACTTACCACAGTTATTATAATGTGTCAAGTGGCCGAGAAATATGTATTTTCATGTACACGAATCCTTTGCAATGAGCGCACAACAAAAGAACAGAAGAAACCTTAATGCACGGCAATCGTGAAGTTGCACGCACAAACAAAATTCATATGCAAAGCATTCGAAGGCGGCCAGAAGTGCCACAAATCTACACCTAACATACACACACACACACACACACGTACACCACGTTCGCGCCCTTGTTGTTGTTGTTGTTGTCGCACATTTCCCTTTTTAAGCAACTACCAAAAAAGTTCAGAGCAGTCGTTGCAAAGTTCAGAGCCATTGCTCAGTCGCCAAACTAATCCGGCCTAATCCCGAAACATGACGAAATGAAATACGATGGTGCGTAGGGAGCTGAACTGAAGATGTCGCATCCCCCTCCCCCCTCTATATATATATACCCGCCACTCCCCTACTCCATTGTCCCTACTCCCCCCTAAGTAAGTCTTATGGCTGCGCTGAACTAATTTTGTATGCCTTATGAGAGATACGCGACAAAGATGTGAAGCAGCAGCAGCAGCAGCAGCAGCAGCAGAGTTGTAGAGTTGCCCTGCTCCCTGTTGCCTGCTGCCTGCTGACGAGGGCAACTCTTTCACATAAATGGCGGCATTGATTTCCTGCCCGCCGCCTGCCAAGCAAAGTCAATTTTCAGGATTTGCGAACGGCTTTGGCTGGCCAGAATAAAAGCCTTACATTCTTTAGAGATCTCGCCCAAAGCACTTCCCACAAGCAGTCAGATAAACTATACTACGCAGCCATACACACATACACACACACACACACACCCACACCCACATGTGGCAGCTGCTTGTGTCTGTGCGTGTGTGTGTGGCATGTCCTTGTTGACATTGGTGGCAGCTAAAAAATCGCTGCAAATGCGATTTTCTTTTGCTCTGCAGTTCAATCAAACAATGCGGCTGCAAACCAAATTGCTGTACTAATTAATAACAAGAGGCAGCAACCAGTGTGGCACTGCTGCAGCAAGCAGCTGTGGCAGCGTGGCAATTGCAGCAGACACGTTTCGCTTTTGCGGGCAGCATATCGATTTAAATTAATTTTTGTTAGAGGATGCTCAAGCGAAAATCCTCCATTACCGTAAAGTACTTGTAACAAAGTCCCCGGTGTCATGATGTCGCATACATATGCCGGACGCAACCAAGGACCAGCATCAACCAGAACCAGAGAAAAAATATACAAAGACAACAAAGCAAAGGGCCAAAAGCACACTCAGAAAAAAGACGCTTTGATTTATTGAAAATCGCCCTGAAAACTAGAGTTTTTCTTGTCTTTAGAAATGATTTTTCTAATAAATAGCAAAGCTCGTCCTAAATTCCCAAGAAATATATTATTTTTTTTACTTTTTAGAAATATTTTCTTTTATTAAGAAATGCTTTTCTGAAAAGTTGAAATGCAAACCCTCAAAATTTGCTCTCCTAACTTCTATATGTGAGTTTGGATATTGTCTACTTTGGAGTGGAGTAGCTCAGTGGGAAATCATTCTCTACGAATCCCTATCAAACTAATATCTTATAAATATATAGAAAATGTCTAACACTGAAGTTAAAAATGCCAATTCTGGTTTTCAGAAAGCCACAGCCTTCAATTTTAGAAATTGACTTTCAGAATAATAAGATGAGGAAACCTTGGCGATTTTCGAAAATTCAGTTCGATTATTTTTTGTGAGTGCAGCACAGGATCAGTGACAGAGGGGGCTGTGTGGCGGAGGAGGCAGGGAGGTCAGCGGTCCAAACAAATTAAGCGACACTCACTTACAAAAAAAAGAGAGAGGACCTGTGTGAAAATGTATGATGACATTTCCTTCTGGTAGCGCAACTCTCGGCACAATTGGCTGGCCAAAAGTTACATCGATTGTTGGCCAATTTATGCGCGGCACGTGGTGTGTGTGAAATTTCCATTTGTGATGCTGCCTGCCTGCCTGCCTGGCTGCCTGCTGTATCCTTTGTAGTCGCAGCACACACACACACAAACACACACACACACACACCTATACTATATCATCTTCTCACGCACACAGACATTCTCTCTGCCACCTTATCTCCAGCCATTCCCTGTCCCATTCACTCGCTCAGAACTTTGGCCCTCTCCGATTGGCTGCGCTCTCGTTACTCGTTACTCTTTTGGTTGACGCCCACAGCGAGCAATATGTGTAGGGGGCGTGGCTGAGGCCGTGCCCAACATGCGCAAAGGTCTCGCATTTGTGCGCAGATATTTCCCCAGTTTCAGGATGCATTTTTCGTGCCCCTCTTCTTGATTCTTTTTTTTTTTTTAATTTTTGGGCTGTTGCATTTCCTTGTGGTGCGTTCCCAGTTTGGGATTTGTTGCGAACAGCTGTTTGCGATTGTTTTGTGTTAGGCAATCTCAAAACTGGAGAGTTGGCAATGTCAGCCAAAAGGGGGTTGAAAAGGAAATATTTATGTTTCCAACTTGTGGCGCATATAATTAGTGGCATTCATATTTAAGCTGTTCGAATTTAAGTAATCTATGCGAGTTTATTTCCTTGAGTCTTGAATGTGCAACTGGTATTGCTGCATGAACTATAATTGTAGTTGAGTTGTTGAGGAAATCGGAGAAAATGGTTTTCTCTTTTGCGTCAAGCAACTTTTTATTTCTTAGTCAAAAAGTTTAAGAGCTAAATACAAAATTAGAATTGTGAATAAGACGTCAAAATATTGAACTACATTGAAATAAGTAATTTTAATAACACTTGAATTAAATTGAACAAAAAAACATAAATAATTATCTATCTATAAATATAGTTGTGACCTTTGTGGTTTTGGACTTCTCTATTAATATTCAACAATATGTTATATCTTATTTCTCAAATCTGCTTATAGAATTATGCCGTCTGTCGTATTAATATTTTATAGCCCATTTCTATTAAAATTAATAAAATATAATTTTTGAAGTATCGATTTTTTCAATATATATTTTATTAAATTGAATTTAATCAGAGACTGCAATCAATTAACTGACGTATTCAAATATATGACAAATACATGGACACCCAGGCTTACACTTCCAACCATTGCTCAACGTTGGCGGCAACACTTCAAAGCTGACTAGTCAACCAACCAGCGAATCAACCAACCACACAACCACCCACCCATTCAACCACCCAACCACTCAACCACCCACAAGTCAAAAACAAAACAAAAAAAGCGAACATCAAACAAAGCGCGCAAAGAGTAAAAGTTAAAAAAAAAACACTTTCAACAGTTGCCGCCAGACCCAAAAAAAAAGAAATAATGCGCCCAAAATGATCTCAGCCATTGGCTGACACATCTAAAACTCAGTGCTTACATATGTATATACATATACAAATATATGTATATAATATATATACCGGCGATACTTATCTAGGCTATTTTCAATTTCGGTATCGATTCCGATAAACATTTACAGAGTAATTGTTTGTTCGTGTTTGGTTGAGCGTCGTTCTCTGTCGCAGTTTCCGTTTGTAAATAATTAATTAATAAATCAAGCAAACAACAACAACAATAACAACAGTAACAATAATAACAATAGCAACAACAACGGTGTGCATTTAGTTTACAATAATATTCATCATCATCAGTAGCAGCCTGAAGCAGCAAAATAAAGAAGCGTGTGTGAGTTTGTTATCACTTATCAGGCCAAATGGAATTGGCTGTGCTTGAGTGGGTAGTTTCAGGGGATGGGTGTGGAGATTGGGGGCACTGTGGCTATGAGTAATCCATCAATTTTTGGTAGGTAGCAGAAAAACAGTAGCTGCAGCCCCGCACATCAGAGACGCCGCCGCCCAATGTCGAAAAGTTTGATTTTCGGCTTTTTATGCGCTCGAATTAAAATGGGGATTACAATATCAAAATGTTTGCTTATGATTTATAGCGACCAAAAATGAAAAAACTACAAAAAAAGACATCAGCAGCCGCGACACGAACACAAACACAATCACAACCACAAAAAACTGACTAAGACTTGCACTCTGACTATGAATGAATGTATGTTTGTATTTTTATCCAATCGTCAGTTTTGTCGCACTCCAACGTCCAAAATCATACACTTCTAGACGGAGACAAGCTAGATATAACAGCTGACGGACAGACAAACTGTCTGTGCCCATATCTAAACTAATTATTATTATAAATGTATAACGCTGACCAACTGTTGCTATGAGATCTATAAAAACTCATTCTAAGAAATTTTCATTGCAGAATATAAAATTTAAAAATATAAAATGATCGAGGAAACTTCAAGTACGAAGAAGTTAAAATAATAAACTCGATTCAAGTATGTTCTTTCAGTAAAAATAAATAAAAAATAAAAATGTAAAAATTCTAAAAAGCAGATTATAAATCAAGTTTGAAGAATTCTTCATTCCTGAATGTGATCATTAATTAAGTCATTTAATCCTTTAATAAAATCGACAAATTCCTAAACAATAATATTATTTTCCTAAAAATGAGAATGGCAACATTTGCAATCCTAAAAGTTATTTCTTAAATTAAATTAAGTATTCTAGTAGAAGTTGATAAACTTGACTCAATGTTGGTCAATCAATAGACTTACTTATTTTAGGCATATATTCTTGGCTTAAGACAAACTTAGCTGCTTTTGTATTTTATAAGTTCTGTACTTGAATCAGTAATATATTTAAAGATTTGGTTTGTCTTTTTTCTCTCTGTGTACTCATGTCTGTTTACAGTTTTCAGTTCCGTATGCTCGATGTCGCGGAACGTGAGAAATATTCGAGTGACTTAGTCCAGTGGTTCAACTGGGTAAGCCTCTTGGGCTTTGGCCAGATCAAAACGCCATTTTCCATGCGGCAAACTCATCGCAAGGTGGTTTCTTTCTCCTCCTCCAAACACTTATGCATATGTGAGTTTCTGTGTGTGTTTGTGTCTCTGCGTGTGGTGTGTGTGTGTGTGTCCAAACAAATACATGTACAAATATACCCCCATCAAAAAATAATATGTATATGAAGATTTCTCAATCATATACATTTCTGGCTAGGCAGGTGTTAGAATTTTCCTTCGATTTCTCACGACAGGGGTGAGGAGAGCGAAGAAGACGGAACGATGGGAGAAGGGGGGAGAGAGTTCAATGTTTGCTTAGCTTACAATTTTGTGTGACTTTGGATTATGGATCATGTATGAAGTTAACTTCTGCATTTATTTTGGATTAGGCAAGCGGAGGCGTGGGAAGCAATTGGAAATTCCCAAATGGAACGATTAAAATATTTGATTGATTCATGATGAAAATAGAAAATTGGAATTCATGATAAAAACACAAAACTTGTCATTTTTGAAATATGAAGTGAACTTATGCACTTTTCAAAATCATTTAGGATAGTCATTTTTATAGAACATATCGAAAAATCAATTCTTATTTTGGAATAAAACTAGTTTTCAAAAATATTTAAAAATTATTAGAAAAGGTTAACATCAAATATAAATTTGAGGTATATATAAATTTGTAATTCCATAATTTGAATTGAAGAAAGGAGTCCAGAGTCAAGAATAGTTATAAAAAATATCTTAAGTTTGTTGGAAATTGTTCGTATTAAAACTTAACTTAAGCTATTCCTGAATTCTCAATTAATATATTAATTTATTCCATATTTAGAATTGACGTTACTCAGAAAGGAGTCAACAACACCAAGTTGTATTTACTGGTAGGGCTTGGGGAGAAATGCCTGAATAACTCAGCCAGGCTGGCAACACAAAGAAGAAGAAATCAAAAACAGGGGCAATAAATATGTATTTATAAATAATATATAGACAGGGTAGGTTTGCCTGGTACTTTGACATTTGAAAATCAGCTCAGAGAAATAAATGCGACACTTGGGCACTTTGTTATTTTTATATTTTCAAATTATAAAAGCAAAAGCAGGCGGCTTTGTTGTCACAGTGGTGGGAGGGGTTGGGTGGTGCGTGTGGGTGGTGTAGGTGGGGTTGGAGGGGTTCATGGCTCGTGTGCGTGAGAATCCTTGACACGCGCGAGCGCTTTCAAAATGCAAAAATAAATAATTTCAATTTAAATTCGTTGTTGTTGCTGCTGCTGCTGCTGCTGCTTATGGGCGCAAGCACTTGGCAACTGTAGTTGTTTTATTTTAAAATAAAACATACGCTTTTCATCTCTCTCTGCATTGTTTTCATTCTGATTTTTGCATAAACAATAGGCCAGACAACGAGGCGTGAGAATGGAAAAAAACACACACGGGGAGGGGCCATTTTGGTGAGGGAGAACGACGAGTGCGGGGCACATTTAACCGTCAGCTGTCTTTAATTTCGCACTTATGTGCTTAACTTTACAACCCACCGCCCTAAGCCGGCTAACTAGCTACCAATTTGGCTACTGTGTTCGCTGTTCATAACTGGTTGGATGGGAGTCCACATCCAGTTAACAGCAAACGGCAAACGGCAAACAGTTAACACTTATCAGCAACAGGCTGCTGTTGGCTAAGCCAGCTTGTCAATTTTTCTATAAAATTTATTATTTTATTTACGTCAGGTTATTGTTTTGCTGTATATACATATATATATATATATATGTGTCTGTGTGTAGGCACTCAGAAAAACAATTGCACTGAATTGTAGAAAATTGCCGGGGTCACACAGAAAGTATATTTTCAAAAACCATCACTTTTCTTTTCTCAATTGCAGTGCACGTTTTTCTCAAAATGTACATAAAATATGTCTCATTTTCACGCTCTTTTTTTTCCAACTTTAAGCATTCGCTTTTCAGTTGCTTATATTATTAAAAAGCAGAAGTATTTTCTAATTTCAAATATACAAAAATTAAAGATCGATTTTGAATTCATATGATTTAATTTTAAGGAACTTACGATTTTACGGCGAATATAGAAATCGAATAAGTAAATTTAATTACTTGTGTCTGCATTTTATAATGGATATTTTACTTCTTAGAAATGCATTTCTTAATAATAGAATATATTTATAACAAATAGAAAATAAGCCATGTTTCCGGGATTGTCGATTTAGGGCAGGCCTTTCTAATTTTTAGAAATTTGTTTTCTTATATTTAAAACTTATTTCTAAAAACAAGAAACACTTTCTAGTTTACAGACTGATTTTCTAAAATTCAACGCAATTCTTTTCAGAGTGTATGTATGTGTATGTGTGTGTGTGTCTTTATGTGACTGTGTGTGCGTATCACTCTCAACCAGTCCAGGAAAATTATTTACTTTTGCTTATGGCGCTGCTTGCAACGCTGCTCGCCAAATACATTTTGCAGTTGCAACTCACTGTTTGCCATTGTTGTCGCTGTTTTTGCTGTTGTTGTTGTTGTTACCCTGGTTGTTGCTGTTGTTGTCATAAAGCGCTCTTGTTTGCCCTCGAACAGTGCCTGTGCGCTATCGTGGAGAGTGCCATAAAACTGGCAATGCATTCATTGCACGCAATCGACACTCGACAAACGCGACAGTCAGAGCAAAATGTTTGCTCAATTTATGGCCCAAAAGGCGCTGACATCGCCTCGGGGAGGGCCTCGGGGCACAACTGTTGCTGCTCCGGCAGGGTCAGCAGTCAGCAATCAAGCACACTAAAAGAAATATGTTGGCTATTTCCCGACAAATGTCAATATTTGGAGACCATCAAAAATCCCATAACACAAATTGAGAATTTCATATTTCTTCAAGCATTCCACAATATAATTCCGCCCAAGTTCAGCGCGATTGCTGTTACTTTAAAACAATTCACTCGTAGATATTTCTGTAATCAAGCTTTTTATTACTTGATTAGATACTAGTCATGTTCTCAAATCAATCGAATCGGGATTGGTCTTACTTTGAAAGAGTTGAGTCGTCAATAATTCACTAATCAACTTAATTTTTTATTAATTTTCAAGTATGCAAGTATTCAATTAATCCTGATTTCAACTTAAAATAAATCAATATTCGATTGAATTACGCGTTTAAGTTCTTAAATTTAAATGTAATATGATTAACACTTATTTGAAGTACAAATGTTATCAAATTAATCCGAATGTAAATTTTAAACAAATCAAATTTAGCCTCAATTAAAGCGTGCTAAGTGTTAACTTGAGCGAAGTACAAAAACTGTTTAGGGATTGGTCTCATTTGATAAGAACTTATTAACAGATATAATCAATAAGAGTTAAGACACTTTGTTCGCTTTTCAAGAGATTCAAGTTTTTAAACCATTTATGTTCTTTAATTAAAACGAACACACTTAATTTTGAAATACAAAAAGGATAATATTGTAAAATGATATTTTTTCTCTCATAAGGAACTTTATTACCTTATCTAGTTAGCTGAGTTAATTTTTCAAGTACTCAAGTACTACTAATCATCTTGAGTCAATCTTAAATTAAAACTTTGGTTCCAAAATGCTTCTTATGGTAGTTTTCTTCTAGTTCAAGGACTATTTGTTTTTGCTTATGTAAAATAAAGGTAAATTTTGAACGATCTTGAATAATTCAAGTACGAAGCACACTGAATGAAATAAATAATAATTTAAGACTAATCAAGAATAATTCATATTTAAGATAACATATTTAAGACTACTCAACAAAGTAGTTTTCTTTTGAAAATCAATAGGAATTCTGTTCTGCTTTTTTTCTGAGTGTACTTTCATTTCTGCAGACTATACATATAGATATAAATCAGTAGTCAGTAACAAAATACGAAACACAAAATAGAAAATAGAAACAAAAAGACAGTGTGCCATTTACTTACACACTGCGAGCAACAAATCAATTTGGCAGCTGATTGGCGGTCATATGATGATGCCTCATTCCGGTGACAGTCGCCGGACACTTCATTGAAATGTGGACTTAGTTCTTAGTTCAACACAGTTCGCCTTTAACTTGTGACAGAGATACGTAGGTGCACACCTTGGACACCCCTCGGATGATGACTAATGACGGGCAGTTTATGTCCATCTCCATCGCCATCGCCATCGCCATGTTCATTGCCATATCGATGTCGATGTCCATGTTCAGGTTAGGGAGCCAAACTGGCAATGCGAACGCTGCAAATGAAGCAACAAAATTCAGCAACAGCAGCCACAGATTAAGAACCTTTTAAGGGATTCATGATTTTAACTTTTTTTCCCCCACGGCATTTCGATTTTTTGAAATTGAACTGTTTTCGGGTGGGATATATACGATTTGTTGAGCAGTTTGTCGAAGAACAAAATAAAATATGGCAGTTTTAAATAGTCATTTATGTTGTCCATAATCCATAAATATTTTGTAATTAATAATTAATCGGCTTAAAACAATTCAGAAAACCATAATCATACTTAAAATAAAGTAAAATAACTTTTTATTTTTAACTAAAGGTCGTAAGTTTAAAGGGGTGTTCAAATTCAAATAAAATTACTTCTTTATAATTAAATATATATATATATATGTAGATGACACTAAATGTGTGTGTGTTATCTCCGTTTTTTTTTATTATGACAAAAAGTTTGATTTATAGACTTCACTATTAACATTTCTTATAGCCTGATTCCACTATTTCTAACATTCTTGAATGTCCTTGAATGATAACGGAGATTCACAATGTAATCGAGAAATGCAATGAATGTGAGTAAATTAAATGTTAGGCATCGTGAAATCGTGGAATTTTCCAATGTCCATAGTAAGTAAATAATGTTGCCTGTACAATTTCAAATAATGGACAACATTTTATACATTCAACATTCGCACAGTATGTTGCGAATGTGAGAAATTCAACACGAGTAGTTCGTGTATTTTGCTATGATTTATCATATCACATCGATGTTATAAAAAGTATGACAATATCAATGGGACAAACAGTTTATATTTCAAGTATCGCGCTTACCTTAAAATACAATTATTATTCAATAAATTTCGATTTTTTATATATGTTATTACAATTTAATGCTGCAGACAAAATTTGAATGAAATTCTTTTTGATTTTAAAATTTGTTTCCTATTTATTGGAAAAGAGTCTTATTATTTTATTATTATTATTAATTATTTCATTATTATTTATATATAGAAATGATAGAAATGTTGGGCATAGTCTGGAGTCAGGTTTTAAGATACCAGCTTCTCGCTCATTTTTTAGGGTATTTAGGCATCGCATACAGCACAAAATGTATTCTTCCATTTTTTGTGTCAATATTGTTGACGTTGTTGTTACGTTTACAGGGCGTTTGTTTGCATTGCCATTGGACTGGCAATATGGCAGCAAAGGGACACGAAACTGTGGCAACAGCAACTGTGGCATCCGTCGAATTGTGTCCTGTGCAACATGTATGTCCTGCTTTGTTTGCTTCGCGCATTAAGCTAATTATGGCCAAATAAAGCGACTCGAATTGAAACGCACGCTCTGAGCAAACAGGCACTGCACACAGCTGCCTCGCAGGATGTGAGGCATACCACACAGGATGCCAGCACTTAACTTTGCACAGCAGCCCTGCCCTGCCAGGCCTCAGTTGCCGTGGTTGCGTTCTGATTGTTTTTCAATTTTCTGCATTGTTAAACTTTTTCTTCAACTACTATTTTCTTTTTTTTTGCTTTCCTTCCTTTTGCTGCTTGTTTAATTTGCCGGGATGTCACGTGTCACAGTGTCTCTGTGTGTGTGTGGCAAGTGCAGTTGCAAGACGGCACGTGTCCTCTGTCCGTGTTCATATCACACACCAGCTGTTTAATGGAGGCAAATATTTTGCTTGTGCCTCGACCAAATCAATTTTGTATGCGTCAAATGGCAAATCGGAATCTGCGCACGCCCCGCAATGAGTCCTGCTTCGAGTCCTGCTACTGCTGCTGCTCCTGCTCCTTGTCCTGTGTTTTGGCCACGTGTCGACATCGCGCCTCTTTCGTTCTCGCTGCTAATCTATCAAACGCGCTGGCAGCCAACCAAATTGAGTTTGTTTGGATATCATTTTCCACACCGGCTGCTCTTTGCTGCTTGCCTCTTCTGGTTGTTGTCTGCCTCCGTTTTGGCTACCTGCCCAGCAACAGCAACAGCCACAAGAAAAAAAGCCACTGCCAAAGCCACTTTCACTCGCTCTTTCCCATCCAATTTTTCTGTGTGGCTTTGTTCCCACAATTTTGTGACGTCAACGTCAATCAAATTAGGCCTGTTCTTGGCGCCTGGTTCGCTCCTCGCCTCCTGTGCCAAAGTTCACACATCAAATGCTTTGCCAAAAAAAGAGGGTGGCTTCTTTCATCTACACTCAAACAAACAAAGAGCAAATAAGAAAAACAAATTGCCTTGAATTTTAAATGTTCCCAATAGTAACTCACCTTATAATTCAGAAAGTATATTTCTACAAATCAGCGCATTAATTTTCTCCATTCCTAAAATTGAGAAAAAATATGTCAAACTTGCAAGTTGTTTTTGTGTTGCCTCATATTATTAATAGGCATAATTTTATCTCTAAAAATGATTAGAAATTAAAATTAAAGAATAACTTGTCTAGTTTTCAAGGCGATTAATTAATTAAAATTAGGGGGATTTTCTTTTGAGTGTAGCATCTACCATCCCATTCCCTCTTGGTGCTAACTTGCGATTTGCGTTTTGTAAATGTTTTTCTAATCAGATTTGTGTGTGCATGTGTCTGTGCATGTGAGTGTGTGTGTGTGTGTGTGAGTGCGAGTGTGTGTGTGTTATACACAGGGGAGTGCAATTTGTTTTGATGTGCCAGGCGCAATTCGTTTAAGTGACGTTCGTTGACAATGCATAATTACTTCTGCTCTTTTGCCTGCCTGACTGTCTGTCTCTCTGTCGTTCTGTCGGTCTGTGCGAGTGTCTGGCGGCGTGTGCTGGGAGTTCCTAGTATGTCTATGAAACAGACAGATAGATTGTATTGCGTATTTTGGTATCAGGGAAAGCATATGCTCATGTCAGCATTTGTAGCTGTAGTTGCAGAGTGTACAAGTGTTTACACTCAGGAAAAACCCGGAAAGAATAACTTTTTTTATAGCTTTTTATATTTTAAACATCAATCAACCTATTGAAAGGATTTAAAACATTAACTTGAAAACGTACAAATAATGACAGAAAATTAAAGTCAATAACATAAACATATAAATGGTTTTAAAACATTAATATCAACGTCCAACTTCTAGAGGGTAACTAAACCTATTATCCAGAAAGTGTATTTCTAAAAAACAGGGTTTTCATTTGTGAATTTTAGGGTACAATATAGAATGTATATACATTGAGTTTAATTTTCAGATATTTTTTAATAATACAGTTTACTATTTTAAGATTTCAATTATACAAATCATTTAGATAGTTAGTTTTTCTGTGTGTACCCAATTACTCTTTCAAAATTAAAATCATCCCATCAAAATTGAGAAAAGCTTCTAATGAAGTTGAGTAAAATTATTGTCGATCCCAAATATTAAATATATTCTTGAACAGCATTAGACCCAAGTTGCTTTATAGCTAAAATCACCAACTTTGGAATATAAGTTCTCGTTTACCATAAACAGATAAAGTTTATTTTATAGTATCGATAACAGCATCGCAGTCAATAAAATATACAATTGTAAGAATGTAGCCTTTGAATTGTTTAATGATATACTGAAACAATTTATTGATCAACTCTTTTCGATTTTGTGTGCTGTTAGAAGCACATAATTTGTTTACCAATATGCGTTTGAATTCCCTCGTTTAACTTACTTAGACAAAAAGAATTAGGTAATAAAGGTATAAAAAAGAAATAATATACAAGTTAATAAGCATTCAAACTTGTTCCATCCATAATTATCAATTGCGCACCACGCTAATCTTAATATTAACACCATGATAACCTTTAAATCGTCATAAGTTAAACCATATAATTAGTAAGTAAACAAAAAATAAAAAGAAAAATGATGAAAAAAAAAAAATTTGACACAAATAAAATTTAGGTTGTGTATTGTATTTTATTATTTTCTTTCAGTTTTTATAAATTAGTTGAAAAATAATTCTAAAACAAAATGGAAAAGCTTAAAAATATTTTCATTTCTGCTCATTTTTTCTATCAATATTTAATATTTACTTAAAATTAAAGGGTTTTTATGAAAAATTTACAATTCGTGTTAAAAGTGGAAAGGGTTTGTGCTTTCTAAAATTGTAGCATCAAAAAGAACGGTTTGAAAATAAAAACGAAAAGATTGGGTTGGCAATTTACGGCACGTCTGTTTTATTTATATTGCTTTTCAATTGCAAATATCTAGTTCTAGATTCAAAGTGAATGATTTGACAAATAAAATACTTACCCGCAATAGTTGCTGGGGCAAACGAAGCATACAAATTTGTAGTACTTGGCACGTAAATGTGGCATATGCTCAAAATGCCCGACTCCTAGTTGGAGGAATGTGACACATTTGGTGGACACACTCAACTCGATGGCAATCAAACCAAAATTGATCGATTGCTTTTTAAGCCCGTCATTAAACTAACAAAATAAATAATCATCGCTGATATTGTAAACTCGTAAATGAAAATAAAACAACTGCAACTGCAATGATAACAATTGCAACAACTGCAATTGGCAATCGATTTATGACAATTTATGATTCAATACAGCAATTGCCAACTGCTGACTGATTCGATTTCTATACAGTGACCATGGTCGAGTTCCGTGCACAATTTATTTGAATCGAGTGCAATTCCTTCACTCCGCATTTTTTTTGTATAAGCAAAAAATTCGCCATTTTTCAATCGACGCATTTTTTATTGTATTTTTTCTTTGCTTGTCTCGCTGGTGTGGAATTAGTTTTTAAGACCCTTTTGCGTTTGTGTGGATTATTAATATTTAGCAAAGATTTTGCCATTCTAATTGATTGTTTGCCTATTCGTCGCTGCTGCTGCCCCGACTCCTCCTCCCCCTCCGACGCGTCCTCCAGCTCTGTCTGGTTATCTGTCTCTGGGTAACCTATCGATCTAGTTATCTAGGAGTTATTTAACGCTCATGTTCCCGCCTTCGACTGCGCTCCACATATGCCCATAATATCCATTTAGATACATATATATATTTATATAAACTCCCCCCCCCCCCCCCCCCCACGGCTACGCTTTCCATGCTCGCATTTATTTGTGCATTACACAGCCTAAGCGCACTTAAGTTGCTTTTAAGCCCTGGCGCCGCTCCAATTGCGAAAAGGAAACGGGCACAAGTAGCAGCAACAAATACACACATTTCTACACACACACACCCGTCTGTGGCCACATGGCGCCATTTCGTTGATGACTTGTTGATTGTACATTTTCATTTTTCCAAAGGCAGTCGTTGGTAATTGTTTCGAGTGCAGAGCGGTTAAAGTTCACCAATGTTCTAATTAGCATTTGTGCATGCTACAAACGTACTAGTGGCGCCATCTATAGCATTTTGGTGCGTCGGGTGTGTGCAATTGCTGATCTGCTCCATTTTGGTTGGTGTCTATGCTAGATGTGTGAAACGATGTTGTACCAAAAATGCACTTTTGGTACATTTAAACTCAGAGTCAATGTGAATTAGCTATTTAGGTACAGAGTATAGGAGAGAAATATCCTCTGATTTCATCTGTATTTAGTCAAGCTTCGCTTTGAAGATTAATTGCAATACTTACTAAACTAGTTTATAAATTGACTGAATACTGCAAAAACAATTAACAAATAAAAATAAATAATATAAATATATATATAAATAATATAATACATAATAATACATTAATAAAAAATGGAAAAAATAAATAAATAAATGCTAAAAATCAATCTAAGACACTAGTTGTACCAATTCAAATGCAGTAAAAACATAATTTTTGGTTTTTTATAAATCAAATCTTTTTATTAAACATAGCATTACAAACTAAACAATATTGGTTCACTGAGTTGAAAGTTTTACATATATATATGTATATGTAAATATATGTATATTCCACAGAGGTCAAAGGGTTATCTGCTAATTTAGCATATCGATTTACTTGAGAGTCGACTATAACTAAATATTTACAAGTTAAATACTTTGGATCTATTCACCGCCGCACTTTCTGCTCAATGGCGTGGCGTAATCTTCACTCTGAGTCCATCCTTGGGACGGAGGATCAGTTCACCCAATAACGTCAAATCCTCTCGGCGATCGACAGACTCAATTTTAAATTTACGCAGCACCGTCGAAATGACAGCCTTCTCCTCCAGTATGGCAAATTTCTGTCCAATGCAATTACGTGGCCCAGCACTGAAGGGTATATAGGCAAACGGATGGCGTCCGGCACAGTTCTCGGGCAGGAAATTATCCGGATTGAATTGCTCCGGCTTGGGAAAGATTCGCGGATTGCGATGCAGCGCATAAGTCATGATAATCGCCTGAGTGCCAGCGGGCACAAGTTTGCCACCTGATATTGACAAGAGGATGGTAAGCAAACCATAAATGCCCCAATTTAACCAATCTATTATCACTTACTGATAGTCACATCCTCGCCCACCATGCGCGCCATCATTGGCACACTGGGGAACAGTCGCAGGGCCTCTTTGATGCAGCATTCCAAATAACGCATATCAAGCAGATTCTTCATGGTTGCAGGTGTTTTGGAATCATCGCCAAAAATGGACTCCAGCTCCTCGTAAACGCGCTCCTGATATTCTGGATTTGCTCCAAGTAGGAATAGAGTCCATGAAATGGCAGCTGAAGTCGTGTCGTGTCCCTCAAACATAAATGTATCCACCTCCTCGCGTATATCTTCCTGTGGAAAATAAATGATATATTCAAAATTTAGTTCTTTGCACATTTATCTTGTTTGAAAAATCTAGTTAAATACAAATAGAAAACTTTTGTCAATTGAAAGAAACTAAATGTAAAAGCAACATAAATCAAATAAGTAAAGAGCATTAATTCTGATTGTTGCTAAGTGTACTTAAATCTATCTTCAACAAATATGTAGTAAGCTTACTATTTAAAAGAGCGACATTTACTTACATTGGATAAAACGGTGCCATCTTTGGAGGCATCGATGAGCAGATCGAGGAAAGCCAAACGCTTCTTTTTGCCCAGATCATCGTAAGCATCGGGCATCTCGGCATTATTATTGTTGTTATTGTTGTTGTCAGCGAGCTCAGATTTGCGTTCACGTATCACCATGTTGGAGAAGCCATGGAGCGTGTTAATGTAACTCTGATGCGTCTTGTAATCCTCGGTGAGGCGGAAAAGCAAATCGCTCTGCAGCCAAATCTTTGCCTGACGACTCTGAACAATGGAGCCAATTCTGTTCAAAAGGGGGGTGTCTCAAAGAAAGTGTTGCATTAAATTGAAAGTTAGTCAAGTGTTTACACTATCTGTCTGTCTGTCTGCCTGTTTATCTGTCTGTCTGTCTGCCTGTCTGTCTGTGTGCTTTATGAGGCATGTTATCAGCGAGTGAAGCAACAGCAGCAGCAGCAGAAGCAGCAGCATCCATTGACATCTTAATCTCGCATATTTTGCGCTTGAGCAGAGAACACCCTAAATATACTCACATACACACACACACACACACACACGCTAATGGGAATGTGGGCGTGTGTGGAAAGTTTTTCACCCAAACCACCCACTGACAGTTGCGCTGACAGCTCTCGATATTATTGCAAAATCTTGATTGCCATATTGAATTCTAGTTTTGGTCACAAGTATTATTACTTTTATTATTGTTATTATTTTTATTTTGTATATTTTTTTTGGTTTATTTTGCATCTTTAACTTACCCATAGACGGCTTTGACGTACTCCGATTCGCTGTTGCTTTGCGCATAGATTTTGCGACCCATGGCAGTTTCTGTGATGCAATTAAACCAACCGGTTATTTGATATGACATATATGAATATATATATATGACTATAATTATGTGTAACATTGACACTCACCGCAAACAATGTCCAGAGTGCAGAGTGTGACGTAGGGGAAAATGTTGAACGCCTCGTTGCCCAGCTCGACATTCAATTTGCGAGCCAAGACGACGCCCTGCTCGTTGAATACATCTATAAAATCATCCAATATCTTGAAATGAAAGGCGGGCGTCAAGATCTGCAAAAATGATATAAGTACATAGAAACATATATAGTAAATGGTGGGTCTATTTTTTCAATTGCGATAAAAATACAAAAGCAATAATTTACAATAAATATTCTTTAAAGCTGATGCTAAGTGTTAAATTGTAGTTTTGCAGAATGGAAACGAGTGTTACTTAAATAAAAATAGTAGAATCATGTTATGTAAATGGTGGAAACTTTTTATTTTATTATTTTATTAAATAAAATTAGAATATAAACGCGGACATTTACACTATTTCATTTTTGAAGGTGATGTCAAGTGAAAAACATTCATTTTGTAGGATGGAAATTAATCCGACTTAAATAAACATATATAATAAATGTCATTGTTCCTTTTTAATGAAATAAAAATATTAAAGCGGAAATTTGCAATTATTTAAAGTTGATGTTAAGCAAATAACTTTAATTTCAAAGGAAAGATATTTTCTGTATCACATTTCAATATTTTATTTAAAATATAAACATAAATTGAACGATAGAAATGAAAGTTCCTTGAATGAAATTTACAAGATAACGGCCTTCTGAGAGAGAGCTCTAAGTAAAGGTAATCATAGTCTTAATTGAAGAAGTGAATTTATGTTTGCAATTTTGAGAGCAAGTGAGTTGAAGTTGTTTGAAAGTTTAACAAAGGAGTTTGCAATTTCTCATTTTTTTATCTTTATATTATGATATAATATTTGCTGGTTTCCTCTATGAATATCTATGAATAATTATGTTGTGTCTTACTAATGGAGGGTATCGAACCATTACCGATTATGGAGTTGTGCTTTGTTGATCATTTTTGCTATGCAGTAAATCGTTGTTTTCAAAAATATATAAGTTAATTTAAAGCTGCCTTTTATGAGCTTTAAAAGTTAATGATTTAGCTGATTGTTAAACTTGAAGCTCACCTTTCTGCGGGAGTGCCATTTTCGATCGGTGCTGGTGAGGAGTCCAGTGCCCAGCCAGGGATGCAGGTAATCATAGTCGTGGCTCTTGTTCACAAACTTCTGACTGTTCAGTATGGGCTGCAAAGTAAACCTTGTTATAGACACCCTCTCTCTCTCTGTTTCTCCCCTCTCTCTCTGTGTATCTTTCTACTTACCTCCACAGTTTCGGGCTCGAAGAGTAGAACACGTGGCGCTGTTCCTTGCCAGACGCGATTGATGCCAATGCGTGTGCCCCAAAGTTTTTGCATGCCAATAACACGATTGAACAACTCTGCAAAAATAGCCATAAGAATATATGAATATGAATTAATGAAACCAGTTATAAATAAGTCTCAATCTGCCGTGTGCGAATTGTAGACTGGCTGACAGACAGCTAACGAACGTTTAGCCACACATGAATAATAAATAAATACAAGAAAGACATTGACATTGTTGTGCATTGTTTGACAACCAGTTCAATCTTGACGAACTGTTTACCAAAACAAATTTGCAGAAATTGGCATAGTAATGCTAAAAATAATAAGCGTTCAATTTTTCATATTATGAAATAATGAGCAAAGAATGCAAGAGAGAAATAATAATATAGTCCATTATCTAATGATGTAGCCCATCCTCCCTTAGGGAAGTATTGAAAGCGTTGAGTAGACTTTCTATACAAAATAAAGAATTTCTTGTATAGATAAAATTGATAACCAAATCAGGAAATAGTAATACAAATATTAGCTTTTGTTTTTGTTTAGCTTAAGATAGAAATGAATAGTTTTCCAGTGCATTTTTCACAAATCTTACAGAGCAACTTGAAGTCTAGCACTCAAACTAGAGCTTTCCTACTCGCCTTATGTTTTGTGAAGTGCAAGTTGTTTCCAGCTGAAAGCCAGTTCACGTGTGAAAATTGTTTGCGACACTGAATTATAGAAATAGACACACAATTTCACATTTTCGATATGTGTGTGTGTGTGTGTGTGTGTGTGTATGCATACATGTGAGAAGAAACAATCAAGGCCGTCATAATGTAAAAGTGTTGTGTTAATTTGTAATATGTTACACTTGTTTAACACGTCGGTAAACATAAATAGGCTTCTTGGGGTTTTTTCAGATACAAATTGCATGTGTGCGTATACTGAATGTAGCTGAGATGTCGCACGTTGCTCATACGCTCTGTTGGCTTTGTCATTTTGTTGCATTAATTAAAATGATGACACACACATAAACACACTCACACACACACACACACACACAAACACACACACTTACATACTTGGGCAGTCTTTTGCGAGATATCTAATAATGATTTTATGTAACCCACTCAAAAGAAAAAAGAAGAAAAAATGGAAAAAACTCAAGCGTCAACACGAATTGTAAAAATAAAGCAACACCCAAAATTAGTCAGTTGTTGCGCATCCCCTCGTCCCCCCTCACTCCCCTCCTCAGTCTTCACTCAGTGTGCGACTCGCTGCTGCTTCTTCTGCTTGCCTCTTGTTGACCAGCCCATTCGTCGGAAGTTTGCATGTTTAAAAGGTAACAATCAAAATTTCCGACGTGCAAAAATACCAAAAATAATAATAAAAAGACAAACACAACTAAACCAAGCACAAAACCAAATGAAACAAAACAAAACGCATTTCAAATATTTTGACCGGCTCCTCCAGATGCTATTCATTATGATTTTCGCATTTCAAATTGGTTTGTGAATTTTTATTGTTGTTGTCTTTGCTGTCGTTGCTGCTGTGCTCGCTGCTGACCAGCGTGTTGACAAAACTTGAAAAATAATAATAAAAAAACTAACAACAGCATATTATTTTTTGTGTGCTGCTTTTAAATTGCGTTAACAACTCGAGATAATTTATATGCCGCTTTATATCTTGCAACAATTTGTGATTGTGCCTCATTGATTGCTGCGCAAATTGTGGCACATTAAAGAAGAAGGTTTCAGAAGGTTCAAAGTGGCGAAGACTTAATACACTTACTGGCAAGTTGATTGAAATGCTCAGATCGTAAAGCTAAAAAGGGTGTCATGTTTTATATCTTGACTAGTTTCTAGTTTTTCTTTTCTGGGCTGCAATTGAATACTCCCAGTAGTTTTATTAGTAGTTTTTTAATGCATACTTCAAAAGAGTAAATATTATATATTATTTCTAATATTGCATTTAAATTATTCATTTAAATATGAAATACTCCAACTTTGCCAGAGACTTTGCTAACTATATAAAAATCCACTTAAATATTTGTACCATGCGTTGGATATTATTTTTGTTTTTAATCTTTAATCACAAAAGCAAACAGCGCCAACAAGAAAGGGTATCGTGAAAATCATTAACGAATTGCCGCTAGCATTAATGTTATTGCTGAATGGTAATTTTGAAGTCAGTCTAGCTGACTTTCAATGCCAAGCCGCAAGCACCCACGACCAGAGACTAAGACTGAGATGGAGACTCGACTCGAGTCGCATAGAGTCAGAACCAGAGTCGAGACCCAGACAAGTAGTCGACACTGATTGCCAAAAGTTCTTGGCTCGAATTGAAAACCCGACGCTGGCCTTGAGCCATGCACGAGCTGAACACTTTGTTGTTTAGTCTTTGGCAGCTTATAGAAAATTATGATTGAAAAATCATGTGGCACTTGGGCCCACCACCATTGACCTTGCCGCAACGCACACACAATTTGTTGCCACATCATGGCTGCCCCATTGGATGCTACTGTTTAGTCTTGCTTGATTTATTCTTAACCAGCAGCTTGAGTTAATTCAAGTGGGCCTTGTTCGCTGACTTATGCCTAATCGGCATACTCAGAGTCCACAAATTGCAAGCAACCAGCTCCTCGATTGCCTTGAACTAAACTGCAGATACATCTGCGCGACCGTCAAAGCAAAAAAAAAAAAAAAAAAAAACCATCAGCATATAATTAATATGTTTTTTGTATCAAGCGTCTTATTTGCATATCTGCATAAATTTGTTAGCAAAGAACTTGCAGCATTGAAAGAGGCATTCAAAATTGATTTCAACTTTTAGAATGTTTTTCAGATACTTGTTGATTAATTTTCTTGTTCTTGGTGATGTATGTGTATACCCCAAACACATTAGAACTGCGAAACAGGGTATATTGAAGTTTTGCTAAGTGTGTAACATAGATATAGATATAAATATAGATATAGATATAGATATAGATAATAATATAGATATAGATATAGATATAGATAATAATATAGATATAGATATAGATATAGATATAGATAAATATAAAGATATAGTCCGCCGTCTACAGGGTATCTCCTAGTCAGGCTCTCCCATCTAGAGCATTTATACTTTTTGCACAAGTTCTTCAAACAAATAAAAATATTTGTTTGCTCCGTTAAAATCCGTTGTCATCACTCGCACTTATAATGCGTTAGCGAATTAAATTTATTCGTGCGAATAAAAGCAGCAAGTCGAATGCAAATAGAAACGGAATTAAAAAATTAAACTTGCTGCCAAAAACTGACTGGTAACTAAGAGTTCTGCCCTGAAGCCAAACCAATTAATAAAAACCGACTTCCGACAATCTCAAACGGCTTTAGAGATGCCAAAAAAAAACCATTAAAAAAACTCATCTAGCCAGAAAAACCACTTCATTTTGCAGACAAAGAACAGAGAACGAGACGAAAAACATAAAAACATAAAAAGATTACCTCAAATTATTATTAAATGGAAACTTGAGTATATCAAATTTATAATTTCCTACACGATTAGCAACTCAAATTGAACTTGGCCGACTAAAAACTGCTGCAGCACAAATTGTTTTTTGTCTTTTATCCATCTTTCCATCAATTTATGTATCTGTGTATCTGTGCTGCGTTTCCGCATTCAAAAAAAGATACAAGATACAAGTGTTTGTTTCTGCTTGATTGTATGTATGTTAATTGGTCTGCGGAACTGTTCGATTAGCTTGTGAATTAATCGTTCCAAAATCCAATGAATGTTAAAATTTTCAAGTCTTGGCTCTTTTCTAAGCGACTCTCCATTTATTAGCCTCAGCCTTTTAACTTTCAAGATTCAAGATTCAAGATCAAGATCAAGACCAAGACCCGTCATGGGCTTATAACAGACATTTTGAGTTGTTTTTTAACGACCGTTTTTTACACCTTCTCGTTGTTGCTTGTTATTTAACTGTTTATGTACCAACTTCTGTTTTTTGTCCATGTGCCTGCTTCAGTTCTTTTATTAAATTGCTTAATACTTTTGTAAAGTCAATTTCATTCCGCTAGTTAGCCAAAAATTAACAACAACAAAAAACAGACCTTTTATTATTATGCTTATTTTTTGTTAATGGTGAAAGTTGGCTTCAGCTGTTTGGCAAAAATCACAGCTCAAATTTGGCACTAGCGCAAAATAATAAAAAAAAATTATAATAATTATGTGATTCACTCTATTTATGGGTATTTATGTTTATTTCCTTTTATACCGAAGTGTTGAAGGTCTTGTTACAAATTTGAATTGCATTTGTATTTATAAAATGACTTAAGCAACATTATTTTATTTAACAAAAACTAAATAAAAAGAATTAATATTTAACTATTAATTGATAATTAAATCAATTGTATATTATATTTCATTTTGTTTTTTAATTGCACTAAAAAATCTATTAAATTGCGCTTGAAAGTTTTTTTCTTCTATTTTATCAGCTTCACATATATGATTCAGTTTTGTAAATAACTTAAAATATTGAATTTTTTTCCTTTTGTATACTATTTACACAAGTTTGTAAAACAATTGTATGTGTTGCTTGTTATTATTTGCCAGCTCTAAACATACTGTAATATTTAGTTAAATATAAATGGCAGCTGATAATTTGTTATGCTAATACGGTTAATTTTGTTAATTAACTATTATTTGTACCACAACAAAGTGACCAGCTTGTAAAAAACTAAATCACACCCAAATAAAAGTCAAAGTCAAGTTCTAGTTTTACACCAGTTTAATATATACATGATCAATATATATATATATATATATATATATATATATATATATATCTATTAGCACTTTTTCTAGTTTGACTTTAGTCAAGTAGTTTCATAATTCTATTTTAATCTTTTCTTATCACACTTTTTGGGCAGTGAAAGTGAAAAGAGAGTTACAAAAATAATAAAAAAAAAACTGGAGAACTGAGAGCAATGCAAAGTTCAACAACACCAGCTGGCAAGAGGCAATACCAAAAAGAGATGAATCAATAAAATCGATCTGAAAAATGCAGGCATCGTTGACTCTCTGTTTGGTTTGCACAATTAGCACCTCAAACGAAGCAAAATCTATGCATTATTTACTACTAAATTGGTGTTTGACTGTTCAATCAGATTGGTCTAATTTCGAGCAGTGGAATACGCTGATTCAGGGTCAAGATCTTTGTACTTGTAGAACGCTCAACGTGCACAATCAACAAACACAAGAATCGCATCAATCAATCACAATATCAATCACAATCAATCACTGCACTCACCATCGTGATCCACATTCATTTCGATGGCATTGCCCAGAAAGGGTAGCGCTGCAGGTCCTGGTATCTTTTCAATATATTTCACCCAACGTGCGCGTCTCTTATTATAGACCACAAGAAAAATCGCGATTGTGGCCAAGAGGAAAATGGTCAGCGGCGAATAACCGGATATAATTTGAGTGGCTTTCGAGAGGAGAATGCTCTCGGCCATCAGTGAACCGAATACTTTCGAGGACATCGTTTGTTTTCTTTTTGTCTTACACTTGACCCACGTTGGTCTTTACTCGCATATCCTTTTTGTGAAGAAAACACGCGACTTTGTAATCCGTCTCCGGCTGTGATTTGTTGCACTTTTTGCTGCTACGCTCGAATTCAAACTCTCTTCGCCGCGAACTCCGACACACAACTAACAATAAGTTCGAGTTTGCATAAAAATTTAAAAAGAAGTGCTAAAAATTTTTCGGTGAACGTTTCGGCTTTTTGGCTTTCGGCTCGCTCGGCTGACGCTTCGAAATCTTTGCATCTATCTCTCTCTCTCTGTATGTGTGTGTGTATCTGTGTGTGTGAGTCGGAGATGAAGCCAAGCGATCGCGTATACGCTGTGTGGCTGTGACAAAAGGCAGCAGCAAATCTACTACTATTCGTGCATACGTTTGGTACTTTGATAGTAGTATTAGAAGTAGCAGCAGCCAACGAATCTGTTTGGTTTGTGGCAGTCTAATTCTTATTTCTAATGCTTCATTCATTACTTAATTAAAAGGTAAGTGCTGTCTTCTCAACTAAATTATTACTCATATAGGTAGAAGTTATTATATTTATTTTTCAAAACTCAACTGATTACTTTTTGATTAAATATAATCATATCAATGTAAAAATTCTATATAAACACCATTAAATATATTTACTCCTGATCGCCATCAATTGCCGACTCGAACACAGATTATAAGAGATACTTCAAATTTGGGATACAAGTTCTTGTATAGCATAGACAGATCAAGTTTATTTATCTTAAATATTTAATTATTTATTTTTATAAACATCCATTTTGTATAGCAAAAAATACACAAATTTATTTATAATATACTCTAAATTAACTGTAAAATTTCATTCAGATCAGATAAGTAATACAGATTCAGATATTTCATTCATAATTATCGAGCTCTCTCGACTAATGCATTCTCAATTATTTCTTTCAGTGTATCGTGGTCACTAATTTTGTGCCTTTATGATTGCTTTTTGGCTTTGATAGCTGCCCTTGTATTTGTCAGTCTCTCTTTCAAAATAAAAAAATTAACAAAAAACCTATATGCAGTTAATTTTGTGGCGAATTTCTTGACGGCTTCTGTTGGTCCGCCCCTCAAAAATTATTGCTTTGCATCCAATTAGCAGGTGTTTTTTGACTCAATTCTTGATTGAAAGACGTTGCCACGCCACGGTGGTAATGTAAAGTGTTATGATACGAGTGTCATTAAAAGAAACTTTGCTCATGTCATGTCCGCTGCCACAAGTGCCCCCGAAATGTGGAGCGTTTAATTTGAGTGGTCAGAATTTCAAAATGCGCCACAAGTCGTTTCAACTCTATTCAACTCAGCCAGCCTCCTTGTAAAAGTCAACAACTTGTTTATAAATATATGCATTTTTTTGGCCGACATTAAATGATTATCAATTAATACGCAAAGCCTGCAATTAGAATCCGAATCCAATGTGAGAACTTTTATCACTTTGGTGTTAAATGTTCTCAATATTTATTTGACGAAGGTCAAGAGCAAAAAAATGTTGACAGAGATAAAGGCTAATATTTTTCATGGTCAGAAACACAAAACAAAAAAAATTATTTAAAAAAATCAATGTGAAACTGGTTCCATTTGGTATTCTATAGAAATAATTTGATATCAAATTGATATCATCAAATTCTCTTTGGTTGGGCTGCCAATCAAGTTTTGTTGATGCGTCCCAGCTTAAGTTCTTCATAAATTAAATGTTATTCGATTGGTCTTTCAACTTGGAGACTTAATCGTTATACCTTGTAAATATTATAAGGTATTCACTTCTGGTTGGATGAGAGTATTTGAAATGTAACCACAAACTAAACGGAATTTTAGATATTTTTTTCAACAACTAAAATTATGTTTAGTTTTCAAATAATAAAATAAGGTCTCCTTCATGTCTGCCTTACACAAAGGGTTAAGATTGTCGATTAAATCGATAACATCTCCTCATACACCGATAACTTAATGCATTTTAAAAAATTAATCTAAAAGCATATCTTAAAGTCGACTAATTTTGTTAAAATATTTTTGAATAGAACCTGTTCAAAATGCGCACTCACACACACACACTCATTTACACTCACACGCTCATCCAAAGATGAGCTCAAAATCAAGAACCTTTATACAAAAAAAACCTCTCCTGTTAAGTTACTTTAAAATATTCTGAAACAAATTTGCCTAGTTATTAAATTTTTTTTTGGGGGGAGTTCAACAGAACCTGTGGCATTATCGAAATACAAACTGGGATCAATATTGGAAGCATTCGCTAAAAATCAAACAAGTTTCTTGCATAAATTTCGAATAAATGGAAATTACTTTGTAAATAGAAAAAAAGAATACAAAAATATGGCTACAATAAAAGATTATAAATTGTTTTTGGCTGTAGATTGGCCCTTATATTATGCAATAATTTGGTTGCCCTTGCAAACTTAAATCATCTCCAATCATTTAACCTGAGCTCCGCATAGTTAAATAAATATTCATATGTTTGCCATTTCATATTCACTTCCCCAAAAAAAAGAGAAAAAAAACGATGTAGAAAAATAGAAACAGAAATCACGTAATTATTAAATCACGTCTTTACCTGGCCAAGAAACGAAATCTTTGTCTACATTTGTCTAGGAAATAACAACTGAATCGTTCTTTAATTAGAGTCAAATTAACAGCTTCTCTAATAAAAAGCCATAGAAGAAATATGCAAGTCACTCGGAATTCAACACTTCCCCTTCCACTTAAGATACTAATCCTTAAACATATTATTATCATTCACAATTTGATCTACGTTTTCGTCTCTATGAATAACATTGACTACTGTCCAAGTCGTATTCGGTTCTCGACAATTGAATAAGCCGATTGCCTTCATCAACGAATTTTTTGCCTTTGTCTATGAATACCCGAAAAAGAACTCAAATTATGCCGAAGGCTTTCCCGTTCTTAGAATCATTATCCAAATAGAGAAGACAAGTTTTTGTGTTCGCTGAAAAATATTTAAATATATCAATTTAAAAAAAAAAATATTGAAGTGCATTTTATTCTAAAAATGGAATAGGTATCTTAATTGATGAATTTTAGCCTCAACATTTAAGGCTTATAATCTTAAACTTGTGAGAATCATTATTGAAGCATACTATTATAGAAAATATAAATTTAATAAATTTAACCTTAATACACTCCAAATATCTCTACAAATTAAGAGCTGTTTAGTATATAATGGAAAATATTAATTGAGAAATTTTCAACTCAAAATTTACAATAAAAGAGCTGTTCATTTTAGAAAGGAAATATTAATTAAAATACTTTAACCCCAAAATAAGAATGGGAATCAAAGGTAGAGCAGCATAAGCAAGACATAATATATTAAATTTAATGTCTTTTCTTTGAATATACCTAGGGGAGTCAGGAATAATTTCTAGACTTTTACCGCGGACTAACTTTTCGTTTATACTTTTCAGACTAACCATAAATTCAGTCAAACCAAATCCATAAATTTTTAACACATTTAGTCCCTTGACCACCAATTTGTTTGCCAGCTAAAGGTGAGATGTGTGGTTCAAGTTGACTTGATTTCAACTAATAAAATTCCAGTCAATACAATAAATGCCATTCAGTCATGTGCTACGCAATAAAACAATTCTTAAACCGGTCTAATTAATAAGTGAGACGTATTACGAATGTATGTATATATTCGGGACGGCGCGAACGCCATTCCCGGCTACCAAAAATTACACGCACGAGTTATTCACATTAGGAATAATCGCAGAGGTCAACTCAGCCGAAAGTGCAATGGCCAAGCCTCACTCCGGAGGAACCGCCTTCGTGATCACGGTTAACCTCTACGCCAGGTAAGTATGCTTCTCTCAGCTCAAGAATGGATACTGCTACCCTGGCTTACTAGAACTGATTGGGAATTATAGTAAGCAAAGCAAGGACAACTATTACAGAGCTATTTCTGTTATTTTGGTTTAAGGGTGAAGTGTAGAAATTGACAGTTTACTGTTTCAATTTTTTTTCATTACTTTTGCTTACTGTCCACTTTATATCTCTACAGTATGTGAAGAAAGTGTTTAGACACAGAAAAATATGTATATTTTCGCATATATAAAACTGAAAACTATTTAACAAAAATTCAATCCCTGAGAATATATGAATTGTTTCTACTTCCAAACACTTTCTTAACGTACTGTACAGAATGAGCTACATGTGTGTGTGCGTGTAAGGTAATGAGGATGCTTGTAAGTGTTTAAGGGATACAACAATAACAATACTACTTCGCTCTCTTACTCTGACTGTCACTCTCTTTATCAGTAAACAGAAGTTGCTTGCCTGCTGCTAAAACCAACACATACGCACAGCACACACACATATAAATACCCTGCTGTTGCTGTGCCCGTTTTGGCTGCTATGGAAATATTTTAGCATTCTTGCACATTACAATTCCCAAATGGTTCTAGCACAGCTGGCTAGGAGTGCGAGTTCTTGAGCGGCGGAAAGCATACTTACCTGGCGTAGAGGTTAACCGTGATCACGAAGGCGGTTCCTCCGGAGCGAGGCTTGGCCATTGCACCTTCGGCTGAGTTGACCTCTGCGATTATTCCTAATGTGAATAACTCGTGCGTGTAATTTTTGGTAGCCGGGAATGGCGTTCGCGCCGTCCCGAATTAATCAATAAATCTGAATATAGTAATCGAGTTTTTAAGACTGTTTCACACTGTAATAGTGATGCGTGCGAAAAGATGAACGTGACCGGTCAAACCGCAGCGCTTGCTTGGTTCACTGGGTCAGAGCTATCTGGTTAACAAACAGCAGCACAAAATACACTGACAAAAACCGACTTATTGGTGTTACACACGCAACTCTTCTAGTTTCAGTTTGAATTTTGGTTTTTGTTTAAATTGATACTTGAACTTGCTCTGTTTGATTTTGCGCTGCTGCTGCCTGCTGCCAAAGCGGAAGAAGCGAGAAGAGAAGACGAATTTTGTCTGTTTCTAGTTTTTTGGCCTTTGGTTTATTGGTGCATTGTGTGTTCCGTTGCTTTATTTATTATCATAATTAAAATACAACAATAATTTGACTCACAAATACAAATATTGAACAAATCGCTTGGCTTTGAATTGATTAACTTTTAGTTTTGTTTTATGCGCGTCATTCGCACACAACCGCTGAGCAGCTAAGAAACAAGCAGCTTGGCTTGGCAGCGATAAAAGGTCAAGTTCATTTCCGCATTTCCGTCTGCGATCTGATCTTGGTTGTATAGAATCGTATAGCTAATGACTACCCCCACCCCTTCCCCCTCTACCAGTTAAAGTTGCAGTTAGTTTTGAGCAGTAGAAAAAGAAAGGAAGTTGCCCAAGTTTTGCGTTGTGTGGCAGTTAAAGCAATTTGGCCATTTGAGAGATTGTTGAGTGTATTTATGTGACGTACTTTAAGGTTTCACCGTCTTCGTGATTACGCACGTAATTAGCCCTACAACTAGCCTGCAATCTCAAATCTCTCTCTATATCTATCTGTCTCCCCCTCTCTCTCTCTCTCTCTCTCTTTCTCTTTCACTCTTCATGTAACTATGCCAGCCAGCGAAGCATCTAAAAAACAAAACTCATAATCAACAAGAGAGATAAGCTATTTAAACTATGACAGACTTTAGATATTCTTATAAAAGGTCATGCTTGAAATTAATTAGAGAAAAATATAAACCGAAAAATGCCAAATATTTGTACAAGTCATATTCATCTTTATTTTAAAATTAAATTTCCTAAACCTTTTTGAAATTAATTATGCAATATTACAAAGCCAATAAAATAAATATAAAATAAAAATACTGTGATTTTACTTGTAGCTTCAAAATATTATTATTATTTTTTAAACCTTTTGTGGACTAATATTTAGGCAAAATTAAATAAATAAACAATAATGTATACACTGCTTTTATAAAAACGCCTTTAAGGCCATTTTCTCGAAATGTATCTGAAAAAGATACTTTAAAGTTTTAATGTAGAGTTATTATAGATAAATAACATTGCAATAAAAATAATATTTATGCTAAATCAAATCAGAATCGTCTCAAATCCGTTGCACAACCAACGACAAAGTTAATATATCGACTCCGGCAAGGGTATATTAAAAAGTAAATTCACTCGAAAAAAAAACTGAAATACCAACAACTGTTTGGTAATTGTTTTCGCAGCGTGTGAACCAAAGATGATATCAACAAATTTCTATGGATTTATAATTGGAAGCCAAGTGAAAATTGTTTCGTTACAAATGAACTTGAATTAAAGCTGAACTTGAATCAAGTGAAAAATAAACAAAACCAGAGAGTCGAAGAGTTCTTAAAAGGCTGCACAATTATTTAGTTTGTGGCTAAATTGTCAGTGTCAAGTGCAGTGAGCTAAATTGGCAATTAAATGTGGTAAAGAACCAAACCATGGCTAATAGCCAACCACCTTGGCCAAGACAGAAACAAGACTTGTTTGTAGTTTCAAGTTTCCTTCGTTGGCTTGACACAGATTATGCCCATTTAACTATATATATATATAGTATATATATTGGTTAGATCGGCACTGCATTTGGCATTTCTGTTGACCTCAACTTTCAGCTTGTTGCAGCTGCAATTCAATCTGAGAAGGCCTTTTGTAAAACAACATCTAAATTCTGTCGACTTTTTCACACACAAAATATTTTGATTACAAAATGTGCAATAAAATTTGATAGATATCTCAGCAGCAGCAATTTGTTTGTATTTAATTAAAATTCATTTTCACAAGAATGAAACTCGCATTAAGATCTTTTCTCAGATCTCTCGGTGTGTAATTTTTTACATCAACATCAATCAATAATTAGTCAGCAATAATTAAAATTGAATATTTATCAAGTGCTTTTGAGCTCTGCTAAAAAAAGTTCAAGAACATTTTAATAATAGTTTTCTCAGCCATTCAATAACCATAAAAATATCCATTACTAATTTATTTGATCTATGTCCGATTAATGAAAACCCGATTTGACACCTTTTTAGACCAAGGGCCAAGCTCAAATGACATTTAATTGTTATATTACAATAGTAAAATTAAACATTATTAATAGAACTAATACGAAATTAGTTAATGATTTCCTTTTGGTATGTAAAAATAATTTTAACTCGTTATTACATTTAAGGCGTACTTGAACAAATATTGTAAAAATTTTAAATTCTATAAACAAAAATGAAAACATTAACAATTTTAAATTAATCTCGTCCAGATTTGGACCAGCTTCTGATTAACAGTTTGTTTAAAAAAAAAATTGGACAACACATTATAATTGTTGTCAAAACTCAGCTTATGTACCTACTTAATATTACTAAAATATAAAAAATAATTTAGCTTAAAATATAAAAAAATTAAAATATTCATAAAAAAAAATTATTAATTTTTTGATGTCACCGAGGTTTGAACCCGAGTCAGACGATAAAAACCTTGCTTAAGATTAAGCGGTACAGAACTATTTGAAATGAGTGGCAGCGCCAGCCACCTTTTATTCACTAAGTGGCAGCCTTGCTGGCAATTATATTTCAAGAAAGTGGTAGTAAAAAGTGCTCAAGTTAAATATTTCAGTGACATTACTGTTTAAGAAAATGTAATCAAAATTTCTTATTTTAGTTTTTTTTTAAGAAACTCTCATAAATTTGAATATATCAATAGCGCAATCGGTCGCTATGCGAGTGTTGCCACACTCAACTATCGTACAATAGTTTCTCATACACCTATCGATAAGCGTAGCGTTTCGCTAATTGAAGTGCGGTTCGGTCACACTGGCCAATAACAAAAGCAAAGCAAAAAAAGACTCAATTCGTTTTCCATCATTAATCATCAAAAATTCAAAGCGTACAGTTGTAGGAAAGGGCAACTTGAATTAATACAAATAAATAATTAACCTGTGCTGTACAAAGCAGTCAACTTAACAACAAAAATGCGCAACGCTGGCCTTTTGGCCATTTTGGCTCTGTTTGTTTGCGGTAAGTAGTTTGTGACGTCACAAAACAGAATAATTGCGTATTTGTGTTTGTCAAATAATTAATCATATATATTTTTTTTGTTTTAAGCCGTTTGCGTTTCTTCAACGCCCGTCGCTGAACAGGTTCCGCTTTTGGGTAGCGCGAAATGCACTTGGGGCCCTTCATATTGGTGTGAGAATCTCAGGTGAGAAAAATGCAATTGAAGAAAAATCGCTTTGTCATCGGAGCGAAAAAACGCACTCAAAAGAAAACAATGGTCACTACGCAGTTATTAACCCCTTGTGCTGTTATTCCCCCTTTCCGACTTTGCTGCGTTTTTATTCCTTCATTTCTTTCTTCATTGTTTGTCGCTTGTCGTTGGCTGAAGCAGAAGAAGAAATATTTGATAAGAAGCAATCAGCAATAAGCAGAGAGCCGCCATTCTGTTTTGTGGCTCATCGATAACCTTTGTGTGGTTGTTGTTTGACAGTTTATAGTTGTTTTTGCTCTAATTCTGCTTTCCGCACATTTGCTCTATTTTTTTTTTTGTACACTTATTTGTAACTCGTCCGAGCTTTGCACTCGCTCTCTCTGTCTAACTCTCTTGTTTTGTCCCCCCCTCTGTCTTCCTCTCACTTGATACGTTTCAATTCCGCTTTAAATTAAATTAACCATATGGCTACAGCTAAACTAACTCATTACACATGTAACGCACACACTCTCAAACACACACATAACTGTACAATCATCGGCAGCAAAATATGCCGATGACTAATAAGTTTGTTGGTCATCTTTGTTTCCTTTTCGTCTCTTGTATCTAAGCTTAAGCTTAGCATTCGTCATTGACCGCAGCAACAACATTGGCAATATAACTGTAAGTGTATTTTTCCATTTTCTTATGAGTAAAAAAAACCGGCAAACTCTGAGAAATTCCAGAAATACAATTATTGTTCAGAAATTTTTGATTGTTTATAATGCAGTTAAACAGATGTTGTTTGTTTTTCAATATCTATTGCTGGTTGGTCCTATTTTGTTGGCCAGCACTGTAATGGTGTACAAAATTTGTTATACGTTTACTAACAAACAAAAAAAAATACACGACTGATTGCATTTCTTACTCAAATTATATAACTATTTTGTGTTGTTTTATTTTCTTCTGAGTTTTCCCTGACAATAGACAATTTTGCATATAAATATATATGTAGTTAGTTAACATAAATACCACCAGAATTCGTGAAGTATTTTTATTTTATTTATTTAACTCACAATTTTGTGAGTTTATATTTGCTTATCGTACACTTTTCTTTTGTTTGTTTATTGATTTGATAATGTATATTTCGTAATCTGTGCTAACTCTTTGTCCTCCGATTCGAGTTAAAATAAACGTCGCCATTTCAGCAGACGCCTTCCAAATAATTCTTTTTTCAAACGAAAAAATTTGTTTATCCATATTTATATATATGCATATATATATCAAATATGATGTGACATTTGTTTTCTTGTGCTTATCGGTAGCAAGTGTCAGCTTCTATATATATATATATCAGTAGGACAAGAATAATAGCATCACTTCGACGAATGACAAAAGAAAAACAAGAACAAAAACAAAGCATTAGTTTTGCAAATTTTTTCAAATGTTAATTTTTAATAAATTGTCTAGTATTGTATTAAGTTTCATCCTTTCATAAAATCTACTTTTTAATTTTAATTTTAATTAGATTTAAATAGGATGAAAATTGCGAATAAAATGATGGCTTATTTCTTTCGCACTTATTTTATAAAGAGTCAAAGTCATTTCTTGAGAGAGTGGTGCTAATATTGTGCTCGCCACTGTATGTTTACACAATTTTGTTGTTTGCTTGATACAATTAGCACTTCACCCTTCTCTTTTGCTCCCCTAAACGGAAATTGAGTCGACTGAAATTCGTAATGTTTTTTTTGTTGAAATGGTCGAAATGCTGACAAGGGGCAGCTAAACATAATATCCATTGATTCTTAAATTTAATATGTACCCAGACTTATTTATACATGATATACATGGTGTATATATGGTATATATGTATATATATATGAGTATATATTTATATTTGCAGGTGCATTCAACTAGCTCGTGGCTTCGTTCAATGCTTCATTTGGACTTCGATCTTTGCTGACTTTGGCGAAAGACGATTATGAATGCGGGTCATTTGATGCGTTTGTTTGTGCGGCATTTTTATGCCCATTCAAAATGGGCTTAAGGTTGTGCTGAATAATGCCAAAGTATGTAAAAGGCAGTAGGAAGTATCTGGGAATCCGCAAAGTATACATGCATATTCTTTCAAAAACGATTTAAGCAAGTAATAACCATGGGGAGGAACAGGTTTCATCGGTCTACTGGCAGGACATTGTAGGCTGAGAACCTAACCAAACCAGGTAATTATGGTAGCGAACTATGCAGATTTTCTGAAATCGATGAAGAATCCTCAATGCACGTCCTAACCGAGTGTGTCGCCTTAACTACGAAAAGATGCAGCATCCCAGGGATGCATGTTATGTGCTTCAAAGACATAGAAGCCCTCAACCCAACAAAGATTCTAGCATTCATGCAGGAGCTATATCCCAATTAGGATTATTATATATATTCGTAATTATCAGAAAAAGTCATGTCGATGTAGCCGTATTCGTCTGTCTTGGAGATGATAGAGGGTTTTATGGTTAGAATCTGCAGCCAAACAAAATCTATCAAAAAATGTGTGACTCGTTTGGCAGATTACATCATACTTTATCTTATCGATAACTACACCCGTTTCGCGATATGCAATATAACCGATTGCAATCATGGTCAGAATTGTAAAGATATAGCCTTTCAATTGATATATAATATACACAGACATATTAGTTGCGATAACTGTAAAACAGATTTTGATAAAGAAAATTACAGTGCAATTAATATATTATTAATTTTATTAGTGTACATTTTCTGGCTATCTTCTTGTCGAGCTCCCTCGACTTAATTCAATTAAATGTTGAAAAATATAAAGTTGCCAGATTTGGCTTAAGATTTTACTGCAAAACTTAAGTGCGGACCAGTTTTGTGTAAGGTTGCTTCTACGAATATATATTATATTGCTGATCTGTCATATATCATAATGCAAACTTATTAAATTGATGCCTTTCCATTTGCAGCAATTCGAAGGATTGTCGAGCGACGCGTCATTGCATTCAGACCGTGTGGGAGAAGCGAATTGTGCCTGTGGATACTGATTCGATTTGTCAGATATGCAAGGATATGGTGAATCAGGCACGCGATCAGCTGCGCAGCAACGAAACCGAGGAGGAGCTCAAGGAGGTCTTCGAGGGCTCCTGCAAACTGATCCCAATTAAGCTGGTCCAAAAGGAATGCATCACTATTGCCGACAACTTTATACCCGAACTGGTCGAGGCGCTCTCCTCCCAAATGAATCCCGATGTAAATAATATTATTATTACTTCTTTCGCAACTGTTTTATGAATCTTAATATTTGAATGTGATATTGCAGCAAGTTTGCTCCGTGGCCGGTTTGTGCAACAGCGCCCGCATCGATGAGCTGCTGAAGCACGGCTTTCAGGCTGCACTCGATGGCACACTGAAGGAGGAGGATGTCGATATGGAAAGTGGTGTTGTGGCCAAGAAGCCGGAGGAGAAGAAGGAGATCGACTTGAAGCAATTGTCATGTGGCAATTGCAATCTGCTTGCACGCCTCATGCAACACAAGTTCGCGTCAACGAATCGGGACAATATGGTCGAGCAGTTGTTGCACGTCTGCGGTACCATGTCCAGTTTCTCGGATGCATGCGCCAGTCTGGTGTTGACCTATTTCAATGATTTGTACGACCATCTCGAGCAACATTTGCAAACGAATGGTTTGTGCCATTTGTCGGGTGTTTGTGCGGCACGCTATCATCAGCACGAGGATGACCCCAAGGAGGAGGAGACCGAGGCACTTGCCACCTTCGACGGTGTCGACGATGATATTCCCTGTGCTCTCTGCGAACAGCTGGTGAAACATTTGCGCGATGTACTCGTCGCCAATACGACGGAGACGGAGTTCAAGCAGGTGCTCGAGGGTTTCTGCAAGCAGTCGCGCGGCTTTAAGGACGAATGCATCAGCATTGTGGACCAGTATTATCATGTTATCTACAGCACGCTGGTCAACAATCTGGATGCGAACGGCACCTGTTTCCTTATCGGCGTCTGCCCCAAGGGCAACAGTGTGATCTATGATGCACCCATTGTGCCACTCGTGCCTGTTGTTGCACCAGCTGAAGTTCAAGTTAGCATCAAGCGATTGGGCGCCAATGAGCCGAAGTTTACTCAGCAACAGATTATGGACATGCAGTTGCCCTTTGATTCGCTGATGGGTGCTGCTAATCGCCTTCAGCTGGTTAACGAGGGTTCCCTGTGCACCATTTGTGAATATTTGCTGCATTTTATACAGGAAACACTTGCAACGCCAGCGACAGATGATGATATTAAGCACACTGTGGAGAACATTTGCACCAAGATGCCACACGGTGTGGCCGCTCAGTGTCGCAACTTTGTCGAGATGTATGGCGATGCGGTGATTGCGTTGCTCATTCAAGGTTTGAATCCACGCAGCGTTTGTCCCATGATGCAGATGTGTCCCCGGAATCTGGAGTTGAGCGAGGACATTGAGGTATTCCAGCCAGAGACAACGGTGCACAACAGCAGCCCCAACGATGAACAGGATAAGCCAACGTGTCCGCTTTGTCTGTTTGCCGTTGAGCAGGCACAGATCAAGATACGCGACAATAAGTCCAAGGATAACATTAAGCGTGTCCTCGACGATCTCTGCTCGCATCTGCCCAACAAGCTGCGCAGCGAATGCGTTGATTTCGTTGACACCTATTCGAATGAGCTGATTGACATGCTTATCACTGACTTCAAGCCGGAGGAGATTTGTGTTCAGCTCAAACTGTGTCCCAAGACCAAAAACTATTTGGACGATCTGGGTTTGAGTCTGTCGGAGAGCAGCGATGAGAATGAGATCTTTGCCGGCAACGAGGAGCTGCCCATTGAGTTGAGCTTTGACAAGGATTTCAGCCTCAGTCCCAATTGTCTGCTCTGCGAGGAGGTCGTCAAGCAGGTGGAGAAGAGGATTGGCAAGCATGCAACCAAAGCGGAGATTAAAGACGCCTTGGCCCACTCCTGCGACAAATTGAAAAAACCTTTGGCTCACAAGTGCCACATGTTTATCGACAAACATGGCGATCAGATTGCCGATCTGTTTCTGAAGCAAATGTCACCCAAATTGATCTGCGCTGAGTTGGGCGCGTGTCTAATCGGCGGCGGCGAGCAGGAGGATCGTAAGTAAAATATATCTATAAATATCTATATATAGAATAATAGGAGTGCTGCTTCATAGTATGCAAATTCTCAATCATTTCGTAGCCCCTTTCATAATCCCTTCCTTGGATCATTTTACTCTTATATAATTCCTAACACTATTATTTTTTTCTCCATTCGATTAGTCGATATATTTAAAACAGTATGGGTTTCTTAAGAGTATATTGAGTAAAATAGCACAGAGTAATTTATTTGCTTATCTAAAAGTATTTCACAAAAATACCTCTTACACATTTTCAATATGGACAACATTTTTTTAGATTATTATTTTGCCCGATTATTTTTTGATATACTTAAAGCCTTTTTTTTTTAATAATTTAATAATGGCTTTAGTTGTGATAAATTTAAACACTTCAATTTTTATTTGCAAATAGTTGTTATAGCTATCCCATTTTTCATATATATATTATGTTTAAGTATTTTTTGATTTTCTAATAAAAATAATTAACAATAATTTATCTATTACCTCCGACCTAGTTGACATCGATGAGGCGCTCAAGTACGATGTTGTTGTGCTTGCCAATCCGCTGGACGACGATAAACTGGCACGTCTGGAGTCATCTAGCTCGGTGGAGGAGCCACCCACGTGTGTACTCTGCGAGTTTGTGATGACCAAGCTGGAGGCGGACCTGAAGAACAAAACCGAACAGGATGAGATCAAGAAGGCGATACGCAATGTCTGCAATCATCTGCCGGCAACAATACGCAAACAATGCGACACCTTTGTGGACAGCTATGCGACTGCGATAATCAGTCTGCTGAGCAAGGTGCCGCCCAAGGAGGTGTGCCAGAAGATGCAGCTCTGCTTCAGTTCGGTCGTCTCCGATGAGGTCATCGAGTGCGGCGTCTGCCACGGCATCTCCCAAGCCCTGTTGCCCTTCTTCCGCTCGCAGAAACAACACGACCAGCTCACAAGCCAGGACATGATTGGCCACGCCTGCGAGAACTTGCCAGCCAAGTACTACAATATTGTAAGCCAACATTTGACTTTGACTCGTTGTTATACTCTGCTAGCCAAGTTATTAAGGCATATTAGTTTTGTGCAGTGGCCGTCGTGCTGACACCCATAAAGCTAAAGATATAGAGGAGGCTAGGAAATAACTAACATCGATAATCGATGAGTGCACATAGATTTCGCATATCCCGCAATTTTAAAGCTTTGTTGGCGATGTTCTTCAAAAATCGACAGACCATAAAAACCGATAAAAATGCATATCTTCCACAAATTTAAAGATGGAGTCGGGTGCCTCGCTTGTAACATCCTTTAATGATCGGCATATCAGTACAGATCAGAGCATGGGAAGCAGAGTATTTCGCAACATTTTCGCATTGTTTTGATTGGGCAACTTGTTAATTTTGTGTGTCTTTTTCTTATTTGTTGTAGTGCTCGGAAATGATCTCGATTTATGGCATCAGCATCATGCATTTGGCGGAGCGTCCTTATATAGATCAATCGCACGTCTGCTCCGAGATTGGCAAATGCTTCGATAGCGAGAAGTCGGCGCTGGCCTTTGCCAGAATTTCAGGTGAGTTGTGCACAGATTATAATTAAATTTATTCACTATTTAATCAATTTATTGTTTCTTAATTGCAGCTTAAGATGTTGCTTGTGATGTGTCGCAGAATGGAGGCGCCACGAATTATACATATAACTATATAATTATATATATCTCTTTACTTATCTGTTTACATTCTATAAACCATTGACTGTAAATGATCGAAACAACTTACTTACTATTGTTCTGCACCTTTATTAACTTTTGTTTTGTACGTGAACTGTTGGTGATAGTTAAAATGAGAGCGAAACTGAAACTGTTTGGTTTGGTTTTTTTGTCAGTGTATAAAGATATTAAACAAATGCATGCAAAATTCACACAAACTTTGTACTAACAAATGCAAAACTAAAATCAAAACATTCAAATTCGACAAATGAAATAATTGTAAAACTAAAGCTATTTGGTTTTTGTCAGTGTATAAACATATAGAACAAATGCATGCATAATAAACAGAAAATCAAAAAACCAAAACAGGCTGAGAAAATTAATTCAAATTCGACTAAAGAATTGATTTTAAAAGTGTGTGTGTACCTTAAGACAAAAAGTGTAAAACATGAAAACGAGAATTAAATCTGAAAAATAAATAAAAAAATTACGAAAACGAAAACTGCATATTTGAAACTTTGGGAATTATTATTTAGTATATAAATATAATTCCTATGAGGACATATTACATGAGGATTAAGTCTGAAAAAGTATTCTAAATATTTGAAATTATTTGAACGCTAAAAAATATAGTAAATAAATATATTTTTTGGCTATGAGGATACATTGAGAAGTAAATAAGAAAACTAAATCCTAAATCAAATTATTTGAACGATAACAGATATAGTATATATATAAATGTTATGGCCATGTTTGAGGATACGCTGCTCATCATCAAGCCGGACTATTTGCACAAGCGTCGTCCTGTGCTGCTGAAGCTTTTGTCTTGTGGATTTCAGATTGAGGGCAACCGAAGGTTGAACTTTTCGCCGGAGTTAGCAGCCGAATTCTATGCTGACTATGCGGATGAGAAGGGATTTATGCTGGAGGTCATCTTGCTGTCGAAGGGCATCTCGGAGGCATTCATACTAACCAAAGAGAATGCCGTGAAGGAGCTGCTCAACATTATGATTTGCTACTTGTAAGTTGTGGTTGCAGCTAAAACTGAACTCAATAATTCACTTGGTGTTGCCTCTCAGTGGCAACTCCTCGGAACTGGAGCGCAATGTGCATGTCACCAAGCATCCCGCTAGCGTCGCTCGCGAGATTATCTTTATCTTTCCCAACTGTAAGTAATGGGGCGTATGATTGAGAAAGTTGCAAAACTAATGATTTGTTTTTTTATTCATAAGAATTATTAATATTTCTAATGCTTGTTTTATTACTTTTTGAAACTTTGTTGTTATATATATGTATATTTTATATTCATTTTTAAGGGTGTAAGAAACCGAACTATTTTAAGATTCAGTACATATTTTCCATTATTTATTTATAGATATTCACGAGCCGATTGAACTGTTTGATGCGAATCGCTTTTGTAATCGACCGATGATTAAACCGCTGCTTGGTGAAATCTATGATATATTGCTGAACGTTGACTGCAGCCAGAAGGATTGGAAAGTGCGTGTGGCCGACTATCTGATGCGCCGCAATCCCGTCGTGCCACAGATCAGCAATCAGTGCCAGGTGGCACCCGATCTGCACACGCAGGAGAGATCGCAGCAGACGCTGATGACATATCGATCGCCGGCGAAGGATGCCAAGCCCAAAGAGAAGTCAGTCAGCAGCAGTTCGATGCTGTCGAGCACCACACCGCATTCATCGCTGCTGCTGACCACGTCTTCGTGTGTCACCTGCGCCGGCTTTGATCACACCGAACCCATCGTCTCCGAGGTGGATCTGAATAAGCGCCTGGAGCCGCAAAGCGATGAGCCCGTCTGCGTTGACGAGGAAGTCATCTGGAAGGAGATCATTGTCTATGAGGAAATTGAGCCCGAGGAGGAGGAGCAGCGGCTAACAAAAGAATACGATTTCTTCCTTGTCGACGAGGACGAGTTGGAGCAGGAAAAGGAGAGCTCGACGTCCTCGATGTGTGCGGCACCAACGGCAAAGATGGTGGGACACGTTTCTGAGGCCGATGATGTTGAGGCACAGGCGGAGGCAGCAGCAGCTGAAGAGGCAACAGCTCCTCCTCCAGCTAATCTTGTTGCTGCAGAGCCAGCTGCTGAAGAGGCAACTCCTTCACCTACTCCTGAAGAAGCAGCTGCTGAACAGGCTCCTCCTCCTGTTGCTGAGGAAGCTCCTCCTCCTCATCCTACTGCTGCCGCTGGCGAGGAGGCTGCTCCAGCTCCTGCTGAAGAAGCTGCTGCTGAGGAGGCACCACCTGCTGTTGAAGAGGCTCCTCCTGCTCCTGCTGCTGCTGAAGAGACTCCACCTGCTGAGGCAGTGGATTAATTTGCACCTGTTGCTCAAAAAACACACTTTTTATGCATTGGCCAAAAAAAAAATATTCGAAATTTGTGGTGTACACAAAGAAGGCCAACAAAAACAAGTCAAACAATTTCGTCCACTTCGTTGACCCACTTTGCCCCCAAATTCCTCCTAACATATTGCTGCCCCCAAACAATGCGCACTGCGCCGTGTGGCAAACGCAGCCTGCACTTTTCACACTCACCCGACAAGCATTTATTCCCACTCACACTCACTGGCAACAAAAAAAAAAATAAAAAAAATTGAAAATATCAAGTGCAACAGGAACAGGAACAGCAACGGGGCGAGGACGTTGCAACAAAGCGCTCGGAATGCGATTCACAGTTCGCGCCAGCATTTTTGCCATAGCGTAAGTTGAGCCACATATGGTTCTTGTTTTTAGTCGGTTTTCTTTTATTTTTTTTGTTGACCACATTTCAAGTGTCCAATAAAAAAGAGACAATGAAATTAATCACTTTGTGTGCTGCATTTGTGTGTTCTTTTTTTGACAGGTGTGTTTGTCTTTTTTTTTCACTGAATGTGTGTCAATTTTAGATGGCTTACAAAACAAAAATATGGCAATTCGGGCGCTAGCGAGAAAATCAAAAAAACAAAATCGAGTTTTGATTGCCACCAATTATTTTTGATTTTTGGAATTCAAATGCAATTGCATCGATTTTTCCCGAACCATCAATCAGGTGGGTGTGCAGGTGCATACAGCTACACTCGCAGAAAAATGTGGTTTTTAATTTCAAGTGCAGCTGGGTTAGAATGAATAATGCTTATGCCTCGCTTTATTAAGCTTAATGTTTTAAATGTAACTCAATTAGTAAATATCAATCTGGAAAAAACTTTTGAAATACTTATGTATGCGGAACACTTTTCAACATGGAAATCGTATCAAAATCAATAACATATATCTGGATAGTTAAGAATACAACAACTAAGCTTAAGTTTGTATTGTAAGAACCATTATCGAATTGTGAATTTCTGTGCTTTCTTTTAAATATATATTTTTTCTCAGAGTGCAGGTAAGAACACAACAACAATTACAACTACAGCTCATTGCAGCTAACATGTATAAGCAAAATCAGCAGCAACTCAAACAGTTACAACAATCGAGAGCAGCAAACATTTAACCAAACAAAAAAAGCTGATTCGTGATGTTCAGCAACAGCAATCAACAATTATCGCATATACAGCACACAGCAACAACACACGAACTGCAGCAGCAGCAGCAACATCAACAAGAGCAACAGCAACATATCCTTGACAATGCAGGCGCAACACATGGCAGCAACATGTACGTGGAGCAGGAGGAGGCGGTGGAGGAGGTGTTGGCGGAGGGGGAACAGCAACAGCAACAAGAGGAGCAGGTGGAGGGGCACAACGATGCCGCGAATGTGGCACTAAACTTTAGCAACTTTGCTGAATTGTGTCGACTGTGCGCCATTCATCAAGGTCCCAGAAAGTTGCACATCTTTGGGAAAGAGGCCGAGCACCGACAATTGCTCTACAAACTGCGCACTCTGCTCCAGGCGAATGTGAGTGTGTGTGCGATATGTGTGTGTGTGTGCAGTGTGTGTGTGTGCGTGTGTATTCTATATTCCCAAAGGCAGACCAGCCACAGTCGGTGGTCGCGGAAATTTATATTTTTAACATTTTTCACTAGAACAGAAAATTCATATCTCAGGCGAAAAGTAAGCTGTTATTTGTGGAAGGTATTACAATTTTGTTGGAAATTTTATAATGGATTTAAGGACGTCATAAAGTATTTATATTCTTGTAAATGCTATATTGTTATTGATCAAGATATCCTCACTCATCAGCTAGGTATGTTATTATAATATTTGGTCAACAAAAATACCAACTTTTGGTAATTTTTTAAATTTAGAATTAAATTTAAATAACGAAAATTAAGGATTGGTAATCTTCGGCTAAGAAAGTAATATTGAAAACTCAAATAATTTATTCCATTGAAATGAAAAATGTTGTTTTGAGTAGTAAGCAGTAGTCTGTCCATTTGTCCGAACCACTCTTTTCTAATCTCAATTGACGCTAAACATTCCAAATTAAGCATAGTTCAGAATCTGTTCTATTCTAAGTAAGAATTATTAAAATAATATGAAAATAAATTATAACTTAATATGTTGAGCAACTTTTGTAGGGATTTCAATGTCAACCAACTGTCAATCCCAATTGATACAAATGATTGTCTCTTAAGCATTGTTTATAAGATAACAGATAACCAAGAACGAATATCTTATTTTTATTTTATTAAATACAATTGCAGTCAAAATAATAGCAATGCACTCATTTTATGGTGGTCAAATAGATCTCTTCAAAATCTTCAAAATGAACAAATCTCAATTCAGCAAAACAAAAAATATTTGATTGCTGGCTGACCTGGCAATATTTTAAAATACTATATTTTTTAAAATACTAAACGTAGTTTTTAGAAATATTATTCCGTCACAGGGAAAGCTGAAACAACTTCAGAATTATTCCCCTACTATTATAAATAAATACTATTATAATTTTTTAAAATAAATATACAAATTATTTTATTTACGGGCTTAAATTATTTTAATGTTTACGCATCTTCAGAATTTATTGAGTGTGTTTAAATAAAATTTGCATAGTTTTTTAACCACATTTTAAGTATTTTTTTTTTATAATTTTCCAAAATAGATATTTTGGTATGTATTAATAGAATAAGTTTGAAATGATTTATTAAATATTTTCAGCAATCTTTTTAGTGTTTGAATAAAAATTCACTTTTTATACTTTTGTTCTAATCTCAGTTAATGCTCAAGATTACAGTTTTAGTATAGATTGTAATCTGTTCTATACTATCAGAAACATGCTTTGAACCTTGTCGGCCTTATGCAAATGCATATGAATAGAATAATGTTAAAATTAATTATTAAATACGTTTAGGAATTTTTGCTCTAATCTCGATTGATGCTAAAAATTCCAGTTTAGTATAGATTGCAAATCTGTTTCATTCTATCAAGAACACCCCTTACTTAGTCGTTTTTGTCCTTACTGTCCTGTCAGATAACCAAGGACGATTACCTGCCCAAGCACGTCTGTGATGTGTGCCTCGACCGGTTGGAGCACCTGTTCGAATGGCGTCAGATTTGTCTGCGGAACGAGCATTTGCTGCGTGATTATGCTGCCTCAATGCGCAACGTTCGTGCCACCATTGACTTTCAGGTGAGTGAGTGGAGATGACAGGTGAGAGGGGAGAGGGGAGTAGAGGAGAGTGCACTGAACTGGCTACTACTGCTGCTGCTGCTGCTGATAAGCGGCCTTTGCGATTGCCATTGTCAAAGTTACAGTTTGGTTTCAATTCCGAATTGTTTCAGCCAGCTAACCACCACCATGCAACTGAGAGACAGAGAGAGAGTGAGTGAGTGAGAGAGAGTGAATGAGTGAGTGGGAGAGAGTGAGTGAGAGAGAGTGAGTGAGAGAGAGAGAGAGAGAGAGAGAGAAAGAGAGAGGGAGAAAAGCTCTCGGCCAGAACGCCGAGTGGTATGCAATGGATTTGATTGTTGGCTACGCTTCCGCCTTCGAGACTCAAGTTCAGCCAGCAGCAGCAGCAGCAGCAGCAGTGCTTTAGTATCTGTCTGCCACTGCCACTGAGTCCTGTTCCTTTTTCCTCGTTCAAGAATAACAAATAATTACTCAAATTGTGCTCGACGTCAACGGCGACGTCGACTGCAACTGCGACTGAGACAGAGACGAGTCCGACTCGAAATCAGTTTCGCAATACATACACAAACAAAAGGCGCTGGGCTTTGACTCGAGGAAGTAGCAATAACTAAAATATAACTCGCATCTAGAATAATTCCGTTTTTCAATTCTGCAAAGCAAAAAAAAAACTAAAATAAAGAAAGAAAAGCAACAAAAAAATTAACGTTAACGGAAATATTCAACGGCGGCCGTTTTTTATTGATTTTCAATTGTGGTAAGCACAAAAGCAAAAGCAAAATTGCAAAAAAAGCGAGCAAAGGAAAAGCGAAAAATATAAGAAAAAAACGCAGTCAATGAAAATGTCAATAAAGTGCGCGTTGTGGCAAAAAGTTTTCCACCAAAAAAAAAAATTGATAGTTGTGTGAAAAATTGGCTGCAAAATGCAAAGAAAATGTTTGTGGTTTAAATCAAGTGGCGCGCTTAAAATAAATTCAGAGGCAGACACGGAAGAGTCTCAGACCCAGGCCGGCATACACACACACACATACTCACACACACACACACACGCACACACGCACAAACTGGGAACAGGGGCAGCATTGAAAATCCGCCCGAGCAAAAGCTCAAGTCGCAAATTTTTGCGTAAGGGCAGGCAAAAGTTTTTTTCTTTTTCTATTTTTTATTTTACTTTTCCCTGTTTTTTTTTTTGGGTGGTTGGCAAAATTTCGCAACAAACTTGCGCGCGCCTTTTTTTGTTTAGGGGTGGCAAAGAGAACGAAACGAATCGAAACGAAACGAAACGAAATGGGAAATGGGCCAGATGGTGTTTTGAGTCAAGTGTTTCATTGCCAAAATTGGGTTACAGGACGGCACCGTTAACATGGACAAGATGACAGTGGCGCAGAAGAACGCATATCTGGAGGCCCACATGGCGGTGCAGCAGCAAATGGCCCAGGCAGCCATTCAATTCAAGCAGCAGCAACAGAACTCACCCACCGCCAACCAGAATGGCAGCATGCAACAGCAGCAGCAACAGCAGCAACAACAACAGCAACAACAACAGCAGCAGCAACAGCAACAACAACAGCAACAACAACAGCAGCAACAACAACAGCAACAACAACAGCAGCAGCAGCAACAACAGCAGCAGCAACATTATGCGGCCACCATCAAAGTGCCACAGATCAGTTCCTCCAGTTCGGCGGGTGGTGCGGCGGGTGGTGCAGCGGGTGAGAGCACTTTCACCGTGCCCGACGATGGCATGGGCTTCGAGGGGGGCGTGCGTGTCCTCCAAAGCCTCGGCACCTGGTCGGCGGCGGAGCAACTCACCTACAATATACCCAAACCGAATCTGATACCGTTCACCGAACCCTATGTGGAGGGTGGCTCCATGCATCCAGCGAGTCGGCTCAAGGCGCTGCAACAGGTGCAGCAGGCTTCGTCTGGCGTCCGCAAAACCAACCCCTCAAAGTGTGAGTAGCCAGCTCAAGTGAAAACACGTGAGAACCGTAACAAGCAATACTGATCTTTGAAGGAGCTTCCTCTAACAATCTGTTTTCCAAGCTAGACTTAAAATTTCGGGAGATATGGGACTTCGATAATTTAGGGGCGGGAGTGGGCGGGTCCAAAAATACTCTTCCCTTTAAAGGGTGTTATTAGCAATACATCTTTCAAATTTGGTGACTCTAACTTTCACATTGTGAGAATGATGATATATGATTTAATCGATGCACCCCATCAGGTATCGATTTATTTTTATATTCATATATTTTTATGGTCAGCAGGAGACTTGGCTTGTACATACCGATCTTTCAACGATGTTACCAGCGAGGCACCTTCCAATTTTGATTAATCTATCTTTAATATTGTGGGAGATATGTGGACATATGTTTTATCGATTTGCGATTATCGATTTTTATTTTCTGGTGGACGTAGTGGACGTAATACCTTTGGTAACAGGGTATAACTAATTTATCTTTTATTATGGAACAATAAAGCCTACCAAGAAATTTGAACGGAATTCTACTCCTCTCTCCTGGCACTTCGTCTGCCTTGTCTTGACAGATAACCAAGGAGGAAGGGATTCCCCACATTGCTTGAGCTTTTCCTGGCAAGTGCTGGGCACGGAGCAGAAGAAGTGTTCTTGAAATGCCTCTTCCCACTCCCATTTTTCAAAGTCATCTACAGAAGTAACATCAGGGGCCTAACCAATGGCTTATTAGGACAATTGCATGACTAGTTCTAAATACTTATTCCAACTAATCTCTCTCTCTTTCTTTCTCCATCTATCATTAGCCACCAATAAGGCATTCGAGTGCACCGTGTGCGGCAAAGGACTGGCGCGCAAGGATAAGCTAACGATTCACATGCGCATCCACACCGGCGAGAAGCCCTATATTTGTGAAGTATAAACAGCCCTCGAAACTAACACGGCAAATGGCCATCGCTCCATGGCATCCATGACTAACACGCACCACCCCCTCCCAATCTCTAATCCCATTGCAGGTGTGCAACAAGGCGTTCGCCCGGCGGGACAAGCTGGTCATCCATATGAACAAGTTCAAGCATGTGACGCCGACAAATATAGCGCCGCTTGGGAAGCGACTCAATAATATGGTTAAGAAGAAGGAGCAACCCGATCCGCCGCCAGAAGATAACAAACAGAGTCTGGAGTTGCAGCTGCAGCAGCAGGCCGTCCAGGTTGCGGCGCAGAATATCATTGTGCAATCGGCGCAGGGGGCGCCGACAGCGATACCGGGCATCATAATACCGCACCATCAGCAACAGTTGTCGTGGACGTGCGAGCTGTGCGGCAGGATGTTCTCGAGCCGGGACGAGTGGTCCATTCATGCCAAGAGTCATCTGGAGGTGAGCAAATGTCGGTTGAGCCCACCGAGGCGAAAGGCGAATTGCTATTGATTCCATTCGAATTGTTACTCTAAACTCTGTCTACCTGTCTCTGTCTCCGCCTCTTTGGGTGTTCTGTAGTATTGACAACAGGAACGGTTAGTCGTAGAGTCCACAAAAACAGCAGCCGTCATCGCTAAGAGCAACAGCAGCAACACCAACAGCAACAGCAGCAACAATCGCGGCTATCAAATTGATGCTAACCAAAATCAAATACTCAACAACAGCAACAGCCAGAAGATAATCATACAAAATCAGATGATACTCAATGCCAGCCATCAACAGCAACAGCCACAGCAACAGCAACATGTTGCTGGCGGCAAGAAAGCAGCCAGAAAGCACCACCAACAACAACAGCAGCAGCAGCAACAGCAACAGACCAGCGCGCCTATGTACAATAACAATAATAACAGCAACAACAACAGCGGCACTCATCAGGGACACGAAGTAACTAACTATTAACAACAACAACCAACAACAACAACAGCACACGCCATCAGCATGCAACAAACAACAGAAAACAACAACAACAACAGACAACCAACAACAACAACAAATATTTGTCACTTTCACTCTGAACAATTTGTGTGTTTATCAAACCCTTTCAACCACCTCTTACAACCCCGTTTTGTAGGTGTCCGTGCCCGTATCCCACATCATTGCCAATTCCCCGACAGCAGCTAGTTATATGCAGGCACAGCTCAGTGCTGGATTGCACGCGGGCAACATAAATGTTGCTGGTATCGATGCTGCCGGCGGCGGCGGCGGCAACACGATGCCCATTGTCACCTACAATGGCAATCAGTACTGTGTAATCACCCGAGCGCCAGATTCGACGGATGCAATGCAAAAGCCACTCGACTATGGACAGACAGCAACAACCAACATTATTGTCATGTCGCCAATGCTGCCCCCGCAACAACAACAACAACAGCAGCAGCAGCAGCAGTAACAACAGCAATAAGTGTACAATGTTGCAGGTGGATAAAGTTGCAACTCATAATTGGCATTTGGAGTTTCGCGGAGAAAGGCCAAGTTGGGCCAACGAAAATTGTGTCGCCTCAGGATGCGTCTGACTACTTTGCAAGCAGCTATAAATACAAATTGTAAATAAAGTTTTAAAAAAACTAAAAACAAAAAAATATATTTATTACTTAATTTAAGAGTAATCACTTAAGTGTATGTTTAACGGTATGAGATAAAAGTGAAGAGCAGAGAAGTTTTCAAATAGTTTTTGCATGAAATGCTTCTTCTTGAATTGAATTAAATTGAATTGAATTGAATTTGAAATACATCAAATCGTTTCTTAAATGATTTGTTTTTAAAAGAAAAGAACAAAAAGTTACCATAACTACGCAATACTTAACAGAATAATGTTTATGTGAATGATATACAAAAAGAGAAAATACCAAAAAATGTAAACACCATTTAACTATTTAGTCTAAGTCATTTTACATATCCACTACAAATTTACTAAACAACAACAACAAACAGATATAATACCCAGCCATAAAACTGAGATATTATTTTTCATGAATTTTCCCAACATTTTTGAGTTGATCTCACTTTAAGTTAGATATGAGCTACAATCTCGATGTGCATGAATGTATTTGTAAAATAGTACGCGTTTAAATCAATTGTTTATAACTATGCAAACAGCAATACAATATTTATGTCTTAAAGAAAAACAAAAGCTAAAACAAAAATTAAAAAATACCTAAGTGTGTAAGTAGTTCAGTAGAGTCCGTCAATGATACTCACATTCCAAACAAAAACAACAACAAACAAAACAAAAAAATACTACAGCAACAATGTGAAAATGATTGAAAATATATATATTAAATACAATAAAATTAAACAATTTTAAGTTTGCCTCTGTCGAATTGTTTGTGGCAGGCAGGGTTCATAACAAATTGTAGAATGAAGATACATTTGAAATAGAAAACTTACAAAAATGTATCTAGATTTTAAATAATGAAAATGGGAAATATCTGATGGGAGCTGTCTGTATTACTTTTATCACCTCAATCCCTTGAAAAATGGTAGAAGGTTTACTGAACTTGTGTACAACCATGTAACAAATAGAATAACCAGCGAGTCGATCAATTCATGCCCGTTCATAAGAAGTAGGTTGTCATCTTCCACAAGCAGATCAAGTTTAAGGAATAAAAGACATAATTTTAGAGACAAGGCCTTCTAATTGATATATAATATGCCAAAAACAGCTATGCAAATTTCTTTTCATCGAATAAGAAACACTAAATTAAACGACTAATTTTTATCTAGTTTACTTACTACAAATTTAACTACTGGATGAAGTTAATATTCTCGTCGACTATATAATTTCAACTTGTTTTTTTTAATCTTTTCATTATATAATTTCCACATTAAATTAGCTTTATTACAGCACAAAAGTTAGCAGCGCCGCTAATCAAAAATCAGTGTTAATGGTTTCTAAAGAGCTTACTTAGCTCATTTTAAAAACGAACTATTTAAAAACTGAAAGTTATACATCAAAAGCTTCGTTTTTTTTTGCAATTTTAGCTAAGTCATCAAGATTGTTGCGCCACTTGTCATTCAATCATTTTTAGTTGTGCACAAAAGCCAACTGCTGACATACAGATACTTATTGTCAGTTAGAAGCAATGCCAAATCTAACACATTGCTCCCATTTTGAGCAGACAATAATTGGCAGCTGTTCTCGGCCAAAAGAAAACCAAACAGAATTGAGCCACTTTTAGAGTCGACTTTTTTTGGCTTAATTGTGAAGCCAAGTTGGCGGCTCGCAGATCAAAAAATATAAGCGAAAACATTTTGGACAACGAAAAACAACTTTTCGTTTGTTTTTTTTTTAATGAAAAATGCGGCAAGTTGACCTTAAACGGAAACTTGTCGGTGCAGTCGCCGTCGCACACTAAGAAAAAAAATTTACCTACATTTTAGAAATTCGTTAAAGTATATCTCTAAAAAACAGTTTATTTTTTTCGTTTCTTAATTGCAGTAAAAAATTTTAACAAATTTTGAAAAATACATCTAATTTTCGGGTTATTTTTGTTAGTAATTGATTCTGAATTGTAGAAATAATTTTTCACCTTAAAAAATAAGATAAATCAACATATTTATTGTATTGTCGATTTATTGCAAGCCTTTCTAGTTTTTAGGAATTTATTCTTTTAATTTATAAATTATTTCAAAAACAAGGAAAATTTGCTAGTTTTGAGGTTAATTTTCTAAAATGCAGTGTGAACTTTTTTCCGAGTGCAGTTAGCAGCGCAGTCGCTAATAAATTGAATTGACTTGAAATGATTTTTCGTTGTTGTTGTTTGATTTTTATGTTGTTTTTCGCAAGAATTGCAAATTAGTTGAGCCAAGCTGCGCCGCCAGCATCGCCGTCAAGTTGAACGCCTACGACCTGAACTGAGCTGAGTTGAGTGAGCCAAACTTGGGTTCTGTTTACAACACTTTTCAGTTGGCATTTGGGGCTCAGAGCGTTCGCAGGCAGCTCGGCAGCATGATCAATGGCAAATTTTATACAGGGCTGCCGCCCAAAATGGTGGAACGAGAATGTGGCAACGGACGCAATCGTCAAGAGTCGCACTTCTTCTGGCCCGATGACACCCGAGTCGATAGTGCCTTGGAGACCCGAGTGAAGCGAAGGAACAGCCTGCAACTGGAGACGGAACGACCACGTGTGGGGCATGTGCAACGAGTGAACTCGTTTCAGGCGGATTCCTCAATGCCTGAAGTGGATACACGTCAAATGTTCCACAAGGAATTCGCCAAGTCCTCCATTCAATTCTATGACAATTTGCAGCCCAGCCAGGGCAACAGCAGCAGCACCAGCAGCAACAATCGCTCCCGTTTGCCGTACCACAGGCGACGCGAAGTGACACCCAAGCTGACAGATGTTGACACCGTGCCACGCCCACAGCCACTGCCGCCCATCAAAGATGTCGATGAGATCGATCCGAGTGCGGCGAAACGTAAACAAGCCTACAGTTCCACAATACAATTCTATGATTACGTCAACGGCAATGAAGGCAAACCAACGCAGAACAACACAAGACGTCCCAAAATGGACATGAACAACAAACGTGAAATGGAACTCAACTCCAAGAACAGTCCCAAGTTGCAGGTGAAGCACAATGTGCGTCATTTGAGCGTCGAACGGGAGCAACAATTGCCGCCGCTCGTCACCAAGAAACCCCTCAACGATGGCCAGCAATGGCAACGGGAGCAATATGAACCTATCAGACGAGTGCCCAAGAAAATACTCAAGCAACCTCCGATTGAAGATATGGATGATGTCCACTTGGATTACGTGGAGAATGGCATGCGGTTGCTGCGAGTGCGGAGTCCAAAGCACGTCACCTACAACGAGGAGGCAGCCGAGTATGCCTACTATGAGCCAGACGAGCGTCAACCGAGGCAGCTGCAACCAAATATGCGCACAGGAAGTGGCCAACAGCAACAGCAACAGCAACATCAGCAACACCAACAACAGCAACAGACAGCTCCATATGAGGAAACTGGTCGCGATATAAAATCATTAAATAACTATAATAAAAAAAGTCACAATAATTATAACGAATACAGCAACAACAACAACAACAACAGCAATAATCACGACAGGGCTACACGGAAAGTCTTGCCAAAAATATTACCGGAGACAACGATGAGAACAATGAGAGCTCAGCACAATTTTGATGACACACGAGCAACATCAGCAACGACAGCAGCAACTGTTGCCGCTGCTGGTGCGGAGGCGTCGTCGCTGTCTCTTTCTGACCCACGCAAACACCTGCGCAGCAGTCTCTGCTTCAACGGCGACGCTTTGGTTGTTGATGTGGGTGTCGCCGCTGCGCAGTCGACGTCGAAGTCGGCACTTGCCCGTCGCAGTTCGGCCGGGCAGCGCGTCAGCGTCGGTTTGCCAGACTGAGATGGCAACAAAAACAAATAAAATAAAAACATACACGCAACGTACACTCGCCGAAGAAGTGTGGTGCTAAATTCAAGTGCAAGCTGAAGACAATTTTGAACATTTTCTGCTTCAAATTCCAAGATCAAATCGGCTATAAATATTAAATAAATATGCATAATTTTTAATGTCATAATGCACAATTGAAAGCTCAAACAATAGTTGAAACTAATCCAAAATGCTCAATTTAAGCATAAATGGAATAAGTTCAATATTTAAGAACTTTATTTCTTAATTTAATATTTCTTACAATTTCAATCATAAATCAATTTTAAATAACTCTTGATTTCAAAATGATTAATGTTTTCGTCTTAAGATTTCAAGCATAAATCGTTTTTGAACATTCTTAAATAATTATGCAATATATTAGAAATAACATTTTTGTTGAATGAAATCTAAAATAATAATTTCAAGCACGCCCAAGTACTTAAATTAAGAATCTTCAGTAATCATACTTCAAATAATTCAGTTATTTTTTAATGAAATATTTTGCTGACGGAATACTATTTCGAACTTTTTCTTCTTAAAATAAATATGCATAACTCTGAATTTCAAAATGATAAATTGAAAGCACAAAAAATGTTTGAATGATTACCATTTTTTAATCACAGATGGAATAATTATAGTCTTAATCTCTCCTACTTAAAATAATTAAAGAATAAAAGTGGCATTCTTACTTCAAATAATTCAAATAATTTAAGAGAGATCTTAACAAGAAACGGTTTTAAAATGTGAACAATTGTACTCAATTTACCACAAATAGTTTGACCTACGATAAAATCGGTCTTACAAAAAAACTCTAACTTATATTAAGAATTTCGTCATGTTCTTGAGTACAATTCGCACTACTATTTCTGTAAGTGTACATTGCGATATTTGATGTATGTGTTTATTGAATGCAATCCATTGAGTTGGCGTCGTGTCGAGTTAATTGAATGCATCAACTGTTGCTGCTGCTGCTGCTAGTGCCACGTCGACGACGACGGCGACTGCGACGCCGGCAGCGACAACTTGAGAGCTTCATCGATTATCTGACTTCACCCACATCAAAATTACAAAAAAAGCACCGCCAACTGAGTGGAATAAAAACTATTCATAGTGCTAATGATCTTGCCCAATATAATTGCTAGATACTATTCTTGTTTTGATGCTGGTTGTTATTCAATCTTATTGGGCATTCGAAATGTATTAATTTAGTCATTTAAGTGAGCGAAAAGAAAAAGAATAATAAAAATGCTAATCAAACACTGTGGCTACATCATCAAATTTATTTAAACTTATTCATTGGGTATCTATTTCAAGTCAATTAGCTTGTTTGCCAATAAACCTCTTAAGCTATAATAATAACGCATGTATGTATCTGTGAACAAAACTGTTCCGGTTTTCAAATTCGCTCCATTTCGTTGACGGTTTCTTGGCACAATCACACAAAATAATTTGCTCAACCAATTAAAAATGCCAGAGATCAACATGATTTATAAATTCAAGCTAACAAATTATAAGTCGCAGTCCAATTTAAAACAATTCTATAAAAATGTTAGGAGTGTGAAAATAAAATTGTAATGCAGCTGTGGTTGAAAGCTCGACGTGGATATACCCTGTACTTATCAAATATTGAACACATTTTAGATACTGAACTACTACTCTAAACATTGAAAAAACAAACTCATTATATATTTTTATTTAGATATGCATTGCCTTTTAGACTCTGCTGTTGGTGATGATTCAGAATATATATATGAGATTAAGTTATGGTGCTAATAAAATAATAATTACTTTGGGATGGATTAATATGCAATACATTTTCGTGAAATATGATATTGATGTTTTCCATTTATAGTCTTGTTATTTGCGTACGTTACCAGATCTCACAATGTCAGAGTGGAGAGTATGTTTATCTTAAGCGTGGAGGGTATTTAAATATCTAATCAAGAGTTTGAGCCCTTACTTTACTTAGTTAAAGTTTTAGCTTACATATTTATCGTATTAAAATGTTGTATTTTAATCAACTTATTTGAATTCTAGCTTCGAATTCTTATGTAAATTTCCCTTTGTGAAAAACTGTGTATTTACTTTGGTATATAAATATTAATGCTCCTAAAAAGGTATTATTTTATAAATAATCGGAAACCTTCTTCAATGAAGACTTTTTGCAGAATTAATTCTATGATAGCCAATTTGAACTCAAAAAGTTGTGAAGTATGTTTATTGGAAAAGTGTGACAAAATTTCTTGTAAAATTATCGTTAAATTAAGTTAGTTTATTGTTATGTCGACATTAAAGAGCAAAGGCTTTTATACATTTGTGACAATGCACAGCTGTTGACATATACATACATATATATTATGGCTCCAAAAGATATTACTCTGATGACTGGGGAAATAAAGGGAATTGACAATAATCATAAAACATCATAATAAATTACGACCAACAATAAATAAATTGCCAGCTAAAGAATAAAATTAATTTTAATGCATAATTGTTAAATTTATAGCTGAAATTAAATGGCAACTTAATGTTGAACTGCCAAAGGCAGTCAGGGATTGCCAGAGGCTGGCATTGAAAAAGAGCCTTTCACCTGAACATTTTCATTTTCATTTTCATTTCACAAAAAAAGCGTAAATTCAATTTGTGCTGTTCAAAAACGGAACTGAAACCAGCTCGGAGCCAGGCTCAAACTCTGGCTCAGCTGAGAGAGTTGATTTTAAACAAGGAAAACAGAAATTATGAAAAGCTGTTTTTGCAATTGTCACGCGCCTTGAACTTAAACTTGACCTTGCCTGGGAAATTGGTTGGGGAAATGTTGAATCAAGCCAACTGCCAATCAATCGCTGGAAATTGGATAATTGTGCTTGCAACAGCAAATGCAACAATCAAGGTGTCATTAAGCTGCAGCTATTTATTTAGAGGCATGCTTTTAAGTGTTTAAAACAAAAAAAGAGAAGAAAAGAGAAGAAAAGAAGAAAAGCAAACTAGCAGGATAAGCGGATAAAGGAAAAGAGTTTCAAATGGCGCTAGATGAAATGTTATGCAATTGTACATTGGTTGTTGCCCAGTCAATTGCATTTTCAATTCCAATTTTTAACTTCCACCTACCATGATGCCAAACAAGACAAGACAAGACAGGACAGGACTTCCGCATTGTGCTTTGTTGCCTGTTGCATCCTGTCCATGCTAGAAAGTAGCCCAACCAAAAGGCCAAGACGTGTACCGCCACAATTTCCTGGCAACAGCTGAACCTGAACTTCAGGCCAAACAAAAAAAGTTTAAAAAAAGTGCAAGTGGAAACAGCTATGTTTATATTGAGTAACGCACGGCGTTGCTAGCAGCCACATCTTCAAACCAGTTAACGAAAGCCAAACAGTCAAGAGATCTAACAGCTGGATAAAGACTGCCTCTGCCTCTGTGTTTGTATGTTTTGGCCCAGCTAATAAGACACGTTCGCAAACAAAGAAAGAGATACATACACTGACGGAAAAAAATGTAAACTATTCAATATGTTGCAAATAACAACTCGAGAATGGAATATCTTAAATGAATTGAAAAGAGTTTTGTTTTGATTCATATAATAATAATAGTAACAATGTAAATAATATTTATAATAAAAACTTAAATATATGAAAGAAATATATACAATTTTATAATATTTTCAATAATTACTTGATAATAAAAATAATATTAGCTGGGCAAAACTATTGCTCTATCAGCGATCTGAAAACAAGTTCTTGATTCAAGCGTCAATCTTAAGAGATTGTTGATTTGGATTTCTGCCTCTCTCTCTGCACTTATTGCCAACCAAATTTAAATTGATTCAATAACTGAATAATCCAGTTAAAGCTCGCTCGAGGTACTCCTAAAGTACACTTCAATCTTCGCAGACTATCATTTTGCGCTTAGAGTGTGAATTACTTAATTGCTGCACTCACAAAAAAAAATAAATAAATTGTAATGTTTGCAGTTATTACACGGCCATAAACAACATTTTATTTATGACTTGTGCTCCATTTCCTACTGTCAGATGCAAATAATGCCACTGCCACTGCCACTGCTGTTGCTGCTGCTGCTGCTGTGGCTGGTCCAGCTGAAAATTGCAGCATCAGCAATAGTTTCAGCTGGAGTTAGTTGAGAGGCAGCTTCGCAGATTTGAATCGCTTGTGTTCGTCTCGTTGGCCACAGTTGTCGTCTTGGGGCGGCTTGCAAAACATGTTGTTGCGCCAGCGTTTTGCTTTCTGGCCCGTTAAACTAGGAAGGAAGTTGGCATAAAACCGTTGCGTCCATTGCTTCAACTTTCAGTTTCGTGAAGGCCACGCGGCTGCTCAAGACGTGCAGCACCAGACTTAACAGTATTTTCAGTCATTTCACCATTTCGTTAGTGAAACCAAAAAGAAATATCAACTAAGACTCGGCGAGTGAAGTTTAAGTATTAGCTCCAAACAAAACTCTACACAAAATGCGTCTGTGCTGGAATGTAAGCAAAACAAATTTATTTATTTGTCACTTGAGTTGTTGTTAAAGACTTCAGTTAAGATATCTATCGGCAAGCCGTAGATAAATTATCCTAGTGGAATGCAGTTCAGTGCTTTTTAAATTTCTTACAATTAATGAGAAACAAGAACTGCGAGTAACAATTGATGGTTCCTCTGGCAACTATCTAATATAGTGCTCAAAATGTTTTTAAGCTTTAAATGCTAACTTGTGAGTTTAATATCGTTTGGAAATCTCCACAGTTCGAGCAATACATTTTGTTCATTTTAGGAGCTACATATATGATTTGGTATACCAATATTTTTTTCTGAATTGCTAGAAGCATTTTAATCTAAAAATAATCTGAATAGAAGGTATTAAATAATTAACCTGAGTCCATCTCTAATTGAACACTTGTAACAAGCGAATTTGTCAACTTATATTGATAAACAAATATAAATTTAAAAAAAAACACGATTAGTAATTTCTAAAGCAACAATATAATATTGTGCTCAGCTCTGCAACATATACACAGCTATTAATTTTGATTATAAAAACATGAAATTATTAAAAAAATCAAATACTTTTGATGAGTTATTATCTGTATAGTATGATTAAACGTTTTTTTAAAATTAATTTATATCTGGGAGTAACATGGAAAATTCTTCCAAGCCACTTTCAAGACTCAGTTTCCAACATAATTTGTATGGTTTGGCTTCAGGTTTTTAGGGAATTGAACGAAACCCAAATTTCTTTGTTTATTTATTGCAAATGTGCTTACAGCTATTGGCCGGTGTGATGTTGCTGTGTTCGTTTGCGTACGGCATGAAATCGCCTCGATCCTTCTATCGTCGGAATTATTACAACTCGGCGGGGCCACCTGGACCCGTGCGTCTGCTGACAGCGCCTCAAGGACCGCCCAGTTATCGCTGGGATTTGCAGACCAATGAGAGCAAGCGACGCGATGTAAAAAAGAAGAGTCTGAAGAAAACTCACTACAGGCCATACACATCGGTCAGTCAACGGAATACTCCCCTTAAAACTGACTGCCCTAACCTAAATTAATCAAATTTTAAATAAATTTTTTGTCAGGAGGAGGATGACTATTCCAGCGAGCGTTATTCAGGTGAATATTCTGGTGAGACGGCACAGGATAGTCGCGAGTATACGATAGGCACCCAGATCCGCGTCCAACATCCCATATCGGTGCCCAAGAAACTCAACTCTGGTTCGTCGTACAACAAGCAGCACAAATATGCTGCTGTTGCACCCTATAAGAGTAGCGGGCATTCAGGTTTCGCCTCGGATATTCACTCTGTGGAGGAACAGCCACCAGCCAAGCGCTCAAAGTGGGTGCCGGCACATTATGAGTCCGATGCAGATCCCTTACATTTGGTGCCGCCGCCCAAGTCGACAGCTGCTTCACACGATTACCGGGTATTCGAGACGGATCACGAAGACTATGAGGTGCCACAAGTGCGGCCAAAGAATCACGATCGCTACAAGAGCGTTGCGTCCAAAAAACAGGTTGAGGCTTTCCTCGAGGATCAACAAAAGCTGCTCGACGAGGCCATCAAGATGCAGTTGCTCAACAATCCCAAGTTGCAAAAGTATCTAAAATCCAATTCGCATGAGCAGCGACCCGATCTGGATCTCGAGGACTTTGAGACATTTCCCCCAAGCTTCTCGGGACCCGGTCCGTTGCACAACAACAACAACAATTTCAGTGGAGAACGTTCCCCGTTGCATTCAATCAAAGGCAGTCGACCGCACAGACGTCCACCCGGCATAGAACTGAAACGTGCCCCAAAATCCAAACATATTCTCAAACCGAAGCGAAAGTACAGATCAGCCCTGGTTATCAATGTGTGAGATTGTGCGAATGAACATCCGATGGATTTATTCTTAGATTCTTTACTTATTTAAATGTGTATTTTATTGTGTGTATAGACTTTTACTATAGTTCTGTAAATATAGTGAACCTTTGACTTTATATTTAACCAAACTGTTTTTTTCATATGGAAATTGCGACTTGAATATGTTGCCTTAAATTTAACTGCTTGGATTAGTTAAAGAAAATGTTACTTTTTTCTGCAAGTTTGATTCCTCCATTTTGTCGACGATATATGAATCAAATATTCATTTCTCTTTCTTCAGATCAAGTATTTTCAAGGAAGTTAGTATCAATGCGAAAAGCATCGCTATATTTTAATTTCTCTAATATATGTTTCAAAATTTATTATACAAATATTGGTATGATTTTCATTCAAATAAATTTGTGTTAAAGGTAGTTGTCTTTGCTATTTAGTGGCAGCGCTATACGTTTGAAAGCGCCATCTATTGCCTAAGGAAGTCTGAACTGCGGTTCGTCTACTGCTTTGCCCGCGCTAGATGGCGCTAGTTAATCGTAAATTGTTACATTTTATTGTTTGAAAACGACTTTGATAAATACGAAAATGTGGTAAATTTAGCCCGATTTACGATTATGTTTTACAATTTACCAATTTAAATTTAGAGTCTCGATATTTATATGGGTTCAACACACCCAAATATCCGCTTTATGTTTATTAACAAACACCCACACAACAAATATGACTTTATAAATGTTACGAGTTAAATGATTCAACTCGTAAAAATAGCCTTATGCAAAAACCTGACACCTGTTGTCAATGCGGGCTGCTCAATCACCCAAGATTATCCCAAAGTGGCCGTATCAAATTCTTGGCTTTTACCTCTTTCGCAAATTGTGTTCGAAAATCGAAAATTGAGCAAGCGATACAATTATTGCCACAATATAGACACTAAAAAAGTAGCTGCAAAAGAGCCAAACAAAGCATAATTGATTTTCTTAATTGACTAAACAATTTCAACAGAAATATACTCGTAGTTTTGGCCGACTTCGATTCGCAACGACAACAACAAAACTGACCTTGAAAGCAAATCCAAATCCAAACCCAAGAGTCGAAAGAATGCCCGCGAACAGAAAAGAAAAGTAAACTTGGGGCTGCACTCAACACCTGTTGAGCTTGAGCAACAAGGGGCTACAAGGGAAACCGATGAGGCATATAATTGAGTAAATAGCTCAAAATCTTATCGCATAATTAACGAATTACAATAAAACAACGGAAGCGTGTCGAATCGAATGGCAAATAAAGTTGCATACGGTATGCAATTATCTAAGACAGTTGCTTATTATAAGAACTCATATTTAATGTGCGCATCGATGTGGAAAGGTATTCAAATATATCCAAATAAATGCAATTGTTTATATTGGTCAGCTTTTTACATTTGTAATGAAATTGTAAACTCCGTTCAGTAAGCGTATTTAATTTGTGTCTTACCTAAAATTGCAGTTCTATCTGACTTTTGTAGTTTGCATATATTTACATCATAATTTGAATCCATTGAATCATACAGCTGTGGTTAAAATAATTTTAGTGCTGTTTTATAAAATGCTAGTTCTCAATATTTTTATAGCTCCTTTCATATTCCCTTCATTTCTTTGGATCTTTTTACTACCTACGTTTTATTATTTACTGTTAGCTGCTTTAGATTAAAAAAACGTTGTTCAACCATTCCAATATTATTAATTTTACTAGCTCAATTTTTAAAACTTTTTTAGTTTGTAATTTTTTAAACATATTTTTATAGTTATTTCATACTTCAATATTTACTTATCTTCAGCACTTATTGCTTGTGTTAACAATATTTATTTATTATTTTGTTTACTATATGTTAATTTATTTGTTGTATGCACTCATATTATTTTAACTGCAGCTGTATGTGCGCCTAAGCATTACATATGAATATGGTCTATCATTAAATAGATTAAGCCCAACTGAATCAAATTTTAATTGTTGACTTAATATGTGGATACGAACCTGTAATCAAAAGCGGATAGAAAAAGGATTGCCTTGGCATAATATCTACTTTTCTGTAGCTAGGAATTTAAAGTGGGTATGGCTTAGTTTACATATGGTACTTGGTGTTATATATCTAAATATAGACTCAAGTCCACATGCTCGCCGATAGATATATAGATAGATTGCCGGTTCTTAGGAGGGATTGCCGCGGGGGCTGTGGGGGAGGCACTTGATTTTATTTTCAATTGGAATTCAGTGTATTTTTCCTACACTATTTTTTTCTTTACACAATTTGCACATTTGGAAACCCGTTTTGATGTCTTTCCTTGTTTGTTGCATAGAATCGATCCGAGCCACAGCCCAAAAACTTGTTTCGCATTGTGTCGCTGGTATATCTATATACAAATGTATGTATATATATAATGAAAGTCGGTTGTGTAATGTCCATGGGGGCGTTTACCGGGCAAGGTGTTGCAGATAAATCTGTTCAAAATTAAATTACATGCAAACGCCACACGCCCAAGAAAAAACAAAACTTGTTATTAAAAAAAGAAAAAATGAGAATTGAAATAAAAATAAATTATTGCTTGCGGCACGTCAGAATCCATATATGTATTGCTTAAATGTCTATAAAATGGTAAATACAACTGTTTTTCATACAATATATACAATACTTATATTGCTTATACGTCCCGTGGCCCCCGTTTAGTTATTAAAACATCTTATAAAATTTTCTTTAACGTCTTCTTCGACCGCACACACTTACAAATTTATTAGGACAGTGGAATTGGGATGTGTTTTCTTGTTTTTTTTTTAAACAGTATTGAGTATTGAGGAGGAGTATTCTAAATTACAAGCAAAAACTGCTAGGAGCATTTCAATTCATTTTCTTTCTTGGACATATCACAAAAGAGTTTTGATGAAGTTAAGAACTGAATAGAAAACAGAAGACAAAGAAGAAATATTCTGATAGAATGAGAGAGACAGATATATACATAGACATATAGAGACATAGGAGCTGTAGTGGGGTATAGCGTGAATAAATGAAAGATTACATAAGATTACAATTAGAAACGAGCTCAATCTATGTGATTCTCTCTCCAGCGCTTAGACCTTGTTGAAGGAGTAGGTGAAACCGTCTGGAGTACGATTCAGTGACAGCTTGCCAGGTGGCGAAAAGCGATGAGGATTCGGTGTGGTTGTCGTATAGTAATTCTGCTGTGGCTGTTGATACTGCTGTTGATACTGCTGCTGCTGGGGAGCGGGCTGGTGATAAGTGGGCTGTGGTGCTGGCTGATACGAGGGTTGCACTGGCGCCGGAGCCGGACGATACTGTGGCTGAGGAGCGGGCTGATGATGCGACTGCTGGCTCTGACCGAAAGAGGGATCATTGTAGCGTGTATCGTAGGAGCCATCATCGCCATAATCGTTGCTGCGGAATGCGGATTGTGGCGCCTGTGGTGCCTGATGGTATTGCTGCTGCGGCTGGTACTGCTGCTGTGGCTGATAGCCAGAAGTTGGCACGGGCTGTGGTGGTGCAGGTGGTGCCACTGGCAAATGATCACCCGAAGCCTGGAAGCTGTTGCAATGCAAATCACAAATTATGATTACATTTTTAATTAAATCAGAATTCAATTAATAAACGATCTCGCTGACTTACCCATTCTTGCCCGCTGTGTAGGAGATGGTGCGACGTTGGCCCGATGGATCCACATAGCTGTAGCTGCCATGGCGAGTGCCATCCGAATCGGTTTCCTCTTTGAAATTGATGCCATCCTCCTGTGTGTAGGCAGCACCAAATTTACCATCGCCAGACAAATAACGCTGCTCACTAATAATGGCCGCCGTCTTGGGATCCTGGTGATAGTTCTGGCCCACAGCCAGACTGACGAGTGTGGTTAATGCGAGCTAAAAGATATAACAATTAGCACACCTACACACACTCACACACAAACACACACACAAGTATATATATAAACTCACAAAGCGAAACATATTTGTTATTTGGGTTTATCCTTGAACGCTACAACGTAAACTGCACGATAATCGGGAATTGGGGGGAATCACACGCGATGCGGCGCCTTTACGTGTTTTGTATGAGTTAGTCCGTTAACAAGGAGTTTGGAGTTGGCAGAGTGACGGCAATGGGTTTTGTAAGTGAACTGCCTTCCGCAATGTTGCCGCCCAAGCTTTTATAGTCAGCCAGCTAGCTGGGAAAACCTTGGAACAACTCGCAGAGACAGCAACTCATGGCTCGCCTAGGCACTAGCTCCATTATATGTATATGTGTGTGTGTGTACGAGTGTGTGTGTGTGTTAACAGTAACAATAACAAGAATTGAGCTAAGTGCTCCAATAAGTCAATTTTGTTGTTGCTGCTGCTGTTATTGCTGTTGTTGTTGTGGCAAGAGCTGTTTTACCAGTTTAGCGCTCTTTCGCTTTTTAGCGGCTACTTTTGCTTTCTATGCTATGCAGCTAAACTATTTTTTAATTATTTTTACATTTAAGTTGAAGTCCCCCGCAAGTCGAGCATTAAGTCTAAAATATATCAACTCAATATGTTGGCAATTTCTTGATATTATCAATTTCCCTGCCCGTTGTTCTTCTCGCTGCATGTTGCAATTTTGTGGCAATCATTTTTTAGTTTGCCCAAATCAAATTGCCAATCAGCAACCAAATCAAATGTACTGCAAAACTGCAAGAAATACTCAAAATAAATCGATGGTGAATTAATGTCGGCATATTGCTTATGTGGATGATTATATGCACTCTCAGTTTTCTTACACGTAACTATATTATTTGAAGCTATTGTGTGCATTTTGTAAGATTCAATTTTGCTAGCTGAATGCAGGGTTATTTTGTATTTAATTTTCAGCAGTTTATTCTTTTCATCATTTTGTATAGCTAATAATCAAAGAGTTGTAAACACAACTTTTATTTATTTTACATACAATTAATTTATAGTCCAAACTTTAAATATTCTAAGACCTCCAACTTGTTAAGTGTCCTTCTTAATTTATGTGCAATTTAATATTAGACACAAGTAATATATATGTAAAAGTAATATACTATTTTCTACCTAGAAATAAGTATATATATATATTCTATTACAAGCTTAAGTGCTATTTGAAGTATAATTTTAACAACAATACTCAACCTTTTTATAACAAACAACCATTACAATAAAATGAATAGCTTTACTGTAGCAACTTTAAGCTAAGATTCATACATATTGATTACCTGTTAGGGTATTCAAATTGCAGAATTTTTGTAATTATATTTTCAGAATGCTGGCGCTGCTTTGAATCGGATTGAGATTAAGAAATTTGCCCATTACAACCAATAAAAGCGCGGGTGTTGCTCAGTTATTTGTTGTTAATGTTAATGTTGTTGTTGCTGCTGTTATTGCTGTTGTTGCAGGTTTGTTAAGCATTATAAATAGGCATTAACAAAGCTGCAAATGCTGATTTATATCACGAGCTTGGACTTTTGTGCAAGTTTTGTATTCATGGTGTGGTCGAATAACGCTTGGCAACAGTTCTAAGTTGTCCATAAAATATTTACAATTGTTGTAATTGTTGTAGTTTTTGTTGCAATTGTTGCTATTATTGTTGCGGTTGTTGTTGACGCAATGTCTTTGACTTGTTTGACTTTGGCGCTTGGCTTCAATAATTTATTGGTTGTTTGAAATGCCGTCAGTAAAAGGCATTGTTTGAGCGTTTTTTTCCTTTATGGCCAACAGCTGGCTGCAATTGTTATTGTTGTTGTTGTAGTTCTTTGTGATTTTTTTGTTGCATGTTGCATTTGTGGAGCGCCCACCCACGCCAGTGTTTGCATAATTTATAAACTGGTGTTGAGGTGTATTTTGTATTTTTTATCGCTTTGCTGGCGACACGTGTATGTATTGTGTGTGTTGTATTTAGTACTTAGCGTTAATTACTAGATCGGAAAAACGTATTTTTCATATTTTAATGAGACCGTGTGTGTTTTGCATACGAGCCTTAATCATTTGGCCGGCACTAAGCAGCCGCATGTGGTCGAGTGCGGATTTCAAGTAGAAACATTTCAATTTACACACCACAATTTTGCCCTTTTCAAAGTTGTGTGCTGCTATAACGTTGTTGTTGTTGTTGTTGTGCTATATTGTCATTAGTGTGACCAGCAAACAGTGCACGCCCTCTCACAGCAGGCGGGCCAACGTACTCTCTGAAAGTGGCAACAGCCAGGAAATTAAATCAGTTGACAAACAACAACAGCAACAGGAACAGCAAATGGCGTTGATGAAGACCAGAAACTGGCAAGGAATCGCTTCAGCGTTTCTCTGTTCATTTGGATTAGCCTAGAGGGTGCAGCATATATATAAATATATATATATATATATATTTTTATATGTATATAACATTCATTGGGAGGGTTGTTTCGGCCGCTCGATCAAAACGATTGCAACGTTTCGTTGAGCTGCCTTTTTGATTTCGAGGCGTTTGCCTCGTTGCTGATGCTGTTGACGATATTGCCACCCAAAGGCGCAGACACGATTTTCGATTTTTAGAAAAATTCGCAGCTTTGTTGTTTTTATTGTGCAACGGCGGCAAAGGCTTTTATTTTGTTGCTTTCACTTCTCGCGAGTTAATCACAATGATAATGAGGGTTGAGGTTGAGGGGTTGCTCCCTGACTGCCAGCCTTCCTTTCAGCCTGCCTGCCTGCCTGCCGGCTTGCCCTATCTGACTATCCATTTTGTACAAATTGCATGCAAAACATCCAACAACAGCAACAACAGCAACAACAACAATCAACAATAGCAGCACATATCATCTCTCTTAATTTTGCGTTGTCTCTCAATTATTTCAGCTGCTGCCACCACCCAAACACATATCCCAAATACAAAACCAAGGACTACACTCAAAACAATAAATGTAGAATTTCATAATCAAATACAGTCAAAATTGAAAATACTAGGCTTGTGCTGTGTTTTCTTATTTAATAATTTATTAGTTGTCAACTTATATCAAGTATTTGACTATGTATGTAAGAATGCTCCAAAGCGAATCGATCCTGTCATTCTAAAATATAGCTAAATCAGAATAAAACAGTACTGTTAATTTTTAATTTACGAACTTGAAAACTTTACACTTCTCTTAAGCATAAAAATATCAGAATAAGTATTTTGTAATTGATTCAGAAAGTATTTATTCCATGAAAAATATTCGCTAGATTCAAAAATCAATAATCAGCTATGCTCATCTTAAAATCTTTAAGAACGAATCGATCAAGTACTAAAATAAAATAAAACAGCTGAAACCAATTACTTATATTCTGAAATTAAAAAATAAAAAATTACACATTTATTTAAAAAAATATATAAGCATGAGCATTTTGTAATTGAAGAATTTCCGTTCTTAAGAATAATTAACAATTGATTTTATAATCAACTATTTAAGAATATTTTATAATTAAATGACATTAAGATGTAAACTACAAAGCATTAGAAAGTCTATATGCTATATTGTTGAATTTCAAGTAGCAATTTTCTCCGAGTGTACTAGCTAAAAACGCAGACAATTGCGATTATTTGTAATTTAAGATGCAGTCGAGCGTTGTTGGAAAATCGAGCGAGTCAACGCTGATGTCGACTCTTTCGCATTGTGCACACTAACACTCACACTCACACACACACACACACTCACAGATACACACACACATATTTGGGACATACGTCCATACGTTAGAAGGTTAACAATCTATTCTGGTCGGAGCTCGACTTGCTTGAGCAGAAATTGAATGCAAAACGCTTATCAACGCCAAGCGATCGCCCAGAAGTCAAAACTGAAACTCGCTAAACTTGTTGAGAGAGCGTCGAGAGTAATACGATACGAGACCAGACTTATATAGAGTAAGAGGCACAGATAAGCCCCAGTGAATCACAGGATTCACAGAGGATTCACAGAGGATTCACATGTAGAGATGGTGATTTGATAGCTAAGAGGCTGACCCAGCCAGCGATTTTGCTCAAAAGTCAGACAGTTTTCGATAATTTGTTGTAATTTGAGCAGGATAAATAATTACGCGTTAATAGCGAGCCGGGTTTCTTTTCTAAACGCGCATCTGCCACAAATTTCAGATAGTTCTGCAATTGGATTTCCATTTCATTTCGAAATGCAAGTAACATTTATTTGTTTGAGTCGCTTTTGACTTTGCTTGTCGTCATTTTAATAGGCGTCAGGTATTAATGGGGCTTTTAGTGTCACTGGACCAGTTTGCAGCCCCTCTGCAACCAGCTCACCCATTCTAGTTGCACACACACACACAAAATCAAGGTCAATAACGTGTTGCATTGCGTTGCGAGCCAAGTGCGTGCCTCTGGGCCGGGCTAATAAATCGAAACGAGTTTAACTGGCGCATGCGTAGCGGTTTTTTCTCTTTTTTTTTTTTTTGCATTGCAGACTTCCGCATTTTGCTGGCGGCCAGTTGCGGAAAAACTGGAAGTTAACTGACGTCAGAGTGCAGTTAAATCTGCATTCCACAAGCCAAATGATCCTTTTGGCCTTGATTGCCATTCGAAAGTTGTCCAAATTGGCAACCTTGAGTGGCCTGGCCACTGCCACGTGCATTGAACCCCAGACAACGGGGGAGAATTCTCAGTGCTGATCAAGCTGAAGATTTAGATTAACTGGCACAAGCTGAAGTCTTAGCAAATTAAAAGCATAAACCGCTTAACATGATTACTAGCTAACGTCTTGAGCTCAATTTGGATTTTATTTCTGCTTGCCAGCAGCTATCAAAATAATTGAATGACATATGATTATTTTAATCTAATTTTGGATAAGAATCAAACGATCATCGCATAAACTGACTGAAGGTCAGCAGCGGCAAAATGAGTAGTCAAGTGTGTTACAGTGGCAATTGGCCAAGTGACTCATTAATTGAAAGCAGTTTACACATTAATTAACTCCGCTTGACAAACTTCGATTAAAAATATCAAGTAACAATTTGCGAGGCATGAGAGGACTAGAATGATACCCTGCAGCTATGCTTAAAGTTGCACAAGTCATAAATAAATAGATATTCTCAGATATATAACTGTCTACTATCCAAATATATACCGGATTTACACACTAGTTGCCACTTTAATAGGAGACCCCTCAAATCAGTTTCTTATCTTTCACTGCAACCAAACTAAGTCTGCCAGAGACTTAATTTTTGTTTCTAAATTAAGTATATTTAATTGTTAACCAATTAACCAAAAATGAACAAAATTTGACATTTTTAAAACAGAACAAAAATCAACTTTGAAAAATTGGATTACTTAAGGTATTAAAGAATTTAACTGCAGTTTTGTGGATTTAAAAACATATTCTTGGAGTGCGTCAAGCCAGCTTTATTTTCCATAACTATATATAACATATAAGCATCTGGTTTTGGTATAGTGCAATCGAACACCAAGCTAACTCCATAACGATATAGTCATGTATCCGTATCCCCTATCCGTATATCCGATATTTTTAGTCTTATAAATGCATCAGCTTAAAAGCTACTTGGTGTACATTTGTATATATCCGTGTTTTTATTGAAAGGAGTACATAGACCGGAGATGGCAAAAAAGACAAAATATTGGTCAAAAATTTATAAAAATACTATAATAATATTCTAAATCTTGAACCAAAAGTTAGATGTCAGCAAATAAACTCCGGTCTACGGTAAAAGGGTGTGAAATCGGAGGTGTGCCTGAGTTAATCGTTATTTATTTATTTTTTATTACAAACACTTTCGCAACTTTATGAAACGCAACTGTGCATGATTTATGGCTACAGGGTATGACAAAAAGTTGTCATAATTTCCATGTCATGTTGAATATAATCACATTTTCAATGTCAGCTCTCTCAGCTCTCAGCTCTCTGTGTGTGTGTGACATGCCAACAAGTGAGCTATTAATTGCAGCAACTTTGAACAGTAAACAGTGAACAGCAAATACGGCGACAAATGGTCAATAAATGTCGGTAATTGTACACCATTGTGCTGGGTTGGTCAATATGTAAGTGTGTGTGTGTGTGTACCGGACCTGCTGTGGCAAGTCAAAGTGCAAGAATTTGACAGGGCAATAACAACAACCAGGCATAAAGCGAAGAAAAGACAAACAAGTCAGAACGATAAATAGACACAAAGTTGACGGCAGTTCCAATTTCAATTGCAGTTCCAGTTCTAGTTCCGTTCCACTTCACTCAACATTGTCCGCGTTGGATGACATGACAATAAATCAACATCATCCAATTGCTCAGGTGTAATCGATTTGATACCTTTTTTGGACCTTAACTCAACTCAAGTGTTTATTTCGATCATTTCGAGTGGGGCCACTCGTCAACACTTGGCCACACTCAGAGAAAAATGTTGGTCTACATTTCTATCTTTCTTTTCGATTTCTAATTAAATATATCAATAATATTGTCTTTAGAAGAAACAAAATGCATGTTTTAAATACAAAATAATCATTGCAATCATTTTTAAATATGTGTAAACATTGCAGTTCTTAATTTAATACTATTGTACAGTTTAGATACTACATATTAGTCAAAGTCTTGCTTTACTTTTTGAGTAGGAATCAGACAAATATTTATATTTCTCATTTCAAACAAAATTCAAAATTAGGAACTTTGAAGTACCAAAAACTTTTTTGAAAGAAGAATTTCTTTTTTGGATCTAGTTTTTTTTTTTTGCTCATGATTTATTCAAGAACTTAAGTATTAATTAGGTTCTTGAGTCCAGAAATATCTTCACATGTGTTAAAAATGCATCTGCTTTAGAACAAGAATCGAATTTAACCAAAACAAAAATATTTAATGAAATATTTTAATAATAACTTAATTGAAATAAGAATTTATTTTGTTGGCCTAGTTTTTTTTTTGACCTTGTCGATATTTCAACCGCGCTTGAACTTATATTGAGTACCGAAACTCATTCATTTTTCCGAGTGTACCTTTTTCTTGTTTTGTCTATGCGCCTCAACCTTTTTCACAGGTGATTAGTGCCTGGCGGCAACTTCAACTGCCGGCAGCTTAATTAGCCAAATACTTGTTGTTGCGGTGGTTTTTGGCTCGGTCTGTTTGTGGTAATGATATGCCAATCATAATTAGCATGCGGAGCGTAGCTGCTCATTGATTTCATTTAAAGTGGCATTAGCAAAAAAAAAAATAGATTTCGAAATCAAAATCAAACCGTATCCAATCGAATTGTATTCAAAATATTTCGTCAAATTGTAGCTATAACCAATTGTAATTATAACCAATGGAATTTGGAGCAAAGGTGGACCGTGTGCAAGGTCTTAATTTAGAGATTACTTAAAGACTTTCTTTTAGGCCTAATCACATCCTGATTACATGTGAAAATGTCGCAATCTTGGGTCAAACAGAAAGACGCTAAATTTGTTTATTTAGCCTTAGCCTGACTGACAACAAATGCCAGAAACTACGGGCCAATTAACTGCAACCGACATAAAATCAAAAAGTAAATAAAAATAACAATGAAGAGGGAAAAAAGTAGCTGCCTGCATTAAATGCCGTTAATATTTCCTGAGCCTGCGCAATGTTGGCTAACAGTTTCAGTTCAAAGACTGCTCTTGGCTCAGTCGACATCAGTTTTGACAGTCCATCGACAGTTAGCAACAGTTTTCCTTTCTACTTTGGCAAAACAAAAGACTGCGGTTGATTTTTTGTCTTTATGCCTCGCATTTTCTCTCTTTGCATTCTTCAGTTTGCCAGTTTTTCTAGCCGCCTGCAATTATTTGGCAATTTCTTTCAGTTTTTCCATAGTTTTCACTGAAACTACATTCAATTTTTTTGTTCTTCTTTTATGAGCTGGATTATTTTGGTCATTGCCATGTTTTCACATGTTGCCTGTTTCCATTTTCCGTTTTCCATTCTTCTCGTTGCTTTGTATTTTGTACTCCCGGTTTTCTGCTGGCTATGAAAATATTTACACATGCTCCGACGGACATTGAAAACACACACACACAATTAAAAGGTTTTTCGAAACTAATTGGTTTCAATTATTACGGCTTGGCGAGCACACACCAAAGAGAGATGTATCCCAGATACTTGTCAGGATGATATGGTAGCTGATTTCTACGACTTTCAGTTGCAGTTCGCTCGGCGGCTTTTGCATTGCGCGATTTTACAGTTCATTGAGTTCGAGTTAATTGGCAGAAATTTCGAAAAATGTTTGAGAAGCTGAAGAGCCTTTCGTGCAACTCTCTCTCTCTCTCTCTCTCTCTCTCTCTCTCTCTCTCTCTCTCTCTCTGCCTCTCTCGCTCTCCTGGATTTGATTAACAGATTTATCAGTTATATCTGAGCCACTCCTTAACTCTCCTTTGTCTTCATTTTCAACATTTTAGTTTCGTTATCACTAATTTTTCTATTCTTTTGATTCTTTCATTTTTAAATCTGAAACTTAATTTGGAATTTCAATTCAAAATGGAGCTTAAAATGGTTTGTTTGAAGCTTATCAAAAATGTTTTCTACATTAAATAAGTATATAAAGAATATTATTAATATGTCTGAGAATAGCATTTTATAATCAGCATAAGATTCGCTATAAAAACAACCAAACTATATGTTTGCAGGTATATTGACATACTTACATATTTATATAAATATGTGCTTCATTTGAATTTCCTTAGCTATTACTTTAACTTCTAAAATAGCTCATATTAGTTTTTAGCAGTTATGTAAAGTTCATTTAATGCTGATCTAGTTTCTCATATGAAATATTTCAAATGATACATAAGTGCTTTGAACTGTTGGTGCCATTGTTGTGATGGCGTTAATCTCACGCCCCATAAATAGGCCAACTGGCAATTAACCACAACAAAAGCACAAATTATGTCACAAGCATTTTCATGTTGATGATTTCCCCATTTTGCCCAGACCTGAGAATTATGACAATAATGTGACAATTTACATAGCCCGGCGACAAATCGCGGGTTGAAAACAGAAGCAGAGAGGGGGTACCACAAGAGAGCCACCCCTAAATAGACGGCTACAAAACCCGTCCAAAGCTGAAACAGTTGCGCAGGGTCAGCGAGCAGCCAGCTCATCAAGGCAGACGATTCCACCAGTCTCACAGTCAGTCAGACAACCACTCATTAAAATTAAACGAGCCAACGCACAAAGCATTTTCAGTGTTTTTTCCTCTCTATTTTTTTGAGTTCAGGACTAGTCAACAGTTCACTGCGCTACAGGAGCAGAGAGAACCAGCAGAAGTACACAGAGACAAATCAATTTGAACTTAATAATACATCAAGTACAAAAAATGTGTAAAGTGCTTCGAGTGATTTCCAGCTTATACAAAGGAAAGTTCATCGTCGTTTATTATTTATTCTCATAAATTACACGATTTGTAGTTTAATTATTATATTTATTTCATATTATTTACATTTATATTTATTTACAATTTCAGAACAGGAAACCTGCTATTAAAATATTTTTAATAATCATTTTGAATTGCTGATTATGATTATAATTATAATAAATAAAAATAGTTTGTTAAATTATTGAATCAAGATGCATAGTTTTGTTGTTAGCAAGAAATTTTTGTGTGTGTAGCAATTTGTTAATTCTAAGCAGCGCATTTCTGCTGCTTATGTAATATTTTTTGGCAGTGGCATTTTTGACAACTTTGTCAACGGCTCTCAAGTGTTATCCGTATGGTAAACAGTGACGGGTCACAGTTACTTTTTTAAGCAGCTCAGCGCGCAGCACGCGCAGGCCAAAACCCTTAGCCAAAATCCTCAACCGGCGCATCCTTGTTTACATTTAATTGCCACCCCAAAAAAGCAATAGATGTATGTGTGTCAGCAGCAGCAGCAAGGACAACAGCCCACATGAAGCTGACAAGCCACGCCAAGTCAGTGCCACCTAACGCGATCCGTTAGATACGAGTTTCAGCTGGAGTTTGAGTTCTAATACTCTCAAAAAGGGTATTTTAATGAAGTCATGAAATGTGTAACCCATAAAAGAAGTAAGTTTTGATAAAATTAATATATTTAATATATTAATGTTTGATGTATGTAAATATATGTATTATTATTGTCAGTATAATTATCTATATTGTTTTTATTCATTTTTTAGAATTGTGAAGCAAATGGTATAAATAAGTAACTTTAGAAGAAAAAAGATATATAATCTTAATTGGTCTTAAAAACTTTGCCTTCAAAAACAATTTCATGAAATATAATCTTTATATATACTCGTATGTATAAGACATAATTCAAACTTTATACATGCACTTTTAAGCATGGTACCATTAAGTATCAAACTATTAAATACGTTATATTAAACTAAAAGGTGTATATACAGAATAAACAAGATATAAATGCATACTCACTCCTCCTCTTCAGTTCCTCCTCTTCAAAAGAGGTTTTTAAGTAAATTCAACAAATTGACAATATATTTTACATGTTACAAAAATTGTCATAGCACTGCAGGACTTCTCTAAGTCATCTTTTACAGGCAGTCGTTTTTGAAGTAAGAGTATCTGACGTTCGTTAAACTGGGAAATAGTTTATCCTTTGTAGTATTTTTGTGAGTGTCGCCATATTTGCTGTACGGCTAATCCCCGCAGCGGGTTGTCGCGCGCTTGCCGCAAACTGATGCAAATAAATACAGTGCTTTATGAAGTGTTTGAGAGCACTTCAGAAATTAGTTCCCATGTAAGCGCTTAAATTGTGCTCTCTCTATCTACCTCTCTCTCTCTCTCTCTCTCACACCCTCTCTAATCTCTATGCTCGCGCAAATTGGAAGCGCTCGGTTTTTTTGATATATTATCATTATTCATTGTCATTGTCAAAGGTAGTCAGTTAACCAGCTGTTGTTTCGGTTCTTGTCAATTGCAATGTCAGAAATCAGGCGCCTTACCTTATCAGCCAGCTAGGAAGAGAGTGAGAGAGAGAGAGAGGAGAGTAAGAGGTGAAAGAGAGAGAGAGAGAGAGAGTATTCTTTAGTGTTTGTCACCAAAGCCGCAGGACTCGCTGACAGTTTTGTGAGTCCCATTTGCGGATTATTCCACAAATCCCTTTTATTTGACAAAATGGCTTCGATAAAAAAAACTAAATATAAAATAGAGTGTTATGTGTGTGCAAGTGTGTGTGTGTGTGTAATACATAATCATAAAAATTGAAGTTGATTTTGTTGATGCCGCATAGCTGACAGCTGGCGTTATTTTTGTGGGCTCAAAGGTGAAACGATTGCGAATTCGAATTGCCAACTTTGTTGCACTTCAAATGTTCTATATATTTTTTATGTCACACTGGTTGCATTAAAAATGTGGCCACACTTGAGAGTTGGAAACAAAGTTGCCTCGCATTGGAAATTAATTTTTGAAAAGCAGCTTCTGCCAAGTGGCTCGCTTGCTGGCTCTACAAAATAATTCTCGAGCCTTGTTGATCCTTTGTGGCTTACTCGCGTCGTTCAGCGAAACAAAAGCTCTCCAAATTGGGTTTGCCAATAACCCAAATAATACGTATATATGCAACCCCTTTTGTTTTAGCACATTCATTCACTTTCTCTCTCTCACTCTCCCTCTCTCTTTCTATATCCTGGGAGCGCAAATGCAAAACTAATACACAATTTTTGTATTTCTTCGGGTCTCGAGTTGGTTTTCTCCGTGTGTGAGTGAGAAGTGGCCACTTTAGCTGGCCAACTGAAGTGGCAACGGGGTACGGCAACCTCGGTTTTCCCAGCCCGCTTTTGTCAAAGTCGATTTGTTACATTCTCAAGTGTGGCAAGCGTTACCCCATCCCTTTACCCCCCTCACAATCGTTACTGCCTGCAATATTTGTAATGCACTTGGCTCTGCTTTGGAATGCAGCACACAGGGTTGCATAGGCAAATTACCGTTACGGCCTGGGGTGGCTCCGTGGCTCGCTATTTTGACATATGGCCTTCTTGATGTTGTCGATGACGTTCCTCCCTCCACCCACCCCCCGGCCAAAAGGTGAGGGGTGGTGCAAGCTACACTCAGAAAGAGCAATAGTCCTCCAAACTATAAGGTTATTTTGTGATTGAAAATAATTTCTGAATATACGAAAACAAAGTTTCTATAAATTAAAAAGGCTTAGTCGAAATCCACACTACTAAAAATTGTTTTGTATTTTTTTTTAGCAAAAATGGTTGTGTAAAATTCAGAAACAAACTATGATTTTGTAGAAATAATAAAATGAAAATAATTCAGAGCATTTTTTGAGTGTAGAGCTCGGAGTTTTTGATGATGACGCGACTGCTTTTCACTTTTTACCGTTGTCGGTCAACTTCCCAGGACATCCGCTGGATGGACTTGCGTGTTGCATGATAATGGCTCAATTCAGGGATGCGGCATGCACCTGATGATGATGATGACCTGCACCTGCTTTATTGACCGGAAGTCCAAAAGTTTCAAACTTTTCCAACCCAATGCGGGGGTGCTTGATGGGAGCTTCGTGTGACAGCTTAATTAAATGTGTGTGCCCTAAATGATAGCTTGTTGCAAGTAGCTGGCTCTATAATCAGCATTGCCAAGCAGCTGCGACGCCATTTTGAGGATGAGTACTTTTTTTGGTTGTTGCCCCAGACATATACAGAGACAGATTGTGTGTGTAACCCTAATGAACTATCTGCCTCAAGGCTAGTTCGGCTTTGTTATGTTAAAGACAACATCAAATGCGAAAGGCAACTAATTCAATTAGACAGCGACGGCATCGGCTGTGCCTCGAGGCAACAGCTTCCTGCAGCAAGACTTCCCAAAGTTTTCCACATACTTGGCCCCTATCACAGAGGGCTGGAGTCCTGAGAGAACACACACAACGCTCTGTCGTCCTGGTGGTCCAGCTTTTGATTGTAATAATCCATGACAGGCCCGTGTAAAAAAGTTGCCCCCTCTGATCGCATAACACTTGTTAGCCTGTCAATATCCCAAAATTCTGGCGAATCCCCTACAAAGGATCTTTGAAAATAATAAAATAATATGCGGGCAATTGCAACTTTCTTGAGGTTAAACGCAAGTTGCTCTTCAAATCTCTCTCTTGAGTTTTGCCATTGTTCATTGAACTCAATATTTTTCTCACCTCCAGGAGGTCCACTCATCAGTTGCCCTCGTTTGCCACACTGTGCCCCTCTCGCCGCTGCACGCAGATTGCAACAATAAAAAATAAGATTTAAGTAGACTTAGACTCTGGGCATCAAGTACTTAAGACGCTGGGATGGGACAATGTGGGACAAGTACTTTCAATTAGCAGACGCTTCACTGATTTTAATTGTCAACTAGTCTCTGGGAATCTCTGATCTCTCTAGCCCTGTCTCTCAATCTGTGCAGCTGCTTTTTTATTTTTCTTATTTAATGCAGACATAGTAAAATTTATATATACAAAAAGTAAAGAATAATATAATTCCAAACTAAAGAAGTCCCCAAATTTTAATATTATATTTTTATGTAATAAAAAATGAATAATTAAATTTTAATTTACAATGAGTATAATAAAAGTATTCTAAATCTGTGAGTAAAATAGTTATTGAAAGCATTAAGGAAATGCAGTAAATAAACCCAATCAGGCTGTGATTAAACTAGTTTGCCTAATGAGCATCATTAGATATGGCAAAATGTCAAATTATTGAGCTAAGCACTAAAGAACAATGCATTTAACATTTTCCGCCTGGCAAATCGAATTTTCCACAGAAAAACCTGGCCATTTGCCCACTAAAGTAAGTTAAGCTGACCAAGGCCGAGCAGGCAGGCAGCAGGCTTAGTTTATCTAGTCCTGTAAGCCACATAACAATTAGAATACTAACAGAAGAGTGCAGATGACATTGTCTCTGTCTCTGTCTCTTTTCAGTCGCTTATCTGTGGCGGCAGATATAGAAAATTGATCTGGCGATAAATCGAGCTACTCAATTTACAAAAACAACGCCGCTCGGCTTCGCTTTGACTTTCGCTCGGGCGTTCTTCTCGGTTAAACGAGAGTCCTGTGTGTCCTCTGTGTCCTGTCCTGACTTCAGGTACAACAATGCGGCAAACGGAAGCCGGATTTGCTGCTTGCGGCTTCTACTTCTGCTGCTGCTGCTGCTGCTGCGGATCAAACGGATGTTTAATATTTTGGCTTAGAGACATTCACATTATATTTGAAAACAATGGCCAAGAAGCAGTGGTCCACAAACTCGACGTGCCGAGTAGACCGCCCGGTCAGGATTTGGGCATTTAGCAAAAGGGTAATCCAGCCCATTAAAATCTATTTGCATACGCATATTTTTTTGTTTTATTTAGGCAATTCGCTAACCAAGCACAACGCAGACTACGACCTGTCTCCGTCTACTTTAAGCCATGTTGCAAGCCTGCTATGTAAAATTGTCCACACCTGCCCAAGGTCTAAACACAATCTGCAACTGCAACTGCAACCGCTTGCTTGAAATTGCGTTAATCGTCCTGCGCCCTTCATTGAGGACGCGGATTACTTAATCAACGAAAATCTATGAAAATCTATGAATTAAAAGTGTTACCGAAAATCCAAGCCAGCTTCTGGCCACAGTTCCAGCTAACAGCAGGCAAATTAAGGCCACTTGAGCTGAGAGAGAGTTTGTGGCTTAAACCACCCACCCAACCCACAAACCCACCTTCAGCTCAGCCGTGAGCTGATTTAAAGCAGTTCAAGTGGCTTGGCCTGATCCACAAAAGCTTGCACGGGCACAAGTTAGTCTTTTGCTTTGACAAGCCACAGTTTTGGACTCGTTCCACAAATCAAAAAGTGAGAAATCTATTTTGTATTTATTTTTTTTTATTGCAAATGCGAAAAAAAGGAAAACTACAAATTAAGACCTAAACAATGGCAAAGCCAACAATGTGCAGAAAAACGTCACTGATGACAGAATGATGAGGATTAAACCAACAACAAACACAATTGCATAGACACACACACACAGACACACACACACACACGCACTCGCACACACACACTGGCACACACAGAGAGCATCAGCGTCGCCTATGAGTCTATTAAAAGTCTAAAGGCAGATAATAAAGGGCCATTAGGACTTAAAAGGGCTCAACAACTCAGCAAGCAGCAGCCGAAACGCTTTGTGCCCTCAGAGACAACAAAATTTGTGCCGGATTCAACAGCAACAACAACAACAACAAGAGTAACAACAACAGCAGCAGCATCCAAGCCGAGTTGAGTCGAGTCGAGTCCTGGACCTTGCCAAAGTCGAAATGGCAGCGGCAACGAAGCATATTAATTCTAAATCCCCGCAAGCATTGAGCCCAATGGGTGCTGCGGTGTTAGGGTAGGTTTTCGGCACCATGCTCCGGGCCATGTATGTGTGTCAGTGGCATAAATGCATATACATATCTATATATATATATATATTTGTATATCTATATACACTTAGAAAAAAATCGCACTGAATTTTAGATATTCACCGTACTTTTCGCGCCATTCAGCAAGTATATTTCTTAAATGCACAGTTTTTATTTTCTTAACTTCAGGGCACAGTCTTATAAAATATAGTAAAATATGTCCGATTTTTAACGTGTTTTTTATATGTGAACAGAAAACTCCTTCTGTTGCTTATTCTATTATTTAACATTAGCATTTTAAGATATCACATTTACAAACATTTCAGAAAGTTTATAAACTTATATCATTTCATTTTGAATAATTTAACAGCTAAACGTTATTTATTTCTGCATTTTAGAAAGGATTTTATAGAAATATATTGCTTAATAAATATGAATAAATATTTCTAAAACAAAAATATATGAAAAATCATGTTTTTATGATTGTCAATTTAGGGCAAGCTTTTCCAATTTGTCGATTTTTTTTCTTTGTTCTTCAGGTATATTTTTTCTAAGTGTAGATGTGTCTATATATGCATTCTTTCTATTTACTTTGGCCAACGCAATTTCAACAATTTTGCCGACAATTGGCAACTGTTTTTATTCGAACTCACCTTGTTTGTTCAGCCTTGCCAAAAGGATACTACAACTACGACTACAACTTCCATTTACTATTGTGATGGAAAGGATTCAATTGTTATTGTCTGTCAGGGCGCAGGACGCAGGACGCAGGACGCAGTTGCTACTCAACAACGATTCAACGATCCAACGCCGCTCGTCAAAGTCATCTAAAAGTGAATTTTTGCTTTTTAACTTTTTGAATTCTGTTGTGAGTCACATCGGAACCCGAAAGGGAGACGACTCTGAGTCAACTGCATCCGGAGTCTTCTATGGGAGCCGCCATTTTGTACCCAATTTTCCATCGGACAACTGCCATTTCAAATTAATCCCGACTTTGGTTTGCTGAGGTGGAAATACTATGCTAATTTTAATTTGTTTGATTTCAATGCCAAATGAATTAGATTCAGATGAAAGGATTTATATAATGCATTTTGGACTATCTGGGCGTCCACTGCAATTGTTCCTCAGATCTGTTTGCTAGATCCAAAATAGATCGCACATGAGATTAAATGGTTTTTAATTTGAAATATATAAATATAATTTAATTAGAATTATTAAGACATATCAGATTATTACATACTATTACGAAGCGAGATAGAAGTCTATTTAAAAACTTTTTTTTGTATTTATCAAACATTTGACGAACTATTTTTATCTGATAGCTTTTAAATATTGGAATGATCTCAATGAAAATATGAAAATATTTATATAAGCAGTTGTTTTTTTATTCGATCACAAAAATGTATACTTAAATATTAGCTATGAATATGAACTGATCTTATGCATATCAAGACAGAAAAAATTAACATTAGCCTTATGTAATAATCAAATAAAATAAATGGAGCAACATTTACTAATAAAAACAAAAGGGCTTTAAAAATAAATAATATAACAAATTATTGTTCGTTATATAGTCCGGCATAATAGCCTAAATAATACGTATTTGGTACAATCACAATAAATAGACGAAAAGCAGTCACAAATTCCTAGATAAAGGATAGATGTGTTATCTAGGCAATTTTATGTATTGGGGTAATTAAAAGTTTGTAATGTTAACAAAGCTTGTTAACTTGTTATTCAAAAGGAACACTCTACGAGCGCAAGCTGCTATTGCTCTTTAGAAAGACGCATTTATTCTTTAGCTTACCTTCAAAAATAAACTAGCCACATCTCATTTGGGCACTTTCAATATACAATCCAGAAATATAAACGTATATACCGGAACAATGTACGTTTTTTTTTATATCTCCATGCACTTTAGCTAAAAATGCAATTTAAAAACCTTTTTGTAAACATATAAATAAAATATTTCAGTTCTCAAAATAAGTTTTATAAGTGATTGATGGAACATTTTGTAGAAATTGACACAAAATCAAAATTAACCAAAAAGTTAATATTCCCATTGAATAAATAATGCAGACAGTTTTATATTATTAAGCTTTAGCTATATGTTTATTTGAGTATATTTGTGTGTTTCTTGCGTAAGGTTTTTATGCTAATTTCATTAAACATTTCTGATATGCGAAACTTAGAAGTAATTCATTTATGAGCTATGCAACTTAGAGCTAGACGCAATAAAGAAAAAGTTTCAACTTTTCTTTCCTGAATGCAATTTGAATCACGTTGTGGATAGATGAAACGTATTACGAATACACTATATATATGATTTAAGGCTCAACTCCGAGAGATTTGTGGTTTGTAAGCTTTCACTGTTGAATATTGTCCAATGTATAATGTCAAAAAATAACTCCAACTCCAATTTCAGATGATATCACAGTTTCCAGCACTTCGAAGGCACTTCAAGTGCACAACTTTATTTTCGCCGACGGCAAATCGATTCCCACTTTTTTGTACATTTTTTTCTCAAATCTTACGCTGACTGTACATGTCGGAAATGAGACGGACAATGGTTATGTCACCGATGGTCTTGCGGAAGAACAGCTCCTCGATGGTGAAGCTGGACACTTTGTGCATCAGCGAAACGACGCCGAGCAGCGTTTGGAAACGCAAAGGTTGATTTGGATGCGTTCTCGAAATATAATTGTGCAATGCATTTCTCGCATCATTGTGCATGCCAGCCACCTTGCTGGACTCCAGCAGACCCCTCGACTCTGCCGAGGCACTCGAGTTCGGACTGCCACTGCCGGTTAAAATGGAGCTATTCGCCAGATCCTCAGTGGAACTGGCCGCTGGTGGAGATTTGCGGAAGAGTGAAATGGCACGCAAGCACTCGTATTCCGTCGTGTCGATATTCAAGTGGCACAACTGGTTGAGGACATCCTGGAAAGCGTGCACCTCACGGCTGACAATGGCAACAATCTCACGGTTGGCATTCTCCGCCTCATAGACGAACAGCAGCTGGGCAAAGTTCATGGGCATCAAATACTGGGACATGGCCAGTATGAAGAACTCTTTCCACGACTCCTCCAACAGCAGCAGTTGATCGGGCATAGGTAACTCGGTGAAGGCACGCACACTCTTAATCCAATTCACGTTCTTGAAGAGATGCTCCGCTGCCGTCTCTTTGATATGCTCCGCAGCCATTAGCGGTGGTGTGGGTGGCAGGGCACGTGTGGCCAGGGCATTCATGTAGGCGGCGCTGGGCGAGAAGAAACCATGATGGCCCTGATGGGGCACACGTGGCACCGACAAATCCAAGACGGCGGCAGCAGACGGCGCTCCCGGAAAACCGGGCAGTTGCGGATGATGAGGACCACGTTGATGACCCGGCATGGGCATTGGCAGGCCGGGGAAACCATTCAATGCCGCGGTACTCATGAGCAGCTCTGGCGGTATCTGTGGCAACTCAGCGCCCAGCATGGCATCCTTGTACATGGCCATGTGTCGACGCAGCGTCGAGTTGCGTGGTCCACGCTCATGCTGCACTGCATCCTTGTTCATGCCCACCTCAAAGCACTTGCGCAATCGACACGCCCGACACTGATTGCGATGTGTCTTGTCCACGACGCAGAGTCCCTGTTTCTGGGATTTGCACACATATTGGCGGGATCGGCGAATGCTGCGCTTGAAGAAACCCGCACAGCCATCGCAGGCATATATGCCGTAATGCTTGCCGGAACTGTGATCCCGGCACACCTTGCACGGCACATGGTACAGTATACGACCTGGAAGCACAGCAAGAAAAAAAGATATTGTTAGTTTTTGTCGGGGAATTTAGATAGATGCTAAAGCTATTTTCGGCCAAATTTAAATGAAAAAAAAAGAGAAAGTAACTTGATTGAATTTAATTAATTTAAATTTAAGAACTGACTTTGATTTTGATTGAGGAAGATTTGAAAGCAAGTATTCGCTAGATACATTGAGAAAGCATATTGAACTCTCAGATAAAATAACTTACTTGATGCCGCTGGCGACAGTCGGACGCTGTTGTATTTTTGATCCATCATATCTGGCGAACCCTCCGACGACTGCATACCGATGTGTGGCGTAATTTTGGCGATTTAATAGGCACAATTAATAAAACACACACAAAAACACTTTACTTTCGCAGTTTGCGCAATTTTCCAAATAACGAAATTTGCTTTCTATTTCAGTTTTTGATAAATGATATATATGTGAGATTTTTGCTTTAGTTTAGAGCACTACACGACGTCGTTGTCGAGGACGAGAACGAACACGAGCGAAGTGGACTCGTTGAGATCACGGATGATTGTGTTGTCTGCTCACCACCCAGCTCCTGTTTTAATAGTCCATCCGTTGTGCCATTCAGTCGATCACCCCCAGGTAGACAAGCCGGGCGCGTTTATTGGTTCGTTGCTGCCACAGACAGGGTTGCACAGCTATTGCCCACTCACTCGCACACACACACACACACAGAGTCTAACGAGAGTGATTTTTTCTTTCCTTTTCTCTGATCCTGCAGGCAGTGGCTGCCATTGCGAAAATTCATTCAGCAGCCGTCATTCTCAACTTTTGGCCTCTGAGCGAACAGCTCTTTTATGGTCTTTTTCCGTTGAAAGAGCGACTACCTGCGCTCTCTCTTGCTCTCTTACATTCTCTCTCTCTCAGAGAGAGAGAGAGAGAGACTGCTGACAGTTGGCTGGTTGCTTTTATGGCGCTTTGTGATTTGTGTGAAGTACCTGTGGCTACATTTTGTCTTTTGTCTCTGAGCACTCTGAGCACTACCGAGCAAAGGGTGGTTCATGTTTATCAGGGTTGCTTTTATTGTAATTGTTTTTTGTTTTTTTTCTTTCATTCATCTCACTCTCTGTTGTGCGGCAAATGAACTTTTATAATGCAATTGTGCTGGAGACTCGATTCGATTGATTGAAGAACAATATCAAAAGCACTTTGTGGTAACTGCAACACCCGCTACCTCGTACACCCTCGCCCAATCCTCGTCCACCCCTGGCTAAGCCAGCTTAGCGCATGCCTTTTGCTGAGCAGAGCTCAAATTAAATTCAAGTGGCATTCAATTTTAATCGCTGCGCACGCTTAACTAAGGCAGGAGCCTAATCGTCTGCCGCTTAAGCAGATTAGACCAGGTCCCAGGTTCCAGGTTCCAAGATCATCCAAGGGCAAACAATTTAAAGCAAGCTTTTCGCAGAGGCAAAAACGCAACAAAAGAGATTTACGAAATTCATGCGAAAAATATTGTACTTAATAATGTTAAGCAAGATCCCGTAAGTCTGGTGCGATTTAAACTCAAACTGCGACGGGGTCGTTCAATCCGTCTCTCCTGCTGTGGGAAACAGAACTAGAGACGCCGACAAATGCAAATGCAAATGCAAATGAGTTGATAGATGACAGTCACTTAAAGTGAGCAATTATATACATGTTCGATTCATATTACGGATGCGTAACGTGATCAATAAAATGCCCGGTGATGATAGCAGCAACACTGCAACTCAGCAACATCAAAAAGGGTCTAATTAGAATGCCAACCCCTCTGATGCTGAGGGTGGTTTTGGCTTGTTGTCTGCTTGTTAGATTCCACACACTCTCCTCCCCTGCTGCCACCCTACACACCCCCGCAGGTGTGCAGCATGGGAATTTGCTTGCGTGTGTGATGTTATTCCGATATATTCCTATATATTCCCTTATTTTCCTATAATGTTGCAGATCATTAGCCTACGGCAAGGGAGCGAGCACCGTGTTGATTATGATGCTCTACTAAACCAGATGACGATGACACTTCAATTTGTTTGTTTTTTTTTTGTTTCAACTAACCATCGGTCAGTTGAAGTGATCGGATGTGATGTGACTGAAGCAACTAGCGTGTTCTTTATCGTGGGAACTCATGAATAATTTGTAGACTATTTGATTGAATTGATGCTGCACGCAGATGTCAGCTGCTCTTGCTACCAAAAGTTTCCCACATCAGTCAACAACTATAAAAGTTTCACTCCTTATTAACCACTCCTGTTTTCCCAAAAGTCTATCAATAAATGTTAAGTAAATTTTAATCAAAAACCTCCCGACTTAATGTATATTTGAAGAATATTTAAACATTACTCTAAAAGGACTTCAATCCCATTCCAATACCTACTTCGACTTATTTTTCACACAGTTGTAATCTAAAAATCATTTTAAAACACGTTAAAAAATGACAAATACATTTCTGTAATTATTTATTAACTCAGGTGGTGGAAAAATTTGCATGATTTTAGAAATTTAAAGATTGCCCTTATTTTATTTAGTGGAAACCTTTTCAGTCTTTAAACGAAAACATATAATATTTATTTATAAATATGAAAAGACTTTATTAAAACTTAGATTTCAAGATTTATTTACAGATTTTAGAGAAGACTTTATAAGGCTTTTTTTATATGTATATTTAAGACCTCACTTTATTATGATTTTTATTTCAGCTAGACTCTAAATTATTTATTATTTACAGAACATTTTTGATATATTTTATGTTTTAATTCATATAATTAAAGACTTTATTTAGGCAGTAATTAAGCTCATTAAAATTTCCTTTAAAAAACGTGAAAAGAAAACTCCGTGTGCGACTTTCATTCAAGTTAAGTACAGCCCCATTACTTAATGAAAGATCGTAACGCCGGGTGAGCGCCTAATACCACTAATCCCCGCGGATTAGCACTAAATCCACCACAAGACTTTAAACAGGCAGCCGGTAAATTCGCAGGTAAACCAACACGTACACATCCCATTCAAGGTCAGAGTGGAAAAAAGTGAATAGAACTGATTCTGGGAAAATCGCGCAAAGCATCTGACTTTTTAGCAAATTTCTAAGGTTCGATTGCAGGTTTGCGGGCAGCGGAGGAAAAGCGAAAGGATTGAGCGGGTGTCACAACTGCCTTAAGTCTTAGGTAGAGTAGAGGGGCACACAACGGGCACCGTAGTCTGTCTATGGCTAATTATCATATTGATATTGAGAAATCGTAGTTAGCACCTTTTTGTCTTCGAAGAATGCCAGAAATTAGAAAAGCAGGTAGCGAATTTCAATTTTTATGATGCTCATTGGCACTTTCGCTGCATTTTTATGAATCGCCAGCGAAAGGGTTAAAGCTCATAAAACAAAGCAACAAATCGGTGCTACTATATGGGTATATATATACACATATATATGACATTGTTGTCAGGCGTCTGACGACGCCACATTCCTAATGACACTTCGGCCGAACAGAAAAGGGTTAACAACATTTTGGGAAATTTCCTTCATTTAAATATATATATATTTTTTGTATTTTATGGCCAAAAAGTTGCCAACGTTCATTGAGCAGCGTTGAAAGGATCACCGGCTGTTCCCTCACCCATCATCCCTACCCATCACCTTCCACCCTCGCCAATATCTCTCACCCTTAACCATAATTATGAATCGCGCCAGACTTTTGATGGGAAAGTCCCGAAATGTCATTAGGTGAACGTTTTGTATTCGGTTTATGGCTCAACTAAAATCATTGTGCAGTTTATTTAAGTAGATCACTGTTTTCGATATGAATACTATTTTGTTATTTTTAGACACTTTTCAAAGTCTCAAACGAATATCTGCAAAACACTTTTCATCAAAGATAAGCGACAGGATTTCCAATCCCTTTTGCTCGGTTGTGTTGGGGTTGTCAAACACGTGTAAAAGTTTAAGATTTATCTATTTATATAATTGCTATTAAGGCGATTTCCAAAGTCTTACAAGGATATCTTTGAAACAGATTGAGTGAACTAAATTTTACTTTTCACCTTCCATTTAAGATTTGAAAAATAATTTGCAATAGTTTTTTTGCTGAACTTAATAAGCGAACGTGAGGCGCTTTCCAGAGTCCTAATTAAATATATGTATGTGAAACAGATAGCGTAGAGTTGACATAAATTTCCCAATGCCTTTTGCTTCATTTTAAAATATTAAGTATTTCTGTAACCATGTTAATTGCCCTTCATCATCTAATCAGTTATGAGACTTTTTTTGACTTTGTAATATTTAATTAAACACAATCGTGAGTAAAAATTAAGCTGTTATACTTTTGGTAAAACATGCAACAGTAAAATTAAATAAAGAAAAAGTAATATTAATTTTAGCCAAGACAATAGACAACAGTAAGAAATCAGATACTTCTCCCAGCACTTCAAAAATTGCCAATTACTTATTCCTATTCCTTTATTCCTGGTACTGAAGCTGGCTGCCAGCATTTTCTCTTATTTTCTGGCGTTTTGGCGCGCAAACATTTGTTTATTGAATAAATACAAATCGTAATTATGTTTATATATCTTTGGTGCTCATAGTATGTAAATTAAGTTTTTGTGAAATATGCATCCAATGTGCGGAAATGAAAAACCGTTTCGAGCAACTTCCGCTAAATTAATGCAACTACAACAACAAATACAGCAAAGTTCATAAAAGCAAAAAGCATGTCAATCCAAAGAGGACAAACAGACAAGTCCCCGCCGAAAAAAAGGAAGACAAAAGCCAAAGCGACATCAACAGGAAGCGACTCAGAAATCACGTCAAAATGGCCAAGGAGCCGCGCTGCTGAGCTCCTTTTTGGCTGGATGGAACCCAGGAAGTAAACTATTAGAGGTCTAAAAAGGTACACATAGCTACAGAAAAAGCGCAATAAATTGAATCAGGGCAGCGAGGAAATAGGGCGAAGATAAATGAAAGATAAGCAATCTGATCTTGTGAAATCAGCTGAACAATAAATGCAAACATGAAATTAAAGTGCTCAAATGTCGAACCCAAAATTGCGTAAAGTAGGAGCAGAAAGTTGAGCAACTTTTGTCGGGTTTGACAAACAGGGACAGCCAGGGACTCTGTTCCCAGAGCTGCACGTGCAAAAAAGAAGAAAATATATCGAGCAAAGGCATCCGCTGAGTTGAGTCTCATATGGCTGCAGTGAGAGAGGAAGCGCGAGGAAACAATGGGACACACCTCCAAGATCATATATAGGAGCATCATCATCTCAGCTCCTGGTTAACCTGATATTCGAGCGTCTCCTTTTTCATTTGGCATTTGAATGCTCGCAATTTATGCAACAGGAGCAGAGGAAACAAGTGATGAAGTCGCTGCTTCCATTTCAATTGTTGATTGTTGTGTCCTGGTTCTGGTTTTGGTTCTGGTTCTGGTCCTGCTTTTGGTCTTCTTGGTTCTTGGAGGTTTGCATAAGTGCCAGTCCCTTTTGTGTTGCTCTCGTCGTCCTGCTCTCTTTCTGGTCTCTGCAGCTCCTTTTGTGTACCCTCCATTTGCCAGCCAAAAACAAAAAATGACGCACAACATAACTTAAGGACTTTTTGTTTGCCTTTTTTAGAATTGAGTGTGTGTGTTTTTTTTTTGGGTTTGTTTTTGTTTTTATTTTTAGTCTCTTGTTGTTGGCCGTAAGTAGGATGTCCTGTTCTCGTCTCTCGTCGTCTTGGCTAAGTCGTTTGCATGTGCTTTGCCCAAAAGATTATGTCATCCAAAGATTAGTGTTGATTTTCAGCCTACGATAATCGATAGAAGTAGTTTCCATTGCGTTGCATTTCTCACGCCTGCTCCGCAGTCCAAGAAGGAGTTTCCGATTTCATCTAACGATTAACGACACATTTAACACATTTTACACATTTCCTGCAAACATTTTTGCCAAATGTGTTTGTGTTTTCACTTGCCCCGACATCGATAGACATCTACTTATTTTAGTATTCTTTCGAAAAGTGTCGCAAAAAGTAGTTTATGTTTGGTTTTTGAGACAGTTCTAAAGATCCTCAGATAGTTGGAATTATAAGCGGTAACTTGCTTTGATTTGATTAGCATAACAAACAATAGTTGCTAAAGCAGGAAGTCGACAACATCCATTGTTATTTAGACACACAAAAGGTAATACAAAGTCTTAAAAAAGATACACACCTTCGTTCGTAGTTTTAGAGAGCTGTTTTATCAATGTAAATAATCTGTTAGCCGGTTAAAGTTGAGCATTCTACATTAATTGTCCAAGAGTCATCGATAGTAGATTTCTCGTCACTAACTTATCTTGTACTTTGTTATAACATTTAATTTAACTGATTAATGAATGCTGAAATTTATCATTCATATAGTTCAAGACTCCTTAAATAAAACTCATTTTATATATACCTATAAATTTAATTGAAATTGATTAACAAATCGATAATAGATTTATCTGCCATAACTTATTTTCTACTTTGATAAGTCAAACAACTTAACGAATACAATTATGCAAAATTCTAGTTCTTGTTCAAACTGTACACTGCAATTAACATTCCCCAACAAAAATTGTAATAATTGAGCAACTCGCAGCAAGTCGAGTTCAACGCACTCTATTTGAGTTAGATCATTAACCTTATATACCCTTAGATCTCTTTTGATACACATCATGAGAAACAACAATGTGGCCGTGGGAAGGCCAATGCCAATGCCAATGTAAGCTTCCACTCGAGGATACATGGCTGATTGAAATTGAATACTTGAATCGAAAAGCAATTCAAGGCACATTATCCTAGACAATAAAGTTACGGCACCTGATGCGCTAATCTCAAACTGCTAACTGCTAGCTGCTAACTCAATATAACAATTGATTCCACACTTGAGTTGGCCCCACAAAAAAAAAGGCAAAGAGACTATTAAATCGAACTGAAATGGGGTTGAAAAACAAGTGGTTTAATCATGCGGGAGATTTTCCATGATATCAAACAATAAGACCACGCTGAGGTCTAGTTTGTGTTTTTGAATAAATAGCAAAAATATTGTATACAAAAATTAACTTCCACGAAATGTTCTTTTCAGCTTAAAAATATGAAAGAAGAAAGGAATTGGTTGAAGGTACAGGTTGGCAAAAAAAAAGGGTTTTCGCTTCGATTTCAATTTCTAGGGAGCTGCGATCAAATCTTGAATAATAGTTGGAATTGGAGACTGCATGCGCAATATGTTTTATATACCCTTGCAAGAGGGTATTGTCATTTTGTGGTAAAGGTTGTAATGAATTGAAGAGCATATTTAGTTATATAAATTCTCGATCAGTAAAAAACGCCAAATAGACTCTCAATTGTAAACACTCTCTATTATAAAGCTATCATGAAATAATATAACAATAATAATAATAATAATATGAAAAAAATGAGAATCGCCCAGAACTGATCACTACGTTATAAAACTAACATAATAATTATCCGTCGAAAGATGAGTTGTTGCATAAAAGACTTGTTTGGTTAGAGAAATATATAACCTAACCAAAAACTACAAAGCTATAAAGTTTGATTCAGATATCTGTTATTGGGTTTCTCTCAAAAATTATCAATTTGTACATTTTTTAAATTTATAGTTTACTCTGAAATGTAAGGGTATGTTATCTTCGTAGTGGCTAAGAAAGAAGTTCTGTCTTGTGTTTTTTGTTTCAATTATGATGCGATGAGACCCTCATCAAGAGCGCTAACTGCCTGATGTCGATGAATGGATGAATTCTGGGCATGGCTTATCAGCAATTCAAGATCAGGCGTGGGCACAATAGACCACAATTTGCCAGGACTACCAAAGAAGCGCAGAAAAACTTGTCAACAGCCTTATCTATATTTGAGTTAAGATCTATTCATGTGCAACACTCTATGAATGAATGAATTAATAAATTATTTGTCTAGTTTTTAGCTGAGTTTAATTAATGCACTGTCATGACTTTCGCTGCCCAACTGCTGTTCTGACTGACTGACGACATTTTGATTTGAAATTTCTACAATTCGCAGCTCGGTCGCAGTATCGAATGACAGCGACGTGGGAAGGACTCGGCTCCAATTTAGCGTCAAGATGAAAGATATGCGAGATCAACATGTAATCTTTGGCATAAATACGAGAGAAAACGCTTAACACAAATGACAACTACAACAACAATAAGAAGAAGAAGATGTAGAATATATAACGTAGAATGATGTCTGACAATGAGCGCATGTTGCATGCCCGATCGAATGTCCTTTGATATCAAACGTCTTTTGGGAGTACTTATATTTCATTATGCGAAAAAAGGTAGCACACACAAAAGCATAGCTCAAGCAATACACACACACACGCACACACACACACATTATTGAGAGCCAAGGACCTGTTGTCATCATCATCATCAAGATCAACATCATCATCAGCATCATAATCATTCCTCTCCCCTGTCTGAGTCAACCCCTTTGCGGCAGTTCAAGTGAATTCTTGATGCTGGTGCTACGAAATTCGCTTCTTCTTCTTTGTTACTTGGAACGCACACTTCAACCAACCCTCGCCCTGGCCTGGTCTGGCCTGGCAGTCTGTCAGTCTGACGGTCTGACGGTCTGCCTGCGTCAACTCCTTTTGCCAGCATTGTGATTGTCTCCTGGCGGCAGGCTTCCACCGCTTGACACTTGCAGATTAGTAAAGTGTTGAGTCTTAAATATATTTCCTGCTAATTGCTCACTCTCTCTCTCTCACTCTGTCGCACTCTCTCTCTATCTCTCACTCACTCTGCCCACAATTAGTTGTGCTCCATATATTTGCGAGTGCTCAATGCAATGATTTGCATTATTTTTTGGATTTTTTTTTGTTGTTTACTTAGGTGTCCCGTGTTGCGACTTGAGATCTTTTTTTCTTGAATTAACTTTTTGGTTGATTCATGACTTTTGGTTATTTTAGTTGGCATTTCCGGTTCGATTTAAGTGCGTTGCCTCGTCTTCCTCGGAAAGTGAAGAATGTACTGCAGCTAATGCAATTGTGAATTTTACAGGGATTAACTGGTGCCAACGAGTCTCTCTTTCAAAATTGTTCAAATTAACTATAAATATTAATAATGGAAGTGGGTATTTTCAGAATTTATTTCCATAAAATATATGGATTCTCAGATGTAGAGAAAAAATGTCAGCAGATTTACGAATGCAAAACAGCGACCTACAAAAAGTTCAATCGTGTTTCTATCTGTAAATAATTTTAAAGTTGTAATATTTTGTAATGCTTATTGAAGCCCCAGAATATTGACAATATTATAATATTATTAATCAAGGCTTTTTGAGAGAATGAATTCCAACCAACTGAATTTTTGTATATTAAAAACGTCTCTTCAAACACAACAAAGACAAATCGTATAAATAAATATACTTAAACTAGCAATTTAATATTGAGAGCAATAAATTGTATATTTAATATTTCTAATCATAAGGCATAATCTATAAGTTTCAAGCTTGTAGCGCTGGGATAAGTAAATAAATAATAAGCGAAACTTAAAAAATGCTGAAAATAAATTCAAAACAGTTTTAAAGGTGTTGGTGTTTCTCTCAACAAAATGCAAGTTTGACAGCCATTGACTGAAGTGAGTCACTTAAAACTATTGCATACCTTAGCGTGCAAAATTATAATATGAAAAGTTTCGCTAACTAACAATAGATGGCGGTATATCTACTCTAAAAGTTATGATTTTGGTCAGAAATAAGAGCTTTACATCATTAAATATTTAAGTTTCCTAAGCCTCAGATACAAATATCTTTTACAAATAACTTATTCGTCTGACTTTTAAAAAGTTTGAAAATAACTTTCTGGAAAGAATCACTTCTAAAAGTCATGAATGTTTTATTACTCATGTTCGTTACCGACTACAATTCACATGGGGGAATAAAGATATTAGTTTTATGTATTTATAGCAGGCACTTTTCTTAATATAGGAGCTATTACAGTGTTGTGGTATTTTGAAAGAATATTAAAAGCATTTTTATTAACAACATTGTGGCAAATTTTAAAATTGTATCCCTCCATCAATGCATCATCGCATCATCCTTTCTATAAATAGTCGCTGGACATATACATAAATTATTGGAATTGCTTTATGGCTACAGTTGGCTAGAATAAAATACGGTTGCGCGCCTGCAACGCATGTTCACTAATTATAATGACAAATCGGTCAATTATAATGTCATGTCATTAATATCTACAGTACGATCGATCATGTGAAAAGACTGGTGCATTGAATAAAACTGCTCATAAACGATGAAAAATGAATAAAAATGCTGTTAAGAAACACAGAGGCAATCAGGACACTTGTAGCAGGAACAAATTACAAATGCAACATCGTTAAGAACTCAAGGCAAAATGCAGGTGAAGTTGAAGATGCAGCTGTAACTGAAACTGAAGCTGAAGCTGAAGTTTATCTGAGTTTAATAAAGCCAAGGAAAAGCTGTCAGAATGCCAATCCACGCGCCACGCCCACACACATTAAAAAGAGACTAAAAAGGACGTGCGGGCGTCGGTCAACCTGTCAACTTGTGGCAGCCACAAAACAATCGTGTACTTTTCAAATTTATGGTCGACACGCACTGCCGCACGCCCCAACACGCTGATCCCCGCTAGATCTATACAAGATAGTTTACTATATTCCTGACCCGAGGCGAACGTGTTCGCTCAACGTTCATCATGCCACAGACACCTCACAGGCCCTGTTCTGTAAATAATTTTGTGCAGCCGAGAACCGTTTTGCCTGCCAAGCATCAGAAGTAGGAGGGCAACAGAGGCAGTAATTGCCACTTTTCGGATTATGCACTCAGAAAATAGCAGCAGTATAGCAGCTATTTTAAAACTTTATATAAAATTCAAACATGTACGTTATTTGTATACTGATATATTTCAGTATTCCCCTATCGATCTAGCCGTAAACCGGCTTTTATGCAGACTGAACAGTTTAATGATTTTAAGCTGCTATTTTTGACTACAAAAATTATTATGGCTGCATTGTTTTAACTAATCCTAAAAAATCAAACATAATTATTTCGAATTTACACAAAATATTAAATAAGAAACTCTCAAATTATTTTTGCAAGTGTAGCTGCAACATTATGTTAATATAACCAGTTCGTTTTAATGTGTCCATCACTGAGAAATTATAAACAATTATGATTTTAAAATTTTATTCTGGTCTATAAAAATTTTAGCTTGATGTGAAATGCGCTACTTATTTCTGCAAGTGTAGCTGCAACGGTATATAACTATAACCAGTTCCTTTCTAGATGTCCATCAGGCAGCTGACCGCAGAGGGCACGGCAACAACAACAACAAAAACAACAACAGCAACAGCATCTGCCACAGCATCAACAGCACCATTTTAACTCCTCTGAGTTCTGCCTTCGTTTCGGCGTCGGGCCAGGCATTTTCGCATTAAGATCTGAATGCGGCACATTCTCTTTTGGCCAAGTTTATGGGCCCAGCAGTATTTCACACACACACTGGTTGATATTGCTGGGGCATTGGGTGCCTCTGATTGCTGGCCAACGATAAGATGACATACCAAAGCTGGTCTTCAGCTCCATACTTATTTATAAATAGCCCATCGTTTCGCTTGGCGCATGCAATCAGTGGTGGAAACTTTTGTTTTGTGGCAATACCCAATTCCCAATGCCCCAATACCCATTCCCCATTCCCATTACCCATGCCCCAATCTTCATTCGGATGCAATAAAAACCAAATGACGACACGCAGACGCCAAATATGCTCCGACCGCAAGCAAGGTCGTTCCAGACGACCTTCAGATTGTATTTTTACAGTTTTAGCTGAGGAGGAGATCCTCTGCTGCCCTGAATTTATTACCAGCAACATCATAATGATACTCAATATCATCATCATTACAGATCAGTTAACGAGCACATTTTGGTTGTGGCCCTTAATTGACTGACCAAATGCTTCTCTCTCTCTACGACAACGTCAATGCAACAAAAGTCTCGACTCAGACTCCGACTCAGACAGACTTTTGTTCTCCTGTTTCCGCATTTCGCTGTCTCCACAATCACATTTTTATTCTCATTCTCATTCCCATTGTTGTTGTTGTTGTTGTTGTTTGTGCATCCCTTTGTGCCACTTGTTGATATCAATTAAAGTTTAATGATATTGTCGGGAGTGTCAGTTACCAGATGGGCCCCCTTGCTGGCATGTTTTTAATCAATTTTAAGTGGCTATTTACATTGGGTTGCCTGTTTGCCCGTTTGCCAGTTTGCCAGTTTGCCTTTTTTCCGTTTTGCCCCTTTCATTTATTATTGTGACTAGTTTTCAGTTTAGTTCAGTTATTTTTTATTATTAATTTACTCGATTTGTCACTTTTTGTTGTTGTTGTTGTTGTTGTTGTATATATTCACATTACAAGTTCACTTAGTCTCTAATTAGGATAGGAATTTATGCATTTATGGTGCCTACGTGCTTTTGGGCCAAAAAGAAAAACAAACAAAAATATGGATTTAACTTGGCCAAGTTTGTTTGTATGAGCAAATTATGGCAAGTTGCTAGGTAAAATTTTTGCGGCTCATTTCAGTTAAGTGCATAATTTAAATTAGTTTATATATTAAATTACAATACCAACAACTACAATAAATTAATTAAAACATTAACTAAACATTAAAACAAATTCGTTTAAGCATACAAACACAGACACACGCATACACCCACACAATACACACACACACACTCGCACACACACAGATTAGGATTAAAGTAGGACAGAAATTGTTTTGTGGCCGTGGGTGGACAATCTAACTATGAGTACTTAACTCAACTCAACTCAACTCAACTCTAAATGACATTAGCTGAAAACTAAAATTGCCCTTCAAATGTTAATCAACTGTTAAATAGGAGCTTGCGAAAGCTTCTACGAAAAGCTTAGAATTTTAATAATACTATGCAAGCAAATGAAAGCCGCTTGCCATCTTCCTGCGAGCTTTGTGTCAGCTAGTTGTTGCCTTCCGCTTGCCGATGACTAACTGCTGAAAGTTCATAAGTGTCAAAAGATATCAATTCAGGTTTTCAGCTCGACTAATTCCATAAGTCTTTCAGCATGTCAGCACAGGTTGTGCGATTAATTACGGGAAAACGATATGAGTTTAAGCTGACAGTTTCTCTGAAAGCACAAATCAACAAAAAAAAAACGCTTCACTTGCTCAGAATATAATTTTTGTTTTTTATGCCTTTTCATTTGCATTCTCGAATGATTAATCTCTTGGTGCTATGTCAGTTTTCAGCTGGTGTCATTTGTGAAGTTTTGCAAATGGAATGAAGGCTAGTTAATATTTAATTTAAGCTAGGCTAACTACAATACGACTTGGATCACATGTGTGTATGAAATAAATTGTTTGCCGCTGCAGCTGTGTGGCAAGCAGCTGGGGCAAGCTGCAGCTGGGCCAAGCTCTGTCTTGGGGGCAGCTGGTGACTCTGCAACTGGGCAACTGGGCAACGGGGCAACTACTTGAGCTTCAGAAATGCCAACAACGCCTTTTGTATCAAACTGCGATCAATGGTCGAATCGGCTGTGTAACGCACTCCACTCAAATTGCCATCGTTGTGATCGACAACGCCATATTCGCCAACGATGAACCCGTCATCGGTTTTCTCCTCCACGCGATATTTGCGATAGTTGCGTCCCTCCACCACATAGGCGACCTTATCCTCCTCATCTGACTCATCAGCAGCAGCAGAAGCAGAAGCAGCAGTGGAGCCACCACGACCTGTAACAGCAGCAGCAGCAGAGTCGTCTTCATCATCCTCATCATCATAGTCGTTGGCATTTGCTTTGCCGTTGTAAACCACCGAACCACGTCCCCGGTCTATGCCACGATTGCGACCACGTTGCATTGTTGTTGTTGTGGCTGTTGCAGTTGCAACGCTTGCAGCAGTTGTTGTAGTCGCTGGACTGGCTGGTGTTGTTGCTGTGACCAATGCTGCTGCTGCACCAACACCCTGCTGCTGCTGCAGTCCATGGGCTCGTCCGTTTGTCATCACACTTACGGACTCTTCAATTTCGTAATTCTGCTCGGGGGTCGGTGTATATAGCTCGGCGCGTTCAGTTGTAAAGTGTGGCAATATGGCTGAGGAGGAGGTGCCACCACCACCAACAGCAGCAGCCGCAGCAGCAGCAGCAGAGGACGAGGATGATGAGCTGCTCGAGCTGGAACTGTATGAATAGGCGCTATTGCCGGATGCTGTTGCTGGCGATCCATGATAATGATGTTGATGCTGTTGTTGTTGTTGTTCTTGTTGCTGTTGCTGTTGTTGGTGGTGTGCAAATTTGGAAACACACTTGACTAGATCTATTACAAGAGAGAAGAGAGAACAGAAAGAGAGAGAGAGAGAAGCATTTGATGAGTTCAAGATTTTTTTAAGTTGAGAGTGCGTTGTCGTTGCTAATTTTGTCTTCCAGTTACAAGCTAAAAACTGCTATACACTAAGAAAAAATCACACTGAATTTTAGAAAATATGTAGTATTTTGCTTTTTAAATTTCTAGCAATATTTTCTGCTATTAAGAAATGCATTTAAAAAAAGGAGAAGTGCAAACAATCCTTTTTAGAACTAATTCATTTTCAAAATTCAGGAAAAAGTTATTGAATGGCTCAGTTTTTCCAGCGATTTTTTTTTTTAAGTGTAGTTTTTTCTTGTAGTTACAAGCCTAAAGTTGCAGTTACTAGATTATAGTTTCATAACTTGAATGCAACTGAAATCTCTAGCTGAGAGTAGCCTATGATAAGTTTGGAGATTAGCCAAGTTAAGTGTATATTGTCTCTGCTTATTACACTGTTCTGCAGACCTAAATACAGGCTTAAGCCAGCTTGCCGTTATTCCAACCCAAAACCCAATTAAAATGAGCACAGACAGAAAGAGAAAAATAAAGAGAAAGCTCCGATTGATTATCTCAGGATTAGTTAGTTTAGATCTGCTAGCAACAAGAAGCGAGGTAATTAAAGATAATGAAAGTTGAAAGTATATTTACTAACTATCTTTAATTACAGATTTAGAACTTAAGTCCAAGCCAAACCACATTGATATAACATCAAGCGAGAATCATATAATGAATTCAACTTTTTAGCAGTCTTAAAGCTAAAGTTAAGTTTTATTTAATTACAGGCGAGAAGCATTTGATATGTTCATGATAAGCGAAGCATCGATTGATTAGATCAGGATTAGTGAATAAGTATAAAGAAAGCATAAATTAATAAATGAAAGATAAAGAACATTAAAACAGATTAATATATAATTAGAAAGATAATGAAATTCATAACTGCCAGATATGCCAGCTACAAGAAGCAATTCATAATTCTCTCTGCTGTTTTCTTTAATTAAAGTCTTACACTTTAAGTGCAAGCCAAACCACATTGATTTGACAGCAGCGAGAAGCATATGATAAGTTCAAGATTAATCTTTCCACTTTTTCAGTTAACTTTCAGCTAGAGTTAAGTTGTCTTTGATTACAGATTCCCACCAAGTGTGACAGCGAGCGAGAAGCATTTGATGAGTTCAAGTTTGGACTTCCAACTTTTCAGGCAACTTGTGGCTAGAGTTAAGTTGTCTTTAATTACAGGTGCCAAGCGAGAAGCATTTGATAAATTCATGATAAGTGAAGTGTGCGCTGCCTCTTCTCTAACTAATTGCAGTGCAGTGTGCCAGTCTGATAGATTGGGTTAAATTGCAGGGTCTGCAATTAGAGCTTCATAATTTGTGAGACGCCCACTTAAAGAGTGTTGTTTACCAAGGCGCAAAAGCCTATAACTTTGTAGTACAGTGTAATTTGTGTGTTGATTTTTCTTCTTTTGGTTGTTTTTTGTTTGGGCAAAGACTCACCTCGGTTGTTGGGCAATCCTTTGGCATTTTGATTAGAATGTTGAAGCGACAGTGATGAATGCTGACGTTGCTGTTGTTGTTGCTCCCAACATGGACGATGATGTTGCTGCTGGTAGTCGCTTGGACTTGGACTCTTTGATAAAATTGGCTGCGGTGCATTCAATAAATCATAAGGTAATTTATCCAAATTGAAGAGTACGCGACGCTGTTGTTGTTGTTGGTGATGTTGTTGATGTTGTTGCTGCTGTTGTTGTTGTTGTTGCAAACGATGATTATGAGCGTTATGATAATGTTGCTGCCAAGTGCTTGGCCTGCTGGTCGTTACTGTTTGGCTTGCCATGGATCTGCTTGTTGTCTTTCCTGTTGCTGTTGTTGCTGTGGCTGCTGCTGCTGCTGTTGTTGTTGCTGCTGTTGTTGTTGTTGTTGTGGTTTGAGCCTCACCGAATGCAATCCGCGACACAATTGCTGGTCGACGCGAGGGCAAAAAGGTGCTTGGGGCAGAGCCCGGTGGCACAGTTGTTGCTGGTGCTGCTGCCGCTGCTGTTGTTGCGCCCGTTGTTGTTTTTGTGGTTGTTGTTGTTGTTGTTATTGTGGGTGAACTGGTCGTGCTGAGCGGACTGTGTCCAAAACCAGTGCCAGTTGGCCAGTAGGTCTTTGCTGGCTCACCATAAACTTTAGCGGGCTGCGAATAAACTTTCGCTGGCTCCGAATAAAATTTCGAGGGTTGCCCATACACTTTCGATGGCTCCGAATACACTTTCTCCACCTGGCCATACATTTTCGCTGGCTCCGAATAGACCTTCGCCGGCTCCGAATAGTATTTCGAGGGCACACTGTACATTTTCGATGGAATCGAATAGAATTTTGATGGCTCTGACGCAATTCGAGCCATGGGCTTTAAACTATCGCTGACATTGCGCTGTGCCTCGGCGAGGATGTCATCCGCAGATGATGGATGCCAATCATCCACATTCTGTGATATGGAACTGTAAGATATTGATCTTGACTGGGGGCCATGGCCGGACTTGGTGTCGTGATAGATGACCGTTTGGAATGGCAGCAATTTGTCATCGCTCTCATGAGTGTCGTTCCACTTGACGATGACGTCGTCGCTGTTGCTGCTCCGACTGCGCCGCCAGCTCGCCGAGGCGCCACCGAGCTGGAACGACTGGAGGCAGCTGCGGCGAGCAGTGGAGCCGCCAATACATTTTGTATATTCGAGGCACTATTCACGGAATCACCGTCCACATCCATTGTATCGGCGGCGAGGCGGGGCTCCGTCTCCTCAATGGAAAGTTCACTTTTGTGCGAACGATTGACGAAATCTCGGCCAGCTGCACTGGGTGCACTGCTTCGGTGAGCTATGCTCTTAAAAACCGGTGCCTGGGTGCGACTAATGCGATTGCCACGCCGACTGGATGAGCTGACGCTAACTGCCACAACCTTGACCTCATCGCTGCTGGCCTTGGGCTTTGTGGCCGATCTGGGTGCATCCTCGAGAAAGACAATTTTGCTGCCCGTTGTGACCAGCTTGACCACCTGCTTGCCCTCCTCCGCATCCATCTGCTGTTGTCCGTTCGCATTGCGATAACGGGTCTTGTGCTCCAGACTGCGTGCCCGGCCGGAACCGGGTCGAACCAGATCGTATTCCTCATCGCTGTGCAGGCTGCGCTGTTGTTCGTCATGGTCCAGAAACAGTTTGAGAAACTCATTGCCCGCAATGAGCTCACTCTGTCGAGCGGGAGCGGGTGCTGGGGCAGGAACAGGGGCTGGCCGCGTAAAGTTGCAGCACAACATCTGAAATGTACAGAATGAAAATGATTAAGTTTGTGTTCGTGTCAAATGCCTGGCAAGTATTATCCCTCAATGCGATTTTTATGCAAATGTAGCAAATGATGCATGTACAATGTAAGCACACTCAGCGAAAAACGCCGTTCGAAATTTAAGTGCAAGCAGAATGCAATTGATGTCACTTTGTCGCGAAGTTTTTGTGCACAGCTCTTCAATGTTCTTATTTAGGTGTAAGTAGTTTTTTTTATTTCAAATAAATAATTATCTTATTGCAAAAAATAAGAAAAATCAGTTTTTCAAGGATTTCAAAACTTCCTAGTTTAAAAATTAGTTTTCTTAACTTATCCCGGAACAAACCAACATTCTTGATAAGGAAATTCGATCTCCATTCTAAACATTTTCAGATTTTAATAACGTTTGCACTTAACTGACTATACAATTTCTCTGAGTGTACAGGTTATCGGCGCGCATATCTATTTTAATGAATTTGCGTAATTGAATCATTATTCGTTTTCGCAGCAATATCTTCATGGCAGTTCTCGATAAGCATAACTCATGCTCGGCAGTTAACTAAATGACATTTGAATAATATTGTATTGGGTCTATTAAGACATCATTGGAATGCAGCGGCTGCTTTTGAAGTGAGGCTTGTGCCTCTTGTGGAGTGTGTTGCATGTTTCGAACCTTGTCAGTGTCATAATTAACTGACAAATGCTGCTATGTTGAAGTGGGTGCTAAGTGGCAGATAATGCTGCTGAATACATTAAACTCCATGTTTATTTAAATTATGAAAACTATCTGTATCTTAAAGTTCCCTTGTAGCTCTTAAGTATATTATTGCATAACATATTTAATTAATTCCCTCATTCCGACATTATCGGAAAAAAACGCACTTTCTTTCTTAAAAAGCTCTTAAATTAGTTCATTCGCTGATTGCATTAAAAGTAGTATTAATTATAAAAGAAGCCCGACTCATCTTCAGAGTCTGACTAAAAATAGACTTTCATTCCGCAAAATGATGACAACGTGAAACTGGTTGCTAAGGATAAAGAATAAAGTTGTGTCAGATATGCAAAGCGAAAGTTATTAGCTCATAATTATTCAATTTCTGAGCAAAATTAACAATCTAGCATTGACCTTCCCTATTCAATGTGTATTCAATGTATGCTAGGCATAAATCAAATCAATGCTAAGCAAAAGTAACGCCCCTCTTTAACTCGAAACGCCTCGAAAAAAAAAAAATAAACAAAAGACTTAGGACACGAACTTGCCCTGCACAGATTGGCACACAAAAAAAAAACACAAAAACAATATATTTATTGCATTTTGCAAAATCAGCATTACTAATTGTAATCGAGATAAATCACATAAAACACTTCTATGGCTAATAAACATAAAAAGCCAAAGCGAATGGAAAGGCGTAAATTGAAATTGAAAATAGCAGTAAAAAAAACCATAAATAATTTCGATATACATATAAATATGTATATATATTATAAATATATATTTTTTCTGCATGCAGATCAATTTATAATATAATAACATAATTATTATATACATAAAAAAAATTGTATATGTATATCAAATAAATAGGCGACAGCAGCAACAACAACATCCGGCAGCTTTTCGAGCATAAATGCAAACAGCTTGACAGCGCAGCGATGTGCAACAACAACTAAAACAACAATTGGAGTTGAGTGGGCGCCGATTGCTTGGCGACTGTCGCCTGTCGCTATTTTTGTTGTTGTTATTGTTTTAAGCTTTAACATTTGTAGATCATATTTAAGCGATTCAATCTAACAATTGTTGGCAGCAACAAAGACACCTTCGCACATATGCTAAAATTACAGAGTAAGGCACAGGCGCAGGCGCAAGCAGCAAAATGGGCGACTGGCCAGTTAGTCAGTTAGCCACTTACTTATAGCCAAGTTAACAGTCGGCGTGGCGTGGTTAGTCACCAGTGAGCCGGCTCGCCTTGCCTTTTATGTCTAAAATTGCAGAAGTAACTGCCCAGCTGAGCATTTAACATTGACACACAAATCGCCAGCCCGTTTAATAACAATGCGACCACGCTTAGAACAATGCACCCAGAAGGGCTATCAAAAAAATACTATATATAAATATAATGTCACATATATTTGGTTACCCCCCTGCTGTGATATCTACGTTCTAAAAAAAGAATGCTAGAAAGACAACTTGTTGTTGTTGCGACATTCCTTTCCATTGTGGCAAGTTACTTGAACCGAGTGGTCAGTGCCACCACCTTTGCCGCGTTCTTTAATGAATGAAAAACTGCGTTTGGCAGCCAAAAATAGCCGGAGCAATTATTAAGGCTTAAGCTTGATTGATTTATCAGCGCTGTGAATGCTAATCCTGTTAGACATTCTTTTGCACTTAGCTGGCAAACGTTCACAGTTTATCGTTTATCGCTCGCCCCTTTTTTATTATCATTCATTTATCATTCGATTGTTTGCGCCTTTCACAACAGCGTTGACAATTTTCACGGCTGTCAACTTAGCGGAAGTGTCAAGTACACTTCTTTTCTTTTCTAAATATATTTATTTTATTTTTTTTTGCGCGACTAATCAAAATGAGCGCTCAAATTGGCCTTTTGAAATTCTAAACGTTTTGAGCTAATTCAGCTGCTGCTGCTGCTGCTGCTGGCGGGTGGAACTCATTGAGATATATCCGCCTTAGCGAAATCAAAAGACCTGTTGTTGTTATCCATCGAACAATTAAGCAATAATCACGCCTTAATGAACGCTCTCAGTGTACTCCAGTCCAGCTCAATTGCCTTTCAAGTGCCGCTTCAGAAACTTCAAATTTAATTAGCAACGAGCATCCACAAATGAAAACAAGTATGAGTGATCTAATCGTGCGAGTGTTCGAATTGAAGTTACCCTATAACCAAGTGATTGATTTTTCAATTTGTATGAAAAAACATGAGTGAACGATTTCATTAAGCCAATTAGATTAATACTGGAAATTTATATCATTAAAATGGTGGTTTTTAATATAATTTAATATTTAAAGGGTACATCAATATTTGTCGATAGGTAAACTGGTAGATTCATATTGCAGCGTTATATTCTTAATATTGTGACATTTATAGCAACAAATGATCCATCAATACTGAGGGAGTATTTCATTAAAATTCACAATTAATCATCCGATATTCTTAAAAATTGTCGCTTGTGTTGCAACCGATAATCCATACATTTTTATCGATATTCGGCTAAAGGAAGGAGTTAGTGAAAAAATGAAGTTACCTTCTGAAAATGATAACCTCTATTTAAAGTCTCCAATTATTATAATTTTTGAGTTCGGCTTGTGCATATTTTTTTTATTTATTTATCTTTGTGTTCGTCTCGTTTCTGTTAATTTTGATCAAGAACATACGTAAATCACATCAGTTTAGGGATATTTCATCCGCCTGGTACATTGATTTACACAACTTCATCCTAAACTAAGCTTACCCTTTATTTTCAGTGGCTACAGGGTATACAAATGTAAACGAGTTCTCTTATGTGCTCTGGCATTTTATTATGCTGCTCCCCTTTATCTGCTTCGTCTTCTTCTTATTTATGTTATTTGTTTTTATCCAAATTCAATTGCGCTTCGCTTTCAATTTCAATTTGCGTTAAGTTTTGGTTGCACACTAAAAAGTTGAGCTAATCAATTAGGCGTCTCCTCATGATTGATGTGACCAAAAATGAAACACGGGATTCGATTGCATAAAACCAATGACTCAAGACACGAACTGGCCACACACAGAGCGTTTAGAGATTTGCATAGAAACGCGGAAAAAGTTGCCAGTCTATAATAATGCACAAGTTTCTTTTTATCAAATTCGTCTGGTCAACGAAAACAATAAAAAAAACAAAAACAAGAATTGGCCTGCCCGAAAATTTGTTGTGTGAGTTTGTGTGGCTGTGTAATGGTTGTAACTATTGTGGCCCACAGCATTTGTTGTGGGCGTTCCAGCGTTGAAAGGAGCAGCAGCAGCAGCAGCAGCAACAGTTGCAGTAGCAACAGCAACTGTTGTTGCCCCAATGTGAATGTGTCAGCCAAGTTTTGTGTTGCCAAGGGGCCATTGTTTAATTGCAGCCACCACCCGCTGCCTTCTCAGCTTTGCTTTGCTTCATGTTGCAATTGCCAATCCGCAACTTGCAACCCGGTACTTGTAACTGGCATCGCAAATGGCTGCCATATGACTTGTCATTATCAAAAGCATCGAGCTTTGCCCCCCCCCCCCCCCCTCTCCCCTCCACCCATCCCACTCCATTATAGGGCGCTCAATGCCACCAATTGCACTTATAATTTCAGTATCAGTCTCCCTCTCGCTCTCTCTCCCTCTGTCATAATAACACACATTTATTAATTACACACCATTCAAAGAACAACAACAACTTAAAACACTCCTCACTGCTACACTATTCTATATTTTATTACACCCTCTCAGAGGTATTCTTATTTGAATCATTAAACATGTAACCCATTGAAAAATACTTTTATTTTATTTATTAACAAATTATGACTTGGCATTAACTAACCTGGGCCTTCGACTCGAGATAATTATATTATTCGATTTTCAAATTGAAGTTAATTATAAATTAATGAAGAGCGATAATAATATGGACATAGTTTTCGTATAGCAGGGAGGAAAGAGACTTTAATATTTTAGACATTATATTTAGATTTATATTTAACATACTTTAAGCTTAAAAACATTTCCTGATTGAGTCTAATAGCCAAATTCCACTATAAACTTTTTTACAAGCTTGTATGCAAAATAGAAATGATATTCTTTATGTTATTTAAATTAGTTTCTTGTTTATTGCGTTATTTGCATAAGTGTCGTTATAGCCTGCGTTATATTTTTACTGGTTATTTTATTATACATTTCGCAAAGACAAATCAAAATAATCCAATCAGCAGTTTTATTTGTAACGTTAACGACAATTCAGGCCCATAATGGAATCGCGAAATGTTAGGAATGTGAATGTGAATGTGAGGCATAGTATTGGACATAATGGAATCGGACTATTAGAATGGACCGGATACAAAAACGATTTCTTTTCAAGCAATTTAGCCAAAAGCCCAAAAATGTCGGAAGCACCGAAATATGAATAACACATAAAATAGAGCTCGTTTTTGTTTGTATTTACAAAGCTTACATTTTCGAAAAATTCTCAAATTAATGAAATTTTTGTTTAATTATTCACTTTTAATTTTATTTCAAATTAATAATAAATTATGTGAAAGGGTATTATAATATATATTTATGATATACATATATGTAAGGGTATTAGATGTTCGTGAGCTCGTCAATAGATGTTCTTGCTAGTTTCTGTTGTAGTTCTGGTAATCGTCATATGCATACCAGTCCAGATATGTGTACTACATACAGACACACACTCATTAAATTTAAAGAAAAGCTGACGTTGACTTTAGAATGTTGCTGCACCACGCGATGCCGCCCCCCCCCCCCCCCCCCCCCCTCGTTGCCCCTCCCCCTCTCCACCAATGCAGCCGCCCGTCCTCAATCAAAGTCCCGCCCGCTGCGCATAATTTGCAAATTGCAAGCGTCATCGACGGCGACTGCCGTTTCTCAGTTTCTCAGTTTTTTTTTCAGTTTCTTTTCTCAGTTTTGAGTTTTTTATTTAGTTTTTCATTTAAAGTTTTCAGTTTCGCATAACCGCTCGCAAATCGCGTGCAATTATTTAACGTGGCTTTTGCGGCTGTTAAGTTGGTTTTAGCCAACTTTAGTTCGGTTTACATTCATCATAGTCAGTTGGCGCTTTTGTGTATATTACTGTTGCTATTGCTTATTGCCAGTATCCAGTCCAATGCAGTCTCAACAAAACATTAGCATTAACCAACTGGGCACAAATTAATAATAAAAAAAAGAGAAAAATGCACTCGCCAGCATTGTGGATGATGATGATGATTTGGGCCAATAAACACACACACACACAAACAAACACAGGCATTAAGCCGACACCATTACTCCCCATAGCAATTAATCCATTTATTTCACATATTGGCCAAGTGAACGATTGAACGGATTGAACGGATTGAGCATGGCATAGTTGCAACTATAACTTTAAACTTAACTGCAATTTTATGAGCTGGCTTAATGGCCATTGCAAAGGGGACTGTGTGTTAGTCACGTTAACTCAAGGGTTGGCCAATACCAATCGATTTGTTGGGCTTCACTAACTATATATATGCATACACATATGGTATAGATATATATGTATGTGCTCCCGCATAAACAGAAATTCCCATGCGTAATAAATCATTCCGCAAAGTCAGACAACTCGCATAACATCATCCATCTATCTAAAGTTCAATGTCGACAATACAAATATGAAGCCAACAAAAACGAGTTGAATTGCTAACAATTCTGCACATTTATATACCATATATACTACATATGCTTAGGCGCTGTTAGCATCTGACAAATTAAGGATGTACAGTAATTAATTATAGAAGAATTGTAGAAAATCGGAGCGCCGGTTATTTGATAGTTGAAATGTGAAATACATTTGTGGCACAGACTGTGCAAAATTTGATATAAGCTGTCAAATTAGTTGAATTGATTGCCAGGGCAAATATTCCAAATTATGTTTACTAATTTATTGATTGAGAAGCCAAATCAGTTGGAATAAATCTCAGGGTAAATTTTTAAAATGATCTTTATTATTTTTTTCTATTGATTGAGAGGTCAAATTAGTTGAAATCATTTGCAAAGAAAATATGTAAATTTTTCTTTATAAGCTTACAAGTCAATCAGCAATGTTTATGTCTTTAATTGAAGTTTTTGCTTGTCATTAACATAAGAATAAAACACGTAGGCAGGCAATAGTCGAGATAGATCGATAACTTTTAAATACTTAGCAATTTTGCTGATCTTAGTTCATATGAAAATAGGCTTTAATCCAACAAAATCTGTGTGTTCTCTTCCAAATTTAACAATCAACAATATATATAAACTGGAAGGCTATATCATTAGTTTTTTTAATTGCTATCGGAAATGGATTGTATGATATTTGCATAATGGAGGCAGTTATCAATAAGAAGAAATTAACTAAGTCTGGGTTAAGTTTTCAAGTACATATAATCAAAATTTAAAGTCTTTAGCTCTTATAGACTCTGGGATCGAGAAGTCCATAAAGGCAGACAGACGGATATGGCCAAAAAGACTCGACTTTTGATGCTGATCACTTTATGCTTCCTCCTGTTTGCAAAAAATGTTTGCACAACTTTAATATACCCATTTTAATGTGTTCAGGGTATAATTAAGTTTCTGCATAAATCAGCATGAGAATAAGCTTTAAGTCCACTGAAAATGCAAATGAGTAATTGCGTGTTTTTACTTGTATTAGCTTAGCACAATTTCGTATGTTGCCAAACAGCCTCAAAATGATGCATACGATTTGCTACTGCGTGATTTGAACTTGTGACCTTTTGATTTTGAGTGGCAATTTGACTGTCAGATTTTGATTGAAGTTCTTGAATAAACTGAACTTAATGTGCATCTATTCAACCTTTTCAGCTCCTTATTAAAATACAGATATTTCTATATATATTTTAGGTAAACTTACCAACAGCAAAAATACCAATTTGTGATACCAGCAAAAGTGTGCCATGCCGTTCTGAGTTGTGTTCGGGATTATCATCCACTTTGCCAAAAGCTCCACTTTATTTTTCAGCAATTTTCAATAAGTGCTTTCGATTTGTGAGTCTTGTTCCTTCCAACTTCGACTTCTGAATGAAGCTCACTTTCTTTGCGTCAAGTGAAGTGATTCATTTGGCCCCTGATCTTATCTGCAGTTGAATCATGCTGAAAGTGCCACAAATACTCCAGGGTCACCTCTTAGTCTCTGCCTCTTTGTTCTTCAGTTTCCAGTGATGTGCTTCAGTTTTGGTTCGGTGTGACTTTTTTATCTCTGCAATTTAAAAAAACCAGAAGGCAGCAATTAAGCAGTGCGTTCATCCCAAAAGAAAGATAAATATGCGGCACTTAAAAGTCAAAGAGGGACTTTGGACTGCTCGATATGCAGATACTCTGTAGCTAGATCAAAGTTTATATTTTTTATTTTTATATATTAGAGAGCTGAACCCGACTACTGTGTGCAGTTTGATGCTTTTCTCTGGGAAAATCAATCAAACTCAATAAAAGCTTGAGGCAATTTTCACACTAGTTTTCAATCGAATTTTGGAAAATTGGATACATAAGCTCAATAAAATCAGCTTCAGCCATTGAAAATGTTTAGTTATGTAAACTATTCAGTTGTTCAACCTTTAATAATCTCTCTGCAATTAAATTTTATGCAAAAAAAATCACTCCGGAAGGAAAATGGGAAGTCAAAAGTTTAATTAAATATACGCGACTGGTGGGAAATACTTTTTAATAACACTTGTAAAGATCGACATCTGCACATTTTGTATTCAGACGGACATCGAGAAACAATAATAAATCATTTATGTATTTTTTTAAGCTTTATAGTATCGCCTGCAACACATTTTCAACTTTATTTGCACAATTTTATGACATCCGTTTTACACGTTTAACACTTTACACAGAGTATAAAAGAGTCAAGAGTATATAAATTGAGAGACCAGCCATAAATCGAGTGAATAATCGCTGGGGCACAAGAACATAAAAATATTTGTTAGGTGTCTTTTGTTATGTTTGTTGACTGCGCTGCTCAAGTTGCATAAATGATGCATCGTTTACCAAAGCTATTGGCTGGCATTAGCCAGGCCAAAACAAATGTATTGCGATCGGTAAAAATATGGTAAAAGACGCAGAAGAAGAAGACGAAGACGATACACTCAAATGTCAAGGTGCATTTCACACTCGAAACGAGGCATGCCAAAAAATACAAAAAAAATATATATATAAATAAATAAAAATACAGACATATAGAAATAAAAATATTTGAGCATTTGCAGCTAATTTTATTTCAATAGTTGCGATTTGAGTCACGGATTGGCAGTAGAATCATTGAACTTGTCTGGCGAAGTGCTGTGGTATTCAATGGGCAGAGAGGGGTGGCAACAAGTCGCAACAAGTTGCAGCAGCAAGCCCAATAATACCTGGCCAAGATGCTAAGTTATTTCCAGCGATTTCAACATATTTATAATTAATGACAAATATTTTTGATAGCCACAACAATTGGCATGTCATTGAAGCTGGCTTGCCAGCGCTTGTTGTGTATGGTATGTGTATTGTCTGTTTTGTGGCCCAAAGTCTTCAGCTGGAGGTGCACATTAGCCTTTAGCTTGATTTTATAGCACCCTTTATGCAAAGAGTTTTAATTTAATTAGAGCCTCTAAGTAATTGGCACGCATTTCCGCCAAGCCAAATGTGTAATTAAGCCTTAAAATCACCAACATCTAAACTAACAAAATCTACTGAAAAGCGTTATTGTTGGTTAAACATCTTGGCCAGCTACGTAAAACCAGTTCTAATTCTTAGACTTCTTCACAGGCCATATAATTACTCAGAGTCGCAGAGCGTTCAATGGCTTTTAATTATCCAGGAATTTGTCTGTGTGTGTTTGTGTGTGTGTGCTGACTGCTAAACAAAACAAAATAAAGCAAAGCAATGCACAGTTTGTGTTTATGGCCACCAAAATTCAGCTCATTAAAAATGAAAGTTGCTTGGCTAAAAAAAAAATAAAAACAAACAAACAGCGCCAAGCTTGGCTCATTAATTAACCAAGAGAGAACCACAAAACTAATAGTTATGTAAATTCTTTTGCAGAAAAAAAGACTGCAGAATTGTATACATGTACAAAACTCGAACAAAACTCATATTTCTTGAATGTTATTCGTAGAAATTCCAGCTCGCTTTAGCTTAGGATTTTTCGCTGAGTGTACTCGTCGTGTCTGTCTGCTGATACTTCTTGTTTTTCTTGGCTTCTCTTGTCGGGCAGCTTCTGACGCATTTCTTCTTAATTTTTTATATTTTTGTTGTTATCTTTGACAGCTAGACAAACTACTTTTTTTTAGTTGCTGCTGCCGATTCTGACTTATGTAACTGATACTCAGCTTAGTAAAGAAAAGTAAAAGTGCCTAACATATCTCGAATGTAAAGGTCGTTGTTATCTAGAAACCAGCAAACTCAGACCTGTAAGTGTATGTGTGTGTGTGTGTTTGTGTGTGTGTGTATGTATTATCTACACTTACTAAACTGGCCAGTTCGGTTTCGAAAAGCTGCACCCATATCAAAGACCCACAAACGGAACCAGCAATAGTCAGCCAAGTCAGCTGTAAACGTTACTTGAGTTGTGGCCAAAAAAAATAAAAAAATTGTATGCAATAAGTGCCTTGCAATAAACTTAAATTCAACTCAATTGAACTTTAAGTAAATATATTGAATTGGTATGAAAAAGTTGAGAATTCTAGAATTATTTAAGTTTACAGAAAATGTGTATTTCTTGTAAAACACAGCTAAAGCTGGAGCCGACATTTTTTCACTTTTAAGCAAAGAAGGCTTCGCCATAAACTTAAATTCAACTCGAGTGAACTTTAAAAAATATTATGAATTGGTATAAAAAATAGAGGATTCAAAACGTATTTAAGTTTAAAAAAATTGTGTATTTATTATAACTGAATGAATAAATTAATGGTGATTAGATGACAAATCAAAATTGTGTGTAAAACTCACACTGCTAATTTGAATTTTAACCAAAATTCCAAACTAATGGTATTCAAAAAGTGCTTTAACATGTCATATTTTTATACTTAATCTGACAGCGTTAACGATTAAAAAATTACTTAAAGCATTATAAGCTTTAGAGAGAAAGAAGAAGCTGTGGGAATGTGGGGGAAATAGGAAAAATCTAATAACTTCACAGGATGATTAACTTAACCCATTTTCTGAATTCTTTGCCACTTTTTATTGACAAAGACTGATCAACTGACCCAATTCCATATTATCCGCTTCAACTCAAGCAGCCTGATTAATCTAATCCTAAACTAAGAAAAAACAATCAATCCGATATGAGAATGTTGTGGGAGTGGACAATTTGTGAAGTTCATTTATTATTTCAAATATTTTACTGGCAGTGTGTGTAAAAAAAGATATATATGTCTGTGTCAACTGGGCAATGGCACTCGAAGTTGGTGTTGGATTTGGTCTTGCTCTTGATATTGGACTTGGCAGTTGCAATTGCAATTGCAGTTGAAGTTGGTTAGTTGGCCCGTTTACTTGACTCGTGAATGCCCATTGGCGTCAAAATTCGCACAGTTAATATATAAATTAGAATGCTAATCGATATGGTTACGCCCAGAAAAAAGTGGACGATAGACAATCGATATGAGCTTGTATGTGGGTACAATAGAATGCTGGCTAACTGAATTCCGGTTAATAAACTTGATTTAAAACCAGAAGTGAGCTGACAAGCTGTGCGAAATAAATTGCTACTAAGTACAACTCTATAAAATACATAAATAAAGTGTGTAACAAATGGGTCGCCAAGATGTGGAATCAACTCTGTGCGTGTGTGTGTGTTGACTACCACTACTACTATTTCCTTGGTGACAAATTGTCGAAACATGCTCTCGAAACAATGGACAAAATCACACGCGACGAAGCGGCAGCCACCACAACAACAGCAACATTAAATAACAACAATAAATACCAATTGCAATTCATTGACAATTGACGCAAGCCAGTTGAGGGACGGGCAAGGCTCAAAGCCAAGCCAAAACCAGCCAAATCAAGCTAAGGGAGAGGCCAACGCGGCGTATGCGCTTTTTTATATATGTATATAAATATATATTTTTTTTTTTGTCAGCCAAGCAGACTGCCAAATAGTAATCACAGAAGCACGAGCAAAAGTATAGCAAAGTTAAACAAACGACCGCGACCATTAAATTGTTTTTATTTCCATGGAATTTCTTCAGAGTTTATTGCACTTTTGCATATACCCTGTAACTATTCGAAGATGTCTTAAACAGTGTATAATCAAGCTGAGCAATACATTTTTTTGCTGAGTTATATTTATTTCACATATTTTCATTCAATTACCGTCTCATCATTTTCGTATAAGCCCTTTGTAGTCAGTCGCTAAGTGTGTTATGAATATCCCATATGGTAAACGATTTCTATCATTTTTATAATGACTAGAATATTTTTGGGTCCTTTCCCATTCTAGGATTATCGTTTAATTTGCTTTTATTTATCTGAGTAATGGCCCTTTTCGTTCTCGATAATAAAATGGTTGCATATTTTTAATTATAAATTATTTGACATATTTTAGAGAAAATATTTCTGAGTATAGAAAACATTCCATTAAATTCTAAGGTAATTTTAATTTTTAAAAAATCGTCTGGCTTTTAAAATAGCAATTTTTTGATTGCCGAAAACATTTTCTTCAATCGCTAGTTAATTTTAAATATAGAGCAGCTCTTCCAATTTCATGTTACATTTATTGATCTTTTTTCCTATTCAAAGCTAAATATTTTCCTAAATTGTTACGTATTTTTCATTTGAAATAACTTCTTGAAATTTTATGAGACATTTTCTTGAACAACTTCCAGTCTATTTTAAGCGAAATGTACGATTCAATCTAATTTTTGTAAAGATACATCTTTAAATTATATCTTCGTAGTCTCAGCCTTATTAAAGGGACATCTTTTAGTCGCTCAATCTCGTCGGACCGGCGCCGATCCAACTAGTGTTTAATGATTATAATTACTGTCCTAAACGGGTATATGCAAGAATAGCTCGCAGCTAAAAGCAAATAGTGCAACAGGTTTTGTTGTTGTTTGTTGTTTGTTGCTGCTGCGGTTGGTGCAAAGCTGCACAAACAATTTGTTAATTTCGCTGAGCGGCGTTAATTGTTTTGGCCAAAGCGCTCTTTGTTGGTGTTTACCATAGCTCTGGGCCGTAGTCTGACGACTGCACCGCAATTAAGCTTTTAATAATCATTTGTATTAAAATCGTTGAGCGCGTTTGGCAATGGGTCCGACTGACTAACTAACTACAAAGTTAGTCTCACTGCCGTTTTGCAACTTGGCATAGAATGTGCGGCAAGAAAAAAAAGCTACAAATTACTGAAATGTATGGTATATTTATTTATTTGTTTTTTGCAATTGCTGGGCACTCAATCAACAGCTGAAATATTAGAAAGTGCAATGATTTTTTTAAGTATGGTAAAATATTTTCGTACTTGCTTTTAACTTATTTTTCTCAACAAGTTTCATAAAAATAATAAATTAAATGTACTCTAAGTATGCCATTTTGAATGCCAAATATTTTCGTACTTGCTTTCGTTCTCTCTTGTTTTCAACGCATATATTTCATAAGAAAAATCTAATATAAATTTACAATTTAATCTAAATCTACCTTTTTAAATATACACACAAATAGTTGGAAGCAAGTCAATAGTCAAGTCAAATTGATTTAAAAACCCTTTTCGACCAATTACACTTAGCCATTAATTATGATCAGAAAAGATGGTAACAGATTTTTTGGGGCGTTCAAATAAACCACAAAGGAAAAAAAATACAAAATTAAATAACATGCAGCTGCAAGAAATTACAAATTACAAATTACTAAATTATAGTACCATGTCGCTCAATTTGACAAGCCCTAACGTAACATCAACTTTAACTTATTTGTCCATCAAAAGGGGGGCGCAACAAACGGGGCGGACATTGCTGCAATCCACCAGGCGATGATGATAAGCATCTGCTCAATCAAAATTGATCTACACGCCTGTCAATCAAACAGAAGTAGGAGACAAAAGAGTTCCGAAAAACCACAAATGCCAATAGAAAAACAAAAATAAAAATCTACTTTTCAATCGACCGATTCGATATCGATGGATAATGCATGCTACAAAGGCTAACTGTAAAGTTACACACACACACACACACACACACACACACTTTCATCGTTGACCTTGACGCAAATCGCTAACCATTTTTTATTTTCGATTGCCTTGTTTTTCTGCACCTTTTTGGCCGACATATTTTCAGATCACCGTTGCAGTCGCTTTTGGCTTAAACTACGGCTTAGTCGGTTTACGTTTGGGCCGTGCAGATTTAACTTAACACAATTGAAGACAAATCCACTCTATAGCCGTCAAAATGTAAGAGAGCCACAAAAAATCAACGTTAAGCAAGTCAAAAAATCTGGCGAAAAAAACGTTGAGCCAAAAAAAAATGCTAAGCATAAAAAACGCGTTTGTGCTTAAAAAAAACGTTTTGGCCAATTTGAGCCGACTTTTTTCTTTTATTTTTGGGTTTTCATGTATTAACCGTTACTCTTTACTTGCCCGCTGAGCTTACCAATGCACCCACCACATTTGTTGTTTTTCTCGCTGCTGTTGATATTTTTTGTAGCTGGATTTTTAATCCCGTGTTGTAGTTGTTTTTGATTATTTTTTTTTGGCTTTCTATATTGCGAGCTGTTTGTTATTGTTCTTGTTATTGTTGCTTTTGCTTTTGCTGTTGTTACTCAGTGCATTTGTTGCTAAGCCGTTTTAAATTGGAGCAACATTGGCGCGCGCCTATTTCTTTTTATAACGATGTATTTATGGCCTTTTTTTTTAAATTTTAAATTAATTTTTTACCAGTTTCGCAAATTGTTTGTTGTTACTTATGCTTTGACGTGTTTATTTCACTTAGCCGCACTCGCACATATACACACACAGACACACACTCTGAAAACTATATATTTAACTGACTTTGTCGAAATGATTGCAGTGATTTTGTTTGTAATTCTTTTTTTATTAATTCCCCTCGCGTTGTACGTTGCGTATACTGAATTTATGCGTAAAATGACTTCTTTTAGTACGGTCCTTAAATATGTTTTCAGCTGTGTTGTTTTGTTGTGGCCTAAAAAATGTTGGCCAGTGCCTGAAAAATGACTTTCACGCGCGCCAACAACAATTACAAAAATTTATTGTTCGAGTTGCGAATTTCAATTATATATTTATCACTATATAAATATATATATATTTATAGTATTATAATATTTTTAAATTAATTTTTTTTGCAGCTTGTGCCGTGCGTCCGTTTGGCTACAGCGTCCACAATACACTGAATTCCCACAGCGATCAGAAAACTGATAAGTGCTTAGCTGGCTGGCTGGCTGGCTAGCGCCCAAGAAGGCTGGCTAAAAGCTCAGTAAGCCAGAGGCAGAGAAACAGAGCCAGAAACAGAAACAGAGCCAGTCGCAGCCAGCGCCAAGTGCCAAGGCAACAACAACAGCAAGCACCAACAACATCAGCGCACAAGAAAGGCAAAAGCACAAGTACACATACACATATAGGCACACACACACACACACTCACATCGACAGGCAGGCAGGCAGGCAGCGCACAGTGGGCTCAGAGACCGCTTACACCCATAAATCAATCATATTTAAACTCCAAATTATTCTTTTATAATTATATAAGTTTAGTTTTTATAGCTGCTGTTGATTCGAGTTGAGGCAGTTTGTATTATATCGAATCCTTTCCTGTATTCATCTAATGTTAGCCGCTTTGACAGTCCAAGCTTAATAATTTTTGCTGAATTTAAGTTGTATGGTTTTAAATCCATTCCTTCACTCATGCAAAGTAAGTTACTACAATAAAAAGCAATGTATATATTTCTATATTTTCTAAATTTGTTCATATAAAATAAATGTTACTAAGACAATGCCAAATTATCTGATATTTTGAGCTTTGCAAAAATTATGCTTAAAGTAATATTTTCAATATATGTTTTTTTTAAATATTTTCCAAATGTATTCAGTTTGCAATCAAGAAATTGCTTGGTATATTGTATATATAGTACATAATACATATTGCTAAGGCATTGCCATATTATTTAATACTTTCAGCTTCTCAAAAAATCGTTTATTATGTTGTATATGTTTTATTTACTTTTATTGCTTAACAATTTTTTGCTACGGTGGTTACTGAACTCACTTACATATTATAACCAACTCAAATGAATTTTGCCACAATTAACACAGTAAAATAAATGATGATTTTAAAATGTTTTCATCAAATACATTGAAACCGTGTACCACTGTGCAAGGTGCTCATTTTATTTGTTTAGATTTGATGCCGTAGAACAGCAAGCATCGAGCAGCGCAGCGAGCGAGCTTAGCAGAGACAGCTTTTACGGACCAGCATCACAGTCAGCCCACAAAACTTGAGATCATAAAAGAACGGGCAGTACACGTTTGTTTCACTGTCAAAGAGGCGAGCTTCGTGTCAGCTTCGTGATCGGACCAGTGATCGACCATCGGTCAACGGGCCGAGCATGTGAGTGATGAGAACTGCAACAGCGAGCTCGTAAACATTGCTGTTAACTTGCTAACATAGCACTGTTATGAAAAGTTTACATTGCGCGAGCAAACGCACAGTTGAGCGAAGTTAAGTTGGCTGCAAGTGCACCTAAAAATTAGTGCTGTAAAATATCATAATAGAAGTAACCACCAAATTCAAAACTAGCTGCAGATTAAATAATTCACATATTATTTACCAAACTTGTCAACACCTTTAGGTTTATCAATAATATTTATATCTTTATTATCAAGCCATATGAATTTACAGTATTTACAAGCAATATTAAATGTGATATTATCAAAATAAATTGCAACAATTCGCTAATAATTGGGCTGAGGATGTTTTTTTTTAGGTTTTTATGTTTTAATGATTTTTACTTTTTTACTTAGTGCCTAACTAGTCGTATATTGTTTGTTTAAATGATTTAACGTTCCAAAATGCACAATATATTTATATATTTTCAGATATTTTATAGCTTATCACACAAATTAAAAGGAATTGCTGTACAATTAAGTTGAAAAAATGAAAAACTGTTGCTTCAGAACATCCAATTATCAAATTTCCCGCGACGTGTTTGTTGTCTGCTTTTTTTTTTTGGGAAAATAGATTAAGCCATTGATTAGATGGATAAGTCTTTTGTTGTATGATGTATATGGACAACTAAGTCTAAAATGCAACTACAGTTCTAGATCTAGAGACATGTATATATATATATATTACTATTAAAAAAAGTTTATAAAAATTGCAATGGTTTCACGTTTATGATATGGATTATTAAGTTGACTCGATGATATGATGGCAAGATTAAAAAATGAAACAAAATAATAATAATAATAATAATAACAAATTTGAGAGACTTTGAATTTAAGTTTAATTATTTATTTGGATTACTTTACTTAAATGTTTAGGCATCTTCATCGAACTTTATTTATTTAATTATATGTGTGTTGTTTTTTCTGTTTTCTTTTAGTATTTTTTACAGTACATGTTTCATAACTTTAATACATCAATAAAAGAAGCATAATGAACAAAACAAATTATAAATTGAATAGATATAGAAATATATATAGATATAGATATAGATGTAGATAGGTAGTATGTATGCTTAATCTAAAGCGCAGCTCATTCAAAAAAATCACACAATGCCCACAAAAGTTGTTTGTTTTTTCATGTTTTTCAGAATGTTGGTAAAAAATACTTATCAAAAATATATATTGTATATATATATATAGGAGTACTGCATGCAATTTTCCACCAAAGTTTTTTAGTTGTCCAAAAACATAAATGGCAAAATTAAACAGTTTACATAAATTGACAACATGTGATATTAAGATATAAGAGAATAAAAATTAATAAGTACAATATTGGGATTGTCTTTAGGGGGCTGGGAGCTGGTTGCACACAGTTTGACAAGCCTTGGAATGTTACGTGTTTTTTGTGGTTGACATTGATTAAAGCTAGCTAAAAATCAATTTTAACTACAGAAATCTAACGAAAAGAAAATTTGGAAACAACAACAATCAAGCTATAGTTTTTGGGGCAGCTAAATTTTTGTTTGGGGTGTTGCCACTTCAAACTTGCGTCACGCACTGCGCATATTTATCCAGCTCGCCTCGCAGCAACTTGACCCGCTCCGCCTCCTCCCGCAGCGTTCGCACCAGCTCCTCAATCGTACGCTGTTGCGTCAGCACCATTGACTCCAATTTCTCCACACGACCCTCGAGTTGTTGCACGCGAGGCATTGATTCTGCTGCAACAACTGCTGCTGCTGCTGCTGCTGCGGCTGCTGCTTGATGATTGTTGTGGACAATAGCTGCTGCAGCTGCTGGGCTTTCGTTGAGGCTCATCTTGTCCAGCGGAGTCTTGGATCGTATGGATAAACTGTTGGGTCGCGCTATGCCACGTGATTCCTCATCGCTGCTAACGATGGCTGCCTTTGTTCTCGTCGTTGGGGCATCATGATTGTTATTGTTGTGATTGGTGAACTCCTTTCGGTGGCTGTGGCTGCTGCTCGAGGTGGTGCTACTGCTGTTGCTGCTCTCCACAAACATGGACTGTTGCATGATGCTCGAGGAAGACACCGCGCTCGATTGCACTTTACTCGTGCTGCTTGTGGCACTCGTTGCTGTTGTTATTGCTGATGTTGTTGTTGCTGTTGTTGTTGTGGCAGCTGATGCTGTTGCCTGCTCGCTGGCAAACATTTTGGAGCTGGCTGCAACGCCTGCGGCACGCGGCTCAACGATTGGCGTTGTCTTCTTGCGCGTCTCCTGCGATGCTTTTAGCTCTTGCATCCACGGCGCCGCCTTCTTCTCCCAGTCGCGTGGCTTCGGCTTGGCCAGTTGGGGCTCAACCGATTCACCCGTTGAATTGTCATCGGAGGAGCCCGCTGTCGCCTGTTTGCCGCCAGAGCTTGCCCCACCATCTTCACTTAACTCACTGGCACTGCTGCCATTCACATAAACCGTATTATTATTGTTGCTCTCGCCGAGGACAACATTTACGGCCGCGGAGGGAGGGCGACGGCGTGGTGCTTTCACACGTCCCGCACGCATATCCGGCAACATTGAGGCACGCTCCACCCGATCGAAATCCGTGTCCTCCACGGCAATTGTTGCAGCACGTCGCATTACCACATTGCCAGCTAGGCCAGAATCGGCCAAATGTCCTCCGCTTCCCAATTTACTGCCTGACAGTCCGTCGCCGATATCCTGTGAGACTGTGCTGGTTAGTTTGTTGCTTTCGGCGCTCTTCTTCTTCATGCCACTGCTGCTGCTACTGCTGTTGCTGCTGCCACCGCCCAAAATGCTGCCTGCAATTGTGGAGTGTGTTTGTCAGTGTGCATTTAAATTTGGAAATTATTGAAATTAAAATTAAATAACTCAAAATCAAACACTAAAACTGATGAGTCGAGTGAGCAAATGTAAAATAACTAATAAATAAATCAAATAATTAATCAATTAAAATGTGCATAGTTATTTTCTTAAGCTCGAATTGGAATTTAACAGGTTTTATTTTAGAATTATTTTCTATTATTAAGAAATGTGTTTTCAGAAAGTGGAAATGCGGTTTGCATCGCCTGCGGTCGCCTGCGGAATTATATATTTCCTCAATTTGAATTTAATTTCTCTACAACTGCAATTTATCAGTTTTAGCCTGCCACACTTGAGTTGAGCAATTTAAGAAGAACTAAAGCTGAGCCTCTTCATGATCCTTCAGCACTCTCAACAAACAACCATTATTCCAACTAAAACTTAAGCATTTTCCACAAGCACTCTCAAGTTTTGTAAAGTATTTAAATTCGAGTTATTTCAATTCAATTGCTATCAAAACTGACCTGAGCCCGTGGGCGTTTTCTTGAGCGGCACACTGGGCTTTTTGCCCACAACTGGCGGCGTTGGTGATTTGATCTTCTCATCCATATTATCCAGACTCTTGCGCAGCTCGGCATAAACAGCAGCTGTATTTGCTGCTGTTGCTGCTGTTGTTGTTGTGTTGCTGCTGCTGCTGCTGCTCATGTTGCTCGTGGCTGACGTTGCCGTTGTTGTTGTTATGATTTGCTGCTTGCTGCCAGGCAGTTTGCTCAGATCGAGGTTTTTGTTCTCCAGCGATTTACGTTGAGCGGCCACAGTGCCAATGGGCAGGCCCGTTTCACTGAGTATATCATTGAGGGAATCGCGAGAACCAAAACTCTCCTTGCGATTGCCACCAGCCGAGGATGAGGAATTGCTGCTGCTGCCCGTCTTTTTGATATAGACCTTCGATGTTGAGGTTGAGGCAACAGTGCTGCTTTGTTGCTGGTGTTGCTGCGTCACTGTGGCGCCTCCGCTTCCGCCTCCACTGCTGCTGCTGCTGCTATTGTTGGTGGCATTCGTTGTGGTCATGTGGCTCGTGTTGTTAATCTTGCGTTGCGTTGTTGTTGTTGTTGTGGCCGCTGCTGTTGCTGCTTGTTGCTCGTTAATGGGCGCAACTGCAAAGGGGCAAAGAAGTGTGGTAAACATATTTAGACAATGAAGTTTCTTATTCATCATGTGTGGGCTGAGCTTGATTTAAGCTATCAAAATCAGCATCAGCATCAGCATCAGTTCATCATCAGCAAGTCAACTTGAATATTTTTATTATTTATATTTATTATTAAAGATGAGCACATGTCGCACACAGTTTCAACGGCGTGACTAACTGACTACAGAATGGCCAACAGCTGAGTGCGATTTGTGTTTAATGCAAACAACGTTCAAACACATTCACAACCTGGGCAAACTGGGCGAAACTGGCAAACGAGTTTTGTTTCGATAGCTGCCACTCAACTGTTGGTTGCCAAATGTCAATAAATTTAATGTTGGAATATCAAACAAAAGCTTCCAGCGAGCGTAGGAGCAAAATGCAAACCAACCAAATTCACACAAAGCAAACTACAAATGACAAAGATGGCTAGCGATCGGAGCGTGTCACGTTAAAATGTATGCCAAGCAACATGCAGTTAACCTACTTTTAAAACATACTTGAAATGCACCCATTAATATGGAGTTTAGATTGGAATAGATAAAAAATAATAAACCAATATTGTATAATTTTATCCCATATGTATTTTACTATGCACAGTCAAACTTCTCTCATTTAAACTTAGCTTAGACGATATGGTGTTTCAATTAATAAAAGCAAATAATAATAAATTAATATTGTATATTTTGCCTATTTGAAACTTAGCTTAGTCGAATTTTAAATAAACTGGACCAAATTTCTTTCTTATTTATTTATTTTTTTATTTACTATATTTCAAATTTTGCTTAGTCGAGTTTTCGGTAATTCAAACTATATTTTTATTCCTTTCTTAGTTTAAAAAGAAGAATTAGTTTTAAAGAATTTTATTTGTGACAATATTAAAGCTATATGAATTTGTACTATGCTCTACACTACTCTAAATTCCACAACTTCAACTCCATTTCCCGGCAAATATATATATATATTTGTATAAGATTGTGTTTCAAATTCAATTTGCCGGGATATATATATATATATATATATATATATATATATACATACATATAGTATCTGGAATCGACTTTACTATATAGCTAAATCGACTTTACAACATAACTAAATCGACTTTACAATATAGCTAAATCGACTTTACAACATAGCTAAATCGACTCGAATCTTAATGCTAATGAGGAATATATATACCTAGTCGGAGTTGCTTACTTCTGCCTGTTGCATATTCTTACATAGTACAAAGCTTGATTCTACTACATATATAAGCTGTATATGATTGTATAAATACTTGTTGGGAGTTGGGAACACATGATTGCTGTGTCACGAAGTGACGCTCATCTCTACTACAAAAGACAAATAAATAGCAAATAACAAATAGCAAATAGCAAAGAGCAAAAAGCAAACAGCAAACAGCAAACGAGAGTCGCATACATAAATAAACGGGTATAAGTGATGTGGTTGATGGCAACAGCTGAAATCAAAGCAAACGGCGATTGAGTAACGCTTTTGAAAATGTGTAAAGGTCAAGCAAACGAACATAAATACCAACAACAATAACAACAAATGCTGAATGAACAACAAAAGCAGGAACAACAATAATAACAAGCGATAAAATTGACCAAAGAATAGACAACCATGGTTAGTAGACAACTTGGCGCAAAGCCGTTGATAATTGTATTAAATCGCGCAAAAGAAAACATGTATAAGGAAAAATGAATGTGCCAACAACGACTTTCACTGCTAACAAATGACAATCAAGCAACAACAACAACAAGCTGGAAAAAACATTGTGCGCGCTTTGGAATTTAGTATTTATTGTACAGTGGAAGCTTGCTATTTAGAAAACCGAATATTTATAATCTATGGGTGATTTTATAACCCATTGAAAACGTGTAAGAAAACAAATATAATAAAGTTGTGTAACAGGCAGAAGGAAGCATCTACGAGCCCATAAAGTATTCTTGATCCTCCTGAGTCGACCTAGCCATGGTCTATACGAACAAGCAGATATCAGAGATTATAATAGCGAGATACAAAAGTGGAATATAAGCTCTATTTAACCATGAGCTCGTCAAATCTATTTTCTCTTATTGACAGCATCATAATCACATTTTGAAGCTTTAAATTTGTAATCTGGTTTGTATATAACTTGACGTAATATTGATCAGCTATAAAAGTTGTATAAAGATTAGCTATGAAGGAATGAAAAAATTGTTTAATAATTGCAGGCATTTTGCACAGGGTATCTCCTAGTCGCGCACTCTCGACTAAAACATTTCTACTAGTTTCTGAATTGAATATAAAATATGCATTTGTTGTTCAAATTATTATATAAAGTATTATAGTAAATTCTATTGCTATAATCAGACTCCACCGATCGAGACTTGCAAATATCGAGTCTCCACTGTAAATATATGTTTTTAATGTTTGAGTGTTGGGTAATTGTTTCTGGTCAAGTTGTTGTTACTGTTGCTGTGGATGTGGCTGTTGCCTAGGGCGTACAACAAAAAAACCCAAACGAAAGACTTAGGCAACAAACTTGAGTGCCTGTGATTTATTTTAATGATGACTGCTTTTCATTTCTTTTTTCAGTTTTAACAGGCTAATCATCCGTCTCACAAATACAAACACACACAGGCACAAGCACAAGCACACACTCTCAAACAAGTGTATATAATTATATGTTTAAGTTTTTTCATGTAACACTAAAAAACTGCCAATAACTCAGAGTCAATGTGGCAAGAAAAATAATATATATATGTCAGTGAAAAGTAAGTAATGCAATTGCAGAAAGCAACCAGCTAATGTGGAAATGTGGCAAGAATCCGCAAGAACGGTAATTGTGGCACACGCAGCAGCAGCAACTGTGAAACAAAATAACAAAAACACAAACTTAGCCGCCGCACCGAAAAAAGCAAAAATTAATTCAATAGCGTAGTAAATGGTCAAGAAATCAAAGCGTACTGAGCCAAAAAGGTAAACAAAAATGCTGGCAAAGGTACAAAAACAGAGAAAGAGAGTAAATAATTCCAAGGGAGAGAGAAAGAGGGAGAGTAAGAGAGAGGGCGTGCAGTCTTGCGCTCTGGCAACATTGTTGATAAGGCCAACAAGTAAAACAATGCTGCCAACAACAACAAGTGAGGCATGTTGCTTTTGTTGTTTGAGTTTGGGGCTCGTCTCTCGTTGATAATCGCCACTAATGAAGTTCATAACAAGCAATGCTTATGCTCATCATGATCTCATCGCTTGATGAGCTAAGAGCAGAGCGAGAGAGAGAGAGAGGGAGAGAGAGAGCAAAACAGCGAGACTCAAACAAAAAAAAAGAGACTCGACAGACAGACAAAAAAAATAAAATAAAGAAATAAAAATATATATGTAGCTGGAAAACCAGTTACAACAAAACAGATATTTTAATATTATGTCTGTTGTTGTTGTTGTTGCTGCGAAGGTTTGTTTTTTTATTGGTGGTTTGTGAATCTGCGACGTTGACAAAAGGTAAAATGGCAAAGCAAAAAAAACAGAAAAGACAATTTGATTTATATACACACCTAAACAGTAAATTTGGTGTGAAGAGAATAACTTGCGTATTTTCCAAATTTTATGTATATATATATATATATATATTATTTTGTAAGTTAGGCATTTTTTTTGCATATATAAATTCATTTTACTGTCCAGATGTGTATATAATCAAATATAATATATAGTCGCAACGAATATTTCATACACTACTTGCAGAATAAAATTTGCTTATTATATAATTTAAATTTACAATGTGTGTGATTATTATTAAGTTTGAGTTATTGTCCAAAGCACTGTCAATAACATTATTATATTATCAACATATCAACATTAATATACATAATTATATATACAATAATTATTGACCACTGCATTTATCATTAGATCATTATTAAGCCGTGATATAATAAATAACAGAGGAAAGACAATAAATTAAAGGATGCCAGACAAGAGAAAGAGCTCGACTGAATGATATCCTGTAACCATCTGTTAAATTAATAGACTTTTATTCTAAACGGTCTTAATGAACTGAATATATATATGAATTGGAAGACTGACTATATTTCTTTAGTTTATCGTTTATTACTATTACTATATTCGAGAAACGAAAATGAAATAAATTTGTTAAGCATTTGTTCTTTAAGAACTAATTTAGAACTCTTATAGTCTTTGTTGGAGAGTTGGGGTTATGGGTGCAGGCTTACTGATCGAATTTATGCGCGTCTTTACAGTGATTTGTTAAGAGACTCGCATACAGGATATTATGGTAACTCTATGTACATTGTGCATACAGAACGATGTAAACATTGTTGCTTTAACATATTATTATACTATTCGCGATAATAACAAGTCTCTGAGACTGACTTACTCACACCGACAGACCTAAGCAGATGAGCTCGGCTGTTGATCTTGATCAAGAATATATATATACATATATATATATATATCTTGCCTCTTCCTGTTACATACCTTTGTACAAGTTTTGTATTCAATATATAATTAGATAATTCTTAACTCAATACTCGTATTAACTTATTTATTTTTGAGAATTGACGCAATCAATCTAAAAATATGCTTACGTTTCTGCATACTTTGCACAGTGTTTATTTGCAAAAATAAAACAAAAATAAACATGAAAAATCCGTCTGAATTATAATACAATCTAATCAGTGCCTTTCCCGTTTCCGATGGCAATCAGTGAGTCAGTGGTATTAAAATAAATTATCAGGCATTCACATCAACACAAAATATGTGTTTTATAGTATTTTTAATGATTTTATTTAGTTTTTAAGTTAATGTTTAATGCATTAAGCAACAACATTGTCTGAATAAATTGTAGAAAACATTTTCAAGCCGTGTGCAACAAAACCCACAACAAAATCGTATAGACCGCAAAACCATGTGTAGCACGAGCACGAGTAAACAAATATGAAAAGTCAACAAATACCGAGTATAAATAAATAACTTGGTTTATATGTATTTAAATAAATGTATGTATATATGTATACGGATTTAAACAACAACCGCAAAGTATGCAATGCGTATCGAGTTAAATATGCTTAAATATTCATAAATAAAAAGCCAAACAGTGGCAACTAATTAAGCAGCAAAGTCAAACAGCCTGCGAGCGTTTAAAACAGCGCCCGAAACGCGCGCAAAACGCCAAGATGACAAATGAAAATAAATAAATAATTAGAAAAAGGCATGGGAAAAAATCAGTTTAGCCAGGAAAAAGTGGACAAAACTAAAAGCGAAAACAAAACACGACAAACCGCAAAAGAAAAACGACACCAAAGATTTTCCGAGACTTTTGGTTTCTTTCTTTCATATTTTATTTTATTTATATTTTTTTCTATTGGGGCGCCGTGTCTAATTTTAGAGAGCACTGACGGCGCCGCAAAGAAAGCCAAAATAATAAACATAATGAAAACGGAAAATAAATCATACAAATTATGAAGTCAAGAGTAATTTTCCATTTTATACAACCAAAAAAAACGAGAGGCCTCCGGTGACGGAGAAAGGAAAATTGAAAACTGGCGGCCGAAAAAACGAAAAGGAAAAACTGTTTAGAGGCGGCTTGGACTGGAAAAACTCGTTTACATACAAATCGTTGTGATAAAGCTGGCCATACGAGCGCCCAAGAACTCGAAAGAGCCGCCGCCGCCTCGTTGCTGTCCCCACCCCGCCGATGCCGAAGCCGAAGCCGGTGCCGTTCCCCCGCTCCGTGTTCGTGGCCGGGCCCGGGGCCTTGGCGGTGGCAGAGGAGGGGGTGCTGCCCCACGACATCAGTGTGTGTGTGTGTGCAGTTGTGTGTCGCGTGTGTGTCGAGTGTAGTTTGTTGCAATAAAGTTTTTTTTATCACACACACACACATATATGGAAAACATTTACATTGTTATGTTAAGAAAGAAATATTTGTAGAAGAGGAGTAGAAGAAAAAAGAAGGAGAAAAGTGTAGAGGAAAATTACACAGAGACATCAACACGAGACATAAATATAATGCAAGAAATAAAATACAATCTTGTATTACTTGTACAGATATAGAAAGACAGAGAGAGAGCGAGAGAGATGGTGATAGTGAAACGTAAATAAAATGATAATTAAAGTCGAGTCCAAAGAAATGCAAGTAATAATAAACATGAAAATCAAACCGAAACTAAATCGAAAATGTTGTTCAAGCTGTTTAATGGGAAGGAAATGTTGAATGTTGAGTGGTCGATTTCAAAATGTCTGCAAGTGATTTTGAAGTGGTCTAAGTGGGCTTTTCGAGTGGGCTTTAGAGAGAAAAGGCAATGCTCCAAAATGGTTTAGAAACATGCAAGATTGCGTTAGATGAGAGACAGCTCGACGAGCAAATACCCTTAAAGCCAAGTCTTTAGCTATAAATTGAAATGATCATTTTCTTAAGTACCTCTTAATCGATATTGATCAAATTCTTACAGCTTATCAGTATTATAGCATGGCATATATAAATATTTAATATTTAATTAGAATGTTGTATCTTCAAAATGGTGGCTTTCATTTCTTATTGATTTGTATCGATATTTTTGGAACTGGGCAAATATATATACAATAATTAAATAACTTGCCCATGATATACGATAACTCATACACCATTTAAAGTCTCTGGCTCTTCTTGACCCTGTTTATCTTGAAAAGGAATACATATACCTTATGGAATCGACGATAATTCCTCCTGCCTGTTAAATACTTTTCACAACTTTATTAAACTATTTTAAAATATTTCTAATCTGTACAGGTTATGAAAAACGGGTTAAGATTTCTGAGATTTAGCTAAATCTCTATATTTGAACGGATAAGTGAATAATATTTAAATTGAAACATTATTTCTTCTTTCTTGTGCTTATAAATTGCAAAATATGCTCTCACTATTACTCGGTACTCAATTTGAGTTTATTACTCAAATTAAATATTAATTCCATAAAAAATATTATATTTTTGTAGTTTATATAGAAGTTTCCAAAGAAATTGAGTAATATGGGATAAAAGTGTCATGATTTTATTACTTGGAAAGTAATTGTAATTTAATTGTAATTATTTTCAATATAAAATATTTCATTATTTAAAGTAAATCAAAATCTTAAAGCATTTTAAGTTCAAGTAATTGAACCCAGCTAATTAATTACTGAAGCGGATAATAACAGCTCCGAACTACACTCATGGATCGTGCGATATCTATGTGAGATGATAACTTCCAAATTTTCAAAACAAAATTTAAATATCATGGCAAGAATAAATGTTATTTTGAAAATGTTATTGTTATTTTTGCAAAAGAAATGAAAAAAGATTAATTTCCTTTGTCAAAACACTCGCTATAGTGTAACTATTTTGCTGTCCATGAGTGTATTTAAAGAACTATCTGGCCACAAAAACGTTTACACTAGCCTATCAAACAAATTTATGTAGTTCAATGTCATTTCTGTTGGGCTTGTGACTCAAATCTTATCAGTGTGATAAAGTTGCTCGTGAGACTACCTATAAATATAAAACTAGCTAAAAATTGCCAAAGGTGGTATTTTTTCTTTTTGATATTTAATTTATATACTTAGTGAAAGAGCAAAATGGGGAAAGTGATTTAATTGACTATTTAAGAAAACTGCACTTGATGAAGAATGAGAATTCAGATATGGCGACTGATGACAAAACTCATACAGAAAGAGAAAGAGAGAGAACAAAACTTATAGATGTGGCATGATGATGGAGACTAAAATTTTAGTCGTTGCTGTTTGTTGCACTCACCTTCAGAGGGGGCGAGTAACTTGACAAAATTATCGGGAAAGACGCCCACTTTGCCACGCAGTTCGCCCTTCCACCAGCCCTTGTCGGGCAGCTCCATGCTGACCACACTGATGATGTCGTCCACCTTGAGCTCCAGCTCATCCTCATTTTGTGGCGCATAGGGGAATTCGACGCGACAATAATCACGTTGCGGTTTCGGTGGTAACGTGGGCGCTGCCACGGCTGCTGTTGCTGCCGTTGCTGCCGCGACTGTTGTTGCATTCGTTGATGCCGTTGCTCTGCTTTTTGTTTGCTTCGTTGTTGATGTTGCAGCAGTTGTTGTTGCTGCTACTGTTGCAGGTGCTGCTGCTGTTGTTGTTGTATTCGTTGGCACCACCGTTGTGGCAATATTAGAAGCCTTTGCCGTTAGTGCCGCCGTTGTGACCGTTGCACCAATCGTTGGCGGCCGCTTGGAGGCCAAAATGGGCGATGGTTCGATATGTCGCACAAAATTTGAGGGAAATACGCCAACTTTGCTGCGCAAACGACCGCGCCACCAGCCTTCCTCGACCTAAATGACCAAATAAAGAGAACAGAAACAGAAACTGAATTTTTTTTTCGTCATATTTCGCTTTTAGTTTGTGGAATTTGTTGTTGTTGTTTGTGTTATTTGGTTATTGCCAAAGAGGTTAAATGGGGGTTGTGGGCATACTAAATATATACGCTCTGTGGGAGCATATGTAAAAGTCTGTGTGTACATGTTCACTCAGAGAAAACTGTTTGAGCTTTCCAATACATTTCCATCTGAAGTATTCTCCAATTCATATTTATGCTTCTTGATTTCGACAAATATAAAAAAAAAACTAATTAATCAATATTGATTACAACATATTTCAAAATAAAATATATTTATCGTTCTTGATAACAAAATAAAAAACATACTTGAAATGAATATAAATCGTATTCGTTTTTAGTTAATTTCTTTGATTAAAGCTGATTTTGTATTATTTTAGGCAATCTTGTACTTAAGAACTTTGTAGTTTTTTAAAACTTAAATTTGTTTAAGAATTTAAATACAGGATTAAAGCTGATCTAATAATATTTGTACATGTAAACAAAACTGATTTAAGTACAAGTATTTTTGTACTTGAAACATTTTAGTTTTTTGTTTAAGAACTAAAATACTTTATTCAAGCAGATTGAGTTTGATTTTAAGATAATTAAGATAATATAACTGATTTAGTACTATTGTTGATGGTGATTTAAGCTTTATTACAATCACTTTTGTATTTCTAACCGTTTTAGTTGTTAGTTGAAGAAGCTCAAATAATTAGTTCAAGCTGATTTGGTTTCATTTCAAGATGATTAATATTATTACAAAAATATTTATACAGAAAATGTTGTAGTTTTCGTTTAAGAACTTAAGTAGAATTATTTAATATTTGTAAAAGTTATTTAAAGATTAAAACAGAATAAATTAAAGCGTTTAGTTATTCAAAATATGAAATTGATAGCTTTCTTTTATTTATCAAGTTCTTGATTTAAGAATAAGCACAATCAATCATAAGTTCAGCTGAACCCAATTATAGTTAGGCATTTGGCAGTTGCAGATTTCTCTGAGTGTATAATGGTGTTTGTATATGTACGTACCTCCCCTAGGAATTCAATGACATCACCCACGGCCAGCGTCAGTTCGTCGTCGTTGACTTGTGTGTAACTGTAGATGACTTTACAGCGGCGATTCGATGTCGCTGATTTCTCCCTGAGAGAAGCGGCAAGCAAAATATAAAAAAAGAAGAAATAACAAACACAAAGAGAGGAAATTACAGAGAGTGCATAAATGTAAATAAAGAGAGCGTTTGCTAATATTTAGTACAACAATTTATGTGTTGATTTAAATGACACCAGCTGATTGCTGTGGTAACTAGAATATTCTAAAATAGAGATGTGCCTTAAGTTGAAAAATAGATAATTATAATTATATATATTAAAGATTTTGAAAATATTTACCAACAAGTAAAGCTGGCATTTACTTTTAAAGTGAAGCTTTCCGCATTAGGAACATTCTTTAGAGCTTTTATGTTATATATTTTTATGATATAGCAAACGATTTCTGAAGCAAACTTAATATCCAACAGATTTCGGGGGTTTGCCAGGGATTTTTATTTTCGTAAACTTCCAGCTGATTTCAGGAGTTATTTTGATTGTAGCAAGTTGATTTTTAAGGAGCTTTCTTGTAACTTTAATTATTCTAAGTTTCCAGATGACTTCCGCAGTGTTTCAGGTACATTGATTTTAATAAGCTTCCAGCCGATTTCAGGTACTTTCAGGCAATTTAATCTACAAATTGAACTACAATCTTGCGTGGGATATCAAGGCAAATGATTTTAATCTACATTAGTTCCCAACAGATTTTATGAGCTTTCTGAGAGCCTTGATTTTAGCAAGTTTCCAACCAGTTTCAGTTGCGTTCTGAGAATGATAATTATCTCGCTGATTTCAGCCGCTTTCTAAGAACTTCAATTTGGTCGGCTTCCGGTCGATTTGATCTGCTTACAATGCATTTTTATAAGAAATATTTAATTTAAAGCGACTTCAAAGTTAAACACAAATTATAAATATTTATCTTAAGTTGATATTCATAGATTATTAATTCCCTATTAGTTAGGTGTCATTTCTAGGCTAGTGTCATTTGGGGCTGGGATTGAAATTGCGTCACCAACCTGAGCTGGACAACCGCACTGTCATCGCTGTGGTTGCCATTGCTGCTCGGCTCCAAAACGCGCACAAAATTATCGGGAAACATGCCCGTTATGCCATTGGCCTTCAAAGTGCCCTGCCACCAGCCGCCGGGCATCTGTTTGATGCGATGGATGATGGCACCCTTGTGTAGATCCAGTTCATCTGGTTCCTTGGCAGCGTACTCGTACTCCACTATTGCACATATTGCTGCAAAAAGAGAGAGAGGGAGAGAGAGAGAGAAAGCGAGTGTGTAAGAGAGTAAGAATGATAGTGTTTTATATGGGACAGGACTAGCGCATTTATAATGCCAATGTTCAAGTGCAAATATTTACGATTGCGCAATCGAGAGTCTATTTGGCGACCCTTTCCCCCCTTTCCCCTATCGGGTTTTGCTACGTGACACTCACATTTTCGTTCATTTTGTGTTTCTATGGCTTGAAAAGTAAAAGTTACATGACAAGCTCTTTGTCTCCACTTAAAAAAAAAAACAAAAAAACAATAAAAATAATAAGAAACTTAAATAAATGCGAATCGTGGGCGCTAGGCGTCAAAAAAATTGGGTTAGCGTTTTGCTTTTTGCAGTCACTGTGTCGTTGTGTCTATTTAATTGGTTAACCCCCTTGAAAATTTATTGTTATTTGTCAGACGACATTTTCTTTCGCCTATCGTTCATAATGCTTATCAAACTGGTGCGTAGAGATTTGTAGTCAATTAATATGATGTCATATATATTTGCCTTGACTCATATCTAGTTTATTTGATGTGCGATGAGTAATTGTCGATCATTTAAAAAACGAGAAAAACAAATAAGAATGGTCGAGTCAAGAGAGCCCGATTACGACATTTACGGATTTAAGGACTTTTCTATGAATTGATATTTTAGTAAATTTGCAGTCGATTTAATGAGCTTTTCAGAAAATTTTAATTAATTATTAGTAATAATTTCTTTGAAATATATAAGCTGTATTTGAAGTTGAAATCGCCATTTAATAATATTTACACATTTAAATGGAACAAACTTCAAACTCTTCAAATTGTCAACCAATTACTGATTAATAATCTACGTATTTTGTTTATCTTCAAAGACCAAACAACACAATGACAACAACAATGCCCTGGGCCACAATGCCACGGTGCTACAATAACAATAACAACAACAATAATATTGCCGGTGCCATAATTTCTTATAAGCTATGCTCGACTCGCTCGCCTTCAATCCAATTTAAATATCAACAAAAACAACAACAAACTGAACAACATCATGTCCCAAACATTTTTTATTGGAGGTAACTGCCCCCGCACTATTGACTCATATTTTTGCCACTTTTTCTGATACCCTGTAGTTATTGAAAACGGTTGAAGAGGGTATATTGAAGTGACACTCAACTCCTTAATTACAATTGCCAAGAAATTAATAATAATATAAGCAAAAAAAATGCTAATTATAGAAAGCTCTTTGTCATACATAAGTAAAACCTCATTGGAAATTGGACTTTTTTTTTAATTTTATAAAAAATATACACTGTATTTAAGAAACAAAAAAAACTGATTTTTTTAAATTTACTTTTTGAATAATAAAGTAACTCTTGACGCCAAAAGTATGACTAATTTCTAAAATTCTATTCTGCTATGTTTTTCAGCACGCTTACTAAGTATTTTAAAGCTGGGTATCTGCTACTCCAGCTCTCTCGACTGGCACATTCTGCCATTTTTTATGTCTGACATATGTGTGCTTTTACGATGGCTCAAGTCTGAGACTCAACAGCTGCTTAAGACTCAATGATATAAATTGAAACACAAACTGAAACATTGATGGACTTACGACTGTGACAGCAAGGAAATTGCACATGATTGAAATACAATTTAAGTTAAGTGCGCTGAAATATTGATGTGCAACAGTAAGTAGCAGATAATAATACTTAATAAGTTGTATAGTTCATGAAACCCTTTTTTAACAGGGCAAAATTCAGCGGAAGAAGGTTGAATTGTGTCGACGCTCACTCGACAAATCACTCTTGAATTTTAGAAAATCAGCATAATATGAAAATTAGAACTAGTACAAATAATTTTGAAATATTAGAAAAAAATTAGCAAGGCTAGCAAGTTTTTCTGAGTGTAGATGCACTTTCTTTTTTAAGAACTTTTAAATTGTATTTTGAACCAAAATCGAGCTTAAACCATTGTTAAAAATGCACTTAAAAATACTCTTATCTAATCTACCCTTTTGCGGGTCTAAGTACACCAAATGCCAATCCAATAAATTCCACTGATACGTGATGTTGTTTTGCCTCCAACAGCAATGAAAGAGGTTAGTCTATTTCTTTCGGGTCAATAGTGAGTTGAGGCTTCTACTTCTTTAATGGCCACAAATAATTATGAGGCTTATAAATTCAGTGTATGTGGAGAGAGGGGAGAGGAGAGGGTATGAAGAGCCTTCGAGTGTAAACCATTTAGCGACGTGTAATAAATAGCTAATGGATACTGACTCGCATCACACTGATAATGAACAATTAAGACAGACTGCCAAAGTGACGAATGATTTTCTCGATTTTAACGAGTTTTCTTTTGACAAGTCAAGCAGAAGAAGAAGAGGTAGATGGAGAGGGAGGGGGCGAGAAGTGGGACCACCAACGTTGAAGTGCCAGCCAAATTAAATAAAAATCTGCTTTTCGGGCGCACATAATAATTTCACTTCAAAAGAGAGATAGAGCGAGACAGAAGCAGAGTGAGAAAGGCTAACAGCGAATAAGAGAGATAGACCGAGAAAGGCTGCCAGAGAGAGAGAGAGAGGGAGAGAGAGAGAGTAATAGTGAGGAAGCCCAACCCACAAAGGCAGAGAGTGAAGTGGCAAAAGTGCTGCAAGCAAGCACACAAACTTGCCTCGGCTCGAGAGTCGCCTCGCCCCGAATCTCCGCCAATTTGTAAGTGGGCCAACGCGGCCATATTTCATTTGCAGTTTAACCCTACGCAGAAGACAGAAAAAAGCCAAAGCCAAAGCCAAAGCGACATCCAAATGAACCTTTTATGTGGTTTTGCTTTTGCTTTTAATGCCCATCAAATGAACAAACAAGTACGAATGCAATAGTCACAAGAGCTCGACTACGAGATACCCTAAATATCTTACGTCTTAGATATTCAGAAATGTATGTTTTTATACAGTAATTTTGGTTTTTATCAGGTTTCCCCATTGGACAATTTTTCTAATTAATTCTTATTTTATTACATTTTTATTTATTTTTACAATTTATCAACGATATGTCTAGGTATATTATATATTAATTGCAATCCTAATTTGAAATTATTCATACAGACAGACGGACGGATATGGCTAAATGAACTTTTAGTTCGGATCAAGAATATATATGCCTTATGGTATGAGAGATGCTTTTTATTGCCTATTACAAACTTTGGCAACACTTTAGAGTACCCTCTCTTCCATTTTAAATGGGTTCCGACCATAAAAAAGTTGTGCAATTGTTTGTAAGTAAGAGCAGAAGACACCTGCAATTATAGAATATACATACATATATTTGGACATAAGCATTCTCAACAGCTGTGTCTGAGTCGGGCAAATAACATAATTTATGCAATCTTGAATCTAAAATTTTGTCGGCAAATTTATTTCTTATTTCACAACACACAAGAAGATAAAACTGAGGGCAATATCAAATGGACAACATACAATGTAGTTATTATTCTTTTCATCTTCTCTAAAGTTGGAAAGATTTATGGAGTTGCTTGTGATTGTACTCAAATTTATTTATTTATTTATTTATGTAAAACTAAATCCATTTAAGGCGCAGTACTCAAGTAAATAAACACAAAAATATGACTTCAAAATTGAATTTAAAAGCAGATCGAATAAGTTTTTAAATGAAACACTGATCAATCATACAATGGTAAGATAACCAAGGAGGACTCTTATCGAGAAGATAGGCAAAAATATGAGTTCGCCGAACTGATAGAATGAGTCTAGCGGTATGATGTACATAGATAATGTCCTAAGTAGGATAAGAATAATTGAAGATACCTTTAGGAAATAAGAGTAATATGAGTAAATGTATTCAATAAATATTTTCAATTTTATAATAATTAAAAATAATGGGTAGAAAATAAAAAATTCAATAAATAAATAGTAAATAAAAATAATCAATAAAAAATAATAACAAAGAAAACTAACAAATAAAAATAATTCATAAATATAAGTTGAAGTGTATATTTGATTCAAATATGACTAAAGATAGATATTCAATTACTTAATACACAAATGAATATGAGCAGAAATGTGTATATGATAGGGCATCTATCTAGTCGAGCACTCACACACACTTTTTCATTCTTACTCCTTTTTTTGTTGTTCATTTCTTTTTTTCTGGCCACAATACAACAGCGCATCTGAATGTGCTTTAATAAACCCACTGACAGACAACCACAAAGCTTGAGTCAGCTAACAACTACAACAATAATTGTACAACACACACACACACACATATATATATGTATATATCAATATGTGTATTGTAGAATGGGAAGCATGCAACAACGACAAACAGACAGACAGAAAGAGAGACAGTTAGCGTTCGTTGTGAAATGAGGCGCGCCAGCTAAATGCTGAGAAATGGTGAAAAGTTGCAGCATTAAGTGGTGAAAACTACCACAACGAAAACAACAAAAACAACAGCAATGAGGAAAACAACGAAATCAACAACACAAGCAATAAGGAAAACGACAACAGCAACAACAGCAACAACAACAACAACAAAAACCACTGAAAAATGAGGCGACGACCGTGGTGCGCGGTGTCGTGTGAAATATCCAAGCCAAGCCAAGCCAAGTTGTTCTCCAAACGGGCAAATCGTGCAAATGTGTCGAAAATTATAGAAAATGGACAAAAAAGCTCTTGGTGCGGGATGAGTGGGCGATATTCTAATGCACACACTATATGTGTCTGCTCAAAAAAGCCGAGCCAATGTCAAAGTCACACACACACAACACACACACACACACACAAATAGCCATACAAATTTGCATATTGTAGCAAACTGAAAACTAGAATTGAAAAATGTTCGACTTAAAAATTCACTAATAAATTTTGTCTCAATTGTGTAGTTCGTAAAAAATAGTGTATATAACTTTGAGTATTGTGTGAAGTTGAATTTATCGAGCGAGTGAGTTTAATTAAGATATTTTGAAAATGCGCATTTTTTATACATTTGTTTTTTGAGATGACCCAATTTATTAGCGCTTATTTAGGTGTAAATTTAAATCGATTGCGTGATGTGTGCGTTGAAGACTTTGTTAATATTGTCTTGTTAATGTGTAGTAAAATTTTGAACGTTTGAAATTACTTCTTTTTTCTTATTACTACAAAAGAAAAACGATCGATCGTCTTGCATATTAATGTAATATGTTTTAATAAATTTCAGCTGCTTGGACAGAAAGGGCTGATTTAACTGGAGGAGATTGCTTGGTAGCTTAAATTAGAGGAGTAAGAAGAGGAGTTCAATTGTACAGAGAATCTAATTGCTTCATGGAAACCTCAAATAATCAACAAATCTTTCATGCATATTTAATTGCATATTTTAAGCTTCTTTTATAGCATATTTTAGGCGCCTATTTGAATATTTTATTGCCCATAAATATTCGCTCTACTGATTGTGCTGGCACTTCCCATATAGCCGTGGACATACGGAATGAATCATAAATTTTAAAAGTATAAATTCTGATGACAGCCTTAACTGTTTTTGTATCTATTTTAAGAACTGTGTTATTTAACATAATAACCACAATTTCTATCGATTCTATTTTCCAGTTTTCTTTTTAAGTAATTGCAGCTGCTAAGCAAGTTAGATAAGTTCGATGATCTTTTTCAGCTACCGGAAACAAGTTTTCAATAATATAAGTAGCTGCTAAACAATTTTTGATGGATAATCTTTCAGACAAAGAAAGAATAAAGAAAATGTTTGGACAATTGAAGATTACTTTAGCCGCTTCAAACCCCTTGATTACTCTCTTGTTGTCAAATCTTAGCAAACAAAAAGAAAGAAAAACTAAACTTAAATATGTGTCAAAGCAGTAGACAAAAAAACCTGCTTGAACTTTAAGATGATTAATTGATTTGACGACCCCTTCTGCGCATTCTTCTTCTTCTATTGCTGCTCTCTTCCATTGAGGTGTTAACTACAGTACCGTTAAGTTATTACACTCAAGACAGTTTTGTTTTATTTTTTTTTTTTGTTTTCGTAGACTCGTCATAGAAATGAATCAATTTGTAAAGATTTGTGCCCCAAGGGTAAGCCAAGCTTGACCACAGACTTAAACACAGTTGCATCAGCAAAAGAAGGGAGGGAAGGTGAAGCGTTGAACCGGTTCGCAAGGTGTGGTTACACTGTGTGTAGGTGTGTGTGTCTGCGAGTGTATGAGTGAGTGTGTGAGAAGATCTATTCCTTCCCATCTTTGAAGAAACACATGATAATTGGCTTAACAATCAGTTGTTTTTTTTTTCTTCTTTTATTTGACTGACTTTGACTTTTGTTGCTTGAACCGTAAATGTTAAATTGCGTTTGCGTGAATTTTACTTTACTTAAAAATACACTTAAAACAAGCCAAAATCAAAAATTGGAAGGCGTGTCAGTAGGGCAATAAATCTATAGACTTAAGCAACTTGCGTGTAATTTAGGGCAAACTTTACAAGTAACTTTACTTTAGGAGAAGGAGTGAATTATTTGGACACGCTTTTTTAATACTAACTCAAAATAGTTTGGTAAGCATATTAAATGAAGCAAATTTCATGTAACTTTGAACACGCAATGAAGAAACACACTCTTGACGTGGCAAGTGTAGTTTCAGGAATGGGCTCTGAACACTTATTAAATAGATGGGAAAGTCTTTTTAATTTATTCACGAATTGCTAGTGATTAAAGCAAAACATAATTGAGTATTGCATAGGAAAAATGATTATGCCCTGAAACACTTTAAAAGGGGATGACAAAGGTATAATGAACTTGTGCAGAACTATGTGATCGCTTAGGGGAAGCATCTGCGAACCCCTAACTTACTTATATTCTAGATCAGCATAAGGAATCAAGTTGATTTAGACCTCAGAGATGGTAAGAGATTATATTGAAACATGTTGAAAAGCACCACAGATTGTCATATCTATTGATGGTTGATAGATGGACCAACTCCAAATTGAAACCCAAAATAATCACTTACTAAAAATGCATCAAATAATCGACAACTATAAATTATTTACCAATCCCACCCCTCACTTCAGTTCACATCCTTCACCTGAAACTGAGCATAATCTGGCCCAAAGGACCTTCATTGTACAGCAGGCGTCGTCCTTGAACCTTTGTCACTCTGACCCTGACTCTGTTTGTTTTACATGAGTGGCGTGTAACGGTAATTGGAGAAAGTTCAGGGCCAAGGTCACAACAATTGAGCACCAAGTAAATGTTGCGTGCCGACAAATGTGACAAATTCCAGGCCAACAAAATGTTGACAGAAGAAAACTCATCGATGGATAGATGAATATGAAATACTCTTATTTATTTAATACTTAAAAGTTATGGAATAATATTTATAAAGTTGAGTCAGAATTAAAACAACAGAAAAATCAAGCAAGCTGGACAAATTGTTTCAGACAAAGACTAATAATAATATATTTTTTTCCATTAATTAAAATCAATATTGATATTGATAATTCGAAATAAAATGTTATGACAGATTTGATATTATATTTTATATTTTTATTTTAAAATTTGCAATTTAAATCTTTTCATAATTCAAATGCGTTGTCGAGTTTTTAATACTTTTCAATAAGCAACATTTTTGCTTTAAGAATTTTTAAACACATTTTTATAAATTAATACATTACGAAAAGCGATCAGGAACTATAGATAATTACTATAGATGTATATCCAAAGTTTCCGCTTGTTCTCTATCGATGGTTATCCACCTTTAATATTTTTTTAATACATACTCTGCAAGTTTTGATGCCTTCAGCAACATGTTACATATCGGCCCAGAAAAGTGCCAAACCCTACGTGAAATATTCGATAAGGTATGGCAAATTTCCACGTATTTTCCCCCACAGACACAACCATTGTATTCCGATTATGAGCCGTGACATTTACTTGGCTATCGCACTAAATGAATCACGGTGCCAAACAATGAAATCCAGCTGATAAAACAAATAGAAATATCAAATGCGCTTCTTCTGCTACCTAAAATGGTGTACTATCAAAGTTGGGTGTGTGTTGATGTGTGTGTGTGTGTGAGTGTTTGGCTATCATGCAATTTGATTAGGTCATTATCATGTGCGTGTGTGTAATTTGTCAAACCACGCCCACAAGCCACACTCAAGTTTACACTCGCCCACTCATTTTCTTCAGTTAGTTTTTCATTGCCAAGCCGGAAAAAAAATAAATAATCGCTTGATTTATGCTCCAACTGTTGTTTAATTTAAAAGACTTTATGATGGAAAGCGTTTTGGTCGTTAAGCTAAACGGCTATATAAACATATATACATATCTGTCTGCAGCATTGCTCATATAAATATAGACATCTGAGGAAAAGAAACCAATTACTGGAGTTGAGGTGTGCATTTTTTGACTAGTTATTTATTGCTTGTCAAAATCTCTGTTTCTTATCCGATCTTGATCAAATTCATTAATATGTCACGGTATATTGTATGCCAATTGGCAGGCTATATCTTTACAATTGTGTATTTTATTGATCGAATTATCGATTACATAAAATATACTTTATTTGCGATGGTAAAATTCTGTTTTCCGTTTCTTTTCAACAAGTTTATCATAATTTTTAAACCATTTTCAACATAATAATTTCAATAAAAGCAAATCAACCCTACTTATCTGAACAGCACTGTTTGCGTGCATATTTTGCATCCACAAACAATCCGGCTTTGCAACTGATCAGCGTGCATAAAGCAATTGAATTGTTTGCTGGAGTGGTGGGTTGGTCAGGGGACAAGTAGGGGCACGGGGCAAGGCGCAAATGGGGGGCAGTCCACTCCTTGGCGAGAGGGTCAGCTGCCGTTTAAAAAGAGACTCTCATTGATTGCATTTGCTTAATGGAATGCTTCTTCAAGAGGCAAAGCTGTCTCCCCCATGCTCCCTCTGCTACCACTCAGCAAAGTTGCACTTTGAATGTTGCATGTTGAATTAAATGCTTTGAAATCATTAGTTAAGTGAATGTTAAATTTTTTGTATGAATTTTTTAATTTTATATGGGATATCTATTAGAATGATATACGATATGCAAAGGTATATGAATTCAGTACATGATATTTTATTATTGGCTAAAACTGCAAGGGAATAACATGGTTTATCATTTGCGGCAAGTAACAAAAATAAAACAAATAAGTAAAAAAATTAAATAAATAAAAATAATCATGTGTTTATAATTATGACAAATTTACAACCTAAAACACCCACTCATTTGATAAGTCTATATTATGATTCTATTTTATTATTTTATTTTGTTATTATATTGCACTTTCTGATAAAAGAGCTCTTGCTTAAGACCTATCACAAGCGGAAACACGCTAAATTCCTGCTGGTCTCAGAGAAACTAGAAGAATCTCAGGCTGGCTATTGGCGGCAAATCTCCCTGAATGTGTTCTGGATTCTCGTCACTTCCACAATGTTATTATTATCAAGGAATTTTTTTACCCATATTCAGATAATTAATGGCGCGTTTCTTATTATAATGGCATACCCTTATGAATTTAATACTCATGAATTGATAATAGAATTGATAGAGAGTAAGAAGAGAAAAGGTTGTTGGTTAAAATTGCACTTTCATCGATATTCTAGCAAATCTTCGGCTTAGTAGATAAGGAATAAATAATTGTGGCAGTCAAAACTAAATTATCTTTATTTCTAAAAAGAGAACTATATTGCCAGCATGAAATAATAAATCATTTATACACTGATATATAAAAAAGGATATATAGCCTAATAAATTATATATGTAAATATAGTATATAGCAGTAATAGTATAGTATATACAAAACCAGGATACAAGATAGATAGAACAAGATAGTTTCAAAACTGAGGCAGTCGTTTGCAAAGAAATAGACAGGCAGCCAGATATAACTGTATACACACTTCTAGTCACACTTGTCAAGAGTATATATACTTTAAGGGTCCGGAGTGTGTTACAAACTCCACAGCAAAATTATATTACAAAACCGCAGCTCTTAAAGCCTTTGTTACTGTTTTTGTTCAACTCTTTAGTAGCGGTAATTTTTCCCTCTTCTGATTACAATCCAATTATCCAATTACAATAATCAATAAGCGCAATTCTACAAGCCCCAGCTGAGCTGTAAGTAATCAGTTACCCTAGCCAAAAAAAAAAAAAAAAAACAGAAACAGAAAACAGTGGAATTTACTATGGAAATAGAAAAAAGACTTTTCACTTATAGAATTGACGACAATTGCTGAATACATTTATTGTAAGCAAGCGAAAAATAGAGAAGGCATTCAGTTCAGTTCAAACGCTTATCAGTTCAATGATATACTATATATGCATGCACATGTATATATATATCTATATATATACATACAATATGTATGTATATAGATGTGTGTATTTGTATTTATATGGCTTGGCAGACGGTTTGCCCGCATTTCTTGCTGCTTTACAGCCAGAATTAATGACGCCTAAGCAATGAGCTGATAAAGAGTAAACACAAAATGAACAAGCAGACTTTCAATCAGTCAGCCACGATAAATATACACAGAGAGAAATATAAGATATGAGAGATATGAGTGCAGCTTTGTATTTATCCAAACAAACAAAACTTTGGCATAGTTTCTTTCTTTAGGTTTTCATTGCCACTCGCAAGTTGAGCAATAAAATGAATTTATTTCCAACTCCACAAGTTGCCACAAAAAAAAGTTTTGTAAAAAAAATATAAAAAAAATAAAACCGCTAAAGCTGATAGCGCGAAAAAAAAATGTAGCTGATAAGATAAACGCACTCAGAGGAAACTAAAAACGCGCACATTTCAACGAGTTGTGCTCTGTACAAGTTTTAAATTGGCAAAGACAATAAGAGAAAAAACAGGGTATCAGATAGTAGCAGAGAAGCGACACTTTTAGTTGCTAACCAACACAACAATAAGTTCTGCACTTTTTTGAAATGTTGATCTTTAATATATCGTTTTAGTATTCCACATATGGGTTAATCTTAGTACTGCTTTCTTCTGGAATTTTCAATAAGTAAACTAAGCTAAAATTAAATTATCAACAGCTGGGTATAGGGTGTCTCCTAGTCGCACAGTTCTATGTGTGCTCTTCTATTGATTTTTTCTTTTATTATTTAGAGATGCAGAATCTTAATTCTTTTGTAATAATAATAATATATCAAGGCTCAGCGCAGGGTATCTGTAAATGTAACACTTTTGTTCTTCAACAAAACCAAATACAGCACACTTGAATTCATCACTTGGCTGGTTGTAGAAAAAATAAATCACAGACAGATGAATCATACTCGCAACTGTTTGTGAGTATTTGACTGATTTGGGAACTGATTTGAGTTGATATATGGAGGCAAATCGAAAGGAAGTCAGCAGACAAAGCAACCAAGCCAGAATTATGCTCTTGAGAGAGTGAACAGCTCTGTGCAGTTCAGCTGATCCCCCAATAATGTGAATCCCAAACAACTGGATGTGTCCGTCGTAGCAGGATGGCGGTGGTCAGCAGAGTTTCGACAGTGCCCTCGTGCAGCTCAATGCCTCCGGTGTAACAGTGCAGGACGAGCAGCTGCAACGCATCGCCATGCACCTCGCCAAGGGTCACCTCATGCTCCTTGCTCTCGCGCAGCGATCCGGTAAACATTGCCAAAAAATATGCACTCGATGCTGAGAGCACCAAGCGATGAGTGCTTGCTATCAATGGCAGCGATGAGAACCACATCGCACAGCTGCTGGCAGGCCACAAAGTGTTGCATTCGCTTCAATGAGGTGTCTGCATGGCTGCCCACACTGGAATCCCTCGATAAAGACTCCAGCGTATTCTCTGTCAAGTCATCGAGTCAGTATCCATAATGTATCGATATGAAGAGTACTTAAGCAAAAGTTCAACTTCATTGATAATAAGCACAAACATTCCAATGCATATTGCTAAGCCATCCATTATGACATAATAACTACAATATATAACATAGTGTCTATATCGATTAATGTAGTTATCGATCAAATATGATCTGGCAGGTTGTATTCAACTGCTAAATGAAATTATGCTTTGTATTGCTATCGGATATCGATTCTTATCGCAACGGAGTCGGTATCGATCAAATATAACCAATATTATATTATGGTAAATATAACAAGGAGTTTAAAACTAAATCTTTAAATGTATGATTTGTAAATGTATGATTTGTAACCAATATTAGATCAAGATGTATTCAACTACAAATTGAAATTGATTGATTTAAATCAACTCTGCTATTCAAGTTGATCAAGAACATTGTACTTTATAGAGTCGCAAATACTCCCTTCCCTGTCACTTTAGCACAAGCCTGTTATACCCCTTGGCCATATGGAATGGGCGTTCAGTTTGTAAACTGGGCCTGTCGTCCTATTAAGGCCATTGGCAATAATTCTTGGAGAGGCTCACGCAGAACAGGTAAGAAAAGAAAAGGCAACAGCAATTGACACACCCACACATGACATAAAGGGTTTTCAGGTAAAATTATACAAAACTCGCTGATAAGCAACGAAAAATATTCAAATGAAGATTTCACAAAATGAAATGCACATTAAAAAGTAAAATAAATCAACAGCAACAATAACAAAAACTATTTCCTGTTGGTCAATAGACTTTTGTGTTTTTTTATTATTATTTTTCACTTTTCCTTTTTCAAAAAATGGAGTCACTTAAAGAAAAAGCTTTGGCATCTTTTGTGCTCAATGCAAATGCGACCCAAGACACAAAAAAAAAACAATTCACGGCGATGAAGTGCTCCATTGTGTGTGCGAGTGTGTTGTGTGTGCCTCAAATTGCTCATCAAAAGAAATCATCATTATCAGCAAGAGAGATAGAGACAGAGACATACAAAGAAACACAAGGAGGGGAAGTAAAATGAAAATGAAAATGAATATATATGCAGCCAACCAACCAATCTAGCTATATTATCAGCCACATCAACAACAACACCCATCTTTGTGTGGTGTGTGTGTGTGTGTGTGTGTGACAAAGAAAGCAAGCAATAGATTTATGAATATTACATGGTCTGTGACTTTTAGGTTCTTATCAGTTATGGACTTGGACTTCCTCAACGACATTTTGCACAGTGAAGGGATGCATCGAAGAACCAACGAGAGGTGGATGACTATAGACAATATATTTGAGAAACTCTCTATAATTATAGTTAATAGTTTTTATATTGATAGTCGATGTTTTTGAAATACAACATAGTTGGGAAGCTCTCGATACTAGATTCTTTTCCAACATTCGTAGGTCGAGGTAGATAACTATCAATATTCGGTAATCGACAGTCGATTGTGTTCGTAAATGTATAGAGTTAAATAACTATGGGTAGAATGCAGCATCGATAGACGATATAATTGTGAAACTCTTTATGTGTTTACTAATAGTCTACAGACGATACGATACTGTTATGAAAGCGTGTTCCAGAGTTAAAAAATACAAATTTTGTGGAAAAACTACATCTGCACAGTCACAATTACATCATATACTGTAATATACTAAATATTCTCTATAAAAGTTCGTGCTTTGCTTAAAATACCTGAGAAGAGGTGGAATTGTAATATAATAATCATCTTTATGAAGTGAGATACAACATTTGAATTCTTTAAAAACTTTACGTTTCATTTCATAATATATATTTTATATATGTATATATATTTCGAATTCTTATTATACTTATTATTATACTTTTACTATAAATTTTAATGCGAATTATTTATTTATATTTCAACTGTTTTTTCTCTACTTTTAAGTTCTCTCATGAATATTTTAATTAAATTTGATTTTACGGCTTTAACAACTCCGTAACACATTTTTCTGCTATTCTAATCTCTTTTTTTTTACTTTTTTTTTGGTTTCTGTTTTGAATCTTTTGTCTTTCCAAACTTCACATTATATTTCCCACTTAATCCACAACAAAAATAGAACAAGAAAAAAATGAAATCATCAAACGAATTCCCATTTAACAAACAACAAAGAAACAAAGAGTCAACTGTATAACCGGTTTTAATGCTTTATTCTTTAATTATGATTTTGTTTTTCTTATTTTGAGAAGCTCTTGCGAAAATCCAACCAAAAAAGTCAAGTAAAGGCAGCATGGAAAAGTACCGTGAATGGAAAGCTACAATTCTGATTCAATAAGCAAAAAAAAAACATATTGCTGTTAAAATGTCCTTGGGCTCGACAGCAACAACAGAAATGTTAACCCACCTCCCCCACCCCACCCATCGAAGACACACCCAACAATGCGAATGCGTGAGCAAAGAGGAGAACGAAAAGAAACCCAAAACGCATAGATATAACCCACCCTAAAAAAAAAAACTAGCTAACAGCATCAGCGGCAGCTGAAGAGTGTTGTCCTTTTTAGCCTTTTAAAAGCTGGCCAGAATACTAGCTGTTTCAATAGGAAGATTTGACTAGTTTTTTAAGCCTTTATTGGAAATGGCTTTTAATTAATTTAAGCTGTCGATTTTTTGTTAAGTGAATCATTTGCATACATTTTAGATAGTTTTTATTTATTTTATTAAGATTTACATAAATATACTTAATAACAACACAGTTTTCACAAATAATAATCAACAATTTTTTCAGCAACTCGAAATTCACCTCTTTTAGCCCTTTCTGGCTGTTAAGCATTTTTTATTCCTTATGCTGGTAACACTAATAATAGCAGCATAAACTGAAATGTTTTGTCCCTTTTAGCCCTTTAAAAGCTGGCCAGTAAATGTAGCTGGTATTGCAGCCATTATTGGAAATAGCTTCTTTTTTTAAGCTCGATTTTTTTAAGTAAAAAGTTTGTCTGCAGAAAATATAAGCGTTTGAAACATAAAAGTAAATAATATTTTTTAATATATTTTGTTTTTCGTTTATTTATTATTTTGTTTATATTTAAAAAACAAACACAACAGAAACTCATCCCTTATAGCCTTTTCTCGCTTTTTAACCTTTATCCTGTCAACACTGATACCAGAAGCAGCCGCAGCCGAAGCCGCTGCACGAAATTCAGTTATTGTGTTTTTTTTTGTGAATTTTTCGTGCACTTTTTTCTTCTACTTCTTGCTACTTACTTTTATCCATTCTGTTGGCGACGTTGGTGTCGTCGTCGTTTTGCCAGGAAGCAATTGCGTCGCAGTCGACGTCGTCAGTTCAATGGACGTCACCAGCAGCAGCAACAACAACAAAAGCAGCAATTTCCAGTGTATTTCTCAGGTATGAATCACGCGCGTATCTTTTATTTACACACACGCACACTGAGTCGATTTAAAAAGAATACTCGGAATTAATAACGCTTTTTGCGTGTTTTATTTTGACCTTATTCGTTGCTGCAGAACCAGAATTGGAATAAATTAAAATATATATATATATACATAAAATATACATACATACATAATATATGCATATATACAACAAGAGATGCAAGAGTGCAAGCGAAACAGTGACGGCAACAACAGAAACAATAACGGCGCACTTAACAAATTCACGTCACGTATTTATTTGCTGTCTGCACAACAACACCAACAACAACACAAGCTCCTGAGCCCAGCCTGAAGCTGCTTGCTTTCTTAGTCCACATACATACACACACACTCACACATGCATAGAACGTATACACTTTTGGGCCGCTCTTCTGCTTCTTCTTCGTCGTATGCACTTTTCGTCTGCGTTTTATTTACTTTGCTTTGTTATTGATTTTCGCCATCTCACACCTGCATACACACACACACACATGTACACAAAAAAATGCAATATGTGTAAATATAAAGGGTTTACCGATTAAACACGATTTTCACGATTTTTGATAAATTCGCTCACTTTTCAAATTGACTCTTTTATTTGTTAACAAAAGAAGAGCGAACAACACACAAAAAGAGAGCCGCAAACAATATGGTCTGTCGACCGTCCGAACAACCACTCAGCTAAAGTGCGCGCAGAGAACTGCTAACAGTACAGCCAGTGTGACCAACTTTAAAGTGGCGAAAAATAATCACCTCTGACTAAACAAACCATCCAATAAATAAGTAAGATTAAGCCAAAATAATAAGATTTGAGTTATTTACGAATGCCTATATGTATATAGTGGAAGTTGTAAATTTTAATTATTGAAAGAAGAATTCATATTTAAATACTGTCATTTCCAGAACAGTGTGACCATGTAAAGGGAGAGCAACATATGCTGTTGGTATTTCTTATGAATCAAAAGTACTAGCTAAATTAATTATAATCGAAATATTGTGCATTATGCATAATGTAATATGCAAAATGATTGCTGTATACAAATAATTTCATTTAATTGTAAAACAATTCAAATTCAAACAAATTACATGCCCGCCAAATAAAACAATACTCTCGTAGCACTCAGCTTCTTGTTGTGTGCGAAACAGTGCTGTCAATCTATCTCAACCCAATTGATAACATAACTTATTGCAAACCTGTCAATTTAGTTATCAGCCGGCCACCACGAGGCATTGACTGTCTATCGCTCAACCGCCACACAATCTATCGCCCATCTATTATTATTAATTAAAACAACGCAGCGCGTGGAGGTGGAGAGAAAATTTGTGAAAAGTGCAAAAACCAAACGCGTAAAGGTAAATCGAATGGAAAACGCAACAAATCCACACGCAAAACGTGCGGGAGACGTGTGTTTTTACTAAACGAAAATTCACGAAATGCGTGCGTGTGTGTGAGTTAGTGTATTGCATGTTAGTGTGTGTGCATATGTGTATATGTGCATATGTGTGCGTCATGTGTGTCGTGTATGTATGTGTATTTCCAATTGTGCTCGTTGGCTCTGTTTCTCTTTCTAAAAAAAAAAACGAAAAACGAAAAAAAATCCAAGAAAATCTACAAAGAAAAGTCAAAAAAAATTACATATATAAAAATGCCAAATGCGTATTTACATATATCTCTTCCACTGTGTGTGTTGCTTTTCCTAACTCAATTTGTTTCCGCCCCGCCCCTCGCACCCCTTTCGCAACAACAAAATCGGATTAAATTCTTCAGCTGCAACTGTTGCGCCCTTCTTCCTTTCCCCCTCACTCGCATTGTGTGTATGTGTATAATTATAGCTGCTCCCGCCTCTTTCCATCTATCTCGCTCTCGCGCCTCTGATTTGTCCTGCCATCTGCCTGTTTAATTGCCCCGTTATAATTCAGGTGTCAAAATTAGTCCCGTTACATTTTGTAATTGACATAAACAAAAAGAACCACATATAAGGGATATTCCTTTTATAGGGTGAATTTGTTATCGATTAACAGAAATATATCAATTTTAAATCATTTTTGATATTCTATTAAATTACAGATTCTTAACCAAAATTTGATAACTTATTGTAATTGTTTCATTTTTGTCTAAATAAACAAGCTGTCATAATAAATACAGATAAACATTTAATTACGCAAAATATAATCAAACAAAATATTGTTGAACAATTTTTATCTTTGTTATGCAAATAAAAAGAATAAAAATCACTGCATTATTTATTCAGAGCAATTTATGCAATTTGTGACATCAAAAGCTAAAAAACAGCAGTAACTGTATTTGTTTTTTTTTTCTGCTTGGTAAAATAAAAATCAAGGCTGGCATTTTGGCAATTAAATAGCTAGAAATAGTGCTTATCTTGGGAATTATTTTTTATAATAAGTAGCTAACATTTTTTTTTGCTGAGCTTGAAAAAATGAAAATCAATGCTGCCATTTTGGCTATTAAACAACTAGAATTAGCTTTTTTCGAGGGAAATTTGTATTCCCCCTGTAGTAATTGTTTTCATAGCTGAATAGAATACCCCTATTGCCAAACACAAACAATATCAGAGATGCAAAATGTGACACAAGTAACTGCAGAAAAAGAAATAATAACAAAAACAGTGTTTGTAATTAGAGGGATCAGCGACAGCTGTGAAAAATGCGCTTCAATGTCAGTGCGACAATAATTTCTCAAGCAGCTTTATGTTTATTTTGATTTTTGGGAGTCTGACAAACATGCATGTTTAAACATGTTTATGCATGTTTATATATATTTTACATCACTGCTGTCTAAATGTTGCAATTAAATACAGATTTTTTTTCGTTTCTAATTCGTGATTTACTTTTATTGAATTTTTTCTGCGCTTTTTATTTTTTTTTTCTTGCTTTTGCTTGACGTGCAAAAAGTTGCGCGTTCGTCCGTTGACGGCGTCATCGTCAGCGACGCTGAAAATTGTTGAGATTCCATTCACATTCCAGCATGCAATTCGTACTGGATTATTGCCTCTGTATGCTGTGTGTGTGTGTGAGTGCTGTTAATGCTGCTGCTGTTATGTGGGCTGCGCCGTTGCCAGCAGGCAGCGACTAAACAGGTGAGGCGACGTCTCTATGTATGTGTGTGTGATCGTGTGCATTCCAAAAACATATATATATATATCTATGTTTATATATATGTATATTTATTTATATACATATCAGTATACATATGCACAGCAGAGTTGCGCATTGCAGTTCAATTGATGAAGTTTTGTAGTTCAAATATTGCGAAGCAAAAAAATTATTTACTGTTTTTGATTTGTAACGCTAAGCAATGCAAATAGATGTGTCTTTTAGGGATGTTACTAGTTCATTTTAGGGACTAGTTCAAAAGCATAACATTTCTAATATACTTAACTGTTTTGAAATATGACTCAAATGAACGAACAAAATGAACTTTTATAATGGCTATAACTAGGTTAGGTTTAGCGACTAGTTCGAAAGAACAATGCGTTGTAACTCAAATAAATATAGTGCACTGTTCTTGTTGATAAGGGTTCCAATGAATGAACGAAATGAACTGCAATAAGGTGTATATATCTAGTTAATTTCGTAAATTTTATTGACTACTTCTAATAAACATATCTGCTTTTTAAATCGAAATGAACAAGTTAGTGACAAGTTCAAGTGAACAGCACGTAGCATCACTGTTGCTGCTGTAAAAAACTGATCAAACGATAAAAATTAACTCGAATGAATGAAAAATATCGGGTTAATTTGGTTCATATTAGTAACTAATTCTATTGAAAAATATAAAACTAATAATAAAAAAAACTAAAATGGACCAACGAAATTAACTACAGTCATAAATCTAATTAATTTTAGTGACTAGTTCAAATGAACAGTACGCACCATCTCTGTTGCTGCTGCTGCTGTTGCTTTTGAAAAGTAAATGAACGATAAAAAGTGCCCAGGCCTTGTGGTGTGGCCAGGCTAGTTTATGTTGTTTTCTTGCCTGTCCAAAAGAGGGCGCAAGGCAACGGGGGCTGGCTGGGCTAGAGAGCGAGAGGTAGAGAGATAGAGAGAGAGAGATAGAGCACATAGATTTGACACCCCTTTTTTGCCAGACGCCACTGTTTGCGGCAAGTTGCAATCGACGACGACGAAAATGCAATTTAGCTCGTTTTTCTTGCTTCTCTTGCTTCAATTTTTTTGCTCCGTCTTCCTCCGCTTCTTCTGCTGCTACGGCTGCCTTGCGTTGAAAAAGGGAAAACGAAACGAAAACAAACAGCAACAACAGCAGCCGCCTTGTTGGGGATAAGTCGCCGTGGAATGCGCATTTTTTGCAATAATAATCAGCAACAAATACTATTTTTATCTGCCGTCTGTCTTGGTGTGTGCGTGTAAGTGAGAGTGTGTGCGAGAGAGAGAGAGCTGCTTGCTTGCTTACTTTTTGCCTTGTGCATTTTGATGGCCAATTTCTTAGGATTTTTTACATGCGCACGCGACTAACTCCCACACACACACACAAACAGATTATAAATAGAACTCTTACATGTGCTGTTAAATTAGCAGAGGCAGCCGCAGCGTAAAAATGTCCTCTTTATTGTGGCTGTTAATTTTATGTTGCAAATTTTTGATTTACATACATAAGCTAAAAGGAACTCTTTACATGTGCTGTTAAAATTAACATACAACTTAACAGAGGTAGCAGCTGTAAAAATGTCCCCCGTGTATTTGGACTACAAATTTGATGTTGCAATTTTTGATTTACACACAGATACACACACTTGAATTTTAATAGCTCATAAAAAAAAAATTACGTGAAATGCGGCAAATTGTCTTTCAAGTTGGCTGCAATTAAATAATTAAAAATTCCAATAGCGTCTCGCATTCAACGAGCATCAAAAATTACTCTCTCTCTCTCTTCGTGCGTGCGTGTGTTTGTACATATTTGTACTGTTAATTAGTTATTGGTTAAAATGTTTACAACAAAAAATACTCTTGTGGAATGTGCAAAAAAAAAATTCCAAATTGGATTGTGGTTTGGGGGTGGGGGTTGAGGGTATTTTTCTTCTTTCTTTGTTGACATTTGGATTTGGCGCGTGTTCGTTTTTATCGTTTATTATCCCAAAAGCACCTTCCAGTCTCGTTCTTATCTCACTCACACACACACATTTGCACAAGCTTACATATTTTTGTATGTATATGTGTGTGTGTATTTAACATTCCAGAGCTCTTCTCGTCTAAACAGAAAGAAACAGAGCGCAAAAGTCAAATTTTTGTCAACAAAATAATTAAACTCTTTTATTTAGCAAATATATCTATGTAGATATATGTGTGTGTGTCTGTAAACAAGCGCGAAATTTATGAGCATTGCTATTTTTATGTCATATTTTGTGTGCCGAACTCATTTTTTAATGCATTCTTCAACTTTGAAAACACGTTTAAAAGTGACGAAAAAAAAGGTAAATTTCATTGTATGCCGAAAATGTCCCTGTGTTGCAATGTAATGGTAAAAGATGGTAGTAAAACATGGAAAAAAATGTGCTTCGTTGTTGTTGCTAAAATTGCTTTGTTATGCTAACAGCCAATTCCGAATAAAATTAACATTAAAACCTTAAACTTAAAATATGTTATTTCATTGTCTAGGTTTATTTCGGATGTTGTCTCTGTATCTCCTTATATCCTTATATATGCAAGTATGTAAAAAAAATATAATTCCATTGGATGAATCGCAAATGGCAATTAGACTGGAATTAAATGTCCTCACTCTATTGTTAATAATCCTAATATTACATTGACATTTATCAAAATATCCTTCGACCTGTTGCTAACATAACTATGTTACGCACAGCCAATGAGTAAATACGATTAATATTACTCAACATTTTAAGCTTAACTTGAAAAATGTTTTTTTTTTGTTTTTTGTTTGCCATGCTGTCTCTGTTTCTCTCGTATATCCATATTTATATGTAAATAGTTTTATGTTTAGCTGCAATTGCTATTCAGTTTGCTTATTTGCACTTGGCACAATTCGACGAATTGTTTTTTAGGTTTTTTTTTGTCGTTTTTCGCCTGTTTGTTTACACATATATTTTTGTGTATCTCTTTCTCATTTTTATCGTCAGGTGCGCGTGTTAAATCCTCCTTTTCCCTTTGCCTTTGCGCTGCTGATTCGCAATCGAATTGGAATTTAATGATTTTGATGGAATTTACACGCTTCCAAGAACATTTCCATGACATAATGCGTCAAGCAACGCATAAATTATGAGCACATGTGCAAGAGAGAAAGAGACATATTCTGTTTTACTTTTCCAATCAACATTCCATTCATTATAATGTGTATGTTTCATTTCCAAATGCGAAACTGTAACAGAATGCTTAACAGCAGCAAAAACAACAACATAAATAACAGAATTCTTGTATTCTCTTCTGACTCACTTCTTTGGCATGTAAATGAGCACTGGTGTGTGTGTGTGTGCATGAGTGATGTACAAGTTTAAAACGCGTCGCGCGTCTGCGTAGCGTGTGACAATTTTTTGTGTACCCTGTTTTTAATTCAAATTGATAATGGGGCACGAGCAACAAAATTGATGTAACTAGAGAATGAGCTTTGAGTGAGCAACTGGAATGTGTTATGCGAAACACATATTTGGAATGAGCCAATTGATCTAAGCAACTGGAAGGAGAACTCTGCTTAGGCAATAGGAGAATTGGAATCATTTTTTCCAGGGAGAATTTTTAAAGGCGGGGAAAGAGAAATAAAAAATAGAAATGCTTTAAAAATGGAAAGATTCTTAAAGAGAAGTGGGTATAAAAGAAAATTGAAAAGTATAAATGCATTGGAAATAAAGCAAAGAGAGAATTGGAAGGATTTAGGATACGGATAAAAGAAAATTGGAAATTATAAATGCACATGAATTTTTCAAGAGGGAAGAAGGATTTTTAAAGAGCAAATATAAAACAAAAATGTACAGAGAGAGTGATTTTTAAAGAATTAAGAAATTATAATTTTAATTTTATATAAATATTATAAATAAATTAAAAAATGAATTAAGTTTTTTTTTTAAAGGTTTATAGGATATCTTACAGCTGTGTACGCTCTCTCCAAAAACGTTAGTTTGTTTTTTCTCTTTCCACTCTTAGTAATTTTTGACTCTGTTTTGTATCTATTTTCAGCAAATCAAAGCAAATTCGACTTCGACTCGTGTATTAAATTAATTAAAATTCCGCCGAGCCTCGGCTAAAATACAACAAACAACAAACAAAAAGCAAATCAAACAAAAAATAAATTTTTTTATATGCAAATATTGAAAAATTCATTCATCGAGTGTTCGAGTAAAAAGTATTGTATTTTGTGCGCTCAAAATGATAATGACGAAAAATATTTGTGATAAAACTAAGAAAAAGAAATAATAATAAAAAAAATGGCAGCAGCAGAAAATGTGATAGCAAAAATTCAAACTTGACAAAACGTAGGAGAATCTACGAATAATATTAATTAATTTATACATATATATATATTTGTTGATTTTAAAAATATATACTTATAAAATGGTATTTGTGACAGAAAAAAAATGTTTTTATTCTAATGCAAATTGAATGGCATTTGTGAAGAATAAAAAATAAACGAAACAAAACAGCTAAAAAAAAAACAACAGCTTACTTGGCTTTAAGCAAAGCTAGTAAGTAGTTAAAAAAGTGCCTAAAATACAACAACAACAACAAACAAGAAAAGCAGCTCAAAGCAGAAGAAGCACAAGTCGAAATAAGAGCTTCTCACACACACACGCACACATACAGAAATAACCCCCAAAAAATATAAAAACGGCTGCTGACTGTTTGTGAGTGAGTGTGTGTGTGTGCGTATTGTGTGCGTGTGTGTGTGTGTTTACGTCGTCTTGTATTCGTGTGTGTGGTGTGTGTGTGTGCGTGCGTGTGTGTAGTGTGATATGAGTGCTAAATATCACAAGGAGAAGAAGAAGCAGCAGCAGCAGCATAAAAATGCATCCAGCGGGCGAAAAAAGGGGTCGCCCCAATGATAAATACACAGCGAAAGCGCTCGAGAGCATTAAACAGGATCTAACACGATTCGAAGTACAAAATAATCATAAAAATAATCAGGTGAGTTTCAATAAAATATATACATATGAAATGATGTTCAACAAATTAAATAAACACAAAGAAAAACAGCAGCAAAAGATATTCCAAAGTTACATAGCAATTAGTAAATGACTGAATGCAAACAAACACATACAAATTGCAGCTTGTTATTGTATGTAATGTTAAATGTATGTAATTATTGTCGTGATCACAATGCAATTAAAAATCGATAGGCGAAAATCGATTACCAATCGAATTAAGATTTGTAGTTTGGGAAATGCAAGGAAAAAATGGAGTTTAATAAAAAACACGACTTATGTAAAAACTGATTATCTCTCATTTTCAGAATACAATTTTCATTGATGATTCATTCACAGAAAAAAGAAATCCAATAAAAAAATGCTATGGAAGAAACACTAACATATATTTCCAAAACATATATTACAAGGCTGTTAAGTAGAAATAACAACAGCATAATTTTAACATAAAAGAAAAAGACAACAACAATTTATCAGCTTGCATTAATGCTTTACAAATTATGCAGAAAAAGATGAGAAAGAGAAAGAAAACACACAAAATACGACAACCAATATAATAAAAAGAAACCAAAAAAATTAACAACTAGATAAAACGCATGTCGCGCGTCTCAGAAAAAAGTGGAAACACAATAAAACAAAACAAAAGCGTGGGCGAAGAAAAAACATGTTCACCTGCGGATGGCACGAGCCAAGTTTTTGTTGTTGTACGTATTATTGTTTTTCACCTGCAGACTAACTGTTAATAAGACATCAATGACATTTGTCACAATCAGCTGTTTTGTGTGGGCGGCCATTTTGAACAGGAGTTGGCAATTAAATTAAAATTTTGTTGGTCAATGAAATGTGTGTGGGTTTGTGTGTGTGTTTTGTATGTGTGAGTGTTTGTTTTTGTGCTAAACATATAAATATAACAGCTTAAAATGAAATAATGAACCGCCAACGAAATGCAATTGACCTTCTGCCATTTCACACACACTCACACATAACATGTACAGTGTCTCACAGCTTATTTCGGCAGTGTCTAGCAAAAATTTTAAAGTGCTATAAAGTTTAAACAAAGAAACAAACGCAAAATGTTTAAATGTCAATTTGGTTTATGTTATATCACGTTTGAAAAGGAAACTTCAGTTTTCATTAAAATATTAATTAATTAACTAAAATTAGTCAAAAACTGAAATCTTATCCAAAATACAGGTCAAATCTTATTTCGACAGTCTTGGAAAAGTAACATATTAGGCGTATAAAAACTTAAATAAGGATGTTAATACTTAGTATGATATCCTTTAGCTTTAATAACTTCCCTTAACCTATTATTCATGGAAGATACCAGCTTCCGGGTCGTTTCTGGACTGATTTTGCTCCACTAATCCAGCAGAGCATTCTTGAGATCGGATATGTGATTCCGGATGGTATTTTCCAGCAGAGTCCACAAATTTTAAATAACATTTAAATCTGGAGACTGGGCCTGTGGAATTATCATGTGGGGGCAGTTCCAGATAAGCCAGGACTGTACTTATCCGGACTTATGCTTGGCTGTTGTCCTGGTCGTTGTTGTGGTAGATCTGGAAAGTACGCCGGATTCCAGCTTCTCGGCACTTTGGAGTAAATTTTCCTTTAGTATAGTGAAATACACATTCTTGTCCATTGTTGTTTCAATGAACACCAAATTTCCGACGCCGGCTTCCGAGATAGATGCCCATACCATGATACTTCCTCCGTCGTGCTTGACTGTTGCGTTTAGGATTTTGGGACTCAGCTCAGTATTGAACTGTCGCCACACATAATTAATTCCGTCTAAGCCAAAAATGTTGAATTTGGGCTCATCTTCAAATATGAATGTGTTCCAGAACTTCAAATCCTTGTCCAAGTGGGTTTTGACGAATGTCATCCTAATCCTTTTATTTTTTCCGCTTATAAAGGGCTTCTTCCGTGGTACTCGGGCATTAAAGTCATGGTTGCGCAGAACCCGGCGCACAGTTTCCACACTGCACTTTTTCCCCATTTCATCCTGCACCTGTTGAGTCAGTTTTGGAGCCGATAGCTTGGGATTTTCCCTTATTTTCCTGATGATCCTCCGCTCCTCCTGTTCGGTGAAAATCTTGTTTGGTGCCTTTCTGCCCTTGTCCTCTATCCGATTTTCGTCGACGAAGCGACGAATGATGCTGTACACAGTTGACCTGTTTAAATTTACCATTTTAGCTATTTGGCGATGTAAATATCCAATCTTGAAGTGTTCCAGGATGAGATGCCGTTGGCCAATAGTAGTCCATTTGCCCATAGTCCTTGTTGGCTGGTTGCACCCGAGATCCAGGATATAACTACACTGACTACGAAGGATTGGTCTACTTATTCCGAAAATAATCAACCTGACGTAAAAAATCCGGGTTTTATGACCAGGTGTCCATAATGCCACTGCCCGAAATAATATGTGACCATAAATTCAGGTACTTTTTACATAACCCGGCCTAGCCGGTGGGGAAACCCCAGTTTATGGGGGTCATATAGTCATTATGGTGGTTAATATATGAACCTGCCATAGGTCTTTGGAATTTTTGAAAAATATTGTATTATTAGTTTATGGCAGGCAATTAAAAATTTTGCTAGACACTGCCGAAATAAGCTGTGAGACACTGTATATATTATATACTTCTGTTATAAGACAGAATTGTGTGGGCGGCTCTCTTTTATTGCTCACTGCTAAAAGTTGCCAGACAAAATATCCAACTACATTTTTCACTCTCTCGCACTCTCTCTATTCAGTATGCGTGAGTGAGTGAGCGCGTATTGTATGTGTGTGTATGCACGCGATCGCTTTGAATGCGAATGAATTCATTGACGTCACAGCTGTCAAAAGCTGAGAGCCGCACAGAAAATTGATAGAGAATTTTACTTGTAGAAAAGTAGCAAACAGTAGTAGTAGAAGAGTAGAATGTAATAATCAGTAATAGTAGTAAAAGTACAACAAGAGCATATTAGATTATTGGTATAAGTAGTAGCAGTATTTTTAGAAGAAATATAAGTATTTGTGGTAGTAATAGTAGGTGTAGTAGAATATGTTGTATTTGTGGTAGAAATAGAACTAGCAATAGAAGTAGCTTTAGTAGTTGTACTACTAGTTATAGTATTAGAATTGAAAGTAGTAGCAGTATGTGATTAAAAAGTGGCATGCGGTAGTAGTAGTAGAATAAGTAGTAACTAGTAGCACTAGGAAAAGGATATAGTAGTAGACCTAATAGTTGATGTGGTTATTAGCAAATATAGTAAACGTAGCAGTAGAAGTAGTAGTAGGTAGAAAAAGTATAAGTATAAATAGTAGTGTTTAAATATTAATAATAAAAATAGTAGTAGAAGCATAATTGGAATAAGTAATATAAGTGTTAGTAGTATTTATTTATTTAATGTCAACTGATATCAATATAATATATTTGTAGATGATAATTGAGTTCTAATGATAAAAATAGAGGACTTTGAATTGATTACATGATAAAGTCTATTAGAGTCAATAGTATTATTATCAGTAGTAGAAGGATTAGTAGCACAAGTAGTAGAAAAAGACGTAGAAATTGTGTTACTAGTTGAAGTATAAGTTTAAGAAATAGTAATAGTTGTAGTATAAGTCGGATTAATATTAGTTGTTTTTGTAGTAAAAGAGATAGTATTATTAGTGGTAGCTTATTAGTAGTATTAGTAGTAGTATCTTTAATAGTCGATAAACTTAACGTTTAGAATAAAAGCTATCGTAGTATGCGGGAACAGTTGAAACTAAATTTATTTTATCGATAACTTCTCAAATTAGTAGTAGCATTAGTTGTAGAATTAACGATAGTATTAGTAACATTATGAATAATATTAATTCGTTACACAGACGCGAGGACAGGCGTTGAAATGTAATTTTCAATTTGGGGCAACAACAACAACAACAACTTTGGCAAATAATCATTTATAAACAGTGTTTGGCATTTTGGTTGGTTTATCGATTTTGTTTGTGCCTGCTTTCCGAGGCAGGCTCTGTCTGTGTGTGTGTGTGTGGAGTGTGGATTGTGTGGACTGTGGACAGGCAGCTAGCTCATAAAAACGTTTAAATATGATCTGACGGGTCATTAATTTAAAATTTTACGATTCCACCAGGCAGCCAGCTTCTCAGCTACTGTTTGCCGTTTTCTGTTTGCTTGTGCGATTGTAAATTATGGTCGGGTGAGCGATCCATTCGATTAGCCAACATTCCTGCGGCTAAGCCGACCAACAAATGCAGTCGAGTTGTTTGTTGTTAATGCAGGTTTTTTTTTTAATTTTTGTCTTTTTTTTTGGCTCATAAAAATATGTTGCTGACGGGGATGCTGTGCGGCAAATTGTTGTGAAGCAGCCACGGCCAGGCAGTTGGCTCTTTAAGCCAGCTTTGATCATGCTCAGATTCTTAGCTTTGATTCAGTTTAATTTTTGGATAAAAATACTTATATGTGATATTTTCTCAGAGTTATATAAGAATAAATACCCGTAGATATGGAAAGCATTTCGCAAAATAAAAAACTAGAATTTAAGATTTTGATTGCCTGAAATAAAGAACTCTTATTTTATCGATAACTTCTCAAGCTTCAATATACTTCGCTCAATACAAATCGATTAACGATAGCAATAAAAGTCAACAGAGACTACATAGCCATACTCTTCGATTTCTGTTAGCAATAAAAGGCAGTCGAGAAACTACAAGCTTAAAACTCGATAACTTCTCTTCTTTAAATCTCAACTTCTCAACTTTAAATCGATCGATAACTATTACTAAATTCCGATAGCAAAAAAGCCAGAAATTTTAGAATTACTTAAATTTATCGATAACTATTGATTAATAGATATTAATTATTAATTATTATTCTATTGATAATAGAAATGTATTTTTCATAGTCATAAGAGGCACATATATTTAAAGCTCATTTAAATTTATCGATAACTATTGCATAAATCAATAGAAAACTATTTTCAATCACAAGAAGAACCACAAATTTAAAGAGAATTTTATAGGAATATCCCTTGGTTCAATATTGATCAACTGTATCAATATTAAAAAGTTTGTAAAAAGTATACAATAAGAACGAATAAATAAATAAAAATAAATAGATTTCGTTTTAATTAGGTTAGCAAAGTGGAATATCTTAGGGGGTATTTTATTATTATTGAAATGAATTTAAAAAAGTATATTCATATCCAAAATGGAAGCTAGTTTTTTATTTATTACAACTAAAATGAAGTAGCCTCGATTCGATCAGCTTTCCATGTCAGCTGTCGGCTTTTAGCCAACTTCTGGCTCTTAGCCACGTGGCCTGCCTAAAATGCAAAAATACCCAAGCATAATCTGCTCAAATATAGCAGGCAGCGACTATAGTCATAGTCCAAATGTGGGCAGTCCAATGATAAAAAAAGCGATGCGATAAATAAAACAATTTACAATTTATTCATGGTTCGCTTTTAACACTTTTTTAACGCCCACAGCTGCTGTTGCTGCTGCTTCTTCTTCTTGTCGCTTTGGCGGCTACCATAAAACGATCATCGATTTGACACTGCTATAAATAGCAGAGACACGAACCACTCGAAGCAGCACGAGTTCTGCCCAAATATGATTAAATAAAAAATAAATAAAACTGAGGCTGCAACTAATTAAAATGACAAAATGTTCGATATAAATTTACAGCTAACGCCAACGCCAAATAAATGGCATTTTAAAGAGAAAAACAAAATGCGAGACACAAAAAAACAACAACAAAAGAAGAAGCGAAATATGATTAAATAAATTAGTCAACACACAAAAGGCAATCAAACAATCAAATTTCCCTTCTCCCAGTCACTCTACCCACACACAATTCAGCACATTTTTTCTTTATCAATACACTCGTCAAAATACATGTGAAATTTGGCTTTGGAGCCCTAATTGCTTGTTAAATAAAAAAAACAAGAAAACACTGTAGCTATTTATAAATCGCACACAGCTGTTGCTAAAAGTATGCGCACCACGTGTAAAGCTTAATTTACATCTGAAAAAAGTGGAATATAAGTTCTCCTCTACAAAAAGCCGATAAAGCTTATTTAATTTTATCGATAACTGCAACCGTTACGCGTATATCGATACAAATATATTTTCGAAAGCTATAGAAGAAACAATTGTAAAGATTTAACCTTCCAATTGATATAAAATGTACCCAGAAATATTAATAATCAACTGTGCAAATTTTACTAACAAATATTTTCCCATGGACCAATATTAAGTTCAATCTGCGGGTATCTCCTCGTCGAGCTTTCTCTCGCCTAGCCAATTCTAACTAGTTTTGCCTATTAAACATATTATTTCTTTTTAATAGTTCACCTCCAATGAGAGATCAAATCCGATTAGGCTTCTAATTATAAAATTCCCAAGAATTTCCCATTGTATTTATTTTTAGAACGTTTTCCAAATGCGCTTAAATTTCTCATTTAATTTGATTTGCCGCAATTTTGCGAGGAATTTGCAACTTAATGAAATAAGTACATATATAAATATATATATATATATATACTCGTATATATAAATATGTATATAATTTTCAGCAACAAAATTGCCAAAAATTAACATTTGCCCGAATATCTCTCTAATAATAACAAAAGACAGCAACAAAAATACAAAATCCAAATAAAACAAAAACAAATGTTTGAAATGCCTTCGCGCAGCATCTCTCCCCCACCCCCGCTCTTCCTACGCAAAAAAAAACTATAAGCAAATATTTATATATATTTTTTTGTATTTGCCAGTTGCCAAGAATTTTGATGTATTTTCATATGTGTCTGTATCTGTGTGTGTGTGTGTGTCTTTGCATAGACCAAGAAAATCCCAAAATTTAAAAACGAAAATAAATAAATTCCAAAATTTGTGCTCCCATTGCCTCGTGTATTGTTTTTATCGGTTTATCGCCAGCAAAAATATGCTTACAGAAATACAGATTTATATTTATATATTTTCTTATATTTGTTTTTGTCAGGTTCAAAGTTATTTCGGTCAAGGGAATAGGTGCCACAAAATGTGGCGCCATTATTTGTGGGTCTTCATTTCAAATGGATTAGCGAAAGTGTTTTCTATTTTCTTATTTTTGTTTGCCTACCGCAAATCCAATTTATTTTATTTGCAATTTGTGTGCAGGGGGGGGGGGGGGGGGCTATTTAACGGTTCAGCTAATTTCGTCGTCAATTGTTTTGTGCATGTAAATCGTGCAGAATAAGCAGAAGCAGAATAGGCAAACGCAGAAGAAGAAGCAGCAGCAGCAGGCAATAAAGCGTCGTCGATTTGTCTGCTGGGGGTAATTTTTTTGCTCTTTTGTTGGGTTTCTTCGCGTCCTTGGTTTTAATTAGTCTGCGTTGGCCGCAACATCAAACGCATGCTCTCCCTTTCTCTGTCTCTCTCTCGCTCGCCCACTTGAGGTTTAAATACGCAGCTGGCAACAGATAAAAAAATTGTGATCTGCTTTTAGTTCTGCTAGAGATGCGTACTTTTAAATAAATACGTTCTATGAATGTATACAGATTGAAAAGAAATATTAAATTAATTGAAACACAACAATTCGGGGAAATTTGGTTCAACAGAATTTCCTCAATTTTAAATCTGTTAAATTTAATGTTAAAGTTAACAGCGGCAATCAACAGCTAATATTTATGAACACAGCATCGGAATTAAATAACATGCATAAAAAATTTACCTTGCACGTCAAGACAAATTCCCCTCAACTTAACGACTAATCTCAGGTTAAACAACTGTTATTGTGTGGATTTAAGTTGATTTACATTGGATATGTGACGTTAAAAGTCAGCGCTGTCAAAATTGCAATTTTGTGAACGTGCGTGACTTGTTATCCTGTTACATATGTATGTGCATATGTAAAGATTTCATGTCACGATGGCATCACAAAATTTATGGCCATCACTCATGCAATGTCAAAATGCGAGGATCAGTCACAAAAGAAAGACGATGATGATGATGAAAGAATGCGTAAAACGGGTAGCCAGCAGCAGCATCAGCAAAGTGCATACACACACACAAACACATACATACATACACAAATATACACACATACAGACTGAAGGTTGCCCTGTTCTGTTCTTCTGTTAGCTGCAATCTGTCAGCCGGCGATTGTTTTGTTGTTGTTGTTCTTTGCTCTCTTTCGCTCTGTTGCTCGTTGTGCCTGTTTTCGTTTTGCTCTCTTCTGCTTGCTGTGTATATACTGTGTGTGTTTGTTTGTGTGTGCTCCTGACTTTTAGGAATTTCTGAACGATGGCAAGAATTTGATTTCATTGCTTTTTGCCGCAACGTTTCTTCTGCCTTTTGTTTAAGGCTCTATTCGCGTTTTTGTTTTTATTTTGTATGCGCGCCTTTTGTTTAGTTTTTGAACTGCTACCAAATCTAAACACACACACACACACACACACACACGCACTCTGATGCAAGCCAATATGAATACACAAACATATTTTCTCACAGCGCAGGAATGCTGCCCATGCAATAGTGAATAACTGTGTGTGTGTGTGGGGGGGTGATTTATAATTGGAATTTAGGTTTGCTGCTGTGTGTTTACTTATGGATATCGATACTTCTAACAATTAAATGTAGAATATCGATCAATATTTAATAAAACTACTTTAATAAATCTCTGTAATAAAATAATAGTTGAATAGTTGATAGTTGATGGAAATTGGAATTGTTCGATAACTTATCGATTTCTTGCGTTGCAGAATTACACACCTCTGCGATATACGGCCGCCAATGGACGGAACGACGGCACCGATTACCACCATGCCAAGCAGCTGCCCCTGGAATCATCGCCGCTGGCCTCAGCCTCATCCCCCTCGCCGGATGTGGCCACTGCTGTTGCTGTTGTGCCCCAGCTGGTTGCAGCTCAACAGCAGCAGCAGGGGCAGCTGCAACAGCAGGGTCAGGTGCAGGTGCAGGTGCAGCAGGGAGTTGCCAATGCCGTTGCCAATGGTCATGTGCCAAAGATGATCAATGCGCTGATGCCGCCCAAATTGATACGCAAACCAAGCATCGAGCGGGAGACGCCAACGCACTATTTACGCTGCAGTCCCGCCTTGGATTCCGGCGCTGGCAGCTCCCGTTCGGACAGTCCACATTCGCACAGCCATCAGCCGATGAGTGGCAGGACGAGCACTGGCCAATATTCACCGTCGCCGAGCAGTTTTAGTGATGCAACGCCGCCGGCGCCACCGCCACGCAATCCCCAGCTGGGCAGCTCGGCGACGCCACCGCCACCGCCGCCCACCAATCAGTCGATATTTAAGCGACGCTCACCGGCCCTGAATCGCCCAGCGGCAATTGCGCCCAGCTGCACCTCGCCGAGCATAGCACAAAATGGCAACAACAAGCAGCAGCAACAGCAGCAGCAGCAGCAACAACAGTTGCAACAACAACAGCAGCAGCAACTCAGCCAGCAGCAGCAGCTCAGCCAGCAGCTAAAGGCGCTCAGCATGTATCCGAGTGGTGCAGTGAGCGGTGCTGCTGTTGAGCCACCGCCACCCTATCTCATCAATACGGTGGTGGTGAGTGCAACATCTGGAGGAACAGCTGCAGCACCACCACCACCACCGCCCAGCTACACGGCTTCAATGCAATCGCGTCAATCGCCGACGCAATCGCAGCAATCCGATTACCGCAAGTCACCCAGCAGTGGCATCTACTCGGCCAACTCGGCCGGGTCACCCAGTCCCATTACGGTTAGCAGCAGTGGCACAGGCGTGGGCGTGGCCAGGCCTCAGCCACGCGTCTATCAGACACGCACTCAGCCACCCATCATTATGCAGAGCGTCAAGTCCACCCAGGTGCAGAAGCCCGTACTCCAAACAGCTGTTGCGCCCCAATCGCCCGTGAGTGCCTCGGCGAGTAATTCGCCGGTGCATGTGCTGGCTGCACCGCCATCCTATCCACAGAAGTCAGCGGCGGTGGTGCAGCAGCAACAGCAAGCGGCGGCAGCAGCCCAGCAACATGTGCCAGTTGTTGTCATTGCGGGAGCGGTGAAGCCACCGACGCCAACAACGCCGCCGCTGCTCAATGGTGGTGCTGGCAGTGGTGTTGGCAAAGTGGTCGGTTGCATGGAGCCACCGTCGTATGCGAAGAGCATGCAGGCCAAGGCGGCAACAACAACGCCACAGCCACAACAGCAACAGCAGCAGCAACAACAGCAGCAGCAGCAGTTGCAGCAGCAGCAGCAGTTGCAGCAGCAACAATTGCGAGCGCTGCAAGCACAGCAGCAGCAGCAACAGCAACAATTGCAACATCAGCAACAACTCCAGCAGCAGCAGCAACAACAACAGCAGCAACAACAAAAGGTAACTAATTTCTGCAGAAGCTGTAAAGAAGAGGAAGAACCATGAAGCTCCTGAACACTTCTCTTGCTCCTGCGCAGCACTAGCCAGGAAGAGCAGAGGGTGCTTAATCCCAGCTTAGGATACTCAACGGTCGACTGACAGGACATTGTAGACTAAGAAGTCGCCTATCTAAACTGGGTATTTTTGGCAGCGAACTAAATCGCGGAAGGGGGAATCCGTAGAGAATCATTGTGTGGAATACTTATCGGTCTCTTGAAATGACAGTCTAGACCAAGCTGAACTAGGTATAGTCAGCAGCGAACTCTTCCGATTTGATGATAATGGGAGAGAATGCTGAAAGCACACCATAGCAAATACCAGAAAGTATCTAAGGGAAAGAAATACGCAACCCGTCGAGCAATCGAGCAGGATTTAAGCTATCGAATCTGAAGGGCGCAGAATGAATAGCAATAATAATTTAAATGTGCTCAAAATGGAAAAAGTGTTCCTTTAAATTTATTCCTTATTCCACAACTCAACTCACACTTTTTATATATATTATTTTGTTTTTTTTTCAGTCACTGCCCGTTGGTGGCAGCAATGGGAATGCGAATCGGCAGCTGCCACCGCCGCCGCCGTATCAGAGTGCGCGCGTCACCACGCCCGAGTTGTCCATCAGCAACAATGGCAACAGCATCATCAGCAATATGAGCAACAATAACAACAACAACAGCAACCTGCAATCTGAACTCAAACAACAACCCGCAAGCATCAACAACAACATACAAATCAGCAACAGCAATTTGGCGACAACGCCACCAATTCCACCAGCCAAATACAGCGGAATTGGCATGGGCGGTGGCAACAGTTCAAGTGGCAGCAATGGTTCCACGACAAATGCAACAGCTGCTGCTGCTGCTGCTGCCGCAGCTGCAGTCGCTTGCAAAAAGATCAAACACGCCTCGCCCATACCGGAGCGCAAGAAGATATCCAAGGAGAAGGAGGAGGAGCGCAAAGAGTTTCGAATACGACAATATTCACCGCAAGCCTTCAAGTTCTTTATGGAGCAGCACATTGAGAACGTTATCAAATCCTATCGTCAGCGCACCTTCCGCAAGAATCAGCTCGAAAAGGAGATGTTGAAAGTGGGTCTCTCGGATGAGACACAAATCGAGATGCGTAAAATGCTCAACCAGAAGGAGTCCAATTATATTCGGCTCAAGCGCGCCAAAATGGACAAGAGCATGTTTGTCAAAATCAAACCGATCGGTGTTGGTGCCTTTGGTGAGGTGACCCTGGTCCGCAAAATAGACACCTCGAATCATTTGTATGCGATGAAGACGCTCCGCAAGGCAGACGTCCTCAAGCGCAATCAGGTGGCTCATGTGAAAGCCGAACGTGATATTCTGGCCGAGGCCGACAACAATTGGGTTGTCAAGCTCTACTATAGTTTTCAGGATAAGGATAATTTATATTTCGTCATGGACTACATACCAGGTATCACTCAATATATATATATATATATATATATATGTATACAAAATTGTATAATAATCATTCTTATTTTACAGGCGGCGATCTGATGTCGCTGCTGATCAAGCTGGGCATCTTTGAGGAACCGCTCGCCCGTTTCTACATTGCGGAGGTCACCTGCGCCGTCGACAGTGTCCACAAAATGGGCTTTATTCACAGGTGCGATGACTGCCCCCCAAACACCATTTAGAATTTATGTTGGAGCTGATTTTAGCTGATATCACATAGATAATAATATAATCTATTTATAAATAGTAGTTGAGAACTAACATAATCTTTAGATATGGCAGAGCTGACTTTTCGCTTGATCTTTGATCTTAAGTAGTAGCTATAAGATGTGGTAGTTATAAGATAAGACTTTGTCTGTGCTTAGAGCAACCATTTATTTAGTTTAGAAGTTGTGCAAAGTTGTTGCATCTTTGACTACAAAAAGTATATATGTTCTCGATCAATCTCGATACGATTATCCCATGGCCGTCTACCTGCCATGGACCCGTCGATCTCAGATACCTTGAGAACTGCGTACCTTGGAAATATTCGTAATATAAGTTCCGATTTAACATAGTTTATTAAATTTGATCGAAAACTGCAAATATCGATGTAAATCGATTTCTGATAATTATGCAATTATACAGATAAAGGCTTTCCATTGATATATATTTTGTATAGCCAGATACATTATTGATTAGCTGCAATAATTTCAGTAAGATCCAATAAGAAAAAGTCTACAATGTATTCAACAACTGGGTGCAGAGTATCTAATCTAGACGAGACTTTTTAATTTGTTTTCTTATCTAAAACCTTTCTCTAACAATCTGTTTATCAATCGTCTCTTTCCATCGGCTATCTAAATATATTTAATACCTTTATACAACATACATATACCAGTCATAATATCGTATATATCACATAATATATAGAAAAATTGGAGTTTGCACTTGGAAAAATACAAAAATATGTTTGACTATTGTTAAAAGTGTTAACTGCCTATGAGAAAAGTTAGTTCTCTTCTATCATCTAGCTAGAGCTATAAATTTGAATACTAATTGTGTGTTATTATATATATATATATTTATTGCTTAGATAGACTTTAAATTTGAATATCAACATTATTCTATGCAGGGACATCAAGCCTGACAACATACTCATTGACCGGGACGGACACATAAAGCTGACCGATTTTGGATTATGCACCGGCTTCAGATGGACGCACAACTCCAAATACTATCAAGAGAATGGTGAGTCCTCAACACGTATCTAACTGCGACTTGAGATTAACCCATTCTATTTGCTAGGCAATCACTCGAGGCAGGATTCCATGGAGCCGTGGGAGGATAATTCGGAGAATGGTCCAAAGCCAACAGTGCTGGAAAGGTGATTCAAATCCATAAGCCACAATCTGCCTAAATATTATTTTCGCTAATGTTATTTGTACTCGCTTTGATTAGGCGTCGCATGCGGGATCATCAAAGAGTGCTGGCGCATTCGCTGGTCGGCACACCCAACTATATAGCGCCCGAGGTGCTCGAGAGGAGCGGATATACGCAGTTGTGCGATTACTGGAGTGTTGGCGTCATTCTCTACGAGATGCTGGTGGGTCAGCCCCCATTCCTGGCCAACAGTCCCATGGAGACACAGCAAAAGGTATCACTTTGAGTTACAGTTTGTGAAAAATGAAATCGAAGATTTGAGTAAAGATTTTACAGCTAAACTTAAAATTAAGCTGCCTTAAACGGATTAGTTTTGAGATAAAATAAACAATTTAATTATATTGAAGTGTATCAATATCTAAAGTATGTTTTCAAATGCAGGTCATAAACTGGGAGAAGACGTTGCATATACCGCCGCAGGCGCAGCTGTCCATGGAGGCAATGGATCTCATCCGGCGGCTGTGCGCCTCTGCCGACAAGCGGCTGGGGAAGAGTGTCGATGAGGTCAAGGGTCATGAGTTCTTCAAGGGCATCGATTTTGCGGATATGCGCAAACAGAAGGCGCCATATATACCGGAAATTAAACATCCAACGGACACATCCAATTTTGATCCGGTGGATCCGGATAAATTGCGCTCGAACGACTCGAATTTGAGCAGCGGCGATGATATCGATCTCAATGATCGACAATTCCATGGATTTTTCGAATTTACCTTTAGACGATTCTTCGATGACAGACAACAGCCGGACATGACCGATGATCAGGCGCCGGTCTATGTCTGAGCTGACAAAATACCACATATATATATATATATATATATATATATAATAATTTGCATGTGTTAGTCAAATAGTCACAAAACAACAACAACAGCAAAAGACAACAAAATAACGTTAACAGCGAGCCAACAGCGTGCAAACAGCGCCTTAACAGCGGCACCTCTGTTAAGTCTAAGCCTTAATTCTTGTAATGCAAATATTCAAAAAATTTGTGTTTTTAGTTGAATTTGTTTCCACAAAGCAAAAAAAAAAACTTGAGGCACTGTTTTCATTTTTGTATTTTATTTTTTGTTGTTTTTTTCTTTTTTGTTCTTGTATATCTTAGCTGTTATTGAAAGTGACACACACGACGGAACAATATATATATATATATATATATATACATATTTATAACAAAAATAAAAAACAATTATATACGGTTGATTAGCAAAAGGGACTATATATTCATAAATACATACATATATATGCTTGATTGCATGAACTGAATAAATTTAAATGAATTGAGTCATAACTTTTGATTTTTTGTAAACTAAAGATCTTGTATACAAACAAAAGCAGTTTATATATTTTACAAAATAGTTATGTACGTTATTATGATGAACGATGGCAATGGAATGAATATCTGTATCTATATATACCTATATACATATTTAAATTTATATATAGACTTGGAGAAAGCAATTGAACCAATTTCCTGGTGCTCAAATCAAAAATAAAAGCTATACCTACACATACTATGTGCCTTGACAAAAAAAATAAAAAGATAGAAGATTGCAAAAGATGCGAATTTAAACTAAAACTAGACAAAAAGAAAAAATGAAAAACTTTCACTGGACCAATTTTTACAATGTTATCGCCGTTGGCAACTATTTCAGCAGGCTGATTAGTTTCTGGCCATTGGGCGAGACTTGAAACTTTAGCTTGACAAAAACAAAAAAACGATTCAATTTGTGCGATTGATCAATCAAATCAATCAAATGATCAGCGCGCAGAGCATCGCACCAAGTTAGCGATATAAGCGGGTCTTATAAGCCTAATCTATACAATAACTCTTATAATCTTATGAATGAATTCTATATATCACGCCTATTATCAGTGCTCGTTCTACAATCAAAAACCCCTTCCCACCATCCCAAAAAAAAAAATGAAAGAACAAACTAAAATGTATCTATCGTATAGATTCTATACAAACTATATACATATACACACACACACACACACATATATATATATATATATATATTCAATTAATCTAGCTGCATATATAGCAATGTTAGAGCAACTTGTTGAATGCCAAATGAAATTGTTTTTATCTAATGTTCAACAGTAAAAATGATATAAGAAAATATACATAAATCAAATCAAACAAACAACAAAAATCTATATCTATACATATACATATACATATACATATACATATACATATACATATACAATTATACATATATTATATATTATATAAACGAGAATTGTAAAAGAAATTTAATTGATAGTTTTTACATATATGCAATACATTATTTTTAGCGCTAAGATGTTTTTTAGTTTATAATTCGCTAACAATAATTTAGTGTAATTTTCATGTCTAAGCAAAAAGTACATAAACACATTTTTTGTTTTTTTTTTTATTGTAAGTTCTCGTTGGTAATGCGATCTGTTTCGATATATACTTACTATATATAGTAATACTTACCTTTGTTTCATTAGCCCGAGTTTGCTTTCAATGCGAGAGGAACAACAGCTTAATCGAAAAATTAAACAACAAAAATCACAACAAAAAAAACAAACAAAAAACAAAAATAACACTGCGCGTGCCTTGGCCAATTAATTTACAATAACACACATCAATAAATGGAAAGCAAAATATGTAAAAAATCTTAAAACCCATGTCTATTGTATCTTGGATTGGAAAGTGCACATTATTTAGTGGGGATTTCTGGACTTAACATTTTTTATATACACTTTCAGAGAATTTAAAAGGAAAGCAGTTTCATCAAAATCCTCAAAAGAAGTCCGGGTTTTTGGGGATCAGCTCACTTTTGATAGAGGTATGTCACTGGAAAGTTTTGTTCAATTGCCACTGCTTTTGTTTTGGAATCAAATCTTATTGCTTTTCTAATTTTAAATGTAGTATTAATCTACGGGTCAAGTCATGAACAAAAAAACGCTGAATTGTGAAAATTCTAATCGCTAAACATTCGATAATTTTGAACATTTCCCACTGCTATTTTTTGGATTGAATCTTAACATTAGTTTTTACCTGGAACACCATTACTAAGTACCATTCTAGAGGACAATGGATGTTCAAAAAGCCTTTGTTTTCACTGTCCCCGAGTGGACTATAGCCGAAAAGGCCTGGTTATTGAAAATTGGTTTAGTGTTGATTGAATTATTGTATTATAATATCTTGAACGCTTCTCAAGTCAGTATCTGAGAGCTGCCACGTGTCACACATTGTTAGTTTATCATTTTGGAAATCTCATCTAAAGTTAAATCTATTTTTTCCAACTTGTTTCTTGAAGTCTACATTCTTCAATTCGATAGAAACCTTCCTCAAATCACACCTAGAGAAAATAAGTTTATATTTTCGATCAGGAGATGATCAGCTCTAAATCACAGCCATCCTCAGTTCTTCTATGTCCAATTTTGTATATTCTCTCAACTAAAAAATCTTTCCCCTTTTAAATAACAAAACAATGTTTTAAATTTTAATAATTTGTTTTTTTTTTTGTTGTTTTTTATTTTCACATTGTAAATTTAATAATTATAATAATTTTGTAAATGTATCAAGACAAAAAATGTTTTATCCGTTTTTTGTTTTTTTTTTTTGTTTTTGTTTTGCTTTTGCTTACTTTTGATTAAAATACATTTATGCGTAATATTTGAAATATAAGTTATTTAAATTGTTGTTTATTTCTCAAAGTGTACTTGTATATAGCAATTAACATTTTTGATGCCCCGTCTCAATAACTAAAAAAAAACATTGAAGATTCTTGTTTGTCGAACATAAAACAGAAAGAAAAATAATAATAATACAAGCACATACACTGCACGAAAATCAACAGCTGTATGCGTATAAATTTCTCTCGCTTTTGTTTATATATATATACACACATATATATATATATATATATATATATCGATTTATGTACATAAAAACTTTGGCGAACAACTTTAACAGAGGATAGTGAAAAAGAGCTTGTGGATTGCAGGGGAGGGTAACTTAAAAGGGACGCACATCATGCACCTTAATTAGGCTTAATTTAAATAACTAACAAGTGTTTAAGTGTAAATGTGTATGTGTGTGTGTGTGTGTATCTCATATAAGGCCCTAGAGTGCAAATATTATCGCCGGCATTTCTCCAACTCCATCACAATTCAAATATTTGCGCTTAAATATAATTATTTGTTAGTTGTTGTGTTTGTTTTGTTTTTGTTGTTGTTGTAAGTTAACATTTATAAAGACGTTTAACTAGTCTAATTTATCAATTATAGTATAATTTATGCTAAACGAGTGCTGTCTCTATTTTTTACTTGAAACAATTACAGTTTGGCGCGTTTCTTTTTTTCCTTTTTCTTTTTGGATTCTCTAGCTTTTTTTCTTGCGAAATAATTTACAAAATATACATACACATATATATATCATATATATATATATATATATCGAGTTTTTGGGTTTCTGTTTTAAGAATACAAATATAAAAATTAATTAAGTAATAAATGCATTTTTTTTAGTTTTTCTTTTTTTTTTTGTTTGATTTCTCTTTTTGGAAAAGCAAAAGAAAATTTAATTTGAAATAAAATTTAGATTTAGATTTAGGTTTTTGTGAGTTTGTGTTTAACAATAATAAACATTAAACATAAATTTTCGTTGTTCTGGAAACCTTTTACTTTGTGTGTTAAGCTTTTATAATTGTTTCATTTTTCTTTTTGTATTTTATTGTTGTTTTTATGGCTATGCGAGTAAATTATGTGAATTGAATTTGAATGGAGCAAAAGTTTGGGAAAGCATTCTAATTTATTTAGAAAATTTATTGTCCTTGTAAACATTTTCAATAGTTAATGTTAATAGTTGTTGTGTTGTTTGATTTTCTTATTTATTTATTTTTTTTTGGTTTTAAGAGGAGGTTTTTTTTACATCAATACGCACATTGAAATTTGCTAATAATTTTCTTTAGAGACTTTTCCAAAATTGTTTTTTGTTTTTGTTTTGCTTTACATGCTAAATTTAAATATTTATGTTTTGGTTTTGCTTCTTTAACTGTTTTTCACACTTAAAACTAGAATTGGTTTTTTTTTCTTGCTTGTAAGTAATTAGTTAATTAATTGTTAAATAATGTTTAATAAGGCCAAATTAAGTTTTCTGTTTTGCGCTTTAGCTTTATGTTGTTTATATTATTTTAATAATTAATATTTAATTTTAATTTCTTGACGATTTTTTTTGGTTGTTTTTTGTATTTTTGTTTTTAGTGCATAAGCATTACATTTATAAAACATTTGTGTTTGTTTTTGTGGTGTTTTTGTTGTTTTCGCTCGAAGTCGAAGCGGAAGGCTTAAATGCATTTTGAGGGCACCTTCTGCTTGGGCAACTCCAGCTAAATGGAATGATCGTATAGGTGTCTCGTTCGATTCGATTATTATTATATAGTATTTTAGCTTATGTAACTTGTAACTTTCATACAAAATTAATCAAAACAAAAAAGAAATCGAAGAAAATCGGTTATTTTCGAGTAATTTCTCTTGTTTGAAACGCGCAGCAAGCGGTGGGTTTTCATTTAACATAAGTTTTACATTTTTCTTTTTTGTTTTGCTTTTTCTTTTTCTTTTTTTGTTTTTTTTTGGCATTTAATTTATTAAGTTGGCTTCTTTTGTTTTTTTTTTTTGGTATTTGTATTTGTGGCTTTAATACACTTGGCTGATGTTTAATACTTTTGCGAGAGAGAGAGAGAGAAAAGGAGATAGAGAGAGAGAGACAGTAAGAGAGAGAGAGAGAGAGAGAGAGAGCATCTAGCTCGGCATTATTCGAAATTGTTTGTTTTTAAATTAAATACGATATTGTCAAGTTAACGTTTGCTGGCTGGCTGTTGGTCCAAAAAGAAAAATGTTGAGTTTTCTCTTCATTTTCTAGTTTTAAGCTTGAATTGAGACATTTATTCCGCAAATAAACCAAACTAATTAAATGTGTTCTAATATATAATAATAATAATAATAACAAGAGTTAGTAGAATATTAAAGACGTTTGTCGCTCCACTCGTGAAGAGCCCAAAGCTTTTCTTTGAGTATTTCGCAGCACTTGGTACTGGGATTTGTAGCACTTACAAAACAAACTAAAACTAAAACCTAAACCAAACCGAATGTGTATAAAATATATTACTAAATACATATATATATATATATATATATAGATGCATATATAAAGAAATAAAAACGATTTCAACTCATTTTTTAGAAAAAAAGAATACTACAAAACATTCGTAAATAAAAATAAAATAAATTCGCTCAAACGAAAGGTTTTTCTTTGCTCATTTCTTGACACGCTTGGAAAAATATAAATTGCTATAAAAAATATGCCAGTTTTGCTTTCTTCTTTTGTTCTTAAACATTTTTTTGTTGCTTGTTTTGTGTACCTGCACAATTTGAGATTTTTGCGTCTGTTTTTTGTTTTTGTTTCTTGTTTTTGGTTTTCTTAAGTACAGCATTTAAGTGCACCGTTAGCGTTAGCGTTAGTTCACTGTAGCTAGTTTAGACTTATGTTAGTTGTTTGGCTCGCATACATTTTGGCATTGAAGAAATTGAAGGACGGTGGATGCGGATGCGAATGCGAATGCGAATGTGGATGCGGATGCGGGTGTGGATGCGGATGCGGATGTGGTGGTGCCATCATTGCTGCATGATGATGCAGCGGACTGGCAAAGAAACCAGGCGGCGCTGCAGCGGACAGCAGAGGAGGTGGTGCACCAACTGCAACTGCTCCTGTTGCTGGTTGTGGCTGTTGTTGTTGTTGTTGTTGTATGGTTTGCTTAGGCACTGTACTATTGCTGTGTGGTGGCGGCAACATATTGCTGCTGCTGCTGCTGCTGCTGGCACCAGCAACTGACGTTGGCCAGCAGGGCAAACGTTGCTGGAAGCGTTGCTGCTGCTGCTGCTGCTGCTGCTGCTGGTGCTGCTGGTGCTGCTGAAATGCCGCCATCGCAGCCAACTGATGTGGATAACTATTGTTACTGTTGCTGGGGTGGTTGTTGTGATTGCTGTTGTGATTGTGGTTGCTGCTGTTGGCTCTGGCCTGGCTGGCTGCGCGACGCTGAGCACGTTGGGTGTGCGGCGTCGGGGCGACACTGGCTACGCAGGTGGGCGGCACTGAGGCGTCGCTTACCTATTCCCTGTACGGCTTGCAGTAGGAGTAGCGGTGGTTCATGTGCTGGCTGTAGCTCCCCGAGTGCGAGAACCGCTTCAGGCACTTGGAACACTGAAACGGCTTCTCGCCGGAATGCAATCGCTTGTGCTCCGTCAAGTGGTGCTTGTGCTTGAACGCCTTTGGGCAGTCCATGCACTGATACGGTCGCTGACCTGCCAATCACAGAGAATTCCAATGAGAATTGAGAATCGAGAATTGCTTAGAAGGAAGTTCACAAATAAAAAATAAAATACTAATTCAGCTGCACAAAATTCAACTTGCATTGCTGCATTTACATTTATATTATTCAATTATTTATATATATTTTTATTGTTTGATATCCATCAAAAAGTGAACCGATTTCGGATCAGACATTTATTTCATTTATCCTATCAATAATAATATTAATAAGCTGCTGCTTAAGACTATGAATAAGCGTTCATAATTTGTGAATTAATACAAAACTATTTTGATTATTATTCGGCTTCAATAATTGTTCCATTTTGGATTGTTGCTAAATTTGTCTATTCAAATTCTGAATTCATTCTGAATTTTGAATATTTTATAAAATATATTTCTAGTTTCAATTCACAATTATTTATCTGATTATAAGATTATTTTCTTTCTCTTTACTTCCTAAGAGAGCGAGAGAGAGAGAGGGAGAGAGAGAGAGAGAGAGAGAGAGAGAGAGATGGAATTTTGAGCCGTATGATTTTTTTGTTTGGGGAATCTTTCTAATTTAAGTAAATTTATACTTTAAATATTATAGCTTGGTCTGCCAAGCTTACACTCGTCCCAAATAATAGTTAATGGTCACAAAATGAAATGAAAACGCTCTTAAAAAATGGTAAAGTTTTTTCAAATTAAATTATAAGAATATATGAAACAATATAAAATGTGTGTGGAGTCTAAAAATACTAAAGAATTCTTCTAATTCACCTGGAAATTCGGCATAGTTTTTCCTTCGAAATTTTAGAAAACTTCCCACTGAAATTTTGAAAATCAATCCGTGGTTTTTTGAAAGCCAAAAGTAAAGCATCAGTTTTCGAAAATGACATTCTGATTAATAAGTTGCCTAATCATTTACTAAAATTAAAGTGCCTTAGTTTCTCATCTCTCATTTCTCCTTCCCTTTTCCCTTCCCGGTTCATGTGCTGCTGCAGCGCTTACTTACCGGAATGCTCGTATTTGTGCCTGGCCAAGGAGCTCTGCTTGGCGAACGCCTTGTCGCACTGATCACACACAAAGGGCAGATCGGGGTCCCCGGCATGGCCATGAGTCTCGGCCTTGGCACGCCGCGGCTTCGGCGCCAGCAGACCACCCGTGGCCAGGACATAGTCGTCCTCGTGGGAGATGCGCGAGTCGTCGTCGCGCCACGAACGCTTCTCGGAGCCACCCGGACTGAGGCTGGTGCCGCGATGGTAATCCGGCAGTTTAATACTGTTCATCAGTGGATTGGGTGCATATTCACCGCCCGGACGCATCTGGAAGAGCGCCTCCATGGGCAGGCGGGCCATCATGGGGAAGGGCGGCAGGCCGGCAAAGGGTGCGCCACGCTGTGCCCCCAAAGGGGGCGTGGCACTGTGCAAGGGGCCCGCCGTCGGTGAGGGTGGGGCAAAGTAGAGAGTGGCCGCCGCCGCCGCCGCGAGAGATGCCGGCGACATGGCAGACGCCGTCGAGCTGGACAACTGGCGGCGACTCAGATTGATGGCCATGCTGGCCTCGCTGTAATCCGGGGGCAACTGCAGCTGCGACTGAGGCGGCGTTGCATCCCGCTTCAGCGACAAATCCAGCGGCTGATCCTCGCCACGTGTCGGAGGCAGTGCAGCAGAGCTGGCAAGCAATGCTGCCTCAGTGTTGCCAGCCCCGCCACCTGTATAGCTCTGCAGCTTGCGTTCCCGCGAGCGATTGTTTTGGAACCACACCTGGACAACCCTCGCATCCAGCTGGAGATGCGCTGCAATCCGGCGGAACTCGTCGCGACTTGGTCGCGGATTGTGGGCATAGTGCTGCTTGAGCTGCTGCTGCTGCTCCTCGTTGATGGCGGTGCGTACCCGCACCTTGCGCTCATTGCTATCACTGCTGCCGGCGGCGTAGTCCGCGTGGCGTGGCTCCTCCAGCAGCTCCTCCACATCCTCGTCGTCATCGAAGTCGGAAACGGAGCGAGGAGTTTGCTGCTGCTGCTGCAGTTGCTGCTGCTGTTGCTGTTGTTGATAGTGTTGCTGTTGCTGTTGCAGCTCCTGCTTGATCAGGCCACAGAGCACTTTCTCGTGCTGCACCAGCTCGGTGGGATGATTGAATTGTTTGGCACAGCGACTGCAGCGCAGTTCCGTGCTTGATTGGGGGGAGGATTGCTGCTGCTGCTGCTCCTGTTCCTGCTGTTCCTTCTCCAGATCCATCTGCATGTCCAGCTCCATTTGCTCCTCCTGCTCCTGTTCCTGTTCTTGTTCCCGCTCCTGCTTGATGGCTGTGAGTGCTTCGACGGGCTGTGGCGTTGTCTCCCGACTCATCTCCATTTTGACAGCTGTCCTCGTTTCTGCTGCTGCTGCTGCTGCTGCGATGTTTAGGTGCTCTGCATCCTGTTCCAGATCCATGACCAGCTTGGGCTCCTCTGCATAATCATCCTGTTTGCTGGGCAGCAATTGCAACTGCTCCCGCTTCCGCTCCTGCTCGAACTGCGCCTGCTGCTGCTGCTGCTCGTGCTCTCTTTGCAGCTGCTGCTCCCTTTCCTGCTCCTGCTCCTGCTCCCTTTCCAACTCCTGCTCCCGCTCCCGCTCCCGCTCCTGCTCCCTCTTCAGCTCCTGCTGCTCTCTGTGCTGCTCCTCCTGCTCCCTCTGCTGCTGCTGCTGCTGTTGTCCAGCCGCTGTTAGCTCCAGCAATCTCTGTATGCTGTAGGGATGCATGCGTGGATCCAAAGCAGCCGCCATAAAAGCATTGGGAAATGCCAACAGAGCCGCATTCATTGCGCTATAATTGGAATAAAAGGGAGGAGGAGGAGGAGCAGCTGCAGCTGCAGCACCACCAGCAACTCCAACTCCAACTCCGACTCCGACTGGTGATGACTGTGAATCCCCAGCAAAATAATTCATGGGCAGATTTGGGAGAACTGGTTCCACCAACTGTTTGCAGGCCGAACGCTTCACCGGAGGCAGTTGCTCGGCATTCTTGTCCAGCGTTTTCAGCAGCTGGCGATTGTTATTGAGTTTGAGGCACATGCTGATGCACTTCTTGGAGGTCATGTGCGAGGAGAAGCTGCCCGAGTGCGAGAACCGCTTGCCGCAGTTGTCGCAGCTGAAGGGCTTCTCGCCGGAATGGATGCGCACGTGCTCCTTCAGGTGGTGCTTGAACTTGAACGCCTTCTCGCATTGATTGCACTTAAACTTGCGCAGCAGCGCGGACTCATCGTGGCTAATCATGTGCCGCTGCAGGCGATACACATTCGCGAATGTCTTGTGGCAGATTTTGCAGGTCTGCAAAGAGAGCAACAAATGCGATTAACTATTAATGTGTGCTAAATATGGATTAGTATGCATTAAATAGACCTATTTAAGTGCCCTTCATAGTATTGTTCCCTGTATTCTGCTTGTGAGAGAGCGAACAGAAATAGTGGGAATTGCTCTGTGCTTGACCCAGCGAGGGAGATAAATTTACTTAAAATATTCAAATTTAAATTATTATTATTATTATTTAAAATAATTGATATTAATTTGTTATTAAAAAGAAAATATATATTCCACAAAAACTGAGTTGTTTAATTAACTGCAATGAATAAAGAGCATTATGGAACTATCCCTCAAATAGTGGGAAAACATGCAAAGCTGCAACTGATCTGCGCGAATATGTATAATATTTAATGACAATATTAAATGTATCTTAAATTGTTTAAAATGTTTTGCAAATTATTGTTCAACTGTCTATGAGCATTCTTCCCGGTATTCTGCTAGTGAGTGAGCGAAAAAAGAATAGCGGGAATTAATCAAATCTGCAAGTGCCCAGCAGCGAATTAGTGAATGACCCTGCATCGCCTACAAAAGTATAGAATACGAATCGAATTCGTAATGGGTTCTTCCCGCTGCTGGCTGCTGTGTTTCATTCAAGGAGATTAAGCAAAATATATAGTTGAGTTGCCGATTAAAATTATAAAATACAAATAAACGAGCGATGCACAAGCAACTGTTTACCAGTGTAATTAACTGTATTCTCATAAATATTTATAAAAATGAAATTATAAATATTTTCACTTCACATTTCTTCGATCGGAGATAAAAATTCGCCAACCGCTAATCTTAACTGTACTTGACGTCTCGCTCACACTTGCGTCTGCGTCAAACGTTTTACCTTGTTTAAAACGACAACTGTCAATAGCACACCAGCAGCTGACATTGTCGTTGTTGTTGTTGTTGTTGTGGTTCTTCTTCTTCTGCTATTTTATTGTGCGCTTTTTTGTGCGTTTGAGCAACGCACATTGTGCAAAACACACACACACACATACACGCACACACGCATGCATCGACGACGCTCAGGTAATAAAAGTTGTTTAAAACTACAACAAAAAATGCTGCATGTATTTATTTGTTTTCCCGACTTGTTTGAAATTAAACGGATTTTTAATTTCTTTCAAAAGGCGCACAAAGCAAAACCGCAAACCAAAAAATGCTGCTAATAACTTGTATGCGTGTGTGTATATTTTTTTGTGTTTGGAATTAAAACTTTATTTTGCCTGATTAAAAAACCTTATTTTTATAAAAAGCAAAGCGCACGAAATAATAATTGAAACAAAACACGGGCAACAAGTGAAGCAAAGTGCAAAAAGGATAGTGGCAATTATGAGTGACATAGCAATCAGCTTTCAGTTGTAATAACTAACTAACGCAAATCAAAGCAAAGCAATAAAAAGTGCAGAATGATGAAAAATAAGTGAAAAATGAAAAAAAAAACTTCAATCATCGGAAATATTGCGACAAAGCGCCAATAAGAAATCGAAACATAAACAACAACAAACGTCGGCAAGTGAAGAAATAAACAAAAGCGAGAAGACGTGAAAAAATAGAATTAAAACCTAAGACAAATCAAGTCGAAAACGAGAATTGTTTCAACAGCTGATGCTAATCAACGGAAAGCTGAATGCGTTTGTTTGTCTTTGCATTTTGTTTGGCAACAAATTGAACGCATCAAATGCAACTTTGTTGTTGCTGTTGCTCCGAAAAAAGGTGTGCAATGAAAGCAAAGCAAAATTGAAAAGTCCAAAAGTGATTGACGGGCTGATTCCACTTAGCCAGCGTGCTGAAAGATTTGCGCCACTTTCACTTTGGCCCCTCCCAACAGATGGCAACACGTGTTGTTCCCCCCGCCTCTCCCTCAGCTGTGGTTTCTGTTTACCGTTGCAGAGCCATTGAACTTTTAACGATGCATTTTGCAGCTCACCTCAACATATTTGTTTGCTTTTTATAAATAAATGAATAAAAATTGCGATTGATTGTTATAGCTGTAAAAGTTCATGGCATTATCAGCGATCAATTTTTAATGTGTTTTGTGTCTGTGTGCGCATACTTTAAACAGTCACTGTCACTGTTATTCTCCGTACTGCTCACACTCTCTTTTGTATAGAGTATTAAATTGACTTCTCTCTACCTCTCTCTCTATCTATCGCTGGGTCAGCGGCTTTGCATGAATTTCAATTAAAGGCGCTTTTTAAGTGTGACCAGTTATTAGTCACACACAAAACCAATTTATGCTCATCACAAAATGAGATCACAATAAAAGCAGACGAGCAGAAAAAAATTATACAGCCTAATTAGTTTTTACATTAACTGTGTTTATTTGTATAGCAAGTGGTGAAGAAAATAAGAATAATAATACAAAAAATACACGCCCCATAATTACGGTCTAATTTGTTTATTTAACTCACAAGGAAAAAACACAACAATATTGGGAAAATTGATTTGTTTTGTTTTCATGAAAAAACTTTCAAACTACAATTTGATGGATGTATTTTTTTATCGCCGGCTGGCAACGGCTGATGGCGCAGCGGAAGAGCTGGCAACATAAATTTCCGTTTCCGCTGCTTATTAGTGGGGGCGGGGTGAGGGAGAGTGGGCTTGTTGTTTTACCTGTCGTTGGCGTCACGGCAGCCATTTGCATCTGCAAGTGCGAGCGAGCAGGCAGGCGCCGCACAAAACGAACGAGTTTCGACATGCACGAACAACTTAACATGGCTACGATTACAGTTATGGCTCGCTACCTGTTGCGCTCACACAAAGCAAATCACGTTATCGCTGTGAAGTTACGCGCTCTCGCTCTCACTCACTATCGCGCTGTGTGTGTGCGTGTTTGTTCACCTCTGCGCTTAAGCACATTTGTGGACATTATTAACATGCTCTGTTATTGTTGTTGTTGTTGTCGCTGCTGTTATTGTTATCAATTAAATGTAAACCAAAATGGCAGCCACACACAAAAGGTAAATCTACAGTGTAATTTTTTTTGTTGCTGTTGTTGCATGCGTCAGCGAGAGATTCTTATGCATTTTTATTTTTATTATTTGTGTTCATCATGCGGCTGCTGCTGCGAGCGGAAATGCCAATTGAAGCTACCTTTCGTTAATAGTTGGAACTGCTCTCTCTCTCTCTCTCTCTCTCTGTCTGTCTGGTGACTCAAGTGCTTACAACAGGAAATTGATTTATTTCCATTATTTCCATTATTCCACGAAAATACTTATTGCTGGGTGCGTTTCAACCTTTGCCCTTGTTTGCGATAAGCTTCGCACACGTGCGTCTATTTAACTCGCTTACTCTGCCAAGAGTGTATGGTCTGCAGACAAAAGCTGCTTGTGATCAACACTGGCTTTATAAAAGTCTGTCTCATTTTTAAAGAGAGGATTGTTGGCATACAAAAGCTGCTTGTGATCAACACATACTTTGAAAAATGGTCTAATTAATAAAATTTCAACAGAATTCCACGCCTCGTGAAACCAATTAAGAGCAGCGTTTGTGTGTGTGTACCTTAACAACAAATTTTGAGTTTACAATGATGTCACTGAAAACACAAATAAACAACTCACACACACACACATCTATATATATATATATGTTTATATATAGAGCCGTTGCTGCTTATCGCTAGTTGTCTGCTTATCAAGCCAAAAAGGAAAAAAAAGCCATTTCGTGTAAAAACAGCCAAAACACAGCGGAGACCACACAACAGCTTCAAAGCATAAATCAAGCTAAACGAAACTGACAACCGAAAGGCGAAGAGTTCGTGTGCGAGCGAGAGAGAGAGAGAGAGAGGGATAGAGCGTCCAGCAGCATTCAAAGTCCGGCAACGCTAATTGCAGGCGACAAGAAGCCTTTTGCTATAATTATGCACCAAATTCGAAGTGGGTGGGCGCCAATTCAAAAAAGAGAGACAGAGACAGCGATAGTTGAGGCAAGCAAAATGCAAATAGAGAATTTAAGTAAAAATAAAAATTAAAATAAGACTTGGGTAGCCAACCGATGCCACTAATTTGTGAAAGTATTTCACGAACGCCTTTATGCATTGAGTGACATGAGAATTTGGCCATAATAGCGCACATAATTGGCTCTAAAGCAAACCCAACAACAACAACAAGCTTTCAAATTTGACATGCTTGACAAAAAAAAGCAAAAACAAAATCAAAAGCATTGTTGGCCTTTCAAGATAGAATTTTGACAAAATGCCACCGTCAGCATGGAAATATATATATATATATATATAGTATATAGAAACTGTAGCATAGTAATATATAGAAGAACGCACCTGTCGCCTTTTGGCAACGCCTAAATAAAAATAACAACAAGCGACATGCTCAATTTGTCATACCCTTCCAAAAAAGGGGGAGTTTTTTGTTCTCATCAGCTATGTATTTAATTGTAACCAGAATGATAAATGCAGGCGATATATTTATGTCCATCTTGAAAAAACTCTGGACTTAAAAGTCAATATTTATGACAGAACTGGATAACTATAATGCATTCATATTATATTTCAATTTACGAAGCTAATTCAGCTAAAAATAAATATCAAATCAAATCAAAGTAGTATTAGAAGTATAATCATAGAAATAATCGCTCAAAAGTTGACTTCTTGTTTGAAAAACTTTCCTATTTACAAAACCAACTCAACAAAAACTATCTTATTATGAATAATATTAAGTTTCCTTGAATTTTTTATAAATTTATAGACTCTCTGATCTGAAAGAGTATCCAAATTTGTGCTTGCCTCAATTAGCTGTTGTTTCTTGTTATTCTTTCTATGTTTCTCTTTTTGTTTTGAGGTCAGTCTAAACAAGAAATTGGTTTGCAAGCAAAAAGATACAACAAAAATAAAATAAATATAAAAATTATTAACGACGCCACAAAAAAAAATTGTTCAAAAAAAAGAATACAACAAATGTCTAACTGCTTTATAGCAACTGCGACCCAATTTTCTGGGTTTGTGCTTATCTCTGCGGCAGCTGCTATAAACAACAAGAACAACATTTCTATATAGTTTGTATTATATATTATATTTAGCATATAGATGCTTTATAAGGCTGCTGTCTGATTAGAGCAATGAATGAATTTCTAGCATTGACGTACCTTAAAAAAAGAAGCAACAAAATAAAAAAAACAACAGCAGAGCATAATAAAGAATATATACTTAATGAGATAGTGAATAATTGTCGTAGGATTATTATTAAATCGGAGCACGTTGTGCACGCTTTCGAGTTCAGTTCGTTATGGGTTGGTTTTGGGTTATCGTTATCGAAAGTGGTTTGTGCCTGCCTAGGTATTATAAACAGGGTTTCTTGAACTCTGATTGCTCTGATTAGAGGCAACAGACTTATTCTATATAGGTACGCCTTTGCGATGAGCTCTATAAGCACATTGTTCTCATTGCGAATCCGTTTTTGTACAATCTACAAATTGAAGCAAATAATAAATTTGTTTGCATAATTTTTTTAATTTCCTTTTTTTGAAAAGTTTATTAAATTATTCAGCTTTCGCTAAACCTGCTGCAAGCAGTTTAAGCAGTGCATTTGCAGGCTGCGCCAAGCTTTCACACGGCTTGCCAAGTTAAGCAGTTCAATTGAAGGAGATCAGTTGCAGCAACAACAGCAACAAAAGCGCCGTTAAGCACTCTCTCTCTCTCTCTTTTACTCTGTGTGCTTCCTGTTGTGCTCGTTAAGTTTAGCTTAACTAAAGCTTATTGCTGTGATACTCTGAACTTGTTTTAGTTTGTAAATTACTATTTATTTTAATTGTAATAATATTGCAGCAAGTGTTTATTAGTAGAAAACTTTATACATTGCTGCAAACAATATCTAAATAATGTCAGCAACAACAATAAAAGCGCCTTAAGCAATCTCTCTCTTAACTTTTTTGCTTCATTTTTTTACTTTTCTCAGCTTCGGTACGTGTGCCGTAGCTGACAGCTGTGAAACTCTGAACTTTTATTTATTTTTATTATTTCTATATTTCATTTGAATATTAACAATATTGCTTCAAGCGTGTATTAATAGAAAATTATATATTCTACTGCAACCCATTTCTAAACAATTTCATGCTTTTCGTAATTTTCAAATGTGCTTTATACTAGATATGAGAACCTGGCAATAAATGCAAAGTTTTCTTAAGTGTATTTTGGTGTAAAAGTTCATTAACATTTTTTTTTCTTGGCTAAGACAAGAGAACGGTTCTCTATGGAGACTTGTGCGCACTTGCCAACAATCTTGGCTGTCTTCGTTTTAAGCATAAAATATATATAATCTCAAATATAATATGTAGAATTTTCCTTGCGTTTGTTGATTAACAGGAAAATACTTTTAAAGCTCTGGCAATTTATTACGACTGCCGCATTTTTCAATATTTTATGGCGCATTGATAAAAACTGAAAACTGAATACTGAAAACCTGAAAGATTTCACATTTTGCACCATTTACAACAATATTTCAGATAAGCAGAAAACCCGAAGCGGAAACACGTTGAATTTTTCATTTTCATTTTCATTTACAATTTTCATTTTTGATTTTCGTTTTTGATTTTCATTTTGTGTTCTGCCAACGCACGACAAATCAAATTTAATTGTTTATAAATAAAACGTTTTGCTCAATGATGCGTGGGGCAAGCAAAACTTGTTCTTCTTTTTTCTTTTTTTTTTAAATTTATATCTATTTTCAATTTAATTTTCTTTTGCGCGTTTTTCGTCTAAACATGCGAAATTAGTTGTGTGTATTAGGAAAACATAAATTAGGCGCCGCCGCAAAAGAAAATAAATTTATCACTTTCGATAAAACATTGCGAAAAAAAGAAGAAAAATCAAAGCACAAACTTAAATTAATAAAAGGCAAATTTATGTGGCTCTAAGAAATTGCTCGTCTGGGAGCCAACAGCTGCGACCAGTTGGAATTATGTCAAAAAGGGTATCTTGAGTTGAGCAACGTGTGCCACAAGTTGGGGCATATTTGTTATTATTACAGGGCATCTTCTAGACGTGGAAGTCTTCTTAAGATTGATTATGGAGAATAGAAGAATTACATATTTCAATTGATGGAGATTGTTTCAAAGGAATACAGAAGAATCATCGCATATTCATTCGTTGATCAGTATGATTGGTAAGTATTTAAGTACAGGGTATTTCCCGGTCGATCTCAGCACAATATTTACTTAGGCTTCATCTAGTCTTAATACAAATTCTACAATTCATAAATATTATGCAGAATTATCGTTTATTCCTATTGTCCCTTGTAAAGGGTATCTCCTAGTCGTCCTCAAAATATTTATGTACTATAGGAGATTTAGAATCTCTTATAATCATAATCATTTTTAAAACTATGCAACACAAGCTCAAAAGGAGAAAGAGAGAGAGAGAGAGAAAGAGAGAGAGAGGGGGAGAGAGAGAGACAGTCGTAAAAAGGAAAATTCGCCAAGGTAAAAGAAAATGTCTCAAGTTACAGAAAGAAATCTCCACCAAAGCGGTAAAAACAATTGGAAAGTCTGAAATCAACACTAAAAACAAGTAAAATTCAAGTGATTTCTTCTGTCTCATTCATTCTCACTCTCCCTCTCTATTGACTATCTCTCTCTCGCCCCTTGCTCTTTCCTGTAAGTCAAGTGTTTTCCTTTCTCTCTTCCTCCTGACACTTTCTCTTCTTACTTCATTAACTACATGTCTAAAACAAACCGCACAATAAACGTCACACACAGAGACAGAGCGAGAGGGAGAGAGAGGGAGAGAGGGAAAGAGGGAGAGAGCTAGAGCCCCCAAGGGAAATGTGTGCTGGGAAATTTCGTGAGAGTGAAAGAAAATTTACTGGAAAAATTTACACACGGGGCAAGCATAATTTATGATGTGCACGGTGAAAGTTGATCCAAGTCCCGCGAGCGATTATACATAAAAATCAAAGCTGGAAGGTAAAATAGACAGCCAGGGGGAAAACGAAGTTGATGGCATGTGTTTTGGTAAAAAATGAGCAGGTGATGTTTTTTTAGAGAGAGAGGCAGAGAGAGAGAGAGAGAGAGAGAGAGAGAGAAAGCGTGGAAAACTAGCTAAAGGAAGTGGTTTATGATGCAGGAGCAGGAACTGTTCGAGCTAATGACTTTAATGAGCACTGATAGAGGGTGCCAGGAGAAGAAGAAGAGACTTGCAGAAAGAAATCTTTAAACACAAACAGTCGAAGTTCATAGGATGCTAAGAGAAGAATAGTACTATTAAAACAATATAAAATTATTTTTTTATCAACTTCAAAGAGGAGCAGGCAGACAAGCTCTCTATTTCTCTCTCTCTCTCTCTCTCTCTCTTTCTCATAAACCTATTCAAAACTCAGTAAAGATGTGGAGATGGAGATAAGAATAGTCTTGGAACTATATAGAAATATTTGTAAAACAATCCTAAAACATATTCGAAACGCTGTAAACCTCTGGAAGCACAGTAATTGTTTGAGTTTATGATTTTAATACGTGCTTAAAGAAGAAGAAACTGAGTCGTAAAACTACATAAAAGTATTTTTAAAACACGCCAATTAAATAAGCATCTAAGTCAAAACTTTAACATAGAAAATGAGACAGGAAACTTCGTTATTTGTTTCTGCATTTTTTGTTTATTTCCAAAAACATTTCTTTGCAATTAAACTTTGTAGAAATTGTTTGAAATCTAAGAAAATATATATAGAATATATTTATGTATTTTTTATGTAATCCCTAAAATAATTTTAAAGAAGAATAACTTTTCAAATTTGCAGAATTTTTGTTTCGCATATTTCTAAAATATTTTTCAACGCCAGAAAAACTTTATAGCGATTTTATGAATTTCGTTTTTTGAGTGCATTGCAGCTGCCAAAAAGGCAAAACTCTGTTGGCCAAAAGTAATAGGCATTTAATAAAATAAATAAATACACTTTTGCATAAAATATGACAATTGGCTGGCCAATAATTGAAACACGTGTCAAGTTCAACTTTATGATATATGCAAACAAGTGTATTTCATTTGCCTCGCGACTGAATAAATAAATGCTGCACAAACTTTTGGCGTTATAAATTTCAATAAATGTTCATTATTTGTAAACATGAGCGTAAAAGTTGCTCTCTTGTTGTTGCTGGTTTTTAATTTGTTTGCTTTAATTGCGAATAATTTTTAAACTTTGGCCAGCGACTGAGAGAAATACATAAAAATACATTTAAAAGCGGTCAAGTGGAGGGGTTGGGTGGTGGGTTGGGGGTAAATGGGTTTACTCCAGCAGCGAAGTAAATAAATTGCTATTAATTTTTCAGCGCTGTGTTCGTCAAGTGGCAAGCGGCGCCGAGACGACGACGACGACGATGACGATGACGATGACGACGAGAGATGTCAGCCAGGAGAGGAATATCCTGGCTGGCATATCCCGGGCACATCCTGCACTCAGACAAATAATCTCGCAGAATGTTTGAAATTCGCCAAGGTCAACTTGCATTATTATTAATGAATTATATTTTATATTTCTAAAATATTATTTGAATAAAAGCCAAACTTTGCAACTTGCAAGTTTTCGGGTCGATTTTCATAATGACGCGTTGATTTTTCTGAGTGTAGCTCTAGGACACCTAAAGTGCATATAATTTTTCAATTTGAAATGTTTCGTGTGCTGCAGACACATTTGACCAAACCAAACCGAACCAAACCAGGCAACCAGGCAGCGATTCTGTGGTTGCCCCAAAAAGGTGGCAACTTTTAGCGCCAGACCCAAATGAATTGTGGCCAAAAAGTTGCAACTGTTTTTTCACGCTCTTCGAGTGTGTTGCTCTGTGTGTGTGTGTGTGTGTGTGTGTTGTGTTGTGTGTGTGGCGCAGTTAAGCAAATATTTAATTGCTGCACTTTTTCTGGCACTCGCTCAGTCGGTTGTTATATGCTGAAAGTTTGCCAAACGTCAGTTTTTCGCTTAGGGTATTGCCTTGAGCAGGGTATCATGATTTTGGCAGGCAGCGTGCCAAGTCTGTGTCTATATAGATATATTCTGTATATAGATATATAGTCAGTTCTGTCTGCATTGTAAAACAATCTTAATGCTACTTGAATTCTATATTCTCTCAGTTTGTGTATGATCGGAAATCGGAAATCGAAATATATTGAATCTGTACAAACTTGGCTAAGAGTGATCAAGATCACTCAGTGGTGGTCAATATATCATATAGCAGCTATAGCAATACTCGATCGATTTTTTGCTTAGAGTATTTAAAATTCCACTTGTCTAATTTGACAGTTTTTCTTCACGATTTTTGTACATTTTGTTTGTTGGCCAACAACATTTTGAGTTTGACCAATAATTTATGTGCTGCCATTTGCCCAACAATTACGACCGCTGTCTGCCTCTCTCTCTCGCTCTCTCTCTCTCTCTCGCTTGCTCTTTTTCTCTCTCTCCATCTATCTCTATCTCTGTCAGTAGCTGTGTTAATGATGTTGACCTTTGCAACAAGCAAAATGTTGAAATGTTGTTAACTTTAAAGCCGACGTCTGCGGCCAATTTGAATGGCTTTTCAATAACAATTGTTATTGGCCAGAAAATAAAATGCGAAAATTGTGAAAATGGGAAAATGCTTATTGCCTACTTTTGCGCGTGTGATTTTCATAATGAGCAATTTGTTGTTATTGTTGTTGTTTTTGTTTTTTTGCTGGCATAATTAATTGTTTTCACACATAATAATTTAATAGGTTTGTACACGTGTAAAGTGTCCAGCCCCCTCTGAGCCATCAATAATAAATAGGGCTGTAATTGCGTATTGGCCATAGTTGCAATATGTCAACCTTTGCAGCTGTTTCCCACTGCTTATATCCCCTATACGCATACATATATATATATATATATTTGTATGCTGGGCACTTTGCATGTGTTTCAATGTTTAAATGTCATTAACAAAGCCGTAAATTATGTGTGCAACCAGCGAGCAGCAAGTAGAAACCGACGTGCCCCAGCTGTGTGTGTGTGTGTGTGTGGCTGCAACAAAAGTGCAAACAGGTTGAGCTTTTTTCCATCGTGCTGGGGTTGGGGCAAGAACGGAGCTTAATAAACCCGCTCATAACTCTATCCCCCTCTCTTTCTATCTCTCCCTCTCCCCCCTCTTTGTGTCCACTTGCAGCTTTATTAGCTTTTGAACCCTTTGCTTTTGGCCGCTTAGGTAAATATTAATAACCAGCAGTCAAAAAAAAGAGAAAAATGTAAAAGCAATAATTGCAACTGCTACAGTGAAGCTGCAGCAAATGGACATAAACAAAAATATCGAAATGGAAATAAAACTTGTTTAGGCTTGAGTAAATTCAAAAATGATCAAAAATGTGATTTGCGAATGGAATTTCATGTTTCGGAGACAAATGAATCATATAAAACCAAATCTCAAATTAAGATTCGGAACCAACATTTAAAGTAAAAACTTGAAAGACTTGCTTAAATTTATATGGCTTTTGAATAAATATCGGAAAATTGATCTGGTTGTAGTATAAAGAAAAACGAAATAAAAAAGTTGGAAGATTCGATTCGAGGTGGATCATTTTAGAATAAACTATTATTTATTTCTAGCTTATACCAAAGGAAATTAAGATGCCAACTTGATTGGAGTTGAATGAGTTTTAAATAAACTGACTAAAATTTGTAAAAAGATATCAAACCTGACTCAACTTAGATAGTTTTAGAATCCAGAATAATTGCTTGCCTGCACAACTTGAATAAATTTATGTTATTCTATAAAAAACAAGCTGACTCTAAGACTATTTTCTAGCCAATGGATAAGCAAATTAAGAAGACAATTAATCTTAGACTGAACGGATTGAATTCTAATATATTGTTTAGCCTGTAGCAAAGGGAACTAGGCTTACTTGATATAAGATCATTTTAGATTAAAAACTAAAACGATTGAAACTAAGAGTATTTTTTTTAAGAGCTGTCCTATCAATTGATTTAAGCTATATTATTCTACAATAAACAGAGTCAAACTAAGTATATTTTACCAACTTAATTCAAGTTGAATCGTTCTTTAATGAACGAACTCCAGCTAAGATTATTTTCTAGCCTCAGGCAAAGTCAACAATTTATCTCATTTATTTTAGTTATTAATCTTATTAATCTTGCGTACTTAATCTGTCAAATATATAACTTGCTCATTTTTCTATGAATCGCCAGGCAGCTCTTACAGCACACATAGGCTATTTCCACTGTGGCTACACACAAAAAAAATGCTCCCCGCATATGAGAAATCAGATAGCTTCAAGCTGTCCAACTTTTTGTATTTTGGCTCATTTTTGGCTCATTTTTTGGCTGCTGCTTTTATGAAGGTAGAAAAAAGTAAGCCGAAAAAAACCAGCAAGCAACAAACTAGCCTATATGAATTTATGAGCAACTGCTTGATGGGGGGCGTCAAATGGAGTGGGGGCAAGTAACTGTGGCATGCAACTAGAGCAGCCAAAAAAAATGAAAAGAAAAAAGAAAAAAGAAATGCAACAAAATTATAATTTATGTGGCTTTAATAGCCGCTGGGTACAAGGTGGGTGTGTGTGCGAGTGTGTGCGAGTGTGTGTGAGTGTGTGTGAGTGTGTGTGAGTGTGTGCCTCCCTCACAAGACACACACACACAACTTGACGCTTATCGCAGGGCCAGTGTTGTAATTTTTTTGTTGTTTTTTATGATTGTACAGCCTAGACGAGAATAGAGTGGGGAATGGGGTTGGAGGAGGGAGGGGCGTGGTGTGGTTTGGTGTGGTGTGGGTAGTTTGTAAGTAAGTGTTGGTCTGTCTTATCAGGGTCTGCCTGTAGCAACATTTATTTTAATGCCTTATCACACGAAGAAACAACAACAGCAACAGCAACAGCAACAACAACTGCACAATTGGGAGTTACGAGTGTTGTGAATGACAGACTAAGAAGAAGAAGTACACACACACACACGCACACACGCGCACACACTCAAGACACAGACTTTATGATAGGCCGTTTCAGCGTGCTTGCTATCTCGCTCGCTCGCATGGCTGCCACGGGCTGGCTGGGCATATCTCTCGCACTCGGCTTCTTTTGCTCCCCTGATAATACTCTTTTTTTCTCTCTCATTTTCTCTGTTTTTTCTCCGTTTTTCTTTTTTGGTAAACGCCTACGTTTTTATTTAATGCCAGTATTTCTTTTTTTTTATTATAGCGGTGTTTGCTTATCATAGTTTATAGTTGTTGTTGTTGCCTTGCTGATAAACTTTACGTAAGCATATATAAATATATAAAAAATATAAGAAAACCTCTCGAGTGTTGGGAAAACCTCAAGCGTAGGCTTTATCTGAATAAAAAAAAAGTAAGTAAAAAAGAAAGAAAGAAAAAACATCCACTTGCCTTGGGTCCCATGTGTTTTAGTTCTGTTTTATCTTGGGGGGAACTTAATTATTTTCTCATTTGTTTTCGATATATATGCATTATTGTGCATGAAATAAATACACACAATTATATTTATTTCTTATGTGTATTGTGTATTGTGTCAACAGGAAACGTGGGCATATTCATAAGGTTGACTTTGTGCTTGGCACCGTCTTCTTATCCGTTCCACACGTTATCGTTGCCTGCCCACTTTCCGCACACAGCAACAACCACAACAATTACAACAACAACAACAACAACAACAATTACAACAACTTGAACAACTTGAACAAAGCCAGCGCATTGTTTTAAAAGATGCGTTTGCTCAAAGATCAACTCAATCTCAGTCTGAGACTCGGTCTGAGTCTCAGGCAGCATTCTCCGATTTGGGATATTTATAGAGCCATGTAGAAGACGACGTGTGATCAACTCGCGCACTCGACCCGTCTGAACTTTGACCCCCACCACGCAGCTGCTGGACTTGTGTAAGAAATACAATTTATCAGTCCAAATCTTTGTGTTTAGTCTGCTCGTAATTTATACAACTAAGACCAAGCACTAAGCAGACAGTCTCTTATATATATATATATATATTATATATCAGTTTTTCAGTAGTAAATTTATCAGAATCGGTCAAGAATTCGCCAGGGATTTGTCATATTTGGTTTAAGAATGCTTTATTCACCATTGCCAGACCAGTCGAAATTAGGAAGAACATTGTTTCATCAAAGCAATTCTTAAGAATGTCATAGCTATTTGAAGTAAATGTTAATGACATCAATAACTGCTTAAAAATAATTGTCCACGTCATAATAATATTAGAACGCATATTTCTTAATTTCTTTCATTCGAATTTTTGAGAGAAAAAATGTGTTCTTTGCTTATAATTTATATTCTTACATATTTCAAAGCATTTATTTAATTGACACCATCTTAATAACAGAGAAATTATGGAATTATACAGAAAAGAGAAACCTAGGCCTGAGCTTTTCTCTGAGTGTACATTCAGCATACACCTCAAAAAGATGCAATAGAAAAAACATATTTTATATTTGCAAAAGAGAGTTTTTCTACAAAAAATCAACAGCAAACTTGATGTGTATTCAAGTAGTTATATAGTATATAGTCCTATATATAGATATAGATATATTTGTCGATCTGTCGACTCACCTGTTTGACGTTCTGGGCGATTGTGTGCTGCCGCGTCGGCGAGTGCAGCAGCTGGTGTTGCTCGAGTTGCTCGCGACTGTGGAAGGTGGCTGTGCACTGCATGCAGGGGAAGCCAGCAGCTGGGAGATCTCCGCCAGCCGTGGAGCCCGGACTGGAGGTGGAACGATGGGCACTCAAATCCAGATCGTAGGCGGAATTGCTGCCGATGCTGCTGCTGTTGCTGCTCGGCTTCAGTGCTGCTGCTGCTGCTGCTGCTGCTGCTGCTGCTGTTGTTGCTGCTGTTGATGTTGTTGTTGGTGCAACTGTTGCTGCTGGTTGTTGGGTGAGTTGGCTGAGCGTGCCGATTGCATGGCCATCGCAGCGGCTGCCACAAATTGCAAATGGGCGGCAGGATGCGGCAGATGGGCGAACAGATCACTGGGCGTGGCGGGGGCAACGGGGGAACCCAACGAGGCAGGTGAATGTGAAATGCGTTTATTTTGATTCTTTGCCGTTTCACTATTATTATTATTATTGCTGATGTTGTTATTGTGACTGTTGTTGTTGTTGTTATTGTTGTTGCTTGGCGATTTGGCATAGCGAGGATTGCTGCTGCTGCTTAGGATTGCTGTGCTCCTCCTCCTCATCCTCCTCCTCCTCCTCGGGCTCCGCCTCGGGCTCGCTGTCGGGCTGAGCTGCGCCTGGATGCGGCTGCTCATAGTTCAGCTTGTCCAGCGGATGTTCGCTGGCAATGTGCTCGCTAAAGGACTGCAAATTATGCATATATATATTATATATATTATTTCTATTTTTATTTATTTATTTTAGATTGTTTTTAATCGGTTTGCTCAGCGCGACTCACCTGAAACTCGTTGAAGCGCTTGTGGCATTGGGGGCATTTGACCAGACACTCATCGGCCGCATTCGCTGTGCCGGCACTGGTTGCATGTGCCACATGCTCCGTACTGGCAGCGGCCACATTGCTCGCCTGGCTGTTGTTGTGTGTTGTGGTTTGGTGATGGTGTAAACTGGATGCCAAAGAGGGAACTGCAACAAACAATGGAGGAACAGAGAACAAATTAGATTAAGCTTGGGATTTGTAGTAAAAGACTGCACTGCGAGAAATGTGTTACTTCAAATTAACAACTGATATTTTATTTATGAAGAATTATTTATATACACTGTGTTCAAAAGTCGATCAAGACTTCAGTTTAACCACTGTTTTGAATTATATCCTCAAATAATAAACTTAATCTGAGTACAAAAGTATATTTCACACTAGAAATTAATATTTATGCTGGAAACAATTAACATTAAAATAAATATTGAATATTAATCTTTAAATATGAATATTTCTCTTATGTTCAACCTAAGGCTAAACATACAAATAATAATAATAATAATATGGCTCTAACATGCCCCCTTTGGCTAGGTTGATCAGTTTGCTGTATTTATTTATTTTGAAATATAATATTAATAAACGAGATTTACGCGCAATTTCATTTGATTTTATCGATAACTTCATCCGTTTCGCGTACATCGATGTCGGATAGCGAAAAAGGAACCAAATTGCAAAGATATAGCCATTCAATTGATATATAATATGTTTAGATATATTATTGATCCACTGTGCAAATTTAATTCAGTTCGACGAGGAAGAAAAGATTTTGTTAATCAAAATTGATTTTCATATTGAACAAACAACTATCAACAAGCAGATGATATATGATATATATATATATATATATATATCTGAATATATATATATAGTGTAACTCCCAGTGTCATCCTAATTTGCTTCAATATGAAATAACTAAGAAGCCAGAAACGAAGGTCATTTTAAGCAACTCAAGCGATTTTCGGATGTTTGTTGCGTGCTCAGCTCGAGCTAAAAAAAATGAACTTAATTTATTTATTTACTCAATGTGCACTAAAATTAGTAAACAAATCGATTTTCAGTTTAAGAAAAGTAACGTTTTTTCATTGGAAACTGAAAGCCAGCCATTTTGGCGCAATAAAAGCGCATGTTTTAATGAAAACAAATTAACTGTGAGATCTGCACTGGCGATATGACTTGAATGGAATGCCACACAACGAGGCAAAGGGGAGGGGCATGCAACCATTAAGTTGCCGTGTGGCATTCAGCCTAGCAGGCAGGCAAACTGTAGAGTCGCCTCGCAGAAAGCAAAGATCAACTTTAATTTCGTGGCAAATCAACTTGCCAAACTCAATGCTACACAGCAGAGAAGCCCCAACAAGAGGCACAACTCTTTATCCTCTCCCCCCTCCGCCTACCCCCTACCCCCTACCCCTTCAGCTGCCGCAGCCTTTGACTTATTGGCATTGTGGCTTGGCGTTGCCTTCACGCAACGTTTCCACGTAAAAGGCGATGATCTCATGCGCCAATCAAAAAACTGAACAAAAAAAAAATAAAAAAGAAATATTTAAAAAAGAGTGGAACTGGTTTTCACACACACACACACACACACAGAGAGAGAGAGACTTAATCAGTTTAAAAAAGCGTTCAAGCATGCGAAAAGGGAGATCATAAAAAACACACTCAACAAAAAAACACACACACAAGTTGAAGATGGAAAAGAAAAAAAAAAGAAAAAATGAAAAAAAGTATCTTGAAGATTGCTTTGTTCAATGACGACGACGACGTCGCTGGCGATGCCGAGGGTCAGCCAATTGCTGTACACACACACACACACACGCACAGAAGTGTGTGTGTGTGAGATACTTATGGCCGCTGAGTCGCTTGGTAAATAAGCAACTTTGTTGTAGCTGCCACATTCGCCTGGGGCACGTTGCAAGGTACAAAATGGAGTTCAGTTTTCTGTATCTCACAATGGGAGTCTTTGTTGTAGCTGTTGCCGTTGCCGTTGCCGTTGCCGCTGTGGCAGTTGCAGTTGCAGTTGTAGCTGTAGCTGTAGCCGTAGCTGTTGTTGCTATTTGATCGCTACCTTAATTTAAGCCAATTAACCGCCTGCAGACAGGCAGACAGTCCGACAGCCCGACAGACGACAGGGGACAGACGACAAGGGACAGAGGACAGAGGACGGTGGACAGACAGACGCCGCTTCATAGGGGCACTCACATGTGCAGCGTTGCTAAATTAATGGCTCTGTGGTACCTTGCAGCTTTAACAGCTACATACACTCGAAGAAAATGAATGCTGCTTTTGAATTCGAAAAGTTATTTAAGCAAAGAAATTTGATTATTCAATTTCTTAGTCAAAAAGCGACAATTTGTTCTTGAATCAGATTATAAATTGTGCTCAAAGTCAAAATCGATTATGAATATTTGATGCACTCGAAGAAAACAGCTGTAATAAGTTAATAAGCATAAAAGTTCTTCAACTCAAACTCGATTCCTAAAATACTGACTACAATTTGTTGTCAATTATTCTCAAAGTCAAAATCAATTATTAATATTACATACACTCGAAGAAAACTAGTGCCATAATTGAGTTCTACGAATGGTTCAAGTAAAATGCGTTCTTAAACTAAAGTGTTCCTCTAATTTCGTCTACAACTTATTCTTGAATGAGCCCAATTCGTTCTTGAATTGAAAACTGATTATTGATGATGGATTAATAAGAAGAAACGCCCTCCTCCATTTCTAACGGTTGATTAATCTTTAATCTTGACTGAAGCACAAAATTCCCATTCCAAGCACATTTGTAATTTCTGCATTCTTTAACAATGGAATGGTATTACTTGAGTATTTCAACTACTTCAATTGAAAACCAGACAGCCTTGGAGACAAGGTCATAGGAAGTTTTGCCAAAAGCAATCAAGTTTCTTGATTGACTGTTTTACGGTTTGAAAATGTTTTGCACTGAGAGCAATTGTCCTTCATTTAATGTCCTTCATTTAAATAATAAAAATCTCTCTAAATTAAGAAATTCGCTTTTTCCCATTTGACATTTGAGCTTGATTCAGCGATTTTTCACAGTGCACACAAACTATATTCGATAGCCGTATCTCGTATCTTGTATCTTGTATCTTGTTGCTTGTGTGACTGGCCCACCAATCAACAAGAATCTGCGGCGAGTTCGTTGCACGTTTGTCTAATATTTTTTTCTTTTCTTTTCTTTTATTTTTTATTTCACATTTTTATTATTTTCACTTTTGATAGTTTTGCTTCTTCTTAATGGTTTTTATTGATATTACGCAGTTAATTGATTCGGATACAGTTTGATTTGAGTTTACAGAGCTGCGGGTCTTCAGTACTCCTATATATATATTAAGTACTGAAGATATATGCATATATTTATTTATATATATATATATATATATATATAAATATATGTATATTTGTATTTAATGCCCGCATTGAACTATTAAAATAGCCAAATTCGAGCTGATCGCACTAATTAGAATTTAGTTGCAAATGTCTCCTGGGACCTATTTTAAATGTCATTAAATTAATATGTTAATAAAAAGAAGACAGCTGCTTTTGTATTACAGCACTTTTGTTTGCATTTCAGTTCATTAATATTAGTATATATATATATACATATATATATATATATGTATGCATATAATTTTGAAATTTATTTCATGCTGCCTGCTTAATGACGCTTTTATTAAATGAATCTGTCGGCCATTTGCTCATCTTAATAAAATATGCAAGTTGTTAAAATTCAAACCACAAGGAATACAACAAAAAAAAAACAAAAACAAAAACAAAAACAAAAACAATAATAATGCTATATTAAAAGACGAAACAAATTTTATGGCTTTTTCATCATCATCAACAAATGATGGGCTGAAATGATGGGTGTGTGTGTGTTGTGTGTGTGTGTTGAGTGTGTGACACTCAACACTCAACAAGTGTGTCACCAGCTCATTTAGTTCAATCAATTTTTCATAACAGAAATTATTAACGCAACGTGAAAAAAGTCGTTTCACATTTTACACTTATCACCAAATACCCTGTAACCATTAACAAGTGCTCAAACACGAGGTATATTTGAGTTGTGCTTGTGTGAAAAAACGGGGAAATTCTACCTCAATTTTTTGGCATATCCAAAAGTTTGGCAAGTCTATTTTTTAAACAGACTTTGCAAATGAATTTGATTGAATTTGATAGACGCACGCAATTTGTAATTTGACTGCAGCTACAGGGCATCTGTTAGCCGTGTATGCTCGCAGCTGTTAATGTTTTGATTATTGCATGTGTAAGTCCAAACGGTATTGAAATATTGAAAGTGTCCGCAAATTAATTTCAATTTGTGAAAGGCGAAACGAATAAAAAAACACAAAACAAAAGATGACCAAACGAATTTTGATAGTCGCATCAAATATTTATGTTATTGTTGCTATTGTTGTTGTTGTTGTTGTTGATGCTATTTGTTGTTGTTGTTGGTGGGCAACTATTTGGCGCTTACGCACGCCAATTGAAGTTGATTGATAGTATTTTCCAGTTGGGCTAGAAATAAAGCATTAAAGTTGAAATTCATTTTTTGTTTCCAGCTTGAAAATATGCTGAGAATCTTAATCTTTGCCGATTGACTTTAAAGATTGCTTTTCTGTTTCCTTGTGGCTTTTTTTACAGATTATAAAATGCAGCTGTTGGCAGTAGTTTAGGGGCAACTAGTTTTTTGCATTCATTCAGACATAGTTTATGAGGCCAATAAATAAAAACACCTGTTGACTTGCAACATAAACTCAAACTGAAATATATAAATACATATAAGATACTAATAGATGCGACACAAATGTTTATAAAAATGACAACTTTTATGATCTCTAAAACAGAAGCCGAAATTGTATGAAAAATTGTTGGAAATGCCAAATACACTTGGGGAAAATACATAAAGAAAGCGGAATGGCAAAATATGATTGAAGAATTTTTGAATGCCAGAATTAAAAATCAGAATGAAAATGTTAAGTACGAAAATAAACTTGATTAAAGATTGGTTTTCTGGGAATTTGTGCTTGGTTTAAGGTTTTTCCATTGAAAGAATATATTTTTGACTCTTTATGATGCTTTGAATAAATGGCGGCAGTTGACTTAACATTTTTGGAATTGGAATTAAGCTGAGAAGTGGGAGAATAAACTTAATTAAAGATTGTTAAAATAACCTTAAAATGGTTATTATTGAGATTTTTGTAATTGAATTATATTCTTGACTTTTTGTCATTGTGTAAGTGTGTGTGAAAATGATTTTTATAAATAGCGGAAACTAATTTGAAAAGTAGAAAGTTTAACTTGAATAAAGTTTTTATTATTAATTTTTAGATCAATAAACTTTAGCTGAGAATATATATATATATATTTGTACTTGGAATATAGTCCCTTTTTTCTTTTTAAAATGGCGAAAGTTGATTTATGAATTTTGTACAAATTAGAAGTATAGTAATAAAAACTTGTATTAACTTTAGTATTTTAAATATATATTGGTGATTTTTATTCATTTTTTAACTGTGTATAGTTGGGGAAAATGCTTTAACGGCTTCAAAGTCGCAAATATTTTGACAGCGGCAATTTTTGATAGCCGGCCCAAAAAATTGATGCCGCACACGTTTGCCAACAAGCAACAATAACAATAACATTTGAAAATAATAAAAAATATATATATATATATATGAAAATCTGTGATAGGAGCACATGAAATGTTGCTGCTGCTGCTGCTGCTGGTGGTGGCTGTTCTTTGTTGTGGCACACACGAGTTGCACAACTTTTGCGGTCGGCAGCAGAGAAATTGGTGTCAATGCTGGTTTCACCTGTGCAACACGCGCAACCCACGAAAGGGGCAAAAGTGGGTGGTGATTTAGATTATAAATAATATGCGGACGTCTAACGGCGACAGATACATTTTTATCTGTGTGTGCCTAACTTAATCTGTATCTTTTAGTTGTTGTTAGTTTTGGTTTATTTCGTTTTTTTTTTTTTTTGTTTTGTTGTTGTTGTTGTTGGACGTTCCACTAATTTTATGTGCTTTTTATTGCCAGCTTTTTATTACCCCAGACATTTTCTAGCTAAGCTCGGTTAATGCAAATTTATTTATTTCGTTTCATTTCGTTTTGCCATCTTTTAAGTTATTTTCTTCAACACTTCTCTGTGTGATTTTTGTGATTTTTGTGCTTTTTTGTTTTTGTTGATTTTTAATGTGATTTTCACGTTTAATTTATGAGTGGCGGTTGCTGGCGGACAGCTTTTACCTGCTGCTTGCTGTGGAAGCATTTCTCATGCTCATTTGGCTGTCAGTTTTTAAAGTGTTTTTAATATTTCAATGACAGGCGCTTGTCAAACCACCACAAACCAACAGAAATGTAAACCGATGACATTTTTTACCAACAAAAAAAAAAAAAATACAAACTAAAGAAACGTTTTTCAGGTAAGGCAAATTTGTTGCTACTTTTAACGAATTCTAATTGTTTAATTGTTGTTGGGAAATCGCTGACGCAGTTGCAGACAAATGGCCGACAGGTGGCGCTGTCGTCGTTTTCAATGACAATCGCTTTTTGAGTTGTTGTTGTTGTCGTTGTTATTGTTGCTATTGTCGCAATTGTTGTTGTTGTTGCTGTTGTGTAAAATAATAAACATAAATTTTAGCACTTAATTAAAAACAGATGCACTCGCTCACTCGCAGCACAGTTTTAGCATATCTATTTAAATAAATAACGCATTAAATTAGCTGCAGACGTCGACAAAGTTGCCTCTATTCAAAAATGTAAGCGACACCTCGCTTAAAGCATTTAATTTATGTTTACCATCAAATGCGTAAAACTAAACTTTGTTTATAATAGTCTCCATTGAAAAAAATATGTGCAACAAGCTCCCATTTCCATTGCCATTTCCCATATCGCATTCTTATATATTTTTTTTTTTTTTGGGCCTGGGAAAGTTTACAATTTGCTTTTAGCTGGCAATGCTGTTGTCTGTCTCTGTTTCTGCTTGTGCTTCTTCCACTAATTCGTCTGCTTCTTCATCTTCTTCTTTTGCGCTATCCGTTCTCAAGTGGTACTTGAGCCGCATATGAAAAACATATGCCCAGCACAGAGCGAGAGTGAGAGAGAGAGAGAGAGAGAGAGAGAGCAAGAAGGAAAGAAAGAGAGAGCGACCCGACTCAGAATATGGCAAGTAATAATCGGCGAGGCGGGCTAAATTTGGAACTGGCAACGCACTTGAAAGGCCCAAGGCATATAAAGGTGCATATGAGTCGCAGCGTATGTATGGCTCTGTGTACACTGAGAAAAACAATATACGTATAATATAATGTGTAGTAAATTAAAAGTGCGACTGAGTTGAAATCTTCATCTGCACATCTTATGCGATTTTAGGAAATTCGCACAGTTTATCCATAATATGTCGGGGCATATTATTTATCAATTGTAATGCTTTAACTTTGCAGTAATAGATTTTACTGCTATCGTTGTAAATTATAAATTATATTATTATAATAAAATAAATACTTAAATAAAATTGCGCTGCGTAGGATGTACAGGAACTTCTATACCAAATTTGATGTCTTTAGTTTTTATAGATTCCGAGCATTCATATAAAAGTATAAAATAGATAAATAAAAATAAAATGTTGTACATTTAAAGTGCTTCAACATTTGTTGCACGAGTTGATTTATCGCTATCGTATATCGATTTGAAGTTATCGAAAAAGGTTACAGTTATCGATAAAATGGAGTAAACTTGAGCTGCCAAAGGCAGAGGAGTATTTATATGCCAAATATGAATTCTGTTGTTTTTATGGTAGCTGAAATTGTTGCATTTGCTTACTTTCAAATTGTCACAATAAATGTACAGTTGTATTGATGAAGCTCATCAATTATTCGTTGCCCAATTTTTCTGTCAGTGTATAGGCATGCATAGATATGTATATATAAGTGGTACATGTGCTCGGTTACAGACGTGGGCACAAAGGTGGCTTAGGTAAGCGAAGGCAATGCGAGCGACTGCCTCAAGTGGCAATGCCAAAGGTGGCAGCCACAAAGAGAGCAGAGACTCGACGACTGCGACTATAAATAGAGAGAATCGGGCAAGAGTCGACCAAGGCAGGCAGGGAGTGAGAGGAGTCGGAGTCGAGTCGAGTCGAGTCCGAAAAAACCGGAGGAGAAACTGCACCAACGCCGAGGCATTTTGTTGCCCTTTCCTTGATTTTTATTTATTTGTGCAACGCATTTTAAACTGCTGCTGCTGCTGCTGCTTCTTTGCTGCTGCTGCTGCTGCTGCTGCAACGTTTATTTTATTTGTAGCATTTTGCTTTGCTGAGTGTGAAATTTTAATAGCCAACCGAGCCGTGTCCGTCACTGAATAGAGTTTCGACTCCTGCTGCTGCTGCTGCTGCTGCTGCTGTTTGTGCTGCTTGTTGCTGCTTGTTCTTCTGGGCATATGTGTGTCCTCTGTCAGGCAGGCAGCTTGTGGCACATGCAACTTGCCTCGTCTTTTTCCCTCAACTCTATTTTTGTGTGCTTTACCTTGAAATAGTCTACAGACTGCGTAGGCGGCATTTTTTGCCTGCTGCACATTCAACTTGCAATTAGGCAAAATATGCCAACGTAAAATTGTTGAAAATATATATTTACATATATATATATATATATGTATATCTACAACAATTTGAGCAGCTGTGAACATTTATAAGGAGGGAGTTGCAAGAGCTGTTGACAAGCTGCAGAGATGCCCACAAGTTGCATGTAGAAACAACATGACTGGAAACTAAACTGCATTTGTCATTTGCATTTGCAGCTAATAAGATATTGAACAATTTATTATTCTAATTCCACTAAGAATAATAAAAAAAAGAATGAATATAAATATGGAATAAATCTGGGCGTATTAAAAATATCAGCCATATTTTGAACAGCCCGGCTTAGGGTATCTGCTAGCCGAGCTGACCCGTCTAGCGTGTTCTAATTTATTTGTATTATAATCCGGCTATTGTCTGGCTTTCAGTGTAGTTGGTATGTTTTACAATAAACACTTATTTTTAGCTGTGACACTTTATTTATTTGATGTGAGCACTTTTGCTAAAATGTGTCTGCTTTCTAACCCAAAAAAAATGCAAAAATTAAATGGTATTTATTTGAAAGGACTCGGTTTCGTTCACAATTCGGGTTCGGAGCTAATTGATATGCGCACATAATAAATTCTCAGTGCACGCAGCTCAAAGCCAAATGAAATGCAATGAATAAGTTCTTTTTTGTTGGCTATTTTTTGTTGTTGTTTCGACTATTTTTTTGTTTGTTTTAAACTTTTAACAATTATTGTGCAATTGTGCGAAATTTATTGCAATTGAACGGCAATCAGAGTGTAACCAATGCGAGTGCCTCTTTGCCAACTTGCCACCTTGCCACCTTGCCACTTGCCACACTCCTCGCACCCAGTTGCCAGTTAACAAAAATCGTTTACATGTTAAATTGTGCCTGGCAAGCGTTAAGAGCACACTTCGAATATCGACTCCAACCAAAGCCATAAAACAGTGTTGCAACTGCGCCCAACCCTGCACCTGCCACTGCCACTGTTGCTGCCACTGCTGCTGCTGCTGTTGCTGCCACTGCTGCAATTTTCAATGCCCTTTGGCTACACCTTATGGGTTGGCCGCGTTCGCTTTGTTTGCGCCTCGATTTCGGTTTTTTGTTATATATTTTTTGGCACTTTTTTGTGCGCTTTTTTTATTTTAATTTTTATTTTTATTTTTTCTTTATATATTTTTGTATCTTTTTGTTTTTTTTTGTGGGGCGTTGTTGTCTCGTCGTGTGGCCAGCATTAAATAAATAAGCAAATAAAACCAAAAAGGAATAACAGCTGTAACGCCATTTTTTTCGGCAGTCTGTGTTTGGGGGTGGGGTTGGGGGTTGGGGGTGTGGAGACTTAGGGGTAGCTGCTGGCAGCTCGTTCAAACATTCCGTGCAATTTTCACTTTACAACTGTTTCAAAGTTATCTTTGTTTCAATTGTGTCTGTGTGGTGCACACAAAGGCCTGAACAGCAGCCTGGAAAAAAATAAATATAAAAAATAATATTGGCAAACAATTTACTTGTGAGCCAAAACAACAACAACACAACACAACACAAAGAAAAAAAAAAAACAGTAAACAAATAGCAAAGAAGCAAAAAAAAAAATGTGGCAAATAATTTGCACAAAGCTCTGCGGCAGGTTGTAAAAAAGGAGTCGAATGATATCAAAGTAATTTCCAGTACCTTTGCCAGCATTTGGCCATTGATTTATTGTCTTGGCGCGGACTGTGTGCGGACTTCAATTGAGTGTTAAAGTTGAAATGTGTAAATGAAAAATATTTGCCTGACTTAAATTGAAAGAAGGAGACATAAATGCATTCAAGTTTAAGGGATTGAATAAATTAAAAAAAAAAGTTTGATTTAAGTCGAATAAAAAAAGATTGATTAAAGGTTTTTTTTTATTTTTTTTATATTATTAAATTTATTTTTATTTTTATTTTTATTTATTAATAATAAATAATATTGGATTCAAGTTTTTTATTTTACTTTTGCGAAGTGAATTTAAACAAAGAGAGAAAAAGGCAAAAATTTGATATCACTTTTTATTTATACTTAAGTTAAGCGCATATATTTCATTTATGCACTTAATTTGTTTTTGCTCATTGATTTATAATCTTGGCGCGGCAAGGCAGTCTTTAAAAAACAACTGAAATTAATTATTTCGCACTCTTTGCTTATATTTAATTATTGGTTTCTTTTTTCTATTATTTAGTACATATTCATATTGATCTAAATATTTTTTTTTTTGTGTCTTTCGGTTTATATTTGCTTAGCCAAAGCAACAGCGCTTGGCAACTGCTCAAAAGTGTAGCCAACGACTAGACAAACACACACATCTAGACACACACACACACACACATCTAGACACACACACACACACACACACACACACACAGATACACACACCTATTTAGATACGATCAGAGCATCTTTGCTTAGGCAAACAAGTTGTCTTGAGGATAATTGTGCTTTTGGGCATATTAATCATTTTGTTTGTGCGCCTGCCACTTGCAAAATAGTTGAGCAGAAGTTTGTTTAATTTCGATTACCAGTACACACAGGAGATTGTAGACAGGAGAGTGGAGAGAGGTGTGTCAACGTGAGGAGACATCCGAGGACGAGTTGGACGAGCATTTATAAATGGCAGCACCGACAGCACCAGCATATAAAACTGACATTCACTGACGGCACAAAATGATTAATTAGCAGCATCCTCCTCCTAAACCCAGTCGAGACACTGAGAGAATCACAGAGAAGCTGCCCAGATAAATGATACGACGCTGCTGGTTGTGCGTGTGTTGAAAATATGCCCCAAGGATTTGTTTGGTTAATGAAAAAAGTGTACAGAAATTGCAAACAAAAAAAAAGCGAGAACTCGACTAGCAAATGCCCTCAATATCAAACTGAACAAGAAAAATGCTGTAGTCGATAAATATTTTATTATACATATTCTATTCTCAATTTATTTTATGTATTATATTATTTATATTTTATGGTTATTCTGTATTTACTTTATTTATTTGATAGCTTTTCTATATTTATTATATATTATATTTTATTTTATTTTCATTTGCTGTCTTTTTTAAACTACAATATACCCACATTTTGCACATTTTTAATGGTTTGACTGCACTGGGAATAAGTTGTAGTTGGGGGTGGATCGATTTGTGTGGGGTGTATTGATAGATAAAAGTTAAACTCAAAATAATTGTTTTGATCTACAGAGGTAGACAATCAGAGTGTGAAACGCCCTTTTGGACACTTGATAATCAAATGGTAATTTACATTTGAGTAGAAAAACTAATCAACAAAATATGGAATCAGAAATTGTTAAATGCTTTTAAGTAAATAAAGATAAAATGCAATTCTTAGCTGCATATATTGATCACCATAGAGCAGTAATCTGACTCTTAAATATTGTCTTATTGTTATTGCTAAACGATTGATGAAACATAAAATAAATTAGCAGTTAAATGAAAAGAAACAGATATTTGGCTAAAGTTTTGATTATCGAATTTAAAGGCTAGTTGAAAAAGCAAAAAGTAAATAGCAATTTAAGATGTTTTGAAAAAATATATTTAGGCAACTAAGACAACTTTTCATATTTAATTATCTAATTATTTTACAAGCTCGTTCCAAAAATATTTTCAAACTAAAAATCAAAAAAACTAAACAGTGATTAAAAAGATGTTTTTGTTTTGCTTGTCAGGAAATTAGCACAGCTTTCATTGATTTACTGGCCACGAGTCAGACTAAAAGCACTCAGGTGGTGGGTAAGGGGGGAAGAGGGTGGGGGGTGGGTGGCGTTACCAAATACATAATTTGTGTGTAGGTGATAACAGAGCGACAGACAGGTTTTTAGCTCGCCTGTTTGTAGCCCAAAATCATTTTTGATTTATGACATTTTGGAGCAATTTCGAAACGCGACAAAACACACACAAAAAAAAAAGAAAAAAAACCAAAACCAAAGCGAGAAGCAAGCAGCAAGCAGCAAGCAGAGAAGTGAACAGTGAACAGCATTTTCAATGTAGCTGGCGATTAATACACATCGCGGTCGCAGCTGCCCAATGACATCAAAAAGATGCTGCCCAGACGAACAACAAACAACCGGAAAAGATACACAGATACATTCTGTATCTTCTGCCTATATAGTTAGTTAAGTATCTACAATTTATATATATACATATAAATATATATATGTGTGTGTGTGTGTGTGTGGGGCAACCTGTGCAAGATTCTTTTCTGCTGTCTTCTGTCTTCTGATCGATCGATTAGCTGCGCTGTCTGCTCGCTGGCTTTTAGCAGATATCCAGCAGCAACAACAACAACAACAACAAAAGATACAACAACAATAGCAACGACAACAACAACAACATTCAGCTTGCCACACGGTGGAAAGAAAGCACAGGGCGCTACTTAAATGTCCATAAATTATAATTTATTGTTTGGCCTCTACACACGGGCATTAGAATTAGAAAGCAAGTTAGCGTGTATCAGACTAGAGATACCCTGTTCTATATTATTTTTTAATTTTGTATCCTAATTTGTTTACTCATTTCTTATTTTATATCATTTAGTCGTAAGCTTTAAATATTTTTGTAAATTTAATTTAAAATTTGTTAAGTATTCGTTGTATCATCATTAAACTTACAACTTTTATTTTCGTTTTAAATGTAATTTAAAATTGATAAATTGTTCATATTTAGTTGTATATCGTTTAATTCAAAACGTTTATTGTCCTTTTATGTTTTTAATTTAAAATTTGAATAATTCAAAACCTTTTAAAAAATTTGTGGACTTTTTCTAGTCCACATAAAAATATGCTTAGCAAAATCGATATTTCTTAGCCGATCTTAATGGAATGTGTACTCTTGGTGAATATATATTAATTGGAGGGATATATAACGAACTATATATGTATATATATATATATACATATACTATTGTGTGCGTGTTTTATTGTGTTCAATAAACCCTGTTAATTAACTTTTGTGTTATAGGGTATGAAAGCGAGAGTCGTTTTTTAGATGCTTGGATCATGGATGGATTCTGATATATTTATATATATATTATATATATTTATATGTATATGTAGTTATATTTTATTTATATAAAGCTTAAAACCACAACACTTGATTTAAAAATATATTGTGCACATTAATAATGATTAACGCATAATTTAAACAGCAACAATTTTACTAAATAAATCTAAAAAGTGGTTAAAAAAAAGAGCTGAGATTATGCTGAAAGCATAGACAAATAAAATTGAAAAATTTCACTTAACATTTCTTTACACAAAATCAATCACACGAAAACTTTTGTAAAATTCCGTGTAGGTGTTTTTTCGAGTTTTTTGTGTTTTTTGCTTTAAATTGATGGCATACAAAAAAATGCATACCTATTTGTTATGGCTATAAATACGATATATTAGCTATTGGCTGACAAGTTAAGAAACTGCCCTCGTTTGCCAGGATGGCGTGAGGGGAGGGGGAGAAACGGGGGTTTCCTCCGTCCCCCGCCTCGTTGAACATGTGCAATTAATCCGTATGTTTAACGCTGCTTATTAATTGTCACAGCTCTCAGTCGAACGTGGGCAGTTTGGAATCGTCTGTCTATATTGGATATTGCGCCATAAATTTGTAGCTCATTTTCAGACGGTTCTTTTTTTTTCGTTCGATTTTCCAATTTTCCATTTGAATTTGCTTTTATGCGCTGCATTTGTTAACACCTTCACTTTAGTCGAAAGCGCTGATGAGCTGCGCCCACTGACAGTTTTATGTTTTGTTTACACTTTGATTGGCTGCCCAGCAAATTGTTCAACAACTTTTCGTAATGGCCCGAAACCAAACCAAACACAAGCGAGGCAAAACAGAAAGAAAAAACAACAACAAAGCAACATACCCTCCATCAATCAATGGCCAAAAGCAAAAACAGGTTTTGGCCCGAAGAAGAGCAAAGAAGACGGCGACAGTTTTCTTTTCTACCTGTGCGCATGTCACACACACAGGTGAGTTACCCTAAATAGAGGTGTGTGTGTGTATTGGTGTGTGTGTGTGTGTTTTGTAGGAGGCGCCTCAGCACTTGACTCTCAGTGGTAGCTGCCTCTACCTGCCATCAACTAATCGGCATCTTGGCCAAGGCAACGAACCTCGTTTCTTGCCAACAAATCAAATTCGAATGCGTTTGCAATTGGTCGTCTTTCTTGATTTGCAAACCAAACACAACAAAAACAAAGCACCCGCATACTCAAGCACAACAAACACACACACACAACACACACACACACAAAAGAAACAAAAAATAAATAAAAACAGTTGCTGGCTGCAAGAGGTGCATGCAACCTGAGCTGATTACGTCGTAGACCCTCAGCAAAAAAGGACTCCCTTTTTTAAACAATGGAAAATATTTGATACATTTTTCAGAGTACCTTTATAAAGGATATCATAATAATAATAACAATAACAATAATTATTATGTGTGGGAGAGTGTTTTTTATTAAAGTGTATTTTAAAGGGGCTTTTCTAGCTCTAACTAAAATGTATATAAATAAATAAATATTGTTGAGTTAGAGACAAACCATTATAAGACTTAAATAAAAACCTGAAATCACTTGTCAAATATCTGATTAAAATATATATAAACTTTATATGACAATGAGTATATATATAGAGACTTTATTTATTGCTATATTTGTGAGACTACGTTTTTTCAATAAAATATAAAAAAATAAAATATCGATTGTGGTTTTTCAAGAAGGGGTTTTTATAGATAACTTAAATACTTAAGGGAATCAGCAATTATTTATGAAGAAATAAATAAAATTAAGTAAAAACGCCACTAATTGAGAGGTCGTTAAAATATAACTTAATGATTGATTCATGATTTTTGGGGCTTTTGTTCGAGTGAAATGAAGGGTTTTATAGCTAAATAGGACTATATTTAAGGATATTATTATATATAAGAGTCTACCTTTTAGCAGAATTATAAATATTTAATAATTAATTATGTGCGTAGCTTTTTCTTTAGTTTTAATAGACTTCTACCTATTTTAAATATATTATTTGCACTCAGTTTATTTGCTCTGTGTTTTATTTGTTATCTGCCCCAAGCAAATTAGCTGATCAAAATCAAAATGTGCAAAAAAGATTTAGAATTTATCTTGTATATTAAATGATAAATTAATAAAGCTGAGTACAATTATAAGTCCAAATTTGTGTGTATTTGTTTTTATAAGGAATATGGATGAAGTCCTTAGATGAACTATTAAAAGATGTGACTCCTATATCTTCTTATATATGAACTATTTCAAAATCGGACTCCTTCAGTTAGATCATTATGTGAACTATATAAAAATGTCGCAGAACTATTAAATGGATTATGGATTATACAATTAAATGATATATTGAACGCTTAAAAATGTTATTCCTTTTAGTAAAGTTGCGATATGAACTGTTTAAAAATGTTACTCCCATTTACTGTTATATGTGGCTCATACGATATAGTAAAATCAGTAAATAAAGTCTTGAAAAATGAAATCTTTATATGTGGAAAAATTGTACTCTTATATTAAAATCATTAAATGAACTATTAAAGAATCTATCATTTTACTTGCATTTAACTTGAGCTCAATTAAAGAGCAGTTAGTCTATTTATATTAAATATTAATTATTAATTAATATAATATAATGTAATTGAAATATATAAGCCGAGTGCACTTTAATATAATATAATATAAATAATATTTATTATGTATGGATTAGCTGTTCTCTAAAATCTTTTCTTAGATTGTTCCTGCCTAAGTTGCCCCCTTTGCATGAGTGTGTGTGTGTGTGTGTGTGTGTTCTGTGTGTGTGTGTGTGTGTCTCATAGGTGTTTATTTTCAAAAACTGATGCAGTAGGTGATTAAACAACGAGCTGAGCTGAGCTGAGCATTGAGCGTTGAGTGTTGAACGTTGAACGTTGCTTGTGGCAACTCAAAACAAAAAAGGTTCTCAGCTCTCAGTTCTCGAAGCGTAGGCGGAGGTAATGAAAATGAAAATTGGAAATCCGATGCCGCCACAAAAGAAACGATCGTTTCTTGAGTGTGTGTGATATTTACTGATATGGTATATATATATATATATATATATATGTGTGTATATATATATGTATTTGTGTTTAAGGTGAATTTTTCGTTGATCGTCGATCGCTGCTCGCATCGGAAGACCACACAAAAGCCGTTAGCAAATGGCGGCATTTCCAGCTAACTGGAACTGGAATCGAGTAGAATTGAGTGGAATCTGAGAGCGACGCTTTTGCATTTTGGCGCGCTTTGTTTAACTTGAATGAATATTGAATAAACACACAACACACACACACACACACACACACACGCAGACAAAGTTCAATTGCATTTTTTCAAGTGCTGATAATGCAAAAAAGTTTGATTTTTGATTGGCTGCTTTTGGATGAGTCATCATTTTTGCGGGGGAGGGGTAAACTTACACTGCATGGAGAAGGCTGTAGAAGATGGCATACTCTGCTGTATTATTATGTTATCCTCTTGGCCAAAACAACGTGTAGACGATGGCGCCAAACAGGACAACATTGGAATGCTTTTTTTTCTCTGCTTACGCTTTTTTATATTATTTTTATTTTTATTTGTATTATTTCACAGTAGTTTGTGTTTGGTTGGAGTCTGTTGTTTATGTAGTATTTAAGCACACACGCTTAGCGGCCATTTGGGCTGGTTTTTTTTTATTTATTTTTATTTGTATATATTTTTTTTAATATTACTTTTATATTTGCTAAAACATTTTGTGCACTTTTTGTATTTTGTTTTTGAGCACTTTGCGCGTTTGTTGTTATTTATTTATTATTATTTTTGTTATTTATTTATTTTTATTCATATTTTATTTGTTACCTTACGCGTTCAACTGCAAAACGAATTTTAGTCGAAGACTCGATAGAAATTTGTTGTGTTGTTGTTGGCTTTTTTCGCTCAGTGTGCGCTGTGTGTGTGGGAGCAGCGCGTGTGCGGCCGACGCGACGTCTAAAATTCAACTAACGCTTTCTGTTGATTTCTGTTTTCTACGTTGGCCTCAGCTTCCACACACGCACACACTCGGGCACAGAAACACACACACACACACACACTCACAGGCACACATAACAAATGTGCGCTCTCTCATTCGCTTGCTCGCTCTCGCTCTCACTCTCTCGTTCGCTTGCTCTCTCTCACACAGAAGAGATTTGCTGTATGTGTGTGTGTGTCACCCATACACCAATAACAGTCAGTCAGCAACGGCCAACGTGTAACGGTGTGCACCGTCTGTGCTGTGCCAGTGTTTGTGTGCATGTGTGTGCGTGCGCTGCTGAGGTGATATGCTGGCAGCCGCAGCAGCAGCGTTGTCGTCGTCTACACCCCCATCCCCTATTACTGTTAGCAGTGTATATGTGTGTGTTTGTGTGCTGCGACGCTCTCCAATTGGAGAGAGTGATTTGATGTTTAACAGTTGGCTGTTAATATGCCTGGGGATGTGCCCTTTATCGTATGCTGTTGGGGCGCTGTTACTGTTCGACTGGTGTATTTAACATGCCACTTACGTTACGATATTGCCGTGCGACGTAAGCGCTTTACGTCTTGGCTTCTCTGCTAAATAAAGTAAAATGCTAATTGATGAGTTTTTAAATGCAGTAATGAAAATAATAAATTTTATATTGATTCGGCTTTAAATAAATGTAATGACGAGACAAATAAATAATGTTAGAAAGTTGTTTTTCTGGGAAATAAAATAATTTTGAATAATTTCTGTTGATTTGATTGTTTATTAAATTGTAGTTTTTAGCAAATCATTCAAATTATTTAATTTCTCAATTTAAATATTTGTTGTTAGTATATATTTCTCAGAATATTGTTATTATAATTATATTTCCAGAAAATCCATCATTTTATTTTTCTTATTCTTTGTTATCCGTGACTTTATTATTTAAATAATTTCATAGTTGTAATAAACAATTTGTAATTCCGGATTTCTCAACTCCGAATTCTTGGTAATAATTGTGGTTGCAAGTTTTCTAAGTGCATTGGGTATAAATCCCACAAATCCCCAATTCCTTTGTAGTTCTTTGTAGACAAAACTTGATTTTTCTACAGAACTCAGCCAGATTTTTCAAATCAATAAAGCCAAATCATTTGCACTTGGGTTGCTTTTTAAAGTTATTTCGTTGGTTGTTCTCATTTGCAAGTTGTGTGTTTAGAAATGCCAGCTTTTTTTGTTGAGGTTCTTGCAACACATTTGACACTTGCTGTTGTTTTGACGTTGACACGAAGCAAAAGTTCTTGAGAATGTCAAAAAACCAAGAGAAAAGTTGTACTTTGTGCAAATCGAAGTTGGAATACTCTTTTTCGCACCTGAACTATATGTTATAGTTGTTCGATTTGCGTAATTTTTCCTGCGCTGTTCTCTAGAAACAAAAGCAGCATTTGTAGCAAGTTTCAGCAAGATGGCTTTAAATTTGACCGAGTTCCCATAGTTAGGAGCCACTCAGAAATTGCCAACCGCTGTCAATTAAATGAAGTATTAAGGATATGGTTATATAGACTATATATATAATTGATATGCAATTTATAATACACTTTCCAAGTGTATATTAACACTTGAGAAAAATACATCAAAGATCATAAACAAAAAAATTGCCTAACAAATTTGGTTTTCAAGTCTTTCAATCAACAAGTTGAAAGCAGAAATCAAAGCCAAAATCCTGGAAAAAAAATATTGCGTAGTCAACACACACACACCAACACGCACACACTAACAGCGCAGTCAACAACATAATAAACAATTTGTACATTAATTTTTAATGCGCTTAACATGTGTTCACTCTTTCTCTCCCTCTCTCTCTCTCTTTCTCGCTCACACACACATGTGCATTTTGGTGTTTGTGTGCGTGTAAAAAGGTGGAGCTTCCAATAAATTTACTCACACGACGTTGACGCCAGCCGCAGCAGCAGCAGCAGCAGCAGCGCTCGCTTTGCCGTTTTCTGTTATTATTTCTTTTTGCTTTTGTTGCTGTTACACTTTGTATGTTAATTAGTTTACGCTCTTCGTCTGTCTCTCTGTCAGTGTGTCTGTGTGTGTGTGCTAATGAGCGGAGGTGTTTTGTGTGTTGCTTTTCGTCGTCGCTAGGTGCGCGCCGCGCTCATTTGGCATTGGTCGCTTTTGCACCTGTTGACGCCTCTCATTGGCTGAGTGCCGCCGCTAAAAAGCACTGGGCAGCCATTGAATGTGCTTCCCATTGGAAGACTAAGACGCCAACGAAAAGTTGAAAAAGTGAAAAAACTGACCAAAATTGAGTATGTTTTAAATTTGAAAGTGTGAAAAACATTAATTGCATGCTTAAAATAAAGTTGCCTAATTTTTATTTTAATAAAAATTGAATTAACCGTTTTGCTGCTTTCCCTGATGATTTTGTTTATATATAGTCATGAATCACTAACCATAAGTAAAACACATTTTATTATGTTTCTAAGTTACAACCAATCAATCTTGAAAATTCGAATGGAAAAGTATTGTAATGAATTAATATATATGTTATTTAAATACAAACATTAATATTTAGTTGGCATTATTATTCCTTGTAACTTATTTAATTTAATATATTTACGTACATATGTATTTATATATTTATTCTGTATCACCGAAAAGTACACGCTTTAAAAAGAAATCATCGCACTTTAAAATGGGAATTTTTTCTTGCTGGGTCAAAGTAAATCCCATAAGATTTAAATACATTTTTTGATATCATTAAATTTGTACGTTTAGCTTCATTTTTTCAGCGGAAATTTAATATAAAAAACGAGCTGATAAATTAAATTACTTAATTTTGAATTTTAGAATGGATTTTCTTTTTAAATGAGTATTTGCACTACTTTTAAGAATTCATTTATTAATAATAGAAAATATTTCTAAAGAATAGAAAACAAACATATTTTTGGAAAATAGAAATTCTTGCTAAAAACAAGAATAAACTTGGTAATTTTTAGAGCAATTTTTTATTCTCAGTGCACATAGATTGAAGTATTCCTGATTTTTCAGATTTTTTCAGAGTGTAGAAGACGAAATTTGCTGGCTTACTTTATTTTCGGCTATCCCGCATTAGTTGTACCAATTATTCTACTTTTCCCATAACACACACACACACACACACACTCGACACCCAGTGGGCACCGTGAGAATGACTTCAAAGAGTACCTTCTATATTGAGTGCTCTTAATTTAAATTGGATTGGTCGATCGACAATAATTATTTTGTTGCTTTTTGCTTTTTTGGTCTTTGCTTGATTTGCAATTGCAAATGCAGTTTTTCTTTATTGCGTCAAATCGTCAAGTCGTCGTCAGCTGCTTGAGCTGCGGGTCCCACATAAAATGTGCCTGTTTCGGCTGACGTCATCGATTGCTGTAAGGGAGCAGCGAAGGGAAAGGCATAGGGAGAGGGAGGGACAGGGGTGCGCGGGAAGCTGCCACGATTGCTGTCATTAACTTTGCCGTTAAGCAATCAATTTATTTCACTTTATAATTACGGATAACCTAAAAGTGAGCAGCCCCCTAACCCCGTACCCCCGCACACCCTCTACGCCCAGCACCCCTCCAAGGCGGGGCTTCGTTGTGGGAAAAAAAAACCAATTCCAATCCTTTTTGAAGAGGTGACCCCCAAAAACATAAGGGCTAAAGACTTTTTCACACATTACACTAAATATATATATATATATATATGTGTATGTCAGTGTGTGTGTGTGTGTGGTGTGTTCATCCATAGATATCTTCATTTCTAAACATTTTCAATTGCGGGCGGTTTTTGGTTCTTCTGGGATATTGAATTGCGTTCATGTTTTTCTCGTTTCTAGTTTCTCGTTTCTGGACAATTTTTAATTAGCAGTAAACTTTGGCGCGTCATTTTAACAAAAAGAAAAAGAGAATGGGAAGAAAAAGTAGAAGAAATGTAAGTAAAATGGCTCTATGTGGGAGTATGCTACAATGCGATACTCTGTACTGCTCAATTATAATATATATATAGATATATCTCTATATATATATATATATACAGATACAGATGAAACAGATATAGATATGGATATAGATATAGATTTATATAGATTAAAATTTGTAATCTAACATACGATATGAAGCATCGCCGTACCCAATTCTATACTTTCTTTATCAGCATCAATAGTCGAGTCGCACATTTCGAAATACTCCTTTTACAATTTTAGTAAAGAGGGTATTCGAAAAAGAAGAACCGAAACCGAAACGGAATCGAAACTGAACCGAAATAAATACTTTACTCTAAATGTATATACATATGTATATACATATATACACTTATGTATGTATGTGTGTGTGTGCGTGTTAGTGTTAGTAGTGGTGCTCATGGATGGTGTTGTTTGGTGGTTTTACAATTGGGGTCGATCGGCTCTAAATCTCAAGTGTTGCTTGTTGGCTGCTGCAGTCGCAGTTGGCGTCGCAGTCGACGTTGGCATTTTTGTCTGCTCGGCTCCTGCTCATTTCATTTAACACTTTATGTGACAGTTAAGTGCAGGCAAATGTCAATTTAATACACATGTGTGTGTGTGAGGGGGTGGTTGTCCGAAAGTGGGGGAAGGGGGCGGTATGAGAAAGTATGGTGGGGGAAGAGCTGCTGAATTAGTCAAGTGCATTTTATTCGACTGTGGGAACAGTTTCTGTGGTGTGAAAAAGCTGCTGCTTATGTATACATATTTTATTATAATTTTATTATTCATGGAATTTATTAATGTTTATTGTTATTTTTTATTTATGAATTAAATTATTATTATTTATTCTCTGTTGGGCAAAAATCAATTTGCACGCGTGCCAAAAAAAAAAACCGGTAATAAAAACTACAGCAAAAAGAAACTCATCATCATCATAATCCTCATTATTGTCATCTGTTTTCATAACTGTCAATTGTTGACTTTACATCGATCGTTGCAACAACAAAAGATTTGACAACCCGAGACGACAAAGCAGTTATTTGAATGCCATGCCCATTAGCCCTTTTACAACTATCTGGCTCTCGCTCTCTCCCCCTTGACGACTGCCTTGTCTAGGTTTTCATTCACAAAAAGCAGCAGCTCAGCCAGCTATCAATAGCTAGAGTGAGCGAGAGCGAGAGCGATAGCTAGGCACGTGCTTTGTTCGTTGTTTGCTTTGCGGTTCTCCCTGTAAAACCCACACGGTAACGGTCTTACCTGCATTTACAGGCAGAGAGAGAGGCAGAGGCAGCAGCAGAGCGCCTAACAAACTGCCCTTATGCACCATATACACACATGCACATACACTTATACGTATTGTATTGTAAGTAGTTTACCGTTCATCGTTCATCGTTCACCGTTGCTCTCGACGTCCACTGCGAGCATTTCATTTGGTAATTTAATATTTTGATGCCGCTGTTTATTTTACGCAAAAATGTTGTTTGCATTGACAGGCAGCACTTCAGTTTAGAGATGGGCCAGTTTGAATGCTATATATATGAAATACATATTGAAGAGATATATATAGTATATATATTTTCAAATTGGAGATGGGAGAGCATGAATATATGCAAACTATATTGAAAAGATATATTTATAGGATTGGTGAGTTGCTTTCATTATTTAAATATATATTTATATTGATATATTATATTTATATTGAACTCTGATTATAACTTATTCGTATTATTCATATAAAGGACGAAAATGAGTAGATGACTTGACTATTGTTACCGATCAGGAATATATATAAATGATGAGATAAATATATTTCCAGATAATTTTGCTACACAGTATTCTAAATAATGCACTTTTTATATGTTTTTACTGCGAGGTATACCTTATATATATATGTAGATATATGTTTATATAATCCGATAAATTCGTGAGACGATGTTTCATCACTAGCTGAAATGAGGAATTGTGAAAGAGATACAGATACATTTGCTTAAACGGGAATCGCAGCTGCGCAAATAAATACTTGAGTTTTAGCTGAGTTTGCCCCCGATTGATGTAACTTTAGCCGCTAAAAGCCTGTGCCAAAAATCGAAACAAACCATCGCCGAAAAAAAAGGGCTAAGAAGCAGAAAGCCAATTGGAAAAGATAGCAGTCAGTATAGGGTCAGGACACAAGCCAGGACACACGCCAGGAGACGTCACGGTTGATGTAAAAAAATGAATTGAAATGAAATGAAATTCTCTGCCTTTATTGAAACAATATTTTAAGTATAAAAAATAATAATAAATCCCATTTCGCTGGCGGCGCGCACAACAAAAACAATAACAAAAACAGCACAAAGGGGAAGGGGGAGGGGGAAGGAGGTAGGATGAAGGATGGGCGGCCAAAGTTTACCTTGATGCCGCGGCACACAAAAAAATAAAGTGAACAAACAAATACAGAAATACGCAAATGAAAAAAAAGCACAATAAAAAACGAGATTGCGGCACGCGACCTACCACAGGACGAGAGGCAGCCACGTTGTGGCAGCCACGACGCCTTGTGGCACGCAGAACGTGTAGCTGATTTTTCGTTCACCATTCAACATTTTGAGCGTTGAACGCTGAGCAATCGAGCAGCAAAATCAAAGCGATGCCAAAAAGAAATAAAAACAAGTTTCACAGCAGATTTTGTTGTTGCTGCTGCTGGTGGTGGTTTGTGGCAAGTCACATGTGCCACACGCACCTTTTGCAATTGCTCATCGGGCAGTTTTCCACTTTTTTTTCCTCTTCACCTCAAGCTGCACTTGCAAAAATAAATAGTTGCACTTTCTTTCCCTTCAAATTATGCGATAATCAACAATAATAAATAATTTTTATAAATATTATTTTCGCTGTAAATTGCCTGAGACAGCTTGTTAGAAACTTAGAAAATTGCAGAGGTCTGTATTAGAAGTAGTTTTCTTAAAATTAATTCAATTATACTTAAATAAAATATGGTTTTTCTTAAGGAACATATATCATTGATCAGCCTCAAAAGCCGAGTCGATTGTCTGTGTATATAAGACGATCTCAGACACTATTTAAACAAGGGACTTCCCACTTAAAATAAGAGTTCTGGTTTAACGTACGAAGATCAACTGAATAATTTGGCAAATCTAGTGGAAAAAGATTCTGAAATTTAGTTAAAGAATTCGATACTTTCAATATAAACAATTTTATAAGCTTGGCTAATGCAAAAATGTGCCTAAGTAGAAATTTAATCTGCAAAAAATGTTTTGTTTTGGGAAAGAAAGTGAATTTCTCAAAGATTGAAATTAGCTAAGCTTAGGTATTAATTGAAAGTCTGGAAAGTTAAACTTTTTTAATACATTTAATATTTCGAGTCTATATTTCCTCAAAAGCGAAAGTTAATCTCTGAATTCCAGTTCAGAGTTACTTTTAGGTGATTTTTCAATAGTTCGAGCTGTGGTTTTTTTCTGAGTGTTGGATCGTGCAACGCTGGCAGAGATATCATCATTCGCTTTGGGGTTGCAGCCCTCATTTTGTGGCAAAAAGCGCCTGCAGCTACAGCCGGCTGCTGATGTTGCTGCCACTGTTTGTTGTAAGTAATCACCGTCATCAGCAGCATCATCAACAGGAGCTGTGGCAAGCGGCAAGCAGGATAACTGGCGACAACATGTGCGTCATCGCAGTTGCCACGTTTACTCATTAAGGTCGCTCAAAATGCTATTTTGCGATTTTTTTGGGCGAAATTATTGCGAAATTGTGCGAACCACGTGGCCAAGTTCGTGCAACTTATTGGGGGTAGCTTTTACATTTGCACCTTCCACGCCGATGGCTGCTAATGCCAGTGTGTGTGTGTGTGTGCCACATGTGTGTGTATGTGTGTGTGTTTGTCCTGTGTGTGGATGATAGCGTTTCGTGAGCAGCCGCAACCAAAACAATACAAAGCCAAAATGCCAAATGCACCTTTATCGACTTTTGCCATAGACACAGACGTGTGTGTATTGGTGTGTGTGTGTGTGTTTGTGTATCTGTGTGTGTATAAGCAGAGATTTAATGATTAACGCTGGCTGTTGTCCACCTTCAAACAGCCCTCGACTTGAGTCTGCTTTATGATAATAAAAGGGAAAGTAAGTTTTTGGTTCTCTTCAAAATGATTTGTTTCGAAAGTGGTTTCTGTGCTGAACATAAGAAAGAGTAGTATAACAACAAATAACGGTTATATATACATCTAAATCGGAGTTAAAATGTATTATTTAACAATCTTGTTGTTACAAAATGCTTCGTTTTACACAAATATTTGCCTTATTGTTATAGTCCTGAACATATCGAAAATGTATCTAAAAATGTGCTACAAAATATTTAACCTTTTCTTATTATAACAAAAATATCATTTACGATTTTATATTCTTTAAATGATTGTTATTGTTTTGTAATCAAGTTGCTACTTCTTTTTCACAATTATTGTTTATAGTAATGGTTTTTGGAAATATGGGATTATGAATCCTTTCTCGAATATTTAAAGTGTTATTTTTATCATGAGGCATTATCTCTTAAGGAGTAATCTGCATTCAAGTTCCAATCAAATTTAGACAAGATTTCATCTTGATTATTTTTCTTTTGATCAGTTTTCGACAGGCATAGTTAGGATTTTTGTGGCATTGAGCGATTTCAGACGTAGATCGATTTTTGTACCTTTCATGAATATAGTTTAAGGATAATCTGGTATATTTTGAACTCTGTGTGCGAGGTTTGTTCTCGGAAATGGCTCTTTTTTTGAGTAGAAAAACCAACAATTTCAAAGCAAAGAAAACTTATTTATATTGATTGAAACTTGTTTATATTAACTGAGATCAGCTATTAGTTTTAGTTACTTATTGTGCACTAATCGATTAAATAGATTAGCTTGGGTATATCAGGGGAGTACTCCTCCTGTTTCAATATTATAGAGTATCTTTTGTCTTCGGGCATTCTATATGAAATCTACCTTTTCATTAAACTTGGTGCCTGCTGTTTTTGCGCAGCAGATATAAAGGATAAATAAATAGCTCCGTGGATGGATGTGTGGCTGTGTGTGTTATTCCAGCAGCTGTTGTTGTTGTTGCTGCTGTTGTGTGTGGCACGAGGCACAAGGCACAAGGCACAAGGTAAGGGACTGCTGCTGCACGAACAGGAAGCTGGCCAAAGAGCCGGAAGTTGCCGCAAAGTATGCAATGACTTTGACTCCACAGTTGGCATGTGGCAATTGGCACGTTGAAAGTGGCCCGTTAGTCAACTCGACTCGATGTTTCTTTTGGATATATATGCGAAATTCGATTGCCCAACCCTGCAACCCCCACACCCCTCCCCACCCATAAGACCCGCATTGAGGCAGCTTACAGTTGCTGCCCCGTCTGTCAGCATTTTGCAGCACGCTAATCTGTCACGCTCGGTGCAAAGGGGCACGGGGCATGTTCTGCTGTAAGCGAGACTTTTACCTGCGCGCGTGCACGAAATGCACACCTATACATATAATATATATATGTATATATAAGTCTATATACCTATACACCCCCTGGCCGGCAACCCCTCGAGCGTGGCAACCCTCTTCATTTACGGTTTAGCATAATGAAAAGTGCTGATGATGATGCCGCACGGCGAGAGACGGGCGCATAAAATGCAATTTAGGGTTGCAACGCGACACCTTTCCTCGCCTGAGCGCAAAGGGACCCGTTGCTGCCACAGGACGAGGCACGGTGCAGGGAACAGGGCAACATCGAACATCGAACAGCCAACCGTTGAAATCAGTGCTGGCAAAATTTCAGTTACTTTCAGAAAAAGGTAAGAAATTAATCTGATAACTTTTAGTTGCTTTTAGTCGGAAATAATTGAGAAACTTTCTAATTTAGGAAAACTTATAAATATTGTACAATTAGTTTTATATTAACAGTTAGTTTTAGTCAAAAATAATAGAGAAAAATAATAAGGTTACTAGCAGAAAATATGAAGAAACTAATTCTATCATCTACTAAAAATACATATTTTGTTTTTAGAAATTGGTTCTAAAATTTATGAAGAAAATTAATGGCTTAGCAAAAGCTAAGAAATTGGTTTAATCATTTACATATTTAATTTTGATAGACGTAAACTGAAAATGTAGTGATTTTAACTGAAAAACTGTTAAATCATTTAATATATAAATATATAAATAAATTAATAATTAGTTTGTTAGTTTGTTTAGGGAAAAGTGAAATAACTACTTTCATTATTTAATCAAGATATTAAAATATGTGTTGCTTATAAATATCTTATATTTACGAACCTCAAAATATAGCGAACCTGTCCTAACAACTGCCAAAGGAATTTGCAATATGAAATTAAAATGTATTTCAGTGAATTATCTTCAAAGATTGTTAAGTTTATTATGTTATTATTTTTATTACATAAAATGAGTCTAATCTTTTTTAAAGTTAAATATTCCCTTTACGCGAAGACAATTTATAAAAAAGCTTTACTTTGTTTCAAAAAGAGTTAAGAATATTAATTGGCAAAGGTAAAATAACTAAATTAAATATTAAAATTACACATTCTATTGTGCTAACACTCTTAATGCTTAGCCAGAATTGTGAGCTTAAAATAAGTATTAGATTCTTTGCAAGACACAAATTCCCGCTGTTCATTTGGCTGGAAAACAGCCAAAGTGTCAGCACTGCTCACAGAACTGAATCCGCACACGAGGAGAGCCAAGGAAGCCGGCCTACCAGCATTAATCCTTCTGCTACTCTCGGTTTTTCGCAATTGTTCAATTGTTCGATTGCCCCGTGACTTTGGCAGAGGGGGTGGTTCTACATTCAGCCCATTGAGGTGGGCACTAATGCACACACACACACACAGAATATATATATGTGTGTATACATTTGTAGCTGGCACGCTGCACAATTTTGATTGATTTTGATGGGCCAGCTGTGTGTTGTGTGTGTATTTTGCTATGTTGAATTATGAGTTTAACATGTTCTATGGCTCTAAAGGTGTAGCAAAGCTCATAATCCATAAGGCGCAAGAAGTCAAGTGGCAATGTGGCTGCTGCTGTTGCAAGTACCCTTTTGCCCATATGAATTTCAGTCTCTTTCTTTCTCTTTTTTTGATAGCTTTGTTTTTGGCACACGTTTCAGTTTTTGTGCACCTTCTTTTTGGGAGTTCGTCTTTTTATTGAGGCGCGCGTGTGTGTGTGTGTATTGGAGGCGTGGCATTGCTGTCAGTTTTTGGCCATATTGAGCTGCTAGCAGATGGCTTTTGTCTGCGCTCCAAACCGGTTCTTTTTTGGCTTTTTGCAGCTCAATGTCTGCATTCGTGTCTGTGGTCTTGCTTAACATTTATGCGGCAGTTTTAATACCCTGTCAGATGGGGTCTTTAAGTGCTGTCATCAACTGTGCAACGCATTGTGGGCGACTGCACTTCACAAGGTATAAATCTTTATGTTATTTGTAAATTTGTCTAGTAATATGTTTACCATGTCATCTACTCAAATCGATTTTAGCCTCATCATGTTGAGTTTAAATATGTACTTCATTTTTTGATTTAGTTTCAGAAAGAGACGCAATATGTATGGGGTTTTCAACACCATATCTAATTATTTAATATTGATTTTAATTTTTATTTGTATATTTTATATTGTATCTTATCTTATGTCGATCTGCAAATTTATATTTGAATTAGTCTTTTATTCTTCTACATATCTTACTAGATTTATCCTTTATTCTAAAGCTAACTTTATGCTTTCGATGTAAGCAGCTTTACGCTGCTAGCTGCTAGAGTACCTAATCTTCTTTATGACCAAGTTTGCATCCATGTCTTGTTTGACTATTTTTTGTTGCCAATTTTGAAAGGCTTTTTTGGTGTTTTTCTTTTTTCTTTTTTGGTCGGAAATGGCTCATTGCACTTTGGATACACCAAATGGCATTTACAGCGCATTTCCGTTGACTTCTTTTTTGTTGTACTGTAACTTAGCCAACGTTTGCGGCTGCTGAGCTGATGCGAGGCATAACTCAATTGCAATTCATTCTCTCTCTGTGATTTACATACTCCAACAAAAAAGGGGTGCAAGGTAAAAGATTCAACCATTCAACCCTCAACTAATGACACTCGATGCTCTCAGAACACCGGCCATAAAAGCCGCTGCAACCTGGGCTCAAGTTGCTCTTGTCGATGATGATGCAAAAAAAAGTAGAAAAAAAATTACAAAATCTAAAAACCTGTTTAATGGTGGTGGCTAAAGCCATGATAAAAAACAGCAGCAGCAGCAGCAGCAGCTCGACAAAAGCAAGAAATTTAAATTAGATTAATTGATTGAATAGCGCGCAAGGATCATCTGGCTGACAGGCTGAGTCCTGTGAGTCCTGTGTGGCAGTTGTTGCATGCGGGCCACGTTCCCAAAAAAATTCTCTTTATTCTCTTCTTTTTTTTTTTTTGCTTCATTGTTTCCATAATGTTCTTAGCCGGGATTCTCTCTCTCGGCCTCTTTGTCGCCCAAGGTGTAAATAATGCGGCTTGTGTTTAATGAAGCGCATGTTCCATTTTTTCTGCTTTTTTTCTTTTTCGGGATGAGGTGGCATCTGTGACACTGTTTGTCCCTGCATGTCCTTGGCCCATGTGGTCCTCTTCGGTTTCAATGAGCCATCAGCGCCGTGTTGCACATTCCTCTTGAAGGGAACTTAATTTTTAAATAATATTTAAATACATTTTGTAGTTAGTTGATGTGGCTGGTGGCTGGAAAGTGATTTCCTTTGCTTGGGTGAAGTCTATAAATATAAGAAGTATATCAAATTAAATAGCACATTTCAAATTTGTTGCAATACAAGTTTTCAAATCGATTTATTTACCTTAAAGTAAGTGACTTAAAAGTAAGTTCAAATCTATTGATCGTTAAAGAATTGAGTTATATACAAAGTGTTTAATGTTATCCCCAGAATTCTTAATTATATATATACATATATATCTAACCATAACTGATAAGCCATTGTTTTTAGAAATCTATTCAGCTTAGACGAAGTTATCGTTGAGGACACATCCAAAATGTGATTTTTCGAGATATAATCATGTTTTACTTACTATTTGGGAACTTGAAGAGCTTTACTATCATGAATTGCTGCTTTATTTCGTATACCCTGAACCCATTATGAAGGGGCAGAAGAAAACATATCCGAAGAAAAGAAAAAAATGATCTTGAATTATAGTAATTTTTTAAAATGTATTTTGTTTTATAACCGTCAACTAATATGCCTAAAAATTATATATAAAATGATATATGGCAGCTATTGAGCCTTGGCAACAACTCGTCTTGTAAAGATTTACAATATTCATATTGATTATACTTAAGAAAGTAAAGTATTTAAAAGTATTTAAAATAAGTCTTAAAACTGTTGAAACAATAAATAACTCTTTCGCTGATCGGCTATCTATTGTATCTCTGCTTAATTGAATAATACGCACCATTTATCATTTATCATTTCGTTCAGTTTTGCATTTCAGTTGCATGCAACTAATAAAGAGCTCAGCGCCAAAATAAAGTTGCCTCATGCGGCTGTATTTGGTTGCATTTTGTTGTAGTTTGTTGTTGTTGTATGCGAACAAAATATGCTGCCGCTGCAGCAGTTCATAAAATAATTCATAAAAAAGCGAACAACAACAGCTTGAAACGGTTTTTAAACGAAAAGCGCGAAAAGTGTGCGTGCCTCAAGCGCAGCTCGAAAGCGAAACATTTGTCGCATTGTATCTGTCGGATACATTTTCGTTGTGCCTCACAACTGACACATGTGAAGCAAATATATATATATATATATAAATGTATATGTAAACAAATATATATACACTCAAAATAAATATCGGCCTTTCTATTGATATATATTATTCGAAAGACTGGCAAGACAGCTGGTGAAATTCAAATTACTTTGCTTAATTTAATTGCGTAATTTTCTTAAAATATTTAAATTATATTGGGAATTCTGAGTTGTACCCAAAATAAATACTAAATGTACTAAGTACTGCCAAAGTGAATTAATTTTGTATTTTAATAATTTGCAATGTTTTGAATAGTTACACAAACTCTTTTGTTATATTTATTATCTATACTTTGTTTAAACTGGTGATTAATTTTATACGTTTTAACTTCAAAATGTCCAATAAATAAGTGTCAGATTTGTAGATTTTTCTAAATTGAATAAAAAACATATTTAATTTTACGAGTTTCTTTTTAATATGCATACACAGAATTCTTATCTCAGTTTTTGTTTTACTTATACAATTATTATAAATTAGTATTTTATTATGCATTTATAATTTAATTTCTAAAAAAAAATTGGAAAATATTTCCTACTGAGCTACGCTTTCCTTTAAGGCAAAAAAGCTAAGCTGTGACATAAAAGCCGAGAGAGCAAATTAAATTAATTATTTTTTAATTTTAGAAAGTATTTTTTAAAAATATGAGCTCTCATTGCTACTTGTTACAATTTTTTGAAATAGAAAACATTTTTAAAAAATATAAAAAGTGCTTTCTAATATTAATATTTTTTTTTTTATTTATTTTTAAGGCTATTTTCTAAATATTTTAAAATCATCTTTATAATTAAGACATTTATTTTTTATGTTTAGAAATTATTTCTTATTAGTTTTCTTGGCGATCTTCTAAAACAAATCTAAATCATAGAAAAAATGACATTTAGTTGTTGTGTATTTAGAAATTATTTCTAAAAAGCTGAAAAGTTTCCTAGATTTCAAAGTGCTTTTGATTTTATGGTTCTTTTTTAAGCTTGAAGGATATTTTTTTCTGAGTGTATACGATGGTTTTTTTTTTTTTTTTTTTGTATTTGCAAAAGTTATTAATTTTAATTGACTGTTGTGTAATGTTTGTCGCTCAGTGCCACATTCACATTCCACGCGACACTTCGACACAACTTCACAGGCACTCAGTGCAAGCGAGAGATAGAGAGAGGGGGAGAGAGAGAGAGAGAGAAAGAGAGCGAGAGGGAGAAGTCAATGTCCTGCGGAATGGAGACTGGAGACTGATGCAGGGGCAAGTGGCAAGTGGCAAGGGGCAAGAGGCGGGGGCAGCTGTTGCTTTAATTGAACACACCATTTGACACTCAGGGGATAAAGTCGTCGATGTCGTCATTTAGCTATAAATAGCCAACGAATGTAACTGTTGTAATTAGGCGCATTGCGACTGCTGCAAAAGGGGAATCGGGGTAGTCTACTGTCCGTCTGTCCGCCTGCCTGTCTGTCCGTCTGTCTGTGTGTCGGCTTGTCTATCATTGGACTCTTTCAAATGCTAATTGAGGTATGCGCCAGCCACTTGTCACATTTGCCATAATTTTAATTGTTTAACTTATAATAGTAGGCGCCATACGGCAAGTCTCCGCCTCAAACTCAACGAGTGCAATTTTAATGCATTTGCTGGCGCCAAAAAATGACAAGCCAGCTAACTCAAATGATATTATCAGCATCAGCTCCCTGATGAAGACAAATGATATGCAAACAACAACAACAACAACAACATCAGCCTCATCGCTAATTAATGCGAAATACCAAAGCTGAGCTCGGACTTTGCACTTTAACGGGAAGTGCATTTTGTGTTTTTACTGCCACTGGGTCAAATGTGTCTTTTGCAACATTTTGAGTGATTGCAATTGTTGCTGTTGATTCATCTTTCGATTCTGTTGATCTTCTGCCGCACTGAGTAGCTCTTCCACGCATGTAAACAAGTTGCATAGAATGCTTCATGCGAGCTGAAAAGTTGCATAAATTGCAAAAGTCTATTTTGGAGTTATATTTGAAATATGTTTAGTCTGTCTGCAGGTTAAGTGATTTTTACACTTTTCAAACTCCCAAGTTTTCAGCTTGACTTTTACATTGTTGACTTATTTTCAATTTAATCTATCATATTTTGTGTAATAATTTGATTTTTTAATGAAAAGTAAGATGGGGATAAGTTTTCATCTATTCTGGCCTGAGAGGAGAGGAGCATAATTGGCAAATAATTTGGTGAGATGTGAGTGAGGTGGAGAGCATTTAGTAATATATTCAATATCAATTAATTTCAGTAGTGAGCATTTGTGAATTTGCTTAGGATTCGCTTAACTCTTTCAGCGCCAGATAAATTTGATGTGTCTTGAGCACTATTGAGGTATTATTCATAACATGTTTACATATGTATAAACAAAACAATTCAACACAAAAATGTAAATAAAATCAAGCTTCTTACAGAGGATGAAATCAACATCATCAGAGCCAGATACTTAGTAGACTATCCAATCAATCTAACTTGCTGGCTATCAGGTAACATTATACGCAGAATAACTACGAATAAAATATAAAATAAATAAATATTAAATAAAACAAAAACCCTTGCAAAAGTCAATGTTGCGTATAGGTCTTGAAACAGTTTTGAAATAGTTAATTATTATTTTTGTCTTCTGTGCAGATTATTACTGGTATTTAGCTAATTGGGGAAGCTATTGTTAATTTGCTGAATGCAGCTTGGAGTTTTAACTTTGAGGTCAACTAAAAGATGAACAGCTGTAAAAAGCAGCACTCAAATGTGTTTACTGAGACAATTTTATTTATATTATTTATATATATATATTTTTTTTTAAGCGATAAGGGGATCCTTATAGATCACACCTAAACAATAAGTAAGAATTTTTAACTTCAGCAACACAATTCACATTTAGCCAGACTCTTAAAGACTTTTTAAAGTGTTTTTCTTTAGTGGCTGGCACATTTTCATTTTCATTTTCATTCATAACTCGTAGGTTGAATGCTTAACGCCCTGATGATGGTCCTGTTCCGCATGTCCTCATGTCCGCATGTCCTTGTGTCCATTGGTAGCGCCGATAACGCCTTTTAGACAAGCCGCACGGCAGGCGGCCGAATAAACAAAATGTGTGAAATTTTTACCTAAAATAAAAATGTAGAAAATGTACGAGATACGATGCGATGCGATGCGATGCGGGATCTAAAAGGCTAAAGGATACCGTATGATGCCAAGGGTGCAGTGTGTCTGCTATGTCTGCATTTGATTTCCGTTTGCTTTACGAATCACACCTCTCACGCAGCACACACACATACCACACACCAGCACATACACACACACACATTCGCATCGGACTTGGGTAGATTTTTCACATGCCGTGGCAAACATTTGGCAAACACATGTGCACCAAAATGCGCAGGCAGCCCAGATCCAGAGTCCAGAGATTTGAGTTTTGCGCTACACTCGGAGAAAAATCACACTAACTTTAAGAAAATCGCCCTGACAACTAGAAAGTTTTTCTTGTTTGCGAAAATAACTTCTAAATTTAAGAATATTAATTTATAAAAATTAGAAAGGCTTGCCCTTAATCGATAATTCCATAAATATGCAAGTTTTTTTATTTTTAAGAAATATATTCTATTGTTTTCAAATGTACAAGTACAAATTCAAAAACAGGTAATTACATTTACTGGCTCGTTTTTTATATACATTTTATAAGCTGTGTAAAATGTTCGTGAAATCTTCAATTACCAATGCTTATCAATAAAATAAGCAATAAAGAAGCGTATTTTACAGTTAGAGTGAAAACGTGTACTTTTAGAAAAAATCCTTCTTAAATGCAGAAAATATTAATGAAATTTATAAATGGCTTGGTAAAATTGTAACTTGTTCTAATCAAAAATGTTTGTAATTGTGAAATTTTAGAATACAAATGTTTATTAGTTACATATATATATGCATTTATTTTTCCTGAGTGTAGTAGATGTGACTGATCCTGCTCTCCTTTCCTGTCCTCTCCTATCCTCTCTGCTCTCGTCTGTTGTGTACCTACGCCTTTTGGTCACGGCTGCCGCTGCTGTGCTTCTGTCTGCCAGTCCGTCCTTTGTGTAAACAAATCAAATGGATGTGTTTGTTGTTGTTCTTGTTGTGTGCCTCACAATTGGCCAGAAAAATGTCTTTGTCAAGTAAAAAAAAAAAAAAGAGAAGCATTTGGCCTTTAAACCGCCAAAAAGTGAAGAAGACGCGTAAAAATAAAGCAGAGTCAGTTGAAGATGCAAAAGCAGAGTCAGTTGAAGAAGTGGCAAAAGTTTTTGCAAATCAGCTGAAATTATGAACTTCCGGCTGCAGCCAGCGGAAGTTCATTTTAACCCACAATAAAAGTTTGCATTCTACACACATACATACATACATCCATACATAGATACATACATAGATACATTTATATATTCTCGTTCATGTGCAAAAGTTTTGCGCTTATATAGCAGCATAAAATTTGCATTATTCACTTAAAACAAATAGTAAACACACACACACACATAACACACACACACACACACACACACATGTAGTGGTAGACAAAAGCGTACTTCCTTTTGCCTTTTCCTGTGGAAAACACTTTTTGCCATTATGCACAAACAAACAAACAAATGTTAAATGCAAATAAATTCGCAAGAAAATTGCAAACATTGAGCCAAAGGCATCAGCTCGATTGCAGCGCTCTATTTTTGAGTAGCTATCGAATCTAAGCAGGATATTCATGTGCATAAGCATATATTTATTATAAATATATATACATATAAATATATATATCCAGCGGCAGCAGCTGAGCACAGCTGAAGCATGCAACAATAGCTGCCAGCCAAGGTTGCTGCGAGTAGCTTTTGCAACTTCTTATTGAATAGAAAAGAAACTGTATTTAAAGGAACTTTGCCGCATAGCAGCATAGAGCACAGTAAAATTATGTATAATCAAAAATACATATTAAACAGGTTTTAACTAATGAGAGATACCAGCTAAGGTAAGCCTAATATTACGTACCCTTATCTTTGTGTCTTAATCTATAACTTTATGCTATAGCAGTCTGATTTTGATAACGATATGCACAAGATTCAGTGGGATATCTTTGTAAGCAAAATAGTTATTTTATACTAGATATTATGAAGCGATCGATTCCATTTTAGCTGATATCTTTGATACTTTGCCTGAGTTTTGATTCCTCCAAGAAATTATCCATCGATCGATTGTTCCTAGAGTTAGATGATATGTTAGCCTGACTTCAATGATCATTTGCTTTAACGTTAGCAGTAAAATAGTGTTTTGTTAAATAAATATATTGTTTTGCTCTTAGTTTATTTCCGACTTTTTGTTACATTTTTATCAGTTTTGAAATAAAATTAAAACACTGTGCATTAAGTATATAGTTATTAGTTCTTGAACCAACTTTAATAATTTATTTATTTAATATAGCTTTTGTTGCTTTTGCATTCAATGAATAAATAGGGGGCAGTTTAATTTATTATGTATTCTTTTTTTATTTATTTTCAGCAGTTTTGAACTCGGCCTTAGCATATATTACTAAGTTATATTAAATTTAATTTGGAATGTATTTGTATTAAGTAACTATCATAAGCTCATTAGATGACAGCAAGTTTACTTATCTAATTAAATTTTTAAGGTATTTGCATTAAAGCAACTTGAATGCAATATAAAGCGCATATGCATATAAGTCGTAAATTGTCCAACTTGGTGGCAACTTGCAGGCAAATTGCCTTTTAAAGTCCTTGAAGTTGTTTTTACCACCTCCGCCGTTTGAAGCTCACTCCTGTTCAGTGCTCAATGCTCAGTTCTCTGTGAGTTCCGCGTGCAGTGTAATAAAATGCAACGTTTTTCTAGTTTTCGATTTGAAAGGCAAACTTTTGCTGTTAAACTAACAAATACAAATACAAATACCAAGACAAAGACGCACACACACTGAGTCAAGACGCCAGCCAGGCAGGCAACGGAATATGGAATATGGGATACGGAATACGGAATACGGAATTGAGAATACGGACTACGAAATAGTTGCTCAGATTCCGATTCGAATTGCGTTTGTCAAAGACGGCGGCACGCATGCAAATTGCGCTCAAGGATATTTTTGGGGAATGAGCTGTGCACATTTCGAATAGAATTTATAGTTTTGCTCTTATTTACAGACAGGAAGTGCAATTCACAAATTGTTAGCTCAACGCAGACAACAACAAATCGAACTGACGGCAAAAGACTTTTATTTTACTTATTATTTTTTTTTTGTTGCTGAAAAGCTGCAGCACTTTGCGCCTTTGTTTATCTTGGCTCACTGCTGAGTGAGCGGAGGGGAGGGGTGGGGTTGTGGGTGATGTGTGTGTGTGTATGTGTGTGTATGGGGATAGTATCTATTACCAGCCACGTGCCATGTCGATGAGGTGTGCCCTAAACTCAGCCCACTAAAGAACTTATAATCAACAGCTTTGGCGGCTTAAAACTCGGCTATGAAAACTGAAACTATTTCTCGAATACGACTGTGTGTGTGTGTGTGTGTGTGGCAGCTTGTACAAGACTGGATTCGAAAAGTTTGCCACATCGTCGTCATCTTGGTTGTCGTCCTGCAATTCCCAAAATGCGGCCCGTGTGTGCATTTAAGCCACTTTTACTGAAACTTCACATTAATTCCAATTTGCTGCCAGTAAAAGTTTTTCATGCACGTCCGCAAATTGCTTTTGGGGACTACATACGTGTGTGTGTGTGCGAGTGTGTGTTTGTGTGTGTGTGTGTGTGTGGCTTGTAAATAGTAGCTGAGGCATCTGTTTGAGAACTTTAACACTTTGCGGCCAAGAGGTGTTCTTTACACATATATACATATATATTTATGCTTCGATGCGCCAATCGCAACACAAACTCATAAACAAATGAAAAACCAGCGAGAAGAAAAGATAAGTGAGCTGTTGAAGACATAAAGACATCGCAGATATGTTGCATAAAGTGTTGCAATGCATCAATCTGATACTGATAATTTGCAAAATATTGTCAAGTATCTACTAATATCGAAATACTTCAAAATAAGCCTCCAGGAAACATTGCAGCTGCTTCATAGTAACTTATTTTGTTTATTTTATGTCGACTTTTATCAGTTGACACAGAAAAATACAAAAAGTAGAAAACAAAATCAATTACATTAAAATTTTAATTTGATGTGTTAATTTAAATGAAAAAAATCAAAATATTTATAAAATTTCTGGGAGCTTAAACTTACTTTGTGTTTATAAAGTACATCAATATCAATATATTATGAATAATTTAATAAGTTGTTTGCCAATATGTATTTATTTTTATTGTTTTTTTTGCCAATTTTTGCTAATTCGAAGATCATATAAAGCAGCTGACAAATAATAAGACCCACAGGCAATTTGATTTACTAAATAATAGTATGAACGTTGGGAGCCTGAAATGGTTTCAAAATCTGGACTTCCCACATCGATTTTTTATAATAATAACAACTAGTTAAGATGGTGGTCTGACAGATTGCATTAAGACCACATCTAATTTCATAGTCCCAGTCAGACAGTTCTAGCAAAACTTTTGTATACATTTGTATAACACATTCGGATGACTTTGAAAACATACTCTTCAATGAATTAAACACTTGGTGACAAACAGCCTGCTAACCTTATGACAAACAAACAAAGACTTTGGCATCTTTGACTGTGTGCTTTTTGTTTTGGTTTCGATTCCCGTTTATTCTTTTTTTTTGACCACCCAAAATATTCGAATTCGCGGAAAGCACAAGACAACAAAATTTCGACAAATCGCCAAAGCGGCAACAAACAAACACACCGAGAACCAAAATGCGAAATGTGAAACGTGCTGAAATTTGCTGGCATTGCACTTGAAATGTGAAATCTTGAAATCTTGAATTGTTCAACCAAAGAACGAACGCCACCTTCTCAAAGACAGACGCCCACATGCTGCAAAATTTAGCTGTGACGTGACTCGTTTTGGGGTCTCCAAATACCCTCGAAGGCAGCTCGACAAACGGCAGCTGCCCGCAATGAAAACACACTTAAAAAAAATATAAAAAGTATTCTCCTGAGCTTTAGAAAATGGTCCGTAAATTAAAATCGCACTGAAGACTAGGAAAAGCTTTCAGGTTTTTAGAAATAATTTAAAATAAAGACCTTTATGAAAAAATTAAAGAATAAAAATAATTTCACTGAAATATAATAAACAAGTTTCAAATTAAAGTTTTAAGTTTTTTTTTTACAGAATTTGATATAAAAACCATATTTTTGAATATGTGAAATCGCTTAAAATACCAATATTTAATATTAATATAATAAGCTAAAGTTAAGAATTTTGTGTGAAGATATAAAATAAACACTCTGGAAATAAGATAGATTTTTTCTAAATTTTAGAATAATCAAAACTGAAATTAAGCAAACAAAAAGCCTGGTGTTTAGAAAGACATAAGTCTGTCTCTTAGAAATTTAACGTTTGATAAATCAGTGGATTTTCGCAGTAAGAGGGCAATCATTTTTCTCAGTGCACAGACAGTTGGACTAATAAATTTGCATCTGTGCGAGCGACCCTCATTAGTCTTAATAGTTTAACGAGCAACTACAACTACAGCTCGGCATAAGCCCAAAATGTTAGGCCCATTAATGAGCTCGAGAGCTTGGCCAGTTAAATTTTATAAATTAGTTCATATGAGGCGCACGCACACCTTTAAGCCTTTAAGAAATTTGTCTTTGGGTCACTAACTACACACACACACACCAACACACACACACCAACAGACACACACCCCTGTGGAAAGTCTCATCTGAGCTGTTGTTCAATTGGACAGGCTTGGAGCTGGGCACAGGACGCACACTTGTCGCCTGTCAGTGTTGCTGCCACTTGTTGTTGTTGTTGTTGTTGCTGCCACTTCTTGTCCCTTTTTCGCTTTATAATCCTGTTTTTTGCTTGTTCTCCTTTACTTGTGAGCTGCGCTTGCTGTCTGCTTTGTATCCTGCGGGATATGCAAACTTATTAGACAACTTTCGCCTCAGCCAAAAAGCCCAACTCCAAACTCAAAACTCAAAACTCCCAACTTCTTGTTCGACAAACTCTCTTTTTCCGACTCGGAGTGATAAAGATGCCCCCCTTTCCTACTTTTTGCTGAACAGCACAAAACATTTTGTGCCAGTCATTTACATACGTGCCCCAAAAATGGTGAGGTAAAAGTTTATTTAGAAAGGGTTTCGTGTCGCAGCAAGTTGATATTGCCACATGCAACATACGACATTTGATATGCGACATGTGATATGTGACAATTATTCTGACCATAGACTCATTATCGTCGTATTGTGGAAAAACTGTGTTGCAGGTTATGCTTATCGATGGTTTACATTACCAACACTTTTTTTAAAATTTTTTTATGATTGTTTTTTCTACAAGGTGGCAGATTTTCTCGGCTATATCGGTAAAATAAATAAAATAAAATATAATTATATATATATGATTTTGTTATTTGATTGTCGATCGTCACAAAATTCAAATTACAAATTAAATTAAATTATTATTATTTATATTCCTCGCACACCATTTTACATTCGCAAGTTGTTCTTAACCCCATAATCTTAAGTTGCCAGATATATTAGTATTGTTAAGTTATCTGCAGGTTTATACGTACAAGGCCTTATTTTTGGAAAATAATTTAATTGCCTTTAAGATTACATAAAATAAGCACAGGATTTAATTAGACAGTGCAGCAGATACTATCAGAAAAACTTAGTAGTTAAGTTTGTTGTAAGTTTAAGCTTAAATTTAATTTTGTTGTAAGCTTAAAACTAAATTTAATAAACAGACTCTGTTTATTTCTTTATTTTAACTATTTTCCGTATGCATTAAAATTAATTTTATTTTTTATTTTTATCATTGGTCAGTAGTTTATCAGTATGAACTCAATCAAAATGTGAAAAATTGTGTGATAAAGTTGTGCAAAAGTACTTAAAATGCGAACGGAAGCATTTGCCCCATTAGGTGTATAAATTCTAATTTGTTTTATTTATCATTGATCAGATGTATAGTTTTCTTATTGTATAGTCTCTAGTGAAGGTTTGCAATTAAGATGCTTTCAGTTAAGTAATACTCAGTTCCACTTTTCAAACTTAAAGTAGTTCACTTAACATCCACTTTAAAGATCCGAAGTTCTGTTTATTTTTATTTTGCAAGTTTCCGCTTTTATATTATAGCATTTAAAAACAAATAAATATACAACATCTTCTAGAGACTTGTATTTCATTCTTTTCATTGCAAGATTATTATGGTTTTGGTATGTGTCCTTGATGTCAGCTAATTGCAAAAATGTTGTTTCAAAGTTGCCGCTTGCCAAGTTCAATGTGGGGCAATCCAAAGAGGAGAAGTCTTTGCACCTGACAAATGCAGACAGAGAGTTTAAATTAGCCTCGAGAAGAGCGTGGGGAAGCTAAGGCAACATCTCGAGATGGGACCACCCAGTGTGATTTGGCTTTTTGCAAAACAAACAAAACGTCAGTCAGTCGAAACGAGGCAACAACAAAAATCGCAATCGGTGCGGCCAAAAATGCTGCATTTGCATTTTGAATAATTCAATCTTGGCTGTTGTGTGTTGTGTGGCATAAATAGTCGTGTTTATATTGGCAGCACTTGAAAAAGACCGGACCACCCACTGGGTGGTGCACCTCCTCCTCCTCCTCCTGCTACTGCTGCTGCTGCTACTACTGCTGCTACTGCTGCTTCGCCCTTAAAAGGCCAAATTAATTACAATTAAAAGTTTTGCTGGCCCACCTTGGCCAATAAAATTGAAATTTATGGGTCACACATGAGCGAAGAAAGCTGCTCGCTCGTCTTCCACAGTTGAGCTGAGTGTCGAGCTGAAGTTGCCTTATTAATTGCCTGCGGTCGTCTTGGTTGGGTCTTAAGGAAATTTGTCTTGCTCTCTCGCTCTCTGTGTAGCTCTGGAGTGGACCACAAGCCAAGATGATGCACACCACCCCAGGCAGGCCTGATTCATTTAACTACTTAAGCTATTATCCAGCAGCTGGAAAAAGGGTTGTTGCTGTTTCTGCTGATAAATTTACAGTTTTTCATGCTCAAAAAAAAAATGTATCTGCTGCTGCTGTTGTTGTTGTTGTTGTACTTCACCTTAGTGTTGCTCACTGATAAGCCCAAGGCTCGTTGCTTGTGGCACACATGTGCTAAGGCGGCTCCCTGCTTGGAAACCACATAATAATTCTCGAGAACAATGTAAACGTCAATTGTGCATGGCCAATGTGTGTGTGTGTGTGTGTGTGTGTGTGGGTGTGTTTAGGATTTTGTGGGCCATGTGGGTAGTTTCTTTTGGCCATGCGCCACGGAAGACATTGCCCACATCTCGGCAGATGTAAATGTCAGGGGACAAAAGGCAAGGACGACATAGACACACAGATACACTAAGAAAAATCTAAAGTAATGTGTTTACATTTGCACTTATTGAAAATGCATTATTAAATAATAGAAATCATTTATATACAAATAAAAATCATTTTTAATTTGAAATTAGTGCGTTTTCCATTTTATACTCATAGAAACAATTGTCATATAAAGGTATTCACTTAAAGTTTTTATAAATGTTCTAAGATATATGAAAATGATTTTCTCATTAAAAGAAATCATTTTTTACAAATATAAACACAATTTCTGAAAATCTGAAAAACATTCTAGTTTTGAGGCCATTTTAATTTTAGGTCGATTTTATAAAACGGAGGCGGCTTTCTTTTAACCTAGTCAAAGCCAGACTGGTACACTTAGAAAAAGTCTAAGCATAACAATTTGCATGCCAACTTTTTATGAATTTATTTATTAATTATAGAAAATATTTCCAAAAATAAAGAAATGCCAATTCTTTCGAATTCTAAGGATTTCCCATTCAAATATTATTAATTATAATTTAGTTATTATTAGAATTTCTAAGAACCAGAAAAACATTTTTGTTTTCAGAGCGATTTTCTTAAATACTGTCTTTTTTTGAGTGTACTGGAAAGAAGAAGAGGAGGATAATGGCACATGCCACACGTCAACGTCGAGAAATTTAAATTAAAAACCTTTTTGCATGAAATGTTTTTTTTTTTTGTTGTTTGCTGTCGTTGCTACTATTGTTGCAGCATGTTGCAAGCGCCACATGCAGTGGGCGTCTTCAGACAGAACAAACGTACATACAAATATAAGTGAGCAACGGAAATATATACGGGTTACTCAGCCAGAAGATAAAGTCATGTTGAACAATAGAAATAATAATAATACTATCAGTTTCCTGCAATATGCATTTTTGTAGGTATTACTCATTAAAGAGTCTCCATTTAATAGTTGTAATGATTCTTTAAGCACTGAACTGAACTTAAATACGGTCAGCAGATAATTCTGAGAAGAAAATAAAAATGTTGTAGGTATTATTCAGAAAAGCCCTTCCATTTAATATCAGCTAGTCATATTATTATTTTCATTTCTAACTAATCAGCAAGGCGCTTCTATATTTAAATTGTTTTTAACAGGAATTAAAGTAGAATCGTAAGAGAATTCCGAGAAATCATTTTTAGAAACACATTGTAGATATTAGTTGGAGTTCCCTTTCCTGGAATTAAACCAAATTAATCTTAAGATATTAGTTCTCTATTTGAATTTAACACTTTAAAACAGGGGTAAATAACACAAAAATGTATTTTTTGTGATCTTTTTTTATATTTTGTTTTTGTATTTTTGCAAGTTGTTGACTCGAATGTTGATAAACAAATGTTTTATGCGAATTTCACGCATAATGCGATAAGTTTGAAAGAAGCCGAGAGAGCAAGGGGAAGGAAAGGCGAACTTGAGCAAGAGTCTGAGTCGACTGACGATATGGCGACTGAGTTCAACTGACACACACATACATATATATATATATATATATATATATATATATATAATGTACATATACATATGCACTTGTGTTTGTTTTTATCAGCAGCTGAAAATTCCATTCGGTGAACTGCATAAATCTGCTGTGAGCCCGATGCCTATAAAAGTAAATCAGCTTGACTTTTTCTTCAGCTAAATTCTTTAGCTTGATTATGTTTCTTGTTTTAGCTGTTTTTGCTTTTTTTCCCCATATGCTGGTAGCGCCAATTAATTTGTGTGCTTAATTCAGCTAATTATTCCAAGCAATAAAATTCTCAATAGATGCGTAGATTGTGAATTGCAAGGGGTGGGGCATGGGTGTTGGGGAGGGGGAGTGGGTGGGGGTGAGTGTTGCTGCTGGAGCATCGACACCTAAGCAAGAAATACACAAGACAATTGGTTAGAGCTGTGCACGTGCCAGACAAGGACAGGGACACGTTCAGCGACACTTTTAATTCAATTCGCAAAGGTTCCTTGGCATTGCTCCGGTTATCGTCTTCGACTTGGGCGATTTCTGTTTTTCTGTTTTTCTGATTTTTTTTTTTTTTTGGTATACCCTGCCGGAGGGTATTATTGTTTTGAGATGTCTCTGATCCCATAATCAGTCAGTATTGTAGCTATTTTTACGAAACGATGAAAGATTTATGTTTCTATTTACTGACTATTTTTGGGAGTATTTGTATCTATTTGTTGACTACTTTATCAACAAATCGTCATATCGCAATCGGTCGAAAGCTACGAATTTTGTATCAATTAGATAGCATGGCTAATGTGGCCATGTAACTTCATGTAACTTCCATACGAATGAGCTACTCATTTCTTTCAATTCACAAAGAAATTCAGCTAAGACTTTGGCAGGGTAGGGTATTAAATATTCGGGGCCTAAGAGATAACTATTCTGTTTTGTTTTTATATCCCGAAACCATTGAAAATGGGCAAAGGGGTACAACGAAGTTGTGCAAAAGCATGTTGCAGGCACAAGAGAGCATCGCCGAACCTATAAATTATATATATTCTTGTTCAGCAGCAGAAACCTTGGTGATTCAGACATGTCTGTCTGACTAAGACTAAGACCATCTCAGAGATCATAAGAGGTAGAGGGAAACAAGTTCTCCTGTATCACTCACAGCTCTAATTTTCCAATTAATATTTAATTTATAATTAATAAACTGCAAAAGTTACCTTAAGAACAAACAAATATCAGCAAAGAGATGATTTAAATTTCAGGCTTAAACATCTGGTTTAAAAGAATAAATATTTTACAACTTATTTGAGGGCATCTGGTAGTCGAACACTCTCGACTACAGCATTCTGGCATTGGGTATTCTTTTTTTGTGTTTAAGTTAACAGTGCGCATAAAAATAGAAATAAAAAGCAAGGCGACATTTAAATTCAAATTGTTGAAGACGCTGACGAAGCTGACGGCGCCACACGTCGGATTAATTTTATGTGCGCCAAGCAGGACCAAGGACCACGAGCAGGACTTGCACCATCTTCGTCCTCGGTTCAATTAGAGTTAGCTGGCTGGCAGAATGGCTGATGTGAGGGGGGGGGGCGAGGTATTGCCATTGGCTGTGTGAGCAGCCATGCAATTGTTAAAATCGAATTAAGCCACGGTGTCGCATACTTTTGATCTCCTTGACGCTGCCACAGCCAATGAAATGTTGCAAATACCCCCCATCCCACATCCCCCTCCGCACACCCTCGTTCTCGGTCTCTGTCGGAGTCTGCCAATGTCCTTACATTGTCCTTGCCAGAGGTATTTCCTTCCCCATCGACTTCAACTCTGGCTGCGATTGCGATTTCGGTTTCAATTTCAGTCGCTTGGCGCAAATGAAATTAAATGAAGATTAGTCGTGTGCTCCGCTCCCAGATTATTCCAACAAATAAAAATCTTGACGATACCGTTGATTCGAGTGAGTGTACTCACAACACCCACTGGCCTCTGAGTGTACTCATTATTCTTTTTTTCTCGTTTCGTTTCGTTTCGTTTCGTCTGCAGCGGCTTTTGCTTTTATTTCATTTGACTTTTTATGGCCCTTGAGGTGATTTCGGCCCCCATTAGGGCTAAACAAAGAAAAACAAAAAAAAAAACAAAAGAGGGCGTGGCTGGCAGTTTGACATAAGCATTGCGACAAATCTGCTCAAATCACAAGCTACATTTGCTCCACAAATGATGGCCAGCTTTTGGCTTTGCTTTTGCCAACCAGTTTTCAAGTGCTCTTTTCCCCGACTGCTTTTCTTATCAGCTTAAATAATTAGAGTCCTAACGTCTTATTGATAACATATCTTACATATCTTTGAACAGTTTCAAACGCAAATATTGAATTTAACATCAAATACTCTACGACTAAGGTAAGTCTGCCTTTGTCAGCTGAGTTTTTTTCCAATAATCGTTAGCATTAATGTAAATGTAATTAACGCGTTATGAAAACAGTATTTTAGATATTTTATCTTAAAAAAAAATAAAATAAATAATTAAATATTTGCAGCACGTTGTGAAATGAATTCACGATAAATGCATTTTCATTCTCTGCGTCAGGCAACATCCAATTTTCTAATATTTCAAAATTAATTTGTTCCATGACTGTTTTTGCCCAACACAACCTGTCACTCCACAATACGCACAGCAAGCTTATGCCTTATATCTATACGTGTTCTCTAAAATGTAAAATTAAAGAAATAAAATAATAAAATAAAGGATACAATAAATGTCGCAGTCACAATGTAAAATGGTCCAATATTTATTGCAAGGATGGGAGAAACCCAGAAAAAAACAAATGAGAACTAAGTGAGTAATTAGAAGTAGAAGGAGTGAGATAGAAAATAAAGAAAAGACAGGCAATGTCCTGTTTGACAAATCATAAGCTCGAAAGCCTTTTCCAGTACATAATTAATGCAAAACTGAGAAAAATATAAAAATGTGGCTCAAGTTAATAAAAATTTGTAACTTATGTAGACGAGCACAGTCGACTGGATTTGATTTATTGTTTCCCTTTATCCATATCCATCAAGTTAATATTGCTCTCGATCCATTCGCGATAGGACTCTACCCTAATATAGATTTGTGGCTTATCGTTGCTCGTGGCGAGCAGCAGTCCAACCAGATAATAGTTCTTCGGTTCCAGTTCATCCGCATGGACGCCCATCAGCGCCGAGCCAGTTATTAAGGAAGAATTCAGATTGCAAAAGCCACAGAAGTGCCTCAGTTTGTAGGGTGTTGCCGCAAAGAGATTGTCGGAATCGAGCAGATTGCGACGACACTTTGAGTTGCTCCTAATGTGAACAAGAGCCTTCAACTTGTAGCCAATGGTGGCATTTGTGGCAAAGCCCGCAAGTGATAGATATTGGCCAATGGGATTGATGCCCAAAGGCGGCAGGCAAATGGCTCGAATATGATCCGTAAAAGTCACAGTCCTAACCAACTTCAAGATGCTAATATTATTGGAGAATGTGGAAGTTCTGTATTCGGGATGTATGACGATCTCCTCGATCTCCATCAATTCAGGTTTCGCATTGCAACGTTGCCGGGCATCGCAATCCGGTTTCATGTAGGCATTCCTCGGATTCCAATCGCCCAGGAGAGCATAACGAATGGTAGTCTCTGCCAACTGCTTGTTTTCAAAACAATGGGCGGGGGCCAAGAGATACTGATTGGAGATGAGGACGGCCAGGCACTTGTAGGCAATGCCACGATTGGCTATAGAAATCATTATTTGTATTCAAAAGTCGGTATCGACATTTCACTAGATTTGTGGACATACTCTCATATCCCAACCTGGCCATCCAGGGATGTTCGTGGATATCCGTAATATGCGTGAATTTCTCATGCAGTTGAATATGCCGCAATCTTGAAACTCAAAACTCACTGCAAGAAATTGATGACTTTTTATATATAGATATTATTGGTATTATTCTCCTAGCTTACCCTCTGCCCAGACCCAGGGAATGAGCAGCAGCAGCAGCAAGCGAAGCACCAAATGCATTCCGTGGCATTCACAGCAAGCAACTGATGAGATCATTTTTGATCTGTCAGTTTTAAAATTTGGTCGCATTTGACATTATCACATTGGAATTTCTTATCGCCAATGAGAGAGAGATTTTAAATTTCGAAAAATAGTAAGCCTTGGAAAATGTTTATTTCTGTATTTGGAATTTATTTAGTATTTATTAATCTATTATTTATTTGTATAAATTATGTTTACATACTTGTGAAGGAGGCTTAAAATAAATTCACCCAGTCCAACTCCGTTCTCCGCTGATATTTAATATGTATATAGATCAGAAGTATAATAAATCTCATTTGGTTTATTTTTTTAAATTTCAAAGTATCACATTGTTTATTTTATTTAATTTAATTTAATAATTTAACTTGTTTGTATTGACTTTATCTGGCATTAAGTAAACAAAATACTTTTAATCAGTTTAGTTTCTAACAATAAAAATTGACACCACAAATTGAACTGAGGGCAACTCCCTTTTCTGCTCATATTTAATATGCATATAGGTTATATATAATCTCAACTTGGAAATGGACTGCACCTCAGATCGAACCCTTTTCAGGCCAGTCAGCTGCTTCATCACGTGTTCAATTAAAAAAGAACTTGCAATTAATTGCTAACCAATTTGCTTTCAACACAACGCACAAAATTGCCGGACACATTTACCCGTAGCCGTAGCCGTAGCCGTAGTCGGAGTCTTTCGGATTTGGTGGCTTGATGACCAGCAGCCGCTGGTGTTGACATTTTGTGCATATTAATTGAAGACAAGGCGAACCGAACTTGGAGTCGTCGGCTGTGTTTTTCTTTTTGGCCACCCTTGGCTTAATTGCGGTAAGTTCATTAAGTAATAAAACATAAATTTCTTCTTTTTTTTGGATTTTTATTTGCTGCTGTTCATTTTTTCTCACTCTGGCACCCCATCAGCGTCATCATCAGCAAGTTTTTGGTAATTTTTTTTAATGCTTTGCATTTTTCTTTAATGAATTAATTCTGTTTTGGTTTTGGTTTTTTGTTGATTCACCGTTCAGTGGACTTTGATAAAGGCGCAAAGTCGTTGGCGATAAAAAAGCCAACGGCTGGAGAGGGAAATGTTAAGATTTTTTTGTTTTAATTTATGCGAAGTATATTATACAAAAAGAAAAAAAAGCAAGAGTGCCTTTGTCTCGAGATACCCTGTAATTAAGCGCTTGCTGCAAAATGAATATTTGATTTCTTAGACAACATTTGTGTTTCTTAATTATTAAAATATATATGTTTTTAGATTATGCAAAATATATATTACACAAAAATCAGTGATTTAGTTGAGAGATTTTGACTAGGAGATAGAGGAGGATACCCTGCAGTTAAGCGCTTCTTTAAACAGCTTTATCTGATTTGTCTTTAGAATTTGTACTTTTACTACACCACAAGCCAGGAAGTTATCGATATCGAAATCTACTCTACTTTGATTGGTACTGGTTAAAAATACATTTTCTAAACGGATTCCTTTTATTTACTGGCTGCATACGCACAACTTCACATTTTGAATGGGCGAAGGGTATTTGAAAAGAGCGCCAAGGAAAATGGAAAACGTGTTTTCATCAACTTTGACTGACCGACTGACTGACTGTTAATTAATCTGCGCTTGCCGCGAAACTTTTCTATCAATATATTTTTTGGTCGAAAAACTTGTTTGAGCGCTGGAAAAAAACATGTTTTGCATGATAAAAACGATTTTCTTATGTCTCTGATACTTTTTTTTTTGCGGCATTTAATTGGCTCCTTTGGGCATGATAAAAATGTTGCATCAAATTGCGGCAACTTCTATAGAGTCGCAAGTGTTGTTAAAGCGTGTCGAGGGTTGGGGTGTGTTTTCCCCTATTTTTTGAAATGTTGTCACTTTTTAGTCAAATTTGTTAGAGATGTTGTTGTTGTTGTTGTCGTTGTCGTTGTTGTCCGCCTGTTGACATATGTGCCCGCAAATGAGCCGTGCAATTGTCGTCGTCGTGGCCTGGCATATTGACAGCTCCGATCTATGTGCCATAATATATATATGTATATATTCATATATGTATATAGTCGATGCATTCAAGATTGAAGTGCATTCATTCAACTCACTTCTCGAGGGGGGAATCGTCTCAAATTTCTCGACGTGCGCACAGCTTGTGACTGACAACTATTCGTTTGCCTTTCTTGTCCCGTCTCTGACTCTGCAACAGACTCTGACTCTGACTCTGCCAAGCATAAGCGTGTCGATATACGTGCCTTGTGGTGCACCAGGGACTCACTGCTTACACTCGTCAACAAATTGTGATTTTGAAAAAGACGAGCAAATTGCTTTTCTTTTGTAGTATCAGCAATCAGCAAAGGTATTTGAACAAGTATTTCCTTAAAGAGTTTGAGAACTAACAGCAAATATTTGACTTATTTGCTTACAATTTATTTGCATACTCTGTAATATTTCGCATCAGATTTGTTCTTTTTTTGTCAAGTTAAACTAGATTGCTCTTTCATTGTTTATATTTTGGATATGCAAAATAGCTTATAAATTTATTTAAAATTAAAATTTTGTTTGCGATTGATCTGTGTATTTTTATAATATTTTGCGTAAATATTTTGTGGCTTTATGTTGTCATTTGCAATATCATCTTCAATTTTGAAAATGGAAGCTAAAACTACAACTTTCTAAAGTAAAAGAAGCAATTTTCACAATACGATAATTTAATCTGTTCTGTATTGATTTATAAATAATAATTTCGGGACTTGCCGTATTTTAAATAAATATTTTGTGTATATAAGCATTATGCTCTATAGTTTCAATTCAAAGTCAAACATATAAGTCGTTCGTAGAGATTACAAGATTTTTTCGTTATCTTTAATTGGATTTATTTATAGGTAAACAAATAAAAACTGGCTTATCTCTTGGGTCAACATCCCTTTTGCACAGTGTATTCACTGACAAACATTTCGTGCTGTCAACACACAAATGTTCTCATGTCTGAATGCTAATGAATACAAAGTTGTTGCTGTGGCAATTAGTTCGTGTTACCTCTGAAACATCCACGGCTAAACCGAGTGAGGCACGAACTGCTTTAGTTGCTGCCACTTATCAGAGAACATGCGAGAGAAGCGACTCAAAGTCGAGTCTCTTATCTGCACTCAGAAGAAATAATCGCTGTGATTTAAAAATCCTCCACAAAACAAGAAAGGTATTCTTGTTCTTATATATATAATTTCTAAATAACCGAACATAATTTTCTTAAAATTAAAAAGGATTTTAAGAAATTAAAAAATTTAAGAAATTGATTAAATTTTAAATTAAATGAATTATAAACATAAAATACTTATATATATTAATAATTTCAACAACAAAAAGCAAATTTTGTAGTTTATGCTTGCTTACGAAAAACACTCTGAAAATTTGACACTTTTTTTTCTGAGTGTCGGCCACGGCACAGCACATGCAGCGAGAGTCGCTTATCAGTTGCACCTCTGACCCGTGAGTGATAAGGCACAGCAGGCAGGCCAGTCAGTCAATCAGTCAATAAGGCATTCAACTTGTGAAACATCGCATTCTGTTTTCAACACTCAACACGACATGTTGCAATTGGGTTCGCTGTCTCTGCTGCTGCTGCTGCTCCTGGCTGTAATGTGCCATGCCGATGTGGTTCAGTATCAGATGTGCCCCGACAGCGTGGATGTGTGCAGCATCGATGAGGTGCGCGTGGATCCTTGCCCCCAGGCGGCAACAAATACGCCATGCCGTTTACGGCGTCGTCATCCGTCCCGGATAAGTTTCGATTTCACGCCCAAGTTCGATGCGGAACATTTGGTGTCCTCGCTGGTCTGGGCAAAGAGTGAAACGGAGGAGTTGCCGCTGCTCACCTTGGAGCGTGATTCGTGCAAGAACACCCAGTGTCCGGTTAAGGCCAACGTGCAACAGACTTACGCAATTGGTGTGCCCATCGATGCCAAATTCCCCATGAGCACCTACACCATTCGCTGGGCGCTCAAGGATGAAGTGAGTAGCAAGCGTTGCTGCTTCACCATTGTCATCAAGGTTGTGCGCTAAAATATAATAATAATAAAAAAATAGAAGAAGAAAATGATGCAATTCCTCGTCTATTTTTAATTGTTTTTGAGATTTGTCTTTCATTTCGCTGATGGCACTCTGGGGTGCACCAATATTCGTCGTCATTGCCATCAACCTGCGAGGCTAATTAAACGGCCTACGGCCTGCGCATCGTTTAAATCAACAGGGAGTAAAAAACTTTGATTGAACTTTTGGGTGCCATAAAAAGCATGCCCCAACCCCCTCAACAAGCCACAAGCTACCAGCCCCCACCCCTCCAGCTCTCCATTCAGTGAATTTGTGTCTCGGCTACTTATCAGCGTCGTCAAACAATTAAAAATTGAGCACTTAAGTTGTGGTCATAAAATCATTTGTTTTTCGTTTTATTGTTTTTCTTCCTTTTTTTCTTTGCTTGTTGGAAAATTCAAATAACAATATTTTCAAATCACTTTTTTTTGCTTGCCTCAATTTTGTTTTTTTTCATTTTTTTATTTTTGTTTACCTAACCGAAAAATGTTTACGCTTTTTTGTCTACTCGAGAAATTGTACACTCGACAAAAAAATTTGCTGTGAATTTGAGAAATCTGCAATGGGTTTCTCAGCATATTACTGAGAAAGTAAAATTTAAGGTTGTGACTTTCTAAAATGTGGAAAATTTCACTAATTTCCAGTGTTTTTGGTATTTATATGTGTATTATAGACGAATTTTCATATTCGATTTTTTTATTGCTAATTTTAGCTTTAGTTTTATATAGTTTATAAATTCCATTTTTTAATAGTGGGAAATATTTTTTTTAAAAAAGGATGTTTTTGCTATAATCGATTTAGTGAAAACCTTTTTTAATTTTCAGAAATTTGTTTCTTATTTGTATAAATTTGCAGGGCAATTTTCATTTTGTGGTACTTTTTTCTGAGTGTAGTCGTCAATAGATGATAAGCACAGCATTTTTTTCAGCCCCAACCACAACAACAACAGCATTCAATTAAGTAAATAATAAAGTAAGTTTGTATTTCACAATTGATGTGACACGCAATTGGATGCCGATTTTGATTTACTCGAGTGCGCTATTCTCGCCATACTTATGCCCCAGCATATATGGAGTCTTGGTCAAGTGGGACATGATGTGGCATTTGACTGCCTCAAAACAGGCTGTGGCATCCACATAGACCACCTCGCGTCGATAACTCAGATAGGTATTGAGTGCTGCTTCACTTTTGCGGAACTGTCGCATCTGTCGATCCACATAGGTGACATTATCCTGCGGAGTTGGCCTATAGTTGCGCATTAGCAATCGCATCCTGGCCATTTGCTCGTTGATCTGCAGAAAGATCAAACGATTTGGGGGCACAGTGAAACCCTCGAATAGCTCACGTGCCTCACACCGATTATTGGGATAATTGTACAAGATCCAGCCACGATGTAGGGCATCCTCTTTGAGCAGACGCTGCTGGATAATATTCCCAATTGCCTGCGAACGTCGAATGACACAATCCGACTCAATGCCCTGTTGGAGCAGCTCCGCGTTTGCATTCTGCTCGTGTCCATTGATGTGATGATACCCGAGCACATCGGCGTCCAAGATGAGCAGATTCCAACGCTCGGCCAGCACATGAGCGAGTGAATGACGACCAGACCCAGGTCTGCCATGCAACACAATGCGATGAAAGAAACTCTTGGGCAGCTGAAAGAAATCTCCGGCGACTCCCCGATGAAATGCGTCCAACGACTTCATATACACATCCTGTGCAATCGAACGAATATTCTCCCCCAGCCATCGACGAATATCCTGCACTTGCTGCAGTGTTATCTCAGCCAGGATGCGACTCATGATTTCCATCAGTTTGTGCTTCTCAATGTAGAACGTGTACGATGCACTGAACTCGACCAGCATTTTCTTGTCGATTTTGGTGGGAAAGGACATAATTCCAATATGGCTTAAATATGATAAAAATAATTGAAATGAACTTTGAGTATATTATTTTTTTACTAAATAAATGATATAATTTCACTAGTATTTTTATTTGGATTCATTTGTGTACTAGCACTGAAAACAACAAATTTAAAGTAAAATTCCAAGCGTTCTATTTGTGCTTACTGTTTCTATTTTTAGTCAAGGATTGGCATTTGATATTTACTACATTTTGAGTATCCAAGATTGTATGTGTATGTGACACAGAAACAGAAAATGTTACATTTTATATTTATTATATTCAGTTCAAATAAACTTAAAGATATCAATATAACAAGTTATAAATAAGCAAACACTTTAAATATGGCAAATATGGCAAATAAAAAATAGTGGCTTACTTTTAGGGGCACACATGTGATGCAAAAGGTAAGGTTTCTAGGTAAATGAATAAAATTCATCAACGCAACGGAATCGAAATCGAAAAGTTTCTATATTAATTAAGAATCGGCGTATTTTGACTTTAATTTAACAACAGAAAAGTAATTCTACGCTTGATATATAACTTATATAGCATCTAGTCAGGAATCGGTTAATATATACCTATCAAAAAGACACTCGGATGCTTTAGCTACAAGCTGAGTACTAAGCTGCTTAGAAAAAACATTCTTGCTCATTTTGTTGTTTGAAGAAAATTTAAGCCCCACTTGAAGTAAGTTTCTCTCATTCTAGAATAAACGAACTAAATGTAATAATATATTTTTGATGGGATCTAGACTATATATTCTTGATTTAAGTATAACTTTTCTTTCATCTGTATATGCCTTTTTTGCATTTTGTTTGATATTCTGCTGATTCTCTCATTAAATCACTCAATCTTACAATAAATTCTTAATTGAATTTAAATTATATTCTTGATGTTATGTAGAACATATTCTTAATCTTGTATGTTTCCTTTCTCTGGATAGTCACGGTTTTTATCGTCTGCTGTTTGGAGTTTGTTTGCATTTTGTTTTGAGATATTGCTGATGCTCTCGAGTCTCAGTGATTATCTCACTCATTATATGACCATAATGGCCATTACCATTTGGCCAACAACTGGCGACTCGTCCGTTGAGTTGTTGCCACATTCATTGCACATATTAATTACATCCGTTACAAATATTAGAAAATGGTGCGCACTTCCGGCCAACAGAGGGAGAGCCAAAGCCAAGACACACTGGTTCCTCTGGCTATAATGGCGATAATGGCTAATGTCTGGCCAGGCGTTGTAAATTGGCATCATGTAAGTCCTTGCTTGCCATATAAGTTTGCTGACAATATTTTGCTGCGAATTATGACAGCTCTTTTGTCTGAGCGCGCACATTAACAATTTAAAAAGTTGTCTTGGCCTCGCTTTGCTCTGCTCTTGGCCATAAAAGCGGGGAGGATGCGAGGGAGATGGGGAAAAGGGAAAGGGATTTTTGGTGACGCTGCTAACGGCCTGCAAAGTGTTGCCAAATGGCTGTCATACTTTATATTGTCTTATGAGACATGCCAGGGCATCTTTTGGTCTTGCTCTTGGTATCCTTTTCCTTATCCCCATCCTCCTTATAGTCCTCGTCCTGGCTAAGCAAAAATGCAAGCAGACTCTTGCTGCATAGTCATATTACCAAAGTTGTTGTTATTGTTATGCTGCTCATTTGTTTAGAGTGGGTGGCGGCTAATAAAAACTGGAATTCTATGAAAAATTGTTTCCTGTTGCTTATATTGGCCATATTGTTATGCCAAGTATGCTGTTAATATCTTTCACATACACATCATATTGCTTACTGCATTTGCTTTTCGATTTAGCCGAGCTGCAATAGCAGCAGCAGCAGCAGCAGCAGCAGCTGCTTGCAACTTGCTGCAACTTTAAAGCAATCCAAAAACGAGCAACATCAACATTTTAATTACATAAGGCGTGAAAAATATGCATATGCATATGAAGGCTTTTGGCTTGTTTTCCTTCTTTTTTTATGTTGCTGTTTTGGCTGTTTGTACAAAGCGCAACTTTTTAATTAAAGCCAAAGTCAAAGCAAAAGCAAAAGCAAAAATGGCGACAACCATTTGCCAACAGCGTCTCAGTTCTCAATTTTGTCACATTTTTGCTGAAATGTGCTTAATTACATTTCAGCATCACATATCCGAGTGCCACGTATCCTTTTTTGATCAACCACAAAACTAACAAAATAAAACATGGATTGCTGCAGTAGAAAGTAGTCAACGTTTAGATATCCTCTAATTCCACTCTCGTCTTTACTAATACACCTGTAAGTAATACTCTATATATGTTAATGATAATTAAATTCAGTTACAGATACCCTAGGCTTGAGTTTAGTCTTAGTCGTTTAATTCTCATTATTTTTCTATTTGCAAATACTAATTTACTAAAATAGTCGAATAGCAAAAAAAAAAGGTTTTTTTTTCAGTTCAAGTTTTTTAATTCTCACTTGATTATCACGTTTCACGAATTAAGAAACAAATATAAACGATTAAATAAATAAATATTAATTATTACCAAGAATTTGCGTAGTTAATTAATTTTATTTAATTTTATCTCTGTCAGCTGCTGTTACATTTATAACCTCAGCTTTGATATACCTTTTAGTCAGCAAACTGCCAACGGAGTATTTGAAAAAAAGACACAAAAAAACAAATGTGTGGCACAAGCCGCGCAGCCGTTTGACGCAGTTTCGCTTATCAGAGAATATTTCATATTAAAAAAAAAAAACAGATGAAAAAAAATGTTGAAGCGGTTTTCTATCCAACAGACGCGCTGATTGAATGAAGCCGCTGCGAAACGGGCACACGCAAATGCAAGCGCTCTGAAAGGGTGGCGCAGTGGGACAGGGAGAGGGGAGGGGTGGGTTGGGGCAGTTGGAAGGGGTTGCTTCACATAGAAGTCTCATCGGACGAGGCGGCTGATAAGGCGTAGAAAAAAGTGACCGGCAGTGCTTGGCACTCATCAGTTCAGCTCAGCTCAGCTCAGGCTGGCCGAGTAGCTCAAACTATGCCTTTCCTCGGCTTTTAGATTGCTGCGCACTTGAGCGCCTTTTTCATCTTGCCGCACGTTGCAGCAACTGTGAGCGCAAAAAAAAAAGAAGAAGAAAAACAGGAATATGGAAAAGTATAGAGAGCTGAGGCTGTTGATTATATACACTTGGAGTTCAAACTTGAAGTGTAATTCGTCTGTTCATATTTATTTGCAGTAGTTCAATTTTGATAATTTATTTCAAAGTATATTTAAAAAAACGGAATTTGTATTGTTGTTCAGTAAATGTTGGTAAAAATATTGGTTTTTAATTCAAAAACTATTGTTTCGCTCCTGAGCAAATCATATGATTTGATATTTTTTCTTTATTGATCGACATGTTTCAATCAGTGCTAGTTTAGTTAAGTGATTTCTACTTCTAAGTAAGAGAAGTTCTCAAACAAATCAAAATTTAGATAACCAGTGGACGAACACTCAGCTTTCCTTACATTGATATAATTATGATTCTCCTGGGATATATAAATATAAATATAGGTATTTTTATTATGCTGTTACACACTTCACAGCAAAATTTGAATACTCTTCGGCAACTAAAGGGAAAAAGGCAAGAAAAGAAAAGAAACGAAGAAAAGCTTTATCGCCGCATTGTTGTAAAGTCAGAGGCCTTTTGAGTCAGCGTGGCGACAGTTGCATTTGCGTGCATCTGTTATCTGGCCCAGCCGCTTGCGTTGTTGCCACACACTTCCTCCGGAAACTGTGTGCAACGTGCAACATCGCGTAGTCTCTGCTCTGTCATCTTTCTCATCCATATCGACTACACTTTATCAGCCTGCATACTTTTCTGGTGTGTTGTGAGTGTGTGGCGGCTAACCGCAAAACACTTGACAATTAAAAATGGGTTTTTCACACACACAGAGACAATTGTTAGTCAATGTCAACAATTATTTCCTCAGAGAACGCCTCCTCCCTAAAAAAAAAGAGAAAATCGACAACAAGCCACACATCAACGAGCCGGCAACGTTCACAGTCCACACCGTCAATATTCGCACCAGCATCAGGACCTTTTATCCTTTGAAAATTTGCCATTGGCTGCCAATATTTTTTCAGTCAATTTTTGTCAACTTTTTTTTTGGCATTTTCGATCTGTGGCACGTGAGGCATTGTCCTGCGTGTGTCGCTGTCTGCCTTCAATTATGCAACAATTGAAAAATTACGACGTGTACAACAATTTTTTTTGTTGCCTGACTGCGATTTGTTGAAGGGTTGCCTTAGTTGGCAAATGACAACAGGTTTTAAATTTGTCACCACAACAAACAGTGGCAAAAACAATACGTGCCACAACAACAACAATAACAACAACCAAGTAAATGTTGCTCATGACAAACGCCAAATGAAGCACAAATTTAATTACGCAATTTTATTGGATTAACAGCAAACCTGACTGCGGCAGCCACAGTGGCTGCTACATGGCGCATAAAAACAAATTTAAATAAGCCAACACATAAACATGCACACACACACACACATATCCATACACACATGTACACTCAGCAAAAAACACTGCAAGAAAGCAAAGCATATTACTTGGTGTAAGGCTTAAGATCTTTAATGAAAATGAAAGTAAACAGACCAAATTAAAAATAGACAATTGCCAGATTAAACGAACTCAAAGTAATTTTAAAATAAGAATAAAGATTTGTAATCTCAAGTCAAGAATAAATTACGACTAGTCAAACTGAAAAATAAGAACACATCAATCTTAATCCTAGTTTATTTATTCTAGAATAAAATGAACATGACAAGAAAAGAGACAATTAACTTAATCCCAGTTTAGTCATTCTTGCATTAAACGATTTCAATCTAATCTTGAAAAAAATTAAGATCTACAATCTCAATTCAAGAATGCTTTACTAAAAATAAAAAAGGCTAAGAAAGAAAGCTCAATTTAATCTTCAAATAAGAATTAAGTTTGTAATCTCAAATTAAAAAAGGCTTTACTAAAAATGAACATGACAAGTAAGAACACACTGAACTCAAGACAAAGTTCATTTATTGTAGAGCTCAATTTGAATAAATTAAGTTACTGCGCCTATATTTTTCAGAGTGTGTATACACAGACACAGGCACACACATGTGTGTGTGTGGCAGGCTGTCCAGTGTCCAACCCCCGAAAGAATTTAGCATCTTTACTGCTTCTAGTCGCGTAGGTGAGCCGTAAATTTGCGCGTCATTGTTGTTGTTGTTTCAGTTGCTGCTTTTGTTGTTGTTGTTGTTGACGCCAATGTCGTGTGTCCTGGCCACATGGCCACAGGGGCCAGGTTGTGTGTGGAGCAGGGGATTGGGGATGGGGGATTGTGTGCAAGCCGTTATCTTCCTTTTGGCCTTTCACTTATGCAAAAACGGAACATTTGAAAAATATGTTGGCCGGATAAACAGAAATGGCAACAAAGTGCAGCTGATGCCAGTCTACGGCCAAGCTCCCCCCTCCTCCTTCCTCTCTATTTGCAGTGACATTTTAATGAGTATGCAACGTGCAGCATGCAACTTTGTCCAGACGTGGCAAAGCCTTGTTAAATTCATTAGTAAAACGTTGCACCTCAACGGGCAAGGGGCTTGAGTTGAGTGGCACACGTTTGGCATCATGTTGCCGCACACGAAATTAAAATCCCATACTCCACACACACACCGACACACATACTCCCCTTAACAATCTGTGGCACAACATGACATGATACCGATACTAAACTGACACTTTGACATGGACTTAACCCTAAAAACGCTTTGTTGGCTTTATTGGTGTCGGTTGCCGCCGTGTTTACTCCCAAAAAGGAGGGTGGCGCCACTTGTGGCACTGTCAGCACCGCCAACACAGTCTACCCTCTCCTGTCTCTCTCTCCCTCTCTATCTCTCTCAGTCTCTCTCTCACTCTCTCTCTTTCTTTTCCCCTGGGGGACAAAAAGGTATATCCACTTGATTTTTGCACTAATTTACGTGGATTAAGCGCTTTGGCTGAGGCCGTGACCTGGGTGGTATTATGCTTAAATACCTTTTAATTGACAATTTGTGTTCGAGCCGCATTCGATGCTTGATTTTTGTTTAATTATATATATACCTAAACATATTACTGGGCTGAACATGTGCGCTTAATGTTTGCTCATTCATTAGTTGCGGCAAACATGTTAGTTAGTTAAACAGCTGCCATTAATTGACTTTATTTGGGCATATTGCGATACTACCTAATATATGGTTAAAGCGTAAATAGTTGGCGATTTTTCCTGGTGAATTATTGGCTGTGATTTGAGGCGGCTTACAGTGGAGTTTACCTTGCTTAATGAACTCAATCGAGCAACTAAAATATAGGCTTTGAATAAATCTGATTCTACTCCTTTTCAATAATCAATAATGATATTCTGACTAATTCATAATAATTTATAAAATATTTATAATTGGGATTGAAAGATTCCCCTAATCCAAACGATTTATTTATGTTCAATTCTTATAACTTCATTTATTTATTCACAGAAATGTTACATTCTTATTATCATTATTAACTCTTTTTAAACATACTCGTTTTTACTATATTTATTGTTATATGGAAATGACCTTTGATAGAAAGACAATATGTTTTAAATGATATATCAAAAAAGTATTATATATTTTTTATATTTAATTTATGTTGGAAAGCCAATGCCAAAATTTGCTAAAGCCAAAGTTTTCAATTAAATGAAGCAAACGAAAGTTTCAATTTAAAGTTGTTCCATGATTCTCTTTTTTTCTCTTTTTCCTTATTTTTTGTCGCTGTAAGTTTAGCAGAGAGATCTTTAGCAGTAGTTGCAGGTAAGTTTTTAAATTCATTTGTATGCCACAAGTTTTGCAAAACTTTTTAATTTGCGCTAACAATCGTATCGAATCGAATCAGGGCTCTCCATCAGTAACTAGCTCTTCCTCTGCACGGACAACCTCAACAAGCTGGCAAGTCAACCACACGCACACCAACACACCCAAACTAGTAGCAATTGAAAAAGTAGATGGTAGATGAAAAAATGTATTGCAAAAAAAGTGCTTAAGTCAGCGCGTTATTTTTATACCCTTGAAGAGGGTAGAATGATTTTAAAGTTAAGTTTGTAATTTGAAGGAGACATTGTCAACTGCATATATATGTTCTAGAACAGCATGTAAAACTGAGCAGATATAGTCTGATTCCGCTATTCACTTACCTATACGACTATGTTACTTATCTCAGAAAGATTAAACTTATAATGTATACATATTTGGATCAATCTGTCTATATATAGCAGTCATTAGAGCAACATGAAAACTTTATGTTTTTTTTTCAAGATATCTTATCCTATTGTGGAGTTAGAAATTTTAGAAATCTGCCTACATTTTGGCCACACTTATTATACAGATATTATGGGAATAATCGTTTAGATTTTTCCAATTTAGAAATTTGTAATTGAGCAGTTGGAATCCAAACCACAAGAGCATTTAATCTTCAGCTTGCCTAAGTTAGTTATGTTTTCCTGTTTTTTTTTGTGCCATTGCTCAGCACTTGCAAAGTTTCTGGCTGTGGCTGTTGTTGGTGGGTAACGCTTAAGCCGCCACACGGTGGTGCAACCGAGAACGAAGTCGCCGCCAAAAGTCGCCGACGTCTAATTGAACCCCAACAGATATTTTCAATTAGCAGCAAAACATTTGTGCGCTAAAAAAGTTTTATTCAATTTTTATTTTCTGCCTTTTTTTGTATATTTTTTTTGTGTTTTACGCCACCTTGAGCCAGATTCCTGCGGGGCGAACACGTCTGGACACTGGCGGCCAATAAAAAAGGCACCTTAGTGCTCAAAACTTTGGCTAAAAGTGCGCAAAAAACTTTTAATGGCATTAAAAAAGAATGTCAAGCTAACTTTGCAAAGTCGAAGACTAAATACTCTGAAATGTAGAAAAAATATATTAATAAATTATTATTGAATTAAGTATTATGCTTATAAGATGTATGAAAGATTTGCTTGCAACTACTTAATTTTCCTCAGATCTAGGAAAGAATACTTTCTTAGTATTCAAAAATTGAGAAAAATTGAAAAGATTTGCTTAAAAATCTATTCTTTTTTTTTTTTGAAAGATCGATTAGAGATCGATTGAGATGCACAACTGATTTGCATACAAAAAAAGTAATTTTTGCAGATTGCTTAACTCAAAAATGGTAGTAAAAATATTTAAAATTCTGTTTCCGATATTTCGCTTACACCGTCAGGTTATTTCATTTATTTATTTATTATAATTTAATATTTGCTTTGGGATATGCCTTTTACACACTTTGATTATTTTAAATTGTAAATTATATATTAAAATATTTACAGAGTGGTTTTTGATATTCCACCTACACATTTTGGTCGCTTTGATTATTATATTATGGCAAAAAGATTTAAAATACTTCGTTTACTCCTCTCACAAATTTCGTGACATAATTATAATACCCTAAAAAAGCGCTTTAAAAACGAAGCAAGACGCTTAAAGTTTTCTTGCTTGGCTATTTAAACTCCATCCAGAGACTGGCAAAGAAATGCATCCGATATAAGCTGTATTTTGTGGCATAAATGTATGCGCATAGATCATATTCAATATTTTTATGGGCTGCGTAAATTTAATTGATAAAAGTGTCGCAATCGTTTTTGGCCGCTTTTGGTTTTTGGACTTAAAATGCAAATGGCCAGAATAGCATTGTGAGGCAGCCGGGCCAAAAATGGCAACAAAATGGGGCAAAATCTACTACTTGAGATAAGCGTCGAGTTCAAACAAACTAATTCAAAGTGCGTGCGTGTGCCACAGTCTGCCCCATGTGGCAGTGTCCACTGTTCACTGTCCACCGTCCACCGGCCAGTGTCCAGTGTCAACTCTAACTGTGACTGTGTGCTGTGTGCCACAAAGCATGCAACACAAATCAGCGCATAATGGCGTCCATGGCTGTGTTTGCATGTTGCACAACTTTGCTGTGCCACTGGACTCACAATTCTGTAGCCCGTTGCCAACCACGACGCATTTCAATAATTCTAATTAATTTATTAACGTTTATCAGCAACAATAAATTTGCCGAGCGAGACAGCAAATGCGAGTGCATAAGTGAGAGCGAGCCAACTGAACACAGTCTGTGGCATTAGAGGAATGAGAATGGAGAATGGAGACGGGGAGAACTGAGTAGGGAGAACTCTTTACCGTGTACACATATCTCTCTCCGAATACGTCACTTGGTCTTGGCTTATCCTGTGTAGGCATAAAAACCTTTTATTGTTCTTGTTAGCAGCGTCCAAAAACTCAGTCTCTAAATCTTCATCTCCATCTCCATCGCCATCGCCATCTGTATTTGAAATGGTTTGCCAAGATGCGCATTGCGCGATAAGTTTCTTCGAGCTCATTCACAGCCATAAATGAAATGAGAAACTTAGACAAAGCCAAAGCAAACACACACACACACACATACCCATTCATACACACATATATATACCTCGTAAATAAGCAGGCGTTGATTTTAAAACGAGCCCCATTGATAAGACCAAGAGTAGAACTAAAACTCTGGTAAAAATCGCTGAGGTAGCAGAAAAAAAAACACTAAACACAAGTAACCAAATAAAAAGTCGGTTGCTAAGAGTGCTAGACTCGTAGATACCCTGTGGGCAGCTTAAATATATTTTTAATCCAATTTCTAAAACTAAATACACTCTTTCACAACGATTTCAAATTGTTTTTCTTTTTCAAAAAATGCAGAATTTTATTAAGCTGAAAATTGATAGATCTTGCATGAATTGTAGAGATTAAATTACCAAATTTCAACATAGAAATATTAATTAAATGAATGCCAAATCACTTTTGTAATACTGAGGAAAACTGCTGAGATATCGATTTTTAATGTTCATTTTTTCAAGAGACTGGAATATAGAAATGCATTAAATTAAATCCAAATATACTTACGAATACTCAATAAATGCATTTTCAAAATGATTAATGTTTTGTCAAAATATAATATAGATATTGTTAATCTGAATTGAGTTGAAAATATTAATCCACATTTCGATTGCTTACAGGGTATAAGAAATGAGTTGAAAAGACAACTTGGCGGCTTCTTTATTGTGCACATGAAATGACATCTCTTTTTTTGTTTCTGCCCAAACCAAACTGAAAGTGTTACAATTTATTGACGCATTTAGATCAAAACTAAAAATTGTTAGCTATTTCGTGTTGCTGAGTCGACAACTCTGCTCGCAAGCCCTGCAGCAGCCAGCGTGTGATTTTCCCTGTGTGTGTGTGTGTGTAAATGTGCGGGTGTGTGTAAATGTGTGTTTTTGTTTTAATACGAAAATCCCTTAACTTATGCGGCAAGCAACCACTGACACGCCCACAGCTCACTATTTAGCCGGCGGCTATTCAGAAAAAAAAAAAAAAAATTAAATAAGAGGAGTGGAAGAAATCGCAGCGTGGGCAAACAAAACGAATTTTAACGTGGACTCGTGGGCTCGTGGACTCTAGCTGGAGAGATACCTTTAATGCATTTTGCTTATATTGAAAAGCACTTAAAATTGCGAAAATATGAAAATCATAAAAACATCGGGGGGTTTGAGGGTGCGTAAGTTCTTGGCACGCTCGTCCTGGTCGCCTGACTGCACTCAGAAAAATATTCACTCGAAGTTTAGAAAAACGACGTAAAATTTAAATTGTTCTCAAAATTAGAAACAAGTTTTAGTATTTCAAAAATTAATTGAAATTAAATATACAGAATAGAATTCATAACAAGAAATAGCATTTTTTCTAAAAGAAAGAAAGTAATAAAAAGTGATTCAAAGCGTTTCGAGTTCAAATCGTAAGCTATTTTTAATTAATAATGATTTATATGGTATATAATATAATAAATTAACTAATAATATTTGTGTATCTGTGAAGTCATAAAATATTAATGCTCAATAATAATATAATATGAATAAGTATATTATTATTAATAATAATATAAGCAATCATAAAGCAAATGTTGAGAATTCAGTGCAAATATTTAAATCACCTTAGACATTAGATATAAAATATATCTATCTACATTTTAGAAAAGTTTAAGCTGAAATTTTGGCTTGGCTTGGCCTTTCCGATTTTTTAATTTTAGTTTGATTTTTTTTGAGTGTGTTTGCTTATTTTATTATTATTATTTTACAGGGAATTATCTCATTTGAGTGGAGTTTGCCGTCTGCCATTCTGGCTATCCAGCCTCTACCCCTGACCCTGTCGCTGCCCCTGCCCGTGCCCCTGCTTCTGCTCCTGCATCGACCATCCGCTGTGTGTAATGTGTGCGTAATAACATAATATCCTTAAGATATTTTAATATTGCCTGCCGCTGCATATTGAACTGCGGCAAGCTCTTCACAGCGCTCCCTCCCTCTTCATTTCCCTGCTCATTCACTTCCAATCTTCCATCGTCATCGACATCCTCCTCATCCTGATCCGCATCCGCATCCGCATCCTGGCTGGCCGCATTTCAACATATTTGACTTTGCTTGGCTGTTTTGCTTTGTTTGCCTGTTTATTCTCTGTGCCTGCCGATGATGATGATGACGATGATGATGCCACTGCCTGCTTACCCCTGATTTGCCCTTCACTCCCCTCGATACCCATTCCCTTTTAACAATACCTTTGTGCATCGTAAAATAATTGCCGCGGGGCATGTAATCTTCTGCTGGATGGCTTGCAATTTGCCCTGCTTCGCTACAAGCTGCTCTCTGTGGCACCAACATGTAAAAAAAAAGATTGTCTAGATCCTAAAAGCCTTGCTAAACAGCGGATGTATGCAGAGTGCAAATATCTACACATGTTTTAATCTATGCGCAGTGGATTGATTTGTAGGAAATTAATACATTTTCTTATATTACCTAAGACAAGGTGGGCTTTAATATTTTCTCGCTTCCGTGAGCTTGAACCGAAAATTGTGTTGGTAAAATAAAATGGTATATCGAAATTATGGATCAAACTTTTCTTTACAAAATTGTGCAAAGCTTTGACGAAGTTTGGTAATCGTAAATTTCAACTCCCGACGTCGATATTTTTGAATAATATTTTAACGAAATTGGCAGTTTCAAGTTTAAGTACAGTGTTTATCTGTAAGTTAAATCATGAAGTTTATTAACTGAAGTAGGAATTGAACTCGTCATTGGCTTACTGAAAAACACTACTTCGTGTGCTTTTCCTACATAAGTTATTGAGTGCCAATAAACCTAGTAGAGAGTTTGCACCCTTTATATTGCCTTCATGCACAACTGATTACGCTTTGCACAATCCTATTCGGTTAATTTGTAAATCATAAAATGCTTTCTTTCACATACTCTTTGGGAAACTCTGTCTTCCTTTAATTATAATTTGAATACTAGCATAACTCCCGGCAAGCTTTGGGCGTACTTAATTGTAGTAAATTTGTCTTATTCCACAAGTTCAAAATTTTCCTATCTCGTCCTTATTTACTCTCTAAATATTTTACTTTTTTTAATACTAAGCTACTAATGCTTGCTATTTTTTTCTGATTTGATTTTTTTGGTTATCCCCAATGATTGCCATAAATGTCGGACCACTTAACCTTTTAATACCCCCAGATTTATAATGTCCTTATTTAACTACATTCATTTTAGAATTTCCAGTCAGAATTTGCCACAAGCTCCAAGAACGAAACTTCGGCTTAAATTTAAACTTAGTCTCCCAAAATCCTTTAGTCTGAACTTAAGACACTCATCACTTAATAGTGACTATTTCTGCCTCATTCTGTATGTCTGTCACAATGGCATCTTATCATAATGATAATCGTATTAAAACTCATTTGACTAAGCACCTATAAAAATGATTTCAACGCACTTTACATATGAAAAATAGATAGAATTCGGCAACTCTCTCTCCAACTTGTCACAATAAGTAGTACTTATGCGTATTTGGTCCCCATATCAATAATGGGTGCCCTTCTCTGTTGTTTTTGTACTTAATAAGTCGCTCAACTCTTGGTTTGGTCTCACAACATATGCGGCGGCAGTAATTTCATGTTGAGCTCATAAATAAAATGGCTCGTTCGGTTCGCTCGGGCATCGTTGAGTTAGTCAAAGAGTCTGTGTCTGATGCGGTGACATTATTAAGAAGTGGATATGGACTCTTTACTCCGTACATAGTCTCAGGCACTCGAGTTATTGACAAGTTTATGTGCTTAATCCTTCCATAAAGCGCACCATTAAAATGCCAACAAAAGGTACTTTATATGAAAATTTTCTGTTCGCTCTGCCACTTTTATCGCCAGCGTCGCCATCGCCGTTCATATTTCAATAAACTCCACCGAAATTTGAATGCCACTCTTAAGACAATCGTCAATATGAAATGCGTATCGCCTGGACTGGCATATGAGGCATCAGGCATGAGGCAGTTAGCCAGTTCAAAGCAGCTGCCCCCTATCTAGGAAGCGGAATAGTTTTTCGAGTGCTCGGGCATTTTTATTGCTCTCCGCTTACATAATATTGAAAAAAAAAAAAAATATATATATATATATATATATATATATATATATGAGAACTAGCCTAGCTAGAAAGTAAGCAAGTCTCTGCTGAAGGTCTGACAAATTCTAGATGCTAGACTTTCGAATACCCTAAAGAAATTTTTTAGTGCTGATATCTTGGGAGTGGAGCTGATTTGGCTTAAGGAGTACAAAAAACTCAAAGCTGCAAATAATTAAATTTTAGTTTTTTTTCTTTTGCAGTTACTGTCATACCAAGGTTTATGATAACAATAATTCTAGATACTGAACAACATTGAAAAATTGACATTTCTTGTCGATATTTATTTATATTATTTATATTTTATTTATTATTTAATCAGTGACAACTATAGTTCTATGTTTTATTTACCTAGCATTTTTGTCCAATATTTTCTTTTCCTTTTTTAAACCTATTTCTATTCTAGTTGTGTTGTATATATTATTTATTTTAGTATCTATTATATTTTATTATTTATAATTTTATCAGTGACAAATATAATTGTATATTCAATGGTCGGCATTTTTATAAAATGTTTAACATTTTTTAAAATTGAATTCTATGTATCTATCTTTCTATCTTCATTTTTACCAAACCAATATTTTATATTCCGTATTCATAAGTTTTAGAGCTCTGAGTTATGCTTTTACAGTTGAGTTGCGCTTAGGGTACAAAATGATGAGCGAGTCGTAAGCGAGTCGAGCTGCTATTTAGAGCAAAACTCACGAATTTGTAATAAAAATGTTTGGCACTGCCAAAAACGTGTGGCAAATGAAGCCGTCGCTCGCCCCTTCTACAAAATGAGACACGCATTAATTTGGACATTTCTTTTTTTTCCTTTTTTTTTTTTTGTTTATAGGCTGGCTTTACTTTGCCATGTGGCTTGTATTTAAGTCTCTACATGTGTTCAGTTCATTTTTTCATTTTGGTTTTTGCGTGTACCCCCAAAAAAGCTGAGTTTAGCCGGGGCAAGTCTGTCGCAAGACTGTCTTGCGGCCATATTTAAGCGATTTCACATCTCTTAATGATTTTGACAGCTGAATGATGTTTCATTTGTTGTGTCAAGTCTTTCAATTTGGGGTGTGTAGCATATTTTGTTTAATTTTTACACAGTTTGCGTCAAGTGGCAGTCTTTAGTTAATGCCAGTCAAAAGAGGCAGCCGCAGGCAGATGTTGATGTTGCCCCTCTCTTCTCATCAAGTGCTGCATAATTTGTTACTCATTTTACAGGGAAAAAGTCGAAGGAACAGTTCAACAAAGATTATATACTCTTTCAGACTAAAGTCCATCTCGGATCTATGTCTCTTTATAAATTGAAAGAATGTTAATACAACGCTTGATTCTGATCAAGAATATAAAATACTTTTGTAGAACTTCATTGCGCAGTTTCTGTGGTGGTCATCTTTTATCCAATATTTTAAATTTATATCAAGTCTTGACAGTAAATATCAATTGATTTCTTGTATTTGTTATTTAATTTATTATTTGTTGTATATATTTATTTTATTTATATTCTGTATTATATTATAGACACTGTGTTGGACATTTGCTTGTTCAATTTTCCATATTTCAAATGGCAATAATATAGTAAATATATTGATATATGCATAACTGCCAAATGTCTAGCTTTGACTGGGCTGCTGATACCTAAACACATTGATAGACACCACAAGAAATATATATGAGAGAGAGAGAGACAAACACATGAACTCTACAATTTCACGTTGTTCCAATTGGGCTCCAGGATTAATTAGGCTGTTTCCTTTCCTGACAAATAACAAACGCTTCATTAATGGCAACCTGAGAAGGCATGCGGCTTGGTGCTTGCTGTTGCTGCTGTTGCTGCTGCTGCTGCATGTCAAATGCTGATGGACAGTGCTTTTAATTTTAATACTAATACATCATAATGCGTCACAGGCTGGGGGCAAAGTCAACACCCCACCCCACCCACAGCTACACCACGCCACACTGTTGCAAGGTGGTGCCGGTGGTGCGTCCGTGCGTGTGTGTGATAAGTCTGGCATTGAGCAAAAACACACGTACAAAATTTCACAACAGTTGTGTCCAGACTCCTTTTTAGTTAAACTCCCCTCGCACAGACTGGTGCGAAAATCAAGCCAGTGGTGGTGGTGGTGGTTGCAAACGTCAAGGTGAAAGCCGCTTAAGGTACACACGAGGCATGCCACACACACCCACCACCCTGCCGCCGCCCTCTTCATTGTTACGGAGCTGAGCTCAACATGTGCGCGATTGGATTAAGTGGCAAGCAGGCAGCGATTCAAGGACAATCAACTGCACAGCATGAACAAGGACTTGGATGGTGAATCTCGATGTGGATGTGGACGTCACCTTCTGTCCAATTTGAAGTTAGACCGCGTAACAGGCAGCCCATTAAGGTGACCGTTTCATTTGCAACATTTACAAAATTGAGGGTTAAATGCGCGTCTTTAGACATCTGCTGCAATTTTATTTCTATTTTTGAAAATAGTTGCCAATTGCCTGTTTTTATGGCTTACTCAACAAAAGTGTTAATTGACAAACGGCCAAATGAGTTTCAAATGCAGTCAAGCGAGCATCGCTTACAGGCCATATGATAAATAACTTCAAAAGCCCCGCTTCAATCTCGCCTGTGCACATGGAGAAATAATATTTAAATTTTTGCTAATGATTAAAATGCACTACAATTTTATCCCGAGAGCTTACAAAAAAAAAAAAAAAACAGCTCTAAACAAGTTAGAATGCTCTAGTTGAGAGGCAATTATTGCTTAGCTGAATATCAACATTTTTCGATACTTACCTATAAAAAATTAATGGTCTCCACTTTAGCAATAAAATTGGGCAACTATAGTGTTTAATAATATAAAATAGTTTTAAGGAAAGTTACAATATTCTAGTTGAGACAGCTCTATCAGGGAAAACTTGAGCCCAGCAGATAAATACAATAAAAACTACGACTATTTTTATAATTATTATTATTTTTGTATAATATCATAATATTAAGAGAGAAAGAGAGAAAAGAGAGAGAGAGAGAGAGAGAGAGGGAGAAATTAATAAAGAAGCGATAAGGAAATTCCATGATTAATATTTAATACAATTTTGTACCTTTATTTATGGCAAGCATTTTGTTTTGTTGAATATATCTAAATACGAGGAGAGAAAGAAGTACTTGATGCAATTAAAATTCAATCAATTATCTATCTATTTTTTCCCAGTGTTCTATTTACATGCGTATGTTAATTTCTGAATCCGGCAAGCAGCTGGTATTTTGCTGAGCAAAAGGACTCCTCTGGGGACAGCTGCTTAGCAGAAGCAGCAACAACGATGAGGATGAGGATGATGATGCCGCCCACGTGCGTGGCATGCAAGGAATTTCCAATCAATTTTAATTGGCACGCCATCAATAAGACAGACAAAGAGAGAGAGAGAGAGAGAGAGAGAGCGACGGCTGTGATTTCTAAGATATTTGGAGAGACTTGCGAGATTTCCATGTTAGTTGCGACTTGTGTCGCATGGCTAAACGAGAAATTCCCAAAATATTTGTGCATAATTTTAATTAGAGCATTTTTCCTATTTTGCGCAATTTATCTTTGCCGCTGTGCCACTCGATAAGTATTTATATTTTCGAAAAATGCTTAAGTGAGTGCGTGTGTGTGTGTGGCAAACGCTTCAAGTGTCAGAGTGGCATGCCACTTTTAACTGGCAATGAGTGTCAGCTCATTGCAATAAATTATTTTAAATGAGCATATCGACGATGTGGGTGCCCCTGCCCCAAATCCGTGTGCCCCTCGCGACCACCCCTACCACTACACATGTGTCTGCCTGCGCACAGTATTTCAGGCATTTTTATGTGCATTGCCCTTTGACATTTGTCTAAGTTCTCTGTAGGTATTTATTTGAATTTCGGTTTGCCCTCAAGTTGAACGCAAAGCAGATAAATCTTTTTTCTGGAGCCAATCAAAAACTTGCTGGCCAGCTTCGCATTCAAATCTCGCTGTGCACAACAAACTCATTTAAGTTTTGTCTCAACAACAATAACAACAACAACAACAAGAACATTAGCTAATGCAGCAGTCAAGATAGGTAAAAAGGATAACACAGGGAGCAGAGAGAGAAAGCACTCCAAAAATTGTCGCTAAGGGATTCGTAGCGCCAACTTTTGCCCAAAATGTTGTTGGCTTAATTGCCAAGTGTCCTTGGCCAAAAGTGCAAAAGGGAGCCTTAATTGCTGAATGTACCACTTCCCCTTCGCCACTCCCCCTCCACTGCCTGGCAACGGTCAGTTGTTGGCGACCAGTTTCGTAGGCCAAGCTCAAATGTTTAATTGCCATTTAGTCCTTTTTAATGGACTCGACTGTACCGATTCCGGCTAGCTCACTGTAGTACCAGTACACTTAGAGAAAAGTATGCACTGAAATATAGAAAAACGACGTAATTTTAGTCTCAAAGCACGGTCAGCTTATTATGCAAAAAGTATATTTCTCAACGGTTGTAGCTTTCTAAAATCAGAGAATTTCATTTCTTAAGAAGCTTTTCCAAATTTAAGAATTTCTTTTTCGCATTTTTTTATTTAGGGGCGTTTGTCTAAATTTCGGTAAAATTGTTTTTCTGAGTGCAGTAGTAGTGGTAGTCCCGTGCTGTGCCGTTCATTAATGTCCACGTCTAGATTTGCGCTCACCTCCTTGTGTGTGTTGCGTGTGTGTCCTGTAGGTCCTGTGTGTCCTGTCGATACATTATCTCTCCAGCAGCTCGTCGTTGTAAGATAAACTTGCAAATGCTAGCATTTTAATAGCCAGCAAGGCAGACAGACAGACAGAAAGACCGACCACTGGAGACGCAGCATTTTTGACTTAATATCCCTGTGCCACAAATACCGTTATCTGCCCAATCGTCCTGTGCTGTGTTTGTATGTCCCTGCGTGTCCTGTGTGTGTTGCTCCGTCTGCTCGCTTGTGTTGCATAAATTTTGCCCGAATTGGTTGTTGTTGTTGTTGTTGCTGTTGCTGATAAGACGATGTCGATAGCATGACAATTAGCCACAACTATATTTAAAATATGTATTACTCCTGTCTGGGTCTGCTTTAATTGTTTCTTGGGGTTTGTTGAAAGCGCAAATACAATTTGATTGCTGATAGCTGCGATTGACCTCCAGCAACTAAATATACATGTCTAAAACTAAGTGTTTACATTGTAAGCAAAACTTTACTGATTTTGCTAGAAACTATGAAAAAATTATGATACCATTTGATACATAAGGAATAATTAATTAATTCGGCATGAAATATGCATCTTTGTCCAATTTATATTAAGTCAATTAAAGCTAACTTATTACAATTATTTCAAATCTATATGATGGCATCAAAATTACAAATTATACAAATACGATTATTAAGATTATTATTAAGATAAACATTTACAAGCAATAAAAGGAAATAAATAATAGAAATATTTATTAACAGCTAAACAGACATTCTCATCTATTGCTATTCAACTTGATTTGCAGTTACTACAGAGTAACTCATAGTCATAATTACCAATCTAACTTATGGTCCGCTCAAGTTGAACAACTCTTTTTGGCCTTTTGATATTTTGTGTCCAGCATCGCCCACAAAAATGCCCAGCCAGCTCTTTCCAGCTGCTGCGATTGCACTTACATTTAATGAAAAAAGAAAGAAAGAAAGAAAGAAAGAAAGAAAGAAAGAAGGCGCTTTATTATTAAATTACGCCCAACACTGGCCCCCTGCTTATGGACATGACTTGCGTTTGACATAAACATAAACTTGGCGCCTTTTGTGATGGCAGCGGCGACTCGACCAGCCTGGCCAAAGTAAAATTTATCCTGGCCGACGGCTAAGCAACAACAACAATAATAGCAACAACAAAAAACACCTTTAATATTTTCATTATGAAGTCATTCAGCGCGATTATGAACGCGTGACCCCCGAGGCGATGCACAGCGTCCAAAGTGAAAGAAATTCTCCCCCCGCACCCCCTAAGCCCAACCCCTAATGAAGGACAACACTTCAACTTGGCTGCTGAAGCTGAGGAAGCTGAGCAAGCTGGCAATGTGAAGGTAAATTACAATTTTGTTTTGTTTATAAGTGGCCTGGTCGCTGGCTCGCCCTGGAGGGTCCTCTTGGTCCAGGACTGCTGCGTCCAAGTGCAGCTGTACCCAATAATCATAATAATTGCGCCATGGGCGTCAACGTCGTCAACTTTGCCAGACGCCCAGCTACTGCCCAACTCCCGCCCAGCTCCTGCCAACAACAATTGCTTCCAAAGTGCGTGTGACACATTAACGAACACGGGCACAAAAAAAAAAGGAAGAAAAGCGCGGAAAAGTGCTAAAGAAAAAGGCAAATAAAATGAGCACGGTGGGGTCTAAACTTCAAAAGAAATAAAGAAAAAATAAGACGTTTGAAAGAAGAAAAAAGTACTTTAATGCCGTGAGTTTTACGCGGCATTTCTGTAAAGTGCAACCGGGGAGGGAGGAGATGATTTCCTCTGCGGTTTGTGTCCAAGTAAATTGAAAATGTTCGTGCGTAAATTGACTTTGCGAGTGGCAACGATATAGGCATAGGCAAATCGAATACTGAATGCTGTCGGCCAGCTTCAGTTTTTGAGTCCTGTGTGCACCTCATGTCCTTTTTTTATTTCTATTTCTTTTTTTTTTGGGGGGTGCCGGCCACTTTTTCAAATTGAATTTTTGGTTGGAGTGCGCAGCCAGCAAATTAAAAAGAAATTAAGCCAATTTGGCCAGGATGGCGGATGCGCAGCTCAATTTCAGCGCCAAGTGCCTTGTTGTGGCTCGTAAATCTTGGGCACATAAATACCAGGAGCCAGGAGCAGCCAGGAAGGAGTCCTTGCCGGGGTCACGTCTCGCTTGTCTTGGCATGGCTGGGCTTGGCTTTGACTCTGGCAACATCTTCATTTCGGCGTGAAATTCTTTAATCTCATTCAATTCAATTAGTTCGAGTTGACTAGTTAATGCCGCGAATGTCCTTTTTGGCCAGCTGCCTGCTTAGGTGTGTGCCTATCTTCTATAGCCTATCGCCTGGCCATGTCCCTATCAGTGTCCTGGCTTTGTGGCCCTTATTGCCGGTCTTTTTGTCACTGCGCATTACTTTTGCAAATTTATGGGCCAGTTAAGAGCGGAAGCTCTTTCTGCCCAGCCGGCGAATTTGTTTGAGATTACATCAAGAAATAATTAAGAGATAACCAGAAACAGATTCGCTCTTGCGTAACAGCCGAAACCACACGAATAAAGTCATCTCTATTTATATGAATCAGTACAATATGGTTAAGATTCGCTGTTGTTATAGCAATTTTGAAACAATTCGAATATATATGATGTATCGTTCCAGACTATGGGTTTGATTCACAGCCATTTTGTTCTCAACTTATTTTAAAAATTTTTTATGCCAAAAATTATTTATAATTTATTTTAATAATATTTCTATATACATATAAATATTACACTGGCGTAGTAATATATTTATAATATTTTATAAGCGCAATCTGTCTTCTATAAAAATACATTTTATAAAAATATAATAAATGATTTATTACTGAGCGAGCTACGTTGAAAACTAACAGGGACATGTATATTATGTTAATTTTATATTTATTTATTTATAAGTTAGCTTTAATAAAATATTTCAAAATTTATTTGTTCACCTGTAAATATTAAATCTTTAATAAACGCTGACTTACGACTCAAAATGAGAGTGTCGAATTTTGGTAGAAACTAACACAGACATATCCAAGCAAATTTGTTTTTGTATACAACCAACCGCCCAAATTAATTTCCTCGATTAAAAGTATAGTCAGGGTATATCTGTAGAGTATTGTAGATAATATCCGAATGCGAATGGTTTTTTCTTATTTTTTCGACGCTGTTGTTTTTTTTGTTTGGTTCCTGTTCAGTTGGTGATTAAGTAATTTTCGCTAAACTAACCCGTGTTGTTGAGTATGTGGTATTTATAATGGTTTTTCTGTCTGGTTGCTGCCACCGGGCTGTGCATCCTCGTTTTGTGGTGTCGGAGATTGTTGATTAATGCGCGGCTTGGCACCTCCAAAAATGCTCGCCGACTGCTTTGTCTCGGCCAGAGCATTAATCGGCTCAGTCACCGATCTGGGTTGGAGCACTATCTTTGGTCGATCCTCATCGTCGAGACTGGCACTGCTCGTTGCCGGTGGCGACTGGGGATATATATCATTGGGGTTATAGTGCCGACGACGATCTCTTGTGCGATTCTGCCCGAAATTCGAATAGTGTCCATTGTCATTGCTAATGCTGCGCTGACGTTGACCTCCACCACGTCTGAAGTTGTTGTTGTTGTTCGGATTGTTGTTGTTATTGCGATTATTGTAACTGTAAAGGAAGAGAGAGCGAATGAGTGAAAAAATTCCCTAAATTCTAGTAAATTGAACCAAAAAATAGAAACAATTTCAAAGATTGGAGACAGAATTTGTAAAAATTAGAAATGCTTGCCCTAAATCGATAAAAAACATTTCTAAACAAAGAAATGCATATCCTAATTATTATAAGAAATGCTCTGTAAAATATAGAAAGAAATAACTTAATTTAGCTGAAAATGAAAATAGCTTATAAATATTAGGAAACAAAGTTTCAAAAATGAAAAAGGCTTGATCGAAATCGATGTTATTATATAAGTATTAAAAATACGTAGCTTTAAGTTCCGATTTAAAGAAAGTCACAAATTTTAATTTTAAAAATGTACTTGCCGAGAAACTTATGAGTGCACTCGTGAATACTCACCGATTATTGTAGTTGCCACTCGAGTAGTGTGGAAAACTGCGATTACTCTGAAAACTAGTGGATGATTTGTGTGGCTCCACATTTTGACGGGGACTGCCCAGACTATTCCCGCCCAGCGAACCATAATCGCTGCTATTGCTGCCATCGTTGCCATCATTGTTAAAGCGAGCTCGTCCAAATCCACCCCTGTGCCCTCTTCCTCCGCGCCCCCCGCGATAGCCACTTTGTCGAGGACTCCCCTCCTGGTGATCCGGGCGAAAACTGGAACTGGTCGAGGAGCGACCCGGGCTATCATCGCGTCTATAATTTCGCCGTTGATTATTATTGTTGTTGTTAGAACTGCCCGAGGCAGATCTTCCTGCACCACCTCCACCAGCTCCTCCACGCTGTCCACCCCCTGAGCCGCTCTGTCGCCGATGATCGGCAATATCGATGCGCAACGGGGCCGATAAATTATCGAGTTTAATGCGTCCATTGCGGGAAAGAGCACGCTTCAGTTGATCGAGTGTGGTGAATTCCACATAACCATAACCCTTAAACTCATCCGTTTCACGATCCTTGATTAGGCGCACGTTCTTCACCTCGAAATCCTCGAATATCTTCATTACATCGCCCTGGACGAGCCCCTTGGGCAGATTGCCAACAAATGCGATAAATGGTGGATCGTTGGGCACATCGCAGTGACTATCGCGAAAATCTCGATTACGATTGTGAAAATTGCGATATTGTTGGACATCGCCAGCTCGATTATGGCGATCACGATTATTGTTATTATTGTTGTGGTTGCGGTTGTTGTTGTTGTTGCCTCCGTCACTGGTCTTGGACCAGTCCGCCATATTTTTGTGGGTGAATTTTGTTTTTCAGGTCTGGAGCTCGTTTTCCCAGACGCTGTGAAACCGGTCTACGAGAGACATCTGACATTGGTCCCATAACTTACTATATATATACTTATATATATATATGCCTTGACACCTGACATTTGCCCCAAAACTACTGAACAGGTTCATTTACGATTTTTGTTTAAGCTTTGCATATTTTTAAATTGTGTTTCCTTTCCAAATTCCTCACAAAATGGGGCAACTGACGGCTAGTCTTTGCCGTGACATTATACACAAGTTTGCTAAGGTAAGTCCGTAGAATGATAAATGTTTTGGCGACAGATTATGCAGAAGTTCCCCTACTCCTCTACTTGTGCTACTCAACCTCCTTTCTCTATAGAAATAACATGTGTAAGCAGCCATGGAGTAAATGGCTCCATCTCCATCTCCAGATTCAGTTTTAGCTTCAGCTTCACTGCTTGTTTGTGTTATGGATAATGAAAACAGAAACAACAACTGCGACGTTGACGATGCTGGCGACGACGACTACATGAAAAAGTCAACTGCAAATAGTGAGACCAAGCAACAACAACAACAACAAGAACAACTGCTGCTGCTGCTGCTGCAACATGGGTCAGCAACAAGAACAACTACCGCGTTTTGTTTGCACAACGAAACTCATGACTCATTTTTGTACATTTGTCAAAATTTTTGCCATACATCATTTTAAACAGTGCGCGACTTCGTAGAAGCCAAGGGGGTAGGGATGCGACAGGCAACAGGGGGCGGGGTCGGAGTCGTTGTGGGTACACCAGTTGCAGTATTACACACTACCAGCGTCAAAACAGTGACTAAGAATTGCTTAAACTAACACTAAAATAATAAAAAAAAATTTTGAATGTTAATGACAAAAAAATGACAGATTAACGAAGTAAAGAATGAATAATATAATCAAACATTTATACACAGAGATTAAAAATTCTAACCCAATGCTTTAAGCTATCTCTACAAAAACAGAAACTAGCAAATCTAAATTAAATGGAACAGTGTGATTCAGAATGCATATGCATATACAAAATTCTGTGGAATTAGTAATGACGAGAAAAATTATAATGCAAATGATTCAAAAGGCTACAAAAATGATTCTAAGTCGATCAATGCATGTCGCAAAAGTATGCTAATCAAATTTATTTACTCATTCAACCAAGGTGAAAGCAAAGACCTGCAACAAAGTACTAAGAATGCTTGCCTCTATTCTTATTTTGAGCCGTCATTTTTGGATTATTCATTATTGTTTTGATTGGTTATTTATAATAGTTTTGTTGGTGAGCTTGTCTAAATTTGCTTTAATTTAAATCGAAAGTACTTCTTAGGAGCCTATACTTAATGAAAATATTAACGCTATAAACTTTTATAACCATTCTGAATTTTTTCTACATATAGAAATATAATTGGAAAATTGCGTAGGTTGTTAAAAAGCAGAATATATAATAATTAGTTAACGATTTTTGATAATGTCGGAGGAGTCGATATAATTTTTACCTTTTATAGAACTTGGTTGCAGTGTACTATGTGCGATTTTGGGTTTTGAGTTTGGGCTTGGGATGTGGCACACGCCAACGCATGCCAAAAGATAAATCGTTAGCAACACGGAATTAAAAACTGATGTAGCGATTAATTTATCACTCACTGGCAATGCAGAGCCACAACAACAAGTTGCAAGAAGAGTTGCCAGCTAGTGGCAATATTTAACTAGCAAGTTGCAACTGTGTGTGTGTGTGTGTATTTGAGTTTGCGTGTATGTGGCAGCAGCAACAGTAGCTGAACTTCGAACCGATGTGGACAGTAAATAAATTACGAGCAACAAATAAACGCGCTCGGCTGCATCGATGGCGAGGCAAAGAAAATCGAGAAATGTAGGCAAACAAAGACAAGAAAACGGAACCGGAAACGCTTTCAGCTGTCGAATTTGTATGAGCTGCCTGACTGTTCTTGCCGTCCTTGCTGTCGTTCTGCTGCTCCTTGTTGTTTGTTTCTTGTGCCCTGCCAAATGCCATGTTCATCCTGTCTTAGGTCGAGAGCAAAGCTTTGCCTGGCTCTGTTCTTTACACACTCAGAAAAAAAAATCGCCTTCAATTCCAAAGTGAGGTGCTTCTTTTTATAATATTTCCAAAAATTGTAAATGCATCCGTTATTTTTAGATTTGTATTCTATTTTATAAAATCTTTCTTAATAATAAAAAATATTTCTATACAAACACCTGTTTTTAAAAAATAAACCTGCCTAAAATACAGAGAGAAGTAATGAAATTTTTCACGTAACTGAAATTAATTTATACGAATTTATAAGCTACATAAAATTGTTGTATATGTGAAGTCTGAAAATACTAAAGCTTATCACTAATAAAAATAGTTAAGAGTTTTATATATGAATTCTTCTATTTATACACACATAGAAAACAAATACTGGAAATTCAACACGCCGAAATTAACAATTGCAAATTCCTGTATTTTAGAAATGTGTATTCTAGATAATAAGCAGAATTACCTATGGCGGCTTATTGAAAGTTCGCTTTTTTTCTGAGTGTATCTCTGTTTTTGCTTGCTCCTTTCTCTTCATTGGTAAGTGTTCAATCATTTGATTGTTGCAGCAATGCAACATGTACAGACAGCAAAAAGAAGCGAAACACCGAAAAGGATTTATGGTCATCGATCAGAATTAATGAAGATTTTGTTTTAGTGCGCTGACAAAGCGTGCTCCACCCCCACTCCACCACCCCACTCGCAAGGGTGGGTTGTGGGTTGGGTTGCCCCTAAGCAGGTTCAAATAGAGCATTTGTTGCTAATCGCTTTTCGCCAGCCTTGAAGTACTAACCTTAACTGCCCAAGTATTACACTACATTAGCGAAATTAAATTGATTTTTCTCTAGTTGTATTTTTTTTTCTTTTTCGTTGCGCTTGCAACCCCGTGTGGCATAGCAGCAGTTTTGCTCAAGAGCTGTTGATGCTCGTATTTCACCACCTTTTAACTCTTATTAAGTCAGCTCCCCCGTCTCTCTCTCTCTCTCTCGCTCACATGTTGCTGTCTCTTTCTTGTTCCACTTTCACTTTGCTCATCATAATGCTGCCTTTGGCTTGATTTATGCTGCATCGCCCGCAAGTATGCAGCGTAAATATTTTTATGACCCAATATATGAACCCAGCAACCCCCTCCAAACTGCACTTGTATCTCAACAATATATATATATATATATGTGTATATAGACCAGGAGCAGCGGGCCCACACTAATCATATTAAATGAAATTCATACGTCGCCGCATTTATGCGATTTACTCGTCAGCGAGGGTTGCTAAAACATTTTATATAACACAGAATTGTTGTTGTCGCTTAAACTAATTGAGTGTTACAAATTTTATGTGCAAAATCTTTAAGCTAAATTGAAATTTGTTTTGTTTGGCTTTTTGGCCTGGTTGTACTCGTTGTTGTTGTTACATTTTTCACATATGATGCGGGTTGTATATGAACCCATTTAATGTTATGTGCACATTTTTCGTTCTGGCTTTTCCTAAGTGCGTTGAACCATTTTCAAAACTGAGGTATGTTTATCACTTAACGAAAATCAAAACAAATTGCCTACAAAACTTTTTGCGAGTCTTTAGAGATAGCTATTTCAGTTCACTTGTTGAAAATGTAAAAAATTAATAAAATGCAAACATTTTAAATCATAATTTTTTCTTAGAGTTGTAAAAGCAATGAGAGAGTTTGATCACATTTCAGAAGACGACAATACAAGTCTTTTGTGGTGTTGAACTTTTCGACTTGCTTCAAAATGTATTCAACTAATTTTAAAATATGACATTGTCTAAATTAGGGCATAGAATGCGTCTCAACAATTTTGTAAATGACAAAGGTGAAATTCATAATATGTAAATCAATGTGAAAAGTAACAAGAGTTATAGTTACAGTTGCAAATTAAATTAAATGATTATTAATTGAATGAAAGAACAATTTTAAATAAACTATTTTCGAAAGTCAGAATTCATTGAATGTGAACGAAACAGTCCACAAATTTCTAAGGTTTTAAAAAATACTTTTGTATTATCTTATACAATTCCGAGACATTTAGAATGTAAAACCTAATAAAGGGGTTTAGTAAAAAATATATATTCGATGATGCATCATCTCGTCTTGAGTTGAGAAACTAAAAGGGAAACCTTGAACATCTGTATCTCATTGAGTTGCAGTAAGTCGGCTAAGTAGGACAATCAATTACTGCCCACAATTGCATTACATATGCCACGAGTTGCACAAATGTACCCAAAACTAAATAAAAACCGAGCTGGCGAAGAAATGAGCTCTGTAAATGCTGCTGCTGCTTCCGATGCTGAACGCTGAGACTGTCTCTGCTTGTGGCATGTGGAAAATAAATTGCCAAACAAATATCAACATGACAAATTGATAAATTCATGTTATTATTTCACTGATGCCTGCTTAGGCAGAGGAGTGTGTCTGCGTCTGTGTGTGTGTGTACAGATGTGTGTGTGCGAGTGTGTTTCGTATTTCGTATTTAGTTTTGTCCGCTTTCACACATTAACCAAATGAAAATTCGGTGTTGACGCATTTGTTTTACTCATTTCTCGCCTCCGACGCCGTCGGCTGCCGGCTGCCGGCAGCCGGCTGCTGGTGCTGTTGCGACAAATGAGCCACAGGCTGCGGCACAGCTGAAGCGACTACTTACAACTACAACTACTACGAGGCAACCAGCAACTAGCGACAACAACAATAGCAACAACAAAAACAACAACAGCAGCAGCGAACGCAATCACAGAACGATAGATAGATGGATTGAAATAGGGAAATGGTAATGGAAATGGAAACATTGAGCACGTTGCGGCATTTGTCAACTGCATGTACATATGCATTTGTATATCTAACTCTACTATATGTACACTCTGAGAAAAGTTGCCTTGAAACTTGGAAAATGACCAATTATTTCTCCGCCTATATACATTTCTAACAAATAGACCAGCTTGCGTCTGCCTTAAAGAGTGCGTTTTCCTTTCTTAATTACAGGAAAATATTTATAATTTTCAGGATGTTGTCTTTCATTTGTGAACAACACAGAATTCAAGCATTATGTTTTTTCTATCACTTATGTTATTATTATTTAAAGTAAGGGTTATCATTTTTAGTTTTTAGAAATGTATTTCTTTATAACCGAAAATATTTGATTTACTTTACAATTGGATTAAATGAAGTATATTGATTCTTCGTTAAATCCGAATACTGTTTATTACTTACATTCAGCATAAGTTGTGCACCTTATTTTTTCGAGTGTACTCAGTGTAGTCGTTCCATATGGCCCAGTGTGCAGTCATTATTCCTCTACTGTTGGAATTTTAATGATGCGCGAAATGTTAATTTTTCATCTCGATCGCCGCAGTGAGGGGCGTGGGGCGTGAGGCGTAGGGCGATTGCTGTTATGCTGTTATGTGGGCGTGGCCATGCCATTTAATGAGCAAAGCAAAAACAACGGGGCCTGAGTCAGTTTGACTGTCTTTTGTTGGCTTTTAATTAACGTTGATCACCTCAATTGAAGTACGTCGCATATGAGTCCCGCTCCCTGTGTGTGACAGAGTCTGAGTGTGTGTATAAGTGTGCCCGTGTGTGTGCGAGTGTGTGTATCACCAATTAAGGAGCAGAGCAGTTGGCATTAAATGTGGACACTTTCAACAGACTCCTCCGTTGCTGCTGGTGCATTATGCCTCAACTTGGCCATCTACGCGTAATTCCTATTAATTGAATGGGTAGAAAGAGAGTGGTAGCCGGAGAGGGTGAGGGAGAGGGACGGGGAGTGGTATTTGCTCAGATATTAAGTTACAGGCGTGGTAAAATTCGTTAGGCATATATATATATATATATATATATATATATATATATATATATAGTGGCTCACCCTGAGTCGCGTGTTTAATAATCATAATAATAATAATTTCTTAGGAATATGCTTACAGAATTTATGCCCAAGTCATGGTCTAATTAAAATCAATTGACTTAATTGAAAGCATGAAGAAAACACACACAAAACTAAGGCAAGACTTCTACATGAAGGTAGCAATTTGATCTTGTGCACATAATTTATGGGCAGCTCCCAAAATTGTGAGCAATAAAATGGGCAACTCAAATCGAGATACCCTTTGGCCAAAAACAATGCCATAAATCAGCATCGAGCTGAAGTACAAGTTGTGTCTCTTTAAATTGGCATAAATCTAGAGTTGGAATTGCCACAACTATATCTCTATATACATATGTGTATGACATTGTTAATTTTTCAAAAATATCTCGACAGCTTTTCGCTTGGTCGGCTTTTGGCAATTGGTAATTGGCCGGGCCCTTAACAAGTGCCATATTTTATTGGGCTGCCACTCGAACCCGCTGATATATGGCCAGAGAAATGATAAATCTCAGAGACTAGTTTAATTTGGCCATCACCAATCCACAATCCACAATGCATTCGAGCCGAGCCGAGACAGTCGCCAACAATTTTTGTTTCTTTTGGGGATCTTATCGCCAACAAAGTCGCTGCTGCAATTCCACAAATCATCTAACACAAATTGTTGTTTCGACTTGTATGCAATTTTTCTGGTCGGATTTTGCATGGAGCGTGGGCCACAAACATTTGCCAGCCATCATAAATTATGTAAATTGGCCAAAAATGCGTTTCACTTGGCGACACAATTATCGAAGCCATGCCAAAAATAAATACTACCACGCATATTGAGTCTTGAAATAAATTAAAGTTCAGATAAGTAATAAATATATATATTCTGAGCAATTTTTAAGACACTCTTAACGTAGATATCTTATCCCTGCACAAGCTTATTGTATGTATCCAATTTTTATCACGGTAATTGCAGCTGCAAAAAAATTAGAAATTAGAAAAATTAAAAATATAATATTGTTAAAGATTCCAATTAGTAATTTACTAAATAATATATTAAGCAACATATAAAAATCTGACAATTGTACAAATTATAAAATTAATTGTATGTTTTTTTATCAATAAAAAAATGTGAATTTAAAAGTGCTCATTTAAAAAGTGGTTCTATTTCTCTTTTTAGTTTACTATGAAAACATTTAATAATAATATGCTTTTTACTTTTTTATTCAGGTCTTTCTTTTTAAAGGTATGTGTTTTTTACGTAGTCTACACTAGAAGTGAACACTTATTGCGCAAATCAAAATATCACAATTGTAAATAACGTTAATAATTAACTAAAAATATTTATTGGTTATTAGTTTTTCTTTCAGAATTACGCGTAAGTCTATGCAAGAAATAAACAAAAAACACTAACTGTAATACAAAAGTCTATATATAACCTCCATTTCAGCTAGCTGATAATTCCATAAACATTAATCCGAAGAATATATTGAGTGAATGAATAATGAATTCAGCCATTCTGTAAATCGATGTTCATTAAGAAACAATAAAAAAATAATATATGTCTTCAAAATTAACATAAGAAATGAATAATAAAAAAAGAAAACGAAATTCTTTGACAAAAGTCTGACTTCAATATTAATCTGGCAGACTTTCAATAAGGTTTACATTCTGTGAAATTCAATTAAACAATATATCCCATTAGGAATCAAATAGGCGCGATTAAAGCCTAACATCCTACTCCATTTTACAGTCTCTTTAATGCAGTATTATCCTATTAGCCATAAGTTGACCACTACATGTTGGCTTATAATCCCCAATTGTTTTCAGCGCAGATCGATAAACGACAATGGTTTTCTTTTAATAGGTAAGCAATAAAATGTTTAAATTAGTCAACTTAGGTTTGTTAACGCTGAGCAGCGATAAGTAACAAAATCCACACCAAAACACACTTGATAAGTATTCGAACACATTGCAACTGCAACTCGAAGGCAAACAGACACAAATCATTCAACAGAGAGACAAGCAAACAAATAAACAGACGGGGAATTTAAACTCATTTAGCTTAGCATAATAAGCGATCCTTAGAAGGGGAGGGGCCGGGGAGCTGCTGCTAGGTACAGGAGTAGGTTGCCCCAACAAACATATATATATATATACACTCAGATGAAATCGCTTAAAATGAAAATCTACCTTGAAACTAATAAATTGTTTTTCTTTAAATAATTTCGACAAAGTTTGTTGTTTGAAAGTATTTCTAAATTTAAGAAAAAAATGTTTTTAATTAGAAAGTCTTTCCAAAGTAGGTGTACAAAGCCTAATTTTAAGGACGAACCCTTTCTAATATTTCGAGTTTATTATTTTTATTTTAAAAAGTGCATAAGCCATCTAAAATGTCTATATTTGTGAAATCTTAGAGTAATAATGTTTATTAATGATACCAGCTTTGCTTTTGAAAAATATATTCTGAAATTAAGAAAGGAAAAACTCTGGATGTTAGAAATATTCTCTCAGAATTATAATGTGACTTATCTCTATGGGTGGATATTTTTTTCAGTGTATATATATATAAGGGCGCCTGTCGCTCAACGCAGCTGAGGTTGCTGATGAGGATGATGATGATGATGTCACCTTATGCTACAGCCGAGTGTCACATATACACATATACAGATGCAGATACAGCTACACTTGCAGAGGGGTGTAGAGAGGGGACAGAGAGAGTGATGGGGGAGGGACTGTTGCATAGTAAACACGACCATAAAAACCATTAACATCTGGTGTGATTAACTCTTAAAGCGGCGAGTCCAAGTCCATTGGCTTCTTCTAAACAGCTCGCAGACAGTCCAATCCCATTGGCGGAGCAGCTGCCGCGTCCCTCCAACCCCCCACACCCATCAGCCCCTGTTTTTGGGGTAAACTCATTCACACGGCAGTCAGTGCAACAAAAATGGGGTATATCGAAATCGGAATCGGAGTCGAGAGTCGCGTCGTCAGCTTCTTTGTCGCCAGCGTCGCTTTTTCAAAATTTATGAGTTTCGCTTGAAAAGTATTTTATTGCGTTTATAATTGTGTGTTGTGTATGTGTGTACGGGCGTGTGTATGGGTGTGTGTGTGTGCCGCATGGGAAATGAATGGGGCAGCACTCTTTGTGTGCCAGCAACAACCAACAACCGCCCACTTCACTCTGTAAATGTTGCACATAAACTCTTTAACACTTTGCCTCTCGTTGCAATTAAAACAACAAAAAAAAAATCCTAAAATCAACTTATTGGTGGAAAGTGTTGCTGCGACATTGTTTCTGTATCTGTATCTGTATCTGTGTGTGTCTGCTATGCACATTAGGCAACAAGAACACAGAACACACACACACCACTCATTGGCGGTGCTGCTCCACTTTGCCCCTTCTGGGGGCACCACCGCATCATTTGTTTGCGTAACTTTATTAGACTCTTGAATTGCGTGTTTAGTTTTTGAACAATTTATGTTCGCCTGCCTGGGAATATTTTTATTTATTTTTTTTTCTGTGTGTGGCCATGTGTGCATGAGATACAAATGCAGATACAGTTACAGCTACAGTTACAGATGCATTTGCAGAGCTGATCTGGGTCTGAGCTAAGACTGACCTCAACTGAGCCAAGACGAGCCAAGGCATTGACTTTAAGCTTCAGCTCAGTCGGCTAAAGTTGCCTTCTTTGATTAATAACCAAAGTAAAATTGAAAAATTTTTCCGTACAAAACACACAAAAATTAAAACGTACAAATTGCAAGTTATTTGTTTGTCAGAATGAGGAGCAAAGGAGGGAATTGGGTGTGGGACGAAAAGGTACAGACTTTTCCTTTGCTCAAGACATTGCTTTCTGGAGGGTAAGCAGAAGGAGCACAAGTAAGAAAAAATTCATTTTCCACGTAATTACGCTGCTGTGATTAGTAAAATTAAACTTTTCTTTTGCATTTCCCTTTTGCAGCGCGTGAGTTTTGCTTTTTTCGCTTTTTTACTTTTGCCATTTGATTTTTAGTCTGTCGTTTTCTATTTTTCCTTCGTGTTTTCTCAGTTTCATTTGGCGCTACGTTTTTCATGGGAAAAACTAGAAAAATGCTAGCAGGAAAACGCGTAACGGCCAATTACAAGGATTGATTGTGTATGAAAATATATTTTTTTGTTTTTTGGGAAAAGTTTGCCTTCGAAAAGTTCTCGAACTCATTTTTTCGTACTCGTATTTGCTCAATGCATAAGGTGTCTAATTTTTCATGGCAGACAAAGATTGACGGCACTTGCGATGGGGCGCAATCAAAAATTTTAAATACAAAAAAAAAAAAACAGAAAAAGATAGAAAAAAAGAAAGAGAAAATGGTTTTTGCTTTTTGCGCTGCAGACACTTTAACACTTGAATAAATATTTGTGCGGCAGTCGCACAAACCAAAAAAAAAAGAATGAAGAGAGATTTTATAATGCCACAAAATCCAAACTAATTACTCAAGTCCTTGCTCGACGACGCTCGGACGGACTCGCGCATCATTTCACTTGATATCCTGTCACAGGATGCGTGGCGAGGTCCAACTGCAGGCAGAAAGACAGCCAAACGGACAGATGGACAGAAAGACACACAGACAGACAGGCAACATCATCATCATATCAGAGCCACTCAGCAACAAAGTAAATGTTTTGAAAATAATTCCGTGTTATTTTTATGCCACGGAGAAGGACTTCCAACAGCACGCAGAAAGTGTCAGCGGCGCGTGTGACAAAAATTAATATTAATTTGCTGTGTCAATGCATCCGTCATAGCGACAGTTGGCCCACCAAACCACCCAACGGAAAAAAGTGGTTATTTTTCACAGCGCTCATTATCATCAGAGCAAGTCTTTAAAAACGGGGTAAAAATTGATGGCGTTTTTTTTGGTGAAATATTCAAATAGCTCACACATTTTTGGGGTTTGGCTTTTTTCGGCGTGCAACAAGCTTTTCACAGCCTTGGGTGGTGCAGGTGGTGCTGTCAGCACCGGCTGCTCAAACACTCTCCAGAGTGACGGTAACTGCCCGGCACTCAGATAAAGATTGGTATGAAAACTATAAAGATTTTATTATTTTTAAAAATAATTTCAACATTTTAGAAAAATGTTTTCTACAAATAATAAAAGCTTGTCTTAGATCGACAATTGCAAATATGTTGTGCTTTTCAGAAGCTTTCCCTGTAATCCCAAGTTTTTTTTCAAGCTGAGTTGTATGATTTTTTAAGATAGCACTGCGAAGCTTACATTTTAAAAAGTCAAAATTTTTAGAAAATTACTTTCAGCACAATAAGATGAGTTAGTTTTGAAATTCAGTGTGATGTTTTCCTGTGTGTATTTGTGTGCCCTGGTCACATACCCGACACACGTTGCTTGAAATCAATGCCCTGTTTTCCAATTTTCCTGACTCTGAGAGGAGCGTGGGGAGGTGATAAGGAGGGGGAATGGGGTTGGTAATGTGACAATTTACGGTCTGCTTTTGCTCATCAGCACTCGCCGAAAGAAAGAGCTGTTTAATTTGGTAGCTCAGTGGTGGACACGTGTCGCAAAACGTGTGCAAGGTGTTTGGTCCTTATGTCTACTCCACGCCCTGGGGGGCAGGCGACTCTCACTGTTTACATTTATTTGTTGTTAGTTGTTTAATTTAATTAATGCCCAAATATGCACTCATCAAGCCCAAACAGAGAGCGTGAGAACTCAACTACAGATCGTTCAATTGGAAGATCTCCTGCAGCTGCTGAGGATGCTACTCTTCTTTAGGGGTGTTTAATTTATTTTACGTTTATGAAATGGCAAATGTGAATGTGGCAATGTATTTATTGTTTTATATAAAGTGTTGTTTATTGCCAACAACCTCAACACTAGAGAAATGAGCATTTTGAAAGCAGGAAATCCACAGACTTTAACAATCATAATATCTTCAACGAAATATAGAACTCGACTAGGAGTTTTAGTTTGATCAATATGAAAATACGATTTGAAAGGCAAAGTTTTTTACAATTGTGGCAATTTAAGCTTTCTAAAATCGCTTTGTATCCATATTCGCGAATCGGGTTCAGTTATCCATAATATGGAATAAATTTGATCTGCATATGGTAAGGGAGATTTGATAATGTCTTTTAATAGTAACAATTAATAGTGCTTAAAAATATTTTGTGTACCAGCAAAGTGCTTTCATTTATATTACTTCTTTTATTAATTTATTATGGACGAAATCTGTTGATATTTAATTTGATATTAGAGGTAATTAAAAGACCCTTTTGAAAAATATAAGCTTATCCCATAGACACGAAAGTTCTGTAGAAAAATACGCGATTTACAAACTAACCAAACTAATTGAGCTGGTTGTAATAATATCATTAAATAACTTCTAATATTATCAAAGCATTTAAGAGCAAATTCTAACATAAATCTTTAAATACTTCTGCACAATATTGAATGACTTATTTTTTACACAAAAATACATTTATGTTTTTGTTTCTGTCGTGGTAGATCGTGTTAATACTCGCTCAGTTTCCACTTGAGACTATGTGATTTTGTTTTTTGGTTATTGGTGTAACCTGTTACCATATGCTCGGCAAGTCTTTTGAATTTATCCGCAGACAGCTGCCAAGTTTCATGTGCAAATGAAATGGAAATGAAACTGGAAATGTAAATGAAAAACTCTTCGTTCGCTTTTCTGACTGCAACTGCGACTGGCACCTTTCAGTGTGTTTCTAAATATTTTGATTAGTTCTTGTAAGTTGTTTGTATTGCTCAGAGATGGGGGAATCAACTGAGGAGAGAGAGAGAGAGGGAGAGGGATGATGACTGAGGAGAGGGAAAGAGAGAGAAGTCTACACTCAGAAAGAAAATCGCCTTGAATTTTAGTAATTCGCCATACTTCTGGCGACAAGGGTAACTCACCGTATTATGCAGAAAGTATATATCTAAAAACCAACGGGTTTCTTTTCCTTATTTCAGGGTATTTTTTTCTGAAATTTAGAAAAAAGATGTCTAATTTTAAAAGTATTTTTTCATATATGTATACAAGAAACTCTAATAGTAGTTAATAATGTTAATAAATATAAGTATTTTAAGATTTTATATATACAAAACATTTTCGATACTTTATAAAATAATAATAATAATACAAAAACTGAGGCAGTAAATTTCATTCGTTGTTTCTGCATTTTAGAAAGAGTTTTCTTCAAAATAAGAATTTGTATTTCTACTTTTAAGTCTTTTCTTTTTCATTTCCTATTAATATTCTTAATAATAGAATATTTATCTAAAAATGATAAAATTATTAGTTATTAATTATTATTAGTTATTTCAAAAAGCAAGAAAATCGTTGTTGTTTTTAAGCCGTTTGTTTTTTTTTTTGAGTGTAGAGACAGAGACTTGGCCTGTGTTTGTTTAGTCTCACTTAATTTGTGATTTCTCTACGGCCTGTCTGTGTGTACCGTGGCAACATTTGGTACATGTTGCATTTGGTGACAAACTCAAGACACATTTAAGCAACACAGACACACACACACACACACTCGCACCCGTGTTTAGTGTGTGGCAATGTGGCTACAAGTTGTTGGCTCACAGCTCAATCAAGCGTTTGGCTAACTGTTAACTTAAGAGCGACAATAGTTGAATGTCTAGCTATAAATATGTATATAATATATATATACACACATACATATGTGCTTATGCCATGTGTGTGTGTGCTTAAATTACATTTGACATTTACGAGTAGATAATAAAAATTTTTACAATGGCCGACGCCAGTTTACTTGACAAATACTTAACAACAAAAGCACTTGAATAGGGCAATCCAAAACTAAGGCAAGGGGTATACAGTTGTGGGAGGAGGAAGGGGTGGGGGGAGGGAGGGAGGGAGGGGAGAGGAGGTAATGGATAATGGCCATCAAGTGCAGATCGCTCGTAAAATACAATTTTACAGTTGGCACATTCAACTTTGGCCGTGCCTCGTCGCCTGGACACAAGATAGATTTTTCTCTCACTTCTCGAGTAGCTCGGTTGCATTTTTAATTAATTGACTGTAGTTTTTATGGCTTCATTAATTACGCAGCTGAGGTCTACGCTTTTGGTCCTTGACGTCATGCCACACACACACACACACACACACACACACACACACACATACACAGACACACATACACACATATGCCACATGTCGCAAGCCCTGTTGAATTATGCATCATCGATAAATGTGTTTGGAGCCGTAAATATCAATAATAAAAGTGCGCTCTCAAATCTAAAAAGGAGATGGAGTGCATTAAAAATTTATTAGAATTTGCCTGTGACGCGTGTCCATACTACACACACATACACACACACACACACACCCATACTGCGACTTGTGTATGTCATAAAATAATAATCTTTATGATGGCAAAAAATTTTAATACAATATTGCCGCAGAGAGTCGCGCATCATCAATATCTGCGTCTATCCTGTCAGTCCATGATTCTGGGATTCATAAATTCATTTTAATTGCTGCAGTGATTTTCTACGTTTTTAGTACCACGAACTCACCCGGACTTAGACCCGGACTTAGACCCGTGTCCGCCTCTCAGCTGGAGCGATAAATGCGCTGCAAGTGCCCGTTAAAAATGTTGTTCATTAATATTCAACTATTTAGTGGCAGCGATTAACTTCATCCTCAGCATCTCCGGCAATTTTGAATGCCTGTCAATAGAACCAAACCCCAAAATCATCGCCTCTTGGCTGTCCCGGCTCTAATCAGTTCCAAAAATATGTGCCAAGCACATTAGGGTGTTTACTTTCGCTTATATTTCTCATATCTTTCATACTATTTTCGCGGAATCTTAATTGCGATTGTGAACTTTAGCAAACTGACATGTCAAATTCAAGGGTATTTTCAGTTTGCTTTCGTATTTCATATTAAAATACATTTTTTATACCAACATATCATCACCAAATTCAAAAAATATGTGTTGAATTATTAATTACGCTGCTGATGAGATTGCGTTGATTTAAACCTTTCACCAGGACAACGAATCAGTAGAACCTTTCAAGATTAACGGAGTCAAGATTATGGTATGGATACAAAAGGTAGTAAAACACATGAAAACATCATATTTATTTTTTAGCAATATTATTTAGCCATAATTGAAGGTGAACTAAGTTAATACTATTTGACACTTCTTAAAATTTTTCTGTTTGTTTAATATTTCATTGAATTGAATATTGATCGGTCATTCGGATCAAGTTAGATCAGATTGAGATTAATTTTTTAATAAAGTAAAGTACTTATATAATCATTATTTGCTCAATTAACTAATTATTTTAGACCGGCTATTTTTGCAACGCAACCAGGAAACAGAAGCAACTCAAATAAGATAAACGTTCTCTCTTTTCATTATTTTAATTTAAATATTGCATTTTATTTCGAATTAAATTGTATTTAATTGTTTTTTATTGCTTGTATTTTTCTGTGACGACTTAGATTGGTCGACACTAAATATATACAAAAATTGATTTGGTAAACTTTTGAAAACAGCCCAATTATCAAATGGCCAAAATTGCGCACACTTTTAGGCCAAGTAGATCATGGTGAATGAGTGCAGCATTGCATAGCTGAGTATTTGTTCATTTGGATGCATATAAAACATATATATATATATATATATATATATATATGTATGTATTGACTCTTATGTAAGTGGCTGCATTGGTGCACTGTCCGTGTTGTGTACTGTTGTGTTTTGACCATGCCTCATTTGGATTCATGTGGCAATTTATTTAACGATCGATCGTAAAGAGTTTTTCTCTGCCAGGCAGCAGCACCTCTGCGATTCTTTCAGCCTTTTGCAGTGTTTTATTTTTTCTGATTTGTTGCTGCTTTTTTTGTGCGTCTTATTTCGAAATATGCAATGAATGGGAGCAGGCAGCGTGCGTTGTTTACAATTTTTAAGTGAATTTTTCATATTTTAATGTTTTGCGGTTACATTGTTGTCGCCCAATCCCCCCAGACAGAGAGAGTGAGCGAGAGAGAGAGAGGGAGAGAGATACGGTCTGTGTGTGGAGGTCGACTGCGGTCATAATTTCCGGCGTGGAATTCGTGGAAGTTGCTTCGATGCATAAAAAATTCGCTTACATCTCTTTGCCCGATGGACAGTCCGAGAGGAAAACCGGGTGGGAGCAACTGATCGTAAAGTTGGTCGTTTAATAGGTGGAAAAGCGGCGCACAAAGGTGTTTTCCTTAGCAACGGAAAAAACACAAAATGTCAAAGCAAAACGATGCCAATATATACTAAAAATGGACGTTTCTTTGATGAAGCAGCCGTTGAACAGCAACAACTGTAAACAAACATTCCGTCAGATCGTGCGTATATATAGTCTATATAGTTGTATATTTATATATATGTACTCACACGCTGCTCAAAGGCATGCTCATTTTCTGGGGTGGAGGAATGGCGCACATCATTCGCGTTGAGCTTGAAATTGTAGCCGATGTTTGCGCAAAAAGTTTCGACTAATTAGCCAAACGGTTGCTTCCACTTTTGAGCATATATCTATATATATTTATACACTGTATATATCTACATAAATGTGTAGGGATTCGACGCCAGACGATTAGACGTTGTGCGTGCTGCGTTGCCCATTAAAAATTATTGAAATTGAATTTGAAAATAAACTGAAAAATGCTTTTTGGGGGCCGCCGTCTTGTTTGGCGTGGCGCGCACTTTTTCGGTTTTGATACGCTGTTGCCAAAATGTAGCAGAGTATACATATACAGCTAGTGAATTGAAATTAAGAAAGAAAGTATATAAGAAAACAATTTACTTTTTTTCTTCTATTATTAAGAAATTGTTTACCTGTACTTGAAGCCAGCAAAAAAGCATACTCTAATTATAAAATGAGGTTTGCAAACAGAAAACCGTTAAAAAGGTATATTTCGAAAAGCAAATGCAATGAATTTTTACAGTATGTTTAAAATATAATATGGTAATTGTTGTCTAATTTTTGTACTTCCCTGAAGACATGTCAATTGAAGCCGGCAAAATGCATACTTAAATGAAGTATAAAGGAGGCCAAATAAAAAATAAATAAATAAAAAAAAAGGAAATGAAACCACTTATCCTCAGAAAACAGAATACTTTCTAAAATGCAAAAACAACTAATTAATGTGCGGGATTATTAAAATCAAATTATTTGATTTTGAACTCTTGAACTCTTTGAACACGTGAACTCTAAAAATACTTATGTTTAATAATAAAATAAAAATATAATAATAATATATAATAATGAAAAGTAAAGTGCAATGTGGTAGTTCTCCATAAACAGATAAAAATACTTTCGCAATTTAACTTTTTTTTCTCTTAATTACAGAACATTTGATTCTGGAATTAAGTGTATACATTTGGAATATACTTTCTGAATAGCCGCCTAAAATACATCAATTTACGAACTGGTCAATTGATAACTCTCCAATATTGATGTTTTAATCGGTGAATCATAACATTAGTAATTTTTCCAACTGCTATAACACTCGAGACAGTGTATTATATGGTCGTTTACTCCATCAGACTGACTTGATTTTTTTTTGATTTGTTTTTTGGATTTTGAATGTTCGTGGAAAAGTGTGGTACACGGCGCGCTTGATTTGTGCTAGCCATGAGTGTAGAGTGTAGAATGAAGTGGGCGGTGGGTGATTCGGGGTGGGGGTGGGGGAGGGGCAGGTTTTTGGAAGGCATATCGCCTTCGATTAAATGTACCGGCTGCATTTTCACGTATTCCCAGGAAATGTGTGTGCGTTCAATTCGAAATTAGTTGCTTGCGCTGAGAAAATCTTAATTTATTAGCCGCCTCGAGAGCATTTCAAACGGTGTTGTTGCGTATTTTTAAGTGAAATGGATTGAAATGAAATGATTTTTCATTTCATTTAATTTATTTTATTTTATTTTTTTTTCGTTTCTCACTGTTGGCGGTGGCGACGGCAAGACGCCAAGCGTACAGACAAACGGACGGACAGACTCATGGCCCCAAAAATACCGACGAAAATTTGTTGGCCACAAATTTCGTACCTAGCCAAATGCAAAGCATTTCGCCATTCCGCCCATTAAGTGGTTGCACCTTTTCGTGAACACACAGGGTGTTCCCCGGCAAGACCATGCCGCTGTGGCAAGTGCTGCACATGCACCCGATTTAGTGCCGCAAACAAAAAAAGAAAACAAACAAAAAGGGTGGCAACCATTTTTGTGGGCCGAGTTGGCGTCTATTTTTGAGCAAATGCCGAAGTAGGTTGACGCCACCTAGGTATTCACATTTCACAAAGGTTGCGATACGAGATTCATCGAGGAGTTTTGCACCTAAGCGTTAAAAAAACGGGACGTCTATCTGTCAGCTGCCACAAGCGGTGGCAAGTGTGGCAACTAGCAGTGGCGTCAGTGTCCCGTGTACTGCAATTATGCAGACAACATGTCAACGCGAATTGTTCGCATTGTCGAGCCGACAACGGCAACGGCAACGACGACAATTCGAATGCCCAACAGACCATGCCAAGGAAGGGCATTGAGGGGTTGCCTGGGGTAGGGGGAGGCAGAGAGACACATCTGCGCCCGAGGTGCCAAAAAAAAAGGGGGAAAGTTGCGAGCAAAATCACATCGAGTTTGTGCGTCTAATGGTCAATAAATATGAAAATTTTATTGACTTACGCAACCTGATACAATACACAAATCGAACACTTCCCCCTACACTCGGAAAAAATCGGCCTGGAAACTGCAAAGTCTTTCTGATTTTTGGAAACATTTTCTAAATATAAGAAAAAAATGTCTAAAAATTTGAAAGTCAACAATCCCAAAAATATCGGGTTTTTTATCATTCGGAAATATTTTCTATTATTAAGAAATATATATCTAAAAGCAGATATGCAAATCCTTATTTAGAAAAATCGTTTCTAAAATAAGCAAATAAGTAATGAAATTTACTGGCTCAGCTTTTTAGAGTTCACTTGTCGTCAGTCTTTTTTATTTCAAATTAAATTATATTAGTTTTATAAACTATCTAAAATGTTTTTATATGTGAAATTTTAAAATACCAAGGCTTATGATTATAAGCAACAAGAAGGCTAATATTAGAGTTCTTCGTTACACAAATGAAAAACAAATACTAGCTGGAAATCATATATATTTTTTTCCTCAATTTTAGAAAAATCTACCTTGAAAATATGAAAATAAAAACTTTGATTTATATATATAAGTTTACTTACTGAGTTAAACTTGGTGAATTTTTAAAATTCATTAAGACTCTTTTTTCTGAGTGTTGGCTTCAAATTTAAAATGCACATACACACATAGACACACACACAGACAGACGAATACATCAAGATGCTCATCATGGAGTCTCACGTCTCACGTTTGACTAACAAGCTCCCAGGAGTGAAATAAAAGCGAAAGTGCAAAAGTATTTGACTACGTGATGTGCAGCTCATCTGTGTGTGTGTGTGTGTGTGTGTTCGTGTGTTTGTGTGTGTGTATGTGCGTATTGACCAATCAGCTCAGTTAACCAGCTTGGGCACTTTTGGGCCCAAAGTCTCTTTGGCAATATATATGGCTCACTTGAGTAGGTGTTTCCACTAGCCAATTAAGTAGCCTGCCTGCCTCACTGTCTGCCCCACCGCTGCGCTGCTTGCAACCAGCCAGATTTTGTTACCTCTAATTGATGGACATTTGCGTTTTCTGAAACACTGTATGAAACACACAGAAAGGGACTGCTCAGTGTTGGATTGACAACAACTAGAAGTTGGGGCAGCCTTAAGCCAGCTCTTAAATATATTGAATCGTTTTAAATACAAGCTCTAGTGATATGGCAAAATGTATAAAACAAATATGCTGCACATTAAAATATAATATATATATTATATTTATATATTTTTGATTAGCAACAGCAACAAACCATTTTTATCAACAAGGCGATCTCAGAGATTATAAGAGCAACAGACTTCAAAGGTGGAATAAAGTCAGATCAATTTCATTTAAATTTATCGATAAGTGCGCTCGATTAGCGAATATCGATAATAGTGAACTCGAAATAATTTAATGTAACTAATGGATAAGCATTTTATTGATCGACTATAAACTTTTCTATTTTTAGGGTATTTCTGGAGTAATTAGTTGCATTGTTTGGTTTTGAGTCATTTGACCTATTGTCGCTGTCTGCGCGAAATGAATCAAAAACTACCAAGAAAACTAAGAAGTAATTGCGAGTTGCAAATTCCGTTGCACTAGCAACACTAGCAACACTAGCAACAATCATCAGTTGAGGAGTGTCCGCATAAGACGAGGTGCCACATAGATAGTGCCACAACAGGGGTTGGGTAGGTGCTGAGGGGTACTTGAGCAGTCTGGTAGCTTGTCAACACTTGCCAATTGTTCGTCTGCGTTGTTGGACGTTGTTTCCACATAAAAACGCCAAATGAAATATGAACTATTTTAACGCCTACTTCATTTGTTTTGTTATTCGTTTTTCGCTTTGCCCGCTTGCTATAACTATAAATTGTAATTAATTTAGCGTTGAAAGTGAAAGTGTTAAGCGAGTTGAGTGTGGCATTGTACTCGGGCCACTGTGTTCTAGAACAACGGCAACCAGGCATCAAGTGCAGCTGTGTCTCGTCGATTGTCTCGGCTCTTTCTGTTGGCCAATTGGCCGTTGCCAATATTTTAATAAATTTTGTGCCCAACAGACAGTTTTGCTTGGTCGAGGTAGGCAACGACCTAAATAAATAAAGATATATGTTTATGTGCAAAATATTAAAGACAAACAAACGCAGCAAACGGCCACACAACCGCCCCTCCCCGAAAATCCAAACCCAAAGTCAACTATACACTCAGAAAATGAAATCGTCATGAAATGCATGAAATGCCAAGGGCAGTTCTGCTTATTGTTATAGAATTTAGAAAAAAATATATATTAATCATTTTTAGGATTTGTTTATAATTTGAGTTAAGTAGATTTTCTTCACTAGCTTTCTTTGTGATTTAAATTAGTATTTTAAGATTTGGCAGATATTCGCAAATTTTATACATTTTTTATTGTGTTCTACTAAAATATATAGTTCAAGGGTCAGAAAATGTACTTTAACTTCTTTTCTACTCGAATTATTATTTTAAGATTTCATAAATAAATATTTTAAATAGTTTATAAAATAATGTAATTAAATTCTCTTCTCTTAAAAAATTAATTTTGATTTTAACTACTTTTAGAAGTTTATAACTTTAAAATGGAAAACATTTCTAAAAAAAATAGTGTAAACAGTCTTTTCAATTAAAAAAAATTTGTTTTGTGTATATTTAGAAATTGTTTCCAAAATCAGGGAATATATTTTGTAGTTGTCAGTGAGCTTTCAATTCAAGTTATTTTTCGCTGAGTGTACACATTTACGCATATGTCGCCGCCTGACCAATTCATAAGTCTGCACTTAAGGCGGCAGCAGCTGAGGACACGGCAAAGGACAAGCACCGGACACAACCTGTGGCAAGGTTGAAGAGGCTGCAAGATGCTGAGAGGCTGATGTAAGGTTAAGCTTGCTAACAACGTATATAAACTGCAGGCTCGCATATACATAAAAATCATAATAAAATGTATTTACCCCAGGATCAAATTATGAATCTGCTTATGGACAGTGCGTGGTGCTCCAGGGGCATGGACAGGGATGGTTGGGTGGCAGCTAAAAGGTGTGCCCGGCCATCTCAAGTTATGAAAGCCGCAGGCTGCCTTCGAACCCAAACCCAAAACCGTAAAAAGGACAAACGCATATTTATGAAATGAACAAAACTATAAAGGACACCCACACACACACACACTCAGCCACACACACACATGGCACACACACACACACACTCGGACGGAGCACAATGTGACGACATTGATGTGGATTTGGTTTTCTGGGTGCCACACACAAAATTTGTGCACATTTCAGCAAAAAGCGACCCCAAGGTGTTTCTTACCAGCCGTCTGCTTCTTCAAGGTGCTGCTGTCCTTAGGACGTGTCCCTTTTGTCCTTTTTGGGGGCAACTGAGTCTATTACAGCAACTACTACTTTATGGCATGTAGTTACACCTAGACGCGCCTGCGGCAGCAACATATGGTCAGAAAGCAGCAGCAGCAGCAGTAGAAGCAGTAGAAGCAGCAAGTTGTGGCATGGGCTTTATTTGTGCCATTCTCTCAAAGTTTATTTGTGCTTCACATTGTCAGCATCATCAACAGCCATCAACATTGTGCTCCGACCGGGTGACAGCTGCCTGCCCCCACGGGGTTTGTTTAAATATGTGCGTCACATACGCGCCACCAACTGGTCGTGGAAATTACCTTTGCCTGCCCCCGAGAACCAAGCTACAAAAAAAAAAAAAAAAAAACAAAGAGAGACGCATATAAAAACCTTAAGGAATTCTACCTAGCGGCGTGTTAAATTGCCAACCTTTTCAATCAGCTCACGTAGCATTTTATTAGTCAATCAAAGGATGCTTTAGCCTGCATTTCATTAAGGACATCATTTCCTATGACAAAATAAAGGAAACTACAGTTAATATAATGATATTTAAAATCGTATATATTTAAAATATGCTGTAAAAGAAAATTGAATATAGAGATATTTAAAATCTTATATATACACATATTTAATATATACTTTGTTGTCCCATTAAGTACATTAATGTACACATAAAGATATTTAATTTTTATTATGTACATATCTAAAATATGCTTTCCAGCCTAATTAAAAACTATAGACAATATTTATAGATATTTATTGTAGTAATATAATAAAGAAATAAAGAGTGCTTTCAAGGCAAATTGAATATATTGAGATGTTACCAATATATAAATATATTTAAAATTGTATATATTTAAAAAATGCTCCACTAGCAAATTTAATACATAATAATAATATAAATATTTAAAATCATATATACTTCTAAATTGAATTCTCAAAGCAACTTATATGTAATAAGCTATATATAATAATATTTAATTAATATATTTTATGTTTAAAATATGCTCTAAAAGCAAATTAAATACGATAACTACTTAAATATATTTAAAATAGTTTTAGTTAAAGTATTCGTTCAGGTTAAAATAAATATATCAAGTCATACATAAGAGTATTTAAAGTCAGATATGCTTTGCATTTAAATTTATTATAATAGGCTGATACATATTCAAAATTATATGTGAATTCAATTCATATAGATCACAATAAACTATGTGTAAATATACTCTATAAATAAAATATATCTAAAATATACTGCTAAGCAATTTGACTACAATAAGCTACATAAACAGATATTTAAAATTATATATATATTAAAAGATACGCTCTCAAAGCCAAATTGCATTTAATAAGCCATAAAAGAAAATTCAAATCATTTCAAAAGCAATGCTTCAAATCAGTTTGTGTTTTGTTATTTAGGGCAATAACTTTTGGCACAAAAGTGCCTCGGCAAAAACAAATCAAAATGCAATTTTCATATAAAAATGCATTTTGTTTTTATGCATGATGATTATCCAAACAGAGAGAAAAGGAGAGGGAGGGATGGGAAGGGGGATGCAAGGGGGTCTTGGAAATGGTGCACTTTGCATCAAAAATGCGCTTGCTAAAAGCTCAACAATTAGCAACAATTTCTGAAATGCAAAATGGCAAAAGGCGGAAACCTAAAAACAGAGAAAGAGAGCGAAGCGAGTGGAAACAAATTAAAGCATCTTAAATGGAACTTATTAGATTTGTATACTTTTAATTTGCATTCATAACAGTAGCCCTTGCCCCGCAGCCCTAAAAAATATATAACCAAAGGCGGCGGCACTTTTTTTTCTTCCAAGTTTGCAAGAGTTAAAGAAAAGTCGAAGACGGAGACGAAGGCAATTTCGTGCCGAGTCGCAGGACAACAGTTGGCAGTTGTGTCCTGTTTGGGTGTGGTGGTGAAAGGGGGTTGGGAGTGGGGTGGGGGAGGCAGAGATAGTCTTTACGCAATTGAAACCCTTTTCTTGTTGTTGCCACTGCAAGTGGCAGTGTGGACATGACGTATTTCTTTCCACCACTTGCTTGATTTAAATTTGTGCTTCTGCTCTCACGAAATAAAACAAAATTAATTTGTGCATATTTCTTGAGCACCCAGACGAAATACGAAGCTTCTGTCGCTGCTGGACATTTATTAAAAGGCAAAACGAGCTGGCAGCAAAAAGCCAGGGAAATGGAAACCTTTTCCACAATCCTAGCAATAATAAAGCAAAAAAAAAAGAAAAATAAAGACGAACAATTTGAAGTGAAAAGAAAATTCATAAAACGAAAACAATTTGCCAAAATTAAAGAATAATAAAAAGCCGACGCTGCCACTGTCTAAAAGATGACCAAAATAGAAAAAATACAGAACTGAGACAAAGATATAGACAAGAGCCATGCACTTATAGATAGATATATTTATTGTTGTAATTGCAGGGAGTTCCCGAGGGGAGAAGGGCAACAGGAAACGGAACACAACACACGTGTCGCAGATATGAAGATATTGATATAAATATAAATATATGAGAGAAGCTGAGAAACGGGCCATAAATCCATTAGCAATAAATAGTTTGGATATGGCTGGAAAATAGAAATAAAATTATTTATACGTTTCGCACGGCGCACGACATAGCAGGAAAATTAGTGCGAAACAGGGAATGGGATTGCGATTGGGAATTGCCATTGGACGGGGTATGGGAATTGGAATCGGAGAGTGGGCTTCGGTTTGGGTTTTTTTTCGGATTCGCGCTGTCAATTTGCGATGCGCGCGGCAAATGAACCAAAACAATGCGCAAATGCAGACTGCGCCAATCGAGCAACTGTATCGAATTACCAATCATTCAATACAATGCCGAGTCGACAATATACCCCAACCCCAAGTTGTGACATGGTCACGCGACCTTTGCAGCAGACCAGACAAGCCAACAACCCTCCTCTTGGCTGCCATAGTTCACGGTGTCAGATTTACCGATTTCTGTAAGTTGGATTTGCACATTGCACACAACATAATAGCAACAACAACAAAAACAACACCACACAGTGAAAAACATGCATTCTCTATACCATTCGGCGAAATTGTATTGCTTTTATTATTTCATAATGTTCTCAATTTTTTGGACACCAAACTTTAATGTTTGTACATACAGCATTGGAAACTAATTTTTTTTTTGTCTAAGGAGCTATTTAACACCGTTATTAATAAATAGTTTGTAGAAATTGTTGTACTCCATATAACAAATATCAATAAGACGCTACAATTAGTAACAGAGTCGTGTAAACTTATAATACCCTCCACCAAGTTCTAAAAATGGGAAGCAAGTAGAAGATTATCATTCCAGAATAAACATATTTTATCTAAGCATATCTTGCAAGATTATAGATAATCTAAAGATATTCAATTTGTATACAATCTGTACTTGAATTAAGCATATATTCCAGATTTGTGCCTCTTTTTTTTGTCTTCTTACCACGTTCTTTATCCTCCCCTTCCACTCCACTCCCCACTCCACAAAACATACTCCATCTAAGAATATATTCTTCTGCTAACATTTTTACCACCCCCTTCACTGCTAATACATTATCTACTTAATGCAAGCATATATTCTGATTTTTATTATTACTCTTGCGCTTTATAAGTTCTGGGTCTGCCAAACCCTACCTACCCGTTTCCATTTTGCAAAATCACACATGCTGTTGATTTTAGAATTCATATTGAGCCATGAAAGCATTATGAGCGACTCTTACTATCACTTAGACAACAATTGAATTGAAAATGGCATAAAAGCGGCCAAGAACAGCAGCAGCAGGCAGAGCCATGTTGACCAAATAGCCGACAATTTGGGTTAACTGTAAATTTCGCAAGCAACAAAATGGGCAAAAGAGCAAACGTGCAAGTTTTTAACAAAAAGAAGTACAAAATGCGTTGGGTGACAAGAGATCGACGGGGGTTTTGGCAAATTTAGCTGCCATAAAATTCACTGGGGCGTAAAGGATGCGTATGAGCTGGAGAGGGATGGCGAGAGGGGGTTGTGGAGGGGATCGGGGGGTGAGAGAAAAACTACGCACTGCCTGCATAAACTAAAACTAAAGCCTCTTGGCTATGCCCAGGCACGTCTTAAATGTTCAAATTATGTAAAATAAAATGTGCGCCAAAAGGATAAACGACTAGGCTGACGTCAGCTCTGGCAGTCAACGTGGCTGTCTGACAGCCAGGACAACGGACAGGCAAAATAGACAGGGCAACTGGCAGGACAACCGACAACGGCTTACTCAAACACTCGACAATCCTTGCAAGGTGCAAAAAATGCTGTTGACGCTTTTTATGCTTTTGGCTATTGACACACTCAGAAAAAAAATTGATCTGTATTTTTGAATAACAATCTGATTAAAAGAAAGTTGAAAACCAAAGAGTTCGCTTTCTAGAGTAATGAAATTTATGGCTCGGCTTTTGTATTGGCGTTTGGCTAGTTTTTTTTCGAAGTTATGTTTTTTTCAAATTAAATTATTTGAATTTTTAAATAAATTTATTAATAATAAAGGCAACAAATAACATAAGCTTCCAGTTTCTTAAAAAAAAACACCACAAATATTAAAAATATTTCTTTTAAATTGTAGAAACTCTTAACCTAAAATTAAGAAAAGAAAAAGGTCTGGTCTTAAGAAATATACTTTCTGAATAATAAGGCGTGTTGCCCTTAACACCAAATATATGGCGAATTTCTAAAATTCAGATCGACTTTTTTTCTGAGTGTGGCATGAAGTCCATTTGCATGATGTGCTCGTCCTGGCCTCGTCTTGATGTCGTCCTGGCTAATAACCGTGAGTAAGCGAACAGGTGCCGAGCGCTGTCTCAATGCCGTCGGCGACCGTTGTGATCAATCTTGCTAAGCTTTTGTTTTCGCTGCCTTTTTTGTTTATGTGTACAAAAAGTGGGAAGTGGGCGGGGCGAGGGCGGGGTGACGCCTTAGAAGTGCCATTGGCATCATCTACAGAACATCCTGCGCAGACATTGAGACAGGCACAACAACAAAGGCACATGGCTACTGCGACTGACACTGGAAGTGGGTCCTTTTCGGCGTCTTGGTCTATGATTGATTAGCAATTAATTAGCTACACAAATAACTGTAATTATATGGCAGCGAGAACAATGTCAGAGCTCTCTTTCTCTCTCTCCTCCTCCCCACCCCAGACATGAATACCCAACTTCCCAAATGACACTTTCTAATGTCCACAACGAGGTATGCAGGGGTATATTATTTAAAGACTTTCTTACGTGCCTTTTAGATTCGTTACCATACAAAAATTAGACAATGCAGGAGACTAATATTTTGTTTTTAGAATTTATCTATTTATTTTTGTTCTTTTTTAATTGTTCCTTCAAAAATACTTAATATGTCAGTTAAATCACATTAACCTTAATGTGGGTTATACAGGTGGGGAATGAATAATCAAGAAATGTGTTTTAAGCTGACAATGTCAGACTTGTAGGTTTAAAGATCTTTTCATTACGTTTTCAGAAGTGGAAAACTGTTTAAAAAATTAAGGAGCGTATTTACGAAATTTCATAAAAAATTTTGAAAATTAACGAAACAAAAAGCAAATCTTTGATTTACGATTTCTATAAGTGCTATGCGAAGTTTTTTTTTCGAAACTATATATATATCTGTTATGTCTGCCTGTTTATTTTTTATCGAATTCTTATCATAATTTCTTGTGAGTTGAATATTTTGTTTCAAATTTAAATTCCTGATTTCTGTTTTTAAATAAAATATTGTATGCTAATTTATTTTCTGTTCCAGATATAGAAATATTATTTGTTAACTACATTCAACAAATGTCAAAAAAGGAAATATTTATTTAAAATAAATATACTTATTTTGTATTTACTTACTTCTTCGTAATAATATCTCTTTAACTTTGCGAATATTTAAACATTTTTAGGGTATTTAAAGTTCCAGCAACTGCACTGCAACTGAAAACATTTTCTACTTTTTATGCATTGCCATTGAAAATGATGTACTTGCAAAAATTGTTTGTGTCGGTTATTGCTTCACCTTTTTTTTTAAGGTTTTTGTCAGATAGAGTGTGGGGGTATATAAGGAACAGGAGACAGGGGCAGCATCGTTAGCTAATTTGCATTTTGTTGTTCTCATTTAATGTGCTTATGAAACGAATTTGTTGTAACTCTGGCACTTGCGGCCTGCGATTGCCATTGCTTTTTACGATGCGAATGCCAATGCCAATGGCAATGTCAATGGCAACCAATATATCCTAATGACACTTTATTGTCAGTCCAAATATTCGTCACACTGAAAAACTCAAAAAAAAAAAAAAAAACGCAGGAAAGAATGCACAGTAGAAGCTGTAGACCTTCGATTTGGTAGTCACCCCTAATTGCGATGAAACCCCGAAAAAAAAAAAATAAATAAAAGTTGGCTTGCAAAAATTTGCTTTGGTTAGCTGTAACTAATTTACCTAAAGAGCGAACTGAGTTAACTGTTTAAGGACAAATAGGAGTACGCTGCTTTAAGCCAATTCTTTGGCTGGCCAAGATGCTCCTTGTGCCTTGTCCTGTGACATTTCGACAGCTTTTGGCCGACCAACAATGCATGTCTGTGCATGTCTGACCCTGTCAATAATTTTTGGGCCCAACTCCATTTAGTGCATATGCAATATGTAATGCATAGAATACAGTCAGAAAAAAGCGACAGCATTTTCAAAATCGGAATTAAATTTAAATCGAAAAAAATAAATATTATCTGGTTTTTTTTTTAATAATTTTGTAATTTACGAAAAATAATTTCTTAAAATAAGAAAGGCTTTCCAGTTTTCTCTTTGAATGGATATTTGAAGCTTAAATTATTTGAATGTTTAACAGTAATCCACATATAAAAATGAAACTCTGGAAATTAGTAATATTTTTTCGAAAATCTACAAATACTAAAACCTACCATGACATGAAGAAAAGAAAAGCCTGATTTATTAGAAAGGTACAACTTTGTCTTTTAGGTATATACTTTCTGAATAGTAAAGTGGACTGCCTTTCGAGAGAGAAGTATGGCAATTATTTAAACAAATAAAAAGTTATATCGGATGAGTAACAAGTTTTCATATGGTTCTTTTTAAGTTTAGTTGCTTTCCAAACTAATCTCAAAATCATACAATTTCGATGATGAGTATGATCGTAGCTTTTCCCAGTTCATATATTAATAAATATATATTATATTAATTAGTTCACAGATGAGCTGCTGTGAATGCCCTTAGTTATTCTGTGTTGCAAGTTGAGCTGGCAAATTTATAAAATTAACTTACATTTTTACTCCGAGTGTAGGGATTACAAAAGTGCGTCCAAGTCCAAAAGTATTGTCAGTCCTGTCAGAAGCAGTAGCAGCACTGGAAAGAGAGGTCTCATGTGCCTGTGGCGGCATTGTTTCGAGTCTCCTTGCCGCACTGCCCTGCCCCTTGCCTCCCCTTGTCTTTAACCCAAGCGCGTTGCATGTGCATTTGGCTGACATTGAGTGCTCCGACAGGCGACGTGTGCGAAAGGACAAAGTCGTCCTGTCGTCCATGCAACTCTGGTTGCGTCTTTATGGCTGAAAGCTTTTCTAGCTGCTGCTACTGCTGTTACTGCCGTGCCACTAAACATGTCTACTCTGACTCTGGCTGTCTCTCTGTCCTTTTGGCGCGACTCCAAAATATAACTTAAGTTTCTGGTCAAATGAATTTGGCAAAGGTATCCACAGAGCCAAGGCATACATTTGGGAGTCGGAATTTATGCAAAACGTTGACAGCGGAAATGTTGCGTTTTTTCTTTTGTTGTTTGTTTTTTTTTTGTAATTTTTTTGAGACCACATTTTGGCACATTAAGTGGCTTTTCTTGGGGATCACAAACTTTGACTTGTTTTTGCTTTGTCACCTGTTTTTTTGTTTTATTTTTATTTTTGCCGTGCAAAGTTTTTTTTTACGATCTTGTCAACATTTTGACTTGAGTGCATTTTTACGCACACGCCAGTCCAGCACAGCCCTACCCCTCCACCCCTGCCCTGCTGGGCCGTAAAATCGAAAAGTAATGCAATAAAATTCGCTTTCATTAAAAGCATTAAAATAGGTTTTTGACATGCCATAAAAATTGTTTCCACGTAAACGCAAAACACAAAAACTGCTGCTGCCACACTTTACTTATGGCAAGTGGGTGGACTCGAGGTGGGAGTGGGGATTGTGGCACAGTCTTATTCAGAGTCTGGGGAGCTGCCATTGGCTGTTAGCATTCGCGTCTAAATGGGAATTTTATTGTTCTGGGATCTGTGGCAGCCGCATTTGCCATTAGCTCAAACACGGCGAAAGACGCTCACCTAACCGCCATAAACTGTGTGTGTGTGTGTGGAATGCGATTTTCTTTCCTTAGGGAAAGCCATTCAGTTTTGGCAGCTATATTATCTATTTCATCATAAAGGCATGTGTGCCAGCTGAAAATAACTAAGGGAATTCTCGGCACTCTCAGCTGTGTGAAAAAAATCTGTTTTGATATATGACAGGAATAATGAACTGTGCAAAAGCTACGATCATACCTTGCCATTCAAATAATAATGATTCGACGAAAAGAAATAATTTTTAGCTTAGCTGGAAGTGCAATAAAACAATGAATAAAAATTGTTGTTTATCTGCCAAAAATTCGTACACCCAGAAAAGAATTGCAATGAAATGTAGAAAATTGCCAAAGTTTGTGACGCCAAAAACTAACCTTTTTATATAAAATGTATAATTAGAATTTTTTCTTTTGTTAAATGGTAGATTTTTCTTCTTGAATCTTGAAAAATACGTCTACTTTCCAAGGTGTTACAGAATTCGTAGCATTATGATTTTTTGATATCATTAATATTATAAAACATTAGCATTTTAAGATTTCAGCATTTTGTATAGTTTATAAGTTTATATAATTTAAGAAAGTATATTTTATACTTTTTTAGAAATTTATTTCGGAATAATAGAAGAGAAAAAACCCTTACAAATTTTTGTCCAGTTTTCAAGGCAATTTTCTTAGTCTGAAGTAGAATTTTTTGATTATAGTACTAATTTTGAGACAGCTTTAAGCATTTTGTAAATGAGTTATGAATTTGGCTAAAGGCGAGCTGTAAATATGCCCATAAAGTACACAAAATGATGTGAAAGCACAAAAATACGCATTTGTTGTCTGACAAGCAATTAAAAACAGATTTTATAGGTAGTCCTGGTCAGAATATTTCTTTGCTTGGCTAATATTACGCCGGACAATTGGCAAATAAACGGAAATGGCCGCCAAATTGGCAATTGACAAAGCAAAATGATGCAAAATCGAACGTGCATTATATTTTCAGCGTTATTAACTTGAAATTACCAGAGGGAGATAGGGAGAGGGAGGCGGAGATGGGAGAGGGGAGAGGGGAAGAGAATTGCTGAACAAGCCGCAGAACGACATGTTATGAGGTGGGAGGGAGAGAGGCAAGCAAGGACAATCAATGAATGTGAAAAGGACAATGCGGAATCGGTCGTCACATCTTAATTGCTGCGACAGCTTGTGGCCACAAATGCTGGCTTCAATGGGTATCTTATATGTTGTTATACCCTGTAAAATATTTGAAGTAATTCGATAAGTATCGACTGACTAAGTATCATTCTGATATTTCATACTGTTCTGGTTTTCCAACTGCATTTAGTCTACAATAAAAGCTGATTTTAGGCTTGTTTACAAGGTATAACGCAGGCTAGGTGCTCTCGCTGGTGCATCACTCTTACTTCTTGTTCGGATTACGTTGAGTTATTTTCATGATGTAATAAATGAAATTAATTTTAATAATTGCAGCGATTTTCATTGGCGAATCGGCTCATTCGTTCGCATTGACTCGTAAACAGCACAAAAATATTGCAAACATTTTTATTTAGGCCACTTATTTTATTTGGCAACAACACACTGATTGCTCCGACTCTATGAACATTCTATATACGAGTATATTTATATTTATATATGTTTAATGATGACCATGAAAACTGCTTAATCGGAAGAATGAATATGAATATGAGTAGGAATGTATGAAAGAAAGCACAGACCAGACTGGGCTTCACATAATAAGCACAAAAGCATAAATACGCTAGTGAAATGTGAAAAAAGTCTAACGAAATATCTCTGTGCAAATCCAAATGTTCCTTTCGTATTCATTTTTTTCTCGATTTTCTCATTTTTTTGCACAAACAGCACCATTTTTAATATGGCTGTCATTTTGGTAGCTTTCGCCCTGCCCCCGAAAAGCTAGCGAGATTTTTATTGGTAATATCAACGACTATTTTTCGCATTTATAATATAGGGCCATATATTTTCATGAACACTAAATTATGAGAGTCGGCCAGCAGCTGAGTAGGCGCCACCAACTGAAATTGATAAAAACAATTGCAAACATCTTTCGGCATAAATAAATACACACATATTGTTTATATGTACTTTCCTTTTCTCGTTAAAGTTTGCTAAATTTCGAAATAAACGTGCTTTTTTTGTGCTCACCATGGAATTTCTATGCAAATTGTTGTGTTTCGATGACTATAAGAAACTCGCAGAGGCATGCAGTTCCCAGCCAATGGATACATTTAGCTATACTATCAGGCACAAATATCCTAAGCGATTGGTCACCTACGACGCCGAAGAGTTGGGTGAAGGAAGATTGATACGCAGCTCAGATCTCAGCCAGAGTCTGTTGATTGCCATGCAACCGGTTTGCCCGAAGAGGGACCAGGTTAAGGATGTGATAAGCAAGTGCTGGCAACCCATTTATCCCCTCGATGAGTTGACCAAGGGGCGTTTGGCACAGTTGGAGAAATGTGGCAAGGCGCTGCACAAGTCGACCGTGGAAGAGCTTGGCTCGGAGCACACAGAGAGCAGCACTTGGGATGGCCTCAAACCGATGCAAAAACTCAGTTTTTTTTGGCAGGCGTTGACGGGTCACAAATTGCGTTCGACGCCCTATGCGAATTTCAAGCAGATCATCAGAAGGCGATATCTGAAGAGTCGTCCACAGGTCTGTGAGCGTCGACTGCGTGTTTTGGCTCGTCGCTACTGGCTTTGTTTGAGCAGCAAGGATCGAGTGCCATTTAATTTGCAGGCATTGCTCTATCATGTCAGCACAGGGGCTGTGGATCCCTTCGATCATTGTGCTGTGCGTGTGCTCTTGAATCGCTGGCGCTGATGACCCTCAGCGTTCGCTGGCCATTTGGCATTTAAGTGTTGTCTGTGGAAAATGTTCCGATTTTTTCTTTCTTTGTGTGTCTTTCAATTTTCCAGTTGCCCAAGACATACTCTTCTTTTATATGAAACAGATGCTGCTGGACTGGGTATGCTTTAAACTGGTATATGTGTTCTATTTTTGTGCAGACTTTCGGCAAAATTCACATTTTTATTTTCAACTGTCTGTTGTGATGGCTGCGGTCCCTTCTTTGAATGCTCCTCTCCTCGCACCTCACCCCTTTGATTTGCACTTGAAAGAAAATTTTGGAAACTGGGAAATGTTACAAATCGAGGCGCCAAAAATAATAATGGATCTCAACTCATTTTGCGCACTTTTCAAGGTCAGCGTTGAAATGGCATTGAGCATTATACACTCGAAGAAAATCAATAACTAATTTTGCCACCTCTAAATATATATACTTGACAATTATCTAAAATCTAATAATATTCCACAAATTTACTATAAATAAAAATTGTAAAAAAGTTACATCAAATTAAAGATGAATAATTAACTTTAACTTAAAAGGCACATTTGGAAAAAAAAATAACAACAATCGAACGAAATATGAAATGATATGAAAATAAACAAAAACTTGAAATGTAAAAACAAATAAAAATTAAGTTCCCACTTTAAATGCTAAAAACATTTATTGGTTTAAGGTAATCTTGTGGTAAGATTGTTTTCATTATTAAACAGTTCTTGATCAGTTGAAGTAAGACTTAAAGTTGCTATGGAAAACGCTCATATTCCTAAAACTAACCTCGTATCAATTAAAAATAAAATTAAATACGCTTTGTTGAATTATTCATTGTAATATTATTTTACATATAAATGTATTGTCGTTATAATAAATAAATTAATTAAAATCAGCTCAAATCATAAAAGAAAACTTCTAAAATAAAAAAAAGTGTTTATGGTTATAATTTTGTGCTTGGTATTCCGCTAAGTGTAATATTCGTATACTGAAATATATACACATATTTTACACATTCGTTGTAGATTAATATGTATTTAATAACAAATAGCTCAACACTTGGCGAGATCTTTATTGACATGACATTGGGGCCTGAAGGACAACTCAATTAATTATGTTCGATACATTTCTGGGGGAAAAACTTTAGCTGAAGATCAACATGGGGCAATATGCGTTTCACAAATCCCGTCGGGGCAATTTTGGTGGTCAATTTTGATGGTTCTCACTTCGCGGTTCAACCTTCGACTATTCAATTTGGCCATGCGCATAAATTAGCAATAAAAAGAACTGTGCACAGAAACAAGAACTATTTAAATTGTAATTTCGTGCCGCTTTTACGAGGGCAATGTTTAGCTTTGCATTGGGAAAAAAAAGAAAGCAAAAAAAAATACAAATAAAAACAATAAATAAAATTGTAGCAAATCGAAGTTGGGCCTGAAAACCAGATCAGTCCTCGCAACATTATGCTAATAGAAATTATGGGCATGAGGGGTAGACACGGCTTGTCTGCGGCTGGTGTTGAGTTTTATTGAAAAGGCCAGGGGATTGTGTGTGGAAATGGTGACAGAGGTGGGAGTGGTGCTGGAGGTGGTTGGACTTTCTACGTTTATGGCCAGCGAATTGTCAATTGACAACTTTTGGCGAGTCGCACATAAAACGAAATCAAATGGAAAACTAAAAAATATAACAAAAATGTTAGTTTAAGTTTGCTGAATATTATATACTCTTTCGAAATAAAGTCCATTTGATTGCAAAAATGGAATAATTCTATCTATTGTATTTATAGGTCTAATACGACATATATAAAGCTGTCCGATTTTGATTATTTTCTTTCTTTGATAGTTAATGATTGGTTGGATTATTTTGGTGAGCAAATATTTTGTTTATGTATGTATAAAATTGTTGCTATGACAGCTATATATAATGTGCATACAAAGTACAAAACACAGTAGTCCGATATATATTTACATATATATCTGTGGTACAAAATAGTGATCCGATCGATGCAGGAGGAATTAAAATACTTATAGCTAATAATTGGATGGATTATTTTAGTATTTATTATTTAAGATATATTCAAATATATTTAATGACTTAATCAAATTGTAAAAAAAAAGTAAATTATTTGTATTTAATTTTATATTGATAGTTAGAAAGGTAGATTTATATAGGTATATAGTTTTATCGACTCGAATATGGCTGCCAATCCTGAATAAATATGCTTATTCACTGACTCTTTTTTCTATGCGTTACATAATTCTTAACAATATTATCATACCCCCAGCAAGGGCATCCAAATCAGAATCGAAATAGAAATAGAAATCAGCAATGACTTTGATTCGCCACGTTTCCCCAGCTGTGCAACTAAATCGAAGTCGTGTGTGTTTCCGAGTGTGTGTCTGTGTGAGTGCGACTTGAAATTTATTGTTGTAGATATTGAGTTTAATAGTATAGTGGGCCCAAGTCCAAAGTCTGCCCGGATTTGCGCATTTTTAAGCGGCGAAATCGAAAAACAATTGGCATTCGCCAAATTCGCATGGCTGCCACTCTCAGCCTCAGTGCTCGGTTTTGAAGCGTCTGTGTCAAATGTAGCACTAAAAACCCTAACCTCCCTCCAAACCTTCCCCCCCACCAACCCTTCCAACACTCAAACCCCTTTTTTTTCTGTTGTGTTGTCGCTTTTTTATGGGCGAGAGTGTTGCGAAAAGATTTTGTTGTTTTGATATTCGGCAATTTTATTGCCTCGACCCAAGTTCGCACCTCAATTTGTCTTCGTAAATGTGAAAAATGTGGAAATTAGTTGGTGGTCCACAACAGAATCTCACTCCCGCCCCTTCTCTCTCACTCTCTGCTGCCACATTTCATCAATCACACGATGTGTCACACCTATCTGGGCGGCGTTTCGTATTCCAATTCGTATCAGTTGCAGCTACCAACAAACTGTGGCGAATTTCTAAAAAAAAGAATCAGAAAAGAAAAAAAAATCGGAAAAGAAAGGAGTGCGACTCGTGCCACGCCCCTCTGACTTGAGCAGAGTCTGCTGTTAATGGCATGCCACACAGTGAAATTTGTGGCAAGCATATTCGCAGGCGTTTAGCCGAAACTCAAACAGAACATTTCACTATTTCAGAATCTTTATCGATGGGCCCAAAAGAAAAAACTTTGTGTCACTTTGGCCACTTTTATGCAAAGTCGCTAGGCAAACACATAACGTAAAAATCAATGGCCAAGTCAATGGATATGGATATGGATGAGGATATGGATGAGGATGTGGATGTGGATGAGCCACCCTGTAAATAACGAACAGCTCTATCCCGGACACTGGAAGCTCTCTTTATTAACATAACAATAATTATGGCTACGTTTTGGCTGCCCACTTTCCCAAAATGCTGAGATGTTGCGCAAACAACAAGAATTACAAATGGGATTCTGCAGCCATAAGCAAAACGCGCTCAATCACAATTGACATCCTGGCCAAAAGGGGAGGAGGATGACAATGGACGGCGGACGAAGGACGACGGTCAGCGACCAACGGTCAGCAGTCGCCAGCGACGCTATGCATCCGGTTGAATTGATTTCCACCAACCAAATGGGATTCGATTTTTTCATTTTTTTTTTTTTTGTTATACCCTGTTCCCAAAGATCAATGCAGAGTTTAATATGTGATCAGAATATTAAAATAAGACTGTAAAATTATCTTTCTCGAGCTGAAGGCCTTTGCAGTCATTGCTCAATAAATTTAGTTTGTCTTTAATTTTAATTGGAAGTTAGCTATTTGCAAATAAATAATACATTTATTTTTAATTCACTTAAGTTGGTATACATTCTTTAGTTTATTATATTTTTTTTACGATTTTTAATGTATTTAGCTACAATACTTTTGAGCTACGTAAAACAAACAGTATTATTTAATAATTAATGAATAAAGACAAAAGACTAAAAAGACATATATTATTAACTAAAATTCCTAAAGTAGTGTTTATTATTGTGCTAAGGGCATATCTAAAATTGGGGTTTTAATTTCTTCTTATCAGAATAATAATTTCTTTAAATGGAAAATGAAAGTGTATTTCTGGGCTTGACAATTAAAAAGCAATCGTTTCTCATTTTTATTAATTGATTTTTCACATAAAAATTTGACGTTTAATATGTAGTCAGCTTTTACAGATTCTTATTGTTTTTATGGGACAACTCTGTTTTTAGTCAATTATTTTTGATTGGTTTTTCTCAACGGATAGTTGAAGAACAGAGCGTTTTGTAGTCGGCTACTTTTGTTAGCAGTGCTTTCTATCTTTCTTTTTATGTAATGTGTGTTTGCTGACGGGTGTGGCACATGTAAATAGCGCAGAGTAACTGTAACTGTAACTGTAACTGTAACTGTAACTGTAATTGTAACTGTGTGAGCCTCTTCCACGTAATTAACTTCAATTGAGTTTTTGGGGGCAAACTGCCAGCGGGCTGTTTTTGGTTTGTTTGCAGCCGGACAAAAGGCGGCCTACAGCTCATTAGGAGCAGCGACAGAGAGAGAGAGAGAGAGAGAGAGAGAGAGAGAGAGAGAGAGACACATAAATTGCGTTTAAAGGAGGCAAATTGACAGGCGTGGAGATTTAAGATGACAGTTTAGCTTCGCAAGCAAATCCAATTTCCGAGCGTCACTTTTAAGACTAGCGGCTTCAAGGCTGTGGTTGCACGTACGCGCACAACACTTTCAGCGCCGTCACACACACACATACACACACGCACACACTGAGGACACTGGAACAGGGGCAGGATCAGGATCAGGTCATGTCGCGGTCATAAATACAACAATGCCCGCTGGCAGCAGCAAAGTTTGAGCTGAGTGTCGCCAGCGCCATAAATTTGAGCGCGCAAAAACTCACGGATTTATGTTGCAAGTACATGCGGCAGGCAGCAGATAGCAAACAGCGAGCGGAATATAGAGCAGTGAACGGGAGGGAGGGGGAAGTGTAGTGAGATATGCTAGGCAAACGTAATCCACTTTAAAGTTTGTCGCCGCTTTCGTTTGTGGCAAAATGAACACGAAACGCGGCCTCGGCTTCCGCCTCGCCAGTCATGTGATGCCAGCAGCTTCACATCCATAGCGGATATCCTTCAGCAACTGCCTCAGTTCGGCTTCTCGCCATACACTGCTATCGAAAGTGGTTGGGCATATGGGCATTGTATATAGTCCATTCAGCTGACAGTTCACCAGTGAAACAAGAAACTTGTAAATTTTGAAATACGCACTCTTTCATTTCTGCATTAGGATTGATCTGCCACGCCCACTGGGTACTGGCAAATTGATAGACCTGATGAAACTTATTCGTATTCCACAATTGAAAGGGATATAGACTGCGTATATAATCTCATTCGAACAAACATTCAGCACAAAATTATTTTGATGTTCTAAATTTATGAAAAACATTCTTAAAATGAGAAAGCCTTTTTCCAATTTTTTCAGAATGTTTTCTATTATTAAGGAATACATTTTCTCCTTCTCGACTTCTCAAGATTAGAAATTTTTTCTTTTATAATTTATAGAAATGCTTTTCAAATTAAGAAATTAATATAAAGTATATATAAAAAAAGATTTAGTCTATTGACCGCTATTTTAGAATCGAGCTGCTATAAATACTCTGAAAGTCAATAGAACCAAATCTTCCACAGACAGCGGGAGACGAAAAAGTTGGAAGTTAGATTGCAGAGAAAATTAAAGCCAATTAAAGCTCGATTGGACGGTGCTCTTTGCAACTGTTAACAGCTACAGAGTCGGTTACTCTGCGCACAGAGTATGATGCAGTCGGTTACCTGCGTCTGGAAAGTGCCCACTTTTTCTTTGGCTTCCTTTTGTGGCTTGGCAGCCATATGTAGTGTCTGCCTGACACGACTTCTTATCCAATTTGCATTTAACGCATTTTTGGCCAATTTCACAGAACCAACAAATCTGTGTTCCTACGTCCTGCTCCTGGTCCCCTTTGCCTTCCCCCATCTTCCCCTTTCTCTATCTTTCAGTTACTGGGTTTACTTGCAAATCCCATTTAGCAGCTATTTGCATTTAATACTGATGACTGTCCGTGAAATTGAGATGCGCTCAGCTCGCTCGCTGAAAATTAATAAAAGTGCCCAGGCCAAAAAGCAGCTGCCAGTTAGCCAGAAACCAAACCAAACCAAACCAAACTGAACCGAACCGCAAGTAAAAATGTTCAATAAACGTCCGGTCCAAGTGCTGGCAGGCAAAGCCACAAACGCCTTCAATATGCCAGAAAATCTCTCCCCAACCCCCCGTCTGTTTCCCTTAGTCAATTTGGCATTTTTAGCTGTTTTTAGCAGCAGCTGACTTTGACAGCCAGCCCATGCTGAGCCCCCCGTTGGCCGTTAGTTAGTTAGTTTGCGGTTCGCTTCTCACTTTAGACAAAGCACCCTTCCGATGCACCAATTAAAAACGCAAAAATCTCGCCCGCACTATCCATCTGTCCATCCTCTTACCAACTATACACTCACAAAGGAAAATCGATCTGATATTTCGAAAAGCGCGGACAGCTTTCCCTTATAATCAAAAAGTATATTTTTAAAAATCAGATTTATCTTTTTAACTCCATATTCTATATTCTAAATTTTAAACAAAATATCTCAGATTTCTAAGGTAATTTGTTTCCTCCTTTAGATAGAATTCTCACATTAGTAATTTCAATACTCTTTTTATTTGGAAATTCAGAAACTATTTCTAAAATCCATTTAAACTTTTTAGTTTCAGAGCAATTTTCATTTTGTGACAATTCTCTAAAATTCGGGTCATATTTTTTTCTGAGTGTGTTTATCGCAGTAGCAGATATGCCAACAATCCGGTAGATGATCACCCCCGCCAAAGAAATAAAAAACACTTTTGGAGCAGCTGCCCCGCCAAATGGGCCGCTTGCCTGAACGAATGGGCGGATGGCTGAATGGATTGAATGGATGGGAGGGTGGGTGGGGGGTGAAGGTGCCTTTTGACAGGGCCTAGGTATTAATTAGGTTGTTAATTTTGCATTTGGCGTGCGTCGTTCGCTATTCCCGTGAAAAATGCAGAGCCTGTAATGACGACACACGTGGCACGATGATAAATCTTGCGGCTTTTGCAACAGCAGCAAACACATGTCACAGTTGCTCAGTGTCTGCATCTTGCCACTAGCCCCACCCCCCCAACCCCTTGTCACGTCCCGGCACCTGTCTCAATTAAGCGTGCAAATCGCGTCCATGTCAAATTTAAATGCCGCACTCTAGAAATATCATACCCCGGATTTTGAAGATCTAAAGGCGGTCGTCACGAGACGCAGAATTTTGCATTAGGTTGCACTTATGTGCCATACACACACACATGCATATATATTTATATATATATTATATATATATATACACACACAGCAGCAAATATTTATGGCATCATTTTCAATACGGATTGCGTTTGTGCTTTGAACACGTCTCAGGTTGATCATTTGCCGAGCAGCTTGTTTTACATGTCACTTACCTTGGAATTTTGAAATTGAGTTTATGTCTACATGATCTTCTATGTGTTAGAGGGTCTTGAGTTGAATATACAGATGCCAAGATTTAAATTTATATTTAATGGACGTTGATGTACCAGCGAGACCTAAGTCTCAAGTTTTAATAGAGACAATATAAGAAATGAAGAACCAATTATTGATAGAAAAATATCATTATAAGTGGAGCATAAGATAACAAAAATGCCAATAGATGGCATAGTTCGTAACACAAGTTTGAAGCGAGAGAGGTGGAAAATTCCTTTTACTCCTGATCGGAACTGCAAAGCAAACCACGCTGATTATTTCGAAAGAATCAGTTTTACCAGTTATTAGTTTAAGATTTACTAAATTAATAAGTTTTGATCAACTTATAATTGTTGGTCGAAACAGAATTAGTAGTGGATATATAAACTATTACATCATTTTCATACATCAGACAATTAAAATATTCAGAAGTTGTCTAAAGTGTAAACAATGAGATATGCATGGTTTTCTTTTTTATTTATGGATCGGACATACTATAAGGAAGAAAACTTTTAGTTAATTAGGAACAGGTACACACGACTGTACTATAGTAACTAAATGCGGTAAATTCATTTTATTTTAAATATTACTTCTTTATGTGCTGAGAGCAAGGAATGTTGCTGGAATATATTCAATGTACGCATAATTGTCTGTTTTAGTCTGTATATGGCTTGAGAGAGAGTTTGATAAGTCCTAGTCTAAATAATATTGGTTATATTTGCTCTGCTAAATAACTTTTAGGTTTTTTTATTGACTTAACGGTATCAATTTGAAGTAAGGTTCCATCGTTCAATTTGATTTATCAGAAAGTCTTTCTTAATATTCTTAATATCATTGTTTGATATTTAAACATATTTATATTTATTTAATTGTTTATTTATTTGTATTTAAATATTTTGATAAGTTTGATGACAGATCTTCCCAGACGTCTTAAGCATTTTGTTGACATTTCAATTTCAATTGACGACTTGTCGAATAGTTTTTGAAATATTCCATCAGCGCCCCGTTAATTAAAATTAAGCGTGGCCAAGTGAAATGCTAAAGAGTCATGACAGGCCTTAATTGACATTTTGTTAAATAAATAATACAATTTATGAATGTGGACTTGCCAAAAAAGAAAGAGAGCAGAAGAAAGAGGAACACAAATTAAAGATGAGCTATGTAAAACACATGTTCACATCGCAGCTCGTCTTTAAATCTGATGGAAATGCTGAGATGCCGTGGAAACTTAATGATCTGTGCCTAAATAGAGAGCCCGATATGACAAGTACAAAAATATTTATGGCACTAAACAGCAACAACAACGAGAATGACAACGAGAGGGGAGTTACACACAGAAAAACATCGAACAGAATTTTAGTAATTCAACAAAGTTTTATAGCCAAGTGTGACTGCTTTTTACTCAGAAAGTTTATTTCTAGAAACCTTTAGTTTTTCTTTTCTCAATTTCAGGTACAAATTTCTAAAATTTAAGGAAATATGTTGCATTTTCAGGGTTTCAGAGGGTTCAGAGTTTCATATGTGCGTGGTATATACTTAAATTATGGTATGTTTAAATTTCAGATAAATAATATTTTCCGCTACTTTATAGATCATAAAATGCCAAGGAGTTTTCTAAATATTGTGCTTTGTCTGAAATGCATTTCTTAATAATATAAAATATTTATAAAAATAAATAAAACATATTTTTGAGATTATCGATTTTGGGCAAGCCTTTATAATATGAAAAAAATGGTGCTATTTTATTTAGAAATTATGAAAAACAAGATAATCTTGCTGGTTTTCAGGCCGACTTATTACAATCGTTTTCTGAGTGTAAGCAACCCTCCGCCAGCAGCCTGCAGCCCTCTGATATCAAAGTTTTATCTGCGTTCGAATGCGAGGAAATTCGCACAAATCACGCAAAATTTTGCACACTTAACGTGAGGGTGTGCTCAGAGGGGTAGGGTTGGTGTGTGTGTGTGTGTGTGTGTATGTGTGTGTGGAGTAGTAGTCAAGGCCAGTCGGTGTGTCGAGGGTGAGCTGATAACAGATAAGAACTTGCAGCCTAATGCACCGTGGCTTTTGTGATGGAGTTCGACAGCAGTCATCCTCAATTTTGCAACAATTTCCGTTTTCCTCTGCCGAAAATGGACAACAACAACAATAACAACAAAAACAAAACCAACAACAACAACGACAACAACAACAATAAGGGGGAATTGTGTCCAAAGTGGCAACATTTCAATTGGAAAACTCATAAATTTCGAGCGGCGTTTTCAAAATCGAACTGTGCACGGAAATGGGCACCATGCGTGTCCAATTATTGAAATACGACTTTAATTGAATTTCAATAAAATGTTTCAGCATTTTGCATTTCCTACTTTGTTCAGCAAGCATGCAAGACTACAAAATGCCACCGGCTCATGTTTATTTATGGCAAATGTTTAAAACGATGTTGTTGTTGTTGCAATAGCAATTGTTTTAATTCAGCATTGTTTTATTATTTGCCAAAGCCATTTACCACGCCGGTTACCACAGTGTGCCGCCAAATTCAATATTCGCATATAAAGCATCGTTTTCTATTCAGGCATGCTTTCAAAATTGTTGTTTAGAATATGTGATAAGTACACGCAGAGAAAACAGGTATAAGAAATTGCTTTGAAAACGGGGAAGGTAAATTATAAATGTGAGAAAGAAGAAATAAGTATAAAATAAATAAATTATACAATTAAAGTGGCTCTTTGGCTAATGGAAGACTAAATATGGACAAAGATGTCCAACCATACCCAAAAAGGGTTTGTTTTTGAAAAACGGATATGTTTGATAAATTTATGGCTGCAGAAAGTTTAGAAACTGGATTCTGGAGGTTAAAGTTCTACCACGATTCATTTAGAGGCCAAACCATAATCCAAAATAACTGGTTTTCGGAAAGCGGATATGATTTTTCGAGTTTATGAATGTGAAAAGATTGGAACCACTCTCAGAAGGACTTTTTTGGCAATAGACTATTAAAATGAATTTTTACTTTCAGTGTGCTCTTCATCTAGATCTCAAACAATAATTAAAAAGCCATAGTTTTCGGCAAAGTCGATTTTATAGCGTAGACTTTGAGCATGGAAATCGAGTCATGAACGCATTTTCAGTATTAAGCTAGATATCAATCCTTGTGTTTTCAAATTCTGATCACTTTTCAAAGATTTGGCAATGGAAAGATTTTACACTCCTACAAGAACTTTTAGGCGAACAATTTTAACAATAATTTCGAGCCAGAATCACATATCAAACTCCCCGATTGGTATTACTGTAGAGGTCAATTTACAATCAAAAAATCATATTTTTATTTGATAATCACATCAGAATAGTCTTTTCCCAAGAGCATTATATGAACTAAAATTTGTGCATGGAAATCAAGCCACAATTGCATTTTCTACTATAGAAGTGCGATTTCAACTCTAAATGTTGTATTAATCTATCTAAACTATGCTTAAAAATTACTGGTTTTTAAAAATCTTATGACGTTTGGCAAAGCTGCAAATATATTTTGTGTTTGCAAATCAATATTATAGTATTGTAGACAATGCTCGCATTGCTTTTGCAAATCGATTAGAGTTCAAAGACTGTGAGTTAGTTTGAAATCTTGACCAGTGCCCGAATTTTGTTTGTATCTTAAATGGAACTGCTGACAGCATTTGTGTAACTGCAAGAATGAAAAGTGTCCCGTAGACTTTATTATTATTGTTATTATTGGCTGCAATATTTCTCGCAGTGTATACATTTTACATATGTATAAAGTGGAACTATTCCGCTATTTGTCTGCACATCGAACCTGATGTCGTTTACAATTGATTTATAGCTGCGATATCATCAATGGTTTCTGCTGCACTCCTCACACCCTCCCCCCTGATTTATGACGATCTGGCAGCATTAGTGGAAAACACAAAAGGTGGCATCAGGTCCAGTTCAGTGCACCAGCAATAAAACTAAACTAAAGCAAATGCGCATTAGAAATAATCAAAATAATAAAAATAATAAAATGCCTCCGTTTTTTTTATTTTATTTATTTTGGGAAGAAGTCAGCCAGCTGCAAAATGCCAGAGTTGCCACCCGCAGCGCAGGGCGTAGCGTGTGTCAGTCTCACTCTCTCTCTCTCTCTCTCTCTCTCTCTCTCTCTTTTTGTGGATTACACGGCAACAGCAAGGACAACAAGGACAATAAGTACAACAATGGCGCATCGATGATTGAAGGTAGGAAGTTGGTTGTCGGTTGTCGGCAGGTCGAATAACGCATTTTTTGGGTGGGGAGGGTTGAATTGACTGGAAACCGTTTGGCAAAAGGGTTTCGCAAAGGGGGGATTGTAGGGTAAGGTAAGGGAGGTGGCATGCCCCGTGAGTGACAGCGGCGCATGACAAAAGTCACATGGCCTGGCGGATTAGTTACACCTTTTGCACACACACATATCTAGTAGGTTGGCATCTAGGTGGAATACGTTGACATTGTTGCTGCCCGTTGAACTGTGAGTGCCACACACACACTCTCACACACTAAATGCATTTGCCGGTCATGCAACCAAAGAGAGAGACGGGCAGAGAGACCGGGAGAGAGAGAGAGGGAGTGTAATTGTGTGCGACTTGATTCATACCCCGATTGTGCAGAGATTAGCGCTAATGGCGAGGGCTGTTCACAATATGTGGAATTTATATATGTGCACTTAGAAAAAAGTTAACTGAAATATATAAGTATGGGGAAAAGAGTGGAAAAAAGATATCACATCTTTGACAATTTATCTAGTTAAATAATAAACTATTTCAAATACACTTGGAATTCGCGACTACGCATTTTTTCTAAAGAAAATATTTTTATTAATTTAGGCTTCAGTACAACAAAAAAACATTTCTAAAAGAAGAAAATTATTTTTTACAAGCATAAAATGGTTCTAGTTTTCATGTTAATTTTTATTCTTTGGCGAGTTTCTAAATTTCAGGGCAATTTTTTTTTCTGAGTGTAAATATATTTTGTATATGGGATATGTGAGTTGAAACCTTTCAGCATAATTGAATTTGGCAATTTTGTCTGTGGCTGCTGCTGCTGCTGCTGCTGTTTCTGCTGGTTTTACTTTCACCTACTTAAGTCTGAGCTAAAAAAAAGAGAAAAAATGTCACTGATAACTAAACCAAATATTAGCCAAGTGAAGCTCGTTTTTGGGGCCAAGAGACAAATGTTGAGCGTGTCAACAGTTCATCGGGGCGTCAATTACTTTGCATAAGCCAACTTGCCAGCTAATACAGCTAATGAATTTTAAGTGTTACCAAAGCAGCCCAAAAGAAATGGCCCCCCGCGAGCGAAACGTGTGCGTATGACTTAATCTGGTCTCGGCCCGCTTAGAAGACAAAGAAGAAGATACCAGACTCCGGACTCAGACCAAGGCGAAGACCAAGTCCGAGACGCACTTGGGATATGTGTATTTATGGAAGGCCTAGCACGCTTGATATTATCCGCTTATTTATTGCAGTCGTTAACATATCTTAGCCCACTGGAGTTTATCTTCTGTGTGTGTGTGTGCGTTTGTCTCCCCCATGAGATGTGTGCTCATCTTGTGGCTGAAAGTAAAATGAGCCCAGATCTGTTCACATTCTAAGTGATATTGTTTAGTTTTTGCACGATTTCTAATTTACTGTTGCAAGTGAAAGCTGCTTTTTTGCGGGCGCAACAACAATTGCGTTATTTTCGCTACGTGACAAATTTTGCAGATTTTAAGTGAATTAAAAACTATATAATTTTAGGGGTATTTGTTTTACCAGTGAGGCCATGAAACTGATTTACAACTGCTTTCAATTTCAGCTGTCCAGCTTAAACTATTCTCGTCTCAATCAATAATGAAGTTCGCCCAAAATAAATGCCGTCACATTAGAGTCCAAACCCAAACCCCCAAAAAACATATTTAGAAAACCATTTCCACAGGCCGAAGTGAAGAGCCCAAACGAAATGAAGGCAAACCGTAATTGGCTTTTTCCCCATTGAAACCTACAGGTTCAAGTTGAGGCTCAGCGCGTTGAAAGATAATGATTAATTGTCAATTTGGCAATTGCACTCAGAAAAAAAATTCACCTTAAACGTTTCCTCATAATTGCGCTCTTTCTGAGAAAAAAAAACTGCTGTAAAATGTAGAAAATTACCATATAATGAAAACCGCCCTGAAAACTATAAGGTTTTTCTTACTTTTAAAACTGATATCTAAATAGAATAAAAACTATTTTTTAATAAGCAAAAGGCTTGGATCAAACCCTTGTTTTTAAAAAAACTTGTTTTTAAAAGGCCATAACTATCAATGATGTGCATTTTGTTGAGTGTATAACACATGGCCAGCAGTTACCTTAAAAGCCCGCCAACAACCCGAAGCATCTCTCGTCTCTTATCAGCAGCCGGCTCAGTTGGCCGAGTTGGACATAGAACAGACATAGATGTCCATTTGAGTGCCGGCTGAGTGACTGACTGAGTGACTGACTGGCTGGCTGACATGTAGAAATAAATGTACTAGAAAATTACCAACTTATGTAATCTTGGTTAGCATCATTTATCAAGTGGACGTTGTGCAATTTTTCTTACTTTTGCGGGACGACAGGATGATAGGACGACGACGGCATCAAGAAGTCAACGCTCTGAGGTCTGACGGTACCGGTGACGGTGACGGTGACGGTGACATGTGTGGGCCGTCTCACAGGAAATTGGCATTTGATGTGGTCTCCACGGTTATTTGTCATACCTTGGCCTAATTTCACGAGAGACGCTCCCAACTAATTGAAAAAACAAAAAAGGGGCGCACACGAAAATGTAGAAATTGTTTTGTTTGTTTTGCTTTTACTGTTTTGGCTATTGTCAGTTACGAAAAAAATAATAAACGACAAATGTGAATAACTTTAAAATTATGAGTCTCCAAATTAACAGTTTATTGTGCATTGAAATCGAGTTATCAGATAAATTGACGTTCTGTGTGTGTCCGTCTGTCCATAGTTGTGGTGGAAAATGCGTACAAGAATCGTGTACTGAGTATGAGTAACACGCACCTGCGAACAGCATTCAATTCAAAAGAGGACTACAGCATCACACTTGACATCCTTCGGAAGGAGTTCGACGAGCGTTGGCATAACCAGGAGCCGTCACCCTACACCAATCTCGAGGGCTACTCACAGCGTGCGATCCTTGGTAATGGCAGTTTTGGCACTGTCGTAAGTTCAAAATTCCCATCCCCTTAAAATATCATTTATTATCCCTTTCTCATCTCTATTTCTACAGTTGCTTGTTAAGGAGAAGAAGAGCAAAAATTATTATGCGGCCAAGATGATGAACAAGGACGATTTGGTGCGTCTCAAACAGGTCGGACACGTTCACAATGAGAAGATGGTGCTGAGTTCTGTGCGATTTCCATTTCTGGTCCATTTAATCGATTCCTCCAAGGACTTTGACTATCTGTACCTCGTCTTGCCGTTTATTAATGGCGGCGAACTCTTCACCTATCATCGCAAGTGAGTGCAATCAGATAAAAATGTTTTCCCAACTTTAGAAAATCGTAGTAGGATTTAAATCGCCCTAAAAAAGAACTAGATGGTTTTTCTTGTTTTAAGAAATAATATCTAAGTAGAAGAAAACTATTTCTTCAAATTTAGAAATAATTTCAGAATAAAAGAAAAACATTTTCTAAAAATAGCAACAAAAAATTCTACAAATTAGTAGGAAAATTGATATACAATAGAAATATGTTTTGTTATTAAGAGATACATTTCTAAAAATAAAAATTCAATCCATCATTTTTAGAAATACTCCATTTTAAAAATCAGAAACTGTTAATCGAATTTACTGACTCTGGTTTTTTATTAGAGTTTAGCGAAAGAGTTTTTTTTCAAAACAATTTATATGAATTTATAAACTATCTAAAGTGTTTGTATATGTTGAAAATTAAAATTTAAATTTTTATTAATTTAAATCAAGGTTATAAGCCAAAAAAGAGTTAATATAGAATTGAAAAAATCACTGAAAATGAGACACATTTGATTTTTGTGTTTGAAAATTAACTCTGAGCTTACGAAAAGATAAATCCTGATTCTTGGAAATCTACACTTCTGAATAATAGTTTGAGTTACGCTTGGCGCCAAACTAAGTCGAATTTCTAAAATTCAGTCAATTTTTCTCTGAGTGTGGCTATCGATTATTAGATCGTCCCGGCAGTATTCACAGTCACTTGTAATTCCGTGTAATTCCACCTTCTGTTCCAAAGAGTGCACAAGTTCAATGAGAAGCAGTCCCGTTTCTACGGCGTTCAAGTGCTGCTTGCTCTCGAGTATCTGCATCACATGGATCTCATGTATCGCGATCTCAAGCCCGAGAATATATTGATGGATGCTCGGGGCTATATCAAGCTGACCGATTTTGGGTTTACTAAGGTGCTTAAAAGAAGAAAGAACGATCTATATACAATTTTAAATATTTTCAGAATTTATTCTACTTTCCTTCTCTCTCTTTTCTGGCAGCGTGTTGAGGGTCGAACGTCGACACTTTGTGGCACTCCCGAGTATTTGGCACCCGAGATCATTCAGCTGAAACCCTATAGTAGATCTGTTGATTGGTGGGCATTTGGTATACTCCTCTATGAGTTTGTCGCTGGCCATTCGCCGTTCTCGATACACAGTCGTGACGTCATCGTGATGTATTCGAAAATCTGTCTGGCCGATTATCGAGTACCATCATCGTTTACGTGCAATCTGAAGCATCTGATTGACTCTCTGTTGCAGGTGGACTCCTCAAAGCGGTAAGCAGCCCTCACTCTGATTGTTGTTGCATGTAATTTACAAAGAAGAGGAAAAAATTATCATAATTTGAAGCACGCTTCTTTTAGTTTAGGTAACTCACCGGAGGGCTCCGCAGATATAAAGAGTCATCCCTGGTTTCAGGGCGTCGATTGGTATGCGATGCTCAATCAGGAAATATCGCCACCCTATATACCGACAGTATCCAATATTGAAGATCTATCAAATTTTGAAAATTTTGAGCCCAAATCCAAATCGAAGTCCAAAATAAATCGCCATCCCGATTTGTTTACTAATTTTTAAACGTTGCTCAACACACTTTTTATTCTTAAAAATCAAAAAAAAAAAAAAAAGAAACAGAAAAACTACTCTAGAGTAGAGAGTACTCTCGTCCATATACAGATATATCTATATTAGTGTAAAAAGAACTCTAAGAAGAAAAATCTAAATACAGAAAGTGCTTAAGATTTAATATACTTTGCATCCAGAATCTATTAGGAAATCGATATTATTAAATTTTTTTAAAAATAAACCTAATGCTTCAAATGTAATGATCAGATATATACCAAAAGAGTTGGCATCGACATCGATATTTATCGACTCCGTTCGATAAGGAAACTATTAAAAACAGATACCCATTGCTACATTTCCAATACATGAGCATAAAAAATGAAGAAATAAGTGGAAAAACATGTTGCTCATGTGTTAACTATCAAAAATAAAAGAAGTCAAATATATTTCTTAGCTAAAGATATTTGTAATAAAAATTCGAAATTCATTGTGACATAAATAGATCATTCATTGTATATATTTAAAATAATGGGACGACAATCCACTGGAGAACCACAGTACTTTAGTCCCAAGATCGAATATGCCGTTGTACTCGATAAAATGAAGGACGAGTTTAACAAGAAGTTTACTCGCAATACACCGTCACCGACTTGTGGCCTTGATAACTTTATAGTTAAAGCGACCCTCGGCTCCGGCTCCTTTTGGCAAGGTGCAATTGGTCAAGGAGCTGGAAAGTGAAAATTTCTATGCCTCCAAACAGTTGAGCAAGGAGCAGATAATCAAAACCAAACAGGTCTCACATGTGATGAGCGAGAAGCGAGTTCTCAACTCGATACGATTCCCATTCACGGTGCATCTGATCTCCTCGTTTAAGGATACGGATAGTCTCTATTTGATTTTACCCCTCATTTTGGGAGGCGAATTGTTTACCTATCATCGCAAGTGAGTAGTGCTGTTATCGATAACTATCGATATCGATTTGTTATCTGTTGTCGTTAGAGTTCGGAAATTTGGCGAGAAACAAGCTCGCTTCTATGCGGCTCAAGTGTTTCTGGCTCTGGAATATCTGCATCATTGCAGCCTGCTCTATCGCGATCTGAAGCCCGAGAATATTATGCTCGACAAGAATGGCTATATTAAGGTCACCGATTTTGGATTTGCAAAGGTTATGCACGTGAGATCTATTGTCCCGATTACGATTCTAAAATTCGGTTTTTTTCTTCACTTAATTTAGAAAGTGGAAACACGTACAATGACCCTGTGCGGCACACCCGAATATCTGCCCCCCGAGATTATACAGTCGAAGCCCTACGGCACCAGCGTCGACTGGTGGGCATTTGGTGTCCTCATCTATGAGTTTGTTGCCGGTCATTCGCCGTTTTCGGCCCACAATCGTGACGTCATGGTCATGTACACCAAAATCTGTGAGGCGGACTACAAGCTACCCGGCTCATTCAGCAGCGCCTTGCGTCATCTCGTCGATCATCTGCTGCAAGTGGATCTCTCCAAGCGGCAAGTCAATAATACACTCATTAAAAAAAGTAAAATAATCGCACTGAATTTTAGAAAATCGTTGTTTCTAAAATGCGGAAAGAATTCATTAAATTTACTGACACGACTTTTATATTCGATTCCAGATTTTTTCAAACTAAATTATATTAATTTTATTAACTATCTCAGTCGTTTGTATATGGGATGTTTTACATTTTAAAATTCCCGGAAAATTCGACAGTTTTTTTTAAGTTTTACAAAATGTAGCCGAAATTAAGAAAATAAAAGTTCTGGTTTTTAGAAACATACTTTCCGAAAAATAACCTAAGCTACTTTACCCAAAATTCTGGGCGATTTTTTTTAGAGTTTGATACCAATTAATTAATTAATAAGTTTGTTCTATTGCACAGCTTTGGCAATTTGATTGGTGGCACCAAGGACATCAAGGATCACGAGTGGTTCAAGGAGGTCGACTGGACAACCATGCTAAATCAGACGATACAGGCACCCTATGTGCCATCCATCTCAAATGCCGAAGACATATCCAACTTTGACAAGCAGTCCGAGGGTAAACGGAAGCCAAAAGCAAAAACCGTGCGACATGAGGAAGCCTTTGCTGATTTCTAGAACCATACACACCACACATCATATCATATTCGCCTGTCTCATTTTGGTGAAATAATAAAGTTGGTATTGTGCTGCCCTTTCATTCTACTCAAGTCATCTATGCGCAAAAATATCGATAATTGTTTATTAAAAATAAAAAACTTAAATGAATATATTTTGAATTAACAGTATTTAATGACGCAAAGAGTCGCTTTGACACGACTTGATTCCGATAAAAACAAGAAACAATTTCAGTTAGCGAAGAAGGTTTTCAAATAAGGTTCTTTTTTTGCTTCTTAAGATACAGACTCCAATATTGAATAAATATCGGAAAAATAATTCATATTTTTTATTTTGATTGAGAAGTAGCCCAAGTTAAATTAATATATTTTAAACAACTCGTCTGGCTAAGACAATTGTTCTTTGCTCTGGGTACACATTTGCCAATAGCTGAACATTTACTCTGCATATCTTTTTGACCCATCCCTTCTATCTTCATTGACAAAGCGATTTTACAGAGTATTTGAAATAGTAACTACATCATCTAATTTATTTTCAAAATTCAATTTAAATTAATTTATGCAAACAAAACTTGTATATCGGTATGACTCATGCTGATTATGATTTTGCCAATGTGAATAGTGATTCATATACTTGAAAAATTCTCGTTCGTCCCGTAAGATTCGATTATTATTGTCGAAGCCACTGATTTTTGTTTAACAAAAACAAAACTTTTCCAGTATTTGTCTTAAGAAATGATTTGTATTCATTTAATTTATGCAAAGTTTATTATTGTTATTATTAAATACAGCAAAATTGCAGCTATAAACTGAAAATAAATAAATAAATAAAATAAATAGGTAAAATCGTCGATAATATCAATATTACTATCTATGTTCTTGCAGCTCTATTTTGTTTTTGTGTTTTTGACACCCACCCATCCATCACTCCCTACCTCCCTCATTCTCGCCCTCCCTTCACCCTGGGCACCTCCCTGCCCCTCATCACTTGTCGTTCCACATGTGTTTATTACATTTTCACGCCACAAATGTCAAACGTCACCCCTCCATTCGAGGGTCGGGGGTATGTTCGAAACAGTACTTGTTCGGTTTAGTTTTTCTGGGAAAACAGCTGGCGGACGATTGAAAATTCTAGCGATTTCCCACACTTGTTGCGGCACATTTTTAATTCGACGAACTTAACTTGTAATTAGACTTGAAGCAGCACACATAAATCACGAAGACTCGGCGTGACGCTTTGTTGAGAATATCATCAGGCAAATGTTTGTCTTTGATGCAATTGGATGGATTTATGGGCCACTTGGTTTATTTATGTGGCCCATCCCAACCAGTGGGTGTGCTTCAGCTGGAGGTAGGGGTATTCACTCTAAAATAAATCTTTCTATGTAACAAGTAAACTGATTGTTCTTGAAAATAAATTTCATAATTTGCATAGCGGTAAAATGATTAAAAATTTAAGGTACATTTTCAGAGCCTCTCCAGTAAAATAAACTGCAAAAAAAAAGAGAACGATTCTAATGATTTAAGGTAAATTCATTTCCACTAAACTCTCGGCTTCCACCTCTTCACTTGAGTATACTCTCTAATAAGCCAAAGACACTCACTTTTTATTCATTCGCAACTTTTTTTTTGCATGAAAATTTTGTTAAACAATGTTTAAGCGAGTTTACAACGAGAGGAAAAAAAAATGTGAAATACAAAAACATACATAAGAAAAACCCTTATAAATCTTTTATACCTTTTATACCGTAGTCTTTTGCATATCTGGCAACATTGATTTATATGCACGACTTAATAAAAATAGAGCGATGGCCAGACAAAAAAAAAAACAAAATAACTAAGAATACCGTATCTTAGCCAAGCCGAATATTATATACCCTCGTAAAATGAAGAAAAATTGCAGACAGTTATATTTTACTACAATTATAAATAAATACATAAGTCCGATTTTGAAAGTTGGTTGTCCAAATATTTGAAGTTGAATTCTTATATTTAGAAGAAATATACTTAATCAAATGAAATAAAGTAAAAAGAATCCAAGACCTCATTTTCTCGACTGATTTTCTATAGCCGCTATATGAAATACTAGTCTGATCTCAATCATTTTTTTATTTTAAAAAGTGGAAAACATTAAACAAGCATTTTTTGTTCGATTTTTACGATATCTTTATAAACAAAATAGTTTCTCTTACAATAACTTACTTTTCGGCAGATTGTTCTTGAGCGGTATAGATATAGATATATGATTTATTGTTTAAAATTCAGCAATACTATAAAACGCACATTGATTAGATTTCGTGTGTATATCTTGTTAAGCAAAAAAGTTATTTCATACAAAAACTCGTCTTTCAACCGATATTTCTTATTTCAGCTATATGATAATGATAAAATTGATATAAAATGATAATGCCTGCAGCAAAAATATGGATAAATACCAAGCTTCATCAAAATAATTTTAAAGCACAGGAAACGCTGCTTATACACATAAAATCAAGTGAACTATTAATGCTGATCAAAATGATATATTCCTTACAGGTTCGCAGGTGTCTTCTTTAATTCGTTGCAAACTGCAAGGCAAAATTATAATACAATACGCAAGGGTATACACAAAAAAAAACTCGACGCCAGGCTGGCCCAAAAATACCTTAGCGAAGCGCTAGCGACAAGGATTCCATTGTCCTTTGTCCAGTGGTTAACAAAACAAAGACTCCCGCAAAAGAAAAGAAAGCAAAATACACAAAAAAAAGAAAAGAAAACTGAGAGCAAAAAAAGTTATGATTATCATAATTTTTGTTACGTGAGTTTTCATGTGGAAAAGATGAAACATCATCGTCTGCTGCTGGCGACGAGGAGAGCAGAGAAAAGGAGTGGAGAGGAGAGTCCTCTGGGCCACTTTGGGGTGGCAGTCGTCATCACTGTAATCATGGCACGCATTTTACTCCTGTTTTTACCTCTGGCTTTTGGCGCCCGACAGCCTGGCGCCATTCACTCCCCAAACCCCCTCAGACAACACATTCTACTTCATCGTCAGACACATTTTGAGTGTGTGCGTTCTGTGTGTGTGTGTTTCGTTGTTGTGCTTTGGTTTCGCTTTTTGCGCAGAGCCTTGGCACCTTGGCTAAATGGCCAAAAGAAGTTATCATGCATTCTAATGAGACTTTTAATTGCAGACCATTGACCACTTGAGGAGCGCCTGTCAGCATTCGCCAGGCTGCTGCCGGGATTCGACAGGATTCACCAGGACTCTGACTACTGCCACGTGTCGGATGCTTCGCTCTCGCTTGAGTAGCCTGAGAATTGATGGAACTGCGAGACGAGTCAACACAGCAACAACGACGCACAACGCACTACACTCAGCAAAAAAACGACTTGGTTTAGAAAATTGCACAGGTCAGCTAATCATATTATTCAGAACGTATATATGTATGTCCAAATTTTTCTAGTGATTTTTGCTGAGTGTTGGCACACCGCCAACCCCCGAGCTGAAGCCCTTTGCTCAGAGCGAATGCATTGACAAATTTGCTGCACGGAAATTAGCGATGCCCAGCCTCAGATACATTTCATATTACAGACAGACAATTGAATGCTGAGGGTTGATCTTCCTTCACAGAGCCATTGTTGTTGTTAGTCAGCGAGTAAGCGAATTAATTGTTTTTTGATTGCACAGCAAATGGACGCAGCTCAAGTGCCTGGGAAAATCATAAGCAGCAAAGCAGAGTTCGTTTTTGTTTTTTGTTTTTTTGGGAAAATTGAAAATCTGGTTTATTGAAAAGTGCACGGGCTGAAATTCGTGACGTAACTTAGGGTTTATGGCTAGCTAGGCATAAATACTACGATTGTTCCAGTTCCACCTCAATGGAGACGGGCGGCAGTTCATCCTTCAATTCGGGCGCATAAATTTTGCCGGAGGCGAGCACAAATGCATTTTTGCAGTCCACCACAAAGTAGACAAACGGACGGTTCACATCGAAACGCTCAACACCCTCCGGTTCCGGTTCCGGTTCTGGTTCCGGCTCCTGCAATATGAAGAGCGGGGAACGGGCCTGTGTTGTGGCTGCTGATAGCGAGTTGGCGCTACTGCCGCCCTCATCCACTCGCACATTGACAAACTGAACGATCTCATCGATGTGCAGATCCTCATCCTCGGACAGCAGACCCAGTTGTGCCTCACCCCGCGAAAAGATGCGTTTGAGTCCCAAGTTCTTCAGCATCGATTCGGAACGTGAAGTTTCCTCCACCTGGAAGGTGGGCAGCGTCACATGCAACTGCCTCAACTCGAGTGCTCGTTGGCGAATCTATAATCACTGGGTTGGAGTTGAGCGATGACCTCGCTGAGACCCTCCGCTTCATTGGGCAGCACAATGCACAAACTGTACTGGGCATTCTCGTAGGGCAGCGCCAGGAGACGTGCCTTCAAATGTGGCAACTCGGCCACATTAAACTTGCCCTGGGCATGCATCATGGGCGTCTTCATTGCATCCTCGCTGGTCATAAAGAAGAACTCATCGCTGCCATCGCGCAACTGATAAAATGGCTGTGCCCAGCTGCCCCTGTAGTAGAGTCCATTAAAGAGCAGCATCTTCGACTTGGAGTCAACGGCGCGACCAGTAATGGAATTGGCACTCAGCGCGGAGGCAATGTCATCCTGCCGGAACAAACTGCGTGCTCCATATGCCTGAAACAAAAGCAGAGGGAGCATGAGCGCGGGAATAGCATCAATATACTCCGAAAAAAATCGAACTGCATTTTTCAAATTTGCCAACTTATTCTTCAGTAAGTGACTTTCAAAAATTGAAAGTTGTGGCTTTCTAAAAACTATTTGTATTTTTAATTTCATTGTGGATGCTTCTAATATTTTAAAATAAGATGTCTAATTTCCAGAGGAGTTTTTTCTCTGTATACATGGAAGAATATTCTTCTGTTACGTATCTTATTATTAAACGGAAGTATTTTCAGGTAACCACTTTAGATTGATTTATAGAATGTATAACTTCATCCTGTATGGCAGATGACAGCTAAACTCTAATATTATATGTCCAGCAGGAAATTACATTAATAATATTTAAATTTTAAAAATACATTTTTCGAAAATTCAGAGTTTTTCTTTTCCTGATTTTAGGGTAAATTTTTTTAAAATTTAGAAAATATGTGTCTAATTTTCTGGTGTTTTTCATATGTGCAAAAACAACTCTAAGCATCAGTTTTTGTTGCATATACATATATATATATATATATGTATGTATATATTAAGATTACTATTTTATGATATCACAAATACAAATATTTTAGACAGATTATAAGTTTATAAACTTTAATTTAATATGATTGGCTTTAAAAATCTCTAAAATTATAGTCGAGCCAAAAATGTCATTACATGCATTTAAATTAAAAAAAACTTTTTTTATAGAATTTCTACTCTTTAGAAATGTATTTTTTAATAATAGAAGTTATTTGTAAAAATATGCTAGTTTTCACGGCGAATTTCATTGCGATTGTTCTTTGGGCGAATTTCTAATATTGATGGGTATTTTCTAAAATTGATAATGAAAATCTTCTACAATTTCCAGTAGTTTTTTTAGGTGCTTTTCTAAAACTCATTACGGTTTTTATTTGTCAGAATGGGAACTGGCTACTTACCCGCGCCACGTTGCTGAGATGGGATTCGAGTGCAATCATAATCTCATCGGCACCCTCCTTGATCATCGACTTGACGGCCGTTTCCAGTTTCTGGAGGGGTAGACGCACCTTCTCGGGTACACCATCCGTCACTTGGTCAGCAGTGCTGAGCTGTTTGTGTATCTTCTCATCCTCCTGCACCGTTTCGTTCTCCTCCACATTGGGCTGCTGTTCGCTGCCACTGCGTTTAGTTGGCAACCTGATGTCAACATCAGAATCACCACTGGTCACTATTAAAGTATCATCTGGAATTACTGGTTTTTCTGTGCCGGCAACTGCGGCTTCCGTTGCCAACTGGGCCTCGGCTAGAGCAACTGGTTTTTCCACATACTGCTTGTCATCCACATCGCGATCAAATTTGGATGCCTCTTTGTCCAAGACTTCCTCGCCATAATTATCACTGGTGGCCAGTGGAGCATCGTCATCATCCAATTTGATGCGTTTGAGTGTCTCAAAACCGATGACATCTTTACTATTGCTGCTCTTGTTGTTTGCATCCAATTGGAGCAATGTGTTCGGCTCACTCCAATCGTAATCCTGCCTGCTGATATCCTTCACATCGACGTAGTAGTAGCTCTGCAGCAGCTGCTTGTAATCCTCAAACACACTATTATTGCGATAGACATAGAACCAGGTCTGGAATGAGGGCAATGTGACAGCCGAATCTCGATTCTGATAGTTGGCGAGAATGCGCTGGAAGGCGGCTCTCAGATCGCCACGTTCTTTGGGAAAACCAAAGACCAGTGAGAATTCCTCGTAGGTCTCGCCCTGCGCTCCCTCTGCGAGCACCGCCAGAATAGTGGCGACTCCGAGCGGGGAATGCACCTGATTGGAATCAATGTCTTTGTTGTGCTTCAACAGCTGCATCGCAATCAGCTGCGAGGCTTCACTGGCAAAGGTGGCGGGCACTTTGTCATCCTCACCAGCCCCAGGCCCAGCCTCAGCCCTAGTTTTAGGGTTAGGCAGCGAGCACACAATGCTGATGCAGCCCAGCAGCGGGATTAGGCCGAGAGCTGCTTTCATTTTAATTAACTACACTCAAAAAACAGCAACAAAGTCTTCTCGATCGGTTGCCGCCTGAAACGCGAATGAAACTCAAGAAAGTTGACCAAAGACTTTTTTATAAAAAGAGCCCAACCAAGAATCGTTGATTCTCAGCGTCGACGTCGACGGCGTCTCTAAACTGGTTATAAGGCGGCAGCGACTGCGGCAGCACTACACTCGGAAAAAAATCGACCTGAAGCTCAACTTATTATTCAGAAAGTATATTTCTAAAATGTACGATTTTTCTTTTCTTAATTCCATTGTAGATTTCTCAACAATGAAGAAAAACATGTCTAACATTCTGGGGTTTTTTTTTTTAATAATTCTTACTGATAATTAACTAATCATTTGTATTTTAAGAAATTTCCCATATTTATTGTATCTTTCTAGACTAGATTTTCATTTAATTTAATCAGTTTAATTCTAACACAACTTTTAAAAGAGAAAATGTTAGGATATTTTTCTGAATTTTAGAAGTCTATTTTTTTTTTTAATTATGTTTATCATTTCTACTTTATTGATATTTTCTTATTTTTAATAGATAACATGTCTAGAAAATAAATCACATATTTCAGATTGACATATTTCTTCTTCTCCAGAACGTTTTATTACATATATAGTTTACTTCTCAATTAAAAACTGTATAATTTTCAAAAATATGCTTTCATATATTTTGTAGTTATTAATTAATTGTAAAAACCAGATAATACTTCTTGTATTCAAGTAAATTTTCAAAATTTCAACTCTGCTTTATTTGTGAGTGTAACTAATTGACAATCGTTGGGCAGCTTAAACTTGAGCTTGGGTCCAATTGTTAAAGTTAAAGTTAAAGTTAAAGAAAGTCGCGCTCCGAACGAAAGTGGAAGTGGCGTGGGCTCCACACCAAAGTGCTCCACACAAAATGGGTCAAGCAAACAACAATCAATATGTAAATGTAAATAAGTTTAAAAAAATAGCCACAACAACAAAAAAAATTACAAAAGAAAATGAAAAAAAGTTCAAAGTCATTGAAATGTGAACAGGTTTCCATAGTATGGTCTTGGTCTACGTGATGGACATTTGATTTTCTGGCTCAGAGCTAAGAGCTAATTGGATTTGGTTGTTATTGTGGATGTTTTTGTTGTTGTCGACACGATGCAGCAATCGCTAAACACACACAGTGAGAGAGATTAGGCAATCTCTTTGTAAATTGTCGCAGCCGATCAGTTCTATGACTACATGCACACACTTAACCCAGTTTCAATCAATCATTTAACAATTTATTCATGTATAAAATTGCAAAAAATAAAAAAATAATAAATAAAATAGTAGCATCACTCACTTTCAAAGGTAGAATTATTTCATTTGTGAGTTTACGTTTTCAGAAGTGGAAGATTCACAAGCAAAAGGGAGAAAAATGAAGAAAATTAACGAACAAAATAATAATAGAATCATGATAATGATAATCATTTAAGAGTTTTTTAAAAATTAAAAATTATAAAAGCAGCTACGCAACAATTTCTATAAAAATGCGTAAATGCTGCTATTATATTTTTTCGATACTTATTGGCGCTTTTCCACTCAAGTTAAAAATAAAGGTTGGAGGTCGGAGTGGGCGTGGTCCAAAAATTTCTTTTGAAGGGTGTTACCAGGCAGATACCTTTTAAATTTATTGACTCCAACTTTCATACAGGTGTACCGGTTTGGGATGGCTGAGTGGGAGTGGCCATCCAATTTTATATCGATCAATTAGGGAAATTATCAGTCACAGGCATAGCATCTGCCAATCTGTTTGGAATGTTAAAGACATGGGGGCGGCCACGTGGATCCGACATTGGCGCCAGTTTCTTCCAGACATTGCGCACCGGATCATACTCGTCGACATCCTCGAGCGAAGAGTTGTTTTTGGAGCCGCCAACGGCAATCAAACGATCTCCAAGCAGAGCACAACCGATCCCATAGCGTTCCGCTGGCAGAGAGCAAATAACTGTCCATATATCGGTAGTTGGATCATAACGTTCCACGCACGAGCCACCCAAAGCATAGATGAGTCCATTTGCAACTGTGACACCAACTTCGCCCTTACATTCACTCATTGGCGCCCGAAGGCTCCATTCGTTTGTTGATGGATAGTAGCTTTCAATTGATGGAGTATCGAAGGATCCGCCAATAGCATAAAGGCGAAGGCCCAACACCGCTACTCCAGGAGTCGAACGCTTCGTGCACATCGACGACACATAGCTCCAGGTGCATGCAATGGGATCCCAGCGTTCAACCGAGTTCAGGGTGTGCAGCCTGCTACGTGTGTTTCCACCGACCGCATAGAGGTGTCCATCTAGCACCGCAACGCCTACATTGCAACGAGCCGTTCTCATTGCATTGAGTGGAACGCAGGCCATCGTGTTAAGGTCAAGACTCTCCACAGAGTTCAATGTCTGCTCTTCATTGTGTCCGCCTACCAAAATCAGTTTGTTATTCATGATAGCGGCGCCAAACAGAAAACGGCTTTTGATCGTTTGCTTCAAGTCGTCCACTTGTTCAGATGCGGACAGTAGCTCTCAATGGTGGTGACGTCCATGTTGGAACTATTCGTGCCACCCACAGCAAGCAATCCGCAGAATATGTATTTGCGAGGCTTAGTTCGTTCGGTGGCAGCAATGAGCGAACGGCGCTTGGGGCGCAGTGAATGCCACTTGAAGGCCTCAAACAGCAGCTGCTGGCACTCGCTGCTGGCGCTGCACACGTTCTCCACGTGATCCACCAAAAATGATGGCGGCAACTGCAGCAGTCGCACCTTGGCGAGCAGCTCGGGTATGTGCTGCTCACGAGTGGGCGCATCATGGCGCACCCACGACATCATCGTGTGGAAGACATCCTTCTCGGTTAGCACATTGAGCTCATCGCTGGACAGCAGCTTGCCCAGCTGATTGGCGTTTAGTTGAAAGAACTCCTGGTAGTGGCACACCTCCATAAAGTGCTGGCAGGTGAACGCCTGCGCCACTCGCAGCAGCTCTGTGCAGCTGTACTGCTCCGCCAAGACTGCGAATCCCAAACAATTGGATGGGTGCAGCTGGCGGGCGAGAAATTGCAGCATGCCGCCACCGCAGATGTCAGCTGCAGCATGTTGGCGGCGGCCAGCAGCGTCTTGACATTGTCCTCGTGCAGCTCAATGCTTCCGGTGTAACAGTGCTGGACGAGCAGCTGCAACGCATCGCCATGCACCTCGCCAAGGGTCACCTCATGCTCCTTGTTTTCGCGCAGTGATCCGGCAAACATAGCCAAAAAATATTCACTCGATGCTGAGAGCACCAAGCGATGAGCGGACACCCGCTTGCCATCAATGCCAGCGATAAGAACCACATCGCACAGCTGCTGGTTGTCCACAAAGTGCTGCATTCGCTTCAATAAGGCGTCTGCATGGCTGCCCACACTGGAATCCAATATGTCGCCTGCTGTCGAGTCTCGAGTGGGACTCTCTTCTTGGTCTCCATTCACAGATGACATTTTATTTGCTTGTTGATAATTGTCGAAATCTTTATGAAAATATAAATTTATTCCGCATAAGCAGAGATATGCAAGCAAGAAGTTTTCAAAGCTATCTGGCAACCTTGTTCCCATTGCCCCAATATTCCCAAAGTATCGATATCTGATAGGTATGAAGCGCATGAATATATATGCAAAATGTGCTTTATTTTGCTATTGGTAATCGAATCTTATCGATAAGTAAATGAAACTGAGGCAGTTATCGATCAAATGAAATAAACTGCAACTTCTTATTGATATACGAGTATGAGTACTTTTAATCTCTGAGATCGACTTTTTCATTTAGACGCAAAAACTCCCACTTGCCTGTCACATGCTTTAGCACAAACCTATTATACCCCTTTGCCATTTGCAATGGTCGTTCAGTTTGTAAACTGGGCTTGTCGCTGTGTTAAGGCCATTGGCAGTAATTCTTAGAGTGGCCCAAGCAGAACAGGTAAGAAAATGAAAGGCAAAAGAAAAAGGAAAAAGCAATTGAGTCACCCACGCATGATTTAATCGGTTTTCAGGCAAAAATATACAAAACTCGCCGATAACCAACGAAGAATATTCAAATGATGATTTCACAAAATGAAATGCTCATTGAAAAGTAAAAGAATCCACAATAACAAAAACTATTTCCTGTCGGTCAACAGACTTTTGTGTTTTGCCATTATTATTTTTCACTTTTCGTTTTCAAAAATGGAAATGGAATAACCTAAAGAAAAAGCTTTGGCTGAACTGCTTCATTGTGTGTGCAAGTGTGTGTATATGGTCAACAGTTAAAGCACCCCACTCTACGAAAGGTTGCACATCCTCTATTGATATTATTACGTTTGACATTTAAAACAATAAATAAGAATTCAAATCTGAAATAAATTACAAAACTGTTTGTTTTTTTCCTAATAGGTAAGAGAAAATGTCTTAGTGGTGCTATTTTTTTTCGCAACTCCATATGTAGAACATATAAGGCAATCGCTTTGGCAAAATCAACTTTGAAGTCGGTCAACACAATTCGAGGGCACTGAACTTGGCCAACATCGTCGTCGACGTATTCGTTGTTGTTGTGAGCCGACTTCGTTTTGATTACCAAATGCGAAAAGCGGGCGAAAGCAAGCAGAGCAAAGCAGCGAAGTCGACTTCAACGTCGGCGTGAGCAGCAGAAACAGCAGCAAGCAACAACACCAGGTGTGTGTGTGTGTGTGTGTGTGAATTGCTAATAAAATGTTAAATTTAAACGTGCTTTGGAGGCTTGCAAACGAGTTTGTTGCCCATTTTAGAACAAGCTCACGAAAAAGTTGCACAATTGCATGTGCTCTGTGCCAAGGTAATGGGGAGAGGGGTGGTTCTTTGATTGGGGGAGGGGGAGGTGGTTGTAGTACTGTTAGAGAGGGCAACAAACTTTATAAACGGGATACAACAAGCCGGCAGCAAATCTTATGCAATTTATTCTAGAAGCAGCAGAACTAGCAGCAGAAATATATATATAGAAAACAGAAGAAAAAAACAGCACTAGCAGCAAAATTAAGAAAATACAAAAAATTTAAAGAAAAAAATACAGTTGAATGACTAAGCAAGTTAAGAGCTAAGTTAAAATAAAATAAATAAAAGAAATAAAATAAAATGAAATAAATAAACTTGTCTTTCTATAATTTAAAGCTAACTGAGAGTCCAAGACCTGAAGCTAACTTTATTAGAGAATTGCAGCTGTGAATTTGGTTCACTTAGTTCATCCGCTTTAATTAATCAATTTTATTTTATTTTTTGATTTGCTTATTTTATATTTATGTATTTATTAACTAATTATCTTTTGGAGAGTTCTATGATACAGCCTTGATTGTGGTTGGTGGGGTTTGCAATGTAATATATTAATGATAATAATAACAATCAGATTAATAAAATGAATATATGGGAATATATACATAATTTAAAATAAAGACGAAAAAAACAAAAATATTGATAAAATTGGGGCAAAGCGTATACTTAAAGCATTTGTGAAGGTATGTAAGAGTCAGAAGAAAGCATCTCTGATCCCATAAGGTATATAGTTATTTTCTTGATCAGAATTAAATGTCATCTTTATGAACGACTCGATCTCAGCCGATCTCTCTCTCTCTCTCTCTCTCTCTCTCTCTAAGAGCTAGAAGCTTAAAATTGAATACATAAGTTCTCGTATATTATACGAATATCGAATTTATTTCATATTATCGATACCTGTCCCCGTTTCGTAGATATGGATTCAAGTTGATATCAGATTTTAGAGATATAGCTCTCTATTATTAATGTTCACCATTATTTTGATAAGCTGTACAAATTTATCTAAGACTTAAAAGAAACGCAGACTATTATAATAAGCTGTCTTGCTGTCTCGGCGAGAGTATTTTGAATTGATTTATAAAGATAGATAGCTAGATATAAATATATACCATAGAGTACCATTTTATATCTGCTCGAAGAACTTATTTAATCTTATTACTACTAATTAATAATAAATTGTCATTCAAATAATTATTCTCAAGATATTTAATTAACTATTTTATCTGTATCTGAATAAAAGCCATAATCACAATGAGATCAAAAGTGACTACACTTAAAAGTAAGAGTATTTAGAGTGAATTTAAATGCTAAGTGTATTGTTTGCTGCGAGGACTAAAGGATAGCAGCCGTCGTCACCTTAGGTCGAGGTCCCATTTTACTTTAAAACAAATACTTTTCGAATTTTTGTTGCAGAACATAAATTCAAAGACCCAAAACCATAAATTAATGAATGCGTCGAGTGCTGCTCTGACTCAAGTTCGGTTCAACCCCAAAGGGATCTGAATGGGAGATATTAGAAGTTATTATGGCTAATGGCAAGCTACGAGAATGTCGCATAAATTAAGAATAGTGCAGGACAACACCTTCTAGTGTAGTAAGACGAGGCGCAAACAGCACCGCGGGGACACATAAAAACAAAAGCACAGAAAGTGGACAATGCTGGGCCATAGTTCTTAGAAATAGTTGGAACCATGACTAATTGTTTGATTTACGCAAAATGTGCTGCTACAATTAAGCATTAAATTTTGGCCAACAAATCTCCACTTTTTGGGGCTTTAATGATGTCCGCTGTCAGCTGTCTGTTGTCAGTTGTCAGCTGTCAGCTGTCATAAATCGGGCAATACATCAACCAGCAGCAAACACTCATCATAAGTCAAAAGGTGAGCCTGGTCTTAATCAGTTCCAAGTTGCCAGTTGCCATTTGGCAGTTGGCAGCCTCGAGGCAAATAATTCTTGACTGGCTGGCAAAATAATTAAACTTCTGTTTATTGTCAAGCAATCGTGCGTTGCCTGCCTGCCTGCCACACAGAGAGAGAGAGAGAGAGAGAGAGAGAGAGAGAGAGAGAGAGAGAGAGAGAGAGAGAGAGAGAGAGCTTCTTAATTATGTTTGATAAGCTAGCAGAAGCTAAACTAACCCATCCTCCTCCTCAACCTCAACCACATCCCTTTTCCTTTTCTACACACATGACACTCGAGTCTACTCCTGATGAACTTCCCTGTTGGCTGACATAATTACGCAACAAAAGGCGGTGTGTGTGTGTGTGTGTGTGTGTGTTCGAGCGTGTGTGCGTCTGTGCCTGCGTGTGTGTGGATTGTTCTTTAACCTCATGCGCTTCATTTGCTTCATTTGCAACACTTCATTTGTTGCTTTGCAAAAATCAGTAGAAGGTGCTGCAACATTTGGTTTTTGTTTTCTTGGTCACGTTTTAAACTTGAGAACAAGTTGAAAATACGCCGCTTAAAATGCCGCCAGGCAAAAATTGTTTGGGCCTTGGCTACACCTAGAAAAAACGAGTTAAGTTTAGAAAATGGCCTAAAAGGAAAACTGAACGAATTTTCTGGTTTTAAGAAATATTTGTTAAATACAATAAATATATGTACGAAGAACAAAATTCTTCAAATGAAAAAGAATATTTTCTAACAAAGTTATTTTCTTTTATTAAGGCATATATTTCTAAATAATGTATATAAAATATTGACATATATAAAATTTATATTATTAATAAATAAATTTCTAAACAGTATCAATGGAAAAGCGTATTAAAAAAAAAATAATAATTTTCTAAAAAGTGTCAATGGAAAAGCGTATTAAAAAAAACAAATACTTTCCACAACTCAGAAAGAAGTGGAGAGTCAGAAAATTACTGCCGCTCCTAAGTTAATAATAGAATTTCATTAGAAATGTTTTTTTGATTCCTCAGAAATATTTTAATATTTAATATTAAGGAATAAGAATAGTCTAAGGCTAGAAATATTTTCTTTTATTAACAAATATATTTTATAATATATTTTCTAGAAACATAAAGTTTTGGTAAGAATTTTGTGTTCACATATCAAAAAAACTCCCACGAATTTACACAAATTTATTTTTTATATTTTAGAATAATCGATTATTGAATTAAGAAAACAAAACTAGTGGTTTTAAGGTAGAAGCAAGCTTGTATTGTATAAGCATTATTTTCAAATAATAAGGTGAGCTGCACTTTTCTAAATTTCAGAATGATTTTTTTTCGAGTGTATCAAGTTGTTTGCTGTTAAGGCGCAGATCCTGGCCAGAACAAGTGTCCTGGTGCCTGGCAATCCTAATTGATTTATGACATCAAAGACATATTTTTCGCAATGTTGCGTGGCCTACGTGCGTGACAGTTGCCACACACACACACTCACATACACACACACACACACACACTCACATACAGAGAGAGAACAAGAGTGCAGCAGGACTCTAGGCGGCTTGCAAGGACATGCACAGGATACACGGGCGCAGACGCCGTCGTTTGCCGTCTTGTTGATAATTTTGACTTATGGCTTGGCTTTGCGTGCGCAGGATTTGTCACATAACTCGTGCAACACATCACCACCCCCACCCCAACCCTTCTCATCCATCCCACCCCTGCTCATCCACCTTACACCCCATCAACTGTGCCGAGTGAATTGGGCAAAATAAAAAAGAAAGAGAAAAGAAATGGTTGTTGCCATTGTCAGTCTTTGGCTCTTTAAATTTTGGCTACATTCTCGGGGAAATCGTTCACAGCCCATCGTCCAATGCTGGAAAGTTTTTCTATTAGGCGCAATTATTTCAAGGTATTATTGCTTTTAATTAATTCAATTAAACGCTTCATAAATTTTTACTTTTTGATTTTCGTTTTGCCTGCGGCATCAGTAATGGAAAAACTTTCCCCGTGGTTGCCCAGAAGATTTTCACTCTCTGCACCGAAGGGTTTAATTAACGGCAAATGGCATTTTGGGGCGTTGCCCATTTTGAGGGGCGTGGCTGCTGCCAACGCGGAATTTCTGGCTACTTACATTTTGCGTTACATATTTATACCCTGTATACTGTTGAAATCGGGTAAGCGGAAGAAAGCCTCTAAGACTTAATTAAATATTTATATTCTTATTCAGCATCAAAAGCACAAGAAAACAGCCTACACATTTAGAGAATAGTCTCTATTTAAAAACACAGGTTTCTCTTCTATTAACTCCAAGTTTGATTTTCCTAAAAGGTAAAAAAAAACTATGTCTTATTTCCAGGTTGGATTTTTATATGTGTTCGCTTCACTTTTGCTATTTATATTATTATTAAAAATTAATACTTTATGATTTTAAATATTTGATACAAAATTTATTGAATTTCAATTGAAATGAGATCTTAAAAAATAAATATAAAATATATCATTTAAATTGAATAATATTGCAGTTGTCTAAATTTTGGAGAGTATATTTGCTTTATTTCGAGCAGCTTTTTTGATTTCAGAAGGTTGTCACTAAATTTTTAATATTATTTTTCCATATACACAATGCAGCTGGAGTTTATTTTGATTTGAATAAATGATCCAAGAATTTAGGAGAAAATCTATCAATTTGCTTGTAATATAATTTGACATAATATTGATGAGCTGTGAAGATGAGTTAAAGTTTTGTTAAGAACTTATTGCGATTTTATAGAAAGGACACCATTCTTTTATTCACAACCGCATCCGATTTATCTTCATTAAAGGCTTTGATTACGAGGTATCTCCCAGCATTGCTCTTTCTCTCTCTCGCGTAGAGCTTCTTACTTGTGTTTGGGCTGTTTATTAAAGAATTCCCGCGGCTTGGCTTTTGCTATCATCAAATTTGATTTCGAATTGTTTTATGCGCGCTGTTTATTTGCATTTTTGTGTGCTTCACTGCACAGTTCGCTCGAGTTCTGCAAATGGTAACCAAGCTAAGCCCCAACCCCAAAAACCGACCACAGTAATGCTCTGCTCAGCTCCTTGATCAAATTAAAGAAGAACAATTCCCTGAACAAAGAGCTCACACTTTGCTCCTGCTGCTGCTGCTGGCACTTCAATTAAAAGGTCATCAGCAGTCGACACAGCTGCTGCACACGAGGGTCTCCATCAGCAAGGATACTCCTGTGTCCTGTATCGTCCTCTACCATTCACGTGAGCCCAACTAAAATGTTATTGATATGGACGAGGCGTGCTCACACCTTCCTGCCCAATTCTAACGCATCTATCAGACGTGATGACTTCCATCATTATCAGAAGTTATTTTTTTCGCTCTTTTGTTTTTTTGCCACCCCTGGGCTGCCAAATAACCGAGCTAACGTAGAACAACAATTTGTTTTAAATGCCAAAAGTGAACGATGAGGAAATCAAACCCCTTAATAATTTATGAAATGGCAAAGAGCAAAGGTGCTGGTCAAAGCTGAACCAGAACTACACCGGACCTGGTACTCCAGGGACAGACACTCACCCACACATGAGTATGTGTGTGTCTGTAAAAACTTTTCTATCAATTTGCTGTGTAATCTGTAATAGAGATTAAATGCATGTCGAAAAGGCAATTAGTTTCTGGCTCGGCCAACCCTCGATTGTTGGCTTTTTCTTTTATTGGGGTGGGGGGCAGCAGCCGATTGAATCAAAATGTTGCGCCATTTTTCTTTGCAGCAAGGTGTTTGGCTTGAAGCCGGCCCATAATTATGCCACAAAAGTTTTTGGCCAACAACAACTGCCAGCAGCAATTGGCCCTAACCCGTTTTTGCTTTTTGTTGAATCAGACGTAACGTCAATGCTAATTAAACTCGCGCTGCCGCCGCTAATGAGCAATGAAAACAACGTGTTGTTAGATCAAAACCCTCCATCCCCCCTCCATCAAAAACCCTCTACATTCCTAGTTCTCTTTGCCTTTTATATAGGCTGATAAGGGCCAGGCGTCAGGTTAAATCAGCCATCACAATAATGAAGGTACTGCCTCTAAGCACAGATTTCTTTTAAATATTTCTCAACAATTTTTCGGGCATTTTCTTTTTTATTTTTTACTGAGCCATTTAAAGGGATTAACGGGGGGGGGGTTTTTTAAAGGATTTAATGAGGGTTTCTTTCTTTAAAAGGGTAGTTCGTGTTGGCTGCTGCACTTTTTTGGGCTAGTTTTTAATAAGCTTTGGAGTTTTTTGTTTGTTTTAAAGCTTTTTTAAGTATGTGCCAAGCCGATTTTTAATTTAATTTGCTGGCAGTCAAACTGATTTCCTGCTTTTCTACATTTATTTGCCCCCACTTTTTTTTTATAACAAAATCAAATTGACAGTTAGGTAACGGAGCCAGCAAACTGGCAGATAACCAAGATACAAAATTGTTTTATGGTAATTTTCATGACGAGAAAAAGTCAGAAAAGTGTCTGAGAATTTTAGTTGATTCGGGCTAAAAATCTGTACATGAATTTAAGGATCTGAGTAACCCAAAAGTATTAAATAAAATGTATATAAATAAAAATATAAAAACAATACATAATAACAAGTAAACTTAATCTTAATGCATTTCTGTCGGCATTTTGTGCACTGGTCTTTTTATATAAATTGTATACACACGTTACTGCAATTGCTGCGTTGGTCAAACACTGAAAACTGTGAGTAATATGTATTTGGTATTTTTGCACTTAATAAATTTAAATAACTACATTACTTTTATGAGCCAAAAGTCGAAACAAAACATCGCTTTGGAAGTAGTTCAAATTGAGAATGACCGACTTGAATATACCCAACAAACACCGAATATAAAATAAATAATATAACAATAATAAATAACGAATATATTGATTAACATTGTGCCTCTAATTATTCCGTACTTTAATACAAAATGAGTATATATTGCAGAAAAATAATCTCAGATAAGAAATTAGTTGCCTTAGCCTTCCTTGATTTCAATTTGTGTCTATAAGATTCTACATTCTGGGCTTGAAAATTCTTGAATCAATCTCAAATCAAAAATATATTGCCTCAGACACTCTTGATCCAATATTAAAATTCTAATTAAAGGCTATACATTCTTGAATAAAAAAGAAGTACACATAACAAGCTTAAATCAATAATATAAACTTTCTTGACTTACGCTTTTGTCTCTAATCAACAATATAATAAACGAAAATAAGAAAAATATAATTAATTGCTTTCCACTTTATTGCGTCAGGATAATATTCTACGTGCTACAACGAAAAATTCTTGGTTCAATCTACGAATTATTCTAAGTGTTACAAATTGTCTGTGTTAATCTAGTTTGCCCTGAGTTAGTGTTATAGAGTATATGCGTATTTGAAATATATATCATAATGCGTCGCACTTTGCCATAAAAATTACGATTGACTTTGAACTCGTCGCAAGCAGCAGGGCAGCATTTTTACATTTTGTCAGGGAGCCAAGCGAACAGGATGAGCTGTGTCGATACATGGAAAGAAACTCAGCTCCGGGCACAGCGCCGTTGTCGCCATTGTTTGTTTGGCCTGCTTTCTTTTTATGGCACCAAGGTACACCATATATACACCACAACCAGGCTGACTAACCCGGGCAGACGTGGACGGACGACAATGCAGTGGCTCTCTCGATTGCGTTTCAAGGTAGCCCAGAGAGTCGATTCTGAGTCTGAGTCTGATGTCTGAAGTCTGGGAGTCGGGGCCAAAAATGTTATGGCGAAATTATGCGGCGTCGTATGCCCCTGGTGTGTTTATGACCCCTCTCCCTCACCCTTCCCGCCCCCTCGAGCACTCCGGGATACAGTCGAGCACGGGGCGCGTTGATGAGCTTGGCGCGCCGCAGTCTGGCGACAACGCACTTTGCCATACACAATAATTCAGTCGCATCGGCGTGCTTGTTCAGCTTCAAATACATGTTACGATATATACACTCAGCAGCAAAAAAATAAAATAAATAAATAAAAAACAACATCGAACTGAATTTTAGAAAATCGCCATTAAATTAAACGTGAGTCGCCCTGATATATAGAAAAATATACCGAACAATTTCTTAATATAAGAAAGAAAAGTAAATGCATCAAAAAAGAAACTTTTATTTTGCGAATTTTTGTTAATTTACTATTCTCGTTTCCCTACTTTACAAAACTAATACTTTACACTAAAACTCAGTATGAAAATTAAATCTAAAAATCTAAAATTTAAAAATATTTATGATTAATTATATTTTGAGTAACAGAAAAGATTGTACAAGATGAATTCTGTGTCCTGAAAATGAGATAACTATTTTTTTTGCTTTTAGAAAAATCAAGCGAAAAAATAAAATAAAAATTCTGGATTTTACTCAGAAAACACAGACTTGCTTTTTAGAAATATACCCTCTGTTTGATAAGGTGAGGTGCACCTGGAGCCAAAAGTATTTTCTAAATTCAGAGCTATCTCTTTTTCTGAGTGTAGTACTAAAAGCCCTACCCATCTTCTCAGAGTCAGTCTCCGCAGTTGCCTTTTGCACTTTTTTCCGTGCAGTTAAACACGAGATGCATGACAACTAAGCCTTTTTGCAGAGAGGGCTGCAGAGGGGTGGGGGAGGGGAGCTGGCGTTGAAGTTGGAGCAAAAGCGGCAGCACTTCATTAGTTCAACACAATGATGCGGCGGCAGCCGAAGAGTTTATCAGTTACTCGATTCGTTTTGGTTAAAATTAATTGCGGCAACATAGAAAGCGTGAGAGTGATAGAGAGAGAGAGAGAGAGAGAGAGAGATATCGAGAGAGAGAGAGAGAGAGAGAGAGGGAAGTAGTAAATACATATTTAATTAATCGGCGATTTGTGCACTGAGCCACGCCGTTTGTCTCCACCAAAAATGTTGTAACTAATCGATGCCATCAATTATGTTGATAGATTGGCCCAAGCCAAAGCCACGTAGAACTCTTGCCAAGAATAGTTGGCCACTTTATCACTGTTGGCAGCTGGCTGCTTACCGCTGCTGCTGCTGTTGCTGCCACATCTTGCTGCTGCTGAGGTGCACGTAATTGAATCTGTTCTGGGGGTTGGGCATCAACTCGAATTCCTATTCATAAGCTGGCCATGTAAATAACAGCGTGAACGTGGCGCTTGTCAAACTTTCAAGCAGCCTTTTGAAGTGCCCCACAACACACAACACACCCATAACTAGCCACAAGGATGCGGTTAAAAAAAAATGTTTTTTTTTGAAAAAAAAAAGTGATGTAGAAACATTGCAGTTGGATATAAGCGACTGCAATATACTCTGTGTCATTAAGGTCAGTTCTACAACTATTAAATATATCGGTTGTTCGATCTTAACAGCAATTTATAAATTTTAGCCTAATCTAGATTTACTCTTCTTTCAATTTTAGCTCAATATACTCTGCGAAAGAGAGTAAGAAAGATGGCACACGGTATATATATATATGTATAAATAATAATATAATAATAATTTTATTTGCTATAACTTTAATTAAAGAGCGATTTAATTTTTAATATTAGCAGATAACTTTTAAGTGAGGTTAAAATGCGATATTTAATTAAAGGCACATCTTCTTCATTAGAAAATTACAAATATAATTCTTAAAAATTATTCAAAATAAAGACAAATAAATAAAAAGATTAACATTTTGAACACAGAAGAAAATGTTCATACAAAAAATGAGGCTGGGCTGACGAATTCAATTAAAGTCACTTAGCTTAAAAAAAAAACAATATTTGTAAAATGACTTGCAACTGCAACCTTGGTAATTTTTAAAGACTGGAAGACAAATCAATAAATGATGGAACAGGATTTTTTAAAATTATATTTGCAATTTGTTTGTATTCTTATTATTTGTATAACTTTTTTAAATATATATATATAAATAAATAAATATATAAATATAATTAATTTAGTTACATCGAAGAATCTATATCGACGTGTTCTCGATTAACAGTCAAAACAAATTTAGCTCAGGACTTTAATCTTGGCTTTAGCCGCACATTCATTGCTTGAGTCCAGTAAACTCTATTACCTACGCCGACAGTGTATTTAAAAACAGGAGCGTGCAGGCGTGGACATCAGACGGACGTGTGTCTGATCTGAATGCTAGATAAAATTATTACCCTTTTTTATTTTGGACCAAGTCCGAGTGCTAGACTGAATGCAAGTTGTTGTTGCTGCTGCTGCTTATTTCCTGTTGGACACTTTCCGTTTGTCGTTTGTTGTACAAAAGCTCTCTCACTCTCTTTCTCTCTCTCTCTTCCACACTCTCTCTCTCCTTCTTGCTGTCCCACTTGCACGCTAAGGTCCCCTGTCTGCTGCTAGCAATTTTTTTTTATGGTCAGCGCCACGAAGCGCACAATAAGCATCATCAACAACAACAACAACAACAAAAACAACAAGGACAAGAACAACAACAAAATCCACGATGCCAACTGCGTCGCACACTCAACGTCATCAGCAGCACATTGTGTGCCTGTACACTCAAAAAAAAGGCCAACTGCATTTCATTTAATCGCCTAGATTCAATTTTTTAATATATAAAAATATATACAAATTAGAAAGGCTTTCCTTTATTATTAAAAATGCACTTCCAAAAAGTATAAGTGCAAATAATAATTTTTGGAAAAAATACTTTCTAAATATCAGAAAATAGTAATGAAATTTACTGGCTCGACTTTTAAAACCGTAACGTAAATTATATGAATTATATAAACGATCTTACATATTTGTAAATAAACAATACTAAAATACTAATGCTTATTAATATAAAAATAAATGAGTTGTTTGTAAAGATATTAAAAAAAAACACCCTCACCCTAGAAAAACGTACTCTCAAATTAAGAAAAGAAAAATCTTGGTTTTTAGAAATACACTTTCTGAATAATGGGTTGAGTTCCGCTTGGTGGTAAAATTTTAAAATTCAGTTCGAGTTTCTGTCTGAGTGTAGTTGGTTCAGCTTGCGAGTCCTGGTCCAGTTGGACTCTCAGTAAGACTGAGAGTCATGGTCCGATTCGCAGTCCGATTCCCAGTTCGAGTTCGAGGCGCCACCAAAGACGATGGCCGCATGCCGATAATGTGCGGCCATAAGGTAATGAAAATTTTATCTGATTTGATGTGCGCCTGCGAATAGTTGGCAATTTTATGCTGCACCCTTTTTCCTTTTATATTTTTTTCTCTCTATTTCTTTTTTTTTGTGGCTAGTCTTTGATTTGATTCTGGACACCCGGGAGCTTTTTGGGCGAATGATAGATACAATATACTTTGTGGTCAACATATGTGCCCAAAAGGTATTGGGCATTGTAGTCACATTTGATTGAAATTTGAATTGTAAACCTAGAAAAAAAGAAAAGGATTTTCACTTATCCTGCACACCCCCCTCCCCCACAATCACCCCAATCCCCCCATTCCCTGTACGTACTTGTGTGTACGTGCCTCGTACTCAACCAACTCAACTCAACTCAACTCGGCTACTATTTCATTTTAGATTTTAATCAATGTTGTTTGATGTGACACGTTTATGTGATGATGTTGTTGCCACAACCCAAGCCAAAATAAAAAATAAAAAGGATGTGCAACATATGCACAGAATGCGCCACTTGCCGTTTAATGAAGGCACAATGCCACAGACACAGGCATTAAACCCATAAAAGAAAAAAAAAATGACAAAAAAAAAACAGAAAAAGAAACTGGGTTTAGAGAATCACAATAAGATTGCTTCATTATACGCATTATTGTTCATAATTTGATGTGTGCGATTTCATTGAGCGATTGAGAAAAGCGAGCAACAATATCTTACACATGTTATGCCATAAATTGAACGTTATTAATGAAATCTCTATAAAGAAGTTACTCACTGATGCCACAATACAAAATAACGAGTCGGAATAAACGAATAGATGAATATAATCCAATTAGATTGCGACGAAACATGCAAGGAAAAAGAATTGTGCCAATTATTAGCTACAATGCGATAGATAGCTTAATCAATGTAATAAATACCCCATGAAATTTAAAACTTAATATTACTCGTTCGTCTACGATATACCCAGCTGTTGTATATATAGATCGCTGATAGTAATTTGTTTAATATGAATTTTGATGCCCTTTTTTGGTTTCACGTTCTGGTTAATGATGAAACTTGGCAGTTTTACAGTTGATTATCTGAGGACGAATCCCGAAGGTATTCGATATATATGAAAGCATATACAAAATAAAAATCACTTTAAGCTTAAGAACGCGAAAAACATATTTAAAATGAAATGTATATAGTTGATTAATATTATGTTTGGGTATACTGTGTATCAGTTGAAAGGTTATATTTATACATTTGTGTATTTTATAACTATCGTTAATAGATTTGTATCGATATACGCGAAACGTAGGCATTTCTCCATAAAAATCAAATGAGCTTGATCTTGATCCAAAATTTGGTGTTCAGCTCTTACTGACTCTGAGATCAGTTTATTCATACTGAGGGACAATCGAAAATGGCTAAATCCACTCGATTCTCGATACTGATTCGGTATGTATATACTTTATGTGGCCGCAGGTGCTTCTTTATGCCTGTTACATATTTTTCACAACTCCATAATACTTTATGCCCATTTTTAATGGTTTCCTGCTCTTACCGAAAGTAATTCCCTGACAACCTTAATGATCTACTTGTCTATCTATATATATTGCCTAAACAACTTGCTCTAGCATTGCGAGATATATGTAAGGGTGTGGGTCGGTCGTTAGTTGAGGGTTGAGGGTTGAGGGGAACCAAATGATTTCACCACACGTAGCTCACATAAGCGGTGCAATAAATAACAGCTAAACAAGCCAATTGAGCAGAAATCGACTGTTTGCTGGGCACACACACAATAAATAAATAAATAAATAAATTCGGGGGCAAATAACACCTGCAACCCAGCAACAATGGGACAGAGTCGTCTCCAAAATGTGGCAGACGTTGCAATTATCGACAGAGCCAGCTTCGAACTCTTCAACAAATCCAATAAACTTCACAATCGAGCAGCACATAAATATTAAACGATGATTGAGCTGCAACTAACAAAACACACACACACCCGCACATACTCACACACACACACACACACACGAGATGCCCCGCAAAAAGCTTACGAAAAATTACAATTTATTGGACATTTCCGCTCTGACAAAAATGGACAATCGAAGATTTATGTCCGATGCCCAACGATTTGCTGGCAATTTATGGCCACGATTCGACTTGGCCCAGTGGAAGTGGCCAACACTTAATACCTGGTCAAGTGAAGCACGATTGCCTAAACATTTAAGCATTTGTGTGTTGTCTTTAAGCCAAAGGCCAGCCAGACAGACAGACAGACAGACGGGGCGCATGAAATAAAAGTTGATTACTATGCAGCTATGAAACTAAACTGAAAGGCACCTCAATTGCATTTCGCAGTTACTCAAATTTGCATATCATTTTGTTTGTGTGGCAAACTAACAATTTGTAACTAAAACATGTATGCCACAGCTGGAGAATGCTCGACTAAAACGTACTCTGCAAGCAGGTAGTACAAATCTGTGTGTACTTTAGGAAAAGCTTCGGACTACATTTCGATTTTTGAAAAGAATAGATTGAGAAGTAACTAAAAGTCTAAATTGAACTACATATTATACGGTTATACAGATCTAGTTCAATGAAAAATGTTGAGTAGTTTTATTCAAGTTAAATTCTTTTTCATTCCATTCTTTCAAAAAAATATTCTGTCGCCATTTAATTAATTTTTGAATAATAACACAAATCTGGGTTTTCTTAACTCTATATTAATTTTCATTTGAAATTTGTATTTTTTCGGTTACGGTTTTGAGTCCACTTTATGGATTATTAAAAGTAAAAATAAAAATCTCTTGAAGTAATAAGATTTAAAGTTTAGTTTGAATAAATAAATATAAATTAAATAAATACAAAATAATAATAAATAAATAAAAAATAAACTTACATATTTAATGTGGTCTATATGCAGGCTACAAATTGTAAAAAGTTTACAAATTATGAGTATATATCTCGATTTTATATAACTGATCAACCTTTCAAGCAGGTTACACACATATATGCCCCTTAATATTATACCCTTGTTTTTATGCATTTTTAATAGGTAAAGGGTATGCAAAACTAAAACTAAATAAATGCCAAACAAGGCCCAAAAACTTGCCGTACCCCTCGGGCTTTGACTAACTTTATTATGCCCGCTTGCTAGCTCAGATCATATATATATATATATATATATATATATATATAAACAAAATGTATATATGGAGGTTATTTATATGTGCGAAAGTTTGTTGTAATGAAAGGACTATCTGCGGCTGGCTGGCTGGCTGCATTTGCCATAAAGCTTGACGTTGTCCAAAAATAAAATGCAGAGATTCTGATTTCATGCTGCCGACATGTGTCACTCTGCAGTCCAGCCGGCATGAAGATTTGCGGGCCTAAGTGAGCCATGAGCACCATGCCCCCGACATCCTACTTGCCAATGTGCCCCCGATTCCTATGCCACTTCTGGCCTTGGACTCGAGAGCTGGTCAAGTTTGGGCACAATGTGAAATTTGCATTTTCTAAAAACATTTGCTAGCTCTCAGAGCCCGCAGCAGATGCTCTAGCATAGAAAGGGATCGGTTAAGGAGTGAAGCGGGGAGTTGTGGTCGTAGGTGTTTGGCAGTTAAGCTGGCCACAGCGGCCACTTGACAGCGACTGGAGGCGACTCGAGCAATGCTCTTCCATCATCGTCGCAGTCATTTCCCACTAATTCCTCAGCAGCAATTTATCAACAATAAACAGTTGCAGACATCCCAACAGAGTGTGTGTGTGTGTTTGCCTATGTGTGTGTGTGTGTGTGCTTGTATCTGTTGATGTGTGTGTGTTTGTGACGTTCACTGTCCCAAACAGGAATAAATGAAAAGTTTGCAATTACTGCTCCGAGCAGCAGCTTTAAAGTGACTGTTTTTAAAAAACACACAGAGGAAAAAATTTGTATTCCAAAAACAAAAAATTAAGAGTTTCCCCTTCGCGAATAGAAATTCTTATATTATTGATTGTAATTTCTGTTAAAAACAAACACAAGTAGAAAAAATGCGTTCTAAAAACCAAAAATGCAAATTTTGATTTAAGAGTAACTCATTTGTAAACAGAAACTCTTTTATAACGAATTTTTATCTCAAATAAGAAAGTATTCTTAAAAAATGAAAGAACGGTTATCTAAGACATGCTTTGTAAACTAAATTTAAATTACCGTCATTTAAAATTTGTTATAAATTTATAAAATCCGCCGATTGTTCCAATGAAGGTTATGTGGTATAGAAATCCGCTGTTGATACTTTTATGTTTTAATTTCATCTGGGTAAATTTGGGTACAAGGTAACTTAAAAAACCAAAAAGGAGTTTTCCGATGTGGGCATCTTCGTCATATGAACTACCTGCAGAATAAAATGTATAAATACTATTTTTATATAAGTTTCATCAATACAGTTTCAAAACTGACGGACTAGTTTGCATAGGAATATAAACAGGAATATATCAAGGATATTCACACACAGACTAATAATTATTCGAACCACAACTACTCTTTCAAGTGGTATCTTCTCGAACAAGTTTTAAAGCTCATTAAAAAAAAAAAAAATCTCTAGTGAAAATTAATTAGAATGTACAACTTAAAAATCAAAGCCACAAATTTCCACTTTTGCACTGGTAAAAATAATATAAATAACCACTTTTCAGAGCCCTGAAATGAAACTAATGAACATTTTGTCAAGAGTTACTGAAAAATATGAATTTTCGTTCAAAAGGAAAGAATATTTTATTTGATTAAGAAACCACTTATTAAATATTAAGAATTTAAACCGCATAATAAGGAAGTGTTCTTACAAATGAGCAGCAAGAATATAACAAATTTGATATAAAGCTGCTTCACTCTCGAATAAACGTATTCAATCTGATCTTATACACTGACTTAAGATACGTTTGTACTTGAATCAAGAATATATTTTATCATTTGAACCAGAGACAGCTAAGCACATATTTAAGTATTCCATTGATTTTTGTACATTTTTGTGTTTTGCATGTGGCAATTATCAATTACCCAAATACACACTTGCCTCACTTTGTATGCAGCGCGTTTTGGGCCAAATTCACTTACAGCTAATTCAACAAATGAGCTTACAATTCGCACATTGTTCAACACACACACACATACACACACACACACACACACACAGGCAGAGAGACGCCGCCAATAATCCAATAAAAGCGCTGCAATTTTCGCGCGATGCGTTTAATTTCATTTACGCCTCATTTGTCGCCTGTCAGTTTTGGCTTCACTTCTTGTCTGCCAATTTTCGCATATAATTTTCGATAAGCGGGCGTCTTTGAGAACGTGCAACCTGTTGCAGCAACAATTTCTTCTTCTTTTCCGTTTTATATGCCACTCGATTGATTCAATTGAGGCAATTCAATATTGTCAATGAGTGAAAATGAATGTGAATGCGAATTTTTCTTATGCTAATGAGCATTTGTTGTTGTCGTTTGGCTGACTCATGATGACTTGTGCTTTCTGACAAAGCCCATTTAAATAAAACCACCTTAAGACGACACACACACACACACACATTGACACATTTGATGTGGCGCCATATTGGCTTTAATAAACTTGTCGCGCTGTTAACTTTATTAAGATTAATGACAAAGTTCGCTCAGATTTTTGCAATGGGTTTTCTGCAAAATTGAAAAGCGAATACGTTTTTTGTTGCTTTTACAATAAAAGCACATTTCACTTGTTTTAATGACGTCATTACGTGGCATTTACTTGCGTCATACCCGCACGGTAGTCAAAAGTCAAGACGTTAATGTGTCCAATAATTTAATTTTAAGTACCTTGCAAAAAGAAATACGGCCACATTTTTACAGACAATTTCCTTTAATGGCAAGCCAAACTAAAACAACAACAACAACAAGAACAACAGGAACAACAGTAGCAGCAGCAAAAATAACTAACTGCAGTCCTTGTCCGGAACCTGTCGAAGCGTGGAGAAGACCACCTCCAAGTCCACCTCCAAGTACAAGTCCACGTTCAAGTCCAAGTCGAAAGTCAAAGTCAGACAGAGGCAGAGTCCTGTGCAGCAAGGAGTCCTGTTCGCGCCATTAGCCAGGACAGTCGCCAGGCAGCCACGTGTAAGGACGACGCTGCGTGTCCTGCAGCCAAAGGCAGCGAAGGTAATTGCATGGAAAAAGTGATGCTCTGTGTGGGGCAGAGATGTGTAGAACTTGGAGCTGCACACATCCAGTTGTTGTAATTGAAAATTTAATATTTATTTCGCAGTTAGTAAATCAAAGTTCAACGCAGTGGATAACACTGAAATTACATATTCATCATACGCAAGGGATGCACTCGGCACAGTGGGCGAGAGAGAGAGAGAGAGAGCTTGACTAGTAGATACCCTGTACGCAATACTTTAGAGACTGATTAGAGAAAATATTCTTTCTTATATCTGTTCCAAACGTTAGGACAACTTTATGAACCATTCTATTCCATTAAATAATATAAATAAAATAATTGAAAATACATTTTTTTCCTTGAAATATACCGATAATAGGAGATGGTCCAGTTGCCCATTTTAAATAGACACAGGGTATACAGGGTAAAAAAAGAAAAGTGCGCACACATGTGAAGAGCAGGCAACCCTGGCGATAAATCAACAAGCCAACCTTTGCATGAGTTTCACTTTTCTTCCTTTTTTTCTATTTGCTGGCAGAGTGAGTCAGCACAAAGTAATAAAGTTGCTGTTGACTGGTGGGAGAGGAGTGGGCGGTGAGGGGTGGTAAGCTATTACGCCCCATGTAATACGCTCATATATGGATTAGTGTTCGATAATGCGGCGAGGACAAAGTTTCTGCAACAGTTGCCCATTTTGCAGGCATATGCCGGAGGTGCATAAAAGCACAAGTGAATAACTGACTGACTGAGTTTAAAGCTAAATAAATAAAACAAGCAAAAGTGTGTGTGTGTGCGTGTTGTGTGTAGTGTGCACAACATGACGTATGTGTAATAAAGCGCCGCGTTGAGTCCTTCTGGCAACGCCACAAATATTTCACAGCGCATTTTAACTGCAAAATCATAAATAACAACATGTAAATAGCTTTTATCTAACAACTCGTCAAGCGGAAGCAGTGTGAATAAAAAATACAACAAAAAAAATAGAAACTCTCTCACGCTACGTGGTCAAAAAGGACATGCCCCCAAATCCTTAACCACGATTCGCTGCCGGCGGCGACACTTCAGCGTTGCAGCGGGCATCAATTAAACCTAAATTGTTGCAGTTGTTAACACGCAACAAAATTGTCTGCTGCACTGCAGCAAAAAAGTGCTGCTAAAAAATGCAAAACAAAAAGTGCAGAAAGAATATGCAGCAAATTGGTAAAACGTCAAGTGTTAAAATGGCAGCAAAGAGGGTGGAGAGATCGGAGAGAGAGGCGAAGGGCAACTGACTGCATAGAAGTGCAGCTGCACAAAGCCGCAGCATGAATTGGTTACTTGGTAAGGGGGTTGGGGCATCAGTGCCCAAAGGGCATACTCTACACTCAGAAAAAAAACTATTTGATTTTTTAAGATTGGGCGAAGCTAACTTTCCGATTTCTCTTTTCTTAATTTCAGGTAAATTTTTCTTTAATTCAGAGAAAATAGGCATAATTTTCAGATTTGTAGATAACAAGAAACTCAACTTCAATATGAAACTTTTTGTTGCTTAGATTAATAAAAAATAAATTCAATTTTATACATTTATAAATTCATACAAGGCAGGTAAGAGCTGAGCTCTAAAATAAATATTTTTATTAAATTACTTGTTTATACATTTTAAAAATAATTTTTTCTTTTCTGATATGAATTTCTAAATACTAGAAAATATTTCTACGAAAACCCCTATCTTTGGGATTGTCAACTTGAGGCAAACACCTTAAATATAAACAAAAATGTTTTCTTATGTTTAGAATTTATTTGGTTTGTTTTTCTACAATTAGAAATCCATTACTTTATGTAATAAATAAATTATAGATAAGAAAAACGACATATTTTTAGGATTGTCGATTTAGGACGATTTTTTATCTGAGTGTAGCTATTGCTTTGATGGTATTTATTTTATTTTTCAACACTGGTTCCGCACCGGGCAGCGAGCAATTACGTCGCTTGAAATATTGACAATTACTTAAATTTATCTTTTCTAAACCGTTGCATGCACCTCAGCCGGCGGCATTTGTCAATCACACAGTCTGACAGACAGACAGACAGGCAGACAGACAGACTGAGAGACACTTCACGCGTGATATATTTGAAGTGGGCAACACTGCTCCAAGCCCTAAACCCCAAACCCAAAACCGATAGCAATTCAAACACTGGCAAAATGCGACTCTGCTGCATGCGTTGGTCTGTATAATTTTTGCATATTTTGAGCGCTCGGCTGCATTCCACGCGGCTGCTCACCTGCGCTTCGAAATGGATGGCTGACTAACTGAGTGTGTGAGTGCAAGTGAGTGCGAGTGCGAGCGCAAATGGGTGTGTGTATGAATGCTTCGCTGCGGTGGCGCCCAGTGCTGTGCAATGGCCTGGAAATGATTTAATGCTCAAATTGTGGTCAGGACGGATTTAAAATTTATGTGGCGCAGGTAAAGCGATTTAATATCGGACCCCAGCAAAACACAGCTGCCTATATATATAAACTTTTGAAAAATTTTTTTTTGTGGTATTTATTTATAAAAATTTGTATTATTTGAGCGCATTTTCAACTAATTAACTTTAAAGGCAAAGATGAGTTGGATTTGTGCTTCTATTTTCGTTTGCGGACTGTAATTAATCACTGTCTGCCGCGTTTGCAATGTGCTAACAAATTAACACCAGAGACACTAGAGAAGCTGCTGTTGCAACTGCCGCAACTGGTGCGGCAACAAAACACGGCAACATTGTAGCGCAAACTTTAGTTCAAAATGCATTTGCCTGCCAAATTGGAATTGCATATTTTTGCCATCTTCAGTTTTTTTCGCATTATTTGCATTTGCACGGCACCCGGATGAGTTACAAAAATCCATTTGCTGCCTGCGCTCATTAGGCTGACCTAACAACACTCTATTCTGCTGCTGACGAGCCGGCTCCCCTCCCGTCCCCTCCCCCCTCTCATCGCACTCTAAAATAAGCGAGGAGTGCGGCTAAGGAGAAGGGCTGACGAGCCGCGTGACGGATGTGTGTGAAATTCAAGCAGCTCTCGAGACGCACATACAAAATGCACACACAAAGAAACAAATATGACAGACCAAAATCAGGAATATATCTTCAAATGAAAAAAAATAAAATTTATTTTTTATCTATAATAAAAATAATTAATTTAATCATAGATAATAATACAAATAACAATACTATTCAGTTTTCTATTATCAAAATATGTGCTGTATACTAATTCAGCGAATTTACTTCGAATATCTTTTTATATTTGTTATTGTTAGGCACCAAATGCGTAATTAGACAAACTTTTGACCAAAGCTAGTAACTACATTTTTCAAAGTTTTGCTTAAAAGAATTGTTGTTGAACCTAAAATTAAGTTAGTTGTGTGTTGTAAAACAAGATTTTCATACTTTAAAACACGACAGTTGCTTTTTCTCGCTGTGTATGCAAAGGCATGGCAACTACTTATTTTCGACACAGAAAATCAGCAGCCAGAAGCAGCTGACGTGAAACACTAAAATAGACATCAGGTTGGCAGGTGGAATGGGAAAATTGGGGGAATGGTTGGGGAGAATATCTTAGTTGCTTTTTGGACCATTGTCCTGGCTAAGCTGTTCGAGTTGGAGTTGGAGATTTGGAATTGGAGCTTGGGTCAACAACAGCCGCATCATCGTTTTTATTGTGTGGGCATTTTTATGAGCACTTTGAATGCCCAGCAAAAAACACAATAAAATCAATGAGGTGTGTGTGCCACAGTGTATGTGTGCTGCACCTCAGAGGCAAGGCAAACAATCAGGCAACACACACACACGCACATACGCACACACAGACACACACTTGGCTAGAACAGCTAAGCAATCAAGTACAGGCAATGGCCACCTACAATGCACTGATGAGTTCCTTTCCGCTCCACACCACCTTCTGCATGCCTTCAACGTTTTACCTATTCATACGTTATTATTATTATCCTTGCACACTCAGGCACACCCACACATACAAACACTCGCACACACACTAACACGTTATCCTGGCCCGCTTTGTTGGGCACTTTGCGAGCCGAAGCCAAAGCCGAACAAAGAATGTGCTTTATTGGCACTTTTTGCACAATTGCCGCCCCCTCCAAGCCACTCCCCTACCCCCTCATCCCATCCAGCAGTAAATGAGCGTGGCATTGCTGAGGGGGAAAGGGAAGTGGGAGGGGGAGTCATTGGATGCCAGGAGGCCAACACAAGGTACACGAACGTGGCACAGTTGCTGCACTCAGAAATTTTTTTTACTGTTTTGATTTAATTTAAATATAAATTTAATATTTAATATACACATAAAAAATACTTTAAAAAAAAACTCTAAGTGTTGAACATACTTTTAAAAATTTTGAAAAAATATACCCTGGAATTATAAAATAATAGTTTTGGAATCAAGAACGTAAATTTCTCAAAATCACATATTTTTACGAATTTCAGATTACAGAACAAATTGTGACTACAAGTAACTCTAATATTAGCTTTATTGTTGCTTATATTAATAAACATCAGTATTTTGATATTTCACATGTATTTTTCTGAGTGTGTCACAGTTGCTGCTGCTGCTCAACGTTAACGTTTTCTCTCGTCATTGTTGCGCTTTGGAGGCAACAGCCGGTATTGATGTGTGCCCCACCTAACCACCTAACCACCTCACCTCAGCACCGCCAACCCCCTTGTTAATCTAGAAGCTGCTGTATTAGATGAGGCAATGTGGCAAAGGCAAAGGATAAACACATTCATGGTGTGCAATCGATTGGCATAATGTGAAGCATTTTATTAAGGTTATCAATCGAGTATGAATACATAGGTGTGTGTGCAACGGTGTGTGACAGTGTGTGTGTGTGTATATGTGTGTGTGTCTGTTGTACGTGTTGTTTGTTTGGCGAGCAAACAGAGCCAGGACAACGAGGCACAACGGAATTGCCCTTATCGTAAGTGCCGCATAAAACGTTCATCGATATGAATTATGCGGAAATTATTAGAAAGCATTTAAGCGGAATTATTAATGAGAAAGTTCAGCAAACAATTCAGTTCAGCTCGGTTCAGGTTGTGTTTCAGTTGAGTTGAGCTGAGTTGAGGTGAGAAGTTGAGACAGACACTTGGCAGCTGACGCTTTGGTTGCCTTGAGGTGTTTGTGCCAGCAAGTGTTGCCTGCCACAAGGGGCGGCTTAAAAGACAGACTTTATATTGGGAGGAGAGGTGAATTTGGCATAAACGATTTTTGATATGTGCTTGGTTATAAAAAGGATTTGCTTGCTATTTAAATAAGAGGGAAAACTTAAAAACTTAACTTAATGAAAATAACAGTCAACTTTGGGTACTCTTAGCAGAATTAATATAATTAAAAGTTGCACATCACATAAAAAGTGTAAGACATTTTTTAAAGTTATTATTTATGCAAAAAGATTTTAATGAAAAAATTAAACATTTATGTATGATATGGTAGGAAGTGATTTCATAGTGATTGAAGAGATGTGCTTGGTTTAAAATAAGGGGGATAACTTGGTAATTATAATTACAGTTGAAGCACTAATACCTCTTAAAAGTTGCAACAAATTTTGGGTGAACCAGAATAAATTTTCCCTTCGAAGTTTCTTATTGAAAGTATAACATCGGGTATAATTAATAGCAAGTAATTTCTTTCTGTATGTGAACTTTAATATAATATTCTTTTAGCCAATTCTTAATTAATTTAATTTTGCTCATAATTTAAAATATTTAAGTTTAACAAAGGTATTCAGTTTGTTGTTTATGTCATTTAAATGCACTTAAGGGCTTTTTATCTTACTACATGCTCACTCACACACACACACACACACACACACACACAGACACACACTCATTTACACAAAATGGCCCACGTTGAACAATCAAGCCGTGTTTTGGCCATGTCTATTGTGCATTGTAAAACATGACCAAATGTGATTGTTGTTTGAGTTGTTTTCCTTGTTGTTGTTGCTGCGAGTGTTGTTGTTGCAGTTGTTGTTGCTGGCGTTTCACCTTTGAGCATAAAACGCACAGCGATAAAAGCGCAAAACAAATTTGCTGGCAAATGAAATGAAATGAAATGAACAACATACGCCACGTGGGCGGTTGGTTTTTGGGTAAGAGAGGAAACAGGGCGAAAGGGGGAATAGGGAAATGGGGAAAAGGGGGCGTTGCCAGAGATGTGGCTTTGCGGTGGGCGTGTGTAGCTCAATGAAAATACAATCAAATGCATTCAACTGGAAAAGCTGTACGCAAAAATAAATACACATCTATAAGCATGTATGTAAAAATACACATACATAAACATATGTGTGTTGTGTCTATGTGTGTGTGTGTGTATTGTGCCTGTTTGCACTTGTGGGTTGCACACTTTTGGCTGCACACAATTGGATTAAAATTTACACGCAATTCAGCCTCGACGGCCGCACACGCAATTATCTGGTAAATGCAACGAGGGAGGTGTGCGGTGTGTGTGGTGTGTGTGTGTGTGTATGTATGTACGTGTGTCTGTGTGTGTGTAGAGTTAGTCTGGTGTTGTTGTTGTTGGTCTTCGCGTGACTGCGTTAATGTGCTTAACAATAAAATGCAGCGCATTAATTGATAAACCAAATGCAAAATGATGCAAAAATAAGACAAATATGCAAAATAAACAAATGAGAGCGTTGATGTTGAGCATATACGACTGGCCGATGCCCTATATATTGCCTCAACCTACGGAACAAAATGAAATAAGTAAAATCAGCATATGACCAATTTTGAATAAACATTTTTCATTTAATTTTGTTCCATAACTTTTGGTTTGGGAAATTTATGGACTTAAGAGCTTTTTATAGGGTATCTGCAATTCAAATATTTTCGACTAGAGTGCCTTTATGTCAATGTGTGAAAATACCTATAGCAGGATTAATACAAAATTTATACCTGCACTTTTATACTTAAGGAAGTCGAATCTGCATAGAATGTGTATATGAAAAATGAAGTCTTGAATTTCTAAGGCTTATATTACTATTTAGCTATGAGTTTTGGCATGTGCTTACTTTCCAACTTAATTGTTAATATACAGTTGAATTGATAACTGTAATTATATATATTATATATGAATTTTTAATGTTGTGTGAGATTTTTTTAAACCCAACTGATTACCTATTCTAAGATTTAAGTGCTTAATATATGTAACTAATATATTAAAATGATTATTTTAAGTTAAACAAAATATATTTGCGTGAGTTATGCACATATTGTACAACTTCTTGATAACCTATTTTTAGTATTATAAATGGGTACAGGGTATACAAAAGAAACAGAAAATTGAAGCATTATATGCATAACTGCATAAAACTTACATAAAATTAAAAATAAAATTTCAAATTAAATTTATATTTAATGCAAATGTATACAAGATCTTCTATTTAAGCTCTTAGTCTCTGAGAGTGACTTATTATGTTATGAATATTAATCATTTCTGGGTTTATAGATGCTACCCGTTACATACTCTTACACAACTTCATTCCACCCGCGCACTCATTTTCATTTGGATTCAGGGTATACAGATATGTATATTTTATTGCTGGTGCTATTAAATCAATTAAAATGCCAGAGGCATCGATGAGGCCCACCCAGAAAAAAACCGACGGACGAGAAGCGACAAACGCCAATCTTCAGCATTTAGTATTCAGAATTCAGTTTGCAGTTTTCAGTTTTGCGTCGCAATTCTTGATAGTTTTTCATAAATTTGATGTCTAATTTGGCGACGCGCTAATGACGCGTTCATGCCATGCAGCCAACCGGCCTAGCTAAGACTTGCAACGTGCCCCCAGCCCCTAATCCATTTCGCACCCCCAACCCTTTGGCCTGCTGACTGCGGGCGTTGCTGCGAATTAAAAACACTTTACGCGCATTTTGCATATAATTTTTGGATTAAGGCCAAACATATACAAACATAACAAATGCTTGGGGCAAGGCGGGGGGAGGTGGGTGCTGGGGCAGTACCACAAAAAAGGAACTCATTTAATGTGCCTTAATTTCGTTTTCATGTTGGTTAATTGCAGCAAATGCTGAACTAATTGGTTAGTTGCACTAACAAGCCACCAAATCAAGCGCAGATCGTACGAAAGCAAAGCAAATTTCATAATTTATTTCAAATCAAACAATTAAATAACATAAAAAAATAAATTAAATTAAATTAAAGAAATGAATTATAAAAAGTGGTAAGAAGTCAGGAGTAGACATAGATAGAACAGAATATATTAATTTGGATTAACTAATCAGCGGAATCGATTTCATCATTTAGTAATTTATAAGTAAATTTATCTTTGAAATCATCGATGTACTGGAGATTTTTGATGCTTAGTTAATGCACCGTCATGTTAATCTGGGACTGGGCTGATTCTATGAGTCCCACGATGATTGATAGACATATTTTCGATCAGCGAAATATAGTATGTGAATGTAATTAGATATGTCCCAGAAATAGTGTGTTTATCTACTGATTTGATCATTTTGCTGAATGTTGGGCTGACGGTTTTTCTGAAATTTCCCTATCTTCGAAGTCTAAAACTAGCTATTTATTTTCTTCTATATAAACAATAATTGTTTTGCCAACTTATTGAGGGATTAGAAATGTAATACGTCTAAAACACTGGATACGCAAATATTTGTAAGATGTCCATTTCTTTTTAATTTTTGCCTTTACTTTGCCAAAGTTAATTTAAGTATTGTGTTGAAGGGCATCTTAGATGCCATAACAGGGTATTCAGCTAGTCGATCAATCTCAGGCTTTTTTCCACTTCCGCTTTTGCTGTATGTACGACGAGTGACTCGTAAATAAATCGAATGTTAAACATATGGCCGGGGGAGGGGGCCTTTTGGTGTCTTGTTCGATCTATTAAATGCACATAAAATCATATGCAGCATAAAATCAGACGAGAGGTGAGTTCATAGGTGGGTGGTGGTGCTCTTGGCGGTTGGGGTGTGGGTGGTGCTAAGACTAAGGCTGATGGCTGCTTGCCAGCCATGTGGAAAAACAAAGGGCACAACTTTCTGTGCAAATACAAATTTATTACATCAATAAACTTTTTGGCGCTGCGGATGCTAAAAATGCTCAGGATTTTTACCTCCCTCCCTTTCCTCTCCCTCGCCTGTTGTGATTTTGTTTGGCCCTAAGGTGAAATAACATGAAAATTATGCAAAAAAGCCAACGTTATAGGCATAAACAAGGATTCTTTTTTGGCAAGCATTTGATGAGATTGTAAAAGCAGCCAGTTTTCATTAGAGAAGGTGAATTGAGTTTTGGAGTTCTGAATTTTGAGTTTGTGCATTGAGTTTACGGCTAAACGGTACACAATTTATGAGCCACGTATTTTATGAGTAGCAACGCCAACAAATTGAAGCATATATTGCGAAAATAAAACAGAAATTTGTGGAAAATGCTTAAAAATTAATTTCTGATTCTAAAAATTGGAAAGTCTTTTTTTTATGCACATTTTAGAAATATTTTGTATTATTAAGTAATGCGTTTCTAAAATTAGAAATGCAAACCCAAATCATTTTAAAATATTGTTAGTAAGATTCAGAAAGAAATAACTAAAATTACTGGTTCGGCTATCATATTAGAGTTTAGCTGTCGTCTACATTAGATCGGCCTCTAATAGTTTAGTGGGCAGGCATTTCACTCGCAACTTAAATGATATATATTATATATACATGTATCTTTAGATTATTAATTAAAACAATACATTTATAAACTTTATGAAATGATTGGAAGTGTGAAAACTTAAAGAACAAATTTTTATTAGTCATATAAATAACAAAAAACCTAATATACATATATTTATTTGATTTTGAAGCTTAGCTCTGGTGATGCCTTAAAGTATGCAATGCAAAATTGGCCACGAATGGAAATGGAAACTTCGAGCTTAGCCTGCGTTGGCTTGGTCTGGTTAGCTTTGGTTTGGGGCAATTGAAAAACTGCAAATGCATAAGTAAATAAACATAAATTATTATCAAATGGACATAATGCGTGGCAAGCTTGCCGCTATAAAATGTGGCTGCCGCTCAGCTCGAGCCAAAAGGCTATCAAATTGGCTTCAGATTGCCGATTTGCGACGATTTGCAACGATTTGCGTTTTATTTATTTATTTATTTTTCATGCCACACACACACACACTTATACACAAATTGATTTCAAGCCAAATACAAACAAGGGGGCGGCGGCAGCGGGGTGTGGCTGGGGGGAGGCGCAGGCAACTAAATCAAAGTAAAGGCAAACAGGAAAAGGCGAAAGCGAAAAGTGCAAAAAGCAAAAAGCAGAGTAAAAGCAGCGAGAAAGTGTTGCAAATGTTGTTGTTGTTGCATGCGATAAGTTGCAAAGAATCACTTGCTACATCGTAAGCAACAACAACAACAAGAACAAGAAGAAGAACAACCCTTTAACTGAAATTGCACGTAGTATTTCAGCATCAACATCAGCATCAGCATCCAACATCAGCATCGGCTTATCCCGGGCAATGAAAATTTATACAAATTCGAAAAAAGTGACAACATTTTGCTTTTATTGGCCATTAAAACGACTTAGCGACTTGGCCAACTGGCGATTTGTTATTGTATTTGTATTTGTATTCGTATTTGTATTCGTATTTGTATTTGTACCTTGCACCCACTTTGCATACTGAGAGATACAGATTGGGGGAGTCAGACATCAAATGTGTGAAAACAGACACATAAGCACTGTTTATGATGGGGCTGCGACTAGTGGGGGATTGGGCAAGTGTTGCCAATTTTCTAGGCGATAAGCAGCCAAGCGATATTTAATGACACATTATATATAAAGCCGGAAATAACTGCAGCCATTGTTAATAATTTTTTAAGCTGCCTTGGCCTTAATCCACCTCTGACCTCTCTTTACTACAGCCAAAAGTAATAAAAAATAAATGAAAAGTTGCTAGACTCATACGGGTATAGGAAACATAAATAGATTAACCGCCAAACACTCAAATAAACTTTATACTTGTATTAATCGACTAGCCAGACTTCTTACTAAACCAGTTTTGAGACGTAGACGACTGAAAAATACAAATCATCTCTGCATTACCTGCAACCTATACCACCATCTTGATGTTATCAGTGCGGCTTTTAGTAAATAGCCCCATCCTTGGCCACCTCCCGGGGCAGAATTGGGGGCTGTTGTATCTTACAATATACAGAGCTTAATTTTGATAACATCACAACACAAAGAAAATCAGATTCAAATTGGAGGTTTTTGTTTTTCTTGAATTCATTTGTAGCTGACTTCCAAAGTAAATGCATTTTCAACATTTATAAATCTTTTTTGAGCATAATTAAGAAATTTCCAAAAAGTTGCTGTTGGGCTCATTATTTATTTATATTTTAACACAAATTTACATGTACTGGCCGATCAGATTAAATATTTCTCTGTACAAAATTGATCAAAGTTGCTCCTCAGGGCTCACCTGACAGAAAACTAGCCCGATTATGAAAAAAGCAAGTTCTGGCCAAGTTAAGAGAGCTGATAATCAAAAGTAGCATATGCTAAGAACAGATAAATAATATTACTTATTGTTTTACTCCTCCGAAGCTATAAAGGCTTTAAATTGTTGTCAGGCAGCAACTGGGTCAAATCTCTATTGTTCATCAGCATGGCAAACAATTTCTTGTGGCACATTAAGCAATTTGCAACGTTTAAGACAATGGCGGGAGCAGAAGTAGAAGAAGTCGAGGCGGCCTTAAAAGGTGCGCCATTTAGCAGGCCTAAGCTGAACTGAAATCAGCAAATGAAGCAAACGTGAAAGCAAATCACGCAGCAAGGACTCAAAGCAGCGCCCCAAAAATTGCTTATCGCTGGCAAAAATGTTGCCGCAGCTAACAAGAAAAAAATAGAAAAGAAGTTTATTGAGTGGAAAATGTGGAAAACGCAGCAGAAACAACAACAACAAGAACAACATCAGCAGCAGCTGCCAAGTGAAAGTGAAAATTTTTGCGTGCGGCGTCGAAACCATTAACCTGATATTTACTTTTGCACACTCCAAAAAGACATACACAGCACACACACACACACACACACACACACACTACACACATACACTCACATACACACATAGATATCTCGAAGTGTAAGTAAAAGTGTTTTGTGCCTCAATGGCACAATTTCCTGTTGTTGTTTGTTTTTGGTGTGTGCTTTGGAAACATGATATTTTTACGTTTAGTTTGCAAAATTGAATGTAATGTAAATGTGTGTGTCGGGTGTGTGTGTGTGTGTTGAGTTGGCCTATAGATAGATAGAGAGCAGCTAGCATAGATCCAGCTAAATTACTTACATAACATTAACACAAGACACATCTGTTGATAACAGTTTTCGGTTTTGGTTTATTGACTCCCAATGTTCAGGCCAAAAACCCATTTAGGCATTTAAAGAGCAGTCTTTAAGCAGCAGTCAATGTCAAACAAATAAAAAAATAAAGAAAATTGAATTAAAAATCATAGCAAAAAATTACTGATAAAAGTTGGAAATGGTTTTGGTTATTTTGTAGAAAAAGAAACCACAAAAAAAAGTAAATTACAAATTAAAAACAATTATTGATAACAGTTTGTTTTGATTTTTATTTAGGCATTTAAGGAGCAGCCCTTAAGCAGTAGTCATTGTCAAATAAGCAGCGCAACCAGAAAAGTAAATTATAAATTACAATTTAAAGGCAAATTATTGATAAAAGTTACCAATGGTTTTGAACTTTTTTATTGGTGCTCGAAGATAAGGTTAAAATCCATTTAGGCCTTTAAGGAGAAATCTTCAAGCAGAAGTGATTGTTAAATAAGCAACGCAACACGAAAAGTAAATTACAAATTACAAAAAATTACCTTTGGCAGACAGTTTTACCTTTTTTCGTTTTTTTTTAGCTTATTTATTTTTGATGCTTGGCACAAAAACCAATTTGACGCATTTCTGATGGACACGCGTTCAATCATTCACATTGCTGTCAAGTTTGCCTGGCTGCAAAAAAAAACCACCCCGGCGCCAATGGACAGCAGACTCATTTTTAAAGGCAGCCAGTGCCAAAAAATAATATATATGCATATATATATATATATATATATACGAGTATATAGCAGCAACAAACTCATTACAAAAAGACGCCGCGTTGTCCAAAAAGGTGCGCCAAAATTGTCTACGTTCATTTTTCAAGTATTTCAGAGACGAGATGAGAAAGGCCGAGCACATTAATAATAATGCCCCCAAAGGGATAGGGAAATGGGATGGGGTAAGGAGTTAGAAGCTGCCTCATTTTGTGGCAATTTAGCGCTAATTGTAGGCAACGTACTCATCAATAGTTCAAAGGCTGTCGCAATATGATTTCTCGTACAAAAACTTTTTGGCTCAAGTGTCTTCCGTTTGTCATAAAAACGATGCCCAAAAGTAAGCACCTTCTACCCTTCGTGTCTCGAGGAGGGCTTCCCGGGGCAAATGAATCACAGCAATTGTGCCGAGTTTAATGGCCAAACTTTGGCCATAGGATGTAGCGACAAATGATGAGCAACTCGACTCTGCAAAATGTGACTTTGTCTCAGTCGCAGTTGCAGTCACAGTCACAAGTTTCCGTTAACAACAGCAAAACCGTCAACAGCCAATTGGCCAACTGGCCAATATGTCTCTCCGCCTTTTTTTTGGCTCTCCGTCTGTTGGCCCCAACGGCAGTTCCCCGACTGAAGATGCTGCCAGCGGCTGACGGATGCGAATCGTGTTCTCTTCTTTAGCCAATTTTAACAGCAATAACAGTCTGTTGCTATTGTTAACAGCTGCGGCAGCTGTTAACGCTATGCTTTTGGCCAATTTCCCCTTACGATATTCGGTTAGCATTACGTAAAGGTCAGCACTGCAAACGGTACATTTGAAAAGTGAATCAAAATAAATGAAGCTTTTATTTGACAATCTTATAATACATTTTGTTTAACAAAATTCGCTTGCTCGAAGTATTGCACATATCAATACACTTTTTACAAAATCCTACAAACATCATTCAGGTACCACGTTTCTAGACCAGCACTGCTCCTCCTGTTTTGCCAATTTAACATTCATATCATCATACATTCAAGCAACTTTAATTTCCACCCTTTGTTGCTTTACAACAATCTTAACAAACAAGTCGCAAGATATAGAATTTGATTTTAAAATTGATCCTTTATATTTCATAAATAAAAATAAAAAATTTATAGAACCATAATATATACTTGGATATTTCACGCTTCAGTGGTAATTATAGGACTTTTTGTTATATTAGGTCACGCTTTTTAAGTTATACATACTACTTTTCATGAATTTATGATAAGTAAATAATTTAAGCTATTCAACTTTAGTATTCAATAATATATTTTAAAATTACAAAATAACAAACAGTTGACATATTTTTGCTGTAAATTGAAGTCGTAATCTGAAAACACAAGCAAAAAAGGATTTATATCTTTAAGATGTTTAACAACAGAAATAAAACCTTTGAAAATGTCATCATAAGATAGATGATAACCACAAATAAGTACAAATATTTTGCCACACACAATTTTTATGTTTTTAGTGTGCAAATTTAAGAATATTAAATAATTGACCGTAAATTATAAACAATTGTGTGTTTATCGTGTTGTCATTGTTGTTGTTATTCTATTTGTTGTTGTTGTTGTTGTTAAACATTTCATTCCATATTGATGTCGCGCATTCCGCTTAACTGTGAACAATATTATTGAATGAATCATTTCTACACACAATGTGCAAAATAAAATAATAATAATATTAATATGCTTCATTCGACATTAGAGTGCCATGATAAATACTCGCATAAATTGCCAAAAAATAATAATATTGAAACACATACGTTGCCCATCGCTAAGCGAAATGGCCATTGTATTAATTTGTCATCAAATTATGCGTTCAGGCCATAAAATTGTTTGCTCCAACCACAAATTTCCAGTTTCTATCAATAATGGGAGGCATTTTCGATGGGAACTCATGTTTATGGCTCCAACGCGGCACCTGCTCGACGCCAGCCAAGATTTTACCGAGTAAACAAATCGAATGGCAAGTCAAAACAAGTGAGAACAAGTAAGCATGTTCTAGTCGAGAGAGCTTGACTAGGAGATACTCTGTACCCAGGTGATAAACTAATAGTGGGCCCTCCTTTTTGGTTAGCAAAACCTGCATTTTTTAGCTGATATTAATGAAGATTACAAAACTGATAAATAATACTTCTGAGTATATTTTTAATTGCTGCCGTAAATCGATTTGTATCGATTCTTACAAAACGGAGATAGTTATCATTAAATTGAAGCTAACTTTATCTGCGTTTATTGAGCTTGAATTCCAGCATTTGAAGTCCTCAACTGTTATAGACTCTCAGATTGGATTCTTTATACAGAGAGAAAGATGTACAGAGAAAGAGTATATATTGTTTGTGGAATAGCAGACTCTTTCTTTTTTTACTGTGTTATCTTTTTGAACGGACTCAATATAAACAAATAAATCTTGATTTAAAAATGTACCCATATTGTTTCTGAATTAAAAATACAAATTCTTGAATTATTAAGAAATAAAAAGTTGTTAATTAAGACTTTTTTAATCCCAGCAACAACCATCTTACATATACCTATGATGATATATCCTCGTAGACCAGATTCGACCTGTTGATCCCCTGAGAGCTATATGATATAGTGAACAAAGCCAATAAGAATAGGTTTCATTCAAATATGTTCCGACATATAAATATAAGCACGGAATCTCGAGTGAAAGAAAAGAGAAGCTCTGAAATAAAATACTCTCAAGCACATTAATCTGTGCAATTGATTTGATTAACAATATGTAATGAGGGAATGTTACAACTACCAAAGCAAATAAAGTTAAAAAAATGAACACATGAATCTACAGGAAAACAAAAAAAATATTCAATATGCAAATGAATTTAGTAATCATTTTATGATACGTTAATCTGATACAAAATATAAAAATGATCAAAGATTAAGAGTGACGGAATTTATCCACATTCAAATGATGACATGCCAAAAAAGACCAAGTGAAACGGAAGTAGAATTTCAAAATTTAAGAGCCATCGACCCACATGAACATTAAATATATATTAGGCGCAATAACATTATTAATATTATTTTTTCTTTAAGCTTTGTATGAATGAATATGGCTATGAAACCCGTATGAAATAAAGACGTCTTTTTCATTACGTTCCAAACACCTCAGTTAAAATATCATCAGGCAGGGTATAAAGAAAACGCCTGCCTCAAAGGTCGAGAAAGAAGCCGCATATATGTATGCATACAAATATATATATATATATATGTATATATAGTATATGTATACAGAAGTGGGGGTGTATTTCTGTCTGTATATGTTGCTGCTTGAGATTTACTATATAGATCGCTAAAATTAGCGAGCGGATGTTTTGACGCTACTTTGTTGATGCCTAACCCACATCGTGTTTTATTTGCTGTTGTTGCTGTTGTTGTTGTTGTCAGCAGCTAATTAAAACAAATTTCCTACGCATAACTTCCTCAGCCAAAAACAGTGAAATCTGCATATGCATATATACATATATATATCGCAAATATGAAGTCGTAAAATGTTGCTCAGCTTTTTGGCTCAGTTCGTGCTAATTTGAGAGCCAGTTTTTTATGCGTATGTCGATGCAACAAAGTTGCCCTAGTTGCCACGCACAGATCTAGATCGTAAAGCCGCATGACATTAATACCCGCATAACATTAAAAAATACAAAAAAAAAAAAAAACAAAGAACCGAAAAAACCACAAAAGGCAATTTGTCAACAATGTTGTCATATTACCTTGATACAAATTATTATTTTTCTGCTGCTGCTGCGGCTGTCAGTCATTGTCATATTAACTGTAGATGATTTATCTCTGCCTGACAAATATTATTAAATTATTATGTGTTTCAGATTTGAGACGAGCGCGCCCAAGAAAAGCCGGCATGCAAATAACATTGCCAAATGCTGCCAAACGCTCACCGGGGAGCAATTTGTTTTTTCCAACAACAAAAAAACCAGGAACTACCTATAGACGATGACTACAGACTGCAAGCGCAGGAGTAACCATGAGCAACCCTTGGCGAATCAAAGCCCTCCATGTGGCTTGTAATAAAATGCAAAAGTGCCAGAGACAAAAAAGAAAGAAAAAAAAGGGCAAACAGACTCACACAATGCGACAGCGGGAAGAAGTAATAAAGAGAGACAGAGCACGACGTGGATACCCTGTATTGTGTCAGTATTTACTTAAAAGGATTTTAGCTGTGAGTAGAAAGATGGAAAAAGAACAGAAACATCCACAAATTTATAGATTGAACATATAAGAGACAAATAGAGAGAAGGAGGCAGTTCTCGACGTGAAGCTACCCTGTACTGGGCAAGTGCATCGTATAGTTAATATAAATTCTGAAAGCACATAACCAGTTTGTAAATATTTCAAGCTGGTATAAATCTGTTTTATTTTTCTTTTTTTCAAATCTTAAACATTTTCATTCATTTCACTTTTAAATTCTCTCTTTTTTAAAATAGCTAAGTTAATAACTTTTAACTCTGACGGTTTTGAACTTATATTTTATTTTCACATTTTAAATTTCAAATTAAATATGTTCTTAGTTGTCTACAGATCAAGGGATTTTTATTTTTTCCTCTGACTTCAGGTCCTGAGGGATTCAAATTGAGGGAGAGATCCACAGTAGTTGTTCATTTAGCTGTGGAGTTTGACCTACTTATATTTTCATTTTATTATTAATTTTTCATTTCACACCATTTATACACATTAACAACCGATTTATTTCTAATTAGATAGAGGAATGAATAATCTATGAAATAAAATTAATTCGCGCATACAAGAAATTATAGATTTGCATTGATGCTCATAAATAATAAGTATTTTCATAGATTTGTTTATAAATGTATTTATATTTCTATTTATGACTCCTTCAACCCATGCCTAATAAGTACAGGGTATCAAAAAGGTGGACTGAATGCCATGAGCACTTGTTTATATCTATGTAAAATTCGCAATGAAGTCGACCAAAACTGGCACAGCATTCAAAAAAGGAGGGCGAGTGTAGTTTAGAGTAGGTTGAGGGGGTGAGGTTGTGTTGTATGTCAAATTGGCGCAGCAGCGCAAATAAAGCAATTTGTATTCAAAATATGAAAGCCAGGGAAGCAACTGTGACGCTGACAACAACAACAACAACTACAACAACAGCCAGCTGAAAAACAAGCAAATTTCAGTGTCTCTTTTTTTCACCCTTGGGGAACCCCCCTCGGGTGCCAAATTTCGTTTCATTTTATGCGGTTTGCAAATACATGTTCTTTATTTTTTTAAATATTGTTGGCGCCAACGCGACAAACAATTTTGTGCTGATAAAAAATAATATGCGTTGAATATTTTTGGTTCTTGCTGATAGTTGTACAAAATTAGATTGCGTATACGCCACGTTATGCGTTGAATTAGCATAATTAAGCCAAGTGGTTGTAATTGTTTACCTCAGCGTCTGTTTTGAGGCTCATTAGCTTGCAAATGAATGCCGACAACGTCTTCAGCAGGTGTCCCCCACGCGCATGGCCCCATGCAACCCTCAAGTATGCAACATTTTGTGTGTCATAAATTAGCGAGGCACAAGCCGAGTGTGTTTTGTAGTATATTTTGGTTGATTTGTGACTCAATTAAAGTCAACGACAGCCGTGGCAGGAAGGTGCCTTGCAACAGCAGCAGCTACAGCAACAGCAGTGTCGTATTTGCAACATTTTGTGTCACTGCACTCGACAATTGTTGTTGAAAGTGGGTTGGGTTTGTGTTGGATTTGTGTTGAAGCCGCCCAAGTGGCTTTTGAGGTTGGCTGCCGTTGACCACATGCAAGTTTTGGGCCCGCATCCAGCCTGCAGCCTGCATTTGCTGTCTATCAGCCTCCCTCTTTATTTCCCTCTCTCTCCCTCTCCCTCTCCCTCTCTCTCTCTCTCTCTCCCTCTCTGTGCGGGCGCCGCTTGCAGAGCTAATTAAAGCGGTTAGCCCAAATGCCACATAATGAGGCGCACAAGTGCTGCCAAACACCGTTAACAGTGCCCGTCATTTGTCAACGTACGTGCAAGCAAATGTGCGTGTGTGTGCGTATGTGCATACACTCAAAACAAAAATCGACCTTGATTTTAGAAAATTGCTCTGAAAAGTTGAAAATTTTTCATGCTTCTTAACATCTACAGTCACAAAAATATGATACTTTATAGTTTTTAGAAATAATTTCAATTATTAACAAATGCATTTTTAAAATAATTTCCAAATATAAGAAAACTATTTTCTATAATTTAGAAAGGCTTGCTTTCTAAGTAAACAGGCATATAATACACGAATTGTGAATTTAGGTGTCTCATTTTTTCAACAAACTAAATGTTGTTGAACACATTTATTCAAAATTTGAAAAAAAAATTCCTGATATTAGGAAAAATGAAATATTGAAAGGTTTGTTACCCTTGTTTTCTGAGTGTAAACACACAACACTCACCTCCTTCAGCCCTCACCCATCCACACACACTTACTGTAAAGCTGTTGAAAGCATCTAATTGGCTGCAAAGTGGTTTACAATTGTGCAAGATCCGCATGGAAATTACGCATTTTGGGCAACAATAAACGGCTTTAAGGCCAAGTGCAGCTTTAAGCCAACTGACAAATGTGTCAAACGACGTGTTCACATATGTTTCACGTCGATAATATCGAACGGAGAAGCAGATTGAAAAAAATAGAGAGTCAAACAGCACACACACAAAACTTTGCCGCTGCTGAACAAGGACTAAAACTTTGGCCATGTCGGGCAGCGGGAACTGTGGACAATGGACAGTAGACAGTGGACAGTGGAGACTGGCTGCAGTGTCACCTTTTCAATGAACTGCGCCAAACGACACAAAAACTCGCCAAAGTATTAATCCCCAATCGTTTGCCAAGCACGCCAAGGATGCGCATCCAATCGACGCCTGCAAAAAAAAAAAAATAAAACAAAAAGGACTCGGTTTGGTTCGACACGGCAGACGGCAAACAAAACGGTTGGGCAACAGCTGCTGCCGCCTTTTGTCGACCTTTGCCACGACCACACACACCATGATGACCATGTGCCAGCGCATGGAGAGTAAAAACAAAAGCTGGACGAGCTCTACTAGCTCGACTAGCTGGACTAGCAGCAAAATGCCAATGGTCAGCACAAATGCGCATAACTTCCAAAAGTTCCAACAGACAGCCGGTCGAGACAGTAGCTACCTATACACACATATATACACACTCAGAAAAAAAGGGAAAGATACTTAGAAAAACGAAAGTCGCTACCTAAACATACATACATATTGAGGCAAAAAATAGACTCCAAGTGAAAAGCGTAGCTCAGCTTATTATTCAGAAAATATATTTAAAACGTGCAAGTTTATTTATTTCTAAAAATAATTTTTAAAAAATATAATGAAAAACTGCTGTCTATTTTTAAGATTCGTTTAGTACACTATAAACAATAAAATGTGTTAACACTTCTACTCTTTAAACATATACTTATTAATACAACAATCATTAAAAAAAATGTTTGTTATGACACTTTTTCCTGAGTGTACCTACCTAAACATATATCTAGTCAGGAGATACCTTCACATTCGCAGGGGCGGAGTTCTTTTGCTTCATGGCTAGCTAGATAAGTCGCCTGCCTGCAGTGCTAATGGCAATGTTCGCACATTTGCAGGGGGTGGTTTAACTTATGACATGGCTAACAAGTGTTGCGTTTTGGCCAAAAATGATTTAGTGGCAACTTCTGGGCAACAAACAGCTCTGCTTGTCACTCACAAACGCAAACTCAAACTCAAACTCAAAGTGAAACCCAAGCCGGGGATGAAGCCAAAGCTAAACACAATTACCTGTTTACACAGCCATATTGAAAGATTTGGCAAAAGTTTTTAATGTGCGCCAGTAAAAGCGCCACATTAAATTATTATCTGTCAGATTATGAGAATTTTTAACAGCAGGTAATAATCGTAGCAGCCAACACAGAAATGAAAGACAAACATTCAGATTGAGTGGGGCAAAGAGGCAAAAAGGAAAGCAAAACGCTTCGTTGCGCAACTTGAAACGGCATAAATGAGAACGGTAACAGACACATCTTCTTCTTCGTCTTCTTGTTCAACTTCTTCATCTTCTCGCTGGTAACTGAGGTAATTCAAAAGTTGGTGCCGCACTCGTAACACATTATGGCTAAGTGCCACAGCCGCAGACTTGGCCGACAAAAATATCTGTGTGGCAATGACAGCCTCAAAGTATTTACTTCTTCAGACATACTCGTTAAACTTGCCACCTACCACCAGCAACAATTAACTCTTGTCGAGTGGGTGGTATTTCACTTGAGGGAGGGGAAGGAGAAGTCAGCGAATGGGGGGCATGGAAAATTCCACTCCAGTTGCTTGCCTAAAAAAGTGCGACAACAATTTTGGCATTTCTTTGCGGCTATTGGAAAATTGCTTTTGCGTACGTGTGCAATTGTTTTTTTTTTCTCCTTTCTTTCCCGATTTGGGGTATGATGTGTATACTCTGTTTCCAACAAGGTTAGTAGAGTATACTGTGTGTCTGTGTTTTTTAAATCTACAAAGAAAAAGCTAACAAATTAATACAATAATATATTTTATATATACCTATAGAAACCATATTAGACACAGAGTGATCACTGAGCCAAAGCAACAAACAACAGCTTTTTGTTAATAGATTATTTTTGCCTCAAGTAGAAAACTTATCGATACCTAACAGACATAAGATAAAGATATTATGCCAAACATATATTATAAAATTCATTTCGCTTCCCCAAGAATAAACAATATTTAATAAAGTTTAAAAATGGGTCAGAAATCGTGCAATACTAGACAGGATAAGAAAAATGGAAATTAACTATTATTAAGAATCAAAAGCATATATCTATTTATCCAACTATTAAAACTATCTCCAATTTGATGCTATATTGATGAAACTCTTCTGGCTTAGATCACCATATAAAATATAAGCACCTTAAGTGCCATAGAATGACTCTAGACTGAGAGGGTAGGTCATCTGCAGCGTGACTGAGACATTTACTTATACTTTTAGCAAATTAAAAGTGGCAAAAGGGGTATAAAAAAGTTGTGCAAGTATATAAATGTTATTATTTATTTAAAAAATATATATATCATTAACACAATTCAAAAGTCGAATCTATTAAGCCATATATATTCGATATCTATTCGTATATCCTTCTATTTGAGTATGCCGATCTCAGAGCGTATAAGAGCCATAGACATCAAATTCGAAATATCAATGTTCTTCAATTACCGATAGCAATAAAACACACAATTCTAATGGTATTGAAAAATATTATTGTTCGATTGTAAGAATTGCATTAAATTCGAATTAATTCATAGTCGAACTATTTCGAGAGCAGCCTAACTTGTTTCTTTGTACTTAGTACATTTTCTTCGAAAGCTAGACTCATCAAATTGTATATTAAACGAAATTTACTTGGATTGACATTAAAAAAAGCAAAAATATTTCTTAAGTTGTTCCTTGCTATCACCAAGAACAGAGATAACAGAGTACCTCTGAAGCAAATCAGACTCTTCTAATTTCAATTTTAATTTTTTGCTTTATTTTGCTGGATTTTTTGGTTTTGTTTTTTTTTTTTTAGCAAAACACATTTTTTATGCCGCCTGCCATTTCTTATCACGTGTCATTGGGTTTTGGTACTTGGACAAAAGCAAATAAAACGCTGACATGTTGCAGAGGCGGAGCCGAGCAATTTGCAGTGTGCACTGGACACGATGTGGCAAGGACTGTGGACCAATACCGCAAATGAACGGCCGTTGACTAACCAAAGTGGGAGGGGAGTGGAGACAGGAGACAGGAGAGGGGGATCAATGTTCGCTTGGTCCGTATATGCAACATTGACATGAAGTTAATGGATGTTTTATGACCGACTAACTTCCCCAGCGATAAATCGCTTTTCCATGAGCCAGTAAATTGCGATTTGATTGTTTCTGTTCAACATGCAAACCATTTCTATTTTTGCTTATTTTCCCATTGCTCTTGTTGCTTGTCCACTGTGAAAATGAACGTGAAAAGTAAGCCAGGCAAAAGGTCAGTCCACCATCCATTTCCATTTCCAGCTTAAATCTTAAAGGGAGAATGAGCATTTTGCTCTGCGATCGATTTTCTTTTGCGCAACTTTTATGCGATTCGTCACACGTTGCAAGCTCAATTTTCATGGCAATCAAAGCAAACCCCAACCAATTCCTCACCCTCCCACCCCCCGCACAATATTCAAACCCAATCTCATGTTATGATGAGCATGTGTAGAAAACTAACAACAAAACACAGAAAAATATCATATAAATCAAAGTCGCTGGCGTATCCCACATGAAAATTTATGAAAATTTATGCACTCTTTGTCCAGCTGGCTTTTTGGCTGTTGACCCTCTTTTGCCTTTTACCTTTTGTTGTGCCACACACACACACACGCACACATACAGCCATCAAGTGGCTCACAAATTTATGCAACATTTGGCTTTTTGTTTGCCACACAAAAATTCATATGATAATGCGGCTATTCACAATTTTGTTTTACTTTGCCTTGGTTTTATTTTCTTTTGCTATTTTTTTTTGTTGTTTTTTTTTTTTTTGTGGAGCGTTGACATTTTCTTTTCATAGGTAAATTTAGCAAAATGATTTATGGGGCAAGCTCGAAATAGAAAACTCTCCATAGCACTTGAGAGCAGTGTAATCTATCGTTTCTACACTACTCCACTCACTTCACTCTAATCGCCTTTTCAGCATCAATTTATTTGCTATTAATCCTTCACCTTTTTATTATTGTTGTTGCTGCAGCATGTTTGCCCGGGGCCAATGCTGTTGTTGCTGTCACAGTTGCCACTTCGTCGTAAGTAGTCCCCAGTGTCTTGTGCCATTATTTGCTCTGTCCAGGCAATTAGATGTTTGCCTTTTAGTCTCTGCCCCAGCTGCGATTTGGAGGTAAAATGAGCTGACGGCAAATCTAACAATCGATTTCGGGTTACGCCTCCACAGCTGAGAGATCCGAGAGAGAGAGAGAGAGAGAGAGAGAAGGGTGTGGAGGGTTGTGTGGCATGTGGCATGTGGCATGTCGCTTTAATCTTCGCTGCTTGTTTGACAATCTCTTAACACTAATTGAGGATATGTGCAAAAATCACAGAAGCCCCGTTCGCTTTGTCGACAAACTCCTTTTGACTCCATAATGATGCATGCCACACAGCTCAACTCGACTCGATTCTATCTATTTTGTATAGTGACTTCAAAGGCGCGTGATTTTCAATCGAGTTGCAAACAGGCTAAACGCACTTTGAGCTCTTTTATTATTATTTTTTCTTCTTTGTGGCCTGCGTGTTTTCTGATAAATCACTTCAATAAGCGCGCTTTGATAAAATTCACATTTTTAAGCAACTCTAAATAGTTTTAGCTATCTCCAAGTTGCTTGTGAAAAAGCAAGTTTGGCCAGGCGGCAAGAGGAACTCAGCTTACTTTGATATTCCAAGATAAAAATTAATATTTTAGAGAAATAATTATTTTTTATTTAAGATTCCAATACTGCAATTTAATCTTCTCATCAACTAACAAATAAAATTAATAAAAACTCACCTAATCAGATTAGTTATAAATTTGAGTAAAGAGCTTTTTTAAACTTCTTTCAATTAATTGTTTTAAAGATCAAAATAATCTAAATGAAAATGATTTACTTATTTTAAAACAATCTTCACTATTTTTGCACTATATTATTTCACTATATTATTTGTTGTTTTTGGCAAATAATATTTAATACACCCCAAATTAATTCGAATAATTAATGAGTTCAAAGTATAAGCACAAAATAAATCAAGTCTTTATTCGACTCGTTAATGTTTGATGTTTGACAACTCTAAAAGACACATCCCACAAAACTCAACCAGAAACCCCCAGATGAAAAATTCAGATTTTATGCATTTACCTAGTCTTACACAAATTGAGGACCGTTATAGCTTTTGTAAATCAAAAGTATAAAAATGAAAATAAAGAGAGCGACTCACTGGCATTTACTTTGAAACTTATTACGCCTGGCAAATAAATTGGCTTTTGTGAACTTTATGAACTCACGCGGGATTAACTTGTACCTTTGATTGAATTTCTTTCTGCTTGCCGAACTTTGGCACACTCAGAAAAAAAAACGTTTTTAATTTTAAAAACTTTCCCTCAATCGACAATATAGTTCTAATAAACAAAAATATTTTGAATCAAGAAAAATATATTTTGCATTATTAATAAATACAAATGTTTCTTAAATATAGAAACGCAAAACTGAATTCTTAAAACAAATCCTGTCTAACATTCAGAAACAAGTAATAAAATGTACTGGTTTGATTTTTTAAATATTTTATTCTTTCGAGTTAAATCAACACAATATCTAAAAAGTTAAATATTAATCTTTATTAATTATATTTTTGAATAAAAGCAACAAAAATATAGCTGAGTTACGCTTGGCGCCAAGAGTATAACAAATTTCTAAAATTCACTGCAATATTTTTTGGGAGTGTACCGCAGCTCTCTACGCCGCAATTCGAAAACTGAATCCGATAAAAGAGAGCAATGCAGTCCACGAATAATTCCCGCGCTGTCCCAAGAGCGACTAACTGAGTTGACTGTCTGTGGCCTGAAACAGCTGCCAGACGACGGCCAGGTTTCCGGAGGGGGAAGGTGGAGTTGTAGTCTCAATCTCAGCGGCTGGAATTAGGCGTTTCCGTTTCAAAGAGGGGTGGAGCACTCATTGCTAACAATTTGGAAATTTATGCTACCCATCGTTGGCTGCTGCTGCTGATTTTTGATTGTGCAACTGGGAGCCACTGTGGCGTCTACCTTTAGCTTTGGACTTGGACTTGCCTTAAGTGGCTGTGTGGCAGCCAATTGGTTTGGGACTTGTTTCAATTAAGGCGCATTACAATCTTTGACTCTATAGCTGCTGATGCTCTGCCCTACCTTCGATTGGTTGCAAAAGTTTTTATGGTTTTCTGGCCAGATTCTATTAGAAAGTTTATTTGCGGAATGGGCATGGGGCAACGTGCATAAATAGTTTTTGTGCGCCACGCGAAAAACCGAAACCGACAAAAAGTAATTAAAATTCAAATAGCAGACAAACATTTACATTAACATTTGCCTCAAGGAGCTATCTGGGCGCTATCTGGGCGACAAGGTGGCATGGTTTATATCAGTTGCGTGGCTTTAAGTTGAAGGTGACGTTGCAGCATCGTCGCTTTATTAAGCGACCCTCTCAATGTGGCAAGGCTTTTGTTTGCCATGGGCGCCAGTCTGGCGCCCAACGTGCGCTCTAGGTAAAAATCAGGCGTGGCTGCTGCGAGTGTGTGTGTGTGAATGAGTGATGACTCTTGGTGTGTAGACGTAGACAATGTACGGCATGATTATACCCACACTCATACACACACACGCACATACCTATATATAAACATTTCCCTGAGCGCTTTTCCTGACAATGCCAAGCGAGATTATTAATATTGTATTTAATATGTGTGGATGCCGGAGACATTTCAGTATTTGCGTTGTTTCCAGAAACCCTAATGAAAATTGAGTGTGTTGAACAACACTTGAGACCTGTTCAGCATTTCTTACAGTTGATGACACATATTCACAGTCGGGTTTTATTTGATTGCCAGTTGAATTCATATTCAACTCAATCAACTTGGAGAACTTACAAGAAGAAGTTTTTAAAGCTGTGCTGTAAAATGTTGAGGGATCAAATTTAAGTCTCGTTAAAGTTATATAACACTTTTCACTTATTATGGTTAAGATGTTGAAATATATATTTAGCGGATGACTGCACATACAAAATTATACTGTCTCTAAGAGTATTTAAAATGTTAAGATTTAAGATTTAAATGATAACAAATATATTTTCTTTTGTTTTTTTTTTTGTAGATGCGACTTTTAACCAGATTTTGTGTAAAATCTTGTAGGACATAAAATAATAATATACGTGATTAATTTTAGCTCTTGAAGTTTCCTTTTGCAAGTTTTAAGAAAGGAGACACTATTCCTCGCCAGATCGGGGAAGCTGAGCATTGAGAGAGTGGCACGATAAGAATAATGGTGTGCGTATTGTGCGTATGTGGTTGGATGAATGACTCTGCCTGATTACTCATAAGTTTTCTTTGGAAATGATATCGACGCTTGATGAATATAAGTGTCAACTATCAGTATGAATGCAATTGGTGGAAATAATTGTAATATTAATATAATATAACATTTGTAAAAATAATTGTAATGAAACTCGTTTACTTTTCAACTTCAACATTAAACTAATGTTCACACTCACAATCGGAGCAGATATTAAATCACTGCATAGCGGGATCACGCCCTAAACCAGCAGCAGAAGTCAGGTTCATCAACTCGTATTTCATTTCACAAAAATTCAATATCAAAGCAAACCGCCCACGTAAAGCACACACAACACACACACTCCACGCAAACACACTCATGAGGCACAGCGTGCGCTAAAAAGTATGCAATGGAAATGTGAATGCGCTTAGTGCGAAACCGGAGGTCGCCTTTAAAAAGTATCTGCTACTATTGCTGTACATGTGCTGCTCCACATCATGCTCCTCATCCTGCTCTTCATCCTGCTCCTCATCATGCTCCTCATCGTGCTCCTCATTCTACTCGTCTTGCTCACTAGCGTCCACGTATGCAGAGCACGCGTTGATAACGTAAAATATAACGCGAATACACTCAGAAAAAAATCGCACTACGTTTTAGAAAGTCTTCCTTAAAGCGAGAAAATTTCTGTTTGGAATTAAATTATATAGGGAACGAGAAATTTATAAATTAGAAAGGCTTGGCTTGGCTTGTTGATAATCGCAATAGTATGGCGATTATTTATTTTTCTTTACAAATATTTTATTTAACTAATAAAATTATTTATAAAAAAACAAGAAAAATACATTCTGTAAATTGGACATTTTTTTTTTAATTTTACAAAATCTCTGAAAAAAAACGCTGAAATTAAGAGAATAAAATGCCTCGCCTTAATAACAAGACTTTCTGAATAATAAGGTGACTTATCGTTGGTGCCCATGTTTTTTTTAAAGTGCAACAGAGGCCGTGGCCAACGACAGCGTTGCATGGACATAATTAATTTGGATCCCTTTTTTTTCGGTTGGTCCGCCCAGCAACTGGCCAGCAATTTGTTGCCGCTTGCCACTTGCTGCTTGTGGCTCGTTTTCTGGTTGCTGTTACTGTTCTTTTTTTTTTATTTTAGCTCGCGTTACGTTTTGCGTGCAACCAAAAATTAATCAAGTGCTAGTTACTCAGCGAGCGCAGTTTTTAATTAAAGCAGCAGCCCAGCACAGCATCAAAGCAAACTTTCAGTTTTGCTCTCGCACACACACTCTTTATGTGTGTGCAAGTGTGTGTATGTGTGTGGGTGTGTGTTGTGCCACGCTTAAAGCTTTAAACAACTGATGCTGACAGTTTTGAAGGTGTTGCCACAGAGTTGAAGAGTCGCAGAATTGCCGCCGGCTTCGACGAGCGACGACTGCAAAATAATAATACAAACCAATTTCATGCTGAATTAAACAGGACACTGTGCACAGTGGTTGCTGTTGGGTGTATCGGCGTTGGAGGGGGAGTGCAAACAACAATAGTTGAAGTGTCCTGTCAACAAGCAACCAGCAGCAATTACAACAACAACAACAACAACAGCACACAGACAGCACGTGCATTGCGCTTTTTTTCTTCTCATTTTGTGTTATTGCTGAGCAGAGGCAAGAACAACAAGAGGCACGCCACACACTTGGCCTTGGGCAATTTTGAAGAAAACTTTTGTGGCGCGCTAAATTATCACACGAAAAAGAGCAAGCCATAACATCGAGCAAATGTGCCCAGGAGAGACTAAGATCTTAAGCCAAGAATAATAGCTTTTTATTTAGGAAAAAACAAAGTATTCCAAATTATAGATAAAATATGTAACAATAAAATAATAATAGTAATGAAATATAAGATTAATATATATTAATTAATTTGAATGAGCCATCAAATGTTATGCCATAATATTTAATAATTACATAATAATAAAACAAAATTTAAAATTTAAACAATTAAAATATTAAAAGTATAAAAATTGGCCCTCACAAGATTCAAAATTCTTTTGAGGAATGCATTTTTCTACCTTGAATCAATTAAAAATTTAAAAAGTGGTATTATAAAGATGTGCAAAAGTATGTAAAAGGAAGAAGAAAGCAACTCCGATATCATCAGGTATATATATTCCTTATCTGAGACAGTCCAATTGATGTGCAATTTTATACTTTCCCTTATCTTAGATGCTGCACAAGTCTTCTGTCCTCAGCCCTGTAGTGATGCCCTCTGCCCATTTTATATTGTTTTATATGAATGAATACATTAAAGTCTTACCTTTTGAGAATAAAATCAATAGATAAATTAAAGTTTACTTAATTTATTGCACATTTCACTGTCAAGCTCAACTTACACTTTTAAACCTAAAGAATCGATTGGCTTTCGAATTTCATTAGAAATAAATATTTCCAAAACTATTACATTAATATATTCTATTTTGTATATGGCTTTTTTGTTTTGTTTTGAAAATTCACGAGTTGTCTTCACAACAATTTGTTGTCCAGGTGTGTAAATATATTCTCTATCAGAATAAACAGCTAAATTGATTTAGTTATGTCCGTCTAATTGAACGAACATTCCGATCTCAGAGTCTATTAAATTGTTTTAAAAGATTAAGTATAAAAACACAATTGTTAAGATATTGCCTTCCAATTAATATATAATATATCTATACATATTATTGATAGGTATTGATACCTATACATATTATTGATAGGAATATTACAGTAATTGGTTCATCAAGAGTGGTTTATAAATAGCAGATTTTGTTAACTAAATGTTTTTTTTTTTATATTGAAAAAGCTACTATCAGGAAACTTATTAGGAATATAGCAGCTTTTTACGAGCTCTGAAGATTAAAGTCGTAATTTTTTCTCGGTGTATATTTTGTTTGTTTGTGTGCGGTTTTGCGGTAAACACCTCAGGCACACCTCGCCCAGCAAAATGAGATCCACAACAGCAGCAGCGGTGGCAACAACAACGTGTCTCGCATAATTTGCAGCACAAGTGCACAACAAAAGCAGCTGCCGCACCATTAGCATTAGACGGGGCATAGAAAGAGAGAAAGAGAGACAGAGAGAGAGGGAGAGAGAGAGAGAGAGAGAGAAAGAGAGAGATAGAACGAGAGAATTTGCATTGTGCTTATATAAAACGCGTGAAATATTAGAAATTAAAAAACACATGACAAGTGTCGCCAGGCAGGAAGTGATGGTTGGGGGAGGGGTGTTTGGGGGCTGACACACTTTGATTTGTCTGCCAACTGCAGACAGGCGTTGACAATGCAAATACTCTCCCCCCCTCCCCAACAACACCCTCACACCCACTTGCCCACACTCCCCGTTCTAAAACACACTTTTAATAACTCAAAGTCAACACAACAATAATCCACAAGGATGCGAGGGGCGGCTGAGGAGGGGAGCAGCTGAGGGGCGGGGACGGTGCTGTAATAAATTGAGAAACACCTGTTTTGCTCCACGGCGCAACTAGACAGTCCCCAAACTCCCAACTCCTCTCTTAATACAACCCCCAACCCCCTTTGACTGTCTCGTAATGAAAATAAGCGCGATTTCATGCCGACTACATAATTTGTGTTTTTCTGTGCTGCGCAGAGGCGGGTAGTTGAAGCGGGTTTAGGGGGGTTGTCGCCTGTGCGCGCGTAATTTATGATATTTATTTTTTTTTTTGCTACTTGGCCGCATTTCGCGGTTTTTTATTGCTACGTGTTGGCTCGGATCAGGGCCAGAAACCCAGGCCAAGCCTGGCCATAATGTCGTCATGACAGACGCGGCCATAAAAGATAATTATGATTCCGGTAATAGGTTTTATTTTCGCGTGTACCTCTTTTGTTTGTAGTCTGATTCCCCCTCCCTCTGTACCCCTTTGCACCCCCTATCCACCCCCCAATCCACCCCCCTTCCAGACCCCTTGCCAAACTCATTGCTCATTGCCAAAAAAATATCTGACGCCATGTTTGTGCCTCTTTGTTGCGGCTGCCGCTTGTCGTCGCACAAAGGTCGCTTATTGCCACTGCTCCCTGCCCCTGCCCCTGCTCCCTCACCCCGCCCATCTGTCTACACTTGCAGTATTTACTTTTTGGGTGACCAACGTGGCATAGAAATTATGCGCATTATACGCGTCGCGCTTCAGCGCCTTGCTAAAAAATTATATCCGTGGCATGCAAAAAAGGAAAAAAAAATCTCTCTGCTTTATGCCTTTGACAAATTGCAAGCGATTTAAGTTGTACGTGTGTGTGTGTGTGTTTTCCATTTTTAATTAGCAGTAAGTCCACGTGGATGGGGGGAGGGTGGGGTAGTCTAAAAAGCGGAACCTGCTTAAGCAAATCAATGACGAGTTTATTGGCATTGTACTTGTTAAACCCTGCCAGAGAGGAGAATATACACTCCTGGGTAGTTAAATAGGTCTACAGATAACTTGTAAATTTTGAAAATGAAATTTAAATATCATACCAAAATAATGTTCTTTCTTAGTGGCAAAAGAATTCGCTTCAATTGAACAGCTCTAAGTGCAAGCTCATTTAATTTGATCGAAGCATAACTCAGGCATTACATTAAAATTAGGTTGTCATATTAAATATACACTGTCACCAAAAATATTTTAGTTCTTGGTTTTATTAAACTTTGCTCAAAGAATTTGGATTCTCGTATTGAAGGCAGATATACTACATTCCTGGACAGTTGAATGGGTCTCAAGACGATAACCTGTGCATTCTTAAAATAAAATTTAAATATCATATTCAAAATTTTTTTTTTTCTATTCAATTAAACTGTTCTAGTGCAGGCTGATTTAATTTTGGTATAGCCTAATTCAGTTTTTTTGATACATCGAATGGAAGCAAATGATTTGCTTTAACTCATTGATTATGAATTAAAATCTGATTGACATAATAAAATCAACCGCCAACAAAGCTATTCAGGTCTCTAGTTGTTAAGCGTTGCACAGGGGAGAGTTTTCTACAATTAAAAAAACAAATCCGTTTACGGTGATTTTTTTCTTTGTAAACAGAATTATAAATATTTTATTTTATAGAATTATTTGAGGTGGCGATTTCTAAAAACAAAATATGTATTTTATAAACAGAATTTGTTTTTGTAAACAGAATTATTGTATTTTCACATTTATAAATATTTAATCAAGTTATTGGTACTCTGTACTTATCCGATTGAAAAATTCAGTTTGATATGAGTGCAATAAAAATCTTATCTTTTGCTCTTCTGGGTTGTGTTACCTCTATACACTGAAAGACTCCTTCCCTCTTTTCAATTCTCAAGATCGGCCTTACTCAAATATGTGGTATCCATTTTGTTTGTTGCTAAATGACTAAATGGTGAAGTTACATCTTACAACTTTCTGTTAAACTTGGTACTACCAATTATTTTTCGCAAGAATGTTTTCGAGTTCTGATTAAGGTTTATATAGACTTTAATATTTTATCAACTAAATGTTCTCTATTTTTATTATTATGAATTCTGAGGAATAACATTTTCACATGCATTTCTGGTTTGGCATCTTAACAAATGAATATTAGTATTTTTTATTTTTGTTATGATTTGGTTTTATACAATTCAATTAACAAATCTTGGGAACTTTGATTTTTTTTTTTAAATTTAAAGTAACTTATTAAACTTTATTTAAATTTAATTTAACTTAATTGAAGACTTTTGCGTTAGCTTCCAAATCAAAGAAAGTTAGAATAGTTAAATAAACAATAGTTAAATAAATACACAAATAGTTTCTATTTTCCTTTGGAATGGAAATTTTCTAACTTTTAGGACGACTTTTTTTCCGCGTAGTCGCAAACCAAAACCAGGAATGACATTCTCATGCAATGACAACAGTTGTTTAAAATGCTTATTTCTCAGAATACATGTTAAGGCACTTCAAAGCGGAAAACTGGGTATTTGAGAGGAAAGCAGAGCTTATTCTAATGAAGTTGTCAACCTTATGAAGATTAATGCCATTTTCAGCGTTTCCAATTAGATCAAGGAAAACTCATCGCTAACAAAGAATAATTGTTCGAACATGATAATTGTCTTAAATGCGAATGCAAAGTGAGTGAGTGAGTGTCAGAGGCGAATGTGATTGATTAATGGGCCAGACCCAAACAGTTGACCCAGTTTCAATTAAACAACGCAACGGGTGGGTGCAGGAGGGGGAGAAGGAGTATAGAATAATAGTATATTTTCCAAGGAGGGAAATCACTGGCGAAAATCAAACAGGCGAGTGCGGAAATGACAGCCGTTGATGTCTAATGGAAAACGTGTGCGGGCATAAAGATGGCCGCTAAGAAAATGCATAAAAATGTGCGAAAGCAAACACACACAGGACTTAGCCACACACACACACACACACACGTTTGCTGCTGGCCATGTGCGAAAGGACATGCAAAGGACAAACGGAAGTCACATACGCAAAACCAAACTTCGCTTATCGTTCACGACACAAAGTTACTTTTGCCCCAAAGTCTATAAAATATTTTTATGCACCAGAAACCGATTCAGATTCAGACTTGGGCTACACTCAAAAAAACCAACGTGTTGAAATTTTTAATTTCGCCAGGCGCAGCTCACCTTATTATTAAGAAAATAGGTAGTAGAAAGTAGTAGAAAACTGTGTTTTCCTCAAAACCATGTTTGTGTTTCTTTGATTTCTGCGTTGATTTTAGTAAAATTTGTGTTTTTTTTTATAATTTATTGCGAAAAGAACTCTGTATTATCTTAACATCTAGGGTGATTTTCCAATTTTGCACAGAGCAATAGGGATTTTAATGGATTGCATTTGTATTTATTACTTACTTATTTCCTAATAATATAAAGAATTTCTTAGATATAGAAAATACGCCCATTCTAACGTTAATATTTTCTTTTTCACGTTTAGAAATTGTTTCTGAAAACTAGGAACTCTTTCTAGTTTTAAGAACAACTTTCATATTTTTTTAAATTGCCCTATTTTTTTCTTAAATGAAGCTTGCAACATTTCCCCATTTCCCAATAATAGAACATAATTTTTAAAATAAAATGAACAACTAATTCTTGGAAGCTTGTTGTGTTATATTTACAAATTATTTCTGGTAAGCAGAAAATGGTTTTATGCCTTTTTTTCTTGAGTGTACAGACGAGCTGCCGGCTCCAACTTGAGCATACCTACGCGTAAATGGAACAGAGACTTGCGAATCAGCATGGGAAATTGTTTACACAAGTCATAAGCATTTTTTAGCGAGCCAGGCCAACGTTGTCTTGGCCCTATTGGCCGTCTTAACCAACTTGGTCGTGGTCGTCTGTTTGCCAGCGTATAAACGATTGGCATTTGCATAAACCTTGCCAGCAGCAACCAGGACGAACAGGACGACCCCGAGTTTAAGCCACACGAGCTGTGTGAGTGGCGACAACTTTTTGACAACTGCAATAATCATAACTGCAGCGCTCGACATTGATTTCTAATGCTAAGATTTGGTATCAAGATTTCTGAGGGCCACCGCCAGGCGCCATTAATGGCTTTGTCTTACAAGTCGTTTCGAGTCCTGCTCCTCTACTGCTATCCTGTTCCTGCAAAGTGTCCGTTATTCCACTTGATTTGAATTTGGCAACGAGCTCATAAACCAACTAAAGTTTCAACTGCCACAAAGCGCGTAACTTTAACGCTTTAGTTTTATGTCAATGGACACAGCTCACCCAGTGGGTCATCAAATTACCAAAAAAAGAACAAAACTTGAAAAAAAGAAAAACAAAAATAGACCATTGAAATTGATATGGCCTGAAAGGTGGTGCTGTGCCTACAACCACCAATTTCAGCAATCAGGGATCTTGTTTTGAGTACTGTTTGAGCAATTTTTGTGTGCTTATCTGCACATTGTCTATACACTGTCAGAAAATGCAGCCCTCGTCAAAGAGAATTATTAATAAATTGACTGAGTTCCCAAAACACGGGCAGGTATGCTCTAATCCAGAGATCTCTTTTGGGAATACCTTAAGTATACCATTTATTTATTTATAAATTAAATGAAATCCAGAAAAAAAACTCTGAAGACCCTAGCTCTGATAATTTCTAAGGTCGTCTTATTCATACAGATGGACAGGCAGACATGATTAAATCGATTCGGTTGATCATATACTTTGCTCTCTTCTACCTGTTAAATACTTTTCTACCACTTCATTATACCCTTCATACCCATTCTTATCTCATCTCCTTAATTTCGCTAAAAAATGATGCTCGCAATATAAAACCACCATCTAGAAAGTTTCAACGTTTTTTGGAACAGCCCTTATGACGTGTAATCGATGTCTGCCACTAAAATAAATAATATTTGTTGTTGTTGATTTTCTATTTTCGATTTATTTTTCTTCTTTTTTTTGTTTGTTGTTTTTCTCATTTTAGGTTAAACGACATTTTGTACCGTGACATGTTTGCCTGTTGTCGTCGTTGCTGATTTCGATCCGATTTTTGTACTGCTTGCAGATGATTGATGACACTTAATTGATGAACATGCAGCAGAGGGGCGGGGTAGGGGTGGGAGGGGAACGCTTAACAAAAGCGACTTATCGTAAACATTTGCACTTGGCCCAGACAACCAAATGACTGACTGACTGACTGACTTGCTTTAAGTGGATGCACTCGTAAAAAAATAACCCCAAATTATAGTAAATGGTTAACAGCCCTATTATTCAAAAGTACATATGTCAAACTTAAGGTTGCGGCTTTCTAAAAACCAGAGTTAGATTTTCAAAATTTCAGCGTGAATTTTACTGAAACGAAAAAAAACCAAATTCGCAGGGTATTATTTTTTATGTATGTACTTATCGAGGAAATTCTTAAATAAGTTTCTTTAATATTTATATGATTATGAAGCACTTCTAAGATGTAAATAGCTTATAGTTTTCAAATAATTTATTTCAAAAATATTTACAATTTTATATTTATAATATGACATGATTACTATATAAAAGGCAAGCAAGTAAATTTCATTACTTGTTTCTGAATTTTAAAAATAATTTTTTCTAAATAGGTTTGCATTTGAACTCTTCACAAGTTTTTAATAATATATAATATTCCTTAAAAATAAAAATCAACATATTATTGTGATTTTGGACTTAGGGCAGGCCATCTCTTCTAAAATTCAGAAATTATTTCTATAAAATAGATAAACTTTACTAAAACTGAGGACGATTTTTTCTCAGTGCGATGGTGGTTGTGGTGCTGGTTGTGGTGCTGGTTTTGTGGTGCTATTGGTCAGCAGCTTTCAGCTTAAATACTGACCAGCTGTACAGTCGAAAGAGAAAGAGAGAGAGAGAGAGAGATAGAGAGTGAGAGAGATAGAGATGACGACGACGACAACGACGACGACAACGACTGGGACTAGACATTTTCCAGGTCACAGGTGCTTTTGTTGTCCGCATTAGATTTGCCTCTGACATTTGGCCACACACACAAATCTCTCTCTGTCTACTCCTCTCCCCCTTTTGGTCTTTTTGTTTGGCCAAAGTCTGCCCATTTGGCTGTAAAATTTATTTCATTTGCCTAACCCCGCTGACCCTTTTTTGCCCCCTCTGCGTCAGTTGCCGCCCCGTGTCCACTACACGCGTGACGCTGACAGTTTTATGGCAAAGTTAAGCCGATATCAACGGCAGGACACATGCCGTTGCAACATGGCAAAACCACTCCACGCACTCCCTCCAAGCACCCCCTTAAAATTGCAAAATTTAAAACCCCTTTTTTTGTTGTTGGCAATACCTTTGCCAACAAACAAACAACAAGTGGGCCTTGCATTGTGTGCTGGTATTTTTGTATACAAAAAGGTTTTTAGGTTTCCACAAAGCCTTTCAATGAATTCATTCATGGTTAAAGCAGATAACAGATTGTCACATTCCACAGTCCACAATTGTTCTTGACTGCTCGATGTCAGTTCAGCTTTAGTTGCAGTGAAATATATATTTTTTGTGAAATTCCCACTTGTTAAACTCAACACTCGCAATTAATCAGAATTTAGGAAATAGAAGTTGGACAAGCAGCCAAAATTAATTACTTATTATCAAAAATATTTTGCGTTCAGATACCAACTAAAATTTGAAAAGTTTGCACTCCACAAAAGTAGTCAACAAGCACAGTGGTATATATATGCTAATGTGTTTTTTTATTTGCATTAGCTTTTTATGTTAGTTTTTATTTAGCTTTTCACATATACAAATATTCTTTCAAGCTTATAAAATTATATTTGGTCGATTTCCAATTGCTATTAAAAAAGATGTCTAACAACTTTGGTATTTTATTTTTCTCTGTGCATAGAACTCTTAACTTGGCTCTTTGTTTTCGATTTTTTAATACTTAGTAATGTTGCTGAAATTATATTTGGTAGCTTTTTTTGTTTAGACATCTTCATTGTCTAAAAACGAGTTTGATTTTGATTTTCTTATACACAGAATTCTTATATTAGTTTGTTTTTTCAAAACTTTTTTTTTTTTTGTTTTCCACATTTAAAAATATTTTAATGTCTGTATGCTGAGGATCAGAAAACAAAAACTTAGCAGATGCCCAATAATTATGCAATAGAAGTTAGCAGTTATGAAATAACCCTGTAGAAGCAATGAAATCATACTGCTAGCAGACACAGTATTCCACCCCTTCCCATATCTATTTATATTACTGACAAATTGTATGTCCCCTTTACTTTCCTACATGTTTCTAATGGATTCCCTGAGAACCATATTTTGGCTCATCCTCTTTCACTTCCATCTTCAGTGTCTAAATACTCGTAATATTTAGCCCTAATCATTCTGGACATTTTCCTCGTGCAATGATAACGATGTCATTAGTTGGTTGACTTAGTTCATAAACGTAAAAAAAATAGTGAATATTAAACTAGTGAAAACGATTTTCTGATTTTTAGAGATAGTTTCTAACTATACAAAGAAAAAAATATTTAAAATTGTTTTTTTTTTTTAATGTGTATTTGTTTATCTGGAAATATAATTTAAGACACTGGCTTTTAACAAATTTTAACCTTGGGTTTTTGAAATTTAAAACTTTGAATAATAAGATATTTTACCATTGCCAAATTTTCTAGCTTCAGCGGTCTTTTTTTCTAAGCTTAATAGCTTAATTCTAAATATACGCACAATCTTGGATACTACAACTTACCCAAGAGCTCTTGCGTTTCATTGCGTATTGCCGACTGTTGTCTCACTGTGCGTACCTCATTTGTTTTCATTTGAAGTAAGCGCTTCGTATTCGCTATCAATACGCCGGATTGCTTCGCCTTGCTTATCAATTTTTTAGACATAATAACAACGGTGGCAAATATGTGATAGTTGGAACTGGCACGTAGACACCTCAAGACGTGGCTCAAAACAAGATGAGACTTCGATTGTTGGCCGCTGCTCTATTTTTGGTCAATTTGGTCAGTGGCCAAGATGAGAAGAGCCATTGCACCTCAGTAGCGGGAATGACGAATCTGCTTCACCTCGAAGCCCAACTCATTGACAATCTCAGCAACTATGCAGATGAGCTGGAAAACAAGCTGCTCACAGTGCGCGGGTGAGCTTGAGTTAAAATGCCCTCCTTCATTTTTAGAAAGAAATATTTCTCAATCGTTGGAGTTTTCAATTTCAAATGAATTTAAAAACTCTCTTAATTCGTCGTATTTGAAATATATTAAGTAAAAGTCAATGCTAGAGTTCCTGTACACTTATCGAAAGAACGTTAGAATAATTAGACACTTTTTTTTTAAATATCTAAATATGTGCCCTGATAATAAGAAAACCCCCGGTTAAAAATATACTTTCTGAATAGTAGTTTTCATTGGCGCCAAGAGAAAGTTGAATTTTTAAAATTTAAAGTCCTTTTATCTGAGTGAAGTAATTAATCCAAGTTGAGTTTAACAATTTTAGAGTCTCTCTTTAGTTATGTGACAGAAATGCGTGCAGCAAGCAGGAAAGCGCAGCAGGATTCAGTGGCTCACCTGTCGAATCCACTAAATTCATTTTCTCTGATACGTCGCATGCACGAGGATTGGATACACTGGCAGAAATACATGAAGCAGCCGGTGGGCCAACAGCAGGTGAAGTACCTCAATGAGCAGCGCGAGCAGCTGCCCAGCAGCACCGATCTCCAAGAAGCGGCTGAAGCCTTGTATCGCATCCATGTCACTTACGACCTGAAGATCTCCGACATGGCCAAGGGACTGCTCAATGGCAGGCAGTACAAGTGAGTACACTCTAAGAAAAAGTAAATATTCAACTATAGATCTATTTCGATATATATTAAGAACATGTCATTAAAAAAGTTTCCTTGTTACCTTGTTTTTCAATCCACAATTTATTTTTCTTATTTTTGAAATATTTTTATTCATTTCTAAATAAAGAAGATATATATTAACAAACTGATATAAATAAAAATTGTAGGCATGGAATAGGCAGCAGGAACCATCTCTGCCCCCTAAAGTAAATATATTTTTGAACAGCAATAAATAAATTACAATAAATTTGTTAAAATTAAGCCGTACAACTGATAATTAATATAACAAATTGTTCAAATTGGATAAGAAACGGAGATTCGTTTAACCAAACTGTAATTTCAAATTGAACAAACTATTTTCAACAAATATGTATCTCTCTCGAATATCACTTACTTATTCTTACTTGTTCAAACTTGGCAAAATGAACAAGCCATTTTTTTCTCAGAGCGGAGCTTGAAAAACTAATCACCAAATGACTTTAAATCAATTGATTTTTGATTGCTTTTCACACAGTGTCAGCTTGAGTGGCTTGGACAGCTATGCGATGGGCAAGTTCCTGTATGATCAGCAGATCTTTGAGGATGCCAGCCATTGGATTTACCAAGCGATCAACTGGCTGCAAAACAAGCAAAACGTTCTGGCTTTGCCACTGCAACTGGATCAAGCTGAGTTGTTGCACGTTTATGCCGAGGCACTTATCGAGTTGAGTGAGTATCGCAATGACAGCAGAGTTGCCACATAACTTGACCAATTTCAATTGTCAACCTTAGAACGATATGCCGATGCTCAGAAGGTGCTCCAAACTGCGACGACCTTTAAAAGAGATAGTTTAAAATTGCTGATACGCAAATCGGAAGTGGAAACATTGATAAGAACGGAGCCGAATGCTGTGCCCATGCTGGTAGGTGTGCACTCTAACAAATTGCCAATCAATCAATAAAATGCTCCACGTTTTCTCTGTAGATTAAAAAGCGAATTGGGGGCATCTACGAGAAGGGTTGTCGGGGCCAATATGCCCCCACAACTTCATCTCGGCTGCACTGCATCTACAATAGCACAAATTCAGCATTTCTGCGATTGGCTCCATTGAAAATGGAGCTGCTTCAACTTGATCCATATATGGTGCTCTATCACGATGCGATCTCGCCTCGTGAGATCGAGGATTTGCAATTTCTAGCTATGCCCAGGTTGAAACGCGCCATGGTCGTCGATCAAGTGACCCATCGCAATATGATGGTCAAGGAGCGCACCTCAAAGGTTACCTGGCTGGGGGACGCAACCAATGCATTCACAATGCGCCTCAACAAACGCATCGAAGACATGTCTGGCTTCACAATGTACGGCTCGGAGATGTTACAAGTGATGAATTACGGTCTGGGCGGACACTATGCTTCACACTATGATTTTTTGAATGTGAGTACTTAAATGGCATTAATAATATACGAAAACAGAATTTTACATATTCGCCAAGGGTAACTCATCTTGTTATTCAGAAAGTATATAAAAGAGAACTGTAACATTAGCTTTTGGTTGCTTCTATTGCTATTCATAAACATTAATATTTTTGATTGCACATAGGCAAAGATAGATAGTCTTAAAATTCATTTAGTTAAATTCATATTATTTGCTTCTGAATTTTCTAAAACTCAGTGCAACTTTTTAACAATAATATTTTTAAACAATTATTCAATTGTAGGCTACGTCAAAGACAAGACTCAACGGAGATCGTATTGCTACAGTTATGTTCTACGTGAGTCGTCAGATAATATCAAATCTCGTTCAGTACTATATAAATATATATATGTAGCTCTCTGATGTGGAACAGGGTGGCGCTACAGTCTTTCCCAATATACAAAAAGCTGTCTTTCCCCAACGAGGAACAGCCATCATATGGTACAATCTAAAAGAGAACGGAGATTTCGATACAAACACTATACATGCCGCCTGTCCCGTTATAGTGGGCTCCAAATGGGGTAATTATCATATCTATTAATTAATATCCACAATCACTATACATACACTTTATATTTCACAGTGTGCAACAAATGGATACGTGAAAATGAGCAGATGTTTAGAAGACCGTGCTTAAAGCAGTGAAAACTCTCGAAACTCGGAAAAAAAATGAATATCATTTATTATATAGCTCGATAAGACAAACTATTCAGCTTTGATAACAGACACTAACAAAAAATCACCAAATGCTTTGCTTTGCTTTGATTTCTTCTTTTTTCAGAAACTCAATACGCCAAATAAACCATTAGATAAAAAGAGATTAACTTGCTGAGAAAGTGAAAACCAGCATGTTCAACTACCATATAATAATCTAACAATCAGTTCAATCAATTTAAAATGCTCTTGTTCGACTGGTGGATACTCTATTCGCATTGTTTGTGAGTAGGATATTGAAAGTATTAAATGTAGTATACTAAGTATACGAAAGCAAATACTAATTGTTTGTATTGAAAGGTTCACAGCTACTCCCAGAAAAAATACGCAACAAAATGTTGAAAATCTCAAATGAAAATCGACCTGCAAAAATGTTAACATTTTCTGTTTTTTTTTTTTTTTTAGAAATGAATTCGCTTTTAGAAACAATTTTTATACATACAAAAAAAATTCTTTAAATTAAAAAGTTTTTTTTTCTTATTTTTAAAAATGTTTTTTTTTATTATAATAAAAAAATTTTAAAAAGTTGAAATGTAACTAAGAAAAGATATTTAGAAAAACACAGACGATTTAGAAATATACTTTCTGAATCATAAGAGGAACTGCTAAAACTATAACAATTTTCTATATTTTAATGCGATTTTTTTCCGAGGGTAGAATTTAATTTCTACTACTACGCTTTGAATTAAGCTTTATTTAAAGTAGATAATTATCAAATCATAGTAAACTTCGACTTGCCAATCGAAATAGGTGTATTAAAGCATATTACTGAGACATTGACAGCTTTAAGTTTCAACAATGTATTCGATTATATTTGCTTACATTGTGATCGCCATAATCTTGTGTCCCATCAAAGCACAAGATGAACCCATGGAGAAAAGCTGTTCAACATCAGTCTCCGGAATGGTGAATCTGCTACTGCTGGAGGCCAAACTCATTGATAATCTCAGCAGCTATGCGGATGAGTTGGAGAGAAAGTTGAATATACTAAAAAGGTAAGGAGCAAAGTCTAATTTGGTTTATTTTTAAACTATAGCTTATAGTTTTCTCAGTGTGGTTCCACGATTGCGAGCCGAAAGCGATAAGGCCATGACTCAAATGGAGGATTATGTTTCGAATCCGTTGAATGCCTTTTCACTGATACGTCGCATGCATGAAGATTGGACAGATTGGAAGATATTCATGGAGACACCAGTGGGTCGTTCGCATGCCACTTTTATAAATGACCACAAGGCACAGCTCACAAGTCCAACTGATCTAGAGGAAGCTTGTGAGGCAATCCATCGTCTGCAGGATGTGTACAACTTAACAATTGGGGACATGTTCAAGGGATTGCTCAACGGAACGCAGTACGAGTGAGTGATATGTCTAACACCCCTGAGAATAGTCCTAAAGAATGTCATCTGCAGCACAAGTCTAAATGCTCTGGACTCGTATGTGTTGGGCCAACACCTGCACAAGCGTAAAAATCAACATGGGGCCAGCGAATGGTTTGCGGAGAGTAGCAAGTGGCTCATGGATCATTCTCTGTCCACTCCAATTGGAGCCGATCCAGTTAAAATGTTGCATCTCTTTGCGAGCGCATTGATTAAATACAGTGAGCACATCGTACACTCAGAAAAAATTGAAATTAAAAAAAACGTTTTAAAAAATATTTCTAAAAAGTAGATATACAGAAAAAAAAAACCAAAATAATAAAAAAGCTAATGTACGTTGCAGTAGTGCACAGAAAACAAACCCTGTGAAAATTAGACATTTTGTAATATTTAGAAAATTGCATGCTCTAATTAAAAAATGCAAATCCAGGTTTTAGAAAGGCACAATTCAATTTTAGAACTTTATATTGTGAATAATTAGGTGAGGAAACCATATATCTAAAATTCGGCATGCTTTTTTTCTGAGTGTATACCCAGCCGCATTCAAAATAATACTAAAGTTTGGATTATTTAGAGCAATACTCGATTGCACTGGCAATTTTGGATCATGCACTGTTGATGGGAAATAAAACAGACAACCTTCTGAATAAGAGGGCTGAAATCAAAAAGCTTGCCCGAGTTGAGTCCGAAATAAACCCCAAACCCATGAATATTACTCCTTACTCTATGGGTTGTCGCGATCAATTTACAATCCAATCAAATCTCTACTGCGAATACAAGTTCAAAACATCCCCATTTCTCCGCTTGGCACCACTCAAAAAGGAGGTTCTAAATCTGGAGCCATATATAGTGCGATACTACGATGTGCTGTCGCCAAGTGAAATCACCGAGCTGCAGGAACTCTCACGGCCTCTACTGCGGCGGAAAAAGGCTTACGGCTATGGAAAGTATGTGGTGCGAAAGACACGAACCTCAAAAGGAGCCTGGTTGGACAGGGATCTCAACAATCTGACGAGGCGCATCGAAAGACGAGTTGTGGACATGACTGAGTTAAGCATGCAGGGCTCTGAGGCATACAATATTATGAACTATGGCTTGGGTGGACACTACAATGTTCATTTCGATTACTTCGACAGAACAGTAAGTTTTCATTTAAGACTAATGCAGTCGTTATTCAAATATAACGCCTCCAGATTGACTTAGAAGGAGCTGGCAATCGCATCGCAACTGTGCTGTTCTATGTATGTAAATTAATGTTTGTTATTTTTAAAGAGCAAATCATTTAAATCTATATTTTAATGGGCAGCTGTCTGATGTGGAACAGGGAGGCGCCACAGTATTTCCAAATCTGAAACAGGCTGTCAGTCCAGAGCGTGGAATGGCTCTCTTCTGGTATAATCTGCTGGACAATGGAACTGGCGACACGCGAACCCTTCATGGAGGCTGTCCAGTCCTTGTGGGCTCCAAGTGGGGTAATTATTAACCAGTGATATGTCTTTTATTAACTAATCTGCCATTTTCTTAATAGCAATGACCAAGTGGATACATGAACGTGCTCAGCTGTTTACTAGACCTTGTCTAAAAACCAATTTCTAATCAGCTCAGCCCACAGATATGCACGAAGAAGGCAAGTATAATTTACAAAAATATTAAGTTTGAATCTGTGATATATGACATATAATTATATATACACACAATAAAATTGTTTCAATAATTATGATTAAATTAAAATAATTTTTTTCATTCCCTAATGAAAACCGATTTGAACAACAAAAAATAACAAAAACAACCTAAAAATATTAAATAGAAATTTACACTTTGGCAGAGGAAGAAGTATTTATTATAATATCAATGAAAACACTTCGAGTGAATATTATTAAATTACACAATAGTAATTTCTTTAAATTCATTTTAATTTTATTAAATTATTCACTGTTAATTCTAACACCAAATTGATGACGTGCATTTCAATTTAAACTTTTCATTTTTTTAAAGCTTTTTAAAACTGTTTTTAGTTCAGACTGAATAAATAACTAACAACCTTTTACAAATACTGCGAAATAAACAATGAATAAATAAATAAATCTATGAAAATAGATCTGTAGAGTATTTCTCACTTGTTTTCTGCGAAATAAGTTTATTTTCAAATTTCAAGTGTTCAGTTAAAACAGCTTAAACAGCAAATTAACTACTGCCAACTTTAAGCAAACATTTAAATTAAGCATATTTTTTTATTGCTGAAAAAAAAACACGTATGCAAAAATATTCGCTGGTTTTTTCTGGTATTTGCCATCTAACAACTCATGAGTTCTGATATTAATTATTAGTTCAGTTGCCCAAATTGAAAACAGTTGTTCAAAAATGCAAAATCAACATAATTCGAGCTAAGTTATTGACATAGCTGCGATAGTTGGGTAAACAAAACCCAAATTGAAATTGATATAAATAGCTCTTGATCTCCTCACTGAGATCAACATTCAACAGAATTCCACTTATATCGCAATGAGAATTCACACATTGATCTTAAGCTGTGCCGTCTTAGCCATTTGCTTGGTAAAGTCCACCGAAGGACAGGACTCAACTTATCCCTCAGCTGCCACAACTGAAGCCACAACTGATGCCACAACTGAAACCACAACTGCGGCCTCAGGATGGGGGTCGTGGGGACATGGAGGAGAACGGTGGGGCAGGAGCCACAGGGGCGCACCGATCCTTATTAACTTTGGACTTATGAAAAATGTGAAAAATTCGAAATAAAAAATTCATTCAATTTGCCCCATTACCATACGCAATACAGCAGTCAAATTCAAGCTTTTTTTCCTTTTACTCTTATCCAAACTTAATTTGACAATTTACATTAAATTGAGGTCAGTCAGGAACTATTACAACATTGTTGAAGTTGTCAGAATTGAACACTTTGAAAACATAATACGAAATGGATTCACTCAAATTGATATTTTTCTGCTTTGCCATTGCCATAATCTTAACAAATGCAAATAAAACATTGGAGGAAAGTCATTCGACATCAGTCTCGGGAATGGTGAAGCTGATCCTGCTGGAGGCCAAACTCATCGAAAATCTCAACAGCTATGCGGATGAGTTGGAGAGAAAGTTGAATATACTAAAAAGGTAAGGAGCAAAGTCTAATTTGATTTATTTTTAAACTATAGCTAATAGTTTTCTCAGTGTGGTTCCACGATTGCGAGCCGAAAGCGATAAGGCCACGACTCAAATGGAGGATTATGTTTCGAATCCCTTGAATGCCTTTTCACTGATACGCCGCATGCAAGAGGATTGGATTGATTGGAAGGTGTTCATTGAGGAGCCCGTGGGTTGGTCGCACATCTTCTATCTAGCCCAGTACAAATCAGAGCTGCCAAGTCCGACTGATCTTAGGGAGGCTTGTGAGGCAATTCAACGCTTGAGCGATGTGTACAATTTGTCAATTGGAGACATGGTCAAGGGAATGCTCAATGGAAAGCAGTACGAGTAAGTTATATTTGTGACACACTCCTCAGAATAACCCATATTAATACCACCTACAGATCAAGTATAAATGCAATGGACACTTTTAGGATTGGCCAATTCCTGCATCAACACAGAAAACCACATTTGGCCAGACAATGGTTTGCCGAGACTGGCAAATGGCTTATTTCCAATCAGACAACTCCAACTCTATTGGGAGCTGAGCCTGAGAGATTAATGTATTACTTGGCCAGTGCATTTGCTAAAAATAGTGAGTGAATTCCATTTCATTTTGTGCAGCTGTCTCAATTGTTGGCTGTATTTCAGAGTATTATTCGATTGCTATTCCCATTTTGGATCATGCTCTGATGTGGGAAATCAAGCAAAGAAAATCCAAGTATTCAATTTGAGAACTTACGTCCACAATATGGTCAAAAATGAGCCCAATTTAAAGCCTGTTGTCAAAGAGAATATCGCTTCATATTCTTTAGGTTGTCGAGGTCAATTTGTGCCACAATCAAATCTATACTGCGAATATAAAATGAAGACTTCGCCGTTTCTACGACTGGCACCCCTCAAGATGGAAATTGTTCTGCTAAATCCATTTATAGTTGTGTTCCATGATGCACTGTCTCTCCAGGAAATCGATTATCTCCAGAATCTTGCCCGACCCCTGCTGAAGCGGACAACTGTCCATGTGGATGGCAAATATGTTTCGAGAAGAGTGCGAACATCGAAAGGAGCCTGGCTGGAAAGGGATCTCAACAATCTGACGAGGCGCATCGAAAGACGAGTTGTGGACATGACTGAGTTGAGCATGCAGGGCTCTGAGGCTTACAATATTATGAACTATGGCTTGGGTGGACACTATGCGGCTCACTACGATTTCTTTAATACCACAAAGGTGAGTGTCTTTAGCAAAACGATCACACTGAAACTTAGAAAATCGCCTTGAAGACTAGAAAGTTTTACTTGCTTTAAAAAATATTCTGTCTAACATTGAGATATAAGAATTGAAATTTGGTACCTGTGCTTTTATTTTAGAGGTTAACTGTTGTCTGCTTTAGATGTAATTTTTCATATGAAACTATCAAAAATGTTCGTAAATTCTTAAAAATACTAATATTTATTAATAGTAAGAACGAAACAACTCTGTTTGTTACACAGCAGAAAAACCAACCTTAATATTAGATATTCTAATTAGAAATTTTATAAAAATGTTCACTAAAATTAGGGGAAAAACCCTGGTTTTAGAAATATACTTTCTGGTGTAATAAGGTTAGGTGGCGCGAAAGTATGACGAATTTCTAAAATGCAGTCTGATTTTTTTCTTAATGTACAAGTGAGTTTCATAATAATTCATAATCAAATTAATTCGCTGCCAGCAACAAGCAAGTGAAACTGGTGATCGCATTGCAACTGTGCTGTTCTATGTATGTAAATTAATGTTTGTTATTTTTAAAGTGCAAATCATTTAAATCTATATTTTAATGGGCAGCTGTCTGATGTGGAGCAGGGAGGCGCCACAGTATTTCCAAATCTGAAACAGGCTGTCAGTCCAGAGCGTGGAATGGCTCTCTTCTGGTATAATCTGCTGGACAATGGAACTGGCGACACGCGGACCCTTCATGGAGGCTGTCCAGTTCTTGTGGGCTCCAAGTGGGGTAATTCCTCAATCAACTAGCAATCAAAAAACCCGTTAGTCACTTATCTAATCCGACTTTTCCCTTACAGTGATGACCCTCTGGATACATGAACGTGCTCAACTTTTTACTAGACCTTGTCTAAGCCGATGCGCTAATTGAATATAGTTGAAATCAACTATCAGGTGTGAATGTACATATGGTTTATTAGGAATTTCGGCCACACTGTTTTCCAACTTGGACTCCTGAGTGTCCCACACGTATGCAGGATCATAGACAAACAAATTTTCGACGTAATCACTTTACACACTTAACAAAAACCTATACCCTTCCCCTCTTGCTACTAGTGGCTTAAATGCTTTTTAAAATGCCAACATGAAAAAAATAAAGTGCTGAGTGGATGATAGTCGAAGCTTTGGCACTTTGTGCTTAATTTTTTTTGTTTTTACATTTTTTTTTGTTGGGGACTAGGTAAAAACACCCAAGCAACCGCAGTCGAGCACAATTTTAGCATACTCCTAGGCGCCATAGACCAAAGTCCATACCCCCCAACACTCCACACCCTTCCTGTACGGGCAGGCGTCTGGTGTCTGACACCGCGTACGTGATGTGCAACTTAATGTTTCAATTAGAGGTAAAGTGGCGCCCACGTTGGTAGCGTCTACACCTCCCTACCTCTCTCTCCATCTCTCTCTCTACCCGCTTAGATTATCGTCCTTATCATCCTGTGTGTGTATGAGTGTATGTGTGTGTGTATCAGTGTCAGCATCTCTGTATCAGTCTGTGCACTTATCTGCTTTTAAAAGTTTTAATAATGAACTGACGCTTACCACCGAGAAACGTGTGCGTTGCTCACCAAATGAAGAACTGCACGTTCAAATCCCACACTCAGAAAAATATGTAAATAAATCAAATAAATCTAAATGCGATTTAGAATATTGCTGCAAAATAAAATTCTCCAAAAATTAAAATCAGCCTGAAATATTTTGACTATTACAAATCATTTCTAAATATTTAACAACAAAAATTCTTAAATTGGGACACATTTCTAAAAAGATTAAGAATAGTTAAATTATCCCTACATACTAGAAAAATTTTGTGGTTTTAAGAAATAATTTGTAAATATACGCAAAAATACTTTAAGTTAGAAAATCGTTCTTATGTTATTTTTTAATGTTTTCTATTATATAGGAAACATTTCTAAACAGGAAAAATTAAGAATTTCCTTTTAAATTGTAGGAAACAAATAATAAAATCTAATTAATTGTGTGGACCATTTATGAAACAAATGTAAAATGCGCTGAAAGCTTAAACGTTTTTCCATTAGAAAGACCAAACCTAAAATTAATTTATTATTCATTTATTCATTTTAAATATCAGATCAATTATTTTTTCTGAGTGCAGTTAAGCACGCTGCTTGAGTTAGTTAGTTTTGCCTGCTGACTGGGCACTTTTGATAATTTGTTTACCATCCACTCGGCGCACCTTTGTGCAAAGTTATTTGCATAGAGGCAAACACTGGGGCAGGGCTATTTGGCCAGCCCTGGAAAGGTTAAAATTGGACTGGAGCAGTGCAGCGTGCATAATGCGTAGATTTAATTGAATTTTTGGGCTAAACTGAAACTGTGAACTCAAATAAAACTTTAGCCTTGACCACAAATGGGAATTTTTGGGCAAAAAGTTTTAGCGTGAAATGCAACTGCTCTAAAAGATTTCTTATACAAGTTTTGACAAAGCAGCAAGCCAAATGGCCAGCGGCAACTAAAGTCCTTACAACCTTACAAGTAAAGGATAACCCTCTAACCCTAACCCCATCCCTGATTCTCCATACTTGCACACCCAACACCTTTAAGTAAAGAGCGACCACAGCTATAAATAAAAAATTGCCAACATATGCGAAATGTTAACTAGCTTAAACGACTTTGCAGACATTCAAATATGCTACGTTTAGAGAGTAATATCTGGATTCCACTCATCAGTTCAACATTTCGTACATCACATTCCTTACATTTGGCTCTAAATAATAAGTTAATTAATTAAAATATGAGAAAGGATTTTTCTGCAATCAAATGTAATAAATAAGAAACAAGTTACGAAATTCAAGGGCATTTCACTTCTAGTTTTTCAGCAAATGAGTTAAATCTATATTAAAATTATTATGACTAAACAATAATTAAATTATAATTGTGGCGTAAAGAAGCGTTTAACTTTCTTGACATATCTGTGATATTTTCATACTTTCATCACACGCCAAATTCGATAAATCATCACGAAAAAACACAAAAAACTTTAAAAAACAAAAGAGAAAATCTTAAGTGGAATTCTGTAAAGAAAAAACTGATTATTAAAATCATATAAGCTTACATCTCAGAAATATACTTTCTGAACAATAAATTCAGCTGACCTTGGCGACAAAAATATGGCGATTTTTTAAAAAAATTTCATTGCGATTTTTTTCTAATGTTTGTAGCTCATCGTTTAGTCGTCTATGCCCCGGTCAAATGCAGATAGAAACGTGTACCTAAAACGTATTTCATTTTGATTGTGTGCACTTTATGATGCGTCCTATACGCTCACCACCAACATGATTACATATGCCCAGACCAATAATTTTGCCTCAGCAAAAATGAAAAGAAAAAATTGGGGAAATAAAAATCAAACAAGGTTAAGAAATGTTGGTTGTTGTAAGGCAAACGTTGATTGTGGAAATCGAGCAAAATGTTTTATGCACAGTCTGAAAAAAGGGTTGCGCCTCGGTTGGTTTGTGGTCAATGAAGGAAATATGATTTGGATTTTGTTACTTTGATTACACACATTACATGCGAATGTTCCACACACAGCGCCCAGACGGTGGTTGTGGCCAAGTGGTGTGTGTGTGTATGTGTGTGTGCCGTGCCACAAACGTGTGTTAAATTTCAGATGGACATGGAAATATTAATGCAGTGGGAGTGAGACAAGCAGAAGGAGAGAGTGGGAGAGAGAGAGAGACAACGCGGCCGTAAAGCATTTGATGTGCCTGTGTTCGTTGCAGGAAATTGAGTTTTTCATACACATATATATATATATATGTATGAAAAACATTTATATGTGTGTGATGTAAATAATAGCCAGCAAAAAGCAGAAGAAATTTATGCACGCACTCAAGCGCACAAATTCGCTTGGCCCGTCGCCGTCGTCGTCTTCGCTTCTTTTTCTTCTTCCTTCGCTTCATTTTTTCTGCTTTCTTCGAAGCAGCAGCATCTCGGGTCAGCTTGTGCTGATTTACTCAATGCAAAGGGCATTGTGATTATGTCACCAAAAGTGTAACGCATTTAAGTAGGGCTAGTCTTATACCCTAAAACCCATTCAAAATGGGAAATAGGCAGAACGAATCATTTGCGATGCCATAGATATATATATTCTTGTTCAGCATCAAAAGCCAAGTCGATGTAGCTATATTCGTCTGTTTGTCTTCAAGAACAAACTGATATCGGATACTTTAAAAACTAGAGACTTCAAATTTGGTATATATAAGTTCGCTTATATCATAGGCAGATAAAATTTGTCTCATTTTATCGATAACTGCACCCCATATCGATACAAATAGTTTTTCAATAGCATGCCGAATTCATAGACTGTAGTTTGGAATATAAGTACTTGTATACTAGACGCAGATAAGGTTTATTCATTTGATATATAACTATTAATTAATGTTCATTTGTGTCATGTTCTTAGGAGAATTTACTAAATGAAAATACTTCAATTTTAAATATACTTTAGTTATTTTTAATACTTGTATTAAATATCTTTCTGACGGAAAATGATCATTTAAAATAATTCAATTATCCTATTATAATTACTTAAAATATCCTCATTTTATTAAATTCACTGTTGACCTGCGCAATAATTTATAAACTACAAGCTTGCCGTGCTAAGATAAATAAATAAGTAAGTAATTTATTACAAAGCCAAATAATTATAAATTTTTAATGAATACCATATACTAGAAGAGTATTTAATTATCGGCGTGGCAAATATACAAAGAGTAGTACTGGTTTTTTCCGCTTTCTTATTTTTGCCACGTTTTTTATATAATTTTATTTTTTCATTTAGTTCAACAATGCTTAGGAAAATCGATAAATGCGAATGCGAGCGTGTGCATAAGTGTGTGTGGTGTATGTGAGTGTTGACTGAGATTTTAGCTATTTATGTTTTGGTAGGCAGTCTGTCTGGCATTCATTTGAGCAACACTCGATAGATTCAGCTCGCTGCCAAGGAACTTGGACTCGAACTGACCCGCCTTTCAACAAGTGCCGCTGTCACTTAAATTGTAATCAAACATATATACATATATGTATACATATATATATATGGTATATAGAGTACAACAGATGTAGCAGATGACAAGTGGAAGTCGGTCAGGTGACGAATGAGTTGCAAATCTCTCTATTTTCGATTAGAGAAACGATTGCTCGAAACAAACATAAATTGATTAAATGTCAATCGGCTCACAATCAATTACAAAATGACAAATTTGACAAGCGAGAGTATGTATGTATGTGTGCGTGTGTGTGTTTGTGTGTATATGTGTGATTTGTTCCAAAACGGATGCAATGCGCATAATCTGGACAGTACGTCAATGCAGCCATGCAACATGCAACTGACAAGCGAGCTGAGGAGAGGGCAGAGGAGGGGGACACACTCAGAAAAAAAATCGGCCTGAATTTTGTAAGATCGCCAAGGATCCCTCACCTTATTATGCAGTAAGTAAGTGTCTTAAATTAAGACCTGTGGATTTCTAAAAACCAGGATTTACAATTCATAATTTCATGCAGGGGTTTTCTCAAATTTAGAAAAAATATTTTTTTAATTTCAAGGATGTTCTTTTTATTAGATGTTTTGTTATTTACATTACAAATATACATTTTTATGTTAAGATTTCATAAATACAAACATTTTCCATAGTATATATGGATTTTATATTTATTTATAATCATTTTTCTAGGAAATATAGTTTGTATTTCTATTTTTCAAAATTGCATTAAAAATAATAGAAAATATTAAAAAAATATATATATTTTAGAAAAATATATCATTGGGGTTGTCGATTTCTAATTCTTAGAAAAATGTTTAATGCTTACAAATTATTTCTAAAATCAAGAAAAACTTTCTAATTTACAAAATTCAGTGAAATTTTTTTCTGAGTGTGGGAGGAACCGACTCAGTTCAGTGGACAGTGGACAACTGTCCGTTGGAGAGAAGGCGAAATCAATGGCAAAGTTGATTTACGTGCGGTTGCCAATTGTGTTCAAATAGGGGGTGGGGGTGGTGGCGTAATGTGGGCGTGCACACTGGTCATATCGAAATGATTTGCTGGCCAACAAGGATGACGATGACGACGACGACAAATGCAGCTAAACGAATTATGTCTAATGGCATTTCAGGTTGAAATGCGATTAAAATGCAATTTGAAATGCAAAACATTTAGGCAGCCACAACACATGTAACGGAGGTGTAGCCAGCGGGTGGAGGGTGGTCTCGCAACTTTGTTGCAACTTGTGTCTGTGCCGCACACACTTTAAAGATGCTTTTGTCTGACTGCCTATTTTATTTTTTCTTTTTTTTGGATGGCAGCCAATTTCATTTCTAAAGAAGAGAGAGCAAGGCAAAGGCATGCCAGCAAAAAGCTGAGTTGCATGTGGCATTCAGCATGTGGTTACAAATATATGATGCGTTACCTGCTGACCAGACCAAGACAAATTCACTTTAAATGTTTCAGAACACGTTCAAATAACGCGAAGCGCTTCTCTAATTGATGGCAAACGGGCGACAATTAAAAGTCCATTCGAGACTCGAAAACAACAAGTAAAAGTCGAAACAGAAGAAATGTGACAGTTTTGTTTGCCAAGAAATGTGGAATAGTTTTTGTACCTTTGGCACCTCAGCACCAGCATCTGCATCAGCATCTGCATCTGCATCAGCATCTGCATCAGCCTCAAAATGTCGGCTGGATTGTCAACAAAAGCATAATTTATGCGTTTCGCCGTTTCGTCTGTTTGCTATTGAAGTTGGAATGGGAATAGGAATGGAAGCGCATGTAGGGAAAGGGATCGAGACTGGGACTATGAACTGAGACTGGGAATTGGCCAGTGAACTCATTGCTAGACAAGCGAACATGACAGCGGCTATGTGTCGTCTTCGTCGTCTTCGTCTGCGTGAATTTCACGTGGAAAAAGTGCAGCCAGAAATTATTTTAATTAAAAGAACAAAAGCAAAAGAAAAACGTAATAAAAACTTAAGACAAACAAAGAAATTGTATACTAAATGCAAACGAGGTGTTGTGCTCATACACACAGGAAAAAAGAATGCACTAGTCGAAAGTGCTCGACTTGGAGAAACAAAACAACAAGCAAAGAATGTTCTATTCGAGAGAACTCGTCGAGAAGTTATCCCGAACCCAAGTTTTTTATTTCTTGCCTGATTCCTTCACATTTTCTTTTGCAACTTAGATTTTAATTTAACGCTTATATTCTTAATTTAAATAGTTTTCTATTTTTATTATTTATTTCGAATGTATGATAAATATGTAGAAACACTTTAGCTGGACCCTGCGAAAGATATATTTAAATTGTTAGATTATAAGTTACAAAAAGTATAATAAATAAAGAGGAATAAATATAAATTCTACTGTTTTTAGATAGAACTTTTCCTTGGTGTAAAGATCAAGTATTGCACGCAACTTGCAGATGAGGTGCACACACACACACACACACACACAGAGTCACAGCGATGTTCTGCACGATTTACGCACTGCATTTGTCATGATCTGTTTATTTTGATATATATGCAAAGGCGAGTGATTAATTTAGCCAACTCATGTGGCACATAGCTCTGCTGGCACTTCTGCTGCTGCTGCTGCTGTTGGCATCGATTTGCACTTTATTATCACACAAAGCCTCTCGACAATCTAAGCGTATTTAATGGTGCGCCAAAACACTCCCACACTTGGACGCAGATATATATAAATATATATTCAAACGTATATCGATTGGTATTTTTATGTGGCCATCACCTGTTGTCTGCTGACTGCTTCTTCTTGCCCTCCCCCTCTACCTTCCAAAAATCATTTGCATATCCATCCATGCAACCCCTGTAAGCTGTGAGAGAGTCTGTCGTCTGTCGTCTGTCGTCTGTCGTCGGTCGTCTGTCGTTGTAGGTGTATCCCCGCATGTAATCAAATCAAGGCAAATGTTGCAGATGCCAGATGCGCCACACGCAGACACCTTACCAAACAAAAGTAACTCAAGCCGTAAATGTACACGGAGAAAAACAAATCAAACTGCAATTGAAAATCTTCAATGGCATCTCAGCTTATTATTGAGAAAGTATATTTCTAAACCACAAGTTGGTGCCTGTCTAAAAACCATAAATTATTTCTAGAAGAATAAAATTTGTCTAGTTTTCAGGACGCTTAACATTTTGTTGGGATTATTCAAATTAATGAGCATTTTTGTGAAAATATGATTGTTAATTTTATATTTTCTATATCTGCATTAATTGTAGAAATCATTTCTAAAAAATAGAAAAGGACCTTCATAATTTTTTATACTATTTATGAAAATCAGAACATTTTTCTGGTTATCAGGGTGAGTTTCATTTTGGAGCGATTTACTAAAAGTCAGGCCAATTCTTTTTTCTGTGTGTACCTGGTGTAGCAGTTGTAAATGTATCTGTATCTGTAACTGTAACTGTAACTGTATCTATATCTGTAGCTGTATCTGTATCTTTGACTGTTTTGCTACAGCAGCTGCACACACACCTACGAACAATTTGATTTTATGTTTGCACACGCAGCAACAATTTGCCATTGTTTGGAAAATAATTGCAATCTACGCAGGCAGCTGCGACCCTCTTTCTGTCACTTCTCAAGAGATGGGGGTATGTGTGCGTGTGTGTGTATTAGTAATGGCCAAAAAATGGAGTGGCCAAAACTCTTATGGCACTCGGCGTCATCGTCGCTGGCAGCAGCAACAGCAGCAGCAAATTGGTCAAAAAGCCAAACAATTAGCGCGGAAACAATGGGCCCTCAAATATTGGTTGATGTTTTTGCTGCTGTTGTTGTTGTTGTTGCTGTTGCTGACCAGCCTCAAAAATGGATTATTGGCAATGGGCATAAATTTACAGTTGCGTTTCTATGCGCCGCATCTTTTTTTTTGTTTTTTTTTTTATAGCATTTGTTAGCGCCCACAAAACAGCCAACTCGCATATGGCCAGAAAAACACGCTAGCAGAGTCCACAACTCAATATGCATTCTCTGTGTGAGGATGTGCGTGTGTGTGTGTGTGTGTGTGTGTGCGCGCGACAATTTCACACACCGGAAGTTCAGTCCATTTAATGCACGAATTTTGCCGCATTTTACGTTGCTCAACTTTGTGTCCCTCTTTTTGTGAGTTGCATTTTTTGTCCACAGAGTGCAACCATACAGTAAACACCATGCTGGTTGAACAGAGGGTCAGCCAAACAAAAAAAAAAAAACGTATACCACAAATGATTTTTGTACAAAAAACAAAAAGAAATATATGCCGCTTGAAGCATTTCCGTTTTGAGGCTTGCACCATAAACAAAAAATCTCCGTGAAGTGCAATCGAGTTGAACTCTTAGAAACCGTTTAACTTTAAACGAAATTCTCTGCTGAAAAGTGCAGTGTAGAGCAATATGTGATTAGCATGCTACACTTGTTGCACACAAATTAACTTGCCTCACTAGTTGCATAGAAACACTGTATTAGAGTTGAAGTAAGAGTACGCGGCTCACAGATTCCTTGTGTATAAAATATTATGTGGCTTATTTTAACAGAAAAAAAAGGAAAGAATAGATCGAAGTTAAATTGCCAAAATCTAAATTTTCTTATAAATTTGAAAAAACCAACCGATTGGTCTTAGGAAAGATATATGATATAGTGGGCCGATTTCGATGACTGTTGTCTTATCAATATATTAAAAGCAATAAATTACGCATATTGGGTAGGTTTCTTTTCGGATACCTTATATATACTTTTGACTATTCCATTATACTCTTTTTCTAATTTTCGGACGGTTCAAGGTATAAACAAAAATTGAAATAAAAATGTATAAGAACAAATAATAACATTTATGAACATTTTTGTGATTCGATAAATAATATAAACAAATAAGAATATAAAAATACTGATTGTGAATTTTGATGACTTTAATAATAGTTAAAATATGTTTTTTGCTGGCTCCAGTCACCAAAAATCTTATTTTAGTGATTCAATTAATTAAAATTAGCATTATGAATGGTATAAATTATACATGCTTTGCTTAAGCTTTTTGATGGCTATTAATGCTTTAACTAAAGGAAAGTAAAATTTGTAATGGGCTTATTGTGATAAACTGATACGCAAACTGAGCACAATAAAACAAAAACATTCAATCAACAGCAGAAGGAAGCAGAGAACACCCCTCACAGAGCTGAGCTGAGTGCTGCAATATGCAGTTGTACATAAGAAATATTCTAGTTGCTCTGTAAATCTATTAAAGAAGTAACTGTTTAGAGCTCAATTAGAGTAGTTGAAGACAATAGAGCCAAATACCTTATTCGTTAGTTAAATATATGTTATAAGAGGCTTACAACTTGAAATTCTGAGTTGAGATTTGAGAGTTGAATTAATTATTGGCTTCAGCTAAAATCTACAATCTACTAATTAATTCAACACTCTCAACTCTATGCTCAGACTTGATTCATCTCAGAAACATGTTAGCCATAATCCAATTATGCACTTCAAACAATTTCGGGCTTTAAATTCGAGGGGGACCGCTTAAAGCAAACCTTTTGGCTATAACCGTTAGGAGCGTTATGGCCACCTTAACAATTAAGCGTAATTTGAATAATCAAAAACCAACAAACAACAACAACAAAAGCAACAACAGCAACTGGCAAATTCCAAGCCGCCGTGCAATAAAAACTTTGCCAACCATCGAACCTGACAATAAATTTCGGTGTGGCAACAACAACAACAAAAACAATAACAACAACAAGCTTAACTAATGAAAGTAAGTCCAGAGCCAACAGTTTGGGTGGGGCTATTTGTAAGAAACTTAATTGAAATAATTTTGGCTGACTAGCTGGAGTGGGTTAAGGGTTCGAGGGTTCGAGGGTTCCTCATAAAGCTCTTGGCCAAAGTTTTTGATACACAAGCAACGCAATCAAAGTGCAAACATTTAAAGAATGCTTGGTGGGGGATGAAAGATGAAGTGACTTACCTATAATATTTGTGTGTGGGATTCGATTAAACTATAGAGCCAGTTGAGTATATAGAGAATTGTGAATGTTGTTTTTAAAAGATTGTGAATATTTTACTGCTCAGCAAATGAAAGCGTGTTGACTGCCTGAAAATGCACTAAAGGACTGCAAGCGCAGTAAAAGTTTCAATTCAAAATTAGTCGATAATTATCGATATTTTTAAAATGCTTTCAATAGCAGGATATCAAACAAACTCTAGAAGCAGATAAATGGCTGATCCTTTTGATCGGTAAAGCCTTCAAATATTTTGTAATCACTTTTTGGGCTTGGGTGCAAAACTATTAATTGTATAATTGTATAATTGTAATAGAAAAATAGTCGATTTTATCAGTCAAACTCCTTCAAAATCTTTTTAAATCCTCAATAACAATACTTAAGTTATCTATTGTGGTAAAATAACAGCAACTTGCTGACATCAACAAAGAAAAAGTGCTCAAAGAAAGTGTTTATCCTTCTACTTTTACTCTGTTTACTCTTTCTCTGAATATCTTTTCGATTAGGTCTAGCTGTATGAGTTGGCTACTCTAATGCAAATTAACGAGCAAGTGCGTCGAGACTGACAGACAGACAGATAGACTGTCAGTGGGATCTGTGTGCTTAGCTAGGTAAAGTAATTGAAAGCTCTTTGCTTGGCACACATGTTCTCGTTTCATATCAAGTCATCCTTCAAGACCAAATGCCGCAAACATTTGAAAGCCACGCAAAACTTTTGTAAATAAAGCGCAAAAAACCCGCTGGCTATTTGTGCGCCAAACTCCATAAGATATGTGTGTATATATAAAAATATACACTCAGAATAAAAACTTTTCCTAGTTTCCTGAAAATTATAAAACAAAATACGAACTGAAATGCATTTAAAAAGGTTGTACCTGAAAAATATTTAAATACTAATGTTAATTACAAAAAACAACAAAAAACTCGAATTTCACAGTTACTTATACTCATACCAGAAAATCCTTAGAAAAATGAACCCTTAAATTAAGAAAAGAAACCCCTTTCTTTTTATACATATACTTTCTGAATAATAAGGAGAAGTTGCATAGTTGCCATAGATTTTCATAGGCTGTACTTTCAACATTCAGAGCCATCTTTTCTCAAAGTGTGTATATATATAAATATACACTCAACTCACCTCAAGATATTTGTGGAGATGAAGAAAGTTGAAACGCGTTGAAGCTTGTTGCGTGTTCTAACGAATTGCCGCAAGCGCTTGCCTAAGTTTGAGTATATCTTTAACTGTATCTGTAGCTATATCTGTGTCTGTATCTCTTTCAACATGCTCATTAGAATTCATTATAAATTTTCCACAGCGCAAGCTAAGCAAACAACAAGGGGGGAGGTGAAGAAGCAGAGGTTGGTGGCTTGAACCCAGCCAAATAAATAACCAACACCTGTTTGCCGTTTTTGCCATTTGCCGCGGCATTGTCTGGTTGCAGGCCACAAAGCAAGGCAGCCAGGGCTTATATCATATTCCTGGCCATTGTCCGGGCGAGCAACGTGAGATAACTGCAACCGGATATTTCTATTAGTGGCAGGCAGCCACTGACTGTGGCAAGCAGTCGGGATTCGCGTTATTTATGCGTCGCTCTGCAATTTTCTAATTTATGTTGCAACTTGCAGTCAGCAATTTGTGGCCAGGGTTATTATAACAATTATGATTAGGGTGGCATACAACATACACAATATGCTAATAACAGCGAGCATTAAAGTCGGACTAAATTAGTTGGAGGCAGCAACAGGATGAGGAACAGGACGAAAGGACTCGCCTGGCTTATTTAACTTAAACGCAAGTTAAACAAGCAACAAAAAGGAAAAAAATGTACAAACGCACAGAAATACATTCGTCGTTGGCAAAGTAAACGATTAAAATATGCACAACACGAGTAAACATATTTTCAAGAAGTAAATATCCTTGAGGAACAGCAGCAGTATCAGCAGCAGGACCACCTACACTCAAAACAAAAATTCGATCTGAAAAGGAAAATTGTTATGCTTCCTTTTAAAAATTATTAGCTAAACGAAAAGAAATTTTCTAAAAATTAGAAAACCCTTTTATTTATTTCCTTGAAATGTTTTATATTATTATTGTCTGCATATACGGAAAAAATTCGGTACTTTTAGCATTCGTTAAGTATGTTTTCATGTTGATTTATCGAGTTTTGTATCGAAGTTATAAAAAGTTTGCAAAAATCAATGCCATATTTCGCAAGGACAAATTGAAAATGTTTATTAAAAATTTAAAAATTACAATCCTGAAAGTAAAAAATATAAAAACTCTGGCTTTAAGAAAGGCACAAGCTTTATATACACTTTCAGTAAATTTAATCGTCAACTCTTTTCGCTGAGTGTACCAAAATTCAGGAGCGCATGAAATGTATTTAAAATATGCCAAGTGGCAGACGTTTTGAGGCAGCTAGCGGAGTTTGGGGCGTGGCCAGGTCTAGGTCTGGTTGTGGACTCAGTTGTTGCACGTAGCAACGGCGACGACAGCAGCAGCAGCTAGCAGCATGTAGCAAGCAGCAGGACGAAGCAAGAACCAGACGAGGACGAAGTCGAAGTCGAAGTCGAAGATGCTGCACGTGGGCACAAAAGGCGCAAGGTAAATAAATATTGTAGCACAAAATGCGAAGATGCCGACGAAGACGTTGAAAGTTGAAAGGCAAACGGTGTTGTTACCAGTACCTACGTCCCCCCTCATCCCTCCCCATCTATATGCCCTGCTCCACCACGCCTGTCGCACACTCTCAAGTTAAGATACTTACAAGGATTAAAGAGTCACTCAAGTTAAATGCATTGAAAATGAAGTAAAAGAAGCGTAAAAATTGTACCGAAAGTTGCTCAAGTGCTCAAACTGAATTGGCAGTGGAGCAGAAGAGGAGTGCGGAGAGAGAGGGGGAGGTGGTGTGTGTGTAGGTGAGTAGAGTGTGCGTGTGTGTGTGTGTGTGTGTATTTGTGTGTGCTTGTTAGCTTATTTTTTCTTCCTTTTTTTTTTTGCCTCTGTTACTTTTAATTTTACTCGCAGTTTATTTAATTTTGTGCTTTTTATTCAGGCAACGTCTTCTCGCTGCTGCTCTCTGCTTGTGCTTCTCGCTTCTCGGTGCTGCGGCTCAATATAAAGTGGCAGTTGTTGATTTAGCGGTATTTAAATTGAAGCATCTTAGTTGGATTACGTACAAGCTGCTTGCGGTTAACCACAAATGAGGCGCCACTCAATGTTGCACAGTCGCGCAGTGGAAATGCGAACTAGGCTTGCTTCATTCACTTGAATAATTGCTTTGGATAGGATAAGAGCCATTAATTTTGATAAGTCGTTAATTTAAACTGCTTCTTAGAACTTCTAGTTAAAACAGGGGTTTTATTTGTCGATCGTTGTTAATTTATTGTTATTATTAGCTTATATTCTTTTATGAATTTTAGTTTTTTCAGATGCTTTTAATTTTTCATGATGAGACCTTGTCACTTCTCTAAAATCTTTGAAGCCAGGGTTTATAAATAGATGTATATATATGTGGGTAATAATAATAACTAAATCAATTAAAATTTAAAAGTTACATGAATGGCTTACGGCTCCTTTTTAATGCAGAAAACAAGTATAATCAAAAATTTAAATTTAAATATAAAAATTCAAGGAATTCAACTCGTAGGAAAATGTATTGAGTTATGCCAGCCTCTCTGTCCGCCTTTGGCAGGGACTATAGGAAATAGATACAATAAATTTGGAAAATTTGTGCGCAGTCTCTAATATTTATTATATTGATTGTCTTTTTCACAAGGTATTTTCATATTTAACAGTATATTTACTAGTCAATCTGTCTCGACTATAAAATTCTCACATATTTCTCAATTACAAGTCTTACACATCATTTTGGCTAAGAACTTTGTTGTATTACATCTTGAGAAGTGTAAAGTATAAATACACATTTGTTATTTAAAGTTTTATGCAAATTAAAACATTTAATCATTTGTTTTGGACTTACTCACTCTCCCTCTCTCTCTCTCTCTCTCTCTTTCTCTCTTTCTCTCTCGTTGCTATCTACAATCTGAGCCATGGCCAACAGAATGCAACGGATTTTAACGGATTTTTATTGCATTTTCACCGCAACGAGCAATGCATCATTCAAAAAATTTGTCAATAGAGACCGCAGCACATTTAATATACATAAGCCACTGAATGTGGCCAGCCTATCAACAGAGCAGCAGTTCCCCCGTCCAGCTCCTGCTGCTCCTGCTTCTGATACTGCTGTTGCTGGCCTTCCCTATAGGTATTTTATTATATATCAGCGGACGGCGATCGACGGCGAAAGAAGCGTCAGAAAGGCCCGCTATTTAATAATATAAAAGCAATATTTTTGTGAGCGAAACAATAAAGTCGGGCTGTCATTGATTTATTTGTCTGCTGCGTGGCCAACAACAATAAACTCAACGCGAAATGCACTCGCACAATGCTCACACACACACACACACTCACACACACTCACACACACACTAGCACACACAAGTGGGTACCGGTGCACCACCTCAGCGAGGTGGGGCAATGGGCACCACCGATGGGCACCAGTTTCAGTGCCTGTTCCCGTTCCACTTTTCTCTCACACCCTCAAACATAATTCATTTCCGCTTATTGTCAGCGCCGCTTTGGCATTTAAAATAACACACACACACACACACACACACACACCACACACACACACAAAAACCACAGCGAAAAATCTCAAGTGTAAAAATACTTTTATATATATATGGATATATGTATATATATTTATGCACTGGCAGGACAATGCAGGTAAATTGAGTGCAGATGGCGCTTTAGTCCTTTATCCTTTGTCCTTTGTAATAAAGCTCGGCAACAAATTGACGCGAATGCAAATAAAACTGCACGACTCATTGAACAATTGCCAGACACTGCATACACTCAGAAAAACCACCGCAACTGACAAATTTAGAATATATATTCTTTTGATGCCAACGGTAGCTCAGCTTATTATTCAGTGTGAGTATTTATAAAAAAAAGGAAGGGTTGTCTGTTTCGAAATAAACAAATTCCTTTAAATCTTAAGACATATTTTTTGTGAATTTGGAAATCATTTATAAAAAACCATAAAATGATTATAGTTTTCCGTACGATTTTAATCTTATGGCGAGTTTCTAAATTGCATTGGGATCATTTTTCTGAGTACACCACAGCACCAGGAGGAGGAAGGGAAAACTGTACTCCAGCTCCTGTTTCTACTCCTCTTTCTGCCCCTCTTCCTACTCCTTCTCCGCTTCATTGAGCACTCAACGGCTGCCGGACTTGAGGATGACATAATTAAATCCATGCACTAATTAAATTTCCCAAAAATGTATGCAAATGCCGGCAAATAAAGCGTTCAACTTTTTGCCAACTACCTTAATTGCATGAGATAAGCCGTTAGACGGGGCGCATACGTAATGCAAATTATTTTCAACATTTCACATTTAATTGCAAGTCGCTCGCCGGACATGTCCACCCCCGTCTCCCCTTCCCAACCCAACAAAGGGACGCACATTCATTAAGCAACCCTTGGGCGGGTTTTGTATGTGAGTGTGTGTGTGTGTGGATTTTTGGGCGGTCAAGTATCCGGTGTCCCATGTCCGAAATGCGGCATACATCGCATACCAGCTGGAAATTAAGTTTTCGCATTTTCCACCTTTTTTTCTTTTGGTTTTGGCTGCTTTTTTGGTTTTTTCCTCTTACGGCATTTTTGGCCGAAAAGTTCAGTTGATAATCCAGCATAATGCGCTTTTATTTGAAATAATAATGTTGATGCCGACATCGGTCTGGGCTCATTAAATGTGAAAAAACCCAAAAAACCAAAAAACCCAACTCAGCTTTGCCTAGGTGTAAACGTATGTAAGTCACTGAGCTGCCTCTTTGTATATACCCTGTACAAATTATAATGGCTAAACAGGGTTTGAAAGCAGAAGGAAATATCTGTGAGCTGATAAGATATACATATCCATCAAGAGTATGTTCGATTTAGTCATGTCTCTCCGACAATAACTAGAGACTCAGAAGGCAAAAATATGTCATTTTATCGATAACCTGAACCAGTATTTCGAATACACATAAAAATGGAATATCCATTCAATTAATAAATAACAGACTCAGCCATATTATTGATCAAGCTTATAAGTTTCTTCAAGATAACAAAGTAAGCACCAAAATTGTGGCCCCTAACGTATTCCCAGATTGATTGATTGTTAAAGATATGCGGTGCCTTCGATTTGTCTAATGTCCTTTCACTTTCACTTTTACTTTTAAGATTTGATTTTACAAAACTGGCAACTGTGTTTTAGTCGACTCAACAAATTCAACAGCTGCTTGCAGGGTATTTTCTAGTAGAGCTCTTTCGGCTGGCACCTTCATCTTGCTTTTTTGGCCAAGGGTTAGATGCTGAGCTCATTGTCAACCGCAAAATTGTTGCATGAGGTGTCAAAGTTCATATAATATTCCCCTCCTCTGCCCCTTGTCAAAGCTCATATTATGCCCCTGCCCTTAATTCTTCTGCCCTTCGTGTAGCAGCAGTCGAAATTAATTTCAATGTCCGGCCATATGTGTGTGCAAGTCCGAGTTCATCTGTTGTTAATGCTCCACCCCCTCTGTCAGGGCATGAAAACGTATGTTTAATTGCTAAAATTTTCCAGCAAATTAAGTTTGATGCCAGTTTTGGATATAGAAAAGAGAGAGAGAGAGAGAGAGAGAGAGAGAGAGAGAGAGAGAGAGAGAGATACAGCGGACCTGAGAACCTTAAAGATATGCGACGTGGCGACATAAAAATTTCTGAGGTGTAAATTGTTCAAATGCCGCTGCGAGATGACTAACGCAGGCGCATATATTTAACTGACAAAAGGCGGTAGAGAGGGGGAATAAAGGGAAGGAGGGTTAGAGGTGTGGATGGGTGTCTGTGAAAGGGTGGGAGGGCTGCGCGGTTAACCAGAGCCACAATAAATCTCACGAAAAACGATTTAAAATTTGGTGCTTTCACTCGAGACAGATGCACGTGTATATGTATGTATATTCTTATACACATATTTATATATATATATATATATGCACTCAGAAAATAAATCTTGATTTCAAAGTTCGCCCAGGATAGTAGATAATTTTTCTTGCTCTTACACGTAATTTCTTAATACAAGAAAACTGTTTTCTAAAAATTAGAGAGGCTTGCCCTAAAACTATAATATTATTTTTAGTAATATTTTTTATTAAGAAGAAATTAATTTCTAAAAATTAGAATGATAGCCCCTATTCTTAGAAAATATTTTATTGATATATCCTCTTTTCACTTTTATGTTATTATGTGTATTCTATTCGCGAAAGAAGTGTCCCAGAACAGAGTGTCCATAGAATTTTAAAATTAATCAGATTTAGTTACAATAATTTATTTAAACTATGTAAAGTGTGTGTTGTTATAATATGTTATATCTTAAAGTTCTACGTAATAGCAGCTGTAATATAAGAATTCTATGCTCACACGTAGACCCAAAAAACACTCTAGAAATCAGACAGATTTTTTCTAAAATTAGAAAAAATTCAACCAGAAATTTTGAAATGCAAACCGTACTTTTCTAGAGAGCCAAAACCCTGAAATTTTATAAATTTACTTGCTGAATAATAAGACGAAGTTCTAAAATTGCGTTTGTTTCTCTGAGTGTAATTATATTTATAGTATATAGTTCCATAATCCCTTTGGCCCAACTGCTTTCTTAACTTTCAGCTTTGGCAAGCAAAATTCTTGCGGCGTTGCCTTTTGCTTGCCTCTGAATGTGTCCCGAAAATAATTTATCATTTTCACTTTGAGTTTTGTGTGAAAATTCGAGTGTGTGTGTGTGTGTGTGTGTGTGTGTGTGTGTGGCACCCAAGCAGTCAACTACCCAAGCACCCCCACGTTGACAGTCACCACATTTGTGCTACCTTTTTGTGTGGCTTAAAGTTTTGTCAACTGTTTATCGTCCTTTAAAGTTGTTGTTTTTATTTCTGGCATCGTTTTCAGTTTTAATTTGCATAGTTGAAATGCCATTTTGGCCATTTTGCAGTGGTTCCACTCAACTCAAACCGGTAATTCACAACTCACACACCACCTGCCTGGCAAAAGTGGTTTTTGGTCTGTGAAATACCTCAACATTAAAATGCCATTAATGCATTCGCGTAATGTTGTGTGTAATATTCGAGGCCAGTTCAGACCTTGCCCCCCATTTTCGGCACACCTCATTGAAAGCCCATTAAAGTGACTTATGTGTTGGCCAAAAGCAGCAGTAACGGGAATACCCCGACTCCAATTGGAATTCCATACTGCAATTGGAACTGCATTCTCCATTTGCGCTCCATTTCCATGTAAAAATTGCATTAAAAGCGTGGCAGGAGTTTTTTTTTTTATTTTTGGCTGGAGTTTGTCTTATCAGCAGGCTGCTGGCATTGGCATTGGCATTGCCGGACCCCGCTACTCCCCCTATCGGCCCCTTGGTCAACCCCTCCATTTGCGACACATTTGCCTGACCATAATGAGCGGCAATTACCGCATTGGCCGCAATTTGCATTACACACTGCGAAAATGTTGCAATGCCGGCGAATACGAGTGCTCTCTGAAGGAGGGGATGGGAGTGGAGGGGGAGTGTGTGCGTGTGCGTGTGTAAGCACTGTGCAATCTTTTATCAACAGCAACAACAACAACATCAACAAGAGCAACAGACATGACAATGGCAATAGGAAAGGGCAATATTTAATTGCGCCTACTTAAGCGCTAAAGGGAAATGCTATAAAAAAAAGTGAAAATCTCTCAGGCAATATATTTGCAGGAGTATATAGTATAGGGATATTTATAGTACACAGCACATTTTAAATTACACGCGCCTTATCTTTTAGACAGTGGTCAGTAAATTATGGTGGCTCTTAACAGGTGAGTTGAGAGATGAAAAGCTGAAAGAGCTGTTTGTGAGCAATCTAATTTTTAAATATATTTCTTTATAATATATAAAAGCATGTCAAAAGTGCACATATTCCTCAACAGGATTTGAAAATGTCAATCTCTTTAAATACAAAATCAATCTGTTTTCATTTATTAGTGGTCCCAGCTACCTTGCCTTTTCTAAAATACTTAAAACAAGCTCATTCTTGAACTGACTTTAAGAGGTAGCAACATCAAAATTTTAAAAAATGTATAAGCCATAGGCAGATGAAGCTTATTCCATTTTTTCGATACCCATTTACTGAATATCGATACAAATTCAAATAGCAATTAAAGAAAGGATTGTGAGAATATAGCCTTTTAGTTAACATAATATGTACCCTGGCATATAATGTATGAGTTGTAAAAATTTCATTACAATCGAGTAAGAATCACAGATTGTGTTTCATCTATTTCAATTATGTGACACACAATAATAAGATATGCTCCTCGAACTGGCAAACAGACAAGCTAAAACTTGAAATGTGTGATAATTATTTAATACATTTTTATTTCAATTCTATAAAATATTATAGTTAAAAATACTATTTTGGCACTATCTTCATTAACTAGCTGAAAAAGTATGTTTTATTAGATAAAAAGAGAAGCTTTAATTTAAAATACTGAATTCAATGGCAATTGATAACTAAATCTTTGCGTAAATGTGACAAACTTTAAGAAATAGTTATTTAAATTATATGAAATACGAATTAACAAATTAATATTAATACACTACTTTCTTGACACTATCCCACAAGTTCAACAATTCTCCATCAACTAGTAGAAAGCGTTTCTTGTACTAAGTAAAAATACTAGCTCAAATTGTTGTTTAATAATCTCAAGTTCAATGCATTTGATTACTAAATCTATCCTAAGTATGATAAACTCTAATAAATAATTATTTAAATTGTAATTGAATTCAGAGGCGCACGCTTCTCTTTAGTTTTCTTCAGTTTATATGGCAAAAGACACTTTCACTTACCGCCTGGCAGCGGAAATGACAACATCTGCCACAGCTGACGACCAACTCCAAGTCCAAGCCCAAGTTGAAGAGGCAACAACTAGTTTTTGGGCACAAGTTGAGGTCTAAACAAACTGAATTCAAACTGAAACTCAATTTTTGCACAACAATGCGTTCATAATTACTAACTGGGAAACGAAATCGAATCAAATCAGAAACTTTAAATCTTTGGGGCCAAGTCGAAGCAGCAGCAGCTGCAGCTAAGCACTAGACCTGCCACTGCCCACCCCCATCACCTTCCGCTACCATCCCCGCCCCTTTTGGTGGACATGGGCTCATTCAATCGTCAGTTCCAGCAATTACACGCATTTTGCGCAATTTAAACCAAATGCTAACGACAGCTAACACAACCAGCCGGCAACCGACAACCAACAACCGACAAGCGACAACCAACAACCAACAAGCAACAAGCAACCTTTGCTGCACCTTCGACCAGCTGAAGCAAATAAAACAAGTAGGCCTGAGGTAGTCGACTGAGCTCGACTATGAGATACCCTGCAGCCGGCTATTCTATTGTAAAATTTCCCATTAATTTACATAAAAATACAATAAATTAAATATAACAGTTATAATTGCTAATTACTTAATATTGTATTCGACTAAATATCTCATTATGCTATCGATTTTAAGAACCATTTATAGAAATATACGAAGCCACTCTGCTGATAGAAAGATTAAAAGCATTGAGTTGTCGTCACGATGATAAAAAGAGAAATGTCTTACAACACCTTTATAATGTTTTGCACACCCAAATGTAACCATGATTAAAAAAATATATATGTATATACAAAAAAAATAAGATACATACATAGATGTGTGTGTGTGTGGATGTAAGTAACGGTAACACACATGCATATATACTCTCGGTTTGATCAACATGCCATCGCTTCCTGGCACATATACAAGTAATGCTTGTAATGAGATCAATATGAGAATATATTTTCGACTACAACTTGTCTGATTCTTATTCGATGTCAATGAAATTTGGACAGTTGATCAATAATATGTCAATGTATATTATATATTAATAAGGCCTTAAAAACTGTGTTTATATATTATCGATAAACTGAAACAAACCTCAACTGCGTGTGGTATACGAGAACATATATGCCAATTTGTAAATCTCTTATTGTCTCTGAGATCGGTTTGTATACAGATACAGACACAGACGGACATGACTAAATCGACCCGACTCATGTTGCTGATCAAGAATATATATACCTTCTGGGGTCAGAGATGCTTTCTTCTGCCTGTTACATACTTAAGCAAAAAACCATTCTACCCCTCTAATAAATTTTCTATGTGTTCAGCGTATAAACAGATCAAGGGAGAGGGAGAGTGGGAGTTGTGGGGGATGGGGGTGGGGGGTTGGTTAGCAGGCAGGCAGGTCCAGGACCAGGAGCAGGACTAGGACGAGGACCAGCCAGGCGTTTGATGAACAAAAAGTAGCATACTGTAAATCAAAAAGTAACTTGCCGTACGGATGTCATTCGTTGCAGATCGTTCGAGCGCAAAATTTAACAATGACACAAACACAAACTTTGAAAACACAACAACAAAAGCTGCGTAGAACATGATGACGCACGCAGTGGATACACACGTACACACACACACACATAAGATAATACCTTCCACACACCTACAACACACACACACACTCGCACACACACTTACACACATGGCCAGCCATTGACTTTGGCTTTTGGCATAGGGGCAAAAAGTTGCTCATGCAGAAGCTGTCATGTCCAGCACTCAAATTTCTAATACTGGCCTAAAGGGCTGTGCGGGCTGTGTGTGCGAGTGTGTGTGTGTATGCGAGGCAACACTTAAAAGTCACACGGGCGTGGCAAGTTAAATGAAATGCACATTGATGTGGCATTTGTGTGTCCTTTTGCCCGCTACTGCTGCTGATGCTGCAAGTGACAGCGGCACGAGAGAAGGAGAAGCTAACCAAAAATCCTTATGGGGAGAGAGAGAGTGAGGGATAAGTGTAACTAGAAATCGGATAGTTTTCCTAGGCAGGTGTGTGCCAATATCTCTGTCTCAGCAAGAGAGAAGGGAAAGTTAACTAAAATTCTTATGTGGAGAGAGAGAGAGAGAGTGAAGGATATGTGTTTCTTATGTTCTAGGCAGGAGTGTAGCACTCTCTCTCTCTCTCTTTCTCTATTTTCTTCTCAAGTGGCAGAAAGAAGAGAGACGGTGAAATTTGCTGGAATGTGAATAGACTAATGTTGCTAGGCAAGTGTGAAGCGTTCGCTTTATCTTTTTTTTTACCGAGGTAAGAGCAGAAAGAGAGAAGGATGACCTGAATTCGTTAAGAGAGAGAGAGAGCTAAGGAGAAGGGTAATTAAATTCGGTTCGAAAGAGAGAAGAAGTGTGCTAAAATTCATATATATCTTTTATTTTTTGTATTTCGTAAGGGTATCTAGAAGAGAGAGAAGGATAGGTGCAGCCTGTCCTAGACAGGTTTGTAACACTCTCTCTCTCTTTCTCTCTCTGTCACTATCTCTTCCTCCGACTATCTTTCTTACAAAGTGATATAAATGCAATAACGTAACCCCGAAAAGGAACAGCGCAACCTGTGGCAAGCAAATGGCAGCAGCTGGCATGCAACGAAACTCCGCTTGCCACAGCCAAACTCCAAGTAAAAATTTCACTCAATAACCGTAACGATAACATTGTCAGCACAGGAATAAAATAAACTAGGAGGTAATACTTTTTTAAACTTACCTCACCCAATTTTCGCATACACTTCGCAATTGCTGGCGATAACAATCTAGAACAAATCGAAGTGCAATCAAAAATATTTAAATATTGCTATAAATCACATAAATACAAAATTAATTTAGCACAGGAAAAGAAACCCAATCAGATCAAAAATAATAAGTAGTTGGCATAATTTGGTTAACTGACGATTTCATAAACTATATAAATTAGGAATTAATCAATATCGGATAAGAATCACTGATTTTTATAAACAAAAACTTATTTTCATACTGAACAAATTTCGATAAATTTGATTTATTTATTAATTTATTTTATTTTTTTAACTTAACACCGAAATATAAACTAAATAATTTAAAGCTGCTTTCCTAGACGAGCTCTCTCGACTACTCCGTTCATGTTTGTTCCTAATATTAAACTAAAGGATTCTCCTCCTCTTTACTCTTTTACTATTTTCAAAAGTGTTGCTTATGTGGCAACCAAGTTGCAAATACCCCAAAAACTGTTTAGGGTAGCAAAACGTTGCAACTCTTTGGCTCGCAATTTCAATAAATTTCGCCGCCTGTTGACAAGCCGCAAAGTGTGCTTTAAAAATGGCTTAGCAGCTGTAGCACGTGTGCGTCTCTCAGTGTGCGTCTCTCAGTGTGTGTGTGTGGCAGACAGAGGACAAGGCGAGGCAAACGCGATTTTTATCGCAATTCAATAGAGTTTCCGTTACATTAGACGACGGGCTTTTGGTTTTGTCTTGGTGCGGAACTAAAAGCGCCATATTTGTATCCGTTCGACGTGTCAACGTGTATTGCTTCCGTTTGTTGTTTGCTGTTGCTTGTTGTTCTTGTCATTGTTGTCTATTTGTTTGTTGTTGTTTTCACCAGGCGGTGCACCTTGCCAGGGCCAACAGACAGGCGACAAGCAGTGGGTTAAAAGCGTTATTGAAATTTTATGTTGTCTGCGATTTTGGGGCTTCGGGATTTGCGTCCTTGCTGGCAGCTGATTTATGGCCTGTCTTTCAAATCGAGTGTTCACTTTAAGCTGGGCTACCTTAAAGCGCTCTTTGCCTGCTCTAATTATATGCCACCCCCTTATCTCTTCGGGGGAGTGTATAACTGTCAAAGGGTTGGTTTATCTTTGGTCTGGCACAAATTTAAAATAAAAAACAAAAAATACTTTTCACTGGTTTTATTTTTCTTTGAGCTCAGCAAATTGAATTAACGTGCGCGCTTTGCTCAAATGTCAATTTCTTGACTAGCTAAGGGGTTGTGGGAAGGGGTAACTGGAGTGGGTGGACTGGTGACACACTCAGAAAAAAAACAGAATTTATTTTCTGATTAAAAATGCCTGCCTAATTAAATTTTTTAAATATTGTGATATTTTCTATTTAATAAAAATATTGTATAATTTTCAGAAATGCATTCCTAGAAAATAGAAATGCAATCAATACCAAATTATACATTCTCATTAGCTATCTAAAATGTTCTACACATGAAATATAAAAATGCAAATTTATTTATATTAAAATACTTCTTGAGAATTTTCTGTATTTTTTCGACATCTTTGGAAATAGTAACCTGCAATTAAAAAAAGACAAACACTGGCTTTTAAAAATATACTCTTCCAATAATAGTTCGATTTTTTTGTTGAGTGTAGTTACCTTGAGGAAACCAAGCATCATTAAAATTCCGTTTGGACTTGTCGTCTGTTTTGTTTACCTTTTGAGAAATTAAAAATGCAAAATGTGAAGCAGACGAAAGCAGATGCCACTTTCAACTTTCAACTACTTTCTTGGTGCATGCCGCATCGAGAGTGCCAAGGCGAGGCAAGGCAAGGCGAGGCAGAGCAAGTCAGCTGAATTATTTATGGCACTTGCCGCACACTGAAAACCGTAACAGCAACAGATTACAAGATTAAATTATTGTAACAAGCGCATTACGTAACTGCTTTGCATAATTTACCGCTAGAAAAGCCAGCCAAAAAAAAAACACACCTAAAAATGAAAACATTCATCTTCTGCTTAAGTCGCTAGGCGACAGCAGCGAGTTGGAAAGAGAAGGAGGAAGAGAGGGGCAATAGGTAGCTGTGTAAATCTTAACCGGGCCTCTATATATATAAATATACAGCTGTGGTAAATAAAATAGCACCACAATAAAAATCTAACTTTTGCAGTGTTTTTTGCTCTGATCAGCAATTTGCTTGATTTATTACTTTCTCACTATGTAATACTTTCTCATTATGTAATAATTTTGCAAGTGAATTGTGAGTTATACATTGCGATCGGTAATCACCTAACAAAAGAACGCCTTACTCTCATCTGACTATAAAAATCATTTCCCTGTGGATTTTATTTGACTACGTACCACTTGCCTTGCGGTCAAAAGGGCAATTTATTCGGGTTTTCCTACAGATCTTAAGGTTTAGATTTTCAAAAGTGAGCCTTACTCATGAAAATCATTTTCTTCTATTTTTATAAATCTTTTTTTTTGAGAACTGTAATGCTTTCTGGCCGCCCTTAACTATTGCAAACATATCTGTTTTGTCTAGGAATTACTGAAAGCAAAGCTTCTTTTTTATCTATTATTTTATTATATCTTTTTTAACACAAATGTTCTTTTTATTATTTATCAATAACTAATTAAACTTACTATTGATAATAGTGCTACTTGTTTGGCCAGCACTGTATAGATATAGGTGACACTGACAAGTCAAGAGGTCGGTCCCACTGGGCGTATGCGCAACCAGCGGCAACATTTTTGTTTACAACAATTTGTCACTGTTGTTGTTAAGCGGCCGGATTGCAGGCACTGTGTATATGTGAGTGTGTGTGTGTGTGTGTGTGTATGTTGAGTGTGTGTGTGTCTTTCACGACTGTCTAATTTGCATTTTAATTTAATTTTTTCCATACCGCAAAATGTCAACAGAAGAAAAGGCCGCAGACGCAGCATCTCGCCAAAGTCAAGTCACTTGCAGACACGTTCTTGCAACGCGGCATGTGGCAGGGGCATGTCTTCCAGTACCTTCAGGTCTTCGGTTTGTTTGTCTACACTTTTTTTATTACTTGGCGCACTTTTAATTGAGTCTTGCATATGCATGAGCAACAACAGGAGAAGCAGCAGCAGCAGCAGCAGCAACTTAATTAATACGAACTCTGAACTTCAACTTTAATTTCAATTTCAAATGCAACTTCAACTTTTTTCTGCCATTTTTTTTTCGGCTTTAAGTTTTGGCCGTCTTTGAACTTTGAGCCGCTGGCAAAATCAATGCGAATGCGCATCGTAAAACTTTCATCGATTGGGCAAAACCATAAAATGACGACGATATCGTCTGCCGCATAAAATTATGACGGCCAGCAGCAGGCAGGCAGCAACTACAAATAGACAGCATACTCAACTAGAAGATGGCCTGTAAATGGGTCTCTAATTTATATTTTAAATAATTTATTTACTGAATAAGATAAATTAGTTAAGAAATGCTCAGACAAAAATAGATTTTTATACAAATTATGTATACTAATTACTTGAATCGAAATATTCAATATACCCAATTTGAAGCACTGATTTGTGTACAGAGTATAATCAGTTTGAATTGTCATAAAATGGCATGCGGTAGACAAAAGAAATGCGGCGACCTTTAAGCAAATACAAAGAGAACATTTACGACGACAACTTGTTGTGGTTGCCTAACCTCACCCTACGCCCCACATCCTCAACACACCCCCTTAAACTGCCTTGCAGCTGTAATAAAGCTCAAAACGATGCATATTGCATAATGGACTGGCAGCAAGAAGGGGATTTGGTGAAAAAGGGAAAAAGGGAAAACTGTCTGGCATTGCCAGTTGCCAGTTGCCATTTGCCATTTGCAAACGTTGTAAATTCTAAAAACTGTCAGGCTAACCAATCGTGCAACCGTTATTACCTGTTGGCCAACAACTGGAAAGGTGGCTCTGTTGGCCACTTTTGGCCACCATTTGCTGTGTGCTACGTGCTACGTGCACCGAGTGCGACAGCAATGGACACACTTCCGCTCGGGCAACGTGGCAGGCAACGTCACGGCTCATAATTCCATGAATTTATGAACTGGAACCGCGAGCTCTCAGTCTGACAATGAGCAGCTAGCTAGCTAGACATATATTCTATATATATATATATATATATATAGAGAAAGAGAGAGAGAGAGAACTGAACCTTATCAAGTGCATATCGGAACCTATAAATTGCAGTTATCAACGATTTTGCTGAAATCACATTCTCTTTGTCATCTGGAAATATTGATTAAGGTAAAGTAGGAATAAATTGGTATTATAGTCGGTTAATTAGATGGACTTATATGGACAAATATCACTTATATACCCATTACAGCTGTGCTCAGCATGGATAAGCAAAACATCTTTTAGGCAAAACATTTATTATCTTTATTTTTCGCCTGATTGCAAACCTTTTGCACATCAAATAAATATCACTAAGAATTTCACAATCAGTCAGAGAACCTTTTGTTAAGCAGTTTTAAAGTTGCCACTGAATTAAGCAAAATCAAAAGTGTTATGCATAAGACGAATATTAAATAATATATTACAATTAGGTAAATAAATAAAAATAAATGTGGCATCTGCCACACCATAAAACTTAAATATTATTCAGCAGCACCACAAGCTGATTTGATGTAGTCGTGCTTGAATGTCTGTCTGTCTGCCTATTTGTCAGTGTAGTCCCCAGTTCTTTTAATGAATTTTGACAGATACACCTGTCTGGTTTCGAGTTCTGTATGATGTATGATAGCCCTAATTACATGTTTGGCAATAACTATAAACTAGATGATATATCCAAGCTTCTTGTACAAAGCAATTCCCAGTCAGTTAGTCAGCTGTTAACATATATTAAATATACCTTCCTTTTTACCAGTTAACAACTGAAGCATAGATCTCAAGATTACACAAAACAGATTAAGTAAGGAAAAACAATGATGTCAAATTTCCATAACAATGAAGTCTTTTTTCAAAACACACCTCAACAGAAGTTCAAGTTCATTTTAACAACTGCTTCCTGGGCACGTACGCTGATTGAGTTGCCAACGCTATTTCATGGAGGGGTGCACAGCACCACCCCTCCCCACCATACCTTCATCCCTCGTTCCCTTATCCCCTCAACTCGCAGCCTTCGTCAGTCTCACGCAGCGGCACTCACCTAATTTGAAGACACCACACTTAATCTGCACAATGAGATAAATACCTTTTGTGGTTGGCGCTCAGAGCACACCCAAACCCGACCCAACCCAACCCCCCTTTGCAGCCCAGCCGTGTCTGAAGGAAGCTGTTACCGTTAGCTGTTATCGGTGGCACTTGGCACGCTCCCGAATTGCCACTTGTGGCAAATTGCTCAGGCGCAAAAACTTTCGCCGACATTCGGCACGCAAAACTTAATGACAATGAGGTCGAGCGTTTATTACCTGATATAACCTAATCTCCCTCTCCCCCTTGGCCACCCCCAGCTTACCCCCTCCTGCCTTATCTATACTTGTTAATGCATTAATTTAAGTTATATTTTTTTTACGAGGAGCCAGCCTGTAAGCAAGCAAAATATGTTTGACATGCCAAATTTAGTGGAAAATTGTCGCATGTCATTGGCCAAAATATGCAAGTGAAATGCTACGTGACTCCATTGCCAAAATACACACTGGCTCACACCCACCCGGCTCGCACTCACACATAGCAAGTCCTGAACAATGCGACAAATTGGCCAATACCTCACTTTGCCATGCAACACATTTTTATACACCTGAACCCATTAAAAATTGCCAAGTGGGTTTGATGAAGTTAAGCAAAATTATGTAGCAAGCAGAGGGAAGCACCTGCGATACCTTAAGGGCTATATATTCCTGATCAGCATCGGCAGACAGACTGCATAAGCCAGAGACTTTAGATTTGAAATATAGGTACTCTTTTAGCATACGTAGGTTAATATTATTGTTATTTAATCGAAAGCTGACTCCGCTTAGCGAGTATCGATTTCCGATGGCGAAACCACAATTTTAAAGCTATATTCGAATTGATGCATAATATACCCGGATATATGTTATTTAACAACAGTCCAGTTAACAGGCCCATCTCGGAGATGACCCTAAATTTTGAATATAAGTTCAAGTTATCAGTTCTCCGACATGAAAATGCTCTTGAGGAAAAACAATGGATATCATTTTTTATATAGGGATATGTGGAATAAGGCGATATCACATTCTGAAATGGGTAGTTATGCTTTCAAGTTATTCAAACACACTATATCTCTTTAGTCCTACATATCTCAAGCCCTGTTTTGGCTGATATTGCTGAGCCCGATTACGACCTTGAATACATTTTTAAATATATGTATATATACAGAATATGATTACAGAATATCATCTTAACTTACCTAATTTTATTCCAGTTAGCTGACACGCTCATCCCTGCCACAATCTCATCTCATCAAGTTTAAATAGTATCTTCCCGTCGAGCACTCTCGACTCAAGCATATTATTTGCAGGACTGTTGAAAATTTAAAAAACAAATCACACACCTACAAGAAGCACTCAAACCCGCAGGACAAATTTCCGACATATAACGTTTCTTATGCTTTTTTTTTGGGTCGGAAGTGCACACAAGTTTACGCCGTCTCAAAGGACACGGGAAACGGGACACAGGACTCCGGACTCGAGACACTTTTGCCGGTAATGGAGTGGACTTTATTTGTGTTTGTTGCAACGCATCAGTGGACAAGACCAGGGCTTCCCCATGTGCCTCATACCTTGTGGCACGCTTCGCCGAGCCGCACATTTGTCAACCCGTGGCAGAGTACAGTGTGTCCTCGCATGTGTGCCTGGCATACAAATTGAATTCGTAGTTGGCATAGGAATTTCCTGTCATTTTATTTTCTTTGCTTCTTCTATACAAAGTCGATTTGTGTTTGTCAGCCGGACAATTGTTAGCAGAAAAACAATAAAAAAAATTGACCAAAAATCAAGAAATTTATTGCTCTTAAACTAATTGGCAAGTGAACTCTTCCATTATGGATTATATGCTCAAAATGGCCGACGAGATTGATCAACAGTGGGCGGAAGTGGATCAGCAGCAACATCAGCAGCAGGAGGGGAACGATGGTTATAAATCCATCTTCACCATAAATGGCAAATGCATTTTGCCACCTTTGGTAAGTCGCTGACAAAATGCTTACACTTAACAAAAATTAAGAATGCTTTTTAAAAAAGTGTTTTAAGAACTACATACTTTTTCTTGTTTTTATAAATTTCTATATATTTTTAAATAATTGAAAAACTTTTTCTAAAAATTAGGCATAAGTCGACAAAAACCAAATAAATGATTTTTTTTACATTTTTTTAGAAATAATTAACAATTGTTAAGGAACTTCCAAATTTCTAAGAAGTAGTAACTTTTAAAAATTCATTGATCATTCATTGATATATCTATATCTATATCTTTATCTATATCTATATCTATATCTATATCTATATCTATATCTTTATCCATATCTATATCTATATCTATATCTATATCTATATCTATATTTATAACTTTATCTTGATCTCTTCAGATGACCCCTGAGCGTCGTGAGGAGATGCAGAAGTATCGCCAGGCCGCCATGGCCATTGAGCGGCAGACAATGCCGCAGCTGTCCATGGGGCTGCCGAGGCGCCTCAAGCCGTTCCAGCGGGCGCAATTTGTGGATGCCAGCACCAATACGGAGGCGAAGACAAAGAAGTACAAGTTGCAGTTCTCGGAGACGCTGATCTACGACAATCGATGCAATGCCATCATCAAGTACACAAAGACAAGCCTAATCCAGGCAGTGGGTAGGCTCTGTCCACAGCTGCAGCCACAGTATGCGGTGACTAAAGAGGCCCTGCCACAGTTTACAAGGCGCTTGGAGCGAACTCCGCTAAAGCGCGAATCAAAGAGAAGCGAGCAGGAGTTGTTGCAACGTGCCTCAACGAGTCCGTTACTACAATCGCCAAAGGTTGCCCATGATGGGCAGGCTGAGGAGTGGCAGCACTCACAGCTGTGGAAACGTTATCACTCCTATCCACTTGGCTGCAAGTTGACGACACCAAATCGTGCAGCAAGCAGCAAACCAAACGCAGCCCTAATCTGCCCCAGCAGCAAGATACACATAAAGCAAATACACTCAAACATCGAGCAACTCTCGCTACCCAAGCCGAGTGGCAGCAGATCCAGAAAATCGAAATCGCAGCTCAGCTACAGCTCGGCGGCACATGCCCATTCCCATGCTCATGCGGAGCACAGCAGCCTTAAAATGAGCTGCACCCAGCGGCGTCTCAGCTATGATCCGCGTGCCACACAGCGCAAGAAGAAGGTGGCGGCTGCCACGCTCAGCAGCAGCGTGGAGCTGCAGCAACTGCAGCAGCAGAAGCTCCTCCTCAAGGACATGGAACAGGAGCAGCGACAACGTTTGCAGTCGCTCGTCGCGCAGCAGGCAGCGGAACAGCAGCGTCTCGAGGCCGAGTTTCAGGTCCAGCAGCAGCTGCTCCTCGATCAACTGCTCGATGAGAAGGATGCCCAATCGGAGTCCAGTTCGAATGCATCGCTGCCGCAGAGTCGCCGCGAAGAGGATACCGATAATCCAGATGCGGACATTTGAAATTAAATTAACTATTTATACATCAGATTATTAAATGAGTGCGCAGTGTGCACTGAAAAAAAAAAACAAATCGTCTTGAAAAATTACAAAATTCTATAGTGTTTAGAAATATTTTACATAAATGTGAAAAAAAAAATTCTTAAAATTAGAACTACATTTTTACTTTTTTTTTTAGATATGTTTTCAATTTTTAAGAAATGAGTTGCCAAAAAAATACTGGAATAGAATTTTTTTTAAGTTGTTTAGAGGACGGGCCTTTCAAACTTTCAGGAAATATAGTTCTAAAATGTAAATTGATATATTTAAATTTGAAAAAGCTTTCCCAATTTTACAATTTATTTCCTACAAATAAAGGTTTTATTCTTAGAAAAAAATATAAGGAATTCAGAAGTAATTAAATATGATAAATTATATTAATTTGCAAATTATCTAAATTTGTTTGATAGCTGGAATTTTAGAATATTGTTATTTCGATTATCTTTTTCATTTTCCAATTAATAAAAATATCTTCCTAAAGGTATAATGAAAACTCCAATTATTTGAATTCCAACACTTAAAAATAATTTGGATAACTTAAATTCTATGTACATATTTTGAAATCATACTTGTTTTTTCTATTTTACAAAAATCAGGCAAGACACAGTGCTTACCTTTTAAGACTAAACTTTTTAACATTAAGGTTACTCTTAAGAAGTTAGAAGTTACTTCTAACACTTTTTTCTGAGTGTATCCCGTATGGGTTTGGCTAATTCACACATCACACAAGTGCAATAAATCCGACTGGGAATGTGAATCCAAATTTAGACAACTTATAGCTGGCGCACCGTTTTCTAATTATGCTCACCGTCTGCTGCCATGCCACACAAGTTGCAACACACACATACACTCGCATACACTCACAGGCCAGCAGGGAACTTGGCAAGGCACGTTGATGTCTCTATAGACGAGCATAGCGAGATTTTGCACGCCATAACTCGCCGTGTTATTAAGTGTAAGAAATTAAAATTTCATAAATTGTTATGCTTCATTTAAAGCAACGCTACACTCAGAAAAAAAATTGGCGTCCAAGGATAGCTCACGTTATTATTCAAAATGTATACTACTAACAGGCAAGTTTTGCGTCTTTTAAAAGCAAGAACTTTTTTAAGTTGCAGGTTTGTTTTTCCAAAATTCAAGAAGTTGTTTATTTTTTTCAGTGTGTTTAAATCTGAATTTGTTCATCACCTTTTTTATATTTTAAGACTTCACGTTACTAATAATATAAGATAGCATTTGAATTCATATTATTATATAGAAAATGGTTTATTGCTTTCACCATTTTAAAAAGAATATTTTCTAAAAGTCGAGATATTGATTTGTGCTTTTTAGAAATGTATTTCTCAATAGAAGAAAGCATTTCCTTAAAACAGGAAAAGTCTATCCAATTTTAAGAATTTGTTTGCCATTATTTTTAGGTAGAATGTTGTCTATTTTTGTTTTTAATATTTATAATATTTTAATAAGTTTCGTTGCTACTTTTTAACAATTTATTTATTAATAGTAGGAAATATTGCATAGAAGAATATAAACCAGCCCTTTCAACTTGAAGAAATATTTGTTTGTGTATTTCTAATAAACAGAACATTTTGCCAGATTTCGGGGTGTTTTTCATTAGAGAGCAATTTTCTGAAATTTCAGGGCGATTTATTTTCTGAGTGTGGTGTGCCAGCTCTGCCAGCTCTGCCTGTTAATTGCCCGCCCCGAAGCTGGCAGGAGATGGCGTTGCCAGATATATGCAGATATATATGCATAGATATATATACATCAAAATATCTATGCTTGTATTAGCTTCTCTGATTTGCGTTATTCGGAAACTTGCAATATTTGGTTTAAAGTGGACGTGGACATAATTAAAGCACTTAAGACGCACGTCCGCCTGCCTCTGACTTCAATGGCTGCCCCAGCTGCCCCATCTCCCCCTTGCCCCTTGCCCCTTCTGTTGTTGGAGCACCGCCAAGTTGCGCCAAATTGGCAGATGCACTTGTGGATTGCAGTCTTGGCCATCTGAATTACGCATTTATATTTCTTTTCGTTTGCAGCCCCCGATTTTAATCCGGCCAATTGCAGGCAATCATTTCAAATCAAAAGCGCACTTTGTTTTTGCGGAAAATGAAAAATACCAAAAATAATTCAGATAATGAGCATAATTAGGGGGCGATTAGCTATGGGCATTAGACTGTCTGGTCGCAAATATTTGTCTTGTGTTTCCTTTGTTTTGTGGATTTATTAAATGAATTAATTATTGATGCTAGTTTAGAAACAATTAATTGCTCTACTGAAAATAGGTAAGCCATATTAAAATTATAGTACACATTTGAATTGATTCTATAATACGTATAATTCTAGCATAGAATAATGTAATTATTTAATTTCACCAGGGTCCACTTATTGCTCCCACATACTAAACCTCAGATATTAAGTCGAAGTACAACAAAATTTTAGTTGATTTCGTTCAGTGAAAAAATGATTGAATGTGCTGAGTAAAGTAAAAAGAAATTAGAGTTGTTAACTATCATAAGATTAAATAAGGTTAGAAAAAGTGTTGAAAAGAGTTACAATTATTAACTGGGATAAGGTTGGAGGTGTAGTCTACTCCAGAGAGAAGTAAATGCATTTAGCCTTATCTGAACTCTTAGTTACCATTTAGTTTACTGCAAATTATTAGGCTTTAATTATAATTTCAGACTTCCTGATCATAGGCAACTCTGGAACTCCAACAAGAATCTACAACTCTTCAGATAGCCAAGCTGCAATCTAACCCAACAAAACTGGGATTCAAACTTGAAGTGCAATGGAGCAATGGTAAAATGGTTAATACTATTTTGATGAAAATAAATAATTATCTTCAAATTAAAAGTTGTGCGCACTAAAGAACAAGCTAAAAGTTACATTTATACATAATTTATGCTTATCTTAGGTCTTAGGAGTATACGAGTATATGCTATAAGAACCACCTCTCACCTCACCTTACCAACATAAAATTATGCCATAATAATTTCTATGACGATGCGAATGAAGTTGTGAATAGTTTTGCCTAATCTCATGTTTTTTCACTTGGTTAATCACACAAAAGTTGCGCAAGGAGCAAAAATTCAGTGAAAATAATTTCGCGCTTCGTCTGTACGAGAGAGAGAAAGAGAGAGAGAGAGAGAGAGAGAGAGACAGAGAGGGAGAGAGAGATCAGAAGAGAGGGGGAGTTTATTAAATGAACGAGAAGTGCACATGAAAATGGAATTAGGATATTCATGACTAAAATAAACATAATCAAAGTAATAACTGCCTCACAGCTCAACTCTAAGAAAACCAAGTTATTCGGCCCCCCACCCCCTCCCGCCAGCACCTTCCCTCTCTCCCTTGCATGTGAGAAATTAATCTTGTTTATGTTTGTCTGCAGTCTGCAGGAGGAGCTTCCAAGGACTCGCGTGAAAAGTTGGTGCCCCAAACTTTTGCGTGCCCTTTTGTGCCCAAGTCCCCAAACTTTCTTTGAGGCACAGAAACCAAATAAAATCGAGTCTCTTCACATTTATACATTTATATTATTAGTATTGGTTTTGGTTTCTCGGATAGTTTTCTGCGTGCTCCTTGAACTGTTAACTGTGAGCATTTAATTAAAATATATATAAAAGTAAAATAAAAAATAAATGCTCACAAATTTTATTTATGTATGCAAATAGCTGGTTTTATTTGTGTGCGTGTGTGTGTGTGTGTGTGTGATGAGTGTGTGTGCGTGTGGGGTGTGAGTGCTGTAGGTGTTCAATATACAAGGCGCAACCCTTGTTTAGCTTATCCTCAGCAACGGTTTCACATAATCTGCTTATTTTGCACACATAAGTGAAAAGTTCTGTCAACAAAATCAAAATCACGACAAAAATTTGTTTGCCATTTAAATTCGATTTTGATCCTATTTATCCTGTAAATTGCAGCAATTGAAAGGATTTACTGTTGAGACGCGACAGCAAAGCGATGGCTTCCACAACCCCCTCCAGCTACCCCTCTTGCACTTGAATAGACTTACCTCCCCCCATGCATCATTTTTGTTTTTGGTGAGTGTTTGATTTTGAAATTACCTTTCATTGGTGTGCGCGTGTGTATATGTGTGTGTGGGTGTGTGGGTGTGAGTGTGGCGTATGATGTGTGTGTGTGACGGTGTGTCTGTGCGTGTGCGTAACTGGAAACAGTTGTAACGGTATTAGCATGCAGAACAGCATTATTTCAAGCCACGACATGGATATGGCCACTGCTTGAAGAGAGAGAGAGAGAGGCATGTAAAGAGAGTGGTAGAGGGAGAAAGCTATAGCTGACCCAGCCAGTTGATATTGAATTTCAATATCTACATAAAGAGAAATAGAAAAATAAGTGAGCATGTTGCAGTGGGAATAAACGACTGAAGAATGCTCTGGTAAATGCCTTATAAATATCTTATCTTTTTAGTTCATTTTTCTAGTCGACTGACTTTAGTTGACATTAAATTAATAAATAAAAGTGTAATACAAACTGATAACAGTTGACAAATAAATTTCCGATTTTTTGGCTGGTCATATAAAAAGTCGATATATTAAGAAACATCACAATTTGTTGACTCTAACTTTAAAACTGTGGAAGATATGAAATTTAATCGATTTCCATTTATCGATCTTATCGATTTCCAATCTAAACACTTTCTACTACGATATGGGCGGGAGAAGAAACTTTCTTGCCACTGATAGGAATGGACAGTCAGCATGACGGAGACTGCATCAAACCAATATACCCTTTCCACCTGCGACAACAGAGTATAGCAAGAAAGAAATCACTTCATAGACGAGCGGCGACAAAGCTGTAGACAAAGTAGCAGCAAGCAAATACAAAGGAAAAACATGAAATGGAAATTGGCGACGACTCCGACTCCGATGACGATGGCGATGGCGATGGCGATGACTGCGAATGGAAATCCCCAAGTGCGGGTCAAAGAAAATAAAACTTTATGCAAATGCGCCACTTTGGCCGTAAAATGAAATAGTCCCCGGCCAAATTATACCTGATGCCTGATGAGCTAGCCGCCTTCCAATTGCCGTGAATTGAAACAAAAGGGACCAATACCATTCCCACCCCCTCCTCCTCCTCCCACTCCCATCAAACTCGTAAACTTTTCCAGGGGGTTGGGGTTTGGGACAATTGTGTATATAGTTTGGGAACCAGCGCAGGTGACTTTAATTTTAAGTTGCCAACTTTTGCATTTTGCATTTCACCTATTTTATTTATTCTTTTTGCAGCAAGTTTTTAGTGAGCGGCTCCTGCGGCTATTCCCAGCCGGAAGTTGTTACGGACACGTTTTGTCGGATGTGCGGATGTGTTAGCCTGGCATATATATTTTTGACCACGCTGCTCATTATTATTATTATTATTATTATGATTATACACTGAATGCCTAAAGTAAACGAGTATATTGGCCACCTGCAATGAGTTAGAGAATTGCAACTTTGAAAACGATTTGTCGTTAGACAAGATGCGGAAATTGGAGACTGAGCAATCAATAACATCGATGAGTGCAAATCGATGGAACCACTTATAAATGGCAATTATAAAGCTAGCCAGACACACTGAAAGCGAAAGCGTACCATATTTTAGAGTTGCGATGTTAAAGGTCAGAAATCGATAAGATCGATAAGAAAATATCGATGAGTTCATACAACTCCCACAATTTTAAAGTTAGAATCCATTAATTCAAAGGGTGCATTGCTGGTGACCTTCTTCAAAGGTCGACATAGAGTTTTCCAGCCATTCCTACGCTCGCCCATCTGAAGACCCAAGAAATCGATAGCATCGATAACTGCAGAACAATGCAATCAAAATTATTCCACATTCTGAAAGCTATTGTCACCAAATTTGGAAGGCAAATTGCTTGTGGCGTCCTTCAAAAATCGATCTAAATTTTAAAAGCTGATTTGAATAAGCCCTTCAAACTGCATCCGTCCACATTTTAAAGCTTAAGTTACCAAGCTTGAAGGTGGCAATCTTCTCCTTAAAATTATAAATAAATTTATTGGCCACACGCACTCAGACCCTCAAACATCGTGAAAACCATGTAAAGTTAGATCACTTAGAATGTGGAGTAATAATTAAAATTGTAAATATTGGTAAAGTCCATCCTGACCCGACAATCTACCAGAGTATTCCTCAGTCGCTTACGCCCGACCACGTACACTGCGAAGTCCTTATTTGCTTTTATTGTTATGGCTCGTATAATCTAGCATTATGTCGTCGCCATATTCCACGCTCATTTTTGACCGGAAACGGAAGCCTGTTATTAATTTGCATGTCCGGCGGCGGCAACAAAGGACGGACAACAGAGTCCAGCTGAGTCCAGGTGGTAAGTAACTCTCTGTCTGTAAAGCTCTGTCTCACTCTCACTTTTACCAGCTCTCTCTGTGTATATTTTAGTCATTTTGTTGTGTTGCTAATTAAATTTGCCACTTTATTTGCGCTGTGCATCAGGATTCGCACATCCTTGCCACACTCCACTCCTCTTTCCATCCGCCTCTTTACCACTCCTTCTCTCGTTTCTGTCTTAATTGTGTTTTGTGCTACTCTATTTCAGTCGACACACTCAAAGACAACTCCCATTTTTTTCTTTTCATCTCACCCCCACCGCACTTGAAATAAGACCAAACCATTTAGCTCTGATCCTGGTTGCTGCCACTGCTTCTGCCACTGCTGCTGCTACTGCTGCTGCTGCTGATGCAGAGAGCGTCTTAGGTGCTGTTTGCGCTAAAATAATTGAATTAATAATTGCTGCGTGTGGTTTTCATGCTTTTCCAGCTAAGAAAAACCCCCTCAAAGTGGAAAATATACACTGTGAAAAAAGCGACCTGTAATTAAGAAAATCAACCCACTTTTGACGACAACTTGTTAACCAGAAAGTATATTTATAAAACTCATAGTTTTGTCATTCTTAAAACTAAAGTTTCTCTTTTGATAAAATATTTAATATAAATATTTAAATAAAATTGTCGAATTTTTAACCTTCCAAATGTAAACAAATCTTATTAATTCTTTCTTTATTTCATTTAGATTATTTACATTCATTTTTTTGTTTTGTTTATTTATTAATTGTTGATAAGGCTCTGAACAATTTCCTACTTTTCCATTTCCAAAATTTTAAGTAGATTGTTTTTCCGAGTGTAGCTATGCTTAAGCCTTAGCCTCGGCATTCTCCGAGTCGTGTGAAACTTTTATCTTTGCCACTGGCAGCTACAACCACATTCTCCACTCCCTCTACACCCCATCCCCCTTTCACCCACTCTCGTTTACTTACACACTGATTTAATAAATTAACGTTAATTAGCTGTTGTGGTCGGTCGGGTGGTGGGGTGGTGCAGGGATTGGTTGCTGCTGCCACTACTGCTACTCATGCTGTCTTAGCTTAAAAGACAATAACGCTAAAATCCAACACGCAACGTGGCAACTTTTGCCGCTGGTACGTGATTTCCGGCGTTCCTTCAAGATTTGCCGTTCGATATATGAATTATGAGCTTATGAAAAGGCAGCCAGGACGGCAACCACATACAGCGAGGCAGCTCCACATAACGGTATCTCATGCCCCACCGATAATTCATAATTGGGTGTGCACTCTTTTTCTTGTTTGTTCATCCCAATTCAATTAGCCAAATGAACAACTACAAATTCCTTGCCAGCATCTTTGCTTCGATTGCCAAATCCAAATTGATCCAAAGTTGGCCACGTTTACAATTATTTTGTATAGTTTGAAGGCTGCTTCGAAACGAAAGTGTTTTTTTTTTGTTTTTTGTGTAAAAATACACAAAATTCACCATTATATTATATTAATAATATTAGCTTTACTGTTGCTTATTGATAGACAATTAATGTTGAGCAAAAAATCTTTAAATTGGAATTTTCAGGGAAAAAACGTTTATATTAAACTTACAAATATTAAACTCAATAACAATCTGTCTGTGTTCAATCAACAAAATAAAACAGATTTCAAGTTAAAAAATAAAATATGCAAATTCAAAATAACTACTTAACAACTGATAATATTGAGATATTGGCGCTGGTTGACAATAATATAAATATGTTGTTTCGAATAAACCGTTCAGAATATGCTTAAAAAAACTGTTTTATGACCATCAACCAATAAACTTATTTACAATTTAATTTTAAATTATACAAGAAAATTAAGAAGCAAAATCAAAGGAGAGTTAAATGTAAAGCCAAAAAAATTGGTTTCTTTTACGACACTAACAATTTTAATCAGAGAATTTTATTCGTTTATTCATTTATTCATTCACTTAGTTCATAATTAAAGGCACAATACCCGTTTGAATAAATAAATGAATACATTTCGACTAGCAAAAGTATTCAAATGGCCACTGGTCACTTGTGCGAGAATCTAATTAAAGTCTGTGTCGGTGGCAAGACGGAAGTGCAACTGTTGCAAGACTCGGACTTGGAAAGTGACCAAAGGTCTGTTTACAGTTAGCTCACATCTTGAGATAGCTGGTGTGGCAAGTTCGCCGTGGCAGCAAAGAGGCAAAAGGCAAAAGGCCAAAACGCTTGCAGCTAAGGACGTCGTGTGTGGCACAATTGAAATGAAGAAGCAGCATATGAAGAAGTTGCAACTGCAAAGCATTTAAATTGAAATTAACATCCTGTTGGTCGCCACATGGCCTGTGCCGAAGCACTTCAGCAATATTGAGCCACAAAGAAAAAAGAAACGAACTGCTCCAATTATGGCAACAGCAGAGTCAAACTCAAAGACGCAAAAACGCAAAACTTGCCAACTTGCTTGTATGTGTGGCATGTGGCATGTGGCATGTGGCATGTTGTGGGCCCAACAAGTGGCGCGATTGCAAAGCAAAAGTGTCAGGCAAACATCAGACAGTTGGCGCCCTAGACAAACACTCAGCAAGCCACACACACACACACACACACACACACACACACATACACACAAATACACATACACACAGAGGGAGACAGCGGACAAAGCGGCAGTCAGCACACACGTAATTAAGAGGCCATTGTTGTTTTCGCTGACAAAAGTGAAAGATGTCTTGATGGATAACGTGCCAGCCAGTTCACACTTCAAAGTGTGTGCGAGTGTGTGTGTCTCTCTCTTATATACACTTAGAAAAAAATCTCCCTGAACTTAAGAAAATCTCCACAATTGGCAGTCAAGCGAAAGTATATTTCTAAAACCGGCAATTTTCTTTGCCCAATTTCAGTGCAAATGTTTCTAAAATGTGGTAAAAACATGGCAAATTTTGAGGTTATTTTTTATATGTGTGCAACAAAGCAACTCTAACAAGATTATTAGTAAATTTAATTTTTAAAAATCAAAAATAAAACAAATTATATTTATTAAAAATGCATTAAAATGTTAATTTTATCTCGATCCAAACCCGAAAAGTTAGTAGGAAAATGTCTAAATATATTTTTACAAGCAACTCCAAAATTACCGTTTTGCATTTTAAAAAGTTATTTGTTATAACACGAAAAACTTTATAGTTTTCAGAATGACTTTCATTTTACGTGGATATTGTAAAATGGAGTACTATTTTATTTCTGAGGGATTTTCATTTTGTGTCGATTTTCTAATATTCAATACCACTTTTTTTCTGAGTGTAATCAGTCTTTTGATGTAATCAGCTTGCAGCACTCAACACATTATGCTCAATCCTGCAATTATTCTTACCTCAGCCTTTGAAGATAGCAATTAAAACGATTCCCACACACACAACTAATTTTATGTATGTATGTGTGTGTGTGTGTGTGTGTGTGTGTGTGTGTGTATGTGTGTGTGTGCTTGCTGTTGTATGCATAAATATTTAATGTGTTTGCCTTGTTAGTAGGCTGGCGGTATCACTTTATTTTGGGAAGGATTAAATTAATGCCAAACGTGTTGCTCTCTGTTGTTTTGTTGTTTTAGGTAACACACACACACACACACATCACACACAACTCTCGACACACATAGACTCGCTGGTGTGTAGACAAACAACGTGTGTGACAAAACCGCTACTTACACTAGTTAGCTAATAAAATTAGTTTTATTAACACGTACTACGACAAGTGCCAACAGCAGCTAAACACACACACACACACACTATGTGTTTTAATGTGTGTGTGTGTGTGTGTGTCAATTGGCTTTAAGTGTTAATTGCATGTAAAACTGTTAAATGCCTGGCTGCCTATGAAAGTGTCGGCAGAATATGTTTGAAGATGCCGCAGACCAAAACTGTTGCCTACATTTGGGCACAGCGCAAAGAGACAAATTGGAAAGTCAGTAATAATTATTAATGTTGTATTTCAAAATAATTGAGTTTCATATTTGAATTAGTAAGTAAATATAGTAACATAATGTGGATGGATTAGATTACAAACTCACTTTCACTTTGGGCTTGAGCACAACTTGGTTAGTCAGTTTAACTAAGCAAAGCGATAATGAAAACTCGGCAAGTAGACAAAAAATTGGTTTTAGTAATAAGTGCTTCTTTACTCTTCCTTTACCTAAATCGAACCTATATTCGCGTATTTAAATTGCCCTTATATAGATTATGTTAAGGTAACAAATTCCCCAAGATTTAGAAATTGTGCTAAATATTGATGAAGTTATGTCATTTGAAAAATATTCACATCCCTTTCCAATAATATAACCTAGGTGATATATTTGAATTATTTATATTTGTATTGTATTTGTAGTATTGTCAACTTTAAATATATTATTAAACGAACAGTTAAGCCACGACTAAAAAAGCCGTTGTGTCAGTCGACACTTGAAATACTAAAATTGATTACATTAAATTAAAATTAAAATTAAAATTGATAGATTGGAAATATTTATACTGTAATTTAGTGTACTTATTCTCTGCCCATCGATGCCCAATTAATTTAATATATTGTGACCGTAATTTACTAAAACCCCATAATATAAAGCATGAATATTTCTAACAGAAGTAAGCAATATATAAATTTAAGCTGGATAAACTGCCCTCCAACCTGCATACCTTTCCATCCACGAGTCCAGTCAATATATCCTGGGTTAAAATATCCCCTTGCGCTGTCATCGAGTGCTCCAAAAAGAAAATATTTATATATAGCCAGTTAATTGGAGCGCTGACATCAGCAAATCGGAGTCAGACCACAATGAAATTCGATGACAATACCAACTAGTAAGACGAGCACACACCACACACACCACACACACACACACACACACAGAGCTGACCACCATAATTAATGTTAATAAATAATAAATTTACATATATATAAAGCCAAAATGAGGGTGGCAGGGGTAAATCATGTAATACAAGACAAGTTGGCCGAGAAAGTGAAAGTCCGTAACGGCATACAAATCTGTGTAATTAAAACCAGCATTCAATGACGGGGGAGGGGCAGAGAAAGTGGGAAAGGGGGAGACGGGGGCGGGTCACAGCGATGCCAACGCAGTGATAACACCATGCAAAAACTTTTGTGGCCGGCAAAACGTTTAATTAACTTGTTTGTTTCATCATCAGGCAGGCAGGCCGGGCCACAATTCATATGCGAAACGTGGCCTGCAATTAAAAATGGCCCAAAGAAGAAGCAAATTGAAAGTGAGCAGTGAGCAGTGCGCAGTGAGCTGATTTCATAAATGGAAACAGGAAGCAAGCACTGGCCCCTTTTCTAATGTGTGACATGTGCGAGGGAGAAGGGGAGAGAGTGACAGATACAGAGATAGAGAGAGACAGGGAGAGAGCGAGAGAGAGCGAGAGAGAGAAGGCAACTCAATTAGAGATAAGCATAAGGATAAGATTTCATAAATGAGCCGGGAGCCAAAACTGTCGCTCTAATGTGCAAAATGGAGAGAGAGCTGGGGAAAGAGAGTGAAGGAGAGAGAGAAGAAGAGAGACAGAGAGAGAAGATAGTTGCAGATAAGAAACCACGACAAGATTTCATAAATGGAACCAGAACGCAAGACGACAAAGAAAAGTGTGAAGAAGAGGGAGAAGATAGATAAGTTACAGTTAAGACACAAGGACAATAAAGATGCAAATACGAGAGTGAAAGGGAGAGATAGAAGAGAGAAGACAGATTAGTTACAGATAAGATAAGATAAAATAAGATAAGGACGCAAATCCAAGAGAAGCGGAAAATTTTTTTGAAAGTGAAATCGATTTCATAATTGGAATTCAGAACCAAAACATTCCCTTCAAATGTGTGAATGAGAGAGAGATAGAGAGAAAATGAATAAGAGAGAAAGAGACAAGATCAGCCAGATCAGTTACAGATGCACTCAAGAAAGTCAAGAAAGACAAAACATTAATTTCTTTTGCCAAAATATGATTTCAATATTGTCTTATCTTCAAAAATGATCAAGATTAAGAAAGTTCCAACAAATATTGAAAAAAAAAGGAAATGGCTTTATTGTGGATCTTCCTTAGAACCTTAGAAATCTCAAACGATTTATATCGATAGTTGCGAAACGGAGGCAGTTATCGAAAAAAGGAAATAAACGGGAACTGTGCGAGTTGTACGAGAACCTATATTCAAAATTCTGACATCTGTCGGCCAAATTAACTCGACTTGCTATGCTGATCAAGAATATGGGTTACAAGAGACTTTCCTCTGCCTGATATACCCCATTTACCCACTTTTAATGGGCTCATGTGGTATAAAAACTTTCCAAAAATGTCCATTTGGCAAAATTTTGAAGACAACTTTCAACGAAATTAACCGCAACTCAAAGCAAAACAAAAGCAAATGCAAAAGGAAAACCAAGTCGACAAAACATATCTAGTTACATTTATTGAATTGAATTGTTTCATGTGTGTTTGATAACTATTTGGGCTTACTGACTGTCTGTGTGTGTGTGTGCTTAGCTTAGTTTGTATTTGAGTTTGGCAATTTGCACTTGAAGTCAGTTGCTCAGTTTTACAGCAAAGTTTTTCAATTAGAGTTGGCAGCAGTCGAATCGGAATTTCCCCGCCTGACACTAAAAGGGTTGTTTTCCTTTTACTTTTCACTTGCATCTTCAATTTGATTTTCATTTTGATTTTGATTTTCATTCACTAGCATCCATCACCAATATCATCGTCTAATCAATGGTCAGCTCAATCAACGAGGGGCGCTGAATTCCTGTGAAGCGTAAAGATAACCAACAGCGAGTAGATGAAGAAGAAAATGTAAGCGTTTCATTCAGCTTAAAGAAACAAATTAATTAGCATTCATTGCCGCCCAATTGAGCTTGTAAATATTTAATTAATCGACGATTTGTGCAAGCGCCCCCCAAAAATGCCAAAAGTAAAATAGATTCAGCCACGTTGAAAACGCTGGCAATCAATTAAAAGCCTTGATGAATGGCCCCTTGCAGCCTTTTCTTGAGCAGGGCATTAGTTCAAAGAGTAAGCAAAAAGTACTCCAAGAGTGAGTAAGTGTTCAACTCCAAGTTGACCTCCGCAGCGATAAATAAGTAAGAATGTTGTAGTCGAGAGAACTCGACTGGCAGTTGCCTGAGACAAGTCTTCAATATCCACAATATGGATGATAACCCAAACCAAAGTCTTTCCATATTCCTCAAGCGTAAGAAATGTAAATAAATTCAAACCAGCATCTATTGTTAGAAACAAAGATTAGGAAAAATACGTACACAGATAACGTTCATCTAAAATTCCAATAGAGCTACATAATAATAATGTTAATAAGATTAACAAGAAAAATACGAATAGTAATCAAAATATAGCCATATTCTAAACTAGTTTTTACATTGGCTTCAAGGAAATTACTAAAAAGGTCTGAAATACCAATAGAGCCAATAAAATCCTAATAGATCTAAAATTGTTATTACGAAAAACACTTTTAAAGAAAAAATGATGTATGAAAGATATAATTTTAGAATTCTTGTAACAATAACTGAGATCGGTTTGTTTATACAGACGGACGGACAGACCAATGAACAGAAAGATGAACGATCATTTCTAGATTCCATTTTTATTTCAATAAATTTAGCCATATTTATTTAATGACTCTGGTTTTTAAACTATGGGAGATGTGTGATTTTATGAATTTGATCGATTTCGTTCGATTTCAGTTTAAGCACTTTTTCTGGCGCTGTCAAATATACATCTATAATCGATGATTCAAGTCTTTATCTTAACCAATACACTCTTCTATAACTTTAGCATCAGACATAATCGTAATAATAATTAGAATAGTTCACAATAATTTGAATACTTTGTCTTATGCGGGTAGAGGACTTACTTTGAAAGTGTATTTTTATTTATTTCATTAGGTTTATGAAATAATCAAACATATGTTTTTAGAAAACTTCACACTCTAAACCGAAGGCATTTATATTTTCAAATAATTTGCAAACACAATTTTCTATGTAGCCAAGTCAAAATTAACCAATCCACTTAAAATTTACAATTACTATTTGCTTAAAAGTATTTAAAAACAGCAATCAGCATTTTTGCTCATAGTACTTAAAAATAAATAAACTCATTGGACTAAGAGAGGCTTTAAACCAGTCGCAAACATTAACTAGAATGCTCCCCAGGCAGCTACTGTGTGTGTGTGTGTGTGATTGTATGAGTGTGTGTGTGTTTGTGTTTGTGTGTGTGTGTGTGTGTATGTGTATGTGCTGGCCATCATCAACATTCAGCTAGCTGGCTGGCTGCTGGCTGACTTCTGTCCCCGTACTCCCCAAGGACTTGAGCTAAAACAAACACACAACAACCCAACACACATCACACACACACACACACACACATCACACGCGCACACACAGCTGGACACACACATATGAGTCAAGTTTTAATTTGCTGGCTCTCTCATTTGTGAAAACAAAGTCAGTTCGACACTCCACAACAAAAGATGCCAATTTAATCTAGTTCCAGCCCTGGCCACATGGGACACTTAGAACCACTGTGCAAAAGGACACTTGGACCAGGGCCAGCCAGGAAATGACTTCAGTGCCTGAGTCCCAGCTGTGCGAGAGTGTGTGTGAGTGTATGTGTGTGTGTGTGTGTAAGACTGGCGCCAGCAGGTAACTTCCGGCATAGTCAAATTGAAAATGACATCGACATACCGCAGCAGGCAGCACCAAAAAAAAAACCACACACGGAAAAAAAAGAATTGAACTGTAATGCACAAAATTGCCTTAAAATAAATTTCACACTGAATTGTAGAAAAATGTTCTCGTTTTTATATATAATTTCTAAATATATAAAAAAAATATTTCTCAAAGCTAGAAAGATTGTTTTAGATTAATATATATTATTAAGAAATAAATAATAATAATATTTATTTAGAATTGGTTGTAAAAAATAATTTCTAAATATTTCTTTAATTAGAAGGAAGTATTTTCTATTTTATACAAACATTATATATTATATATATAATACATTATAAATGCCTTAGTTTGAGTTAAGTTTTCGAAGTCTTTCAAAAGAAATCAAATTCATCATAAAGGTTAAACTCCTAACGTTTATAATAATATAAGTAACAATAAAGAATTTTGGGTATGTATTCTAAAAACAAACTTCTGGTAAATTAAAGAAAAATCGAAGCAGAAATTAAGAAAAGAAATAACCTGCTCAGAGATTGATAGACTCAACATACCCTTTAGAAATATAATCCCTGCTTAATAACCTAAGCTGTTCTTGTCTCCAAAAGTTTGATGGTTTTCGAAATTTCGGCTCGAGTTTTTTCGAGTGCATCGAAACAACCCAACTTGGACAGCTGCTCTACTTTTGTGGCTAAAGTGTAAAGCTGAGCGACTTTTGCGGGTTGCTGGTGTTGAGTTGTGGACAAAAAGTTCTTCACTCGACTCGTAAAGTGTGACAAATTGAATTAATACCAAAGACAAAGGCTCTTCCACGCATCCTTCCACTACTTGAACTGTAATTGCTTAATACGCACTCCTAATTAAGGCAAAGGTTTAGCCAAAAAGTTAGCCAAAGCTAAGCTTTAACCTCAATAGTCCAAGTCCAAGTCCAAGTCCAAAACTGGCACGTGAACTGCGAACCAGCACTTGACTTATGCCACATAAGAGCAGACACAAATCTCTCTATGTCTGTGTGTGTGTGTGTGTGTGTAGTTAAGTAAGAAAAACTACAGTTTCCACTTAAGGCCGCAAAAGCCACGTGCAACACACACACACACACAATAAACAGTTGAGTAGACGCCAAGTTGAAGGCGCTGCAAATGGCAACTGCGAGTGGACATTGACAAAAAACGCAGAACTGACGCATTGTTGGAGCCATAACTCAGAGCAGTGCTGACAACAAGCTGCAGTCGAAACTGCTCGACTAAGAGATACCACGCAGTCAACTTTTAAATTTGTAGTAGGCGTGCTGATTGTAGTTTGTTCAATATGACAATAAGTTTAATAATAATTAAAATATCAAAATTCTTTCAAATTAAAATTAAATGTCGCAAGCCCACAACAAATATAACTTAACAAAAAAAGCCAAGTTAAATACGATAAGAAAATTTTAATATCTCAAAAATATTTCATATTTTTGAAGCTTTACTTTAAATTACATTTAATATATTTTCGTATATTTTGTGTCGACTGACCTTAGTTGATCTTAAATAAATAAAGAAAGATAAAGGTAGGATAAGAAAGAAAGTTTTGTTGTCCCTTGAAAAGTAATCTTGGTTTTCCAGATGCTCCACTGGATTCATTAAAATAATTTAATTTAAAAATTATTTTTAACTACTTCTCCTTCTAGCTTTTTATCAGGAAATAAAGGTAAAAAAAAATAACAGAATTTCTTATTTGATCTTATTAATTTATAGTTGATCAATAATATGTCCAGGTATATATCAATTGGATGGCAATATTTTCATTATTTGTATAGCTAACAATAATCGATATATTAATTAGATGATTAAACGAAAATAACCTTAACAAAGCTTGGTAAATTTAAGCTCTTATAGTCCTTGAGAAAGGATTGTTCACACAGAGGGATGCTTGTCAGCTTATCTTGATCAAGAATATATATACTTTATGTGATTTTAGCTGCTTCCCTTTGCCTGTTACATACTTTTGCTCAACTGCATCATACCCTTATTATCCATTTTGAATGGGTTCAGGGTATAGAAACGAAACCTGTGCAGTGAGTGGCTGCGAATCTTAAAGATAAATAAGCGAAACGGGACGAGGCGGGGCAAAGAGAGTGTCAACGTGGCTGAACTTTGACCCCAAAAGCGGCAAAACCGCAAAGGGCAAAAAGGAAAGCAAAAAAAAGATGAAAACGCTGGCAAAATGGACGACAAGGCGAACAACGATTATGACGCTCTCTGTCCGGACACGCAACGAAGGCAACTGATGAAGCCCACTTAGGCGAGGAGGGGCTGTGGAAGAAGACGCAGAAGAGGTGCGGAGGGGACCAGGACGATGATGACGACGAGGTGTCCCCAACCGGACAGCGGTCAGCGCAACATTTGCCATTGACAGAGACACAAGCCAAAGAAAGAAATAAAGACTGTTCGCACAAGAAGAAGAAGAAAATAAAAAAGAGACTCGGTGTCTGTGTGTGTGTGTGTGTGTGTGTGTGTGTGAGTGTGAGTGTGTACTACTTGGGGTTGTCTGGACAAACATTGGCGGACCGGACATGACCAAATGAAAATGTGTGTAAGCCCTGCCTCAAGCCCCGTGCTTCTCAGCCTCTGACTGCGAATACACACAGAAAAAGTAGTCAACATTTTTGGTATTTCAGAAATAATTTTAAAATATACAAATAAATAATTTCCGAAAATTAGAAATAGTATTTTCCTATTTTCAGAAATGTTTTCTATTATTAATAGCATCATTCCACTCTAAACATTTCTGACATTTTCAAATGTCTAAATAGTTTACAGTTATTGTCTGCTCATTTAACCATAACCCACAACATTCTCAACATTCAACATTCGCAAAGTATATTGAGAATGTTAGAAATTCAAATCAAACTGTAATTTGACACTCACACGTTGACGCCAACGGTGAATCATAATAGAATCGTGAAATGTTAAGAATGTTGGAATCCGGCTATCAAAAGATACATTGTATTTTCCTTTTATTGTTTCCAGAGTTGACTTATCGATGATTTAAAGCAAAATTGTCCATACAATGTAAAAGCACATTTCGTCACTTATTTCTGCTCTATTTTGTATGATATGGAAATTTCTTTCTTAATAATCGAAAACATTTTAAAAAAAATACAAATTTCTGATTTTGTGAAGTTTTGTGTCGTATATTAGGATTTATATCTAGAAGCAACAAAAATAGTTCCGGGTAATTTTCTATATATCACTTTTCTGTACTTTTTAGAAATTTGTTTTTAAATAATAGAAAACATTTCTGATAAATAGAAAAATCTTTTTCTAATTTTAAGAAGTTTTTCTCACGCTTAGATTTAATTTTTAGTTTTCAGTGTGATTTTCATTTTAGGGCTACTTTCCAAATTTGAGCTAGATTTATTTTTTTAGTGTAAAGTGCACAATTATTATTTCAACTTTTCATGTCTGGAGGTGCACACCAGGATTTCAGGATGCTCTCTGCCTCTGCCACAGTGCTTGCCTCATTCTCTGCCTCCCTTTGGCGTAGTTTGTAATTTCGCATGCTGCGTCTCATTTTTCATATTTGGCGCACTTTGAGTGCCATTTGGCAATGGGCAACGGGCAACGGGCAACTGCAACAAGGCAACAAGGTAAACAGACAATTTCTCAAGCGACTAATGCTCTGAGTTATTGTTCAACTTCTCCAGGCAGATGAGTGCATTTCCCCCCACAAGCAGGCATCGAGGGAAGGGGGCTAAGTGCGCCATTAAACAGTGGCAATAGCAATGCCTTGGCTCAAACTCCACTTTCAACACGGGGTTTCCACATGCCAACTACTTACATAACTTATGATTGTAGTAATAAAAATTACTAGACTAGACTCGACTCGACTTCAAGCTGGATCAATTAAAGCATAGGCTTCAAGTTGTCTTTACTCTTTAAGGGTTAAAACTAGAGAATTATTATTATTTTAAGTGAGTTGGAGAGGATTCGGGAATATATTAATGCTTTTTATGGGACTATAAGAAGGAAGAAACACAATTGGAAAATTAACCAGAGTAATTAAATCTTTAAATCTATCATGGATAGTTAATTCAATCTCAAGCAATACATAAATAAGTTCAACATGAAGGTTCAAATAGAGACAGCTGCTGAAATGCTTCGTCAGGTTTATTGGAAACCCTTAAATGATCTTAAACCATCCACAATTATGCTTATCTCACGTATGATCTTATCTAGGTACATCATTATCATCATTTTTATATTAAGCATTCTGGCTGCTTTTGAATTGATGGCCTTTCAAATGCAGTTAATAAGTGATAGCTGAAAAGCTCTTCTCGATCAGAGTCAGATCACATATAAGAAGACTTTAACGACTTCACTTATAAAAACTCCGTTCACTTTCTACTATTCCTAGGAGTGCTGGCTACAAAGCCCTAAAGACTCTTTGGCTAATTAACATGTGTAGCTAAAACTAAATTTTGTCCAGTAGATTGCAAGTTACAATATATTTATAAAATCAACGTAAAAATTATATAAATCGATTTAAAATTAGAAAATAAATATAGATTTCCAAGTTGGGAACTGTTTTGTTCCTTTCTGCTGTACTTATTAAATTAATTTCAAATATTTTACTTTTGTTGTTAGTCGGCAATTTCAGTTAACTTAAAGTAAGCTTAATCGGCTCAAGGTCATTTCATTAAGATACAGTATATATTTAAAATGAAATTACGCAATGCTTTGATTAATGATACTCCTTTAATTAATTTTTCATTAACTTTACACAGTTGGCCAACTATTTCTCTTGTTTATTACTTCGTAGTGTTTGCTAGAGCATAAAAATAATTAAGAACTGAGAAACATTTCAAGCAAATCAATCTGTGCAATGATATATAAAAGATATTAAATAAAGCACGACGGTTATTAAAATGACTTTACGTTTATCAACTATAGCCCGATGGAACTGGATTAAGTGACATTAAACTTTAAACAACAAATACATCAAAATGTGGTTACTATTAGCATATAATATTTTAAAGATTATTTCACAGAGGATATGCTGGAATGGTGGCAATTAAAAGTACTAATTATAGTTGCTACAAAATAATAGTAAGTAAAAGTTGTACTTTAAATCAAACAGAGTTAAAGCTTGAGTAAATATAAAATGGTCATAATAGTTGAAGAATTTTCAGAGTACTTTAAAGAATATTCCACAGTGCAAAAATTTGAAAATAGTTTAAAGAACTTATTAAAGAATATTTCACAGAGGAAATTCTCTATTCAAAAGTTAGCAGATAAAATGATTATTTGTTTAAATAAATAATATAATAAATAAATATGGTTGAATTCAAATTTAAAATTAAACCTAAACATACTAGAAAAAAGTAAAAGTAACAAAGTAAGAAACTATTGAAAATCAGAGATAATGAGAAGTTAAGAGTGAGACACCATTTAGAAAACTAAAGTTAATCAATTTCAAATTAAAGTATTCTTATCAAAGTTCCACCAGAAAAGTGTGCAAAATAAATATTTTAATATTTTCGCTTGACAAAAAAATCTACCTAAAGTCCAATTCCAGTCTATTGTAAAATATTCATTCAAGTTCGTTGACAGTCTCGGGGACAATGTCAAAATTGCTGACATCTTGCAAAGTACCCGAAAAAATGAAATCGTTGCAAATATCACACATACGACCTGTTGAAAAGACGCAAAAATAGCGCAGAAATGCAAGCCAAATAAAGCCAAACAAAAACCGCCTACAAGCGAAAATAGAAACAGAAATTGACGAGAAAATACAAGAAAAGGAAGGCAAAGAAAAGCGCCTAGTGGAAAAATACGCACACAAATAAAAATGAATACATACAGACAACATATATACATATACATACATATATATATATTTATTTATATATATTTATTATTCATTCGCATCTATGCCATGAAGGTCATATTAAATTGCTATAAAATTGTATTGATTTTTACTTGCAACAAAAGAAAATGCGCTGCGCACAAGCAACACGAGGACAACGACACCACAACAACAACAAAAACAACAATAAGAAGCAGAAAAAGAGGAGCCAGCTGGCAACATTTTGAGGCAAGAGGCAAGTGAGGCAAGCGAGGCAAGCGCCTGAAAAGGGGCCGTAAAAATCCATAAAGAGGCGAAACTTGTTTTCTTTTTCTCTCTATTTTTTGCCAGCTCTTGCAATGTTGGCTAATTAGAAAAGTTTCTAGTCAGCCGCAGCTGTAGTAGGGGTTGTGTAGGACGCATACACTCAGCAAAAAATCGATACGTTTTAAATATTGTGCAAAATATATAAATTATTTAGTTATGTGTTGTTCATATATACAAAAATCATTTAACATAATATATTCATTTATTCATTTAATTTGAAAGAACTTAAACTCTAATATAAAAGTCGAGTCAATAAATTGCATTACTTTTTACTGCATTTCAGAAAGGGTTTCTTCTCAAAATGAGCGTTTGCATTTCTACTTTTTAAAATTAAATTCTTAATAATAGAAAATATAAGTAAAAAATAATAAATCGCCATATTTGTTGCGCATAGGACAAATCTTTCACACTTTTGACATGGTTATTCCAATATTTAAAAATTATTTCTATAAAGGTAGCAATTTTCTGAGCAATTTACTAAAATGTAGGTCGAATTTTTTTCTGAGTGTAGGGGTGGGGGACTAGGGAGTGGGGGGTAGGGGTAGTTAGGGACAGCTGCTGCTGCACGCTCATAGGTGCGCTGGCAACGCCATTTTCAAGAAGGTGAACGCTGCTGGCCAACTAATGTGACACCGTTAGGAGAGAGACGGAGAGAGAGAGACGCAACGATTGGCTGGCATAAATCACGTAGACGTCGTCGCGCACCTACAAAGCAAGAGCGAGACACACCTTCCAGGCAGCCAAACACTCACTGGCTGGGCGGGTTAGCTGGCACCTGATGCTTGCTCTCTCTCTCTCTCACACACACACACGCAGGCAGGCAGCATTTGTATTTACCTAAAGACGCAGCAGTGGAAATAAAAAGCGAACAGCGGGTGATGAAGAAGGAGAAGGAGCAATTGGTGGGGGAGATGGGGGCAGAGATACATACACGACGACAACTAACGAGTGACACGAAGCTGAAAGCTATGAGAAAAAAAAACCGCTTGCGACAAGGAGAGCAAATCCTCACACAGACACACACACACACACATAGACAGAGGTGAGGTGAGGTGAATATGCCGAAAGTGAGACGATGACGCAGCTAAAATTTAAAAATATAAATATTAATAATATAAATATAATATGTAATATTAATATATATATATATATATATTTCTGCCAGCAAACTAATATAATAATAAAAATAAATACTAAGCACAAAATAAATATTCAACAAGCCATAAATCACTTGCCGACGGTAAGCAAGCCACCATAAAAAAGCACAGACTCAAAATCAAACTCAACATTTGCTCAACATTTGCTCAACCTTAGCTCAACGTTAGCGAAACGGTTGCTCGCAGTGAGCAAGCGAAAAAGGTGCTCGGCTTTGGTTGGCTGCCAACATTTCGCACACCTTAACGGTAACGGTAAGTGTGCGAGCGAGCCAGCAAGCAATAACCTGTCTAACTTACATACATATGGATGTGTATATGCGTGTGGCGAGAGAAAGCGAGAGCGAGCGAGAACGCAAACGCACGAACGCAACGAATGAGCAAAGTTAGATGTGGAGGGGTGGGAAGGGAGGGGCGGGGAGGTAACTTGCAAGCGAACACTGCAAATAAAAGCAAAACAACTGCCACTTGCGGTTAGGTGCCCAGTCAGGAGCAGCAAAAGCAGCAGCAGCGAAAGCAGCAACATCAGCAGCGACGTCAGCAGAGGCAGCAGCTGCTATATAAAGCAGTAGAAGAAGAAGACTCAAGCTGAAGCTGAAGCCTGAATGATAAGCAGCACCATGTAGCGAGGGGGTTCGCCGCCACACGGCAGGTGGCGCTGTGCTTAGCTAGTGCGAACGAGCGAGATAGAGTGAGAGAGAGGGTACCTACAAAGCGCTTGCTCGCTTGCTCCCACTGACAAGCAAGCCTTGCAAACGACGATGCTAAAGACGACGACGACGAAGACCAACACCTAGAACAGGTACACACACACACTAAGAGACACGAAGAGAGTAGCTTTTGTATGTGTGTGTATGCTATATATGAGGAGGGGGTGGGGGCGCAGCAGACGTCGCTTTGCGCAGGTAGATTGGTGGATGCGTAAGGTATATTATATACACACACATTAACACACACATAGACGCACGACACGTGGCCAGTAGCTGAGGTGTGAGGCCAGCACATGCGCAGTGAGCGGGAGAGAGAGAGAACTAAAATATTACTTGAAATGTTAGCTGTTAGCTAACATGACATTAACAGTGGCAGGCAATGTTAAGGCGCAGGGGAAATAAAGCTGTTAATAAGGCGCTGCTTAGTTAACAGTCACAATGTTAAATAACAGCTGTTAAGGCATTCATACATAAATAAAGATAAGTGTTGACAATCAAATAAAAATGTATATATATATATGTGCGTTTGCATATGTATTTAATGTTGCATTCATTTGCAAGTCCATTGCACGTTGCATTGACCCATAAGCGAATTAACATAATTGTTGATTTCTGCATTTTATTTTCTGTGCTCCAAGAAAAGTGAAATTTAAGTGAACTTAAATGCAAAAGCCAAAAAATGAGAGCGAAATAAATTACTTTAAGGAGTAAGGAGTGAATGAGATATTTAAGGACATTTTAAATATATATATAAACAGGGTATTTCCAGATTATCCCAAAGGGAACTATTTTGGGTGTATTTTAAGATGATTTTCGAGCCCGAATTGCATATTTGACTTAAAATTTATGATGGCCTTAGAAAGATTTGGCCCATCTCCAAATTAATTTAATAATTCTAGCCTAAAATCGCATATTCAACTTTAAATTTAGTATTATTCTAGAGATCAAACAACGATTCTTCTCAAAATGCGATCCCAAACTTTAGACTTGAACTCTTTTTAATAAGATTTTATTGGGAAGAATATTAAAGTGGAATTGGTTTTACAATTTTAAATTTAGTATTAATCCAATCGTGATTAAAATGAAGTTTTGGCTGTGGGAAGACAAATATTATAAAAGTTCTTTCTTAAATTAAATTGAATTCCTCTCTAAATTAATAAAATTGTTTTATGTATATTTATTTTTATTTACTTAATGTCAAATAAATATTGAAATATATACAAAAACTTTACTAAAAATAAATTAAGCCAAACAGTGCAATAAGTAAAAATGATTTATTAAATTAAACTCAGTAACAGAAATACTAACAAAATTTAATTAATACTGGCAAAAGGCTTATAATAAATAAAATACGAAAAAAGTAGAAAAATGTGATTGGCTGCCATCAAAAATCGCCAAGCTTAAAAACACCTCAAACAAAATGAAAATTCAACAAGCAAACATAAAGTAAATAAAGAAAGAGCTCAGAAAAAAATAAGCGTAAATGATTTAAGCGATTATCGGACAAAAATAAGAAAGAAAAAAAAAACAAAGCTGAAAAAAGCTGAAAAAAAGAAAGCTGAAAACAGTGGCAAAGAAAGCGTCGCGTGAAGCACCTTAAATGAAATGCTTGTAGCTGATTATGCAGCATAATTTATGCAGAGAGGCAACAACAGAGCCCGTTTCCGCTGCCACCTTGCCACACGCAACACGCCCCCAACGAGAAGAAGACAAAGAACTCCAAGTGGCAGCAACAATGGACAACAACAAAATGTGGCAAGGCGACCTGCGCATCTGAAACTGATTTAATTAAGCAGGTGATTAAAGTTGATGCCGCTTATTTGTAGCAGTCAAAGAACAACAACTTGCAGCAAGGACTCCTCGCTGTCGCTGTTCTTTCCTACTTCCGCTTTGCTGCCGGAAGTCAGCGTGTAAACTGCGCGCAAAAACTTTCGCCTCGCTTTTTTTTGGTCAACAAAAAGCAACAAAAAAGGTCAACTTTAAATTTGGATGCGACAATGCAAATGAACCTGGAACAGGGCCGTAGTCTCCTTCTAAATTAGAGGGGGCTGGCAAAGGGGGGATTGTATTTATAAGTTTTTCTCTTCTCTGATTCAATTAATATTTATTTCAAAATTAAATTTACTAATTTAACATATCATTCTAAGCCAAATTAAAACTCATTGAATTTATTATTCGAAAGTCAAAATAATATTATAATATTTTATACAAATTTATAAAAAATACTTATTTTAAAATTGAATTTATTAATCTAAGAAAAATCAGAACTTTCTTTAAAGTAAGTTTTACTTTTTGGCCTTTTTATCATTGAATTTTTTAAACTGAATTCTATGCAATAAAGGCTTAGGATAATAGTGATAACACCCGATCATACGCCTACATTTTTTTCAAAGAACAATAAAGTATATATTGATCACAGAAAGAACAACAATTACCCAAATTTAAATAAGTGAAAATATAATAATTAAATTATTTTTAAATAAATTGTGCAAATGTACAGAAACTCTGTTGAGATTCTGATTTGATATTTTAGAATTATGACTACGCCCCTGACTCTGTACTCTAAGCTCCAGTTCCAGGACTCCGAGACTCTGAGACCTGAGTCCTGAGTCCTGAACTGGCCGAATGTTTGCGGGTTAACTTTTGCCACTTTTTTGCATATTTTGCTGTTAATTGAATATTGCAACTTTTGCTGCTGCTTGTTGCTTGTTGTTGTTTGCCAAAGGTCGAAAAGTGAAATCAACGGTAATTAAAATTCAATTAGAACAGAAACGACAACAACAACAACAACAACGACAGCTGTTGACTATAACATAAACTATTGCAACGGGAAAAAAAAAACAAAAAAAACAACACAAAAATACATCCATAATTTGTGGCAACAATTAGAATCGGGCTTAGTTAATTGGCAGAGGCTCTGTTTGAGCCGTGTTAATGTAATGGCCAACAATTTACGTCAACTTAATGTCCATTTTCGCTTCGAGTGTGAGTTCTGCGAGTGTGCCAGTGTGTGTGTGTGTGTGTGTGTGTGGTGTGTGAGTGGTTGCTTCATTTACTGCTCCATTGCTCGCACCACTTTTGCTTAAGGTAAGATTTATGTGATATGAAGGCTCAGAGTGGGCAGTTCTCTCCTCTCTCTTTCTCGAGATGCGGTGTCAATCGCTGCTACACTTAAAGAAAAAGTCGAGCTACATTTTAATAAATAAATAACAGCCGAATTCTAATATTACCGATTAAGGCTTGCTTAAAACCAGAGTTTGCATTTCTAAACTTCAATGTGCATTTTTCTAAAATTTAGAAAAAATGTGTGTAATTTTCAGGAAGTTTTTTTAATGTGTGTGTGTAAATATAAGATATCTTTATTAGCTACTTTATTACTTATATTTAATAATTAACTTTTTATTTCAATATTTCATATTTGCACAAGCATTTTACATTTTATATTTTAAATTCATTACTATTTTTTTCTTAATTATTACAAAATATTAAAATGTATTTCCAAAAATAAAAAAAATATCTTCATATTTTTGGTATTCTCAATTTAAGCCAAGCCTTTCAAATTTTTAGAATTTCGTTCTAATATTTAAACATTATTTCTAATAACAAGAAAAACTTTCTAAATTTTCGGGCGATTCTAGTTTTAGGGCAACATACTAAGATTGAAGTATATTTTTTACGTGTAACTGCCTCAAGTGTGCAACGCAATTTAGTGAAAATATCAAATTTCCTACTCACACACACCCAACACACAACACACACACGCAGAGAACATTCACTGCTATTTTTTTTTTTTTTTTGCTGGACGTAGAAAAGTAAACAGAAGGTTAATGGATTTGACACACGGTTCAACATCAGGGGCAACAGCAGCCACATCTACGGCACTTGTGCGTGAAATGGATATGCTTTCAGGCCATACACACACACACCGCACACACACACACAGCAACACTTACACACACGCGTGCAGCTTCAACAAACGGTAAAAGGCGCCGCATTTGCCACACTCAGGTTTCCAATTTGTACGAGATATTTTTTTTGTGGCATACCCCAAACACTGCAGCCAGCAGTCACAGAGGTATGAGATTTGACTGCTAGTTAAACTTAACAAGAGGTGTTGGAATACAAGCCTAACCAAGTTTACCTTAGACAGATTTGACCACGAGTTAACACTAACTAACTTAACATGACGTGTTCAACTTCAAGCTTAGACAGATTTGACTGGAATTCAAGCTTTGAGTGCCAGTTAAACTTAACAAGACGTGATACATGAAGAGAGAGATCTTTGTTAGACGAATTTGACTGCCGCTTGAACTTAACAAGAGGTGTTGGAGGTACTCAGGCTTAACCAGGTCCATCTTAGACAGAGCCAAGGTAATAAGACTTAAATTTGATGACAAAAATAAAAATTGCAGCCAATTGAAATTCAGAATCGGAATCAGAGCTTGAATTTAAAATATTTTAAGACCCAAACACCGGAAATGATATTATTAGAGGCGAAGAAAGACTAAAAATACCGTTAGACCTGCCTTTGAGACATCTAAATTACTCTGTAACACTAACCACTTTAAATCTCATCTGTCCATGTCACAAACCTGCTACAACTTATTTCTTCAACCTAGTATATATAATCTGCATCAACCTGTATGATATATATATAAATACTTTTTAACGGAATGCAGGAATCTCCATTGTATCTGACTATCTACTGGACAATAGACAATAGACAATAGACTAAAGACTAAAGAGACTCCACCCGTTTGAGCTCTCCCTTCCCCTTGAAAGGTCTGTTGGAATCATTTTCTTGTTCCAAATCTTCTACTTTCAATCTAGTATATGTATACATATATATAAATATGTTGTTGATTCCGGCTATAAATACTCCACTCGTAAGCCAAAACCAAAGCTGTCAATGTATTTGTCAGAAAATCGTAATCACATTTTAAATTAAGTAGCCGAGAATAAATATAGAAAACAACTTTACAACAATTTGGCCACTAGCATCAGGTGTATATATGTATATATCTATCTATATATATATATATATATATATATATATATTCAGTTTGACTGCAGTATCTGGCTGGCTTTTGTTTAAACTTGCAACGCACGTTCGCGACGCGTTGTGGCAAAGGCCAAGCTAAAAAGGCAAGTTCCAATCAGACACCGAAAGTCGTCTGGATCTGACTGACAATTGGCCAGGATAATGGAGGAAGGATGAAGGGGGCAGCAGGCAACACATCCTCAGGCAACGACGTGACGAGGGGCGGTGGGGGCGGGCGGGAAAGGGAGGAGACACACAAATAAAGAAACTGCAACTGTTTACAAATGTGTTTTCTTTTTTGGCTTTGGAAGTTGCATCCACGCAAGGGGTGCCGCATAAATCATGTGTGGAAGGTGAAGCTGGAGGTATCCTTTACCTACCACAGGCAGGCAGGCAGACAAGTCGTGGCAAGGCGAAGTGAGGCGCGGCGAGGCGAGGCAAGGCAAGCCAATCTGCACAACTGACAGTTTTAATGCCGCATGAAGGTCATGCGGCTGTTTCCAGCCAAACTTTTATGATTTCCTCCGGTGAATCTGCCACAGACTTCTGCCTCGTGCCCCTGTCTCCCTATGCTCGCTACACTCAGATAAACAATCGCCCTAAAATGAGAATTGCCATTAATAATATTAAGATTTTCTAGTTCTTAAAAATAATTTCCACATATAATAAAACATTTTTCGAAAAGTTAGCAAGGCTTGTCATAAATAAACAATCCCATAAAAAAAAACATTTTTTGTTTGAAATGTTTTCCATTAATGCTTTTCTTAAAAGTAGAAATAAAATTCTTATTTTCTTATATTTCTTTTCGATTAAATCTATAAGAATTGATAAGCAATGTCAATTATTTTTATATGTGAATCATACAATAAAATATAACTGTTTATCAGTAGTTATACTGCAACAGAATAACTAAAATAAGAATTCTTCTCAGGTACACATAGAAAAAAAACCCAGAAAATTAGACATATTTTTTCTAAATACCAGAAAAATTCCATTGTAAAATTAAGAAATGCAAACACTGATTTTCTAGAAAGCCAAGCCATTAATTTTAGAATACTATAATATGAATAGGTTGGCTTTCTTTTTCTGAGTGTATGTGCGTGACTCCTGACTGGTGACTCCTCTGCACGCGGCACTCGGCACTCGGCACTTGGCACTTGTGGCATATGTGTGACGTTTCAATATCCTGTTGCGTGATTTTTATTTTCATATATTTTTTGAATGTTGATTTTGCCAGCGCGTGTTGCAAGGTGGAAGGAGTGATGCTGTGGGGCGAGGGAGGCGTGGCAAGCGCCCATCTACGTGTGGAGTCGCAAGTCACAAATCACAAAATATGCCTGCCATTTTTTTGTTATTGTTGTTGTTGTGAATATTTTTGCTTCACTTTTCGCTGTTTGGGTTGTTTTGCTACGTTTAGGCCTTTGAGCCTGTCTACTTAGCCACGTAGCGTTTGTGGATGGGTAGGAGAGGTGGGGGGAGGAGGGTATATGGTCTGAGTTGAGTCTGGAGAACAGCCAATAAATCAAAGCATGTAATTTCTCACTGTTTTGGTCATAACTTGATTTTTATGCCATTTTGTGTTAGTTGTTGATTTTGTAATTTATGTCACGGTGTATTTTTGTGGGAAGGGAAAAACTGCCAACAGTTGGCAGAAGATGCCGATTTTTTACAGTTGCAATAGTAAATAGTTGAAGAGTGTATAGAGTATATATATATATATATATAGTTGCGGTCAAAATGATGGCAGTGCTGTATCTCAAAGCATTTCGTAAAAATGTGACTCATTTAATGCTGATCAAATCAAGCCTTCTTCAAAATCTTCAATATGAAGGAGAAATTAAGTTCTGCAAAACAGAAAATATTTTGTTTCTCATCTGTGGGAATATTTTTAAAGATAGTAACATATCGTATCTAGTTTTTAGAAAGGGAAAGCTGAAAGAAATTCACCATTATTTTGCTACTATTATAATGATAAATTTAAATATTAATTTAATACAAATATATTTAAAATATACATAAAAATAAGGACTTTAATGTTGGTTTTTTTATTCATTTCACAGTTGGAAAACGAAAATTCCACTGTCTGATTAAATACACATCCAAATTAAGGCACTTTTCAAATGCATTTGCATATGGTATTGCTATTTGATTTAATATTAATTGAACAGTTGGGAGCACAATTATACGTAGATTAACATTAAATCTCTGATGGCAATAGTTAGATCAATATCAATCAATTGCTTTCACTTGCTAATAAAAATAAGCTTCAACGATTTCACACAGAGCAAATTCTCTTCAGGTTAAGCCAAAGCTCTGCCAACCTAACTATAACCTTCTCCAGCTAAACTAGAACCTCCGCCTAACCAGTAAACAATGAATCTGTAATTTAAATTGTTCAAAATTCAAAATATTTTACTTATTATCAACTGCTGCTTTGCTTATATAAACTAATTATAATGTCATCCCAAAAAATATATTTATTTTTGATTAAATTAATGCAGATAAATTGGGATAGAAGTTGTGCAATATAAAATATAAAAATGCAAAGATAATCTAACTGCCAAACTGTGACAAAACATGCATTGTTTTTGAAAATCGATTCAGGTTTGATCAAATAAGGACTCAACCATGATTAGGAGCATTTCAAGCAGTGAAATGTGAATAGCATCAGCATAAAGCTGAGTAATACCTTAAATCCGCTCAACTAAACAAGTTTTCGAGGCAACTGTAACTTGTGCCTTTATGCCAAAGACAGGCCATGTCAATATTTTGCAATATCCATTGCTGCAAAAGTTTTCCAATACCATTTACCATAATTCCACTTTGCACTGCATTGACACCTAACCAAAAGTCATTCAAAAAGTGGCAAGACAAGAGCCAGCTGAGCATATCCTTCTCTCTCCACACATATATATATATATATACATATATATATGTGTAACTGAGTAATAGCTGTAGTAAAAAATTGTGAAAAGCACTCGCAAATGTTCAAACTACACTTCTGGACATGGACATGGACACTTAACTGACAATGTCTGACCTTTTCAACAACTGGAGACGAGGATGAAGTCCAGCAGAAAAAAAATGCGAAAAGTAAAAGCAAAATTTTGCTCGAACAACACAGAAAAAACTAAAAATACAAAAATGCCAAAGAAGTAACTAAAAATTGATGCATGTATGCAGAAATTTGTTGGAGGTCTCCAAAAAAATGCTTACGTGATGTTTAAGTTGCAAGTTTGGTGTGTGTTGAGTGTGTTGGGAGTTGTGTGTGTGAAGGTCGCTAGCAGGGCAGCCAATAGAAGTATAGAGATAGACATGCAAGAATCAAGTGGAGACAGCTCGACTGAAGCTTTGCTGATATTAATTTGAATTCTTTTTATTTATTTTATTATTATTTTGAATATTATTATTAGTTTCCTCTTCTGTTAATCTAATCATCTTTTAGAAATAGATACTGAAATATTAATTTGTGTTCTTCTTATTATTATTATATTAAATATAATGAGTTTATTTTCAAATGCTTATGTCTCATGTTCATATGCATCTAATCATCTTTTAAAACTATCAGTAATTTTGGAATCAGTTTAAGAAAATTAAATTTAATATTAATCTAGAGTTGAAACCATAAGCTGCAGCTTCTTTATTACATTTTGATTGTTAAATCAATTACTTGAATTTATATTTTATTTTAATGCAAATGCTGAAGGAAACGACTAGTTTAATTAATAGGACATGTCCGACAGAGATCTCCAGCAAGCAAAAGTGAATTTGAATACCCTGGAAATATATAAGAAAATTATTTATGTATTTATTATTTAATGTAGACTAAAATCAGTCGGCACAGAAAAATACTTAATTAAATTTAATATTTACAAGGCTTACAGTATATGAAGAGTTAAACAAAATATATATTTTCAATAATAATGTATAAATAAAAATAAAATGAATAATAAATTTGCCAGGCTCGAGAAATTATCCATCTTTATCTGAATATTAATATTAATATCTTTACAATGGTCTCTTTTATTATTGTTAATCGATTTGTATCGATATACGCTAAGCGAGTGCAGTTATCGATCAAATTAAATAAACCTTATACGCCTATGATATATGAGAACTTATGCACAAATTTCAAAATAAAAGCCTTATAGTCTCTGAGATCGGCTTGTACATACAGACAGATAGAAGAGCATGGCTAAATCGTCCCTTATAAATATATAGCCACATATACAACTGTATCACCTATCTTAAGTGTAAGCTTTAGTTTAAGAATTTAAGAAACAAGTTGAGTTTGCAATAACAACTGTAGCCTCCCATTAGATAAGTACCCATATATAACTATATCTATACTATATTTCGCTGCAGTTGCTTCTTATGCCTGTTGCATATTTGTTCAGAATCTTAGCATACCTCTGTTGCCCATTTTTAATGGGTATGCTACGAAAAAAGGGCCCAGACGCAGACTGAGCAGTAGAAGTTCTTGCTGCTTTCACAAGTTGCCAGTCAACACACACAAGAAACATACGCACAACAAAGACACGCATACACACACAACACCAACATACTTAACACACACACGCACACACACACACATAGCACACACTCAAAACACACACAACACAAAACGATTGTCTAACTTTAAGATTGTCAAAAGTTGCACGCACCGTCTGCCCCTTGTGATACTCCCAACGCCCCCCCCCCCCCCCCCCCCCCCCCTAGCTACGTGCTTTTTCTGTCAACAGCTGCAGAGACACGCGCCAGTTCAATATTGATGCCAACTTTTGAGTCAACTCAGTCAACGTTTAAAAGCGCATTTAAAGGCAACAACAATAGCAAGAAGAAGAAGCAGTGAAGCTGCCCCCAAAAACCGCAAGCTGCAGCAGTCACACACCCCTACATCCCTCATACACCCATCCACCCATCCACCCCTCACCTATGTCCAGGCTCACAAATTGCCCCCAAATGAGAGGCAAGTCTGCTAAAATAAACTGCAACAGCAGCAGCAACATATGTCTTTGTGTGTGTGTGTGGGGGTCTGTGTGTGTGTGTGTGTGTGTGTGTGTGTGTGTGCACCGGTTGTTGCGTGTTTACGCAACGTAACCAAAGTCAAAACCTCGATTAGGATTCAATCTGCTGCTGCTGCTGCTACTGCTGCTGCTGCTACTGCGAGGCCAAACAAAACACGCTTTATCCTGCTCGTTGTCCTTGTTATCCTTGTTGTTGCTATTGTTGTTACTATTTTTGCTGTTGTTGTTGTTGTTGCTGCGCCGCAGGTCAGCTGCAAAGTCAAACCGATTAAAACGCACAAACACACACACAAATACATACACACGGCTGCTTTGCTGTCTATCCATACACTAAGAAAAATATCTTAATGGTTTTAGTGCCAAGAGCAGCTCAAATTATTTTTCAGAGAGTGCTTCCTATTTTGGAGGACTATCAAGAGAAAACCCTGAGAATCGTACAGATGGGGAAACAGTATCAAAATTCCTGGACAAGAATATTTACGACATGCACCGACACATGGCTCATTGTTAAACTGCCCCACTAGGAAAGCAGGCAGGTTTATTGTCTCATTTGAACCCTTTTCAACTTTGAACTCCATGCCTTGTATGACTGAACTCTGCTTTAATATTTTCAGTGTCGGAAAAGGCTTTTGTGCTTATGTAAGACGAACACCCAAACCAGAAATATGCTTCGCAAATCATTCTTCAAATAATAATAATTATTATTTTCTTATTATGAAGTGGGTCCAGTTAGTTGGGCAAAAACACATATTTCGGCAGATCGTTCCTACTATATGATATAGTGTTCCGATCCGGTCTAAGGAAAAAAGACGAGCATATGTCAAGTTTAATCAAGATAGCTTTAAAATTAAGGAAGTAGTTTGAATGGGAATAGACGAAAGGACGAACCTGGCTTAATATATGATTATACATATATATATATATATAAATATATAATATACGTATATTTATTAAATATATATACATATATTTATATATATTTCGCCATTCATTATAGTGTTTTGCTTGTTGGTGAAAGTTCCCTTTAATTATATCATAAAAAAGTTGTGCTAAATATTTAAATGAACAATTTTTAAATTTTGAATTAAATTTGGGAATATGAGAAGTGTGTATAAAAAAAAACACACACTCAAATCAAAATCAGAGTTGCACAAAATAAAATATATAAAATCAAAAAATGACAGCTGTCAATGAAGAAAAATAAATGGAAAAATCAAGCATGACAAGCAAAACATAATTGTGAAAAACTGTAGAAAAAATCGAAAAGAAAAGATTTAAGATTTAATCGCGTTAAAAATGGTAAGTTTGATTAGTGAAAACAGCTCAAAATGAATCGATGAACATTTTGTTGTCATCAATGTATCATTAGTCAACGCAGAAGCCGCTGTTGCTGAAGTTGCCGCTGCCGAATCGTGTGCAACCCGAGGTGCGACCCCGAGGCACCACACAAGGGAGACACACAAATAAATTGGAATATTTACGCAACAATTTGCTCGACAAATTGGCAACCAAAGAATATGGTTTGGCATTTATGAAACCCGTCGATGCCATTGCCCTGAATATACCCAATTACTATATGATTATCAGTAAACCGATGGATATTGGCACGATGCTGAAGCGTGTCGAGAACTTCTACTATCGAGGTGTGGATGAGTTGATTTTGGACTTTAGGCAAATGTTAAGCAACTGTTATTGTTTCAATAATCCAAATGACTTGGTCTATCGACATGGCCAGCAGCTGGAGGAATATTTCAATAAAGTGTTGGCCAAAATGCCAATGGGCGAGGAAGTCGAACTGCACAATCAGAGTGGTGCAGCTGGTGCAGGTGGTGCGGGTGGTGCAGCAGTTGCTGCAACTGTGAAACAGGATAAGGTGGAGCAAGAGTGCCGTCAGCTGCTAATGATCCTAAAACTACACACATCGGATCAAGTGAGAGACGTCTTCAGGCCCAAATGGCGAGCGGTGGCACAAAAAGTCAACGAACATCAATTTCAGCATATTGATGAATTTCACACACATGTGCAACAAAAAATGGAGCATTTGCTGTGTGCCACAAAAACCATATACGAAAGTGTGTTGCATGAGTCCCTGGATGACATCGACGAGCAGATGCAACAAATTGAGTTCGGGCAACTCTTAAACGCAGTGGGTAATTGCAGCAGGCGACGAGATCGCTGTGAGACTCAGCTGAGCAAGTGCCTCGATTGCAAAGTGGCGGGCTTAAGGAAGAGTTTACAAAATGCCCGACTGCGTCACAAGGTCTGCGCAGAGCAAAGGGACAGAATGAAAGAGAAGTATCGCCGCAAAATCAGCTGTAATTCACATCAAGGCCAGGACTCGCAGTTGCAAGATGAGATCAGCTTGGAGGAGCGTCGTGAATTGCGTGCGGAGTTTGCCATGTTGCCGTGCAGAACCCAAAATGAAATCATGCAACTGATCAACGAGTGCAGCAGCGGTGAGAACAGCCTCAATCTTCGCCAGGACTATCAATGGTTCGACATTATGAGTTTCAGCAGCCGCATAGTTAATTTGATTAAACGTGAAATGCACCCGGAAGCTAAGATCAATTTGCGTCACATGAAAGCGGATGAGAAGGTGATCTTGCAACGCAGCTTGGAGCGACGCTTGGAGAACATTAATCAGGCGCTGGGTGGTTCTAGGAGGAAGTACACCAGACGCAACTCGGATATACGTCATCCTATTGCGAAGCGACAACTTTTATATAGTCCACTTGGGGGAGGGGCAGGCAATGGAGGCGGTGGAGGCGACGGACGCGCGGAAGGGTTGTGGCTAAGCGAAAGTGTAGAGCAAAGTTGAAATCGGGAAATTCCGATCCGAGTGGCAGCAGCAGCAGCAGCAGCAGCTCCACCTCCTCATCCTCTTCGAGCAGCAGCAGCAGCAGCTGCACTTCTCCTTCGAGCAGCAGTTCCTCGGGCAGCGAATCTTCCAGTAATCAAGAATCCAGCGGTGCTGCTCAAACTGCTCCTCACTCCACTCCTCATACTCTTCTTCCTGTTCCAAGAATAACTGGCATGAGTCCTGCTATCAAGAATAAAAATACGAACTAAATTAGGACAAAAAGACTTGGCGAATTCTTGGACAACTGCAACTCTGTTGTCTGATTTAAATTATCGCGCCGTAGTTCATTTGCTGTATTCTAATTGGGTTCCATAAAAAATTAATAATCGTTGAAAAATCAATTTTAAAATATCGTTTTACTCATTGTAGATTTAACTAGATTACAAATTTCTTTCTTCTCACACAGCTAACATTTACCCAAATTTCAAAAATTAATAACCGAATTTAAAATATTGTTTTACTTATGTATTGACTCTGCGAAGCTTGCCAAAGCATCCTTGTTCAAAATGAAAATAATCTATTCTAGATCAATCTAGATTATAATTTGTATAAAACGCTCTGAGATTTTATACTCCTCTTCATATCTTTTACCGAACATTTAACCATATAGACAGCCAACAACAAATGATTCTCAAAAAAAAACCTAGAAAATCGCTTTTAGTCAATTTGTCTTTTTTATAGAAATAATTTCTAAAAATACGTAAAAAAAAAAACATTGCTTAAAAACGAAACGTTAGCCAAAAATCGGCTTAACTTTTTTTTTATAAAAATATTTCTTTTCTTAAAAATTGTATGCTATGAAAAAGCAGTCCTCGTTTAAGAATCCAATTAAAATATCTTCTCATTTAAGTTGGAAAAATGAAAAGAATCCAATCTAGACCCATCTAGGTTAAAATAAGTGATAAAGACACCTATCTTGTTGAATGCTGTAACTGCCCCTTTAAGCTATACTGTTCAGCTGATAACGCTAAATTTGCTCTATTGAATATTGATTACTAAAAAGCTTGATGAAGAAAATGTCATAAGGACAAAAGAAAACCCTAATAAATATTAGAATACATATTCGCCTATTTTTTCATTAAATCTTTAGGAATCTGAGAAGTGTACGAATCATTTTTCGGCTAGAATAAAGTGTTATTTTGGTTATAATTAATATTTGTAGCCATGCCAAAGTGGGATTTATTCATTTTTATTTTCTGAACATATTATATTTAAATTGAATTTCCTTCGACATGTTCATTGCAAAACTAATATATATATAATATATAGTTAATATGTACTTTATGGAGTTGGAGTTGCTTTCTTCTATTTGTGAAATATTTTTTAAATCTCTTTTCAAATTTTAAATACGCTCACGTTCAATAAAAAAAAAAATACAGTTTAGCTTTTAAATATTTTGTCACAGTGTAGTCACACAATGTGTGGCGTATTCTTCAAGGGGCAATTAACTGCGACGCGCTCGAAAGTGTGCGACAAAAAAGTCGGTGGCGAAAAAAATAGTCCCCACATGCGAGTGTGTTTGTATGTGTGTGTGTGGGTGTGTGGGTGTGTTGATGTTGATGTTGTGCGAGGCTAGCATAGATTAGATTTTGGCCCCCTTCCCACCTCCGACCGACTCACTGACAAAATACTTGCAGCAGCTGCCGAAGGGACCGCAACGCTTTGGCCATAAAACAGCCATTAACGCCAGGAGTCCTCAGCCAGTTTTAGCTTCTTTTTTTTTAAAGCGCTTTAATTTCTATATTGAAAAAGAGAGAGAAAGAGAGAGAGAGAGAGAGAGAGAGAGAGAGAGAGAGAGTTGCTGCTTGTTCTTGTTCTTCTGCTCTGGGGCTTCTTGGCTGTCAGCAACATGCGCATCCAATTGCAATTAGCCAAGGTGCAAGAAAACGCCAAGAAAAATGAAAACAGGCAAAGTGAAAAGGCAGCCACAAGTGGGCAATGCGAACTTGAAACCAATTTAAACTAGCGGCAAAACAGACAAGAGAAAAAAACACCGAAGAAAGTGTAATTTAGAGAGAGAGAGAGAGAGAGAGAGACAGAGAGAGAGAGAGAGTGTGTGTGTGACTAGAAGATACCCTGTACGCAGCCACTACGTTCTTCAATTTTGTTTGTGCTTCATTTGAAAAATATTCGAGTTTCAGGAATCATAAAGTATAAATAATAATAAAAGCAATAAAATATAAACAGCCAATAAAAAACAGGCAGAACAATTAAATTAAGGCTTTAAGAATATATTTTTTGGAACAATTGCTAATCTAAAATCTTAATTTTGTCAAATTGTAAGCTGCTAAATTTTGTTATAAAAGAACATTTTAATCCATAATTTCTAGAGCCTAATTTTCTATACAAGTTTTGACTTCTTTAGAAAACTCAAGTCCTATGGAATAGCATTTTGTTCATTCAGACAAAAAATGTTAAAAAAATATTAAAATTCGAGCTTAAAAAATAACTTCAGTGTTAGTTATCTGAACTCTGCTTTAATATTTCCAGTTGGAAAAGGTCTCTGTGCATATGTAAGGCGACCATCAAATGAAAAAATGTTGTTCACAAATCATTCTTAAAATTAGTATTATTTTCTTATTATGAAGTGGGGTCCGATAAATTTGATAAAAATACTTATCGATCAACATATTTACAATGAAAATTTGAAAGTTTTAATAGGGCCTTAGGCAGATAATAAAACGCTCTTATTATGGGTCTTCAACAGCACAATAAGAGACTAGGAATAGCAGCAAGAAGGCTCTAAAGTGATTAAAGGACTTTTCGTTGAATCCAATTCACATTCATCAGATATAAGACCCTATCAAAAATCTTTTGACTTTGTCTGATCAATTCAAATCAATGAATAACAAGACAACTCAATCAAGAAAATTGACTTGCAACCAAAAAAATCGACCACTTGGTCATATATTATTAAAAAAAAAAAAACAGGGTTTTTCTATAAGAGACCAAGACTCAATATTGAGTATTCTTTTATCTTCGATATATATATAAATATTTATATATGTATAACCGTCTGAATTCCATAGAGAAATTTTTTTCGAATAATATCTTCTTTTTTTAAATCCGTTTAGTTGACGTTAAATGAATAAATAAATCTATTTCTAAATTTATAAACTCAAATTTAAATTAGTTGGTTTTTTGTTCATCTTTTTAATTGGCATACTAATCAATTTATTGAACAAAATATTTTTATTTATAATGCTTTCAACTGCACTCAAAATACCATTTAGCAATCCATATTAATGGGTATACACAATAATAATATACTCAAGGCATGCCACGCCCAGCTAAACTCGACTCGAGTCGAGTCGCCTCGGTATCTGCCACAAATTAATTTGCCGAGTGTCTTTTGCAGCAATCCGCGAACATGGCCAAAGTGCTGCTGAGTTGAAGGTGAGACTGGGAGTGGGGCACATACATATATCTAAGGCAAGTATCTCTGTGGCATTACAATTTCAATCTGAGCAGCAAACACACACAATTCATTTAGTGGGATACTTTACAAAAGTATCTCAATCTCGGCCATCATATTCCTGTTTCAATAAAAAAAAAGGAAAAAAACCACAGCATATCAAATTACGCAAACAGAGCCCGATGACAAAGTGCGTGGCATGTGGCAGGGGTTGCTGTGGCAAGGTGTAGCAGTCAGCTACTTGATAAGTGCTTCTGCGGGGTGGCATGTGGAAAGGGATGGGGGGTTTGCGGTTGACAGTCGCCGTTGAAAAATTGTTGCCAATTTTTTAGCACTGACAGCTTGGAAAGTTATCCGAGAATATCTAAAGTGAAAATGCTCGGCATTTTAATTTTATTAGACGCAGCCAAAAGAAGGTAGATAAAGATACAAGCAGTGAACTGAGGCATGCCACGCAGCGCAGCAGTAGCCGTGCAACAAGAACCAAACAAATGATTGTCAAGCAAATCTGTTAAAAGAGTCTCAACTTGATGTCAGTGCTTAGCACATAAATTACGTTGTCCGTTATATAGATAAAAAAAAATATACAGTTTTCTTTGTTAATATCAACATTTATTGCTAAATCTAGCAAGGGTATATATAGCTGTATAGTGGGTTAAATTGATGGCAAAAGAAAACTAAACAAAATATGTTAGTGAAACTTCACTTAAAATTATAAACTTAAATAGTTTAATAAAAATAAACATAAAAATATTCAATTTAAGGACATTCATTTTGTTTTGTTTATAAATCGATTAATGTATACTTATCTTCAGCATTGATTGCTTGTAATTAAAAACAATTTTACAAACATTTTGAACTATATTCTATTTATCATAATCATATATTATTATTGACGAAAAAGTTCAGCTGGGAAAAATCCTGATTTGCTGATGCTAGATTTATTCTAAATACAAAAAAAAAAAAAACTGTCTGTAAAATTTTAAAAGAAGCTGTTAAAAGTTATGTTAATTAACATTCAATGCATAAATGCAACAATGTATATGTTTAAGACGCTCATTAATGTAGATCAATATTGTTAACAAAGAGCAGTACACAAAACGGTACTTTTATTTTATACTAAAATATGTTTTAGTTTTTGCTGCTTGATTGCCAAATGGTCGCTCAGCTACAGTTTTAATTACATGTTTTTTTTGTGCAACATTCCAAATTGCAATAGAAATAATATTTTTCCTTCCCATTTGCCCGTGTTTGCATTTCTTTACCTCACTTGTCGCCATCACACACTCACACACACATTTGCAAGCACCTGGAAGAGAAGCAGAAACAAGCGTTGTTCATTGTCTTGTAAAAGCAAACACATCTCCCGTCCACCGTCCACCCACATCTACAATGCAATCTAAGCAGCCACAGAAAAAAGTATTGCCAACATATACACATATGATATTTTTGCACACCAATACACAGCCAGACAAGCAGACAGACAGTTGAACGCAGTTGAACGACTTGAGGGATTTTACTGAAATGACATTTGGCTCCACATGTGACAGGCAACAACAGCAACAATAACAGCAAATGACTGCAGCCGTTGGCATTGAAAAAAGCAATTTAAGTCAAGCACAGATATTCGCACACCCACGTGGACTACACGTATGCATGTACGCGCCATATGCAATCACGCACACACACACACACGCATGCCAATTTGCTATTGTGGCAATGCCTGCGCCTGTCTCTCTCACTATTCCGCGTATACTCATTTTGATAAATTGCCGTTGTTACCTTTCTAAGAGCAAACAGATGTTTAATGTGTTTGTGGAACTCAATTTGAGTAAAGCGGAAATCAAGACGAATGCAATAGCAAAAAACAAATTTAATTAAAGCATAATAGCAAATACATACATAATGATATTTAGATAAAAAACAAGCGAATGCTAGTATTAATTAGTTAGACTTTAAGCTTTCGCTTTTAGTTTCAGTAAGTAGCTAAATGAATGGCACCCCTACTCAACAGTTCATAGCAGGCAGCTAGCTCTCATTAAGCTTAAAAGTATCAATAAGTAGATAAAGGACAAAGGCTGCGCTATATGGGATTTCATAGCTGGCAGCTTGATAGCACTAAGAAAGATCGCTTAGAGTTGTCAGACTATGGAAAAGAGGCGATCAGTAGTACTAAACTAAACTTCTGCATTTACATATTTCCATTGATATGCAGTCCCAAAATTAACACATTAAAAATCGAAATCAAAATTATTATTAGCAGCGAATTCGAAGTGAAAACTTCGCTGCAGCTGAAGGAGTAGGTGCAGGATTGGGAGCGAGGAGCGGGGGCAAGACGGTGCCTAATTGAATTTAATTGCACACTTAACAGGGCAATGAGAAGCTCAGTTCAAAGAAGAAGCACAAGAAAGGAAAAGTAAAACGTGTGTGTGTGTGAAACTTGAGCACACACACAATGGGAAAAACAGAAGTGTTCTAGTTGAAAGTAACCAACTAGCAGATACCCTGTAATCAGACATGGTTTAATGTAATTTTGTAGCTATAGCCACTTTAAACAAATACAGTGTATTGAGACAATACTCGTATTAAAATAAAAATAAATAAATAAAAATTGATTTAAGAAAAAATAAACAAAAATAACACTCTTCTTTATTCTTTTAACATTTCACTTCGCAAAACAAAACATTAAAACAAAATTCCATTAGAAAAGATATGCATTATTTTATAGATATTGTCTTCAACTTTTTGTTCGAACAGCCAAACAACATTTCCGTGGTGTCGCACGGACCATCGACACTCACTAGCACTAACGGTCTCCTTGATTCCCCAAGGAATACCGCTAGAACTCCTATAAGTCAGGATTCGCCGGTTACACTCTCTTGGCAAGGATACACGCCTTTCACTTAATTCCAGGACCTCAATGTCCTGCGTGATCCTTTAGCCGATCCTTGTACTTTTTACCGTCGAATCATTCTTGTGGCTTACATTTAACCGCACTGTATTGTTGCGCAGACTTTATTGCGTTAATTCTCGTTTAGCTGTGATAACTTCGCTCGTTACGCCCGACTCGCTTCGTAAATTCGCACAGACTCCCCAACTTGTGCTGCGGCGCTCCCTTAATACCCTTAATGGCCACCTTTTGACGAGTCTGTCACCAAAGGTTGCGCGATCTTTTGGTAAATTTCCACTGCCACTTGCTGGCCTAGGCATTGCCTGCCGCTAGAGTGCAGCAGGGCCGGATTGCTGCCTGATAGACAGTTACTGTGAGGGGCGCTTATATTTAATATTTATTATATATTATTTATTCCTGTTAACATTCGAATAGTTTGTATGCTTCATACATATATATGCATATATATATAAATTACATATATATAAATTTACATATACATACACATATACATTGACATTCATTATGTTATATGGCTCTTCACACTCAACTATTTTTTCGGCAGTGGAAGACTTCCACTTTCAAACATAAACGGTCGCCACTCTTTATGTTTGAATGCGCGCTCTCCAACGGCCTTTACATTGTTAGGCATAACGTCGATCGATTAATCGTCGTGGCATTGTGTAGTTGTACCTTAGTGAGGGTAAATATCGCCAATCATTGACTCCCCACCGATCGATATATCGCGCAGATCATCGATACAACATCGGTTGGCCACCGATCGCGACGACTGCCATCGCTATTTTCGGCAATTTGTTTTGTTTGTTTGCTGAAAATATTGAATCAACTGGTAAGTGTTGTTTTGGCTGTTCTTAATGAATGCCCATATTAAAACTTTTCATGCTTATTATGTGCAGCTATGCCGCATGCACTACCTAATTATTCAGTTTGTTTTTTTTTTTCATACACATATTATTTCCAACATATTTTCATACCTGGCACGGATGCCTTGATCCTGTAGCGGCACCCCTGGTGCCACACGATCGGGATCTTCGTCGGCTTGGTCCCGACTGGGCCTCAGCCATCTCCACTACGCCAGTCAGCTCGTGCTATCCGCTTTCGGATTCCGGCAAGGAGAATTCTCGCTGGAGCCTGTGCGGCTTAAGCACCGCCTCCGGCCATGACGACTGCAACATTAGTGTAAGCCGACTTCATACCGGCTGTGGTGGCGGCGGCGATTCCACTCGAGGCCGTGCGGCTTGTGTCCTCCTTCCAAGTGCATATCACGGTGACGGTGTGCAGACATCGTGTATTCATCGTCCGAATTTGTCAGCGGCACCGGTGAACGTCTTGTCTCGTCTCGTCCTCCGACTCGGAGAAGTCGGATAGGCCACCGATCGCTTCGTCTTCGCGCTCATCTGCCTCGGCCAGCGATCATGGCATTGATTCGACGGAGTCCGCGCGTGGTCGGCCCAAAAAACGGACCACCGTGTCGTGGCATCCTTCATGACATCATCTCTAAGGCGTCCGTCGGGCTCGGATGCTTTTAAAAGACCTCGTGAATTGCGTTTCGTTGTTATCAATACTTTTGGTACTTCGAACTTTGCGTCTGTATTTAAAATCTTTTTTTCCTGCACGCGCGCACTTTTCCTTTCGTTCGCCTACAAATCTCGACTGTCTCATTTTCAACTGACCTCTAAAAATTGGTCCTTTTTCTATCTTCTTTTCAAATTTTACATACTTATTAAACTTCTACCATAACTTGACCGCCAGGTGGCGCTGAGTACTCCACTCTTCCCTTCGAAAGGTGGTGCTAAAATTAACTTATCGATATATTCACCAACCATTACAGGCATGACAGGCAAGGGGGAGTATTTGCGTCTCTATATAGTATATATATTCTTGATCAACATGAATAGTAGAGTTTGTTTAAACAAATCCGTTTGCCAGTCTAAATGAAAAAACCGATCTCAGAGATTAAAAATAATCATATATCAATAAGAAGTTGCAGTTTTTATTCGATCGATAGCTGCCTTGGTTTCAATTACTTATCGATCAGAATCGATTACCAAAATAAAGCACATTTTGCATATACTTTGACATAATATTGATTATATATTCATGTGCTTCATGCCTATCAGATATCGATACTTTGGAGATATCGGGGCAATGGCAACAAGGTTGCCAGATAGCTTTGAAAGCTTCTTGTTTGCGTATCTCTTATACGGAATAAATTGGTATTTTCATAAAGATTTCGACAATTATCAACAAGCAAATAAAATGTCATCTGTGAATGGGAACCAAGAAGAGAGTCCCACTCGAGACTTGACAGCAGGCGACATATTGGATTCCAGTGTGGGCAGCCATGCAGACACCTTATTGAAGCGAATGCAGCACTTTGTGGACAACCAGCAGCTGTGCGATGTGGTTCTCATCGCTGGCATTGATGGCAAGCGGGTGTCCGCTCATCGCTTGGTGCTCTCAGCATCGAGTGAATATTTTTTGGCTATGTTTGCCGGATCACTGCGCGAGAGCAAGGAGCATGAGGTGACCCTTGGCGAGGTGCATGGCGATGCGCTGCAGCTGCTCGTCCAGCACTGTTACACCGGAAGCATTGAGCTGCACGAGGACAATGTCAAGACGCTGCTGGCCACCGCCAACATGCTGCAGCTGAAATCTGCGGTGGCGGCATGCTGCAATTTTCTCGCCCGCCAGCTGCACCCATCCAATTGTTTGGGATTCGCATTCTTGGCGGAGCAGTACAGCTGCACAGAGCTGCTGCGAGTGGCGCAGGCGTACACGTGCCAGCACTTTATGGAGGTGTGCCACGACCAGGAGTTCTTTCAACTAAACGCCAATCAGCTGGGCAAGCTGCTGTCCAGCGATGAGCTCAGGGTGCCAACCGAGGAGGATGTCTTCCACACGATGATGTCGTGGGTGCGCCATGATGCGCCCACTCGTGAGCAGCACATACCCGAGCTGCTCGCCAAGGTGCGACTGCCCCTGTTGCAACCATTATTTTTAGTGGATCACGTGGAGAACGTGTGCAGCGCCAGCAACGAGCGCCAGCAACTGCTGTTGGAGGCTTTCAGGTGGCATTCACTGCCTCTCGAGCGCCGTTCGCTTATTGCTGCCACCGAAAGAACCAAGCCCCGCAAACACATTTGCTGCGGATTGCTTGCTGTGGGTGGCACGGATAGTCACCATTCCAACGTCACCACCATTGAAAGCTACTGTCCGCATCTGAACAATTGGACGACTTGGAAACAAACAATCAAAAGCCGTTTTTATTTTGGGGCCGCTATCATGAATAACAAACTGATTGTGCTAGGCGGATACCATGGAAGCCTGACATTGAACTCTGTGGAGAGCCTTGACCTTAACACGATGGCCTTCGTTCGCCTCAATCCAATGAGAACGGCCCGTTGTAAGGTAGGCGTTGGGGTGCTGGATGGACACCTCTATGCGGTCGGTGGAAACGGTAACGATGGTTCCATCCTGAGAACGGTTGAACGCTGGGATCCCATTACGCGCAACTGGAGCTATGTGTTGCCGATGTGCACGCAGCGTTCGTATCCTGGTGTTGCGGTGTTGGGCCTTCGCCTTTATGCTATTGGCGGATCCTTCGATACTCCATCAATGGAAAGCTACGATCCGCAAACAAACAAATGGAGCCTTCGGGCGCCAATGAATCGTTGTAAGGGCGATGTTGGTGTCACAGTTGCAAATGGATTCATCTATGCTTTGGGTGGCTTGTGCGACGGTTTCCGCACCAAAACCGTGGAACGTTATGATCCAACTACCAATACGTGGTCACTAATTTGCTCGCTGGTGGAATGCATTGGGATCGGTTGTGCTCTGCTTGGAGATCGTTTGATTGCCGTTGGCGGCCTTGATAGGACAAGTCCTGGCAACGAAGTCGAGGAGTACGATCCGGTGCGCAATGTCTGGAATCAACTGGCGCCAATGTCGGTTCCACGTTACCGCCCCCATGTCTTTAACATTCCAAACATAATACCAACTCCGAATACGCCGGTCGCAGATAAGGATGGATCCAAACCAGCTTAAGCGTCTTACAAATATGTGATTACACTAAACTATAATAATAATAATGATATTATTACTAACAATAATAATACTAATACTTATAATAATAATAATGACAATTAAAAAATTAATAATAATTACAATAATAATAATTATCAATTGAATGAATGAATGAATACGTTGCCATATGCGTTCAGAGTATCTTCAAGTCGAGCTCTCTCGGAGAAGAACAAAAGTGATAGATTAACGAATACCCTGCAGTGAGCCTGAATACATTATTGTTTGTAGTTGGGTTAGGTTAGGTTAGACGGTTGCTGACACACATATTCCACGCTAATCCCATTTCTGTAGCACTCGTGTGCGCTTAGGTCAGGCTGTGTTAGATTTAATAGAAAGTGACTTCGTAGTATAGCGCGCCTTTTTCTTTCTAGAGCAGGGCAGAAGAAGAAGTGTTTCGGAGATTCTACCTCCTCTTCGTCTCTGCAACTTCTCCAGAAATCATTGTAGGGTGCTTGGAGCCTATTCGCATGAATACCCACTACCCCTTGGTTACTGCAGGCATTACAGTAGAGTTGTGCAGCCTTACTAAGCAGTTGTTTGGAATACACAACACGTTGCAACTTGATCCACTGTTCTGTAAGTGCATGTGCACTTCTAACTGTTGCCCCCACTGCTCAACATCAGTGTTGTTTTTTCCCGTCAAATTTGACACACTGACCTCGACATATTTCAATGGAAGCCAAGACCTATTTTGAGGTGTTCCATCTCTGGAACAATTTAAAGCAGTTTCCACCGACTTAACCTCTTCCTCATCCTCATCCTTCTGAATATCAAAGTGAGCAAATAGCCCGTGTTTTGCGGTCCGCGCTTTTTACCTTCCGTGGGTAAATGTAGCTCTGACAATTTTGCAAGCAGTTCTGCAACGGTCAGTGCTAAAATCTCTTCCAGTTGCATCTTGAAGCTAAACCTTACAACTAATTCGGTAATGTGCTTAAACAAGGCTGTTTATCAAACTTTTACAACGTTTCCCAATTTAACTTTTCCGTCTATGTCAAGTTTAACGCTGCTCAATTGTTAAAAGCTACTGCCGATATCTGCACCTCAAGCCCTCGAGCTTTTTGCTATTCTGATAAACTCGATAGTTGCCCTGCCAATCAACTCGATTAGTTTTATATTGCTTGGCCAATAGACCGATAGGTTTCGAGTATGGACATGTTAGCACCATCTTTCGTAGGGAAGAGAAGAACAGTCCACGCCACCTGGCGGTCAATAGTATGCAGTTGAGATTTGTAGGCGAGAAAAAGGAGAGAAGCTATACACCAGGTGGAGTCTGGACAGGAAATACGACAGCAAAGGGTGAGAAAGAAGGACAAAAGGAAGTGGAAGAAAAGGACCACATGCGCATGCGCATATAGAATGAAAACTTATGTTAATAAATTAATATATACACAAATAAAGATAAGAAGGGGATCGCCGGGGAGGACTGGAATTCTAACATAACTGTGGCACGCAGCAGACAATCAGCTGATCGTCCACAACCACTAGGGCATCAGTGATGCGCAATGCCTGCAACAGTGATGCTCATTTTTCCCATCAGTTTGCAGCACAAAGAAAAGAGATATCCGCAATATCCGCACAGTCAACACAGTAGCGAATGGACTAAGCTGATACAGATATTTGTTTTTTGTTTTATTTCTGCAAGAAATACAAATTATTGTTGACTTGCCATCCAATATATCGAGGTCGATACCCACCTGAGCCGATAGCTAGCCTTGATGCTTTCGATAGGCAAGGAGTAAACTCTTGCAAATTGACGTATAACTTACTTTTTTCTAAGGAAAATATGATTGATTTGAGATTGTGGATATTTACTTCAGGTTAAAATATGGTTTGGGTTTTTATATTTAAATTAAGTTTTATGTTCAGGAGATTTGCGCTGAACTTTAATTAAAGATCTTTAGGTCTTATGAACAATACGGTTTATGCAATGCACGGCCTTATAAACATTTGATCCCAATCGCGGGGGTTCGTGCAACGAATTCATATTCGGTTGCGTTTGTGATAGTTAAATTACACAATTTTTCTCATAAGGTCACCTATTCACTGCGGCACTTAACAATCAATACATTGCTAATGATTCGCCACTCAATTTATTTACTAACCAACTACGTTGCTTGTTCCGTGGTGTCGCAAGGACCATCGACACTTACTAGCATTATCGTTCTCCTTGATTCCCCAAGGAATACCGCTAGTACTCCTATGAGTCAGGATTCGCTGGTCACACTCTCTTGGCAAGGATACACGCCTTTCACTTAATTCCAGAACCTCAATGTCCTGCGTGATCCTTGAGCCGATCCTTGTACTTTTTACCGTCGAATCATTCTTGTGGCTTACATTTAACCGCACTGTATTGTTGCGCAGACTTTATTGCGTTAATTCTCGTTTAGCTGTGATAACTTCGCTCGTTACGCCCGACTCGCTTCGTAAATTCGCACAGACTCCCCAACTTGTGCTGCGGCGCTCCCTTAATACCCTTAATGGCCACCTTTTGACGAGTCTGTCACCAAAGGTTGCGCGATCTTTTGGTAAATTTCCACTGCCACTTGCTGGCCTAGGCATTGCCTGCCGCTAGAGTGCAGCAGGGCCGGATTGCTGCCTGATAGACAGTTACTGTGAGGGGCGCTTATATTTAATATTTATTATATATTATTTATTCCTGTTAACATTCGAATAGTTTGTATGCTTCATACATATATATGCATATATATATAAATTACATATATATAAATTTACATATACATACACATATACATTGACATTCATTATGTTATATGGCTCTTCACACTCTACTGTTTTTTCGCCACTCTTTATGTTTGAATGCGCGCTCTCCAACGGCCTTTACTCCCCACCGATCGATATATCGCGCAGATCATCGATACAACATCGGTTGGCCACCGATCGCGACGACTGCCATCGCTATTTTCGGCAATTTGTTTTGTTTGTTTGCTGAAAATATTGAATCAACTGGTAAGTGTTGTTTTGGCTGTTCTTAATGAATGCCCATATTAAAACTTTTCATGCTTATTATGTGCAGCTATGCCGCATGCACTACCTAATTATTCAGTTTGTTTTTTGTTTTTCATATACTTATTATTTCCAACATATTTTCATACCTGGCACGGATGCCTTGATCCTGTAGCGGCGCCCCTGGTGCCACACGATCCGGGTTCCTCGTCGGCTTGGCTCCGACTGGACCTCAGCCATCTCCACTATGCCAGTGAGCTCGTGCTATCCGCTTTCGGATTCTGTCTGTATTAAAATCTTTTCTTCCTGCACGCGCGCACTTTTCCTTTCGTTCGCCTCCAAATCTCGACTGTCTCACTTTAAACTGACCTCTAAAAATTAGTCCTTTTTCTATCTTTTCAAATTTTACATACTTATTAAACTTCTACCATAACTTGACCGCCAGGTGGCGCTGAGTACTCCACTCTTCCCTTCGAAAGGTGGTGCTAAATTAACTTATCGATATATTCGCCAACCATTACAGGCATGACAGGCAAGGGGGGTATTTGCGTCTCTATATAGTATATATATTCTTGATCAACATGAATAGTAGAGTTTGTTTAAACAAATCCGATTGCCAGTCTAAATGAAAAAACCGATCTCAGAGATTAAAAGTAATCATATATCAATAAGAAGTTGCAGTTTATTTCATTTGATCGATAACTGCATCAGTTTCAATTACTTATCGATAAGAATCAATTACCAATAGCAAAATAAAGCACATTTTGCATATACCTTGGCCTAATATTGGTCATATATTCATGCGCTTCAAACCTATCAGATATCGATACTTTGCGGATATCGGAGCAATGGGAACAAGGCAGATAGCTTTGAAAGCTTCTTGTTTGCGTATCTCTTATACGGAATAAATTGGTATTTTCATAAAGATTTCGACAATTATCAACAAGCAAATAAAATGTCATCTGTGAATGGGAACCAAGAAGAGAGTCCCACTCGAGACTTGACAGCAGGCGACATATTGGATTCCAGTGTGGGCAGCCATGCAGACACCTTATTGAAGCGAATGCAGCACTTTGTGGACAACCAGCAGCTGTGCGATGTGGTTCTCATCGCTGGCATTGATGGCAAGCGGGTGTCCGCTCATCGCTTGGTGCTCTCAGCATCGAGTGAATATTTTTTGGCTATGTTTGCCGGATCACTGCGCGAGAGCAAGGAGCATGAGGTGACCCTTGGCGAGGTGCATGGCGATGCGCTGCAGCTGCTCGTCCAGCACTGTTACACCGGAAGCATTGAGCTGCACGAGGACAATGTCAAGACGCTGCTGGCCACCGCCAACATGCTGCAGCTGAAATCTGCGGTGGCGGCATGCTGCAATTTTCTCGCCCGCCAGCTGCACCCATCCAATTGTTTGGGATTCGCATTCTTGGCGGAGCAGTACAGCTGCACAGAGCTGCTGCGAGTGGCGCAGGCGTACACGTGCCAGCACTTTATGGAGGTGTGCCACGACCAGGAGTTCTTTCAACTAAACGCCAATCAGCTGGGCAAGCTGCTGTCCAGCGATGAGCTCAGGGTGCCAACCGAGGAGGATGTCTTCCACACGATGATGTCGTGGGTGCGCCATGATGCGCCCACTCGTGAGCAGCACATACCCGAGCTGCTCGCCAAGGTGCGACTGCCCCTGTTGCAGCCATTATTTTTAGTGGATCACGTGGACAACGTGTGCAGCGCCAGCAACGAGTGCCAGCAAATGCTGTTGGAGGCCTTCAAGTGGCATTCACTGACCCCCGAGCGCCGATCGCTCAATTCTACCACCGAACGAACCAAGCCCCGCAAATATATTCTCGGCGGATTGCTGGCTGTGGGTGGAATGGATAGTTCCCTCAATGGCGTCAATGCCATTGAGAGCTACTGTCCGTATCTGAAGAAGTGGACGACTTGGAAGCAAAAGTTTACTTGTATTGATGTTGGCGCCGCTATCATGAATAACAAACTGATTGTGCTAGGCGGATCCAATAGAAGGCAGACGTCGAACTCTGTGATGAGCCTTGACCTTAACACGATGGCCCTCGTTTGCCTCAATCCAATGAGAACGGCCCGTTGTAAGGTAGGCGTTGGGGTGCTGGATGGACACCTCTATGCGGTCGGTGGAACCAGTAACGATAATTCCATCCTGAGCACGGTTGAACGCTGGGATCCCATTGCGCGCACCTGGAGCTATGTGTCGCCGATGTGCACGCCGCGTTCGTATCCTGGTGTTGCGGTGTTGGGCCTTCGCCTTTATGCTATTGGCGGATCCTTCGATACTCCATCAATGGAAAGCTACGATCCGCAAACAAACAAATGGAGCCTTCGGGCGCCAATGAATCGTTGTAAGGGCGAAGTTGGTGTCACAGTTGCAAATGGATTTATCTATGCTTTGGGTGGCTTGTGCGATGGTTTTCGCACCAAAACCGTGGAACGTTATGATCCAACTACCAATACGTGGTCACTAATTTGCTCGCTGGAGGATCGCATTGGGATCGGTTGTGCTCTGCTTGAGATCGTTTGATTGCCGTTGGCGGCTTTGATAGGACAAGTCCTGGCAACAATGTCGTGGAGTACGATCCGGTGCGCAATGTCTGGAATAAACTGGCGCCAATGTCGGTTCCACGTTACCGCCCCCATGTCTTTAACATTCCAAACATAATACCAGCTCCGAATACGCCGGTCGCAGATAAGGATGGATCCAAACCAGCTTAAGCGTCTTACAAATATGTGATTACACTAAACTATAATAATAATAATGATATTATTACTAACAATAATAATACTAATACTTATAATAATAATAATGACAATTAAAATATTAATAATAATTACAATAATAATAATTATCAATTGAATGAATGAATGAATACGTTGCCAAATGCGTTCAGAGTATCTTCAAGTCGAGCTCTCTCGAGAAGAACAAAAGTGATAGATTAACGGATACCCTGCAGTGAGCCTGAATACATTATTGTTTGTAGTTGGTTAGGTTAGGTTAGACGGTTGCTGACACACATATTCCACGCTAATCCCATTTCTGTAGCACTCGTGTGCGCTTAGGTCAGGCTGTGTTAGATTTAATAGAAAGTGACTTCGTAGTATAGCGCGCCTTTTTCTTTCTAGAGCAGGGCAGAAGAAGAAGTGTTTCGGAGATTCTACCTCCTCTTCGTCTCTGCAACTTCTCCAGAAATCATTGTAGGGTGCTTGGAGCCTATTCGCATGAATACCCACTACCCCTTGGTTACTGCAGGCATTACAGTAGAGTTGTGCAGCCTTACTAAGCAGTTGTTTGGAATACACAACACGTTGCAACTTGATCCACTGTTCTGTAAGTGCATGTGCACTTCTAACTGTTGCCCCCACTGCTTAACCTCTTCCTCATCCTCATCCTTCTGAATATCAAAGTGAGCAAATAGCCCGTGTTTTGCGGTCCGCGCTTTTTACCTTCCGTGGGTAAATGTAGCTCTGACAATTTTGCAAGCAGTTCTGCAACGGTCAGTGCTAAAATCTCTTCCAGTTGCATCTTGAAGCTAAACCTTACAACTAATTCGGTAATGTGCTTAAACAAGGCTGTTTATCAAACTTTTACAACGTTTCCCAATTTAACTTTTCCGTCTATGTCAAGTTTAACGCTGCTCAATTGTTAAAAGCTACTGCCGATATCTGCACCTCAAGCCCTCGAGCTTTTTGCTATTCTGATAAACTCGATAGTTGCCCTGCCAATCAACTCGATTAGTTTTATATTGCTTGGCCAATAGACCGATAGGTTTCGAGTATGGACATGTTAGCACCATCTTTCGTAGGGAAGAGAAGAACAGTCCACGCCACCTGGCGGTCAATAGTATGCAGTTGAGATTTGTAGGCGAGAAAAAGGAGAGAAGCTATACACCAGGTGGAGTCTGGACAGGAAATACGACAGCAAAGGGTGAGAAAGAAGGACAAAAGGAAGTGGAAGAAAAGGACCACATGCGCATGCGCATATAGAATGAAAACTTATGTTAATAAACTAATATATACACAAATAAAGATAAGAAGGGGATTGCCGGGGAGGACTGGAATTCTAACATAACTGTGGCACGCAGCAGACAATCAGCTGATCGTCCACAACCACTAGGGCATCAGTGATGCGCAATGCCTGCAACAGTGATGCTCATTTTTCCCATCAGTTTGCAGCACAAAGAAAAAAGATATCCGCAATATCCGCACAGTCAACACAGTAGCGAATGGACTAAGCTGATACAGATATTTGTTTTTTGTTTTATTTCTGCAAGAAATACAAATTATTGTTGACTTGCCATCCAATATATCGAGGTCGATACCCACCTGAGCCGATAGCTAGCCTTGATGCTTTCGATAGGCAAGGAGTAAACTCTTGCAAATTGACGTATAACTTACTTTTTTCTAAGAAAAAATGATTGATTTGAGATTGTGGATATTTCCTTCAGGTTAAAATATGGTTTGGGTTTTTATATTTAAATTAAGTTTTATGTTCAGGAGATTTGCGCTGAACTTTAATTAAAGATCTTTAGGTCTTATGAACAATACGGTTTATGCAATGCACGGCCTTATAAACATTTGATCCCAATCGCGTATCCAATGCGATATAACTGAAAGAAATAGAGATATCAGGATTACATAACATATCCCACGCTCGGAAGAATAATGGGAAATTACAATTAAACTCAAACATGGCCGTCGATTGTGGAAATGTAATTATTTTTTCTGCATTTTTGGTTTTGTTTTAAAATAATGTTTTTACTTCTAGTTTTTCTAATTCTTTTTTAATTAATAGAAATCTTTCTAAAAAAAACTGTATAAAAAAGGCTTTCTAATTTTAAACAATTTTTTTTCGTGTTTTCCAAAAATGATTTTAAATAAAGTTTTCATTTCCACTTTAAAAACAATATTTTGATGGAAGCATTTCCATGTATCTACTACACTTTCTTTTATAGAAATATTTCTAAACATAAAAAAAAAAATATTTATAATATTAAGAATTTTCTTTCTTATATTTAGAAAATATTGTTGTAAATAATGTTGTCATTTCTTCTCATTAAAAATTTGAATCAAAAGAAATATTTTCAAAATGAAAGAATTTTTAACATATTTTTTTTGCTAAATAGGTGTTTTCCTCTTACTTTTTAGAATTTTGAAAAATATTCAATTCTAAAGTAAAATCAAGTCTAAGTGTAGCAAGTAATTAAATGAAATACCTTCCTTTTTACCCATAATAACTGGGCAAGCACCATGCAAGGATCTCTTCTCAAAGTCGTAGGTGCCTAGGTCCATGTTGTGCCAGTGAAGCACCTTGCCCCGCTCCGGCTGCACCAACAGCTCCAGATCGGGAAAGATTGTTGCGCCACCTCTGGCCACATCATTGAGCTGAAAGATCAGCAGATTTAGTTTGACTTAAATAAGATTCAATTTCAACCCGATTTACATAGAATAGAACTGTGGCCATGCGATCCTCTAGATGGGGTATGCCCTTAAAATCCCAATGTGGATAGTAATGCCCCCCAAAAACATACTCCATATACTGCACTTCTTGCCTGTTAAAATCGATGAGCAATCCGGACATATCAGCGACTCGCCTCCTAATCCGCTCTAGCAACTCCAATTGCTGCCTGTTGAGATCCAAATCAAATATCCAAACACCGCTTGAGGAGCGTATTGATTTATTTTTACCCTGTTTCGCGATTTCTGTGCGGCTTAGCCTCGATTCACATAATCGCCTCAGTTCGTCAATTTCCGAGTCGTAGATCGCCTCGTGAAAGACAACCACATATGGATCCATGGATAACATTTCCATTTTTAACGGTGCCAGTCGCAAAAATGGTGACGAATCCATTTTGTAGTTGCAAATTAGTCGACTTGGTTTTGGCTTGAGAGGCGCCACAGAGTCGGGTGTACTTTTCATCTGCTTCTTGCATTTCTGGATCGTGCGGATATTCTGGTTTCTCATATTTCATAAATTCGGCAAGCAACTCTTCAGTGCGAGAATTTAGTTTGGGTTCATTTAATAAAATATCTCGTGCTTCATTCAGGTTGCCTAAGTGCAGAAATTTCCAATAGAGGTTATTTTCTTAATTTTATAGAAATCAACTCTGAAACTTGGAAATGCAAATCCTGATTTACTACAATTTATTTCGATTTCTCTTGTTTCTCTTGATTGTATCAAGTATTTCTTGGCTTACCCGCTGCTGCCAGTGAGTTGGCTAAATACCAGGCTATATCACTGCTTGTTACATTCAGTATTTCATACAAATCAGATTCATTAGCCATTAACTGACGTGCCGTTAATAACCAGTTAGTTGCATTCCCCATATCATCCATATGAAAAGAGTGTTTGCCCAGCTCAAAGCAGTCGAGATACGAAAGCCTTGCACTGTGTGTAAATGATTTGAATAATATTTATTCATTCATCCATCCGTTTGAATACCCACTCGTATTGTGTGCCGTCAAGCCAACCATTGGCCATTTCCATTGGATCTAGTCTAAAGGTTACCTGTATGCGATGCATGGCTGTCGCTGCCTCCTCCAGATCCTCAAACTGCGGCAACTGCGAGCGTCTTTCCCTCATATAATCCATTTGTGCTGGGAAATCAAGATATCAAGATAGTTAACGGTATATAGTTAGTTATAGGCTCAGAAAATAGTTCATTTAAAAGTAATATTTTCTACAAATTGTGCACTGCTTTTAGTCCACATTAAATTATAAAAGAATTAATAAATGAATATTAAATAAATAATATAAATATAACATATTGCTGAAAATATTTTGGTTACAGAAATAATTATTAATTATACCGAAAAAAAGTGCAAATTGTAAATCTTTTCTTTTCTTTTTTTGCAAACGTTTTCTATTACAAAGAAATATATAAAATGTAATCAACAACGAGAAAACAATTCTTGTTTTTATGTATATTTTATCTCGCCCTGAAAGCCAGACATTTTTCAAGTACACGAAAAAATAGTATAATATTATTTAAATACAACCTTGCTTTTTGGAAATACACTTTCTGAATAATAAGATGATTTACTCTTTAGTCTAATGGTTTTCTCAATGTACTTTAAGTGCAATATTTACCTTGGACAACAGGTTGTTGCATGACGCTTTCCAGCTGTGTCCAGTCGTTGGACATGTGTCGGATGAGTGAAAAAATGTTGAAGGGATTCGAGAGGAATTCTTTCTCACGTCCCATGGCTAATTTCAGTGGCTTTGCCAGCTGCTGACTCAGTCTGCGAGAGTTGAGATCAGATTTGAAATTAAATAAGAAATTAGATTAGAAATCAGATCTTCAATCACCTGCTTAGTTTGTCAATCTTCTGCTGCATTTGATTCACATAATTGTTGAGGTTCTCGATGAGTTCAATGTTAAGTTTGAGCAACTCTAATTTATCACTCATGGATGTTGTATAACTCCGCTCAGGAATACTTTCATTCGATTGACTCTGTGCGAGAGTTATTAACATGGAAAGTATATATATATTCAGTAGAGATCGTAATATTCTGAGCCACATCATCTTTGCAACTGATGTGGAAGATAATTTAAAAAAACACAATTGGTTATATTCAACCGTGAAAAGCGTGACGAAAAGATTTGAAATGCTTCAAGGTGATTAGAAATTTAACACTTGAAACTGTTTCATAACTAGAATGTTTTTACACTGATATCGAAGGTAGAAGATGGGAAAAATTTATATAAGGCGCAACAGGTTGCTGAAGAGGCTCTATTTTTATTGTTGGAAACTCATTGCTCGTTATACATAAAGTTGATGATGACTGCAAAGATGAAGAAAATAGGGGTTAGTAAATGAAAAATGTGCTGGGAAAATAGAAAATGCAAAGCTGTTTACCCAGTCTCTTTCCCAGCACATTGGGGCGTACTGTAATCCGAAAGTAGCTGTCATTGAAGACGATCAACGTTGGGGAAAGATGACAATCTCGAGATTGGCCATTGCGATCCCTCCACCAAAATCCTCATCGTTTGAGCTAGAAATGTAGGCAAAGCAGATGAGATGAGATTTGAGTTAAGAGCAGCTAATTTAAAGCTTTATTTAAGACTTAAAACAGGTAGAAAAACGTATCTCCGATCCCATAAAGTATATATATTCTTGATCAGGGTCAAAAGCCGAATCGATAGAGACATGTCCAACTATTCGTCTGTCTGTATGAACACGCAGATCTCAGAGACTATAGGAGCTAGAGACTTCAAATTTGGAATATACAATAGTAATCCGGCGTAGATCAAGTTTTCTTTATTTTTTCGAAAATTGGCTCCGTTTCTCGTAAATCGATACTTTTAAATTTCCGACAGCAATAAATGCCAAAATTTCAGAATATTCTTATTAATACACAATATGCATATGCATATTATTGATCAACTGGCTAAATTGCATCAGGATCGGATAAGAAATACCCAAGTTATAGTCGAATATATATTATAAATATGCAAGCGCATGTGTGAGAAAGAGATAGCATGATAATTGACGCGAGCGAAAATATGTTTCTGTATGTATGCTGCAGAGCCCCGTTACTTACAAGTCTGTGTATTTATGTACGTATGTATGTATGTATATACACGTGCTTGTCGATAGAGTTTCATTCAGTTTGGCCCAGATATACAGTTTCGCACTCGCTGCGCAGCCCGTCTGCAACAGTTTTGGCTACACTGTTAAGTCCATGCAAGCAGAGCACTGCTAGTGGAGGGAAATTTGAATTTATACTTTAAGCAAAAAAATAACTTTCTGTTGTGATTAGTTGGTACTGCCTAGCGAGCATTTTATATTTATTATTATTAAAGGCCAGACCTGAATTGGGGGCAACTACTTAATGTCGCTGTAAGTGTCCCGTATCATTAACGAAACATTTAAATCATTTCACCGTTTCGCATGCACTGCTCTCTTCTATTCAGAAAGGCTTTGGCTGAACTGCCTGCTAAAACTAAATTATATAACAGAATATACGTTTTATAAGTCAAATTTAGTAACTATATCATATTCATTGGACATTTAGCTTGATTTATATCCTTTGACAGTTTGGCAAGCACTGTTTTTGCTGAATTATTAGTTTAGGCAAGCAGTGCACAGCTTGCAAAAGCAGTACTCGAAAAAAAAAACTAAATAAAAATCGAATTTTAAGTGCGAAAGTAGAGTTTATTTCTTAAGCGAATGAAAAGTTTGTTCAGTTTTGATTGCAATTATCTATCTACATACATATTAATACATACAATTAATATATAAATATTTTAACGATATTAATTAAGTGCGGCAGCACTTTCATCTCTTCGCAAAGTAGCCGTTTCATCATCCTCGAATTCTGTGTTGCATTCTTCCCATTTACTTGCTGCTTACTGCTTCTCTTCCCCAGCTAGCGCTGTGTTTCGCCTGCAGCAAATATTGTGCAGAGCACAACAAAAATTGACAATATTCACCACAAACTTAGGATCATAATTAGAGACGCGTTGCATACAACCAAAACGGCATGTTTCTCATTGAATTTTTGCTTTTTGGATCCTTGCTCTGATGATTTACATGGCGTCAGCACAAAGTCCTCCAATGCATAAGCCGAATCAGCCAAAATATAATGGCAATCAATGTGACGCATTAGATATTCACTTGCCTCGCTATAGTGCCACACAAAGGTATCGTTGAAGCAGCCAGGATGTGTGGCATCAATAGCCAGAATTTCCGTTTTTTTGATTGAACACCTGAAAATAAAAAGGGGGAGTTTAATTTCAGTTATACAACTGGGAGAGGGGGATTTGGAAATTAAGATCGGGCAGAGAACCCAATTGTGATCCATAAACTCTCAATTAATGCCAATAATTATTCCCTCTGACTTCTCAAGCTTTCAAATTACCTTTTATTATTATTATGGAGGTGGAAGGATTACACCGCGACCTACTTGATCTATTGTGGCCCCTTCTGAGCCTATAGCTCTTCCATCAGCCCCTATTTCCGCACGAATGTGAGGATCTTTGTTATGTTGAGGTCTTCTACGTCTCTGACATTCACATTATGCATCCCTAGGATGCTGCGTCTTCGTCTAGTTAAGGCGACACACTCTGCTAGGATGTGCATCGAGGATTCCTCCTCTCTTTCACAAAACCTGCACAGACTGCCACTATATATACCTAGTTTAGTTAAGTGACTTCTTAGTCTACAGTGTCCTGTCAATAGACCGCTATGAATCCTAAGGCTGCTCTTTCCCATGGTTATAAATTACTTAAATCGTCTAAGATTATAACCACCTAGGAGACATCTGGCTTGTCGGAGTCCTGCTGCTTCTGACCAGCTCTGTTGTCGCCTCTGTCTCTCCACATTTCTAAATTCCAGTCGTATAGTGTGTCTCCCTATGCCACAATACAATTCATTTGAAAAGAGTTGGGCATCTTTATTGCTTAGGATATGATTGCCCCCAACTCTTTCTGCCGACATCCTCAAAAGCGTGGCTATCTTCTGGAGCCTTGTGGTATGGTGGAGTGGATACGCAGGCCATTCTTTGCAAATTTTGCAATTGTCTCTTCACTCCATATCACCCTATAGGTCAGCATGGGTCTTATTACCAATAGGTATAGTTCTCTTAATATCCTTGGTGATGTACCCCATGATTTTCCGGCTATTCTACATGTATAAAGAGCCCGGGGGCAAACTTAACTTTGCACATGGGTGCAGCATTAATTATGCTCTTGTGGAGGTCTCCTATGGGCCTATCTAGTTCCAGCGGATTTTTGGGTGTACCAGATAGTCCATTGGCTAGGTAGAGCTCTAAGGTCGATTTGTAGCCTTCCTAGTTTGTTTTCCTGGGGTTGCGGCCTGGTATACTACTATCCGTATTTAACCGTAACTTGAATAGGATAATTCTATGGTCAGGCATAGATTCCTCTTGTGAAACGTGCCTGTCTCTAAGGTGGGGTTTTAGGGACCGACTAATCAGAGTTATGTGTAGCACCTCCTCCCTGATTCTAGTTACAAATGTCGGTGTTGATCTGACATTGCCTAATTTATTTTTATATTTAAATATAAAATCTGTTAGGCACTCACCCCTTAAATTGATGTCGCTGTTGCCCCATTTCGTGGGGTGCGCATTGACATCGCATCCGATGAGTACTGAGATCCTCTCTCTCTCCTGCAGTAATCCACCAGTTTCTCTATATTTGGTGGTGGGCATGCTTCATCACCTTCGAAGTACGCAGACACAATAGCCGTAGAGACCGCGCTGCCTTTACTCTGCACCACTATGGGTGAGGAATTTTGAAAGCATATTAAAGTTAATACTCTTCCTCACCATGATGCATGCTCTGGGTGCTGGATCTCTCCGATCCCAGATTACCTTCGAGTCGGCCGTGTACATACCTTTAATCCCATTGTTGACCCATGGCTCCTGTACCAGGGCGACCCCAAGATGTTTGTTGGTAAATATCCTTGCTAGGACCGCCGAGGCTATCTTAGCTCGGTGGATGTTTACCTGAGCTAGCCCTATGTTGATGCCCTTCGACATCTACTTCTGGGGAGGCTCCAGCTGACACGGTGACTGGGGCCTGGAGTTGCCCCCGTCACCGCTGCTCATCATATCGACGTCAGTTACTGCTGCATTTTGCAGGTGCTCCGCCAGCTCCTGTGAGGACATAAGGATGTTCACGTCCCCCAGCATCTCTTCTTGGCCGAGCGGCACTTCCGCCAACTCCTTGTCTTCTGCGAGGCCCTCCCAAAAGTCGGCGTGCTGCGCAGGGTGACTGCTCTGCTCTGTTGCAAGAGTGTCTGATGTGGTGAGAACCTCCACTTTGACGATCTCCTTGCCCATTGGAGCAGGCTGTGGCTTTGCTCCGACCCTCCTTATTAGTCTGCTTACGGGGATGGTCCCGTAGCGGAAGGAAAGCTGGTGCCCCTTCTCTACAATTATATTCTTGGATAGCTCGTCTATCCCAATAACCAGGAGGGCTCCTCCACCTTCGTTTCTCCTGGATATCACCTTCCATGTGTCGGTCTTGATCCTGTTCTGGTTCTTCAGCAGAACCAACAGGGATTCGGTAGTCCGATCCATACTTCTTGGGCAGAATAGCGTGATACAGTGGGGCGACGGTATATCGTCTCCCACTTTGCATTCAAGGGGCACGCCCTTCCATGATTGTAGCCGCGACGCTACGGTTTTTAGCCAATCAGCTGAGGCTTCGTCCGAGCATTCAATAACCAGGAATCCAATCCGGAAATTAATGCTCGCGAATGAGAGCGCAATGTCCCCTCCAGACGCAATGACTTCGTCTATGATGGTCTCTTCCAACACAGACAAGTCTCCGTGACTGAGCATGACAAATGGGAACTCCACAGGCAACACGGCCACCTTTACCTTTTTTGCCATATCTGCATATGACAATCGAGGTTCGGTGGATGTTGGTGAGCTGGGCTTCATGGCCGCTGCACGCGATGTGCTCGGTCGGAGGTCCAAGCCTTCTGCCACCTTCTCGGCTGGAACCTTCATCGCCACTGAGCCGCGAGTAACGCCTTTGACCTCCGGGCACACCCTCTTGGGGGTGGCCACCGATGGTGTGAGAGTGCTGCTGCGTCTCTTGGGAGCTGGCGATGGTGCTGTAGATGCTTCCCTAGGCTCTGTGGCCTTTTTCAGAGCTACATCAGGAGTAAGTCCTTGCTGGAGGTACCGTAGGTACCATTTGACCCTCGAACCGCAGAGGTTCCGCCGGTTCGGGTCATCCAGCCCACCGGGTTGACCCCTCGGTGGCAGGAACTCATCCTTCTTTTTTGGGCGCTGTGTGCCTTGTCTCGCAGCGTTCGGTGCTGGGCGTGGTGGTCGGGATGGTCCAACTACCACTCTCCCACGCGTCGAAGCCGGAGTTTGCTGTGCCTGCGGCACGCTCCGATTTAGTGATGGGGCAGCCCGGTGTGGAGGATGGTCTACCACACGAGAGGATCTTTCCCCATTTAAGGCTCGATCCTCTAGATGTCTTGCGACATTCTCCGCAGGGTGATCCTGCGGTACTTTTGGGTATACTGAACGTTTCATAGTGTTCCCACGAGCTGCGGAGAAATATGTGTCCGCCCGGGCAGAGATCCGCGTTACCCGGGTAAGGCTAATCAGAACAGGCGGTCGCCATTTGCCTGAGCCCACCGTTAGAGACTGGGCTAGTTTTTAGCCCGGGCCCCCAGCCAAGCTGACTCTCGGCACGGTACAGATAACGCCTTAGTCCGGCCCGGAGTGAGATGTGGGGATAGGATGGGGGTAGGTAATAATGTGGGGATATAGGGGGTTGTGTGATGCTATGCTTTAAAAGGCGGCAACACAAGCGCCTTATCGGTACGATTGACAATATCGCACCCGCTGTTTGTCCGGGACTGCTTATTTACGAGGAATCTCGTATTATTCGCAGCTAACCTCCCCGGAGGAGGCCGTTCGCTATCCGCAACCCGCGACCCGCCTGGTGGCCTCAGCTCAGCCTCATCCGAACCTCCCACAAGTTCTTTAGACCAGGAAATTCCCCTTTTAAATACTGCAATTTAATTCGCTTCAGGAGTACATTAGCTAATCATAATTTATTAGACAGAAATTATTACCAAACTACACAAGGATTATATTTTCACAATGCTTTACGAATTTACTTTGCTATTCTTCAAGCTTTCTAATATATTGAAGCCCCTTTCACAATCTCTGATTGTTCAGTTTATGGTTCTACTTTATATATAACAAAAGAATGTCAGGGAGTTCATATTTAACTTTCTCGATATTGTTAGCAGAACGGGTTTCTGTTGGAGCCGAAAATTAAAATAAATCGCCCTAAACTCAAAACTAACTTCAAAATAGATTTTGTAGTTTTTAAAGTTTAAAATTCTAAATCAAAGTTTTAGAAATTTTCTTGCTGGATAAATAAGCGACAAAAATGAAGGGCGATTTTTTCTGAGTGTACTCACCAGCATCGCATTGAGGCTAAAGTAATTCTTTGTGTTGAGGTAGACAAATTCCTTCTGCGCTGGTTTCACAATCCTCACTTCCAGTCCATCCAAACAGGCAACAATTTGCGGTAGCTGATGTTAGCCCAAGAAATAATCGCGGGATTGTTTCAACTGCTCTTTGCTCATCTCCAGCCTGATTGAATCCGTGCACAGTTTGTCCTACATTATGGGAATCACATCGCGGAGCACTTTGCCAGAGGCGTTACTTCCGATATTGACATATTTATCCCTGGCCACGTTTGATTGATGTGCTCCCGTGGCCAAAAAGCGCAAAACTGGCGTTAATTGCACATCGGGCGATAAATGGAAAAGGTCGCCTTGTCCACACGAAATAATTTTATAAATCTACAAATTAATTTTGATAATCAAAGATAACAAGTTTTCAGCGTAAATTTTTGCCACTCATTCTGCTTCTTCTATGTTGAGCACACACATTTTAGCTCTCAAATACTTTCCTTTTCTAAGTTCGCATTTTTTGTGCCTTCTTTGCGCTTCTAAGATGGCAATTGCAAAAATTAATGACATTTTTATATACTTTTATTCTCTGCTTATTTTGTTTACAAATGTCTTAGAGATGTGAGTTCAATGCGTCTCTTGCTAGAGTTAGCAAATCGATAGTTTAAAATAAAGCACGCACAATCAGCTGTGTTTGGGATGTGACTTGAATGCTTGCGTTGTCACATCGATAAATTAAAGACGCTGAGCTGCATTTAAGAGAAAACTGTTCTCACTACATAAAAGCTTAACATATATTAAGGGTGTTCCCATAAACGTTTTATGTTTATGCTTAAATATATGAATTTATATGTATAAGAGAAGTTTGTTTAAATTAAAGCAGCTGGCATTTTGTAATTAGATATAACTTTTGCTATCTAAATTAGTTTTTTGTTGGTTTTCAGGTCTTCCCTCCCTCGTATAATGCTCAAGAGTAATGACTATGGCAAAAAAATGTGTATTTGATGCTTCCACGAAAAATCTTCAATTCAGTTGCATTTCTGCTGTTGCTTGCAACGGTTTGCTTTACGATAAATTGGGGCGCATGAATATATGTTAATTTAATAGTTGCAACAGACATATACATATATTGTATATACAGAGTATATTGTGTGTAAAAGCGATCAATAATTCTACGCGTTCTATCTCCCTCTCACTAAGTGTGTGTGTGTAAAAGTGTTGCCAATAAAAAATATTAAAATTGACAGCAAGAAAGAAGACGATCAGCTACAACAACAACAACAACAATGCTGCTGCAGAGAAACAAGTAAAAATATAATAAAGCGGCTTTGCTAAATTTTGTGTTTGCTTGCAATAATTTAATTAGTATCTATTCCATTTTCTGTTCTGCTCACTCCCACTCCATTTTACTACCGTCTCGATTCGATTTTTATTTGCGTGTCAATTTTATCTGTTGACATATGTTTTGTGTGTATGTGTTTGTATGTATGTGCTGCTTGTATTAATTTATCTGCTTTATTTGAATTTTGTTTTGTTCATCACATTCGTACCGGCGCTGCCAATGCTATATGAAAACACATCAGCTGTTTTCATGGCCACCATGGCAACAATACAATTACAACAAACAGTTATGTGCTTATTTAAAAATCATTGTAATGTTTATGTAATGTGCTGGCTTATTTATATTTTATTATATAGATATATATTTTTTATTTGTTTGGCTGCTCGTCTGCCTCATTATTGCTGATGACAATCTGGCAACGCTCCTCGCTCTCAAAGTTCGGCTTTTTTTGCTCTTGCGCTCCATTAAATTATGCGACTCGCTTTTATTTATACAAGACGACCATAGTGTTTTCTTTTTTTTTATTGATTTCGAGCTCGCGAACGGGTAAACAACGTGCAACGGATTTTATTTAATTGCTAGCGTTAATCAATCAACGTTAGTCTTGTTGTTTTTTGTTTTCTCTCCGTTTTGCCCTTTCGTTCGTTATCACAAATTTCGCGCGTGTTGCGAGCACATTTTTTTTTGGTAACAGTTACTTTTTTGTTTATAAATATATCTACTTGGAGGAATATTTTAGTAAGTACATGCCAATTGCCTGACGAATGCGCTGCGTGATAAGATAAAGGTGACCCAGTGGGAAATAAGACTAATTAGCCCAAATTACCTGGCAACGCACTTACTTTCACTCACACTCACGTGCGTTCCTTTTTGAGTCGAATAAAAAGTCTGCCCATTTTTGTTGTTCTTATGCATTTGTGTGTGTGTGTGTGTATGTGTTTGTTAGTTAATTGCACTTTGTACATATTTGAGGTGGTTAACTGTTTATTCTTACAATTAGAGATGCGAAGATATCTGTTGTTGTTTATGGACAGTCGGCTGTCAGTGTGTCGCCGCCAGTGTTGCCTACAAATTCGAAGACAACAAATCAAAATGGCTAGAAAACGCTAAAACTGATTAACGTGGAAATTAATAATTCTATATAAATTACTTTTTTAAGTACTAGAAAATAGCTAGCAAAATCTAAAAATTTTAAATTAATTTTTGAATAACTGCATACAAATTTCCAGCTGCCAGCACTTCAACAAATATTAGCTATTAAATTGCCAAAATGGCAACATTGGTTTGGCAGCTGGCCAACAGAGCGATGCCCAACAATAGACCGCAATTGCTACACAACATACAAACACACTTATATGCATATGCGGGGACAATGGGGTGTATGTATGTGTGTGTGTATGCATATACGGGCATTTGGATGTATGTGTGTTGTGTGCATGCATATATGTTTATTTTGACTGCGATAAGCTTGTGAATTCACTCAACGTGTGAAAGCCAACTTGTTGCCTCAGTGAGTGAATCCAACTGTAAATATATATATATATATATGTAATTGTTTATTTAAGAAACAAACATGCAAACGAACAAACAGGCCATAAGCAAGATGTACACTCAGAACAAAAATTACCCTACATTTTAGTAAATCGCCTTAAAATTTCAATCACTTTGGAAAATAGAAAATAGAAAATTGGTATTGAAATAATTTCTAACTATTAGCTAAAACGTTTCTAAACATTAGAAAGGCTTGTCCAAAATCGATAATTCCAAAAATATGAAACATTTTTATATTCTAATTTTTAGAAAAATCCAAACTGAAATTTTCTTGCTGAATAATATGGCGATGTAGTAAATTTTAGGTTGATTATTTAGCTGAGTGTATAAATTCAATTAGCGCTGAAGCTAACTGTCGAAGCTGCTCGATTTGAGTTTTAAGCTGCCCCGCGTCAGCTGATTCAGATCGATAATGGACAGGTACGGCTTGGGCGGCACACAGACGCCCATCGACTCAATTGTGTGCTCTCTCTCTCTCTCGCTCTCTCCCTCTCGCGCTCTCGCGTCACTCTTTTGTGTCGGCTGCTTAGCTCGGAATACTGATCGTGGCCACAGCTGGCGGCGGTTGCCGCTCGTCGATAATTGCGACAGCCACTAAATGTGCTGCTCCCCGGCGCAATTGTTAAAGGACGCGTCGGTGAGAAACCGCCCTCATCCGAGGAGACTCCTCCGCCACCGACGCCTCCCGTTGAGTCATAGCAAATGCTCAGATTGGTATACGAAATGGGCGCATGACAACGCGTCGTCTTCGCTCTGGGTTTCACTTCGTAGCGTGTCCGCGAACGGGATCGGGAGTGATGGGTGCGGGGGCGTCCACGCCACGCTTGGCGCCGCCCTGCAACCGCATCTCGGACACCAGCGGCACTGGCAGCACATTGATGAAGCGATAGTATTGCAGCAGAGTACGCGCCATATTGCGTCCAACGCGATGATCTGCAAGAGTCCAAGGGGAAGTGATTAAACTACAGTTAGTCACTCAAAAAAAATGTTGAAAACCCCCGTGAAATTTAGAAAGTAATTATTGATTTTTTAAATGAATACAAAAATAATTTCTACACATTTTAATTCGTCCCAAAAATAGGGCAATTTTTTCTAATTCTTAGCAATATTTTCTTTTATTGAAAAAATACATTTCTAGAAAACCCTGATACTAGAAACTGTTCTTTCTAAAGTTGGAGATTATATACTATCTATTTCGTCCGCATAGCTTAGTGAGAAATGAATCTAATAGAATCTTTTTAAAATCGTGCATTTTTTTTTCATTTAATTTGAATGAATTTATAAACTATCTAAAATTCTGTTCTATGTGAAATTAAAAAAAATAATAATAATAAAATAAGTAACAATTGGACATATTTTTTCCAAATTAAAATCTTTGAAGTTTACCAAATGGCACGAAATGTGTGACGAATTTATGAAATCCAATTCATTTTGTTTGCTTAGTGTATTTGTCATTCATCATTCAATCAATTCAATCATATGCGACTGGAGTCCGCATAAAAGGTATTATAATAAAATGAATAACGCGGGAACTTCTTGCATATCTTTAAGTTTGTGTTTGCCAAGAAGAGGAGGTATTTCGGAAATGAATCAGAATTGAGCTTTAAGTTGTAGAGAACTATATTCTTGCCATGCCAAGATGGGGACAAACTGACCTGATCTGGAAGTTAATCGGCAGCCATCCTCCAAAACACAACAACTGAATTAAAACCGAACTAATCACGTAGCTTTTTGTATATATAGATAAATGATAAATACTATTTTGAATTCGGTATCGGCTCGGGAGGTCACCCGACATATTTCCAGCCATCCTTGCCTGGATCTGAACCATGGATTAAAACTAAACTGGTCATACAGTCCTTACAGTCTTGCCATGCCAAGAAAAGAAAGAATCTTCGAAATGAATCTGAATTGAGCTCAAAACAGTATTACAACGGAACAGAACTGATCTAGTCATTTAAAAAAGAATGTGAATAGACCCCAAGGATCAAAACTAACCTACTCATATATATTTTGATATATCCTACTTGAATGCTAATTGGAATCCGGCAGTACGGACGGCGGTACAGAAGAGTCTGAATAGATCCCAAGGATCCATACTAGCCAAGTCATATCTGTTCCCTGGAATTTACTCGTCATACTCACAGCCATCCTCGTTGTAGAGCGCCACCGTTTTGCCATCACGCAGATAGTGCCCCGCCATGGACACCTCCAAGGTGTAAGCATTCACTGTGTCGCTGAGACGTTCGCAGCAATAGCGTCGCAGGCTGCCCGCCTTGCGCTCATCCGCATTGAACATGGTGTGCTCGGCAACATAATCCTTGGCATTGCTGGCAAAGAGACGCGGGAAGACCAAGTGTCGCTCATAGCGATAGACATCCTCGTAGGTGTTGCCATAGATGAAGCAGCCGTGCATGCTGCTATTCGCATGCAGATCGATCACAAAATCAATCTGATATGTCTGCAGCAAGTAAACGATAAAAAATCAAAAAAATATATATGTATATATATATATAGTTAACGTTAAACTGATACTCACATCTGAATTGTCCAATTCTTTTAGAACATTGCGTATGGCATGCAACTCGGGCTGTGTAAACTCAGACGCCACATGCCAATTGCGGTTCATGTCTTGCCCCATCAGATTGCAGCGGTTGTTGCCGAGGAACACACCATCCGGATTGACCATTGGCACTATTTTAAAGACGAAATTCTCGCGCAGCACATGCGCTATCGGATGATTGCCCACCAGGAACTCAATCAGACCCTGGCACACATGCGAAGCGGGCGCCTCGCTCGAATGCGACCGACACAGGATGACAATGACCCGAATGAAACTGCGCTCCAAGCGATTTGTCGTACGTTGACTGTGCGTCACCTGATCAATCGTCAGCAGATCCACATTGCGATTTTGCTGGCAATTTTAGCAAAAGAGAAGGAAAATGAAGAATGATTTGTTAAGTTTTAAGTCAATCGAATCATCTTTGGATGAAATTGATCCTGTGTCTAAAGGTAGAAAGTTTGAGAAGGCTCAACACGCCGCTGCCTGAACTTGTCAGCAAGAGGAGATTAAGCATGCTGAGAAGCCCCTTTCTAACCGATCCACCCACCTCTGTTAGCAGAAGTTGAACCAAGAAGCCGCATCTCTGATTCAATCCATCAAGCCAATATACTCAAAACTATCACTAATGATTGCTGCAGAGGTCGTAAAAAAGGGAGAAGAATCTGCTGAACACTTCTTTTGTGCCTGCCCAGGAAGTGATGAAGTACCCTTGTCACCCATCTTTCTAACCGATCTATCACAGTTAGCAGAAACCCAACTGGAGATGTGGTTAAATTTGCCATTGAGAAAAAGAAGGAACTGTTTTTCTCCGGGCTGACAAAGATGATTGCTTGATCAACAGACAAACAAATAGACAAGGCTCAACTAGTCTTGTGTAGTGAACGGAACTAAGCCTGACCCTTAACTTGCTAGGAAGTGGAGAAAAAGTACTTTGGAAAGCTCCTTTCTAACTGATCTGTCACAATAACCAACTAGAATTGCAACTGATTGGACTAAATTTTGATTCAATCTCTTCCAATTAGTGTCAAGCTATTGAGACGAATTCAAATCAGCCCTATGTGTATTAATCCTAACCCAATCCTCAGCATACTCACCAATGATTTAACTAGCACGCATCGCGTGAATCGCTTCTCGTTGCCCTGCCGCGCATCGATCACATTCAAATAGGACTGCAAACGGGAATAGCTGTAAGGCGATGCGAGGGCGAACATATAAACATCCTCCTCCTTGTCAAAGTTGAAGCCAAAGCTGAGCACATAGTGGCCCTGATGCATTGCAGAGCGATAGAAGAACACTTGCCGCTTGGAGAGACGCTGCCACTTGGGTCGACTCGAGGATTTGACGAGTGGCGTCAGTCCCGAGTTGAAGAGATTGCGACTCTTGCTGATGTTGACAATGTTGAAGAGCACCCGCTGGTCCTGTTTCACATTGTCCACGGTGAAGTTGAACCAGAAGCGAAAGCGTGGATTGCATGTGTCCGGCCGTAAAAATAAATCGTATTCGAATTCGCCAACCAGCTCCGCCTTGCCCAGATTGCCCGTCTCGAAAGCCGCATCGAAGCACAAATGTCCTCGCTTCGCCTTGCCACTTTGGCCGGGCGGTCGTATTATCACCCGGGACACATTGCCCAATCCGCCCTCGCCATCGCTGTCCTCGCTATCTGTAATTAAGTTGTTTGACTAAATTAGTATTGAGATTTTCGTGATTGGAATTCAGTTAAAAAGGAATTCCAATTGTCACTGAATATTTAAAGTTGCTTAAACAATTGGCATCCTTGTTGAATTGTTGTGATAAATCCCCCATTTATTCTGTTTTAAAATGACTTTGAGTAGTTTAAATCCCATTACTTCTTTCAAGCTCTATTTTAGAGAAGCGGTTTTCAAACACATTTTGAATATTAATCACAATTTAATATAGCTTGAGGAAAGTATGATATCTGGCATTTTGTTGTATTCTGTTTTAAAAACAATTTTGTGTATACTCAAAATAGAATTTAGGAATTGTGAGAGCAATTATAATCATCATTGAATCGTTCCGGTTTTAAATCATATTTTAGAGAAACAAATTTTTGTGTTAAAATCCATTTGAAATCAAATTTGCACAAAGTTTGAAATCGGCTTTATTCAGTTTCCACATGGCAAAACCATTGGATTGAAACTTCAGAAATACTGAATCGTATAACTATTGATTTGTTGTATTGAATAATGCAACTATGTAGTTAAAAATTCACATTTAGTTAGGGAGTATAAACGAACTGTTTTTTCTTATTTTCGTGCTCCGAGAATTGCGAATTGGAATTTTCACTAAATATTTGTAGTTATAATTGTTTATTTAGAGTAACTCCCTTTTGTGTTGGATTCTATTCAGATATTCAAGGCAAGTTAGAAATTGGTTTTTCTCATTTTAGCAAAATTTGATCGCTTTCAATATTGAAAACACTTTGAAATGGGTTTATAGAAATTATCAAACGATTAACTATAAATTTTTTAATATTATAGCTAGACAAATTTAAAGTATTGAAGAATGGTATTTCGAACTCAATATCTTAAAGACTCGCGAAATTTAAGCACACAGTTGTAAAAATAAGTTAACGATTTTTGAGCAATACATATTTTGATTTAAGTTCGGGTCGACTTAGAATTGTATTTTGAGCTTCTTAATCCTTTATAAATATTTCCCCTATTGCACTTGGGAAGCTTTGACATTTTCTAGATTAGTTTGATTGAAAATTATTCTTAATTCTCCTACCATCTGAGCCTCGCTCATACATGCTCGTATGCTCCAACGGATCACGGGCGATGCCCAGCATTTTGACTACTTTCCGCTCGATACGCAAGTGGCAAGTGCAACGTGCAAAACTCTTCTAACTCTGCCATACGGGCTAACAACTAATCCGCCAGCAGACATAAAAACTTAATCCTACCTTGGGCTTGTGCTATCTTTAAAACTCCGACACATATGCGTGTCTCGGTTATCGCAACTTTCTTTGCTTCGAGCTGCAGTTTGCCGCCTCAAACGTCAAAATTTGAAATTGAATAGTCGCGGTTGCGTTTGCCATACCGGATTTTTCCGTGTCGTGATTTATGAATGGAAGCCAACAGCAGCCAGCTACACTCCAAAAAATAAATCGGCCCGAATTAAAGCAATTCGCCAAGGGTAATTCACCTTACAAATATAAATTACCCTGTAGGGTTTTAGTTAGAGCTTGTACTTCTATCAGCTTTTCAAGTATTCATAAAATTACTTCTTTTTACACTCAGAAAAAAAGAGTTTTAGAAATTCTTTTCTTTTCTTAAGATTAGAAAAACTGTATAATTTTCGGGATATTTATTCTTAGTTAAGATTTCACATAGTCTACAAATTCAAATATTCATATAGCTCCGTTTCAAATATAAAAGCCGAACCAGTAAATTTCTTTACACGCTGCTGATTTTAAGAAAGTATTTTTTTTTACATTTTAATTTAAACTTTTTAAAAATAAATTTCTAAATAATATAAAATATTTTATACTTTTGGGAATGTCGATATTGGGCAAGACATTCTATTTTTTAGAAAATTATTTTCGTATATTCAGAAATTATTTCTAAACAAAGAAGCTATCTAGCTTTGAGGTCATTTTCACTTTAGAGTATTTCTACCTTTTTAAAAATGGATTTCATATTAATAGAAAAAATGTCCAAGAAATAAAAAAGACGCTATATATTTGGAATTGAATCGAATCAGAGTAAGCCTTTCAAATTTTTCGAAATATTTGTTCTAATATTTAGAAATTATTTCTAACCACAAGAAAAACTTTCTAGTTTTCCGGGAAATTTTTTTTTCTGAGTGTTGGAATCTTGCTGCTGCTGCTGCACTCACCTGAGTCGCCCATTGCTCTTGTGGATTGCTCAGGACATGTACTTCAGTTGCAATCAACGCTGACAAGGCGTATCCTTTGAAGGCAGCTCCAGCTCCAGCTGCCAGCGCGTTGACCTGCTTCTCCTGCTTCTTGCTGCTTACTTTCCGCTGCAAATTAAAAATAGAAATTCAATTAAGACACCCATTGCTATTTTAGAGCCACACCCACTTTTAGATTTATGTCTTGGCTTTCACTTTCTTCGTGACGGCACTCGATTCGCGTGCGAAACCCTTGAGGCGAAGAAATCCTTTTTTTCCGTTTTTCCTTTTATTTTTTTTTTTTGGTTTTGGTTTTCTTTTTTTTATAGATTGGAATCAGCGTAGACTATGCGTTTTGGTGCCTAAACTGCCCGTTTGGGCTGAGTTGGGCTGAATGACGACTGTTGGCCTGTCTAATGTTTTGCTTGCCACTTTGAAAACGTTGCCAACCACACACACACACACACACACACACACACATTAACCCAAGCACACACACACAGCTTGGCTGACATGTGCCCACAGTGTGTTTGGTCGATAAAAACGCGCACAAGTTTTGTCAGTTGCGGTTTTGGCCAGGTTCTTTTCACACACGACAGTCTTTAACTCAACTTTCAACGTAACTCGCATTAAAAAAAAAAATAAAGAAAAACGATAAACTGCTCAACGGTGTCGTCAAAGTTGCAATACTTAATTGCCCGTGTGGCAGGAGGCACATAAACAACACCACCCAATTGCTGGCATTCTCTATTGAAACTAGTTCACGGGGCTAATCAATATTTTTGCGTCTGCATACGCGTCACATTTGTTGCACAGTACACTCGGAATTTTTAGAAATTCGCCTTAAACCTTAAAGCCATTGTATTATTTAGAAATATTACATTTTCTAAAGATCAATGTTTTTCTTTCCTTAATTTCTGGCTGAAATTAGAAAAGAAATATATCTAATTTGCCGGTTGGTTTTTCATATGTAAATTTCGTTGCTTGTTGCTGAAGCATTTTTTCTACTTTTTAGAAATGTATTAATTAAAAACAAGAAAAACTTTATATATTTTTTTTATGATTCAGTGCGTTTTTTTCCGAGTGTAGCAACTGCATATCGTCTACTTTTATAGCATGTCCAAACGCAGGTAGCTTTTAATAAACTTTCCCCAATCTAACCAATGGTTTTTTTTGTTTATTTTTTTGCCAACTGTGTTGTTTTTTCTTTTTCGTTTAACTAATCTTTGATTCGTTTTGCAGATTAGGCAGCGTGCGTCCACCGAAACGTTGCAGAAGCGACATGGACAATATATCCACCTCGGACATTGTCATTATCAATGGCAACTCGCATCCGGATCTGGCCAACAGTGTCGCCGAGAGGATGGGCATCAAGAATGGCGGCTGCTCCGTCTTTCACAAATCGAATCGCGAGACTATCGTCGAGATCAGCGACTCGGTGCGCGGCAAGGATATCTACATCATACAAACGGGCACCAAGTAAGTACCTCAACAAAAAAACATTAAATATTTTATATTAAACATTAATAAAAAATTCAATACTGCAGATAAGCAAAAATTTAAAGCTGGGATAGGTATTAAATTACTTTTTAAAAAATAATTAAAGCCTTTAAATATATCATAAATGAGGCAGTCAAAATAATAGTGAATATTTCTGATTATTAAATTGTTTAAATAATGAACTATATTTTTACAAATTATACAAATTTTATTTGAACACAAGCAATCAATATACCAGATAAGTAAACATTGAAAGTTGGGATAGCTATAAAATTTAAGTCTTTCAATTTATTACAAATGAGCTAATCAAAATAAAGTAGTAGAATAGTAGTTAAGCTTTCTTATGTCTATAATATTATTAAATAATTAAGAGCACAAATTAACATCTTAAAATGTAGTATAAGTGAGCCTGTCAAAATCATAGTACACAGTCTTTCAGTAATGTGAGAAGAGTAAAATGGAATCAAGGAATCGAAAGGATTATGAAAGGAGCTGTGAAAATATTGATAAAGTGCAGTTGATGAACCACCACCACTATTATTTTATTTACTTGCTAAACGTGTTCAACTCTCTCTTTATGCTTTGCTCCTTTGTAGGGATGCCAATAATAATATAATGGAACTCCTAATTATGGCCTATGCTTGCAAGACATCTTCGGCCCGTTCGATTGTGGGTGTCATACCCTATTTGCCGTACTCGAAACAGTGCAAGATGCGCAAACGTGGCTGCATTGTGTCCAAGTTACTGGCGAAGATGATGTGCACATCGGGATTGACGCACATCATAACGATGGATCTGCATCAGAAGGAGATACAGGGCTTCTTCGATATACCCGTTGATAATTTACGCGCCTCGCCCTTTCTGCTGCAGTACATCCAGGAGAGCGTGAGTCGAAGTTGGATTTAATTTGAATAGTTCTCAACTAACATTTTGTATTTTTAGATACCCGACTATCGCAATTCGGTGATTGTGGCTCGCAATCCGGGAGTTGCCAAGAAGGCCAATTCGTATGCGGAACGTTTGCGTTTAGGCCTCGCTGTCATCCACGGCGAGCAGAAGGAGGCCGAGAGCGATGAGGTTGATGGCAGATACTCACCACCACCAACCAGGTGAGTCTCCAAGATATCAGTCTTATATATACATGTATGTGTGTTTTTGTTTAGCTGCTGTACTTCTTATTATGACAGAAGTTGAAGCACCAAAACAGTTTCAAGTCGTGTTTTTTGTTTCCGTTAAATTAGTTTCGTTTCATAATTTCCTTCGATTTGTTTAGCTTTGGTTTTTGCTGAAAAAAGTATATTTACTGTCGTCGCTAAAAACTTTTTAGTTGAAAGTGATTTATATATTTTATGTTTAGTTTCAATGTGAAATTTGCAAAACAAAATCATATCATCAATCATTCGAAAGTTGTTTTGTGAGGAAGCAGGAGAAACCGTTAGCAACTGGGGAACAATGATAAACCAAAGTTTTAAAAGATCTTCAAGGGAGCTTGTCCAAAAAACGTAGTTTTATCATATAAATAAATAAATATATATTTATTAAAATGAATATTCTTATTTTATTTATTTAAAGAAATATATGAAAAGTTTCCGATTAAGAAATTTAGTTATATGGTATTTAGAATAAGCTTTGGGAACATAAAATAAATATTTTGGAAGCGTGCAGTTACATATATTGATCGAAATCTGAGACATTTCATATTCTATATATATAGAGAGATCGTAGGCACACGCTGTGATGTTCCATAAAAAGAGATCTGAAGCATAAGCTGTGATGCTCCCCCTTATATGTACATTTATATATACAAATACAAATCTTACGCATAAGCTTTAATGTTGCATCTTAAATACGACCCTTCAAACACCACCTGTTCGTTTCACATTCAGTAAAATATTTGATTCACATGCGTATATGTAAAATACCTCATTGCATTGACTATTGAAATCACATGTGTGTGTGTGTAATATATGCCATTATTAAACTAAATGACATTGACATTGAATTAAGCACGTAGAATAGAGTTTATATGCAATACGCTGCATACCACGCATACCTCGAACTCTGAGCATTTGTTGTTAACTTGTACTTCAAGTCAACGAAAGTGCATTGAGTAACTTATTACCTTCAAGCGGTGCTCATTTTTATTGCTTTCTTTATTAACACAATTTGCTGTAATTGCTTTTTCCACGAATTGCACATTGACTGCGTACGGCATTGAAAAAAAAAACAAAAATAAATGAAAACAATAAACAATTGGAATTCTTAATCTTTATTTACGTTTATTGTGTTATTATGTCATTGTATATATGCAGGGCGTATTGCAATATATTAGGAAATTCTTCTGTTGAAATGTGCATACCGACGGCGTCTAGGTTTGTATCTACATAAACATAAATACATATACTATATATATACATATAATTTGACATTATTTTGTGTGTTTAATTTTCGAATATATTTGTGAACTGTATATGTGCTACCATTTTCTTTATTTTTTGGTTACGATTTCAACAACTCTGCAACTGCACCACACATATCAATATGCACCACATCAAATGCCAATTGCAAACGCTTACACACTAATCACAATAGAAACTCTACTCCACAACATGCACCCATTAGCAGTCGGCAGCGCACCACATCGGTGTCGGTGGGTGTGCCGGAGCATCCATCGAAAGTGAAACCACCGCTGACCATTGTGGGTGATGTAAATGGTCGCATTGCCATCATGGTCGTAAGTATTACTCAAACTATATATGATCTGTCTATAAGTAATACATATTGGCGCTCTCCACACAGGATGATCTGATTGATGATGTGCAGGCGTTTGTTGCCGCCGCCGAGATGCTGAAGGACAATGGTGCCTGCAAAATTTATGTGCTGGCCACACATGGTTTGCTCAGCTCGGATGCGCCTCGCTTGCTCGAGGAATCCGTCATTGATGAGGTGCATAAGACTCCTTCTATATTATCTATAGTTTAACGATCCTTTTATTTATTCAATAGCTGATTTATGTATTAATTTTTTACTATCCTTTTATATTATCTATAGTGAATTTATATAATCATAATTTACCATCCTTCTATATTAATTATATATTAATTTTTCACTAATTTGCCTTTCTAGATTGTTGTCACCAATACCATTCCACATGAGGTGCAGAAATTGCAATGCAACAAGATTAAAACAATTGACATTTCCATACTATCGCTGAGGCCATACGACGCATACACAACAAGGAGTCCATGTCCTATTTGTTTCGCAATGTCACGCTGGAGGATTAAAGAGGGACAAAGGAGCACACACACACATACTACACACTCAACACAAATGTCAAAATTTGTCTCTAACCAGTGAAATATCTTCTTCATGGAAGTTGCGCCTTTATATTGTTTGTTTGCCATCTTCCCCATACACAAATCCGCTCTTTAATTTTACTTTGAATAAAACCAAAAAAAAACTGCTTAACAAAAATAAATTGCAGATTGTTAAAATTGCTTATTAAACTTTGCATAACTTTAGGCTGAGTTGAACATGAATGCATATTAAAAATGTGAAAATAACAAATCCCACAATACAAACCAAACAGTAGCAATTTGAAAGCTGTGCTAACTTTTAAAGTAAACCCATTCAATGTTTTCCGTAACCAAATGCGTCACTTATTAAATGCAAATAGGAACACAAAATACAAATACAAATATTGCAAATCAAGCTAATCAACAATATTTTCACACTTTACGATTAACAAGTGGCAATTGCTAATTTGTAATCGTAAAGCACTTAAGGCCATTTAACAGACGGAAATGGGACACTTTATTGCCCATTAATTGATAACAATCACTCTTTTTTTATTTAAATTTATAATTACAATAAATGTAGTACCCATAGGTACTTCATGTAATGTAATGTAGTAATAAATTATTAAGTCACATCATTTCTGAATCCATTACGACCAATTCGATTCGTTTTGTTATTTGGCGTAAACAAACTCAATAAAAAATAAAACAATTTCATAGACTGGGCACATGCCACATAAAAAACGTCTCAAATTATTTAAAAAAAACCCAAATAATTGGTTATTTTTTTTATGTGTACTGCTGCATGAGCAGCAATAAATGAATTGCGTTAGTCTCTATTATCTATTGTATAAGCAAAGACTAAGTGCTATTCTACAGACTCTGACAGATGTGCTTCACAAAAGATATTTGTGCAAATATCTAAACAATTGTTGTTGCTAAAAAATCGTCTTTTTTTCTTTTTTTTGTCAAATGCGTTGCGGAAATGGGCACATAACGATAAGATTACAGAAACTTTACTTCACATATGCCAAATGAGGGGGAATCGCAATTGCGGTTATAATTAAAATGAAGTGATGTCTTCAACGATCCCCGTGTGTGTATGTGTTAATTAAAACAACAAACATTGTGCATTGGGTACGCCTCATTAATTAAACATGAGTGCCAACTAAGAGCAGTGATTATTTGTTAACTACTACATACTTAACTAGTAGCAACTACATTCTGAAAAAAAAATCTATCTGAAATTAAGAAAATCACCCTGATAATTAGAAAGTTTTTCATTTTATAACTAAACTCTGAATTTCAAAACCGTTTATTTTTTAGTGAAGTTTTATGCGTTTTATCAACTATGTGAAATATTAAAATATCATTATTAAAAATTAACATTTTAAGATTTCACATAAACAATAATTTTAATATAAGTGACACAAAAAAAAAGGTAAAATTACAATTCTTCTATGTACACTTAGAAAATAACATCCTGGAAATTGGACATTGTTTTTCTAAATTCTTTAAAAATTCATATCGAAATTATGATATGCAAACCAAATTTACGTTTAGAAATTCACAATCTTTAATTTTAGAATAATAAGGTAAGGAACCCCTGGCGAATTTCTAAGCTTCTAGGCGACTTTTTTTGTGAGTGTAGTCGACGCTTATAAATATTTGCAGCAAACAGAACGTACAGTTAAATATGCAAAGAAAAAGAATATGTACATACATAATATATTTATAGGTATTTGCATTATGCCTTGAGTTGCAATAAAACATGCAGCAAACAGTTTTAACTGCTTACGTCGTTGGACAATGTGTGGGTAATATGCAAATTATAAAAGTCAGCCATTTGAGCTGAGAGTCAGACAGGTATAACTGCGCAAACCATTAAATAGTAATCTGTAAATACATTTGCGAAATTTTGAGCAAACAAGTTTTGTGTGTTTTTTTTATATCTGAATTGAAATATCTGAAATTTATAGCTTTAACCTAGAGCAGAGGTCTTTAAACTCAAAATAAATGTGTGTTCTATTATTTGCGAAGCAGGAAGACAGCAAATTTGATTCTAGGCTAATCATTCCTGAAACAGACTTCAACTAGAATTCTTGATTTAAATGTTGTGTATCAAATATTCTTGTTTTCCAATTTGTATTCTTCAATTTTGAATAATTTGTTTTGATCAAAATAAAAATATCTTTAATTATAGTTTCAACCTAGAGCTGAGGTCTTTAAACTCAATACAAGAGTGTGTTCTTAAAAATGGGAAGTAGGAAGACAGCAAACTTGATTCTAGATGCAGACTTCATTTAAAGATACTTGTTCAAAGATTTATATATATTCTTATTTATTCTTGCTAACTCAAAACAAGCATAAACTCTTCAGAATGGGAAGTAGGAAGACATTAATCATTCCAGAAACACACTTCATTTGGGGATTTATTTTTAGTTTAAGATTTTTGCATTTATACTTTTTTATTATTGATAATGATTTTAATTTTCGATTTGATTAAAAAATATCTTGCATTTATTGCAATAAGCACGAATAGGTTAAAATGCGAAGTTCGAAGACAAAAAATTCAATTCAAGATTGTCAAGTAAAGAATGAACCGACTTTAGCTAAGAATACTTAATTTAAGATATTTTTGCTTGTACTTAATATATTCTTGATCAGAGATTTTTTTACTTCAAATATTCTTGTTTTCTGGTTGTTGCACTTCAATTCTGATTCCAATTCTTTCTTTTCTATTCCAGAATAAAGAAACTTCATCTAAGCATTCTTGATTTGAGATTCCGAATATTTTCCTTGATATATGATCTTCTTAAGCTTTGTGTAGACATGGATTGTGAGTTGAATTAATTTTATTTGCGAGTTTTTTATTAGAGATTATTTTAATTGTACAGTTGCAACTAACTATTACACATGTAAACAATTTAAAGTCGACTAATATCTTATTAAGAAAATATGCCCTTGCGCATATTTGTCAAGACAGGAGGTCAGGCGATAAGTTTCCGCTGTTTGCCAAACAAACTTACGGAAAAAAAAGAATGAACAAAACTGAGACAGAACCTTCAACAATGCGTCAGTCAGTGCTACAAATAATCTGGTTGGTTTTTCTGGTGCGTTATCAGCGGACTGTGATTGTTGAGTTTATCTGCCCAAGTGCAAAATATTTGCTTAGCAGATGCTTTAAGCTGCATATAATAAATTGGGCCTATGAGTAAGTAAAAGTAAAAACATAAGCATATGGCACACTTTGCTGGCAATAAAAACATATATGCTAATTGTCACGTGGTGTTTGAGGATTAAAGATTAGAGCACCACACAATTGAAATGAACAGCGCAATTGTTAATGCTAATTTATGCCAGCACCTTGTATCGCAAAACATTTTTCATTAATTAAAATGAGTGTCTGTCTCTGTCGGAGTCGTGCAACCAACCACGTGAATAAAACGGCTAAAACGTCACGCAATCAAAACAAAAACAAAAAATAAAATAAACTGCTGGGCACATTGCGCATACGCCCCGTTGTCGGCCCGCTTCTGAGACGTGCATTGAACTCGCCTTTGGCTTGGGGCTCAATGTGATTTCCGTAAGCCATATTTATATATAGGTACAATAACTGCATAGCGCCTAGAATATTGATTAGCAGTGTGCCCATCAGAAATTACTAGCTTAAAAGTTGTTAGAACTACACTCAGAAAATAATCGCCCTACATTTTAGTAAAACACCTTTAAAAATAGAAAGTTTTTCTGGTTTTTAGAAATAATTTCTAAAGTTTAGAAAAAGAATTTCTCAAATCTAGAAATGCTTGGCATAAGTCGACAATCGCAGAAATGTGGCAACTTTTTCCATTTTCTCGAAATATTTTCCATTATCATTTAAAAACTTAGTAATTCAAACAAACATTTTCAGAAAACATCCTTTCTAAAATTCACAAACATATAATGAAATTTACTGGCTCGGCTTTTGCAGTAGAGCATAGCTACTGTCTGCAATAAGGGCCAAACAGAGCAGAGAGAAATCACTAATCATGGTCAAATCAATTAATATAAATTTGTAGACTACGTTAAATGTTTTGTGTATATGTGAAATCTTGAAATATAAATAAACATTTGTAATAATAACATAAATCTCAAAAAATCGTATATAAGTATATATACACAACTAGAAAACAATAGCCTGAAAATTAGACATGTTTTTTAAAATAAATTTTGGAAAAATCCAAATGAAAGCCACAACCATAAATTTTGAAATATCATTTTACGAGTTAGTCTTGGCGCCAAAAGAAGAATTGATGGCGATTTGTTTTTATGAGTGCGTTATATGTGCCATATCATGCCATATCATATCAAATATTCCGCTGTCTCTCTTGGGTATGTTGGAAATGATGCTTTTATCAGACTGCATGACACATCAGTTGCCCATTAATGGTTCATAGCAATATTGCTGGCAGCAGCTGACTCGATGTCGTCGTTTGTTTTGCTTTTTCGTTTATCACTCAAAATTGATTTGCTAATTCATGTTGCTAGTGGGCAATTCATGAACACGCCAGTTATGTGTGCCTGTGTGTGTGTGTCTGTTGTGTGTGTGTGTGTTGTGGATGTGCGTGTGTGTGTGCCCATAAATTGGCTGAATGAACGTAGTTTAGCGCCACTTAGCAAGCAAGGGGTGCTTAGTAGCTGAGTCTACCTAGGTAAACCGAAAATAGCTTACGCTTACCGATCTAAATTCGATTAGAAATTAAAAAAAAAATAATTGTTTGGGTGGTGGTATTAACACTAGTAACTAATGAATTTAAGCGGTATATAGTACATCGTAAATATGTACAACTGATATGGTATAATAAAACTGTCTGACTGACTGCAGCAAAATATTTAAGCCAAGATAAAGGTATCTTTTGAAATAAAAAATAAACAAAGACTTATTTGTTTTTAAATTAAAATTACTTAAATATTGAAGACCTTTAATTAAACAACATTTTTTTTTAATAAAAATATTACATATTTTTAATTAAGACATCTGCAAAATCTCGAAAACAAGACGAACTAAAAGAACTAAAAATATTTTTACACGAATTGAATCAGGAAAAAAAATGTATTATTGAAAAAAAGTTTGGTAATTATAATCAATAAAAAAAGCGTGAAATTGATTTCGAAAGTAATTGCAACATTACAAGGAAATTAAAAAATCCAGATTAAGTGAGTTTTCAAAAGGCAAACCTTTAACATGAGAGCCTTTGCCAAATAAGGTTAATACAATAATAAAGTGAAAATAGTACCGGCACAGCAAACGAGCTCTGCGCGATCTATGACCCATTTATTGGTTTACAAACGATTCGACCAGCTATAAATACCCTATAATTTTAGGGTATAACAAAGCGAATGTTGTTGGCATTAAAAGTATTCAGGTGGCCCAATCAAATTTGCTTAATTTCACTAGCGCACATTACTTCCTCTAAGGTGGGTCGTGTTTTTATGTTTTCAACAAAATATTTTCAACAATTTGTGATCAACACAACAAATAAAAAAAAAACAGAAAAACTACAATACAATACATTTAGGGTCCATTACGTTTTTACCCGGTTGCGGTTGTTATTGTTTTCTTTGCACACATTAATGTTAATGGTTCAAGTGAAATGAGGTTTACATTTGATGAAACCGCAACATTAGGGGTACTCAGTATTTAAGAATAAAAATAAGCTGAAACAAAGACCTTGCATCGGTCCACTGAACCCAAATCTTGCATTATCTTAAGCTTAAGCTTAAAAAAAAAAACCAACAAAAAAATCCCCTCCAAATGAAAATGTTGCATTCATTTGTCAATGCAACCGATGACTACCCATAATACCCAATGGTAAAAATATATTTTACGGGAATCCAGTTTTGGCTGTTGCCAATTTTGTGCAGTCATGTGATCGAATTAATTCAGGCCTCAACATCATCATCATCATCTTTATCGTCATCAACTTAAGGCAATGCAATCTGATATGAGAAAAAAAAAACAAAAAACAAAAACAAACAAAAAGTTGGAGGGTTAATAAGAAATCAATGCATACGAAATTATAAACAATTTGTCATTGTATAAAGCCGGCACCGGAACAAGCGACAAGCTTTAAGCATCAAGGCGAAATTGTAGTTAGTGTTATTTAGTATTTTTTGCCATTGAACTTGGTCAATCTGGTAGACCCTGACACGCATTTCTGGGCAAGTATTGTCTCTGTGTGCGCTTTCCTCAAAATGCCTGCGACAACTAAATACAAATTGCATAACGATCAACGCCCCAACGATCGATCCCATATCAAATCGCTGTTCGCTCGAGATATGAGCATTCGATTCATACATATTCACAATATTCAATATGGTTTAAAGTGAGTCACGTGAAGCCTCGCGACAACTAATTTACATGCCTCAATGCATTCCACTGCACATCGGCGAACGTTCATCGCTTATTGCGTAATCCGTTGTAAACACACTTAGAAAAAAAGATCTTACGGAATTTTTAAAAAATGTTGGTTTTTTTTCAAATACTTTTTAAATGTAAGAAAACATTTTTCAACAAATAAGAGAGGTTTGCCTTAAATCTACAAACTAAAAGAGAAGATGTTTTTCTTATTTTTTTTTTTTTAGAATTATTTTATTATTATTTATTATTACAAATATTTTTTTGTTTTTCCAAATATTAGAATAAATAAAATAAAATTTAGAAGTTTGATTGTTGTTTGATTTAGAGATCGACTAGCTTAATGGGAAGTCTTTTATACGTTTTGCACCAAAATTTAAAAAATCAAAAATTCAGTGCGACTTTTTCTGAGTGTAGGCCTACCTGTTGTAAATATATTTATTGTTGTTGTGCGTATGTATAATTAATCGGCTGCACAATTAACAGTTGTATTTGTGTCTCGCTAACTTAGTTGATCGCATCCATTCATCATGTTCGCCATGATTATAATAATGATCAGCTGACTATTGTTGGCACAATTGTTTTAATTTACTGGAGTTACAGTTACGTGCTTACGCAAATATGCCAAGCTTACAGTGCATACCAATTATCCAGACTTTCCCACTGGAAACCCACCACCCCACCCCAAAAAGGGCCTTGAATACTTTGTTTCATTTGATTGTCTGATAAGACTGATTAAAGTCGAAAACTTTTCGAGGCAAGGCGGCAAACTTATTTCGTTTTTCGATTGCTTTTTTTATTTGTTCGAATGCACGCAAAGGCCAAGCAAAACATCTTTTATTCAAATCTTGTTTGATTTCATTCAAAATAGATTTTTATTGCTATTCAAAGTGTCTAGATATTTTTAAGAAATTATCATTCTTAAACAAAATCATTCAAGCATTGCTTCATATTAAATTAATAAATAAATATAATACAAATTGTGATGCATTTTCATGGTTAATCAAAACTAAAGGTTGGCTCGTTGATTCGAACCCTGAACCAAAGCAAGCTCAATAACAAAATTTCTAAAAACTGTGTCGCTGTTCTTTGCAGCTCTTATGATATTTTTAGGGCCATAGATGAGGAAAAAATACTCATCTACGTCTCGAACTAGCTGCTAATAACTGTGAGAAATTCGATGACTGGTTTTGGAAGTTTTGATCTGAGCATGAGAAACATGATTTAAACAATTAGCGGCACGCCAGCCAAATCACAATTGCAATGGAAATAAAAAGTTTTCTATACGGATTGCAATTAACAATCTCCAACCAACTTTTAAATGTTGTTCTATATATATTTACACACACATATATACATATAAACATGTATTTAATTTGTCTCCCCTCGCGGGCTAACGTGTCGCATGTGGAACGTAATCTGACCGCTTGAAAGTTAACAAAAAGCGACTGTAATAAATCTCAAATGCGGCTGTGACTGCGCATAATCGAAAGGCTAAAGCCACATTTCTATATATAAAAACACAAATCTACATTGATGAATATTCACATACATCGGAGCGAATACATTCACAAAGTGGCCGCACATGAAAGTATTTCAGCAATGCAATAATTAGGGTTAATAACTTGAGAAGCGGAACATAAACAAAAAAAAACAGTCAACAAAACCAATTCGCATCACTCAATTTGTCTCAATTGCTTGTTGTATAACTTGTTGGGCTATCAATCTCAGCTGGTTCTACCCACCTAGAATATTGTTCAGTTTTGGCAACATTTCAGTCAGTAGCTGCGACTACCTGTTTGAGCGAGTTCTCCTCAGATTTCCCTATTGTCAGTTCACTTTGTATCTCTGTTGATCTAATTTACATTTTGCGATAGAAATCTGAGCGAAATTCGCAAAAATTTGGGAGGTTTAATTGTTTTTGTGATTTGTATTCGAATATAAAATTTGGTTTGTTTTTATACCCTTTGTCGAGGGTATTTTACATTTGTCTGTAGCCATGTCGGGGAAGTCATCTATATACATTATTATTATCTATCTACTTAACTATCTGAACTCTCTCAGTACTACATTAATGTACCTTGATTTGTGTACTCTTTTCTTTTTTTTTACAGATAGTACATATCTGAGAATCGGTCGTGTGGGACCACTATATCATCACTAGTGCTTTTGTTTATTGAATGAGTTCTGGTAAGAAACATTTTTTAAATATCCGAGCAAGATAAAAAGAAAAAGTCTATAAAATATAATTCCCATGGAAATATTACAAATTCTATTTCGAATAATGAGTTCTGGTGTGAAACAATTATTAGCTTAACTATATCCGAACAAAGAAAGTCTTAATCTTATAACATATATAGCTCCTATGGGAACTTTATGTTATTTAGATGAGGACAAGTCGATTCAGGTCTGTAAGTGCAAGTCATCTTTGCATAATAATTATTTATTTATATTTCTTGTGGAGCGTACTATAAAATGATCGTGATGTTTGCAACGCATTCGAGGAGACATCTCCAAAAATATACATTTACTTGATCAGCATCCCATCATAAAACGTGGCACAAATCTTTTTTTCGTTTGCACCAATACAGTCATAGTACAGAATCGGTCGAACGATGAGTTCTTGTATAAAAAACTTGTTGTTTTACAAGATTTCCGAAGAAATAACCTTTTAATATGCGAATAATTATATTCCTTTCTCTTGGAACAAAAATCATAGAGATAGGACTACTGTATCATATAGTTATCATAGGAACAATCTGTCGAAAAATGATATTGTCTTTATATCTTGTTAAAAATGATTTTTATTTAAGAATTAGCTATGCGTTTTATTTTGCGCTTAACATGTGGGCAATCAGAGTACTACGAGTATATCATATAGCTCTCATAGTATAGAAAGTCAAATTTGTCTCCGATTTAGAAGAGTATGTAATCTTCGACTTGGCAAAGATAACTTATATTATTGTTTTGAGATGATTTTGTTTTGCGTTTGATATTCGTTTTCCCAGTTTGCTGATGCGTTTGCTTCATCAGGCGTTCAACACGTGTTGTGCTGTATCTTTAATGTGTGTGTGTGTCTGTGTCTATGGATGTATCTGTGAGTGTGGGTGTGCGTGCTCTTAGGTCTGCGTGTTTTACATATGATTGATTGCCTGCCTAAAGCTGTTTATCGGAAAAAAAAAAAAAATAAATAAAAAAATATAGGGTATAATTTAACGTTATTTTCCATTCAATAATTATATTGTTATTATTTGATTTTGCTTTAGGCATACGCCACATAAATATCTATGTATCTTTGTAGTTGCTCATTCTCAATTCGTACAGACGAGATACAAATTTTGCATTTAGCTCGCGTTCATTCAGCATTGAGGTAAAACCCCCAAATGGAGAAATCCCAAAGTCCAGTTGCTGTATAAAGTATTACATTATTTAATTGCAGTCATAAACCCAAGAAAATGCTGATCTTTAAACTTAAAATCAGCAAACATTTTTGCCCAAAAATTGTGTATTTAATTATTTTTATGATAATCAGATTAGGTTTTGAATTTAAAGAAAACTTCAAAAGAAAGAGTTTGGATTTGATTAAATACACTTTTAATTTCACGATTTATTTATGATTGCATTGTTCTTATGACGTAATCGCTTATGGTTAATTAAAAATTTGTCAAGTGGCATTTTTTTATGGACCCTTATTTAATGGCTTATACATTCTTGTTGTATTAGAGAAAGTTTAGTGCTCAGTTTAGGTATTATGTTGTCAGATGTCTAACTGAATAGTTGCAGTTCTTGGTGTAAATATTATTGCTGATGGCAAATAAATAAGTATATTTCATAATTGTATACTTTATTTATTCCATTCAGATTTCAATTCCTCTCTATAAAAATAATCAATTTATTTAATGCGGGAAATTCTTCCATTGCGAAGTATTTATTTATTCAAGCCGGAGCTTATTAGTTATTGTTGTCGACATTCCCATCGACCATAGAAGATTTATCATTAATTTATCAGATTGTCATCTAATACAAACATTCCATTCACTTTACTCGTAATTATAATTCCAGCTCTTATGTCAAATTGACATGTAAGAAAAATAAATCTTGGCAATTTTTTTTATTTTTTTACTATTTTTAACTGTTTGTGGTTTATGGTGCATATGGACTTGTATGGCAATTAAACGTGTCTAACAGCAATGTGACTGTCGTGAAAAACGCTTAGAATTTGCATTGTTGATCTTGTTTGGGGTTTCCCTCGGCACGTGCATGTGCAAAATCTTGAAAAGCCTGATTTTTCCTAAAATAACCGCTGTACAAGTTAACTAGGCGAACTGATGCACTTAGACAAATATATGGCATTGAATTATACAGATAAATTATGTCATTCTCTAAGAAATATGTAAATCCCGACGAGGCTCGAAATACACTTAAACTTATATGCTTCAATATATTTACTGGTGGCAGTAAAAACCATATTTAAATTAAATTATTTAATAAGATAATATATTTAAATAATAAAAATAAGAATATAGCCTCATTGAAGAGTATCTAGTCAGTTTAATTAAAACTTACATATATATCATTTATATTTTCCGAAATATTTTTACATTTGAAAGTACGATATCTCTGAAATGCATAGAAATGCATAGCCGTTCAGAAACGTTCTTTTTAAAGTCAGAAAATACATAAAGCTTACTACAAGCATGAGAAAATTGTCTTGATTCAAGCATATTTAACAACACATTTATTATTTGCGAATGTACATCTTATCTTCATGCTAAAAATCTTAAAATTACATTCTTAATAATAGATATGCTTCGTGGGGAATGAAAAGTTGTTAAAGCCATTTTACAATGTATTTGTATATTTTGATAGCGAGAGTATAATTACTTTGTGCAATTTCCGTCCGTCTGTCAGTCCATGAGAGTGCAATTTTCTACACTCTTATCTTATAATAATCTCGTTCTCTGCCATTTCACAATGCATGTTTTTCTCTGACAAGTTACATCTACAATTCTTAATATCAGATTCCAATTTGGAATACGAAATTCGTAAAACAATTTCCTCATTTTTTTTGCTGAGTCTAGGACACACCTGATGTAAATGCGAACTAACAAGAAGTGTCGTCTAAAACTCTTAATAAATATAAACATATAAAAATAAAACCAAAGTCATTTTGTAACTTTTTCTCGGAGTGTGGTATACCCCCGAACAAGAAGTGACTGCTAACATCCTTAATTTCAGATCTTCCAATGCGAAATGCGAAATTCCTAAAGCTATTTTGTCGATAAAATTTCTTAAAATCAGATTTTGCGTTATGTAATGAATACTCCCAGAAGTAATTTCGAGAACTAACAAGAAGTGCCAGTTTCAAAGCGAAATTCCCAAAGCAATATTTTCTTCGCTGAGTGTAGGACACACCCGATGCGAACTCGAACTAACTAAGTGCCAGTTTAAATTCTTAATATCAATGCGAAATCCCCAAAGCAATTTCGTCATACTTTTTCGCCGAGTGTGGAATACCCTCCCGCCCGATGTAAGAAAAAAATAAGGCGAGCTTGCAAGAAGTGGCTACCAGTATGCGGCGATTATAATTTCTTTGAGCCGTGTCTGTTACACGATACGCCTTAAGAGCCGAGACGAGACGAGACCAGAGCCAAAGCCGAAGCCCAAGCCCAAGCCGAGACCACAGACGACCACAAAGCAGAGACGAAAAGCCCAAGCAGATACAGCAAGCCGGTTTTTGTTTTTTTTTTCTGTGCTGCTCTAACGAAAGCCGGTGGTTAGTCGAGCAATGTCGACGACAGCGACGTTGACTGTGACGGCGACTGCGACAGCGAGTGCTGTTGACACGATCGGATTTGCCATTAAAGACGACGACGACGCGCACCTATTTATAATCAGTTCCCCAAACGTTCGGCACTACAAACGACGCGCAGTTGTCACCGCTGCTGTCTGCGCTGCTGCTGCTGTTGCTTCTGCTTCTGTTTCGATCTCGATTTCGATTTCGATCTCGATTCATTCGCGCATTAAACGCGCTCGCGAACAGTTTGGCTTTCGTCTTCGCATGAAAGTGTTGGTTAAGTGAATAGCAGGGTATGATGGCGGTGGTGAGATGAAGCCGTAACTGAAACCCTAAAAGAAATACAACAAACAAATTCATACGAAAATAAAAAAAGAAGAGCTTTCGCAAACGAAAAAAAAATCTAGCAAAAATATTATTGGACTGAGTGTTGTGTTGTGCAAAAAAAAAAAAAACTGAGAAAGACGACAAATTGTGGCTGGCAAGATGACAGCCAAAGATACGGGTCATGTGAATGGGGCATTTAATGGCGGCTCCGAAATATCCGTGGATATACCCACAAATACCCTTTATCACACATCACGCGACTGCATCGTCCAAAAGGAGGAGGAAGAATTGGCCGACAAATCGACGAACCATTTTACGGATAGTTGTCGCAGCACTTGCGACAATATATTCCGGCGTAAAACGCTGGAGAAACGCTTTCCAATACTCGTTTGGTTGCCGCAGTATAAAAAAGATTATATTATTGGTGATCTGGTGGCTGGCATATCCGTTGCACTTACAGTTATACCCCAGGCTTTGGCCTATGCCGGCATTGCTGGACTGGATTTGCAGTACGGGTTGTATGCTTGTTTTCTGGGCTGCTTCATCTATATATTCATTGGATCGAGTAAGGATGTGCCGATTGGGCCGACTGCTATATCGGCGCTGCTCTCATTTCAAATTGCCGGCGGCAGTTGGCAGATGGCCACTTTGCTGACCTTCCTCACGGGCATCATTGAGATATTGATGGGCGTTTTCCAACTCGGGTTTCTCATTGATTTCGTGTCGGGTCCGGTTGGTGCTGGCTTTACCAGTGCCGTCTCCTTGATCATCTTCAGCTCACAGATGAAGGATCTGCTGGGCATACACACGAGTGGAAACACCTTTCTCCAGGTGTGGATCAGCATTATCAATGACATTCAGAATATTAGTTGGCCCGACTTTGGATTGGGTCTCATCTGCATTGCCGTGTTGCTCAGCCTGCGCGCCTTGGCCACTTGCAGTGTGGGCCCCAAGCAGGGCAAGTCCATGTGTCAGCAATTGCTCACGGGTATCTTTTGGACGGTGGGCACGGCGAGGAATGCGCTGCTCGTTTGTGGCGTCGCCGGATTGGGCTATTGGCTCTCGGTCAGTGGCAATGAGGAACTCGTGCGCACCGTCGGCTATGTGCCCAAGGGCTTGCCACAGTTTCAGGCGCCTCCCTTTCACATAGACCCGCTGCTGAATGAGACGACGGGCGAGGTGCTGGTGGAGGGTCAGAGCTTCTGGGATATGGTCAGCACTTTGGGCTCCGGTTTGATTGTGGTCCCTCTGATTGCCCTGCTCGAAACGATGGCTGTCGTTCAGGCTTTTGGTAAGTCTTCTCTTTTGGCTAGTGTTATTTAATTTTTATTTTTAATGAACTTCAATTTTAGCTGATGGCAAGCCGACGGATGCCACCCAGGAGCTGATTGCCTCAGGCATTTGCAATGTGGCCAACTCTTTTGTGCAGGGTCTGCGCAGCAATGGAGGCGTTGCCCGCGGCGCCATCCTCAATGCGAGTGGTGTTCGCACCCAGCTCTCCAATCTCTATACGAGTGTCATTGTCATCATTGCCCTGCTCTACCTCACGCCCTGTTTCTATTACATTCCCAAGGCGGCCCTGGCAGCCATCATTATTGCTGCGGTCCTCTTCATGGTCCAGTATCGCGTCATCAAGCCGATGTGGCATAGCAAAAGTGAGTATTCATTGTTGTGCGAGGGGAGACAACAGCCCTGCAAAACCTGAAAAAAGTTTCTGAATTTCAGGAATCATTTGTAAATATGCGAAAAAAAATTTGAATAATAGAAAGACCTTCTCTAATGTTATAGAAAATAATATCAAGAAATAATTTCTAGATATACGAAAAACAGGGCTTATTTTCTTTTTGATAGATGTTTTATAAACAAATAAATTTCTCAAATGAAAGTCACACTGAATTCTAGAAATATGTTCTGGTGTCTGGAATAATTTCTAAATATATAAAAAGAAATTTCTTTATCCTTTCTAATGGTTTTCTTTCTAAATTTTAGACACATTTTTAATCATTCAAAAATACATTTCGAAAATGTGGAAATGAAAACCCTTTAACAAAAACGAAAGAAATAATAAGATTTCATATCTCGACTGCTATGCTAAAGCGGTTTTGTAAAGGTAAAGCAAGTTTTTTGCTGAGTGTAGCAAACAAAATATGAATACTGGGTTGCTTTCACAGGTTTTATCTGATATAAAATAAACCAAAAATTTGTTGTTTTATTTGTTTATAGTACCTTAAATATGTGCATTAAAAAAGTACACACAACTGTTGCCTTTAGGATAGAATTTAATCTATATTTTTCCCAGCAGTTTTTTACAGTGAAAGTGTAACTGATTAATTTGAGATGGACGTGGACAGTATTTAAAATATCTTTAAGGAAATACTCAGCACATAAGTCAACAATTCTATATTCTTCGTCTATTATCTGATAGTTTCATGTGATATCAATTTTTAAGAGCAGCTATGTAAGATAAAGGTCAACTGCTTGATTTGGAATTAATGAGTTTTATATATTCATGTTATATGTAAATATATTTTCTAAAGCAGCTTAAATCAAAGTTGAGCTACATTGATTTGGGATGGATGTGGATAGTGTTTAAAATATCTGTGTGGAATAGTAAACACATCTGTCTACAATTTTTAATTATTCTTGATTTACTTTTACAAGCAGTTTATTTTTAATCAAGATTCTAAAAAAAGACCCTTGTGTGTTTGTACAGGGTATCTTACTGGTCGAACAATTTCCAACAATATCACTCTTATTTACACTACAACTTGATAACCGCTAACCTCCTCTCTCTCCCAACAGAAACGGATTTGATACCCGGCCTGAGTGCGTTCTTTGCCTGTTTGGTGTTGCCCCTGCAACTGGGCATTCTCGTCGGCATTGGCATCAACGTCATCTTTATTCTCTACCAGGCGGCACGTCCCAAGTTGCGCATTGAAACACTCTCCGTAAGTAAAAAAAATATGAGTTTATTTCAAATTGAAACAAATACTTATGTTTTTTCTTTTTTATTTTGCAGACACCGGGTGGTCAGCGTTATTTGATGCTAACACCGGACCGCTGTTTAATCTTCCCATCGATGGAATTTGTGAGGAAGGTGATCAATAAGCAGGGCGTTAAATCGACGCTGCCGGTTGTCATCGATTGTACCCATATTTATGGGGCTGATTTCACCGCCGCCAAGGTGATATCGGCGATGGTCATGGATTTTGCCCAACGTCATCAGCCGCTGTTCTTTTACAATCTGCAGCCGCGTGTCGCTCAGGTATTTGAGGGTCTGAACAAAGATCTGGTGGCTATATACGATATCACAACGCTGCACGAAAAGCTATCAGAGAAGACGACAATTTAACCTCGCATCTAGCGATAGTTTAATTTTTTAAGTCTTTGTATATTTATTTCACAAGAAAAACAAAATCAAAAAAGAAAAAAAAACTCTTCTCTAGACTAATATCAATGTCAGCGACTTGTTTCGCTTTGTATAGGCATAAAAAAAAACAAAAAAAAAGAAGTTAAACTTAATATACGAAAGAAACCCACGCAAATTGTCAGCAACATTACAAACAACAACAACAATAACAATAACAATAATTTTAACAAACAGTATAGCCAAATAGTCAGTTATATGAAATTTTCCGTATATATATTTTTAATTAGCATTTAAGTTGTAGCAATCTTTCTTTTATTTATTCGCTTTATTTGATTGAGTTTTGGGCAAATTGCTGTGAATTTTTTGTTAAACAAAATCCAAAGTTTTGCACCTCATTGTTGTCTATTTATCTAACTGATTGCTGTGCATAGTATTATACTGAATATATATCAAGCATATGGATTGTTATAATTAGTACTTAAATAAAAACATAAATATCGGATTAATAATTGTGATTCTTATTTGGGATTCTTGATTTCATCCACCATAGGGTTTTTAATTTAAAAGCCCAATTAATCATTTAAGCTTCCATAAATCCATAAAAAATGAAATAAATCATATGTGATTAAGATTACTGAACGGAATAAGAATTTGACTTCACTAAACTTATAAATATGGTTTTAATCACTGAATAATCATTGTGATTCTCATTTGTGATTGCGGATGCGTTAAAAATTGAATGCCACTAAAGTTAAAAATTGGGTTTTTTGTTTATAAGACCCAATTAATCATTTAAATTGCTATAGTTCCATATAGAAATAATCATCATGAACATCACATATATATCAAGAACATGGAGCCTAAATAAAATGATAAATATTGGCTTAATATTTGTGATTCTCATTTGCGATTCACTGGAAAAAAGATTTGATTATATACTAAAGTTGTATATTGGTTTTTTCTCTATAAGGCAACAAATAAAAATTTAAATCGCTAAGGTTCCATATATAAGTAAACATCATCATCAGCTGCCTTTTACGTGAATCAATAATCTAATCAATACTTTGCTCAGATTTAAGACTTTCCCAATAATAATTGACTCGCCGTGATTTCCATTTGGTGAATTTATATTCGATTTGTGAAAATTCAAGGTAATGCATTCGTAATAATTCACGATTAGAGGTTTCGAGTAGTAGTATTTGTTTTATATTTTTTTTGTAAATATGAAATATTTATTTGCAAGGCCTACGGCCACAGCAGCTATATCTTAATTCTAAGTTACGTGCAATTTATAATTTTGCGATAACTTCCTGCTAATAATAATACAAAATTTATATGCATGCCTAATCTATAATGGAACAAGTTTAACTTGTGCACTTGAACAAGTAAAATTTGATTGTTTCCATGCCAAATTCTGATTTCACCATATTTAAATATTTGGAATGTTAGTATTTTTTATCAATATAATCTTTCTATTATGGAATCTCACACAATCTCTTTTTGTATCTGAAAGAGCACATCTAATAATTGTTTGAATACAAAAGTTGGCATACTTTGGGGCGTATGCAATAATAATAATCACATTATTTGACCGTTAGACGTAGTACGCAACTCACTTGCAGACAATTACTTACTAATCTTTGTCTAAGTGGCCTAAGCAACATTTTTTTAAAAATATTTTTAAAAATAAAATGTCAGTAATTATTTATTATGTTTTAAAAATTGTATCTTCTTTTTTATTATAATATTTATATTATAGATATATTATTACATAAATATATATAATTAAATATTATTTATTTATCGTAATAAGTTATTTTAATTTTTTTCAGTGTTTTTCAAAAAAATTGACCAATGTTGCACAGCAGCTTATTGAAGAAACAGTGTTGACGCTTCTCAGCACTGTCTTTTAAAACTCTCATCTCATGCTAACAAAATAATCAAAAGCGACTGCAGTCCAACCGCAAACATGAAGTTTCATTTTGAGAATAGATTTTCAATAGTTATTTATGAAATGTCCGCTCCGGTGAGTAATCGATAATTACTCTGAATTGTAAGTAAATAATAATTTAAAAAATATATATTTAAGATGGAAATTGATACTGCACCACGGCCAACAACCCAAACAAGCAACGGTCTCAGTTCATATTTTGAGCAAAAAATTACCGAATTGCAATTTATATTGTCGCAGAAAAGCGAAGTCTTCAGCGTCTGGAAGCCCAACGCAACGAGCTCAACTCGAAGGGTGAGTAAATCTGGAGAAGATGCCCCTGCCAACTTGCCACATGTATTAAATTTTCGATAGTGCGACTGTTGCGCGAGGAGCTGCTCTTGTTGCACGAACATGGCAGTTATGTGGGTGAGGTTGTCAAGTCAATTGATACGTAGAAGGTGCTGGTCAAAGTGCGACACGATGGCAAATATGTGGTCGATGTAGACGAGAGCCCCGATATGAATGCCTTCACTAGAAATTGCAGGGTGGCCTTGCTATCAGCTGCACAAGATCCTGCCGAGCAAGGTGGATCCGTTGGTGTCGCTGATGCTGGTGGAGAAGCTGCCCGATTCCACCTACGAAATGGTTGGTGGTCTGTCCAGGCAGATCACTGAGATCAAGGAGGTCATCGAGCTGCCCATCAAGCATCCCGAATTATTTGATGCCCTCGGCATTGCCCAGCCCAAGGGTGTGCTGCTCTTTGACCCCCAGGGACGTGGAAGACTCTGTTGGCTCGTGCTGTGGCCCATCACACGGAGTGCACCTTCATCCGTGTCTCCGGCTCGGAGTTGGTCCAGAAATACATTGGCGAAGGATCGCGCCTGGTTCGCGAGTTGTTTGTCATGGCGCGAGAACATGCTCCGTCACTCATTTTTATGGATGAAATCGATTCGATAGGTTCGGCCCGGGCAACGCACCATGTTGGAGCTGCTCAATCAGCTGGATGGCTTTGAGAGCTATAACAACATCAAGGTGATCATGGCCACCAATCGCATCGATATCTTGGATCAGGCTCTGTTGCGTCCTGGGCGCATCGATCGCAAGATTAAATTCCCGCCGCTTGGCGAGGAGGCACGCTTGGATATCCTGAAAATAAATTCGCGCAAAATGAATCTGACGCGTGGCATCAACTTGCACAAGATTGCCGAACTGATGCCAGGCGCATCGGGAGCGGAACTCAAAGGTGTCTGCTCCGTGGCAGGCATGTATGCATTGCGAGAGCGTCGGGTTCATGTCAACCAGGCGGACTTCGAAATGGGCGTCTCTAAGATCATGCAGAAGGACTCCGAACGCAATATGTCCATCAAAAAGTTCTGGAAGTTGAGAGAGAGATTCCAAGAAAAAAAGTTAATAATCTAATAAATGTCTGATGATAATCAAATAATCAATATATCCATAATTAAATTCTGGAAATAGAGAGTAACTCATACTCGTAAATAAAAAAGGTTTTTAAAGTTTAATTGAAGCTCCTAAAAAAAAGAAAAGTTTTTCCAATATCAAATTTAACAAACAGGTGACTGATAATAAATATTGAATAGTGTTGCAAGTTTGATTGAAACTTAGTAAACATTCAAACGGGCTTGTCTCTTGTTGTGTGTATTTCTGAGTATTCAATTTCTCATTGCAAACAAATAAAATATTTGCATCAAAACAAAGCTAACAAAACTTGAGTCTTGACTTTAGCTGACTGCCAAGCAAACAAAATGTTGGTTTTGGCAGCTTGCCAAGCATAACATTTTCGAGAGCCCCTTTCAGTTTATAATTGGAATCATAAACATACCTAAATATACAATTACAAAGATCACAACTTGAATTTGTATTGAATTCAACTATAAAATAAATTAATTATAATAAGGCAAAATTAGGTTGGGTTGGGTTAAAGTTATCAAATGTATTCAAATATATTCCAGGTAAGCTGCTTGAAATATTGATGTTTAGTTGGGTTATTTATAAATACAAAATTTCAAATTCAAATTCAAGCTTCAAATTAAATGATAAATAATTTAATTAAAAATCCAAATGAAAAAATTAATATAAAATAAAGAAAATATTCCACAAAACTTTAGAAGAATTACTTTAAAATTTTAAATACAATTAAAATTTCAAAGACCGAAAAGAAAAGTGAATAATTAGATTTAATAATAGATAGATAGATAGAATAAATCTAGTCCGACATTATATATTTATCGGAGAAATTAAGGATAATGTCAAATCAGGAAAAACCAATTATGGACAAGTTGTGCAACGGGCGGAAGGCAGCATCTACAATAGCAATAAAAGACACATTTGTAAAGATATTCCATCGAAAGGGATGTATAACAGATAGATACTGGGTATCTACTAGTCGAGCTGTATCGATTAGATTTGTAAAGCTTGCCATACAAGCAAGATTAATTCAGTTCAAATGTGATAAAGCGGGCTCAGTTCTTACGTTTGTTTCGCATTTGAGTCTGAGAAGGATTTATCATACAGATTCTAAAGGGGCTAAGCTGATGGGCAGGCAACTAAATAAGCTGATGGAAGCCGAAAAATCTTCAAATTGAAGATCAGGTTGAGCAGTAAAGCCAAACAGTAAAAAGGAGCAGCAACCAGTTGCATCTGCAACTCTTGGAAGTAGTTGCATGAACAATACAATATTCAAATAAGGAAGCAAGCAAACATGTGCTTAAATCATACATACACTGTTACAAAATGATTGTACACAGGTAAGTACACATGTACTTATCCGGCAAATGTCATGTTTAATTCACACATCGCAAGCTTTGGTGTTTGCTGCTATTTAAATCGCTGCAAAGCAATTAACAAAGGCGCCTCCTTTCTTCAAATTATCCAAGAAAGCATTGACCCAGCTGCCAGGTGTTGCTTTTTTTATTATAATGTTGTTGTTGCTGTTTCTATTGTTGTTGTTGTTTGCTCGACAACAACAATAACAACGACAACAAAACGGAGCAATTTGCGTTGCATTGCAAACTCATAAAGTAAACGGACAACAGGTTTGCACTTTCATTGCACACGACCTCGGTTGGGGCGTGGTAGAGGCAGAGCTGCACTCAGAGAAAATATCTGACCTGAATTTTATAAAATCAACTCACTTTTAGCGCCTCAGTGTAGCTCAACTTGTTGTGCAGAAGGCATATTTCTAAAGAGCGAATTTGTGACTAAAATTTAGATAAAATATGTCTAGTTTTTAGGCTGTTTTTTTTTTATATTTGTGCTTCTTACCATACGCTGTTTGGTTACATATAATATTAAGTCCAAGGCAGACAGCTAAAATCTAGCATGGCAGTGGGGAGATCAAATTTTATAACTTCTATCTGAATTTTGTAAAGAGTTTATTTTGAAAATAAAGATTTCCATTCTTAATTTCATAGAGAAAACATTTTTGAGAACTAGACAAAGAACAGAGAAATTTAATTTCTAATTGATGTGTATGAAATCCATGTCTTCATAATAGAAAGCATTTCTGTAAAATAGAATTTATTTCCTAAATTTAGAATTATTTTTAAAAACCAGCAAGCTTTGTAGCTTTTAGAATGGTTTTATCTTATGACGATTTTTTTCTGAGTGTGGAGACGCTCCACAGCCACCGAACCACTTGGCTTATAAATGCTTTGGGCTTCCAGGCGGCGGCTGGCAATTGGCAACGTGTGTTTACTGGATTTACACGAAGAGCTTTCGATGCATTTCCGTTAAAAGAAAGTAAAAGCGTTTTCCAGCGAACCCGCCGATCGACTTTGTACTAAGTAACTATTGTGGCACTCATTCGCTCATTTGTACATTAGAAACGTTTCGCCTGCGCACCACACAGGACGTGTCCAATTTGACAACGCGCACCACAAAAAAAAAAATCCAAAACAAAAAACTAAAAGAAAAATCGTTGAGCAAATCGTTTTTTTTTTTTTTATTTTTGTAACTGGGCAGAGTTTCGCGTAAAACTTGTGTGTGTGGATATCTGTCAAAGTGAGTGATTACTGTCTTTTGGAAAAGTTGACTCTTGCCACTGTCCAGTTTCTTGTATGCGCTTGTGTGTGTGTGTGTTGCAAGTTGGTCCCGGCCTTAAAAGTAAACTGGTTCTGCTCTTCGCATTGCTGCCAACAAACTGACTGACACACTTAATCACTGAGCATAAATTCTTCAATTTCTCTGGATACGGATAATGAGATAATTCATGTATTAAGAATCTACGCTATTTTGGATTTAACTGTTCATTTAATTTTTGTATTATGAACAGATTAAAGATTAAGGTTTTATTTCTGCGGGAAAGTAGGATGGAATGGGATGGAAAGCCAATACCGTAACTAATTAGATTAAAAGAACTTGCGATTTATTGTATTACTATAACCTTTTAGAGGTAATTATGAAAATGTCGTGAAGTTCATAATGCATTGAAAACGTTTTCTCCAACCCCATAAGGTATAGATATTTTCATCAGTCAAGTTGATTTAGCCATGCCAATCTATCCAGCAATATTTCTATGCAAACTGGTACCTCAGTTTTGAAGCTATCTGATCGGATCACTACATTATATAGCTATCATAGATACGTTTTGTCGACATATAAGTTCTCGTATTAAAAAGATTTTATTCAGCAAGATATTCAAACCAAACTTTCAAGTTATGCAAATTAATATGCTTCTCTCATTTGGACACAACATCATTGACAGAGGATTACTCTACTTTATCTTATCATACAGATCAAATATAAAGAATCAGCTTAAAACCGAGTTCTTATATTAAATACTTTTTCCTTACCAAAAAAAGGATCAACATCAGATTACTATTTGATATAGCTTTTATGGGAAAATGTAGGAATTTGAGTTCAGTATACAAAGGAATGTGAACTTTCCGCTTCCGGTTTTTTTGTTTTTTAACTTTATATATAACCTATGAAGTATGCAAGCGAAAGGGGAAATTCACGCAACAGCTCATAAAAATCGAAGACCCTTTTTGTAAAGGATCAATAAAATGCTATTGTTGTCGTTGCCTCAACCGGTTGTAGTCATTTTGGTTATGGCAGCTGTAGTTGCTTATTCACTTTGCACACCAACCACCTTTAGTTAATCCCATGATCAGCCATCAATTGGCCTGCCACAGGAACAGCGTGCACCTGCAACGACTGCTTCCTGTCTGCCAACCAATTGCATAAAAAGAAACTTTCCTTTGTCTCGTTGCATAAACAGAAACTCACGAGACAGAGGGAGATGTCACCGATGATGTTGCACTTGTTGCTGTTGTTGCTATTGTTGCTGCTGCTGTGTGGTAAGTTTTGCTTAAGCTCACGATTTTATTTATATGTATATACACTTGGAAAAATCGCCCTGAACTTGAGAAATTCCTCATACTTTTGGTATCGATTGGATTGTCGGTTTAGCACAGGCCTATTAATGTAATTTTATTTCTTATATTTAACGATTATTTCTAAAAATAAGAAAAACTTGATAGTTTTCAAGATCAAAATATGCCAACATATTTTTAAGTTTATCCATTTAGGAAAACTCTTTCTAATTTATACAAAAAATTATTGCTAAAGACAAGAAAATCAAATTAGTTTCCAGGGCTATGGTCAAATATTCAATGCGATTTTTTGTCCAGTGTATGCATCAATAAAATTGCTTCCGACTGTTTTAGGTGAGGTGCCGGCATTCGGACGCAAGGTGAAGCGCAAGGATGTGCATTATCTTTTAAATGTGCCACCGCCACCACATCAGGGGCCACCACATCCGGGACCACCACATGGCGATGCTGTGCTCATAGATCACGAGGTGCCGCCATTCGTCTTCGAGGCCATCAATCATGATGAGTTTGCAGCGCCCAATATACATCACTTGAGTCCGCATTACGAGCATGTCGATTATACGCACAGTGGACACAGCAGCAGCAGCAGCAGCAGCAGTGGAGTTGGCGCTGGAGGTGGAGGTTATCTCTCCGACAATGGTTTGCGCAACATTGCCAAGGGCTCCGCGGATCAGGCACTCTCCGCTGCAGCCAGTCAAAATGCAGCCGGCAAACAGGCCTCGTACGTGGCCAAGAGCACTTTGGCCCAAGCAGCCGCTCAGGCAGCCGGCACCGTGGTTGCCGTGCTCAAGGGCAAGGAGCTGATGATGCACCGCCTCGAGGAGCAGAGCGTCGAGGCGCACAAATCCGTTGATGGTGAACTAACTCAGTTGCAGCAGGCTAAACGCTCAGCGAAAGCGGCTCAATATGCCGCTCAGCAGGCCATAAATCATGTAAGCGTCCTCACAGCTGCCCTCAACAATGCCCAATCCGCCTCGGAGCTGGCGCAGAAGGCAGCTGCTGAAGCCGCTGCTGAGTTGTCATCACAAATCGATATGGTTGCCCAGGCCAAGGGCAAGCTGGAGCACATGGAATCGCAGGCGTATGCGGCACGCTTGGACTACGAGGAGACACGCGAGGCGGCCGAGAAGGCAACGCTGTCTGCCCAGGAGGCGCAACTGAATGCCAACGATGCCGCGCTGCATGCCAATGTGGAGCTCAGCGAAGCGGTTCACATTCATGACAAGAGCGATCGCAATGTGGACAAGTCTCCGCCTCCGAATCCGCCTCCGACTCCCCATAAGCATAATCAACGACATTAGGGCCAACGTTGTTGGCTCTCTTGGCCATGGCCAGCTGTCAGCGGTCAGAGGTCAACGCAGCTGCTGCGATTACTCGTTAATTTCAACTACATTATTTATTTGCCTCTTTGTCTTTGTCTTGGGCTTTGCTTAATAAATAATAATAATAATAATAATAATAATAATAATATTAAGTTTCAGTTATTTGATTTATTTATACGGTTTTGTTATGTGCATTATTAAGTCAAAGGTGGTGAAAGCAAATCAGGTAAGATGATAATATGTTGATTGATCCTTAGTAATCAGTCAGAGAAAAATAAGTTGGAGTGCCTAGTTGAGTCAGCTCGATTAGAACATACTCTGTTTCCAGATTTGAAATTCACTGGAGCACAGACTATAGAGCTATGGGGGAGATATTGTCTTCTAGTTTTTGATTGTTAGCTTGCTTTTAGTAGTTTTTCCAATATGTTAATGGATTAATCAAAATTTGCTTTTATTTTCTAATCTTGCTTATATGTGTACATGTTATTCATATTATATATCAATTGAAAGCCTTATCTTTAGAATTGTGTATTTTTATTTCAATCGGAAATCGATTAATATCGAATATTAATATTAAAATAAATATTCTTCTGCATCTGCGTTTGACATACGAGTTCATATATACCAAATTTAAAGTCACTAGCTCGAATACAGACAGACAGACATGGTTAAAGCGATTTGGTTGTTGAAGCTGATCAAGAATATATATACTTAATGGGGTTATTTCCTACTACCTTCTCTTGATTCTTCTTCTCACTGGTTTCAAATAAAATAAATATATAATTAAAAATTCAACAAATGATTTATGAACAGCAGATGGTGATGCAGAATAGATAATTCCTTATGACTGATGCCAGGGACCCGCATTAGATTAGAAAATATGTAAAAACACAAAACCAGCCACAATATTCAAATTCTGAAATAAAACTCACAAAAATCCACATTGTTATATTTGCTCCTTTGAATTGCTATTTTCTTACCCAAAAGCTCTTTCATATTGTTGGATCAATCACATGAAAAAGCCAATGTAAATTTATAGAGCAGGATGTTAATACCATAACCAGTTATTCAGACCAGTTATTTGCACTTTATCCAATGTGCGACTTCAAACAAATCCAATTTACAATATTGAGATACAATTGAAGTAATTGGAGTAACACATAGTATTTTATTTTGTCGAAAAATATAATAAATAAATAGCAATATGAAATATGTAATATTAACCGCAACATTCGCTTACAATTGCACTAGATTACAAAGTATGTATCTATATATATATATATATAGAGGTGATCCACTTAACTATAGCTAGGAAATGCCATAGGAAATGATGGGTATTTTTGTATATATTGATTGGCCAGAGACAACAGACAACAGACAAACAGCAGCAGAGACAACAATTGTTTGTTGTTGGCTTTCGCAAGACATTGACTATGTACGGCAAATCGACCAGAGACGCTCGATCATGAACTTAACTTAAACTAGATCTCAGATAGCAACTATATAACTAAAACTAGTTGGACACCTGCTGCTGCTGCTGTCCCTCCTCCCCTGCCTTCAGCTCTTGGAGCTGGGCGTGGGCATTCTTGGCCTGCTCCAGGCGACGAGAGACACCCTCCATGGACTCCCTCAGCGAATCAATGTCAACGGCATTCTCATCCTTATCGCCGTCCTGATCGCTCTTCTGGTTGTTGTACTTGGAGAAATATGTGAGCGATTTCATCAGCTGATAGCTCTTCGAGATGGGTATATTCGAATCGTAGACACTCTTGCTGGCACTGCAATCCACATAGAACCACCAGTTGCACTTCAGTATGGTCTGATCGAACAACGTGTTCTCTGGACACAAGAATGACTTGCGCACCATTCCATCATCCGTCAAAGCACACACGTGAAATACCTAAAAAGAGAATAATATAAATAAATTACATAATTCAAGATGACTTTCTACAATTATTAACTCACCATGCAGCCCAGGTCGGTGTCGGCATAGAGACCTGGAAAATGCTTTTGCCTCGCACAGGAGAAACTCGTTGGCGGCAAGTCGACCTTTGACTTGAAGTTATCATCGAAGTTCTTGTCATAGCCCACGGGATAGTACTCCTTGGGTGCATTCATGACCTGCAATAAAAAAAAAAGATAAACAAAAAAAGTTAGAATGCTCATGTTGAGATTGTCCTGAGCCAAATTAAATTACGCTTCGATAACACTTTATATAAATTGGAAGTTACAAAATCGTATAAGAAACATTTCCAAAATAATTTCGAACTTAAAAAAAATAATATTGTCTTAAAAATCGAAAGGCTTGTTTTGTAGTTCTTATAAATGTTTTCTATTATTTAGAAATACATTTTTAAAAACTATACTCAGTGGTAAATCGCATTGTAATTTAGAAAATTGGTCAGAGAACTAGAAAGAAAATTTTTAATTTCCTGAAATACTTCCTAAATGTATGTAAAACATTTCTTAAGTGATGCGATTATTGATTATTGTGTTTTTTTTTTTTTTAATTTTACAAAAATCGAAACTGGAATTCAGAAAACAAAAATCCTGGAGAAATAATTGTGTTTTTAGAAGTATACTTTGCGGATAATAAGGTAAGCTACTCTTGGTGGGTTGCTGTATTTCAAGGGACATTATTAACGTTTTCATCTTTAAGCAACAAAATGCTCACCTTTGACACTTTGTGTTCAGCCAGTTGATTTGGCTTTGGTGTTGTCGTCGTCGTTGTGGTCTTCACTGTGGATGTCCGAATGAATTCCTCCCGCAGCTTAGATGCAAGCATGGCTCGATGCTCGGCCTTCAGTTGCTGTTCCCGCACATAGATGGCATGCTTGATGGTGTCCACGGTGACATTTGCTGCCGCCGCAAGCTCCTCAACTGTCACATCCCGCAGATCAAACTTGGGCTCCTCGAACTGCAGATAATTTGGATGTTTTCCCAGGGTGCGCTGCTCCGCTGCCGGAGGCGACACCAACTCCGTCTTGCCTACATTGGCAATCCGGGAAATGGAGTCGGGCATCGCTTGGAAAACAGGCACAGCCTGTGGCAGGGATTGCTTGGGTTGCGCCACCATCTGATTGTCGGCATGGAATGTTCGATTCGAATGCTGAATAAAAGTTAATAATAGTTAATAAAAGTGAATAATTTAACTGTTTTTTTTTTTTTGCACACACCGGTTTTACATTTCCATCCACCAGTTTGTTGTTGACACTGACTCTGGGCTGTGTGGTATCCACGGCTATGCGACGCTGTGCCCCCACTGGGCTTGGCTGTGGCTCGTTGTTGCCTCCGGCCTTTTGTGGTATGGGTTTGAAGATGGGCACGCCCATTGGCAACGGACGTGCCTCTGTCATTAGTTGGCCCTGTGGTGGCTGTGGTTGACTCTTCGCCACCTTGGCCGCCTGCTGCAGCAGCTGCAGATTGTAGGATCCGGGTCCCGAGGAACGGGATGTGATGCGCTTCTCGGGTAGTGCATGTTGCACTGTTGCCTGTGTAATTTAGTTTACTTTTAGTTAACAGCCCATACATTCAGAAAAAATTGCAGTACTTAATGTATTCAAATAAAGTACAATAATATTTATTTATTTTTGAGAACAATGTATTTATTTATTATTACTGTCAATCAGCTGAAGACCAGCTAAATATAAACTTTCAAACGAAGAACAGTTCTAGTTAATTTTACTAATCAAATTTTATTTAGTCTTGGTTAGCAGTCCATACATTCAAAAAACAATTAGAGCACTCAATTATGTATTCAAATCGAGTACGAAACAAATACTATACTAACAATCCCAAAATTCCCAAATGTAAACTAAATTTGATTTTTCTGTCTTTCAAACATTTAAAGTATCAATTCCTGATCAACTTGTTCTGATATCAAGAACTTGTTAAGTTATAATTTTAAGTAATTGGTAAAGTCTATATGATCAGCGTAAGTTCCTGATTTACACCGAAGAACTATTGTATTTTTCAATCAATGAATTTGGTAGCATACAAAAGAATTTTAGAGTTTTCTTTAATTAACATCAAAGTTTGATTTGTTTAATACTGATTTTTAAGAATATATTTTTACGAATATTCGAAAATCCCTGTCTGTATTCTATCCCTGTCTATATTAATTTAGGCAGCGTATTTTCTCTCCGTGTAAGAGTCGCTTATTAAAACTGACTTTCTGTGAAAATTGGAGGCTTATTGGAACTGAAGATACTTTTAAATCTAAATACTATATTAGTGTGGGAAACATTAATAAAATAAATATGTGAAATGTGCCAAACTAATTTAATGGTCCGAACACGGGAAAAACAAGACTTTTCCGCTTGAATCCCAAAATGAGAATGAAATAAAAATTAGTTTTCATAAAAATTAAATAACATTTTTATTTCCTTTAGAATATGAAAAAAGTAACTATATTTGAAAGTTCAGCTCAAGTTGTTCTTGAATTGAGAACAGTGTATTTTTTCTGAGTGTAAAACTCACTTCTTTCTGTCGCGAGGAGGGCAACACGCCCACCAGCTCTGGTGCTCCATTCCGATAGTTAATTGCACGTCGTCGATCGCTCTCCACAATGCTCAACGACTCCTTGAAGCCGAGTTCATCGCCCACACTGAGACCTGGAAGCAAATGTTGTTAATGTGGCACCATTACGGATGGGGTTACTCATGAAGACAACGACTTCATCAATCAAATCGTTGATAATTAATCGCTTTTTGTTTTATTTTAGTCGGCCTTTGTTCTTTTTGTATGTACAGATAAATGTGAATTAGGGTTACAAATAAATAGCCAATGGTCAATGCTATTGCTACGGATATTGAACCGTGTCTTTGTCTCTCTGTTTGATCCACTCTAAACTGGATATTGCTACCAACATTAGCATTGGCATTGGCATTGGCATTAATCCATGGATGATGACTTTAAATGCTGCGGATTTTTTCTCTTTTTTGTGGTCATCTGCTTGATTAGCATTTAAGTTAAAACTATATACACTTTAACGTTTTGTATGTACAATTTATGATTAAAGTTATAAGTTAGAGTTTAACTAAATAGAACAGATGAGGTGGGATGGGGAGGGGCAAGGGAGGGAGGAAGGTGTTATAGATTCGTTGATATGTTGGATTTACCTAAACCGAAATGCGCCTTGACGCCACCCAAATTTCGTACACGAAACAGTCCAGATTTTTTGAAGTTACAATCGAGTGTGAAACCATATTCGGACATAAATACGCACGTCCCGCAAGCCAATCCTATAAATAAATAGAAAACGCATACACACAATAGGAAACTTCTTCAATATAATACAACAGGTTACAATATTTATTTAGTTCTCAAAGCATTGACATTGATTGGTTAATATTTGTAGTAGTAGTTGTAGTAGTAGTAGCAGAAGTGTTAGTGTTAGTGTTAGTGTGTGTTATGTGGGAATTAGCTATTGGATAACATTTACCAAACACACACTTAGACAATGGAAACAGGCTAGGAAATCGTGTTTCTGCTTCTGAGTGGGTTGTTTAGGGTTGGGCCCAACATTGCAATCGAATTATAAAGATCTCGACATAGCCGTGACTGTCCGTGGCACAGTTTTTGGCAGAAAAAAACCTTTTAACAAATAAACAAATAAACAACGAAATAAAAGTAATAAAAAAAAGATGGCCCGCATTAAATTCAAAAGGCGTAGTCTAAAAAATTTGATTGATGTGTCTCTGCTATCAAATACAGCCACAGCTATAACCATATCAAGGTGTCAACTTGAACAAAAGTCTTTTAAGTGGCAGTCTAAGCCGGAAACCCTTATTATATCTTTCTATTAACAAAGATCAAATGCCAGAGGGCAACATTGCTGGCATGCTCTTTAGCTAAAGATAATAGTTAACAGCCCCACCCAAATAAAAAAAGAACTACAATTTTTAAGTGCTGCAACCATAAATATTTGAAGAAAACTTCCTGATGGACCGACTTGTACTCATTTTGACATTTTGACAGTTTAACGTAAAATATGACAAGTCAGCACTTAAAATAACTTAAATATATAAGTAGGCAGTTAAAGTGTGCCAGTTTGTTAGCCAATATATTTCAAGCGACAACAATAAACCATAAAGATCAACGACGACGACCCAAAACTAACGCAGTGCAACAAAGTGAACCTAAATTGCAGCTTAAGTCTTGAGTTCAAATTAAATTGTTAGCATGTCAAGTGGCACATGAAACGAGCCTCAAATGGATTCTTACAAAATACCAATGATAATATAACACATAACACATAATTTGCAGGCAATATGCTCCATCCATAAAGCCATATCAGATATCTTGTGATATGTCTCAGAAAAATTGAATCCCCAAAAATATTTGTCTTTTCCTACTCTGGGCTGGAAAGTGCCTACAGAAATTATGAATATATATGATTGTCTTTCTAACGTAAAGTACACTCCGAAAAGTTAAAAAATTTACCCAAATCAACTTGTTAACAATTATTTCGATAAGTTTTAAAAACAACGAATAATATTTGTATTTGTGAATCCTCAATTATTAATTAATTCATGTAAGTAACAAAAAATCGAAAGTAAAAATTCTTCCTTTGTATACTAATCGAAATTTTAGAAGAAAAAAACCCCCAAGAAACTAAGAAATGAAAGGTTTTTAGAAAGCTATTGCGAATTTCTAAAATTTTTGTGATTTTTCTGAGTGCACAAAATAATTGAGCTCATTGAGCCACATGCGCGCTTGAAGTTGAAACTGTTTGCCAGAGCATCGATATCAAATGCGGTTAACAGATGTGGCTGGTTGCCACTGGCCAATTAATGGTTGTCTGTGCTAAAAGCTAAAACTTAAGCTGCTCATTGGTTCAAGGAAAATGGAGCGTGTTTTAACAACAAAAATGCGAACTTTGCCACAGGCGAGGGCCAATTTTTGTCGTTTCCATTTAGATTAACGAGTATTTGCGGTTCAGTTGGGGTTACTGGAAACATAGTTAGGTGTCATTAATGGTTGAATACCCAACAAATGAGAAGTCAACATGGCAAGGCAACATTATCATTAACATCTTCTAACATGGATTATTGCTAGAATCCAATTCGCTAAACAAAAACAAGTTAGAATACTCCAGTCGAGAGTGCTCACAGCTACCTTGAACACAGCTATTAAATATATTGTAGTCTAAAGGTAGTTTGCTCAATATAACAATTAGTTTGGGTTAACGAAATCAGCATGTCTCAGGCGATCTTCATTTGGGTTGATGTATAATATGCCAGAGTATTACACAGCAATTGAGTATATTCTAACAATTGTGTCTTTTATTCCCATCAAAAATCGATTTGTATCGATATTCGCGAAACGTAAGCAGTTATCGAAAATTGAAATACATTTAATCTGCCTATGACACACGAGGACTTACAATCAAAATAGGAAGTCTCTAGCTCGTATAGTCTCTAAGATGGGCTTATTTATACAGACAGAGAGGGATATGGCTAAATCAACTCGGCTATAGATGCTGATTAGGGATAAATACACTTTATGCGGTTGGAGATGATTTCTTCTACCTTCAAATCCTTAGCACAACTTTATTAAACGCATTTTCTCACTTTATTCAGGGTACAGATATTATGGTATTTAGACAAGACAAATACTCTTTAAAATTGATATGGCTCAAGAATACATACATATTCTTTTATTCTACTATATAAGTGGTTATAAAAAGTGGTTTATTTTCAAAGTCAAACCAATTAAGAAATCTGTGCAAATCAAGTGAATGCTTCGAGTTCAATTACTTAACATATTTGTAAGCCTCACTTAGCACAACTGACTAACAATACTCGATTGTAACTTGACATATATTCGCCACTATAAACTGCACCTAGAACTTGAACTTTGTTTGCCTTCTTAAATGTGCTAGATTGAGAACTAGATAAAATAGATGGAATCGATAAATAATTTGCTAAAATGTATATGTACTAAATACATAAAATACATTTTAACAATTATTAAAAACTATGTACTTTAAACTTTGAAATTTTTTTCAGAAATATCTGTGATATGTTGTCCATTGAAATGCATTTAAAAAATATTTCTTTCAAATTGGTTGCTTAAACATTTGTATTGTCATTATAGACCAAAAACTTTCATCTATCAAAGTCAGTTGAAATATTTTAATCGCTTCACTTTAATTAAGACGAACATAAGTGCACTTTTACCCAAATTATGGTAACAGGAAAATCTAAATAAAAAATATATAAATCTGCATTACGTATGCGTCGCGTGGGTTTTATTGTGAAGCGAGCAGAAATTTTAATTACGCCCCGAAATGGTTAGAAAAAAGACAAAAAACAAAATAAAACGTCAACGGACTTGTTAATAAAGACATTAAAATAGATTGAGTTTTGGGGTGAAATTGGCAAAGCAAACCGCTGATGAGTTCAGGCAGAACAATTAAAAAAAGAAAAGAAAAAAGAAAAACAAATAGCGAAAGAAAAACTAAAAATCAAAATTGTACAGTGCTTGAAACTGTTTACAGTGGGGCAGGGCAATAGCCGGCTAATTGACCGGCGCAATGCCAAAGACAACAACTAAACTAACTACAAAAACAATAACAACAACTATATAAACAACAACTATTACAACAACAGCGTGAAACGTCAACTCAGTTAGTCACAGACAGCTTTCACCCGTCCTCATCTCGAGACTCGTGCGGCGTCTGTATGAATTGGTTGCTTGCTTGGCTGCTTGCCTGTGACAAATAGAAATTGAAACTGAAACTGAACAAATAATGAGCCATAAATATGCAGTTGGTATATTGCCGGCTAACCAGTCACCCATCCATCTATCCACACTCAGCAAAATGTAGAAAATGACCCTTAAATGAAAATCATCTTGAAAACTAAAAAGCTTATCCTGTTATTAGAAATAATTTTCAGATATTAAAAGCCTTTTTTCGTAAAATTAGAATTTACAAAATAACAACCTTTTAGAAATTTACTTACTGAATAACAGGCTGAGAAGCCCTTGGTGAATTTCTAAAATTCAGGGCAATGTTTTCTCTGAGTGCATTTGCCATTGACCGGCCACAGCTAGCAACTAACTTGGCTTAGTTACTTTCCGTTTCAGCCTGTGCAATTTTCACCAGCCAGCAACCTTCTCCCAGCCAGTTAGCCCATCCAGTTAGCACCTCGCCGCGAAAGTGGGTCAACAAAAAAAAAACTATCAAATAGCAACAGCAAACATTGATATTAATTGCGGCCGCCTTTGCGGAATGTCTTTTTTTCTTTTTGTTGCTTTGGCATTAATTGAATTTAATGATAAATGCAAATATTGTGTATAAATTATGGGCCCAACAGATGAGCATCTGGGTTCACAGCGTTAAATTTTTGTGGTAAGTGTCTCTGCAGGCCTTAACCTCAGTTTTGTTTCCTTTTGAGCGGCGCTTTTTTATGCTATCTTTTATACATTTATATCTATAAATGTATCTAAATGCTCAGTTTCAGTTTGCATTGTGTGCCTGCGTTTTTATGTTCATTGTCAAGCCGCTGAGCATTGTTAAAAAACCACTGCATTCCATAGGCCAGAAAAAAAGATACGACTAAGGTGTTAAGCACTATAAAAGGAAACAACTTTGAGATTGAAATAAACGATTTAATCTACCATACATAGATTTTGAGAATTCCTTTCGCTTTCGCAGCCATCTGAATATCAATAAAAAATATTTAAACTTGACCTCGCTCTTTGGTTTACACTAAGGTTTCAATTTTCCACAACAGAATCCATTCGCTGGCTTTTGTAGAAATAGTCTTTAACAACATTGCACTGGGATCTTGAGCGTAACTAGAAGATAATGCTGCAAAGTTGACCTTCAAAAGATTAGGTGTTCGAGTGAGCCACATTTTCAAGAGATGGACAAGTGCCAAATTAGAAACTAGCCCAAAAAAACACAATACAATAATAACAAACACATCGCAGAGTTTTTGGTTGGCTGCCAATCTGCATGCTAATTCGTTTTGTCAATTAATTATGTTAATTGAATGATGGTCTTGACAGTGAGTGATATGGCCCGAACAAAAACAAAACACCCAAAAAACAAAGTGTTTTGGCCACTTCAAGATCTAACAAAAAGTTTCGAATTAAATTGCAATTTGAGCGACCATTTGTTGCATGTGCTTACTTATCTCCTTCTGTGTGTGTGGCAGATGAGCAAGAAACAACCACAAAGGAGAAGTACAAATAATTGTTTTTGGTATGACGAATCTTAGATGCTCTTACATGACTTCAATCAACTTTACTATGATACCGGAAATGTTTTATTTAATTCTATAAAATCAAAAAACAGAGCTTTATTTATAATTAAGATGTTTGAGAGTAAGAAAAAAACTTAAATGTTATTCAATGGCCTTTAATCTTAAAAGCCTTTCCAGTTTCAGGATTATAAAAATATACAAAAAAAGTCTTTTTTTTGAGAGTAAGAAAAAATCAAAATGCTCTGACATTGCTTTAAATCGCAAAGACGTTGATGGAAAGCCAAAGACCTTCGTTGAAGATTGTACTTTAATAGGATGAAAAGGATAATAATGGTCAAACAATGACAAAAACTGCTGTTGTTATTCAAAAATAAGAATTAGATAAACCAATTTTTTATAGAAAATGCAAAGCAATTGCTAGAAAAACGTAATTTTGTATAAACCAAAAATATGTCAACCAAAAAATATAATTAGCTTGAAAATCCAATCTTTAACATAAGTTATCTTTAGGAATTTGACTTAAAATAAATAAAATATTCAGGAAGCAAATCAAATTAGTTTTGGGAGTATAAATTAAAATTCAGTTTATTGGTTAATTTTTAATTTTCGGCAGCATTGTTAACCAAATTCTGAAATGTTTAATACAATTTGAAAAAAATAAATTTCATCAGAATTGATGTATATTTTAAATATATAGTTTACTAATTCTTGGCAACGTTCTTAACCAGAATCTAATACACTTTGCAAAACAAGCAAACATAACATGGTTTGTATTTAAAATTATCGTTAGTATTTCAAAATTTTGCATTTAATAATTATGGTTCATTTTAATTGCAGCATGAATATCGGCTTAGTTTGGGGAGAACAAATAATGTCATTCAACATTTTTGTAGTTTATCTTTCGTTGTTAATTATTGATCTTTAATCCAATCTATATAACTAATATGCACAACGCTCGTGTTAGGGCAATAAAAATGCTTCGCAACAATAACAAAAGGTAACAAAGGCGCCCAGAAGCGATGCAGCGCCGGGTGAACAAATGAGTCTACAGCTCAAGCTGACGTAGTTGGAGTTGAAATTTGAGTTGGAGATGGAGTCGGAGTTGGAGTTGGAGTCGGCGTGCGTGACCTTTGAAGGTCTTACGTGAGCGAGCGGGTTGCGTGAGCGAGCCAAAGTAGCCGCCAGCCTACAAAAAGATACACACACACAAGAGTAGTAATAATGAATTGTGGCAGACACACACATACACACATAGACACACAGACACACAGCTCGTTATGTAGGTATTTATGTATATAGGTATTTGTATGCGGACTAGTTGTATTGTTACTGCGGTTGTGCTCCGCTTGTGGGTCTTGCATGCTGATGCTGGCTGTGAAGATGCGATAATTATGTTTAAATTTATTGTTAATTGTTAACAAAAAGTGCGCTGCTTGGCAGCGAATTACGTATTTGTGTTTTGGGTCACTGCGAATTTGCCAAGAATTACAAGTGCAATTCCGTAATCAAAACATTAAGTAAAAGTATAAATACAATTTATGGTTTGGGAAAACTATAAGCGGCAATTCACGATCTTAAATACAGCCTACGAATTAGGAAAACTGTATTTGACAATATTTATTATATACAATTTAAAGCTCGAATATACTAAATTGTTTGGAATGCTTGAAGATTGTTCTTTATGTTACACTTAATTTACTTCAATTAGCTTATATTTACATATCGATGACTTTAGACATAATCAGAGCTTTCTAAAATGATTTTAAATTTCCTTAAAAATAATCAAAACATTGTTTTTTTAAATTAAAATACTCCAATTAGATTATGTTTAAATAATAAGTGCTTTCAAAATAATAAAGAATCTGTATTTTCTAAAAGGTTTCTTAAATGGCATTAAACAAAATCAGAGTTTATTTTTTTTATATCTATTTTATTTAGAAACAAACATTAAGTCTCTGTTGGGTTTGGCGGCAGTGGATAATAAATTTAAAGGGTGTCTTATTTATGTGGCGGGGAGTGTACCTGAAGGACAATTTTCTTAATTGCCTGGCCCAAGCACTGCGCCTTTCACTTGCTGCTCACTTATTACTTACTTAACTGCTGTTTTTTATATGGTTTCCCTCTCAAATCCATCAATATGACAATGCAATTTTGCAGTTACCTTTTTTCTGGCATTTATTTTGTTTTTGGGCCTCTGTTGCAAACTTGCTGGAGTTTGCATCAAGGGAAAAAAGAACCTGTCTGCTAATTGCTATTTGAAAGTCTGCGGCAATCGACGTTAAATGTTTTCTGTGACAAGGGGCATTACTGGTGGCTTTAACACGGCGTTTTGGGTCTGCCTTAAGTGGCAACAACTTCAATAACAAAAGCAACAAGTGCTGTTAGCCCTTTTTAATATTTTTTTTTATTTTTATCAAGAAGTTGCATAAAGCAGTCTGCCAAAAATGTGGGTTATATAAAATATGAGAGCTCAATAATGTGAAAAAGAGAGAGAGAGAGAAGCGATTCCAAAGCGCTGCGTCATTGACTACAAAACAAAAGACTGACAAAGCAAAAAAAAAACCAAAAATAATAAAAGAAAAGGGAAACAGCCGAAGCTTAAATTTAAGTCGCATCTCGACCACAAAAACCGATTGGCTTCAAATTGATGAATCACTGTATCAGACTGACCTGACTGCCTGCTTGGATTTTTATAGAGACATCACAGCATCACCGTCCATTAGACCACACAAACACACGCTAGTACCGCCCTACACTCGGCAAAATAAATTGAGCTGAAGTTTAGAAAATCACCCAAATAACTAGTAAAATTTACTGGCCTTACAACTTATTTCTAAATAAGACAATATACTCGTAGATATATATATAAATATCACAATTGAATAGATTATCTAAAATGTATGTGTATTTGAAGTCTTGTAAGATTATTGTTTATTTGTAAAAATAATAATAATAGCAATAATTTATAAATAAACGAAAAAAGTCAATTACAATCATTTTTAATGTATGTAAATCTTCTGGAAATTAAACACATTTTTCCAAAATTTTAGAAAAATCTTAAATTCAAAATTGTATGGTGATTTTCGCTATTCCAGTGCTACTCTTTTTCTGAGTGTAATGCAGAGAGAGAGCGAGAGAGATTGCAAAATCTGGGCATACCATTGGCTTGCTTTCCAGCCGGCATGATTCAGCCAAAAAGATGACAAGCTGCTGCAATCTACGCATTCCATGCCAAAGCGGATCAAAACTTATGAGCAGAGCAGAGACCAAACAAACAGAAACAGATACAAATGCAAATGAAGCGTGTGTGGCTTATGCAGATTTGTCGACGCTTCTGAGATTTATATCAAACACAACCGAAACTGGCAATTAACACCGTCATCTGCTGCTCTACTTGTCCATCTTGAAAACCGTTGAACTTGACCGATTTGATGTTGATTGGGTGTGTGTTTCTTGAGTATCAGCTGAAGAATCTATGTCTATAACACTCATGTCACTCTCAATGTCAAAGGCAATAGCCAAGATTTTGCACTCGAAAAATTCAAATTTGTTGTGTTTTGGCCAAGTTGCTTAGACTAAATTGCAGTGCGAAGGTTGTACAAATTTAATTCGTATTTTAATTTGCATGCGAATCGATTTATATATGTGCTATGGCCAAGCAAATCAATATATCGAATCGTAACACCTGTCAAAAGCGGCCTTGAATAAAGACCATAATGGCTTAAATTAGGCCGCACTGCTATTTTACAAGCACTCTCCTCAAACATCGCTAACTTCTCTAGAACTACATCTATGCTCAATGCTTAATGAGATACTTAAGAGCAGTCCACAGTCCAGCATCCGTATTCTATCTATAATTTTCATCAGCTCATTAATCAATCATAAAGAACAAAACGTTTTATGTTTATTATTTTCTATTTTATTGCCAGTCATCCAACAGATATCAAGACTTGTTTTTTTTTCATTTACATTAGCAAGGTTTTAAATGCTGAAGCTCGTTTGCATTGAGAAACCAAACCAATAGAGAAAAAAACCAATGTTTTAGCCATACCTCAAAACCCAAAGAAGCTAGCCAAAAAGTAATCGGGTTAAACGCGAGTGCCAAACAAAAGACTGCAAAGCGAAAGACAATGCAAAAATCGAACAGAATCGAGAGTCAACGCATTGGAAATACCCTGTAACTAGCAGGCCTTTAGGCTGAGTGTGTACTGCTAACTTAAATTCCCCAGTCCAAAATCTGTAGAATAGCAGTTTTTATTGCACTCATAAAAATAATCGCCATACTTTTGGGTAACCCACCTTAATATTCAGAAAGCATATTTTTAAAACCAGGGTCTTGCTTTTCTTAATTTAAAAATTTTTTTCAAATTTTCAGGTTGATAAGCGATTTTGTTCTGAGTTATTATTAGCTTTCATTAGGTCTTATCAAAGACTAAGGTATCTCTATAATCTTTGGTCCTATCCATATCCATATAAAAGTAAAAATTGCGAGATATATTTGTCAATAGTATAATTATATAGTACTTCTATATATTGGAATCGTATATCTGTGTTTGGACTTGGTACAACATTACTTTATCAACACGCCAAGGATAAACCAACGCCAAACTTGTGATTGCCATCATTGAGATTCTTTCCATCGAGTATGCTCGAAATGGACCAGGTTATACCCGGTCGCAGTTGATTCTCATAGCCTAAACCAATTTCGTTTTTATTATTGATCTTGGCACGGATCAAGGCATTACCTGACAACTGATAGGTCATGCCCAAGTCCATATTCAGATGACGCCCTTCAGATACATTATCGATCTGAATGGCGGTGAAAAATTTGTGGTTAAACTTGTGAAAAAGTGAGAATAAAAGGCTCTCATTATTTAGCAGTTCGACGTGGAGCGATGTTAAAGCATCCGACCAGCCCAAAGCTACTTTCAAAGACATTCCCCCGCCGTCAGCACTGAAATCATAGTCGCAAGCAACACCGCCCAGAAATTCATTGTCACGCAACACCAGCGACAGGTTCAACACAGGATTATTCCTAATCTCTATTTTGCCCAATATGGTATGATCATTCCCCTCATAACCAGCTGAAAAAGCTCCATCCTTGCTGCCAGTTGAGGGCTGTAGGCGACCCTCCAATTTGAGCATTAAGCCCTCAGCTATTTTGTTACGTTGTTTGATCTCGCCAAAGAGCTGATTATCGGTATTCCACCCTTTGGTGAGCGTAATCCCATAATTATAGATATTTAGCTTGTTCTGGAAAGAGCCAAACACCTTGCTGGCATCCTGATTGGCAAAGCCAGTTGTAAGGAATTCCATGCCCGAATTTGTCATCGTACTGCAGTCCAGTTGCCACAGACCTGAATGATAGCGCCAATTTAATAAGCTGCGAGCCCTGCTTCCCAAATTTGCATAGATCGGTGGCGGTGACATCTTCAGGTAAATTAATAATCTGTCCACTTTGGGGGAACTATATATGTTTCGAATTTTTCGAATATAGTTGTCTCGTCACACAAGTTTTTTTATTTTGATAAATATGAATCTTATTGAGCAATGTTTCCTCAACTCGATATAATTTTTATTCAATTGAAGTTTAAAGCAAGGTGTGCCATAACCATTTCTTTCTGATTTCCCTTTGCTTGTAGAGATATTTAACAATCACTTTGTCGATAAAGATAGTGATGCAATTTAAGAGTACTTTTCATAATTCAAAATTCATAATTTCATAATGTTCACAAAATCATTGGCATTATATTTTAAAAATGCCCCCAAAATAAAAATTGCAACCAAAAAACCTTAGAAATATAGTTTCGGAATAATAAGGTCCAAAATTTCAGGCTGCTTTCTGACTGTCCTAATAAACATACAACCCATTGATTTGAATTTTGGCACAGGGTATATACAAGCTAGAAACTATCGAAAAACGGCAATAGGCGAGTTTTAAAGTGAGCTTTAGCTAAATAATTGGTTGAATGTGCTCATAACAGAAGCCAATTGTTGTATGTTGTTTTGTTTGTTTTCATTGTTATTGTTGCTGTTGCTTTGAGCTGTGTTTTGGCGCGCTTTTGTAAACACAGGTGGGCAAACTGCATATCGCTCAGGTGACTCGAACTTAATGTGACGCTCATCTCAATTTAAATTCAACCCAAATGCAAAGCACTTTAATTCAGTCAACAGAGTATGCATAACCAGTTGTATTACAAACCAAATACATATATATAGATATATATATATATATATGTATGTACATATGTATACAAAATAATAGCTGTTTTTCAGCCGGTCGTCTGCTTAATGTGTGTACGTCACTCAAATGTGATGCAAAAGAATTTTTTTGGGGTTAATAACCGAATTGCTCTGTAAGCTGTTTAATAACTAATTTCATGCGTGACAAGTCTGCCAAAAAACGAAAGACTTAAGACACAAACTTGATTTCAAAGCTAAATACTTAAAGAAAGCAATTTTGTGATAATCTGCATTATTACACTGAGAAAACCGCGGAAAGCTTGAAAAAGCAGTTGTATTTAGTTGGTTGCAGCTGAGGTGTTTTTATGTGAGTTATTTTCAATGCAAAAAAATTTTACCATTTTTTTATCCATTATTAATGCAAAAGAAATATTTTAAAAAATAAATGAAATGTATGTGGCAGGTCAACTGCCTTTAACTGAGTCATTAGCAAAGCAAAAAATGCATTCATTCATTATTAATTGAAGAAAAAAAATATAATAATAAAAATCAATACCATCAATGCATTGATTATGAATCATTTAAAAGCGCTTAATTTTCAAACAACTAAATACATATTTAAATTATTAACAGAGTTCAGACACAAAAGAAAAAGTTATCCTAGGACATATTCCGAGTTTCATCAAGTGAGCTTTCGAACAGAATTAGTGCATATAAGTAACGATTGATATGGAGAGATGTCGCCAGAGTATATACATCTTATGGGTTCGAAAATGTTTTCTTCAATGGGCTAATTTCTGCAAGGTTATACAAAAATTTGTAAGTTTACATATGGTTAAGTATAAAATGCAACAAACTCGGCATTTTATGAATCATATATTATATTTTATAATGCCCAAAATATTTATTTGTATTTAATATAAATTAACCTAGGTATGAACAGTTTAATAATGCCCAAAAATGTGTTTCTTTGAAAGTAGAAATTGCCTTTAATAATTAATAATGTTTTAATTTTATATATATTTATATACACAAACAAAATACCCATTAATTATGGTGTTAATCTCCACCGACACGAAAAGCTTTGTCAAAAAAAAACGTGAGAGCAAATGCATTTTACTCACTTGCCGCCTGCATGATGAGGAATCCAATAACGAAAAAATTCATTGTTTCCACTTTTTACAGCGCTTTATGTTGATTATTTTGATTACTTGCAATTCGGATTTGAAGCGTCGTATTTTTTTAGTTTAGTTAGTTTTGTTAGCTTTGTTAGCTTCGTATAACTTTTGGCTACCAATTTCCTTGTTGAACAACAAAAACACACGCACAGAAACTATTTTTTTTTTCATTTATCTGCTTTGGAAATGTGGAAAATAAACGTTTATTAAGATGGGATGTAGCCACGCGTAATAAAAAAATGAAAATATACAAAAAAAAACTTTATGCAGTACTCGTGCCGGCGGAGATGAGGCACTCTGACTCGGAAGTAGTTGCCTTTAATTAAATTTAATGAAGCTATTACAATTATATGCGCTATAATGCTGGGCTTACCCAAATAACCAAAAAATAAATATATGCCCAGCAATTGCTGTTCGCCAAGAAATGCGCGTAAATTGAAAAACCGGTAAGAAAAAAATAAATAAATAACGCAGAAACGCAAATGAGCTGGACTCGAACAAAAACACTCTCTCTTTCAGTTTTAAAGTAAAAGTGAAGATGCCCATCTAAAGATCGACAACGACGACAACTACCAAGCCGTGTGGGCTGAATCTTTTTTTTGGCATTTCCCATCGATATTAAAATTTGAAAAACCAATAAATAAAATACGGCCATGTTTGTTTGCAGTCATATTTTTGTTAAACGCCTCTTGTAAATAACTTTGCAGCGTTTTCTTAAGCGTAACGGGCGAACACTTTCCAATCGGTTTGGTTCGGTTTGGTTTCAGTTTTCAGTTTCTTGGCGCTCGCGCCATAATTTAACTTGCCACGCCCCTCCAAAAAAATTAAACAAAAAAATAGATGTCAGCACGTCCGGACGTAAAGCAAACAACGTGCGCTTAAAACTCGTAAAGATAAAAATCATAGGTAAAAGTTGTTTGCGATTCGCTTGTATTTCATATTTGACTCTGGCTGTGTTTTTGTTATTAAATTTGGCTCGGTTTAATTTAAATAAGCACAATTATTGCTGTTTGCTCTACAAACATTAACAAATTCACACTTTTCGCCTTTCGATCACAATACAATAAATAGTTATTAAACTATTGGCCTCGCACACACACGTCTAGCCCCGATATAGACGTTAAATGTATTTCACTTTTTCACATTGGCACGCATTCTTTTTTATTTTTTGTTTTCAATACATAAATACACAAATGTGAATAGCGATCGTTTTGTACATATATATATATATATATATATAAATATATATATCATGGGTGTTTGTAATTAAGTATCGAGTCTCGAGTCTCGAATATCGCATTTACCGCATACGAATCCGATTCAAAATCGTGTCTCGAGCGAAACTGAGAAACTGATAAAGCGCGAATAAAACTTGTCACTTCAACGGCTGAGCAAAGACTGAAAACTGAAAACTCTATGAATATGAATCAGAAATTGTTGTGGCTTGAGGCTTGTGGCTAACCAGGCAAACACATACTCAAAGCCCAAAATCCACCAAGCCAAGCCAAGCCAAGCTCAAGTTGGCCTCTTTGGTCTTTTGGCTCGGTTTCGAAAGCGACTTTGCGCATGCGCATGTAATCTCTCTCTCTCTCTCTGTCTATCTCTCTGTTTTGATCTCTCTCACATATGGTCATGTGTGACACTGCAACACTTTGCAACACTGGCCACATTTGAAAAAACTTCAACTGATAAGACGATTGACTGTTATTAATTTCTGTACTTTTTAAATCTGACAAAAATTATGTGCTTATAAGGATGACACCAAAAGAAATTTAATTACTATTCAATATAATTTAAAAAAATAACAGTATTTAGCTGCTGAAAATAATTAAATAGTTCTCTTGGTGTGTTTAAATTTGTTCTGTGTTTCGCCAATTCTTTTTTCTCCTTCTTTCTACTGCAAATGAAACGGTATGTTTTGGTTTTTCTGAGTTGTAGTTTTTTCCAATTAAATTATATGAATATAATAAACTATCTAAAACGTTGGTATAATAGTCTAAGTAACAAAAAGCTAGTATAAGAATAGACACAACATAGACACAACACCCTGGAAATTAGACATATTTTTTCCACATTTTACAAAAGTCCATTATCAAACACTGTCAAGCGAATCTCTGATGAGAAAAACTGAAATACAATCGAATTATCTATAAATAGAATATTCTATTGTTTTAAGTGCTAGCCAAATATAATTTTGTCAAAGTTCAGATGTTTATCAAACACTGTCAGGCTAATTAATCAAGATTTGAATTAAAGTTAGATATTTAAGTAAAGTGAATTATCTTTAAGTCGATTTGTTTATCTTTTGAAGTGCTAAACTAAATGGACGATTATCAAACTCTGTCAGGCTCGATAGACAAAATATTTTCCTACCTTTTTAGGTGCTAACTAAATTGATTTTTTTTTCAAAGCCGAGTCAAACAAATAATGCAACAATTTTTCAGTTTATATAATAAGCGAATCTGTTTAATATCACGCAAAATGTTCGCTTAAGGCCGTTCTAACTCAGACGACAAGTGGACTAACTGGAACTGACGCTGGCTTTGTGGATGCGATACTTTTGCACCGCAAACAGAGCGCCCTCCTCCGAGGTCAGCTGTGTCAGGTATTTGTCCTGCAGGAAACAATTCGTCTCCGCATTCAGACGATCCTCCACAAATGCAAAATGTAAAACGGCATTTGGCACACAATTCAGCTCCAGCAGTGTTTCTGTCGGCGGCAACACCTTCTTCGGCGGAATGGTGAACAATTGAAACTCTTCGCTGGGCTTGGCAAGAAAGCCACGCACAAATTCCCCCACCTTGGCAAAGAATTCATGCGGCTTGAAAATGCCCTGGAGCACATTGCGATCAGGGTGTATGCGCAGAACACAATCCTTGTACTGATTCAGTTTGGCCAACATCACCGTCTGGCGATTCAATTCACGCAGATTCGCTGTGAGCAGCGGGGCATCCTCGGTCCCGGATGCGGTGCGCTTTAAATCCGCAACACCATCTTCAAATCGTTGACGGTCAAATCGAAAAATGAATCGGGCAAATCATCATTGTGCCGATTGGCGGCATCCAACGAAAAGAGTATGGCATTTCGTGGTCCAATTATATTGACCACTGGTGGTGGTCGCCCAGCGTTTCCTCCTCATCCTCATCGTCGTCGTCCTCGTTTTGATCATCATTTTTTGACTTATGCAGCGTGTAACCCGAACTGCTACCCCAATCATATTTGGGCTGCTCGGCTTCAGCGCTTTTCTCTGCCTCAACTGCAGCATCTGTTTTCTCTCCTGATGATTTCTCGGCGGGCGCTGAACGCTTCAGCGATTTCAACATATCATTAGTGAGGGCAAAGCCACCACCACCAGCACCACCTATGGCCGAGCGTGAAGTGCTGGGCTGATCGTCATCATCAGCTGCCTTCGACTTCGCCTCTGAAGGTGGCTTATAAACATTGGCCTGAGTCTTCAGCTCCTCCGGCTTCTTGTCGACCAGTCGCATAATGGCGCGTCCCTCGGTGATGCCCAGCGATTTGAGTGTCGTCTGCTGCATACGCTCCACACCCACCACCTCACTGCGCATATAGATGATAATGGGACTTGCATAAGCCTCAATCTGTTCCGAGCATAATTGTTGCACCACATGCCAAACGCTGCTGCCGGGTGTAAATTCACCCTGTTTACGTGTACCGTCCGTCAACTGGATGCAGACGAGAACGTTGCTCAGAGTGCGTCGTTTCTCCGTCGTCTCCATTTCCAGCACACAATTGTTGGGCAGTCCGCTAAAGCGGAATTGTTGCGTCAAACTGAGCTCCTTGTTGTGGAATTTCAAGCAATGTTCGTCACTGTCGAAGCCATGCTTGCCGCTCGCCGTCTCCAGTATCTCCAGCAGTGTCATGTCGGGCTTAACTCCGACATTCTGTCGCCGACCATTCGGCATCAAAATTGTGACGCGTTTCTCCATTTTCCCAAACTCCTCCAACAAGAAACAAATCTCAGCTTGGCGTCGTCGTCGCTCTCAGTGAAGCCCTACTTGGAGTTGCATTATGTGAAAAAATATATTTAATTTTCAAAAGGATGATGCTGTCAGTGTCACCTCAAACTTTACTTGCTCCAAAAAAAACGGAAGAGAAACGACTTCTCAATTAATGCAATGTGTTGCCCAAAATTATGCCGGTCACTGTTTATGAAAGTTTAATCGTATATCGTATATCGAATATTGCTGGGAGTTGGTTCAATGAGCGAGTAACGTTCCCAGCTTATGGTTAATTTATTTTGCTATTAGAAACACACCTTTTTGGAATTACACAACATTACATAATTTCCTAAGCAAAATACGTACATTAATTGCAGCATAATTAGTTAAAATAGTAAACCGATAATGTAACTGGTACTTGAATTTAAGATCTGCCAACTTGCTGAATCGAAACAAGTGCTGTTGGAACTATCGATTATAAATTGAATAAGCTATCGTCACGCGCATTGTGCAATGGCACTGATCGTGAGCGCTGCTGCTGACAATAAATTAAAATAAAAAATTGATTAATATATATTAATATACTAGACTTTTGCATTATATTAATTTGCATATTTGCTAATATTAATTTGACACCGAAAACTGTTTATATTGATTAAAATACATACACACATTAAACACAACAGCTGGAATTTGAATTTAAGAGCTGCCAACCTACTCAATCAAAATAAACAAAAACACCAGCTTCAGCTATCGATTATTGATAGGATAAACTATCGTCAAGCGCCAAAACAGGTCTGCATCGCACTGATCGCGATTGCAGCTGATAAGGCGGCTGGCAATAAATTATGTTCCTTTAATTAACGTCATTTAACAGTAATAAAATGTATACAAGACTTTTGCAGCATTTCGGCAACGGTGTCAGGTAATAAACCCTAACAAAACAGTTCACAAATGGAGAATATCTGCTTATATTTTGTTGTTAAGTGTTACATAAACATTTTGTATACTTTGCAGGTGCCTGGCCACAAAAGCCACGCCAAAAGTGCAACCCATTAATAAAATAGTGATCTCGAATCGTGGAGAGATAGCATGTCGTGTAATACGCACAGCACGCAAGCTGGGCGTGCGTACCGTTGCCGTCTATTCGGATCCGGATGAACACAGTCTTCACACGGAAATGGCCGATGAAGCTTATCGCGTGGGAGATGCCGCCTCGAATTCATCTTACTTGCGTGGCGAGCGCATCCTGGAAATAGCTAAAAGATCTGGTGCCCAAGCCATACATCCCGGCTATGGTTTCCTTTCGGAGTCCGTGGAATTTGCAGAGCTGTGCCAAAAAGAGGGTGTCATCTTTATGGGACCCCCAAGTTCAGCCATACGAGATATGGGCATCAAGAGCACCAGCAAAGCGATTATGGCTGCTGCCGGTGTGCCCATCATTAATGGGTATCATGGCGACGATCAGTCTGATGAGTGTCTCCAGGCAGAGGCCAAAATTATTGGTTTCCCGCTGATGATCAAAGCGGTGCGCGGCGGTGGCGGCAAAGGCATGAGAATCGCTGAGAAACCGGAGGATTTTCTCGGCGCTTTGAACTCTGCACGCACCGAATCTTTAAAGTCCTTCGGGGACAGCTCTGTGCTGCTGGAGCGCTATGTGCGCTCTCCACGCCACGTTGAGGTTCAGGTCTTTGCAGATCAGTACGGCGATGCGGTTTATCTGTGGGAACGAGACTGTTCCGTGCAGCGGCGTCATCAGAAAATCATCGAAGAGGCGCCAGCGGTAAGCCGTCTTTATCTATACATATATCTAGAAATAATATAACCACTCTAACAAAGGACATCTTTCATCATATATATTATATAACTTATTATTTTTTCGCAACTATAACTTCACCACTTCCTTTTGTAGCCTGGCCTGTCGGAGGAGCTGCGTCGGGAGCTGGGCGAGGCTGCTGTGCGCGCTGCCAAAGCTGTGGGCTATGTTGGTGCCGGCACCGTTGAGTTTATACTGGATAAGGAGGATCTCTCCTTTCACTTTATGGAGATGAACACGCGCCTCCAAGTGGAGCATCCTATTTCCGAGATGATAACCGGCACCGATCTGGTCGAGTGGCAAATTCGTGTGGCTGCTGGCGAACCATTGCCACTGACGCAATCGCAAATCTTGCGAAGCGGACACGCCTTCGAGGCACGCATCTATGCGGAGAATCCACGTGGTGGTTTCCTGCCCGGCGCTGGACCACTGCGCTATTTGAGCACCCCCGAGCCCAGTGCGGATGTCCGTGTGGAGACGGGCGTCCGAGAGGGTGATGAAGTCTCTGTCCACTACGATCCTATGATTGCCAAACTGGTTGTCTGGGGCGAGAATCGCACGCAGGCGCTCAACTCTCTTATTGCACGCTTGGGCGAGTATCATGTGAGTATGGGTGAGATTGGGTGTGTCCTTTATATTATTATTATTATTGGGTGGCTGCTAGCTCTATTGTGCCCACTGCTGAGACTGATCAATCCTAATTACTCCGCGAATGTGCAAATCTTTATCGTCTTGTTGTCGGACTCCGTACTTAAAACACATTTCTCCGGCACACTACACTTCTAGCACTCTGCTTTGATGTGTCTTGAGGATTCTTTCTCTCTCGCAGAGACCTGTTCAGGGTGCATTTTTTTTTCTAAAATGTTCTTAATTTTACTCTCATTTCTTGTTTCTAAAAATTAGAGCTTCTATTATCTAGAAATAATAATAGAAAATAATGGAATAATAGCCAATATATCCAACAAAAAAAGCCATTATATTAATATACATGTATTGATTATATCTGTGTTTTGAAGATTTCTGGTCTCGATACGAACATCAACTTCCTCATCGATCTGGCCTCGCATCAGGAGTTCCAGCTGGCCAATGTGCACACTGGTTTCATTGATGAACACTTTGACACACTCTTTCCTCCAATTGTCGTCAAGGAGCAGCAACTGAGCCAAGCTGCACTCGCATTGATCTTTAATGAGTTGCAGGCTGCAAGCAGCAATGCAAGCGGCAGCCAGGATCCCTTTGCGGCTGCCACAAATATGCGTCTAAATCACGCGCTAATTCGTAGATACAATTTGAAGACAAATGAGAAAAGTATTTAAATCACGCTGAATAAGTTTCGATGCTCATTCTTTGATTCATTTTAGTTTACGCCGTGGAAGTCAAGTATGATGCTGGCGACATCGAAATTCGCGTCGATGGCGGCGCTTGGCAAGTGATTAAAGCCGAGCGTGTTGAGCAAGGAAAACGCTTGAAAATCCGTGCCAATATCGATAGTAATATTTCTACATACAATGCCAACATTGATGGCGCAAATCTGACACTCTTCCTGGAGGTAAGTCTCCTTACCAGAAACTCTTGTTTATTAAATTTATGTTTATTAAATTTCTCGCTTAGAATGGCAAATTGGATTTGGAGCTGGTGCAGCCCAAGTTCCTGAGCGCCCAGTCGGATCAGCTGGGTAGCGGTGGCTCCCGAGTGATTGCACCCATGCCTGGTGTCCTGGAGAAGCTGCTGGTTAAGCCTGGCGATAAGGTTAAGAAGGGCGACAGTCTCGCTGTGCTTATAGGTATGAGAAAAATAATAATATAACATGGTTTTGAGGCTAAACAGCTTTATTTTTTAGCCATGAAAATGGAACACATTTTGAAGGCGCCCAAGGATGCGACCATCAAGGCCGTTGGTGGCGCCGAAGGCGACAATTTGGCCAAGGGTGCAGCTGTCATCACCTTTGTTGATGAGGAACCAAAGGAGGAAATGTGATTCGACTGGAGATATTGAGAAATTTGTTGCATTTATGCACAGCATTTGAATTCTTTTACATTTGTTACTGTGCTTTTAATTGATCCTTGATCAGATTTAAGTTTGAACCATGTGCATTTATTAGTTTTAAGCGTAAATATTTCCATTTAATGGAGAATTGTTTGGTTTTTTTTGTAACTTGTCCGTTCACATTAAAAGATATGGGTTTAATATTTGATTCATGAACCACTCAAAGTGCTTTAAATACTAGCTATCTAAAAAATTCCTTACGCAAGGTGGTTGGTCGAGGACATCGTGTTTTTTTTTTTTTGGCACGGTTCCATTCGAACTCCGACTGAAATACTGTAAGGGTTTAGATTTTAGACTTTTGATCTTAAACGCCAATTGATTGGGTATGCTTTAAAATGTTACATCGAAAATCAAATGCCCATTTCACTAAGCCAATAAGTATGATACACGATTTATTCCTGTATTTAAATACGCCGCCCAAAGTATGCTTTAAAATACATCAACTTTCCAGTGCTCCTGAACTAGCCCAATTTATGCCACATAAATAAATAAAAAAAGTCCCAAAACATATCTCACATATATATTTCAAAATTTGATAAAAATTAGAAAAAAAAGTAGTTTTGATTTATTCAATTAATGCATTCATCAATCACTTCACAGGCATACATATGTAAATATGTAAATTAAAATACAGTAACAGGTTTTTTGTTCTTAGATTTTTTCAAATTTTTCTATTGTTGTTGCTGTGATTGTAAAAAACAATAATGAATGGATAATTATTTGCTTACATTTCGTGTTTATTTTGCAACTTAAAACATAATAATTTAATAAATGTTTAACAAATTTCATTAATACAAAAAACACTAAATAATTAATAATATATATATATATATACTTAGTATAAACATAATCAAGTTTACTTTATGCTCTCTTTTTTTCTTTTTTTCTTGTTTTTTTTTCATGTTTTTTTTTATATAGTCCACATTTGTCTATCATCTCTGAAGTTTTTATACTGTTTTTTTTTAAATTTTATATATATATATATTTTTCTTTCGTATTTCAACGGATTTTGGGGAAACGCTTTGAGGGGCGACACTTGTGGCATGTGGCATGAGTAGATGCAATTTGGTTTGTTAATTTTTGCTGCTTGCCTTAATCAAAAATTGTTTGCAGCTGAGCCTTTTTCTGACAACAAAACTGCCGAATTTTTTACTTTCTTACCTAAATATGTAATTTGTATGTATGTATTTATGTTTGTATGTATTTGTGTATTGTTTTTTTTTAAATATTATTTTTGTTAGTTCCAGTTGTTTAGATTGCTCGCTTTCAATGCGTAATACATCATTTATATATACTATATATAAATACAATCATATCTCGTGCAACTTAAACCAGGGGGAAGGGGGGTAATGTTTTTTTTTGTGAGCCAATGTTTGTAATTTTTGTTTTTAGTTAATTTTAAAGTACGATAACTATTTAAACACCTTTTCTGTTCACTTAATAATTCCTATATATTTTTCCCATACTTTCTTCTGTTCCTCTTGCTCTGCCCGCCTCTGACTTCGTCTTAGTTAATCGTTTATCGTTTATCGCTTATTGTTTTTGCTGTTTTAAGCGCTTTTCTCGCTGTTAAATGTTAATTTTTTTTTTAATTTTAAGTCTCTCTCTGTTTTTAAATATGTAGTTGCCCCACTAAAAACCATTTGTTGGTTGCTCACAAGTTGTTATTGTTGTTGTTAATATTGTTATTATTAATTTTTGCGATTAGAATTTTATTTTTTTATTGCAAAAAACGTTTCAGTTGGTTTTTCTATGCATTTTTTTTAAATTAAGTTTTTTTCCACTGTTGAGTTGAGCTTAGCCGCTCCCGTTGTTGTTGCTGTGGATGTTGTCGCTGCTGTTATGTTATTGGCTGCAGTTGTAGTTGTGTCTGTTATTGTTAATAGTGCTGTTGTTGTGGAGTCAAAAGCAACTGTTACCGCTGCTGTTGTTCCTGTTGTTGTTGTTGCTGTTGTGACGCTAGACACTGTTGTTGGTGCTGCTGTAGTTGTTGCCTCTGTTGTTGTTAACATTTCGTCGGCTTTCTCCTCCTCCTCCTCCTCCTCCTCCTCTTCCGCATTTCCAAACACAATCTTTTTCTTCAATGACCTTCTTCGCTCTTTCCGATGTGACGACTGCTATTAAATGAAAAGAACAAGACAAAACGAATGAAAAATAAGTGTTGATAAAACTTTTTCTTCAATTTGTGTTGATGGGGATAGAAACGTAAACGAGGCGCGTGCAACACTTTTGAGTGCGCTTTTGTAAGCAGAAAACAGCTAAGTGTGTGCATGGCTAGATATATGTACAGATGTGTGCGTGTGTGTGTGTGTGTGTCAGTTTTGTGTGCCTGAAGCAATTTTAGCTGGAAAAAAGCTAGAAAACTCGAGTATTAAATGTGGCGCATAGCAATCGCGTCAATACATATATATATATAGATATATATATACATATGTGATGTATATATATATATTTTTATACTTGTATTACAACAAAACAAAAAGGGAAAACAAGTTTACAATTGAGGGCGTTGTTGGGTTCAAAACGAATTAAAAATTGAACAACTCTAACTAACTTGGCGGCAAATCAAATTAAGCGGCTGTTCGAACTGTTGTTGCTAATATCACCACGTTGTTGTTGTTGTTGCTGCTGCTGTTGTTGTTGTTTTGGTTGTAGTTGTAGCTGTAGTTGATGCTTTTGTAGTTGTTTCGGTTGCTGTTGTTGTTGTTGCAATGGCGGCATTAAAGCTCCGCTGCCGGCGGCAATTTACCTCCACGATTCACACGATTTCGGCTGCCCTGCGCACAGAAGCATAGGTAGTGGGGGAGAGGAGGGACAACAAAAATGACATAGCAAAACATCGAAGAAGAGGTGGAGAAGAAGAAGAGTTTCATTCGCATAGTTGTTGAAATACAGAGAGAAAGAAAGAAATTAGAACAAATTTGTTTACCACATGGTGTATATATATAAGTGGTGACATTTTGAGGTACCAGTCTTAAGAGCGAGCGCAAAAGAGATAACATGACAATTTAATAAGTATACTTTGCGGAATGCGAAAGGGAATAGCATTTAGCGGGGAGTTCAAATCAAAATTGATGCAATAAATCTTTAATAACACAAACACAAAGAATGCTGTTGTCGATTGAGTTCAACTAAGATATACCCTGCACTCAGTTGTTAAAAATAATTTAGTTCTATTGCCAAAATTTTATTTGAAAAAGTTTTGCACACACAAATATAGGCCTTCCCGCAGTGCACTGATTTCTGCTTACAAAATATGCTTTTGGAATTAGCATTTTAAGCCGTTTTCATTGGATTCACAGGGTATAAAAATCGGCCTTCTCGATCAAGCTGAGCCTTAACAACTCAAGTCAGGTTTGTTAGCTCAAAAATGACAGGCATTATTGTATTGCCACCAACTTTATATAGTTACACCATGATTTGTACCACATGTTGTCTGTTGTCAAGTGTAAAAGTGTAGTTTTGTTTTGTAAGAGGAACTCTATTAACCGGGAGAACTACCAACTAAAAATACAAAAATAAACTAAACCTTAACCTTAACTGAGTTTTAATCTACCTTTTCCATGGAGATTTTAATGTGATCCAAGCTATTGGTGAGTCCATTTATGTTGGACTCCGTGTTGTTGCCGCCCGTCTCCTGGGCACTGCTGTCGGTTTCACTGTTGCCGCCGCTGCCACCGGCACTTGTTGCTGCCATATTCACGCCACCCGTCGAGGCATAGGCGTTGAACAGTTGACGCGAGAGTCTCGGCTTGCCACTGCCACCAACAACATCCGAGGAAGAGGTGGAGCTGGAGCAGGTGGCCGCTGGCAGCGTTGACGCTGAGGTTGGCGTTGATGAGCTGGGTGTCGGTCCCGGCCAGCCACCAATTGTTGGGATGATCGTCGTTGTTAGTTTATTATCCGGCTGCTCATTGAGCGTAGTTGCATCCGTGCCAGTCGCAGTTGCAGCTGGCGTTGGTGCTGCGGTAGCTTGCTGCTCCGTTTGCTGTTTGTTGTCATCGTTGGACTCCAAATCGGACTCGTTGTTCTCCTCCTGATCCTGCTGGGCAACACAAGGGAGAAAAAAGTTATTGTTATTTATTATGTTTATTTTTAGAGTTGTAGTTTTTTAATTTTTGAATAGGCACCGTCGACGTTGGTTTCTCGCTCACCTCCTCCGGGCATAGTTCGTAGGCCATCGACCATGTGTTCTTGGCCGACTGCGAACGTTCCAGCATATAGCCATTGGTATTATCATTGCTCTGCGCGGGCGGTGACCACGAATAGGAGTTGTATTGGCAGCCAATGCCACGTTGTCGTTCCAGCTCATCCTGCAGCCATTCAACGGCCACGCTCCAATGCCGACTAATTGTTGGATTTGTGTTCAACATTTGCAACGCTATCGGTGACTTGGGGAACATTGCGTCAAACATTTGATTATTTGATAGGCACGCTTCTGATAATGCGTCTTCGCCCGCTGTATCGTGTCCAACAGACCCTCGCGCTCCTCGGCGACACCATTGAGTGCATTGTGGATACGATGATGTTGCCACGAATCCTCGATCAACAGGATGTTTAACAGCAAATCTGTGTGGTGCCGCATATCGTGGCAATAGGCATAGCCACATTGCCACAACAGTTCGGTGAGCACGGCACGCGAGAAGTGTGGATTCTCCCAGCTGCAATACTGCAACAGTTTCAATCCCTCATCGCCCACATTGGTGTCCTCGATCACCTTTTTGATGTAGCTGCAAGCGAGCAACAAAAAAATAACAAAAGTTAATCAGCTTTTTTTTGTGTACTTACAGATGAAATCAAAACAATAATAAAATACAAAAACTTTATATTCATAGTCTTTATATTCATCCTTTGCAGCATTTTACTATATATATATATATATATATCCCCTCACACTCCTTTTTATCTATTCCTTTTATTTATCTTCTATTTTGGGCTGTTTTTAGCCAAGTGTCGACATATTTAAAGCTGTACGAGTGTATTAATACTTTCTGATACAATACTTTTGTAACTAAATTATCACAATTTAATAATAAGAAATTTGTGATAAAATTAAAGATTAAATTTTGTAGTAACAATACTATAGGTATCCCAACTTGCAATCTTGTATTTAATATTGATTGCTTCTGTTCAAATAGTATTTGCTAAATATATTTGAACTATTTGTAACTATTATCTTGACTGCGATTGTAGATGATATAGTTATGACTTACCTGGTGCGATTGAAGAGTATATCCATGCACTCACTGGAGAGCGGCGTCATCTCCTCCTGGGCAATGCTCGCATCCTTGTACGGATTGGGCAGTGGTCGACCATTCTGATTGGAGCTCTGGCATTTATCGCTGATATCGCTGCAACGCACCAAATGCGAGACAACCTGATGCAGCTTACTGAACTCGGGATACTGATACTTAATCGATGGACCGGGTCCGTCATCCATGGCCACCTGCATAAACTGGACGGGCACGTTCAGCTGGAAAAATATACATATAAGCAATGGAATACAATTATTGAGAAGATTAGCGATTACCTTGAGTAGCTGCTGCTTCTCGCGTGTGCCCAGACCCACATACATGCTGAAGAGGCTAAAGTAGTGCGGTAAATGCTTGCCATAGTCAGCCGCCTCAGATTTGAGCAGACGGAGCACACTGATCAGGACCTGTTCGCACAGATTGCTGCCCTCATAGCCAACGAGCGGCTCATCATTGATGGCAAAATGGCAAAAGAACACAACCAGCTTGACGAACACGGTGCGCACCTCTGGCGATGGTGCCATCAATATATATTCGCCCAAACGCGATGGGGGCGCGAGCAACGCATGATTCGCAAACCATTTGCGCACCAGCGACGAGGAACGTATGTGATGTGAAAGCGTGTCATACCTGCAAATAAGAAAATAATCCATAAATAAATATTGCATAATAAATAATGAAACATTATGGTGGCGTAATCATAGCCGAAGCCAGTCTTTAGGTTGAACTTCATTAACTGATAAATAATATATGCTTCAGCAGCAGCTTCAGAGAACGTGGTGCAGACAGGCGCCTAACAGAAGTATAACCATATTGTGGCATAAGACGGCAACAACTGAAGAGCACCAGATAAGGTCTAAGCCAAGCCTGTCTTTTAGACAGCTTTAATCAAAAGCGATTAAAGCAAGTGATCTCTGGACAGAACAAAAAAGTTCACTAAGAAGTTAACTAATCGAACTGGATAAAGTCAGCAGCGACCTCCCTCATTGAGAAAGAATTCTCAAAGCACATCAAAGCAGACTGCATCGTCTTACCTGGCAAAAGATGTAGTATCCCAAAGGGAAACATGTTTTAAGTGCGCAGCATATAGAAACCCTAAATATTACAGAGATTCCCAAATTTGTGCAGGAGTTGGAATTAATGGTAGAGCTAAGGTTCAGCAGAGTGCACGATAGAGTTAACAGCTCGCACTACATGAAGCCACCCAGCAATAATAATAATAAATATCTATTATTGTCTTCTCACAACTCACCATTCGATGACGGGACCACGCAGCGATTTCCTTGTGCGAAATCCAGTGTGGAACAGAAACTGTGATGCCAATTGCACGCCCAGCAGCGATAGCTCCTCAGCAGCGGGTGTCTGGCAGGGCAAACAACAAAATTGTTAAGAAGTAAACTCAGCAAAAGTCTTTCTAATAAATAATATTTAGTGTACAACTTACAATCTTATCGCTGCGCGTCGAAGGAATACTGCAACTGACCAGCTTTTTAATGAAATTGAAAAACTCCACCGAGAAAATGCTGCGCGAATGCAGAAAACGAATATTCTGATGTCTGCAAGCGAATAAGTTAAAGAGATTATAAGATATCGACAATATATATTTATAAAAATATGACGCACCTAACGCTGCGTTCGATTGGCTTTGGTAGCGGCAGCACCACATTGCGACTCTCGGTTAGCGACAACTGCTCGACGCTGGTCTCAAACTGTTTGGGATTCTGATCGCAGCGCGTATAAAATAGCATATAGGCGATTCCACCAGCGCTTCTGGCGGCGATATTGCATCCGCTTCAGATTGTTGTCGTAGATCTCGCCCATATAGTCGCCGCCGAAGCATTGTAATTTCATTTCCTCATCCTCGTGCATTTTGCATTCGGTTACCTCGCCATCATCGAACTTGTACCACTGGCACTTGCCATTCGCAGGATTTCTGCAAAAGGCAATCAATTAATTAACAACTATATATTGATAATTGGGTATTAGCTAATGCTTACTTGGAGACTATGTAGCTGAAGTAGTGGCCACCGGATGCCTGCCCGCTGTGCACCACAATGCCGGTCAGTTCGTATTTTGTTGTTTCAACACTTGTTTGACAATTATCACCCACTTCCACAACTTCGCCCTCTAGCTTAGCTAGGCCGGAAACTAAAATAAAAAACAGTAATATTTAATTAATATATTACTCCAAATTATTTAGCTTATGAGTAAGAAAATAAATATTATTCGTCTTCGTTCTTAGCCAAAATGACCCCCATGGAGTCGAGTATGTCTTTGCTTAATTTATTGGAATTCGGCGCCATGCATCATGAACAACAACCCAAAGCTCATCATTATTCCTCCTACATAAAGTTTTTAACGACAGCTCAAAGACTTTCATTTGGTTTTAAATATGACGTCAAACAAATGGTCCTGCAAAACACTTTCCAGCTCTTTTGCTGGTATGCGTTTATTGCTCTACTTTTTATATGGCAACCGAATTTCATGGACTTTATGTTTTAATTGGAATAACAGTTTTATCAGTTTGTTTATTACGATAATTAAAAAACCGCATTTCTAAAAGACATAGTTTTTTATTTGACGTAGTGCGATTATATTTATATATCACAATTAAATGCTGAGGAGGTCAAACATTTAATATCTATATAGTATACAAATATACTTGACTACTAGTCTTAAGGTTCTTAAGGTATCTCAGGCATTTCAACCCATGTGAATAGGCAACGTCAACAACCTTTTGCACACCACACAAAATAAACTAAGTTAAATGTTGTAGAAAAATATGGTCGCCAGATTTGGCCTTTAGGACTTTAATTCGAGATGCTATTACTTGTGTCGGGGTATTTCAAATTATATTTTAGACTTAAATATCTGGTTTCTACCTAAACTTTTCTAGTCTTTGGTCTAGTAAATTGAATAAAACTGTCTTTCTGCCAAGTGCTTCATGTTTTTTGCATTTTGTTTCCAATTTAACTCATATAAATTATGATTTTTAACTTACTAGTTCTTTCTTTTTAATAAAATTGTATATTCTGTGTCTAGGAACTAATTAAAACAAATACGCTTTTGTGCTAAAATGATGGAAAACACGAATAGTGTCGATAATAGTGATATAAGTTTTAACAAGTGCTGCAAATCTCACCTGTGTAGGGCTCCATATCGAGTATACGCGGAAATTCAAAATAATCATTAAACTTAATCGCACAAACGCGCTCGTAGTCGTATTCAAAGCGTTTCAATTGTATGGCTAACACGGGCGGCAGTTTCTTCACGCATAGCCGCTTAATGGTAACTACCTGAGGGGCACCAAAGAGATGTTAACATTAAAAGAATCTTGAATAGAAAGATTGACTATTGGAACTTACTTTTTTATCACATTTATCACAATGGTATGCATCAGCTCCCTCGAGCAGCTCTCCCTTGACATACTGCTCCAGAGATTCGGTTAATGAGCTATGATTCCTAATATCAACACTAAATACGCTAAATGGTTCCTCTTTGGAGTAGCGATGTGGGCACTCTTGGCATATCTTCTGATCGCTAAACGAGCCGCCCAACGTTGCATTCATCAGTTGCGTGTAGCCCAACGCCTTCAGACCCTCATCGAGGCTCTCGAACAGCGACATGAAGAACTCAACGGCATCCTGTTGTTCGCGTAAATTCACTGGCTCGCCTTGTAATCTATTTTAATAGAAATATGATGTTTATTATTATCATTTACTTATTAATATTAATAATTAATGTCAACTAAAGTCAGTCGAAACAAAAATAATACATAAAGTAAAAAATAGATTTGTTATAATATATGTGTAATATTATAATTTAAAATAAAAATTAAGAAATATTAATGAAACAATAGAATGGTGGTATTTAAATGCAAAATGCATCTACATTTGTTGGATGGATAGGGGAAAAACCCAGAAACCCCAATATGACCAAACAAAGTAGCTAATAAGAAGTATTTAATTTATTATTATGATAGAAACAAAGAACTTTGAATTGATTACGTGGTAAAGTCTATTGTATTCATTGCAAAGTATTCGAAAAATACGTAATTTATTATTAATTAGTAAAGCGATTAAGAGAAAGTGTGAAGAAGTAAACGGTTAGATCTCGATCGGGAACAGAAAATACGTTTGGCTCATTAACGCAGCAAAATCGATTTTACCATGTAGCCATTTAACTACAAACATAGGAAAAGTAATTAAGGAGAAGTCTGTCTGTGGACGGAGCTAGTACAACCCAGACGTAGCAACGAGGGGCAAATAGTAACAAAAAATGTTGTACATAGTCTAATCTGGATTGGAATCGAGTATTGAATATAAGAGTTATAAAATTCCTTTGGTGGAAAAAAAACTTGAAAAGTCGTTGTTGACAGTGAAATTGATATGACTATCGCATTTTAATTTATGGTCAAGAAGTAATTATTAAATTTATTTCACTTAATCCATCAAGTGGCAACAGTCTGGAGAGTTTCGATCAAATGAGATGACCTTGTACTTAGAGCAGTTCAATTGCAGCAAATTATTTTTACATTGAGAGGTCATATCATTCAATGTCAGGCACAACTTGCCGTCATCTGCATATAGTAGTACGTAAGAATACAATACAACAGAAGGAAGTTTGTTAGTGAATAGGTTAAAGGGGATGGACCCTGGTGACTGCCTTGTGGTAGAGGCCAGGGGCGACTAGAATAGTTCTAGAAAGTGACATGTTAAATTTGTTTTGAAGATAACTTTAACTCACTTGAAGTGCGTCCAGAGGCCGCGTGGCACATAAAACTGCAACGCACTGTGCCCCAAGTGAGCGAATATGGCCTGCACATGCTTCAAGATGACCACATGGTAATTTTTGCGCACATCGGCGGCACCACCAGTGGCATCATCCAGGGACGTCGATGCCGCCGATGATGTTGATGCAAGCGTGGGCATTGGGGCGGGTCCAAAGAACGAGGGGCCCAGATTGGCGCCACTGTTGCTGTTGCCGCTGCTATTTAAATCGGAGTCTCCGCTAAAGTCTTCGTTGTCATTGGTGGCGGCACCGTGCGCCTTGAGGATACCCACACGCACAGCGGGCACCATATACAGCTGTTGCAGCACCGAGTTCATGTAGCATGTGGCACCCGCATTTTTCAGGCCACAGAAACCTTTCGCTGCCCGTGCACCAACCGGCGGCCAATAATCCCATTCGCGCAACGGATCCGTATCTAAAATGGTAATTTTATTAACAATAAATTATTAAATTGTACAGGTATTAATAATCGACTAAGAAGAAATCGGAATATAAATTGTATACATTTTAGACATTGATAGGTGATTAAAAAGAGTGCTTAGGCCGAGATCGGTATCTAGTTTATACAGATATTTAGACTTTGCAAAATTTAAATTTTTACTAACTTTTGTGTATTATTCGATCGTTATACATTTTGAAGTCAGCTATAAATTTATATAGCAGGTTTGCTGGTAATAGTTTATAAAAATACGTTTTTGTTCAAATAAATCCGCATTTCTTTGCAAATCTTAATGAAATTTGTCAGCTGGTCAATAATATGTTGATTTGCGTATGGTATACGAGAACTGAGATTCCTTAGCTCTTGTTGTATCTGTTTGCATTCAGGGACATGGATATCTAAATTCGTCCTTTAATGCTGATCAAGAATATATACACACAGCCCATTCGTACACAGTTCTAATCCAAAAATATTTGAATTCTATAATTAATATAAATATTATGAATTAAAACCAATAGCCAATAAAATATCTGGTTTGGAAGACTCTGCTTGATGTTTCTATGTTTTATAGATTTGAGAATTGATGGGAGTTTAGCAGAAAGCCGGATGTGGATATAACGATCGAGCACTCCTCAGACTGAACCCGAACAAATATTAATTAGATCTGCACCGCACTCAAGCTTATGCAACTTTCCTAAATATTATTATTATTATTATTATTAATATTATTATGTGCGACTTACCCGTGCAAACGAAATCGATGAGTGTGTTGGTCAGTAGCTTCATATTAGGAACACAGAGCTGGCACAGAGCGATGAGGAGATCACAAGCGGCCGCAATTGTATGCGGACTGCGGCAGACGGGAGGTGGCACGGTGTCCATTCGCAGACTGCCATGCTTGCGTAAATGCAGATATTCGCGTGAGGCCGTAAACAGAAAGTCATCGATGAGCTCATGGATAAGTTCATTCAGCTGTGCCTTAGAATCGGGCATGAGGAAGAACATCAACTCCTTGGCCAGACACAGATGACCCTCCAGCAACTCCTCGTGCACCTGAGTATCGCCAGTGATTTTGACATTCTCGCGTATTTTACGCAACCATTTAATCTCATCACCGAGCAAATGTTCGCCAATTTGCAGTGGCCAATTGTAGATGCAGCCGTAGGCCAAAGTCCGACACAGTATCGAAAAGAACTCCGCACACGTTGCCTCATATTGTGGCACCAACGTTTTCAACGCGCTCACCAACAAATTGACCATATAGACAAAGGGACGACGATCCCCGGCACAATAGGTGGAGGCCAAAAACAATTGTTCGGAGGCAACTTGACGCACATGTCGCATCGGATTCTTCAGCACAATGGATGTAATAAACTTGGGCCAATTGGCATCGTTACTCAGCGCCTCATTTGCACTGGGATTGAGTATGAAGGAAATGGTCATCACTTCGAGTGCCTCCTTGCACATGCTAAAATCCTGACCATCCGGCACAATGGCATCATCCTCGAAGTCGGCGCTTTTGTTGCTATTATTGCTGCAACTGCCCAGCGCCTGCAAGTTGCCACACGATGAGGCCCAGGCCAATTGGACGACCGCTTTAATGGTGCTAATATCTGGACAAGACCATTGCAACGTTGAACTAAACAAGGCACGACAACGTTCACCTTCGTGACTCGCGGAAAGCATCTCGGTGGCGAGAATCTCCGCCAGCTTGGCGGAAATTGCATGCAACGTTCCCTGTGCATTATTCGGCATTGTGGAAAAGTTCTGTTTGAGTATATCCACCTGAGACCGGGCGCCATTATCATAGTCACAAATCATGGGCTCATCGCCGACACGCGACAACACACTGCCCACAATGTAGAGGAAGAGTTTGGCCAGTCGCAGCACACCCTGGAACGAGGCGCGCTTCGTATGCATATCGGCATTGGGCAGAAAATTGTTTTTCGTCAGCAATTCCAGCACAAAATGCGCACAGCCCGAATGCATCCACGAAGATTGCACTTGGAGTGCTGCCTCCCCGAGGGGATCCAAAGCGGGTATAAGCAGGCCATGGAGCACACTCAAATTGTAGAGCACCTGCGCCGGCGCCGGGTGCAGAAACATTGCTCCGGCGTGCAATCATCAGCGTTGAGAGCAGCATCACCGCCGACATCCTCCGGCTCCTTGGGTCCATCACCGGTGCTGGCGGTTGACTTGGGCACACGACACATCAGTTGCAGTTGTCGCATTGTGTGTCGATCGCAGGGCAACAGATGCAACAGCACCTTGGCGCTATCCCGCAGACGACCATGCTCCAGATCACTACCCAGCTGATATAGTTTGAGAAAAAATTCGGTGTATTGATAGTTCTGGGAGATAATCACACCGGGCAGCGTCGACTCCGATTCGACACGTTGCATATCCGGACAGGGTCTGGGTGGTGAGCCAGTGCTCGAATCACTCGATGAATCGGGACTGCTGGCGAGGCCAATGCCCACTGGTGTCAACTTCGCCGTCAATATCATCTTGTCGCGTATGGTGTATTGATAGAGTGGGTTGATTTCATCAGTGATTTCGATCAGTTCACCATTCGTATAGAAGAGATCCACTTTGATGTTTGCCGTCGCATTCGAGTTGGTCGTCGTTGAGGAGGAACTATTATTGCTCTTGATGCGCTTGAGAAGATTACGCTTGAATGCGGCCATTGTTTCATTGCTATGCGTAACAATTTCGAGGTCATCGATGGGTCGTCCGGGCGTCTGGAAACGTATGTAGAGACTAGTGTTCTTGCCACGCGTCACACGACTTAGGGGCAAATGAATGCGATCACCACTAAAGGAACGATCACATTCCTTAATGTACTCCTGCAGCACCTTGATGATGCGACACATTTTCTCCGCCTCAATGTAACGCATTTTACTGTCCTTGGACTCATCATTGGCCGCATTATTCTCGGCATTATCCTCGACGAGCATTGTTTTGCCCAAGATCAGGATATTGCTATAATGGGTGCGCAAACGTGAACAACATTCGCCAATGAACATCTCGTGGAATTCGGTTATATGCTCCTGCAAACGTGGCCCCAACGCCGTGGAAACCTCTTTGAGCAGATCGATGGCCTTGTTGGCAATCTCTTCGCCACCTGTGGTTATGACACGCCACAAATAATCCTTGCCAATCAAATCCTCATTATCTAAGATATAACCACGATGAATGGCCTTCAGCTTATCCTCCTTGGAATTGACAGCCTTGAAGAAACGCTCAAAACACTTGATGCCACTCTCTGTGAGCAAATGTGGATCCAATTGCAGTATGTTATTCTCAAAGAAATCCTTATTGATTCCGGGATCGAGATCCGGTTCCTCGCCCATCAGTTTGCCGAACCAGCGGAAACATTCTTCACGATCTGCCGTAAAAACGGCATTCACAGCCAAACAATGCCAGATTTGTTTCGCCTGAAATAATTAAGTTATAAATAAAACTAAATAAATAGAGGGAATAACGCACCTGATCGGCACAAAGCCAGAGCTGACCATCCTTTAGCAAAAATTTCAGGAACTCCAAACGTTCCGCAATCTGTGCATGATGCGGAAAACGGCCATCGATCAGAATGGTTGCCGCATCCAAAGTGGGCGTCTCATTGACCAAGGAGCGCACCTTTTCCATATACGCCGTCAAACTATTTGTGACGAGGATCACCAACGAATAATCATTTTGGAGTCGTTCGATGACCTGGAGCCGATTAGTGCCCGTCTGGGTGCGTGGCGCATGATTCGGTGTCATATCGTACAAACAGCAAATATCGCGAATTAAACGCAAAGCGGGCAAAACCCAAGAATCACCGGATTTCAGTTCACCGACGCACTTGTCCAGCCAAATGGTCTTCTGGGCATCTCGCTCCTGCGAGCAACTGTAGTCGAGTATTTTGACGTGGGCGCCCAACGCCTGATCGAGCACCTCGGGCGGCACCTCCTGCGAGTGGGCGAGCGTCCAGAAGAGCTTCAGCACCTTCTGCGCCATCACGCCATTCTTATCGTCCTCGGCGAGACGGCGTATTAGCTCCAGCAAACGTTCCCGCTGACGCTTATTCGCCGTCGTCATGCTGGCCTGCATTTTGGAGAAAAGATTAATAAAGATAATTGAGATCAAATTGCACTGCTCGTCTCACCTGAAATGCCTCGAAGAGATGATCGAGCTGCTCGGGCGTAAAATCCCAGGCCAACTTGGCTAACAGATCGTGCATATTCTTAACAATTGCCTCATGTTTGCCCGCCTGTGCACGCCACACTGCATCCAAATCGTCGAGCGTTAGTGCCTGCTCCTTGATCAGAAAACGTATAATCTTCTCCAGCTTCTCCACATATTGGGGCTGATGCAGTGAGTCCTTGAGCACAATGCCCAGCACATCGGATGACTTGATCCATTGGGCCATGCGTTCCGCTGTCAACCAATCCATTTCATCCTCGGGCAGATTGTGGGGCAACGGTTGCGATCGATGCGAATAGTAAGCGACGGAGGAGAGCACTTTATTAATCTCATTCAGTGCATTCATTTTGCCATTGAAACTGGACACCTGCAGCAGACGTAATATCATCTTCAGGCGAAACATTTCCAGATCACGTATCAATTCCTCTTGACCAGACAAACGGCTGGCGAGAAAGCGGGCCGACTTCACAATACCATTGATATAATCGTTTCGTCCCTCGGGCTTTACCTCCCGCTTCAGTTCCTCATCCGTGAAACTGTCGAGCAGATCCAAGACCACATTCCAGGTGGGCATAAAATACTTGGCAATCGTAGCTGGCGTTAAGAGTTCATAGCACTGACCAAATGGACGCAGCAGGCTGTGTATCAGCGCCAACGTCAAACGATTATCCTGTCCACCGGCATTCTCCGCCTCCACTTTCACCTTATTTGTGGCTGAGGATTGATTGCGCCTTAGCAACTCCAAACCGCTATTGAAACGCTCGAGCAGATTATCAAAGCCGCCCAACTGGCCGAAGCGATTAATGAGATCGACGAGCCAACCACGTGGCGGTTTTGGTTCTGCCGGCGATTTGGCAAACATCTTATTGCTATCGAGCACACCCCAAATGCATTCGGGCGCCGCAAAACACTCTGGTTGACGGGCGCCATTAAACGTATTGAACTTATTATCCGGATCGAAGACAATCGCCAGTAGATCAAGCAAATAGGGATTATCACGTTGCATATGTATCGCAATCAGATGCAACAATTTGCCACAAGACACCAAAATACAATGATGGATATTATATTTCCATGAATTGACCGCCTCATCGGTGAGGATTTTGGCAAACGATGTAGTCAAACCATTGCGATAAAATTCCACGCATGGCTCACAGTCATGATCGGCACCTGAAAGACGATAGTTATACACTATATAAACTAGATATATAAATGGGTATTTTACTTACCTGCTTGGGCCAATTCGATAGCGGCATTTAACAGCACCTCCAGCTCCTGTTCGGGCAGCACGGGAACCACCCAACGCGGATTCGATATCTTCTGTGTCAGCGATCGCAGTTTTGTCGTTGGAAATGACGCTATCAGCTTTTCCGGTGACCTATACGCAAGACAAGATATATTATATATAATAAAATAAACAAAATACGTAAATTTGTTGTTTCTACACCTAAAAAAAGTAGCGCTGAATTTTGGGAATTGGCGAAGTATAACTCAGCTTTTCATTGTCTAAATAGATTTCTAAACTTCTTTGTTCTGATTGGGTTTGCAAAAAAAGTTTGCATTTATCCCCAAAAATCTTATAAATATTTCTTTTTTTATAATTTAAATATTACATTTTGCTTTGAATTTATTTGATCTATACATTTTTTAAAAATTATGCATGTGCAATTTTACTTTTTAGAAATATTTCTTATTACAAAGGACTATATTTCTGAAAAAATATTTAAAAAAAATACTTTTGGAATTTTTTATGAAGGGCAATCAAAAGTCATTCTAATTTTAAGAAAAATTATATTTCTAAAAACAAGAAAAGCTTTTAATTTTCAAGGCGATTTTCTAAATTTTAGATTACATTTTTCCCGAGTGTATCTTTGGGGTGTGCGAGTGTGCGTGATTCACACACTTGTTTAACGTAAGTAGATAAGCGAATTCTGCCAGGTTTTTAGTTTTGTTTTTATTATCGTCGCCATTCGTGTTTATAATTATTATTTAGATTGCCCATCACCGACTAACATACACACAAAACAGAAACACACACATTATATGCGTGAAAAAGAAACTCGTGATTTGAATTACTTTCTGCAACTCAAGCGCAATCAAACATTAATTATTTCCAAAAGGGCACTAATTGAATTGAATGTAAGCAATATTTTAATGGCATTTCTTGCAGCAGAACTCTATCAAAAAGAAACTGCGCAAAACTAAAACAATAAACAATTGACAAACAGCTGGAAATTCGAATCGAACCACAATTAAAATTGGCCAAAATAGCCAGCTAATTGTGCTCATTGAGACAATAAATGGTTGCAAGACAAATATAAAGCTATTATTGCTAAAGTTCTTATTCATTGTTTTGTGCGTTTGATGACCCCTCTTTTCATAAGTTAAGTTGGTATACTTATCTATTATTTAAATATTTAATAAATAAATATATAATATGTACATGGTTTTCAATCTTATGATATTATAGACTAATTTCATCAAATCCACATTTTCACAATCAGAAAATAATAAAAACATGTAATCTCAAAAATCCAAGATGATAAATTTAAATTGCATGCATTGAAAACGACGCAACTAACTTCGGGTAGCTCCAAAACGCAACTACTGCGGATTAAATTACTTTAAATCAATATCTAATTATAAGTAAAACGTATAATTTTGATATAAATCTACATATATATTTATTAAATATAATTATAAATCTAAATTTTTAAATTAACTACCCAAACATGAAATCTAATTTTCGAGTTGTATATTATGAAAATATGTAAAATACTACCGAAGATATAATTAATTAGATTTATAATTAAATATAAATATATAATTGTAAAGAGTTCAAAAAATACACAAAGTTAGGAGAAAGTGGGAAGCAGTAAACGGGAAGATTAAGAGAGAACAGAAACATTAATTTGAAACAAATATTACCACATTGTAATTTGAACATATTCCAAATAATTCTCAAAACAAGATGTAGTATCCCCCGGAAAACATGCTCTCAATTCGGAGCATAGAAAGCTGCTCGCATTCGTGCAGCAATTGGGATTGACGGAAGAGCTCTGAAGGCTCAGCAGGGACCACAATAATGTCTAACTATTTTAAATACTTACACAGCCGTCTCACTGGTATCCACGACGACTGCTGCTGCAGCTGCCGTTGTCGCCTCCGTAGCTTGGAGATGTTCCTGACTGTTGGTGGTGCTGTTGTTGGAGTCGCCACCAATGCCTCTGGACATCATATTCGTTGTTGTCGTTGTTGCTGCTGTTGATGTTGTGGTTGTTATTGTGACTGCTGTTGCTGGTACAGAGACTGATCCCGTGACTGTTCCTGTTCCCGTTTGAGCTGTGCTCGTTATGCCCGTTGTAGCAGCTGGATTATTACTGTTATTGCTGCTGTTGTTGGTTGTGGCTTGGCCTGTGCCTGTGTTGCCCTGTGCCCGGCGCGTATCGAATGTCATTGTTGTTGTTGTGGTTGCGCCCTGTGGCTGCAGCACCAGCGTTCAACTCACAAATCAAAAGCCCCGTTATTGTTTCTTCTTCTCTGCTAGTTGTCTTATCAGCTGATTGTGTTTTACCTGTAATTGTATAGAAAGAGTCTACGCTGGGCGGCTTTGGCTTTTGACTATTTTGACTATTGGCTATGGCAGTCCTAGGAGAAAGACAAAGAGAGCAGAGGCACTTCTTCTTCTTCTGTTTCCACCGTTGTTGCTTTTGTTGTTAAATGTGTTAATTATGTTTGATTTTGTAGCCAAATGTACATTTGAGGCACTGTTGGTCGTCGGCTTCTTCTACTTCCTCTTCTTCTTCTGTCACCACCTCTCTCTGTCTGTCTGTATGTGTGTTGGTTAACGAAAACTTTTTCGTTTTGATTAGTTTCTTACTGGAAACAATGAATGTTATTCCAACAAAAATTAGTTCTTGCTACTGTTGTAGTTGCTGTTACTCTTGCTGTAGTTGCTCTTGCTCTGCTGTTAGCGGCGCCCTGCATTTAGTTTACATTATTTCTCCTCAACGGGACACACTTGCAAAAATCTATAAACTGCAACGAAAGAGAGAAAAGAAGAAACGGCAAAATGAATACACGACAAAAGGAGACCGAAAAAATACACACATATACGCACACGCACACACACAGGCGCACGCATAGCTAACGAAAAAAAAGAGCGAGGCGAGCAATGTTGAGAATATGAAAAATCAATATTATTTAATAGAAGACAGGGTGGAGGGGGGCAAAGGCAGGCGCTGAGGAGCCGCTGTTCAATGTATGTGTGAGCACATACTCACACACACACATGAATACTAACACGCACACATACATATACATATTCACGCCTCTCCCGTGAATTTAATTTAATGTTGTTGTTGTCGTTGTTGTTATCGTTTTACGTTGTTCTTTTCACATGCTTATATTTATTTATTTTGTTTTTTTTTTCTTTCGAAGACAAACAAAGAAGATTTTTGCTTATGGCCGAAAAAGAAATAAAAATTACATCACGCACGGCAAAAAGCAAAACGTAAAAAACCACTGATTTTAATCCTTATTCTACCTGCTCCTTTTTCCACACTTGTTCTTCGTTCGTTCCCTTTTTTTAAGTTTTTATTTTAAATAAACGGGCAACACTGACGTGCAAAAAAAAAGGCGACGATTATTGTTCGTTGTCAACACTGTATATGCATATGTTCATATGTATATGTATGGGTATATGTGTACATAAACTTTGCAGCGCAGTTTGTGGAGTGGAAGGGAGGGAGGGGGAGGGCAAGTGCAGGGATGACTGCGGTCAAAATTGCATTTTGCGTGTAATCAGAAAAACGAAAGGTCGCAGTAAATGCTGAAATATGTATTTTATGTTAACATTTCATATTGTATTTGCATTTTGACAGGACATTTTGACGTTTTCTATTCTCTTTTTTGAATACATTTTTCATATCCAATACACACGCACACATGTGTATACGCGCAGCTATACACACACGCACACAAATCGCATTGGTTTTGCACAACTCACCATTTTGTGCATCCGCCCTAAAAACACTGTGCGTTTTTTTTTGTTAATCTACGCATTAATTTACACTGTTGCACTCACACACGATTCGGGCATATCATAGTTGTAGTTGTTGTCGTAGCACAAAATTTTAAAACTTATGTGTATATTTTTATATATTTTTTTGCAATTTTTTTTTTTTGCTGGCTGGCTCTCCTAAGCTTCACAAATCAGCCGGCCGATAGCCAAAATGGCGTCTCCGTTGGTGGTGGTCAATATTTGCAATTATTGTTGTTGTTCTTGTTGTTGAAGTATTGGCGTATTGCCTATTCAGTTAGTATAGCGTTATGTTTTTGTTGTTTTTTGGTTTCCTACGCGACTTCCAATAGTAATATTGGTTTTAAATAATATTTTAACTTGTGACAACCGACGAATTTTGGTAGCCGGCCGATGAACGACCTGCCTAAATTTAATATCGATGTCACATAAAAAAACATCTTTCACCCCAAGCAACTATCGTGCGACCACCACATTCTATCGTGTTTGTGGTTCGTTTGGCTAATCGATGACATATGTAGATAAGGTGTCTTTACTTGATTGGCGATTATGTTTAGGGCATAGTTATGTGGGTGTGTAGAACAATAGTTCTGCAATTGAGTTGTAATTGTTATGTATGAAATAGTCGATAGTTAATGTTTAGTTAATAGTTCCAACCAACAGAGGCATAACAGAACAGTAACAGCTGTTCTGTTATGGCTCTGTTGTTTGGAACTATGCTTACTGACATAACATAGTCACAAAAGTGGGGATGGTAAAAGCTAATATGATTTTTTATTTATTTTTTTGTTTTTTTAAGCAAATAAAATTGGTACTTAGTCGTTCAAAAATTTTATTTTAACTTTTAATAAATTGCAAAATAACAACCATAATAAGTACGCGCTCCTGATAACTTACAGCAAATGTTAACGTTTTCGGTGTGCCCAGAGCTGTACCATAGCAGTGTTGGTTAAGCATTTGCGGCGATTGAGATTGTGACAAGAGAACAATAACAACAATAAATAAATAAATAAATAGCGCTGTGGCATAAAAATATGTACAATTATTTGGATCGCTGCCCCGGCATTTATTGTGGACGATCGCTGCTCGAAAATGGCAGCTGGAGCAGCTGCGGCGTTTGCCCACGAGGATCAAGGGTAATATCGAAATTTATTCATAATTTGTTTTATTTGAAATTGATATGTATTTCCTTCAGGTGAATGCGAGTTTCGCATGCATGCCATGTCGGGATGAGTTAAGCACTTATTCGTGGCTATATTTGGGATTCATGACAATGCTGCCACTGATGATGCACTGTTTCTTCATCGACATGGATGCCAAGGATCGCAAATTTTCGCGCAAACAATTAATTTTGACAGCGAGCGCATTTGTCGAAGTTGCATTAGCTGCAATCTTGGCAACGCTTTTCATGGAACCGTTGTGGGAGCTGCGCCTGTTCGCCTGCGAAGTGCGCAAGCTGACCGACTGGTACACACTCTTCTACAATCCCAATCCCAACTATGAGACCGCATATCATTGCACCCAGGAAGCCGTCTATCCGCTGTGTGTACCAAATATTTAAACATTGTTTGGCACATTTATTTTAATCTCTCTTTTTGCAGTCAAACAATTGTCTTGGTTTATTATTTTTTGTGTCTGCTGAATATGTTCATCATTCGTCCCGTGATCAGCTCCATGCTGGACGTGCGCGGCAAGGCTCCGATGTATTCCGCTCTCTATTTTTTGCCACTGCTCACCTTGATTCACGGCACCTGCTGCGGCCTCATCTGTGAGTCAATTATACTCGGAAACATATCGCATTGAGAGTTAGAAATTTGCCATAAATTTGGAATTCTTAAAAAAAATTCTTATTTATATTTAATTATATTTCCAAAAAAAAGAAAAACTTTTTAACATTTAGGCGGATTTTGATTCTGAGTGTAATCAATATTTTCCCCAGCGCAGTTAATATAATTAATATTTTATTGTAGATTATTCATTCCCATATTTGAGCATTGCCATGTCGATGGTGGCCAATGCAATACACTACTCCCTGAAGCTGGATCAGACTCAAAAGGCGCTGCTTCTCTCCTCCGTGTGGGATGTCAAGAATGTGGTCATCATTTGTAAGTTATATATAAATAAATAAAAAAAATAATTGCACCACTTTTCTTACGAATGAAAAATCAAACCATTTGCAATTGTTTCAAATGTTGATTTTTAATATATTGTTTTGTATTCGCCCTGTAAATTGAAGTTAGTATTGCTCCTGGAGTTATTTTCAACATATATATATTCTTTTATTTATTCCAAATATCGTTTATTTGCTTATAATTTTCATAATTATATTATGCACATATGAAAAAAGGTGTTATTATTTTTGCATTAATTTTCTTCCTTTTTTTTATAAAATTTAATTTACTAATTTTCATTTTAATGAAATCCAAAATAAGTTGAAGAAAATTGTGTTTTTTATTCCCGCTTACTTTTTTTTAAGTGTCTTACAATTCTCAAAACGTATTTGGAACTATTCCGTAAACTTACCAATTTAAAAAAGATACATTTGCAGCGAGAGTGTTGCTATTATCTTTTTCGCAACTGTATATAAATTATATTAAATTCGAATTTGAAATATTTTGTTTCTTTTTTTAGCTGTTCACTGGCTGCTGCTGGCCTTTGGCATCTCCTCGTTGAATTATCATTATGCGTTGCTGTGTTTGGTGCCATTCCCGTCGCTCTTCTATATATTGACTGTACGGTTCACCGATCCGGGCGAGTTCCGTGAAATCGAGTCGCGCATTTGATCCGGCAATGTGCAGATGCAGATCTTTCATGCGCGGGGCGCTCGGCGTTCCACAGTTGTTATCTATGTGTAGTCGAAGTAATAATAGTAATAATAATATATGTTTAAATTATTTACACCCCTATCTATATATATATATATATATATATATATTTGTAATCAAAATTCATCAATGTCGTCATCGTCTTTTTTTCGTTTTAATTATATTTCACATTAATTATACACATATAATAATATTTTAAATATAAATCTTTCAGTTTATCCCCATATCTAAATTAATTTTTACACAATATTTATATATATATATATATATATTTAACTCGAGATTGTGTATATATATATATATATATATATATATATATTGAATTTTTGCACGCCACGCTCTCTCTCTCTCTATATATATATATATATAGATATATCATCATATTCATAAATCATACATCGCCAGGATATTTGTTTGGTAGCTTAAATCAATATCCATTCATAGAATACACATCGAGCTTAGTTTGATTGCTGGGGAGGATGCGGATGAGGCTGAGCATGGGCTGCGCTGCTTTTTCTTTCTTTTTTTGCTATTCTTTTCAATTCAGTTCCACAAATTCTAATCTGTTTTATCGCTACTCGTAGTCGTTGTTATTGTTGTGGTTGTTGTTGTTGTTGCTGTTGGTGAATTGTTGCGCTCCTCCAGAAATTTCAAGCGTCTCTTTCGCAACTCACTCAGCTCCGTGCTCTCCTCGTTGTCCACATTGACGCAGTTGTCTGCTGTGGATGGCATAACATCCACATCCACATCATCATCATCCTCAGCGCCCAGATCCTCGATAGTAACTTGGTCAGAGACAACACTACTCGGAGCAGCAGCAGCACTAAGCTGATGATGCGTTGTCTGCTCCACTTTTGCTGCAGCTGCTCTCGATGTGCTTGGTTCATCATAGACAGGATTTGGACTGGAATTCACTGGAACTGCTGCTGCTGCGACTGCTGCTGGAAGAGTTGTTGTTGTTGCTGTCGTTGTTGCTGGCGGTGGCAATCGGGCCACCAGCAGCTGATATTGCTGCATCAGCAGATTGGCAGAGTCCACCATTAGCGATATATTGCGCAGCATCTGAGAATGTTGAACCAATTTAGATTAATATTTGCTAAAATTGTATTTGGCTACGCTCGCAAACAATCACACTGAATTTTTTAAATTTGGTTAGTTTATCTCATCTTATTATTCAGCAAGTAAATTTCCAAAAATTTTGATTTGTGCTTTCCGAAAAATCGTTGTCTTCATAAAAGAATTCGTTATCAGGGTCTTCAAATTTTAAGAAAAATGCAATTTTTAAAACAAGTAAAACTATCTAATTTTTAGTTTAAATTTAAGTTTTGGGCGATTTTCTAAATTTAAAGGCTATTTCTTTTGAGTTTTTCTAAAATTAAGTTTTTGCATTTCTACTTTTTGAATATATATTTACTAGATAGATATTTTAGCACTTTTTTTATGATTTGAAGACCAAATTATATCTAAAAACAAGAATTTCTCTTTGTTCTCCTTCTTTTTTTTTAAGGGCGACTTTCTTTTTTTTAGCTCGATTTTCTATTTTCTTTTTAGAGCAATTTTCTAAATTTCAGTGGGAGTTTTCCGAGTGTAATGATAGCTACCTTTAAGCGCTCCTCGATATGCTGTCGCAGATTGCCCTCCATGGCGAGCAGTTCCTCCTCGTTGAACCTGGTCAGATCCAGTGGCATGGGAGGTGGCGGCACAACTGGAGGCGTAAAATAACCAAATGGGGATTGCATCATAAATGGTGAAAGCAAAGGCGGCGGCGGAGGCAAACCAGCCAGATTGGATAAGCCACCTGCAAGTGGAAAAAGGGGTTACATAAGTGAGGAATATAATATAGATATATATGTATACATATATATATATATATATATATATAATATAATATAATAATAATGATATAAAATAATCGAATATTTACTGGCATCGCCGAAGATGTCCGCAAAATTGGGCACTCCAGCATTGCGTGCCACGGCGCCATTTGGGCGCGCCGTATGTGCATCCAAGCCTGGCGCTGCAGCTGCTCCAGCAGCGCCAGCTGCAGTTGCCACAGCTTCACCGGCCGCTGCGCCAGGTGCAGCTGCTCCAGGTGCTACTCCAGCTGCGCCAGGTACTGCTACTCCTGCTGGCACTGCTCCCACTCCGCCGGCTCCAGCCGGATTGGCTGCGTCATCGGCACGCGGCATGGCCATCGAATTGATGGCCGGGGTGCGCAGGATATTAAGGCGACAGGTGGGACACGTCTGCTGGCGCTGGAACCAGGAGCGCAGACACGTCGTGTGGAAGATATGGCCGCAGGGCAGCTTCTTCGAGTGATTGACCATATCCTCGCGGCAAATTATGCAGATATTATCCGACTGCCGCAACTCCTCCGGCGTCGCATCCGGATACAAGGTGTTCATATTGCGGATGGCGCGTCTCGACATGATCACGTCGTTGAGCGCCTTCCGGAAATTGCGGATTGTGAAGAACATGGGCCGGAAGACGAACATGGGCAGCGCATAAATCTTGGCCATAATCACCACAAATAGCAGATACAACACGACCTTAATTAGCCCAATTACCAACTCCGTGTAGAGCAGGAATACGGCTTTATTCTCCCACGGCGTATCCGTTCGCATCTCGGCCGCATGCAGCACATATTTAATTGTTGTGCTCGCAATCACAGTCAACAGAATCGCGTACTCAAAGCCAAACACCAACTGCACCGTCGGCCCACGCACCAGCGTCGAATTGTAGGCATGCATGAGGAGCACATAGTCGAGGATGCCCAGCATGGTCAGCAGACTGCCAACGCGGATGTGAAACAGCCAGCCAAGCACAGGAGAACGCTCCATCTGCGCAGAAAACAGATAAAAAATACATTCATTAATAAGCAGTATAAAATAGTCAACGTCGGCGGTTGGTAAAAGTTTTCAATTATTTTACAGTAATACAAATTGAACTGAAATTATTATATTAAATATCCCCAACAAATTAGAAAGGTTTTCTTGTTTTTACACATAATTTTTCTTATAAATTGAAAAACTTTTGTCCTACATAGAAAATTCCGCATATATGATGTTTTTCTAAACAAATGTCTTAGAAAATATTTATAATAATTAGATATGCAAACGCAAATCCTTTCGTAAGTTTTTCAAATTAAGCTAGTTTAATTTATCGACTAAATTTAAGGGTTAGATAAGATATGGCTACGAGCAGATATATGTTTGAGCTATATCAACTGTGACTCTGAAAATAAGGCATATGTTTGTTAAATTTTAGAAAAACCCAAACTAAAATTAAGAAATGCAAATGGATATTTTTCAAAAGCCAAAAGCTTCAATTTTAGAAATTTACTTGATGAATAATAAGTTGAGCTAATTTCTAAAATTTAGTGCTATTTTCCTGTCAGAGTGTAAACGAACTCGGCTTTTTATGGCATAGATAAGATATGGCTACGAGCAGTGGGCAGAATGGCTGACCTTGATGAATGTTATAACTATCAAATCAATCAAGTTTCTTGTTTGGATGGCGTATGCTGGAGAGAATGGGAATACGAATGAAAAGAACAGACTTGGAATACTCAGCGATCTCTGGGCAGGAGTCTTAAGACTAAGAAGTCACCTAACTGAACCAGATATAGTCAGCAGCGAACTCATCTCAATTTCTAATAATAAAAAAGAAATCTCAAAGCACTTCAAAGCAGACTGCTAAAAAAAGGTGTAGAATCTCATGGGGAAACATGTCTAAAGCTCGGAGCATATAGAAACCCTCAAGTCGAGGAAGTTGCTCGCTTTCGTACAGGAATTGGGATTGATGGAGGACCTCTAAAGGCTGCAAAGGTGGCAGAGTAAACATGGTCTAACAGGCCTAACAATAAGCACCTAAATAATCCGTTGAACACCTATGAGGTATAGCTATATGCTTTAAAAGTTGTTTCTAATCAGATACAAATAATAGCTAAAGCAATCAATACAGTTTGTTAATACAATAAGCAATTCCTAGTCCGATAGTTTCTATGACAAACATATATAATATATAATAACTGCTAAACAAACTAAATCGTAAATAACAAAAATTAAATTTAGTCTTGATCTAGATGTGATTTGCCAGTTTGGCATTTCTTAAGTTAAATAATAAAAATAAAACTAGTAAAAATATAAATAAAAAGTGGAACGTTTCACATAGAACATATCCCTCTGTTGATGGCTAAAACTGAAACTATAATATATATATACACAATAAAAATAATATATAAAGAAAATAAATTGGCTCTCAACCTATTGATACCCTGAAGCTCTCAGCTATGAGCTATAGCTAATGTGATATGGTAAAGCAGTTGTTTCCAAGTAGATAAAGATAGCTTCCAAAAACTTGTCTAATACAATAAGCTATTTCTAGATCCATGGTTTCTATGACAATCTTATAACATATATTTATAAATAATTACAGCCTGCAGCAAGATTGATCTTTGGAAGACAAGATGGCAACACAATTAAAACTTAAACCATATAATGTGTATATCATCATTGACATTTTGAGTAGGAGTTGATAAAACCTAAAAAGTACTCCATTATTCGAGCCACTTACAAAATCGACGCGTTCCTCGGCGAGCCAATGGAATGATTTGAGGAATAGGAGCACTGTGAAGAGTGCAACAAATCGCGGATTGAAATCATCGCGGAATACGGTAAATGCCAAACACGTCTCCGTCAAAGCATACCAGAAACGCTCCAGCAAATGCTCAAATTCAGCGGCACGCAGCGTGCCCAAAAATATCTGCAAATACAAATAGACAGCAATTAATAAGTCTGTTAAAAGATAAGTTTTGACAACTTTACTCTGCAAATGAAATACCTTGCGCAATAGTTTGCCAAACATGAAGACTATCACAAAGAATTGTATGTAGATTACCTACAAAAATGAAATCAAATTTCGAGTGTATTATTTATATTTTGATTATTTATTTTAAGCTTACTGCCATGGATGCATTGGATTTGGTGATGTAGACAACGGCTGGATAGAATTGTTGCTTTTGCAGATAGGCGTTGCCAATTACGGCGCTGGTCAGCGCCAGGCAAACTGTCGAAATTACCAGCTGCATATTGTTGGACGCACTGCCAGCCAATTGGCTGATCGACTCCAGAAAGATATTAATCTTGAATTCGGCTTTTTATTTCCCTCTTGCGTTCAGTTTTGTTTGTTTGTTTTTGTATTTCTTTTTTTTTGTGGATTGTCTTGTTTGACCTATGATCGTAGCGACATCAACACGATTATTTATTATTTTTTGACAATTTTCGCCCTGTGTATCTTACATATATTTATATATATATATGTGTGTGTGTGTTCGTTTCGTTCTTTTTTCGCCTGTTTTTTTATTGTACACGTACACGAAGTCGTCAGCACGTAACGTAATGGCGTCCGACCATTCACAGGTTTATCATGCACTGTACAGTCAGCTGTTCGGCCAAATTCAGTGTGACCAGCGTAAGTATAGCATTGGAATGGCTAAGTGCTTTATCAAATTGTTTTTTTGGTTTGGAATTTTGATTTAGTTCGTTTGATTGAATAAGATGGGCTGCTGCGCTTAGTAATTGTATACACTTGAATTTAAAAATATAAGCAAGTTAAGCTGTATATGCTAATTGATTACGTGCCAAAAGCAAATAGCTGTGGTATTTTACAACACCTGAGCGCGCGCTACTATTTTCAGTGTGTTACCGAGCGCCTAACAGTATGCAGCACAGTAAAACAATTATTAGTCGATAAGAGTGCCTGACCTATCGATTTTTAATTTGAATTTAAGTTTGAGCATATGTAAAAGGAACATTTTGGAGAAGTTCATTAAAGCGAAAGTTGAATTTGCAATTATTTTACTTTAGCCAGACATTCGCTAAAAGGTCTGTTGGCTTAGGCTGTGATTAGCGAATGAGCTGGCCAAATTTAGCTATAATTAAGGTAATGTAAAATGACGCTTCTAATCACGAGTTGAGTATTAAAAGATGCCTGCTGCGCCTGGTAGGGTGTCTCTGGTCGATTAGTGTTTTTAGTTGTGTGTTTTAACCCGTTTTGAACTTTTACTTTTTTGAGACGCCTTGAGAATCTCCACATTTTGTCCATATGGCAATACACACTAGCTGCTTACCTGCCCGATTATTGCGCAAGTACAAAACATCTGCCATGCTGTGATTTGTTTTGCTTTGCTTTGCATAAGCTGAGCTGAGTAAATATGTTGGCATCCAAAGGCTAAAGTTTGCACACAGTCCACAGAACCCACAAGCGATGGACATGTTTTGCCGCTATAATACCAGACAAACACACAGACAGACAGAGAGACAGACAAAGCCCGGTTCCAGTCAAATAGCCAAAGAGCCACTCGCAGACATGGCAAAACGTGTCGCGGCAATTTCCCAAACAATTTCAGCATTTCTATGCACCTTTGATTTTCACAGCATAATTTTTATTTATTTTTTATTTATTTTTTTTTTGGTATATACCCTGTACACATTAAAAATGTGTTAGCGCGGTTGGTTAGCTTAAAGTAGAGGCATCTTATTTGAGATGTATAGCTTCGAGTTGCATATTCCATATTTCTCTTTTTTTTGTATAATTATATAAGTAAACATGTATAAATAAAATTTCTTTTCGTTCTTTTTAAATGTAAATAAAATGCGCTTTTCAATGGGCTATCCCAAAGTGTCAAATATGTATTTTGATTGATAATTGGAATATTTTTATGTTTGTAGTTAAATTACTAAATAGTGAAATCGAATCCGCCGCGTTGTTGGGACAAATTTACTCTCCGGTTACCTTTCGAGAAATAATAATTATTTTTATTTATTATTAATATTAGTTTTTCTATTCTCTTAATCGATGTTATATTAATTATTTCTTGCATGAAACTTTTCGAGTACTCTTTATAATGATTATAAATCATTTAATTGATTTATATATCTTTATTTCCATTATTAAGAACTCAATTTTAAGCACCTCTTTGGACTTTTTCTCTGAAACAGCTCTTTAACACTTAGTTGAAAGTGTAGATTTCAGTTTTGCTTGTTTAAAACCAAAAACAAGAAAAACTTTAAATATTTCGTTTTTTTCGAGTTTTTCAATATTAAATTTTTTTTTTTTTGTTTTAAAAGCAGCAATTTGTTGAAAATTATACACATTACATGCACATATTTATTCTATTTAATACATTTTCCTTAAATACTTATACAAGAAACAAAGAATTGCATTGCAGGGTGTTTCCTAGCCGCTCATCCCCGCCTAGAGACCTCTTTCTTTTTTTCTATGTGTTTTTTGCCTAGTTTTGGTTCGCATTGCATATGCAATTTCACTTGCCACAAGCTAAACCAACCACCCACCTCCCCTTCCTTGACAACAATGTTACTTGTTGCTGCTGGTTGCAAACTGGCTGCAACATTGACAACAAAAACAAAAAAACAGGCAAACAGACGAACAACTCATCTGCCTGCAGTTGCCGGTTGGCAGTTGGCAATTGCCAGTTGGTAGTTGCCACGCTTGACTTACATAAAGAGCGAGGAATAAAAACTTGTTTGCTTGTCTCTTTTTGAGGAAGACGTTTGTCGAGGTTGTTGCTACTGCAACACACACTGCTGCCACATACAGGCGGTTGTCTCTTCTGCGTTGGCGCCTTATGTAATCGAGCGTCTGCAATTTTCAGCGCATTCATCTTCATCAGCAGCAATTACATCTTGCGATATTCTTGGCATTTGTCACAAATTATTTACTTTTCCGCAGCGCTTGAATAGTTTTTATTTTTGCTGTGATTTTTTGTGAGTCTACAGCTTATCAGCTGTGTCATTTTATTTATTTTATTTATAGATAACCGAATGGAGTTAATTTAAATAAAAAATGCGTTATTCATTTGTAATAAACATAAAAAAAGTTCATAATGAGTAAATAATTGTCACTTCGACGATCTGGCAGCATTGAAAATGATTACATGAGTGCATTTAACTGTCATTAACGTAAGAAAAGGTTCACAAAGAATTGCAATGGCCGTTTCATTGCCAGACTTGTAACTTCAACAATCTGGCAGCATTAAGCTGGCTGCGCTTGAAAATTTCGTCATAAACTATGGAATTAAATCGTAAAAAAACAACACATTTTTAATGATGTTGTCAAATATGCATATGCCTCAAAATATGCGTTCGACTTCTGGTTATGGCTTGATTAATGACCAACAAATTGCCGCGGATTCAAATATCTTAAATAACTAAACCTTGCAGTTCAGCAATAATAATAACAATAATAATATTAATCAAATATCATTAAATTTGATTTGATCATTGACTGACGTGGGCGTGTCATCCCAAAAACATATTTTGCAAGCCAAGCTTTATCAATTTGATGCATCAATTGGCAGAGAAAGACCAATTTACGCGCGCTTTTAGTTAAGCGTTGCCAACATTGTTTTTGATTTGATTGCAGTAAACACATGTTGTTGTTGTTTTGGTTTCTGTTTTGTTACCGCCATCTGCCCCAATTAAAGTGTCATAACAATTACCAACGCACTCACACAGATATACACGTCACGCACACGCACACATAGATAATGAACAGTTACTTAGGCCGCCATTAAGCCGAGAAAATAGCAAAAAGCAAAAACAACAATAAAAAAAATGGTTTTTAAGCCAAATTTAAGCCATGATGCGGCTGCGTTGACCTAGTGGACGTGTTAATGATGGATTTGACCAGATATAAACACAACACAATACACAACATACATAAGCATATTGTGGTGAGCAATAAAGCAATTCATTAAAAAAAATAACTAAAAAAACTTAAAGTTGCAAAAAAAAAAAAAAAACGAAACGAATGCTAAAAAAAAAACGCGTTAACAAAACAAAACAGCGTGCAAAAAATAAGCTACAAAGCAACTAAAAAAAAAAACGAATAAAATAGCAGCTAAGAAAAAATAAGCGCAAAGGAGCTAAAAATAAAAGCTAAAAAACAGCCAATGCCAAGCTGCTGCCCAAAAGCCACCAATTTAGAATCGAGCAAAAATATACAGCTGCGGTCAAAATAATAGTATTGCACACAAATGTTTTTGAAAATATTACACGAAATATTTAAAAATATAGCTTAAAAAATTATGCATTAAACACAAGCAAGCATTACTAATGATAAGTAAACATTTAAAGTTGGCATAAAGTCCTTAAATTTAATGAATTTTATATTTATTTTCTGTTTAGTTTTATTAAATTGTCAATTTAAAAGTAGTCGAATAATAGTGAAGTGTTGTCAACTTTTGCAGCGGCTAAATAATATTTCTAAAAACTAAATATAATGGCTGAAAATATTTTAAAAATAATTCTATTTGAAAACATTCCCAGATGAGAAACCAAATATTTATTGGTTATTATTCTTCATATTGATGTATTTGAAGAGGTTTCGCTTTAATCACCATAAACTGAGTTATATTTGTGTTAAATGCTTTCAGAAGCAGCCCTTTCATTATTTTCACTGCAAGTGTATGTATTAAATATAATATATATGCACCTGATTGGATTCCTGACCCTATAACTACTACTCCAATTACACTTTGCAAGCAAAAAAAAAAAAGAAGAAGAAAAATACAGAAAAAATGAAGACAATTACGAAATTGTAATTGAGAGAGAGAGACCTTCACAAGGCATCTCTCAAGCCAAGTCGGCCACAATAAACCAAGTTAAACGTCAAAGTGACAGTGGCAGCAGCAGCAGCAACAGCAACAGCAGCTGTGGCAACAACTCACACAAACTGATCAAAATAAGTTAAGACACAGCGACAGGCACATATACAAAAAAAAAACAACAACAATCGAGTCAGAACAGCTAAGCTCTTTAAGCCGATTATTATATACCCTTGAAAGCTGAATATTTTAGTATTTAGCATAGAAAATGCTGAGATTTCAATTGTTTTCTAAAACTAATAGTAACATGTTAATAAAATAAATAAAGTAAAAATAGATATTATTGGTTTTATTTGAATTATATTTAGATGTTTATTAATAATATGATAACGTTTAAAGATTCACAATTCAATTAAAATAACATAAAAAATAATTTTAAATTGTCGCTAAAGATTCCCAATTCAATTTATACTGGTTTAATCCAAAGTAAATTAACAAATTAAAAGAGAGTTCATAAATTAGGTAGGTACTTAGGCATAGTTGTGTATAATCAACTAGAGATGCCTACTCATATTATACTATATGCAAATACTTAATGAAGTCGCTGCTCATCTCAAAATTAGAATACCCCCCTTATAGGGTATACCAAAAATAAAAACTGATTTAGTGCATTGTCATTGTAGTCCGACTCGAGTTAAGTTGAAGCTTCCTTCCGCTCCGCTCTGCTCCGCTAACTGCTGCTGCTGCTGCTGTTGGTGTCGAGTGTTGACTTTCGTCTCTTGTTGCCACCAAGATGCAAGAGTGTGTGTGTTGGGGTCGGAATCGTGCCGCTGTTGTCATTGCCCGCCACGCAACGCGGCACGCAGCCAGCCGCAAAAGTCCTTCACTTTGAAGCGTGAAGGTTTCCAATACGGAATATTGCCCAGCGTCATACCCAAAAAAAAATCTCAAAAAACTCGAAACTCGAAAAGCCAAAAAATCAGCCTTGTTGCACTTTGCGAAAGTCGAAAACTGTGTGATGAGTGATGTACCCCGACAAACTTTAAATAAAGCCCATTTACCACAATTTAGGGGGCACTTGTGGCAGCTTTGATTGGGATTCGGTTTCATTTTCAGCTGTTGTTCGACTCTTATTTTTCAGTTGCTTTCGATTTTGTTTCTTTTGCTCGAGTCCACTTCAAAATCATGTTTTTTATTGCTGTTGACATAATACGCACAACTCAACTCCAGCGACAGACAATCGTCAATAATGCCACATTACGTATACGCCTACTCAGCCTACTCAGTTCAAAATATATAAAATAAAAAAATTTTTTTAAAAATACAATCGAAAAATCTATTTAGTAATATGATGCATTATGCATTTTTGAAGAAACTCATTTCATAAAATAAGTAAACAAATATTATAATATTCAAGTAAATAAATACGCGGTTCAATATTTTGAAAATATCCATATTTTTTGGAAAAACAATTATAAATATGCAATATGAATTTCTTACGAAACTCATTTCATAAAATAATTAATCAAATATTGTAAATTTGAAAACAAATAAAACTTTTCTGTTAATTGAGCAATGGTTTTTATTAAAAGTTTAACAGTCTAAGCTAGAAAGCAGCTTCTTTTTTTTATTATTAAATGAAGTTCTCACAAACTTAAGCCATGTACATACTTTGAAGTGTATAGCATTTTATTCGAGTATTGGGGACAGCTTGGGTCTTGACCTTGCCTTGGCCTTTTAAATTTAAGTCATGAGCAACCTAATAATTTGTATATTTTATGAGTTTGGTTACGATATCTTGGAAAACAATTTCTTTTTAGTACGACAGGTTCTTAAGTTGAGGTAGGCAATTATTACTTTATCTAATAGTGTGATTATACCCTGAGAAAATGCCATATCTTAAATCGAATCGACGAAAAATCGAAAAAAAATCGCCCGCAAACCGACAAAGGTTTCGTAATTCGGGCCAATACCCTTGCATATTTTGCATTTTGGGCGATATTTAATTAACCACGTATTCTTTTTGAAGCGTACAATGAACTGAGATTATTTGACGAAATCGCACAACGACCTGACATTAAGATTAAATTAGTCCCCATAAACCTAATGCAGTTCTCATAAAACAAAATATATATTTATTCTTGTGGCTGCTTAATGCTGCAACACTGCAAATATTGTAAGTGCAGAGGGACTTACGTTATTTATAACAATGAGTCATTGTCCGACACCCTCTTGCGTGTTATGTCACCAAGGGAAGACCCAAAGCCAAAGCGTAATGTGAAAGAAACTAAAAATGACACATAAAGCGCCGAATTAAGAGTGCGAACGTGAAGTGAAACAAATGTTTGAATTACGAATCAAGACAAATACACAGACGGGCAGAGATAGATATGTATTGTATGTGTGTATGTGTGTATGTGTATCACTACTATGTTTTGTTGCCTTTTTCGTTTAACAATTACAACTTTTACTCGCACCTTTTGTTGTTGTATGGGAATTTAAATAATTTCAACTTAGCTGCAACTCCTTGGGAAATCGGCTACATTTGATTATACGTCTCTCTGAAATTTATCTGACGAAGCGCCCTACTGCTCCACATGGAAATTATATGTGTAAAAAAAATAAAAATACAGTTTGTCAAGAAAGTCTTGTGACAAAGCAAAAAATGCGATATTTCTTATTGAATTTTATTTTTTATCTTATTTTTCTAGTGTTAAATGGAGTACATTAAATTAGTTAGTACAAAAATTAACCAGATTGAAAGTTCTAAAAGCGAAAATTATTTATTCTGTTATTGTTTTGCGATTCCGTACAGAAATGAGGTTTATTTTTGTCATTGTTTTGCAAAAGAAACGAGAAAAGTTGAATTTTTTCCTGTGTCCAAATACTTTCTTAACAAACTGTATATAAGTAGGTATGAGTTTTTAGCTCTTTTCCAGCTACCGAATTTCGTAATACGTGCCCAAGGTGCGAAATTGTGGAGCTATTTTGTGTTTTTTTTTTTGACTTCACTTGACTTGTTTTATGGACCATAAAAACTCGGTGAGTTTCGCATACAAAATACAACACAATTAGTTGAAGCAGTGCTTGATTAAAGAATTATTAAAGCATAGTAAAATTTTAATTTTTCTTACATGTATTTGAATATTTGCTCATCTGACATTTGTCTATTGGCTTTTCATTTGAAAATCGAATGTTTGGCTAAAATGACTTCCTGGTCAATCGCGAAAATGTCGAAAGACAAAAATACACAAAAAAACGTGAATCGAGGAAAGTGCCAAAGAAATTTTTTTCTGTTCGAATGCAACTAAAATTGTTAGCGACATTTTTATTTTTCTTAGTTTTTTCTTTTTCTCTTGATTTTGTATTTATTTTAGCCTTATTGCCTTTTTAGCAAATGGTTAAATGGGGTTTAATGCTTCTGTGCAAATGTATGTTACAAGCAGAAGGAAGCTAATATAACCCCGTAAAGTATATAAATATTCTTTATCAGCAGGAATAGTCGAGTCAATATAGCTAAGTCCACCACAACATAATTTAATATTATGAAAATTATAAATAAATAAACGATTTCTATGAAGAATGCGTAGGAGGTGCTATTATTTTTTTTATCTACCTTCCTTTTTGCAATTTTGCCTTCAAATTACAAAAAAATATATATTAAAAGGAATTCCAGGAGCAGTACTAACTTTAAGGGAATTTTTAACAGCGTCTGCAGGGTATATCGTAGTCGACTACAGCATTCTTACATGTCTTCGCTTTTTTGTATTTTTTTCTTTATGGTGGGAAACGCGAAGCGACTCTTGCAATTGGAGTTGTGGATGTTGTACGATGGCCGCAGGTCGTCCGCCAAAAACAAGTCTTCACTGAAGATGAAGGTACAAACTACTTCAACTAAACGTATGCTTATGTATGTGTGTGTCTGTGCGTGAGTGCTGCTGATGATCGTAGCGTACAACGGTAACGTTAGTGCGCATAAAGAGAAGATGAAGAGTTGCCGATAATGATGTTTTGCACGACAAAGTCACTGTAACTGACGCCGTTGAACAGGGGGAGAGTGGGAACAGAAGTCACTGAAACCGACAGTGAGTAAGATAGAAGAGAAGGGGGAGGGGTTCGCAGCGTAGTGTTGCTGAGGAGCATAAAGAGAAGGCGAAGACTTGACGATAATGATGTTTAACCCGACGAAGTCACTGTAAACGATGCCGATAGTTAGCAGTGAATGAGGAAAAGGGTGGGGGAGGCCACACATCGTATTTTGGCTGCAAAGAAGACGAAGAGTTGCCAATAATGATGATTAACCCGACGAAGTCACAGAAAACGCAGCCGATAGTTAACAGCGAGTGAGAAGACAAAAAGAGAGGGGTGGCGGAGGGGAAGAGTCTTCGTCGTGTTGCCGAGGAGTATAAAGAGGGCCTGTTGGGCATTTTGGAATGCATTCAGTCGCTGGCTCCCCACTCGAAAGCAACTAAATTTTATTTACCTTATAATTTTCTTCAAATTTTTATTACTTCTTTTCCCCCAAAACACCACACACACACATACACACACACAAATACGGCAATGAACTCCTTCTCAGTGGTAAGTTAAACTACAACAAGGATTACAGTGGATAAATCAGTGGATTACAACCCCCTCAAACCCCCTCTCTCTCTCTCTCTCTCCACTTTCCCACACTCTCTCTACCCCCGTTCTCCACACAGTTCTTGGTATTTGCACTGGCTGCTTTGGCCGCAGCTGAGCCACCATCTGGCTATAATTATCCACGTGGCGGCGGCGGCGGCGGTGGCGGTGGTGGCGGATTTGGTGGCGGCTTTGGTGGCTCCTCCTTTGGCGGCGGCGGCGGCGGCGGTGGCTTCCAGGCCGTCAGCGGTGGCTTCCAGACGTCGGAGGGTCAAAATGTAGATCCTCAGCTGCTGGAGCAGGTGCGTCAGATCTTGCTCAATGAGGAGAGTAAACTGGGCGGCGGTGGAGGAGGCGGCGGCGGTGGTGGCGGCGGTGGCTACCCAAGTGGACCCTCCACCAGCTACGGTCCACCCTCGACGAGCTATGGTGCGCCTGGCTTTGGTGGCGGCGGCGGTGGACGCGTTGTTGGCATCGATTTGGAGGGTGTGCGTCAGGCTATCCAAGTGGCACAATTCGCTCAGCAGAGCACACAGCAGGGTGGTGGAGGCGGTGGCTATCCCAGTGGCCCATCTGGTTCATATGGTGCTCCATCACGACCCAGTGGCAGCTACGGTGCGCCCTTCTAAGCCAACTAATTGTGTGCTGCCCAAAAAGAAGAAGAGGACAACAACAAATCAAAAATACCAATCTGAACTGACGACAACAACAAAAAGAACAACACCAACAACAACAATTAACTGAAATCGATACAAGAATTTTGATGGAATTTATCCATATCAAAAGGATACAGAAGGAAACTTGGGATGCCTCCAAATCCCAATTCTGAGTTCGAGACTTGTGTGACTTGTGGCATGAGCCTAATCTCCCCCAGACCCTCTCTGCCCCCTCTCTCCAGACTCAGTGACTGTAATTTCTAAAAAAAAACACTTTTCTATCATCTCATTTTTTCGAACTGAAATTACTGTTTTTGTTTTTTGTACATAGTTTTCGAAACAAAAACATAAAACACCTCCGTCCCCCCCCCCCAAAACAAAAAACAGTGTTATAACGCATTATTAGCTTGTAAGTGTTTTTATTTTTATGAAACAAACAAAGAAACAACAAAAAAAATATGAAAATAATAAAAAAATAGTAAATTTTGTCACCGTTAAAAAAAATACTTGAGTTTTTTATTTGACTACAAAAATGGGATGAATTTACAATTCAAAACAAATGAAAATAGAAATAGTATTCTTCTTCTATTATTGATTTTATAATAATAATAGAAGTAATCATTACTACAACAAAAAGATACATATAGAAATAATACATATTGCTTCTATTTTATATCACTATCTATTATAAAAATTGGAGTAATGTGTACTACTCAAAAAAAAAATCAATAAATAATAGAATAATACTACATATTACTTCTAAAATTTATTATATAAAAAATAATAATAGAAGTAATGTTTAATACTAAAACAGAAAAAAATAAACAACAGAAGTAGTAGAACTAAATAAATAATAGAAGTAATGTGTTATATTTCCTTATAGATTTGTATCTTGTAGTACACAATGCTTCTGTATTTTTATTGTTATATTTTATTAGGTAGTTGACCCACTTATCACTTAAAGCAACATTCTAAATGCGGTTCAGCTGTCCATTTGACATTAAATATGACTTCAACTGCAATTCTCATTGATGTTGCATGACATCAACTTCAATTCGGTATGTGAATTAAAAACGTTCAACTTGAAAAATCCTTTCACTTTTTCACAAGTCAAACACAAGCTGACTTGTAGAGCTCTCTCATCAATATCAAAGATCAGCCAAAGCGGAGATGCGCCTAGTTGTTTTTTCTCTCATTTTTCCAAAATCTCAAATCTCAGGTCTCAAGTGAGGCGCACATTAATGAGCAGATTGCGTCAGTTGCAGCTGAGGAGATTGGACCTGGGCTTTTTGGAATTGGGGGATTGGGGGCTTGGGGATTGGGTCACAATGCATCAGCAGCTGCTGCTGACCATTAACCACATATTATTGCCAATGGTAAGCTGTGAGAAACAACTGCTGCTACACTTAGAGAAAACATTACGCTCATACTTAGCAAATTGCTTTATTTTAAATATAAAAAAATGGACAGTTCTTCGAGACTTCGTTTTGGTATATTTAGAAATTATTATTTATTGTTTCGTGAGCACATTTTACAGTTTAATATTTTATTTTTTATATTCCATATATTTATATATATAAATCAGATAGAGATGCACAGCATTCGTGCTGAACATTCTTGCAGTTTTCAGGGGCAACTTTCATATTATGTACATTTTCTTAATTTCCTTGAGTTTCTCATTTTATTTTTCTAAGTGTATCGTTACAAGCGGCGCAATGACTTCACAACCAGATTTCAGCATCATTATACATTTTTTAACTATGCAGAGAGTATTTGTTTTAAGTAATGAAATGTGTGTGCAATGCGCTGATGGATGGTATTACTGATGAGTAAAATACATTGTAATAAAGCCATGTAAAATATGTAAATATATGTATATATTTCACTTGCTGCGATATATTTATGTGTCACTGGCTACTCTGGAATGGTTCAGGAAAAATAATTTGTATGTCTTAGACTTAAATCCGATAAAAAAAATTTTTTTATATAATGAATAAATTCATAAATCATTTCGAAACCGTTTTTTAAATTTTGTTAACTTAAATTAACTTATTATTTTTAAATGTATATAAAAAGCTTACTGATCTTGTTAATAATGTGATAATATTTTATTTAAAGTCTTTTTATTATTAAAAGGTAAAAAATTAAATTTTAAATTTAAAAAAGAAAATATAATATAATAAATATAATCATATAATAAAATGAGCCTTTTTTTAATTTGGAGTATGCGTTTGTTCTTTTTTTTATTTATATATTATTGTTCAATTGAAAACACTTTTGGAATGTTGTAATTTATTTTTTTAATTTTCTAAAATATGTATTGATGTGTCCATGTGATATTTTGGGTGCTTAGTTTTAAAATAAATGATGGACTATTTTTATTTTTGGCAACGCGTTATTTGATTCGATCCTATGCATAGAAAGTATAGTTAGACCTTGAAATTCAGCTCTTCTACGAAGAACCTTCTGCTTCCAAAAATGTCCAATTTAATTTAATAAAAATAAACTCGCTCGTAAGTTTTATGCAAGCTAGAGTATTGTAGCTTCGACAAGACAAACTTGGCTCAAATTTAATGCATGTTGCGTGCAACTATGACAACATCGCAAATATGGCAAAATGCGGGGCACATCCAAAGTGTATAAGTGGTAAGTGCCACAAGAGATGCAGAGATTCACGGAGCTGTCGTAGAAGATGAGAGCGGCAAACACCAAAGTGCCATGCGCCTGCGTTATGTCACACACATATATGAAGTCTATTAAAATGCCGGATAAGATTTGGTTTTTTTTTTCTGCAAGGTTTCTTCAGGATTAGATGTAGTTATAATCGGGCGCCTCTTTATTGGAACGTGACTTGCGATATCACTTTCAGATGTCTAACGACACCTAAAACAATGAATAAGTTGCAGCAAAAGTGGCCGAGTCAGCCTCGTTCTAGCTTATCAGGTAAGATTGTTCAAATTGATAATGCCATAATTAAGATAAAAATATTTATAGTCAAGTCGATAGCCAAGTAAACCTAAAAACATATGACAGATAAAGTTCAAGTGGAAAATTCTGATATAAAAAAGCGCCACAGCCGCCGCGACGAGATCAATTGTGATTTACTTACCGCAAAGTGAATGTGAAATATATCTCGTTATCCCATCATATATATATATATATAGTCTCGAAAATGAAAACGGTTCTGCTTAATGCCACGGCTCAGGCAGCCGCGCAGTTTACGTTCCAAACCACGGATTATATTGTGTTCGCTTTTATGCTCAGCATATCGGCGGGGATCGGAGTTTATTTCGGATTTTGTAACACGGGTGAGGATACCACGGAGGAATATCTGATGGGTGGCAAACGGATGAAGACCATACCGATTGCCATTTCACTGGTGGCCAGTCAATTGTCCGCCATCTCCATTATGACTGTGCCGGCGGAGATGTATGCCTTTGGCATTAGTTGGATATTTCATATAGTCAGCATGATTTTAGTTATACCGATTCTTAACTATATCATAATACCCGTCTTCTACAACAACAACATTACCAACTGTTATGAGGTGTGCTAGATCGGATTAACATTTCGTATTTCGAATATATTTTAAGTGGGTTTCTTCTGTTTTTTAGTATTTGGAATTGCGTTTTAATCGCGCCACGCGAAAACTGCAAACATTCATATTTGTGCTTTATTTGTTTTTAATGCTGCCGATTTTTATATTTTTACCTTCATTGGCCTTTGCACAGGGTAAGTTCAGTTTAATATACACTGAGAAAAATCTTCTTCATTCTTTTGTTTGCCCATAATTCTCTTCTCTCACAGTAACCGGCTACAACGTGCATATTATCAATACTATAGTTTGCAGCATTTGCGTTTTCTACACTATGATTGTAAGAATATCCTTTTATCTTATCTTTTCATTAAGTAAAAAATAAATTTTATATTTACCTTACACTACTTATATTTTAGGGCGGCATTAAGGCCGTTGTTTGGACAGATGTGGTTCAGGCAGCCATTATGGTCATCTCGGTGATCATGGTGGGAATTATGGGTGCCAATCGAATCGGTGGAATTTCCGAGGTCTTCCGCATTGCTGACGAAGGTGGACGCTTCGATATTGAGTAAGTTGCACATAAGTTAAAGATAAAAAGGTATCTTTCCTTTTTTTAGAAAATCGTTACAGCTTTGAGGCAAATCGTAGCTCCGATTTTTTTAGGATGCATCTTCTAGAATACAAGGAGGTTTCGTTCTAAATATCAGCATTTTTTCTAATTTGAAGAAAGTTGCATTCGTATATTTAGAAATTATTTGTAAAAAAAAAAAAAAAAATTTCTAGTTTATGGTGTAATTTTCATTTTGAGCAATTTGCTAAATTTTAGTCTGATTTTTTTTTTGAGTAGCTTATAGAGACTTTAAATTTTCCATAGAGATCGTCGAGTTAAAGAAGCTCTGATTTCTAATTTCAATTGTGTAAATATAAATAAAATTTCTTCAATAGAGATCGTTGAATTAGAAAACCTCGACTCTAATTCAGATTTTAACTATAATATATAAACATTTTGTAACTTACAGCTACGCCATTGATCTGAAAACAAGGAACACATTCTGGAATGTGTTTAGCACGGCGCTCATCGCCTGGTCGGGTTATGTGGGCCTCAATCAGAGCTGTGTGCAACGCATCGTTTCACTTCCCTCACTGGGACATGCTCGAAGGTAAGTGATAATCCCATGGCCATTATCTTTGATCTTATGAGAAACCAATTCCAATTGAATTCACAGAGCTCTGGTGTTGTTTGGCTTGGGCTTTACGCTCGTCATGAGTTTCAATTGCTTTACGGGCATTGTGATGTATGCCCGTTACCATGACTGTGATCCCCTCACTCTGGGCCTGGTCAGCAAACTGGATAAAATGGTGCCATATTTTGTTCAGGATATTGTTGGTCATTTGACCGGATTGCCAGGCATATTTATTTCGTGCGTGTTTAGCGCTGCTCTCAGCACACTTTCGGCCAGCATTAATGCACTCAGTGGCATTGTTTATTTTGACTACATCAAACCCCATATCAAACACACGGAACACAAGGCCAATATCATTATGAAGATATTCGTATTGTTCACCGGCATCTACTGTATCTTTGGCGGCATTTTTGTGGAGCAATTCAATTCCATATTGCAGATCTGCTTCTCCATCGGTGGCACCAGTTTTGGCTCTGTTTGCGGCGTCTTTTTGCTGGGCATGCTGGTGCCCAGAGCACATGGTCGGGTATGTATGCAAAGCATGTTTAATACACTCAGAAAAAAAATCAAAACTGAAATTTAGGAAATAGCCAAAAAAAAAATTCTTTGTGTTTGTATTGAACGTTTGGAAAGTCTCCCTTAAAATTCGATTTTCTTTCTTATTTTACAAATAATTTTTGTTTTTACATCAAAAATAGAAAACAACACCCAGCAAATTAGATATATTTTTTCTAAATTTCAATAAATCCGCACTGAAATTAAGAACTGAAAACGATAGTTTTTTAAAAACCACAATCTGAATCATATTTCCGACTTTTGCTCTTTGCAGGCGGCTCTGGCTAGTGTCCTGGTGAGCATTGCCTGCATGTCCTTCATTGTGGTGGCCAGTTGGGGGCGTAATCATTATGCTACACTGCCCACAAGCATCGACAACTGCCCGGCTATTAATGCAACCCAAACAACAAAAGCAATGACAACAACACCTTATTCAGTGTTTACTGAGCCAGTCAAAGTTGAATCTTTGCCAGATTCAAGTTTCAATCTGTTGGACATGTCCTTCAATTGGTACAGTGTGATTGGCTTTGTAATCACCTGGGTGGTTGGCGTAATTTTAAGTTATGTCCTGAAACCAGCGCCGGGTACCAAACTGAATCCCAGTCTTCTATCGCCGATAATAAAGCCATTTGTTAACTACGCACCGGCCGCAGGTGAGGAATTGCCCGAGTTGACAATCGACAAGCAAAAAGAGAAAATGATGGATTGAAGACTGTCCGTGTAGAATCGTAGCTATTCACCAAAAGCTCATTAGCCAAATTAGTATTATATAAACATAAAATAAAGACACATAATGTGCGACGCGACGGTATTATGCCTAGTAATAATATCTTAATATTTGAGATATATCGTTTTACGAATCTTACAAAACCCTCAAATCTCCACTATGTTGCTTAAACTGTAATTTAGATAACAATAATTATAGTTGAACAACTAAGTCAGATCTTATCTTACATTGACGTTGACGCGCATGGTAGAATATCTAAAAATAGCAATAGTTTGCTATATCATTTTATATCTATATCATCAAGTTATGGCCTCTTATCGCCGTGCATTAAAATTGTATCTTAAGTCTGTCAAGATGACAAGCAACATCCAAAAGGTGCTCAGTCTTAACACCTTCGGGTTCCCAAAAATAAATAACTTGATTTTAATATATTATGTTGATTATAAAATAGCATAAGACGTATACATTTAAAATAAAACAATTACTTGATGCTTTACATGTAAAACATAGTATTAATCTAGCGTAATTCTGCATTATTTAAATCTTTGAGTGATCCTTGGGATCAAAGCTAAAGTCAAAATATTCAAAGCTGTCATACTTAGGTCAGCAAATTTGCTTATTGCCTGATGAAGGCAGATTGTAAATAAAATAACGAAAAATAATTTGTCAATTTAGATTAAAAATAATCTATAATTAAAAAACAAAATGTAAAAGAAAATAAAGATTTTAAATCAAATTCCAACTTTAGAAATATTCAGTTAAGACAACTAAGAATGCTGTAGTCGAGTGAGCTCGCCTACGATATACCCTGAACACATTGTAGATAAAAAAAAATTACTTCTTACTGTCAATTCTTGGGGTATGCTGAAAAGGGTGTTGGGTATGCTACCGCAAAGATTTCTTTTTGTACTAGTTTATTTCATGAAGAATGCGTGGTTTATATACAAAATTCTTAGACGATACTCTTAGCGTAGGGCTAGTTATTCTATTTACATTTGACCCAAACAGTCAATCTCTATCTATGCACTTACAGATACCATGCCTGAATATTTTCTAATTTACGACGCTGCGTATGATAACATCTGCTTACCTCAGGCCGTCCGACAGATGGTGCGACAACCAATGTTTACATGCAACCAATGGGTCGGGTGCATATTTGCTTCATTGATTCTATGCGCTATCAGCAGCGTACGATTTTTTGCTTTTGAAGAAATCGTACACACATTATTGGCAAATTTGCCTTCAAAAAGTTTCGCACCAAAATGTGAACCGGTCTGCAAATGCAATTATCCGATCTTGATGAAGTTTAGGCAGTTGATCAATAATATGCATATACATTTACATTTCACCCTGATCAAGAATATATATACTTTCTTTCTTTTGCTTGTTACATTTGCACAAAACCCTTATACCCTTTTTTATCCATTTGTAATGAGTTCAGAGTATAAAAATTGATGCCAGAAGCTGTTTGCTTTATGCGCTCTATAAAGATGCAGATAAGCAGATAAGATACTCTTAAAGATGATCATTAAATAACGACATAAGACGTAGATGCCTCAAGTCTGCTGCCAGCATCCAAGAAGAGCGTTGCGGAGAGTGTGAAAAGTTGATTATTATTATCAGCAACCATGTCAAGTTCAACTACGGCGGAGCCAGCTGCAGCTGAGGCTGCTGCTGAATCCCTTCGATTTGGCATTACGGATTATACGGTTTTCACAATTATGCTCTGTGCATCGGCAGCAATTGGAATCTATTTCGGCTTCTTTGCCAAGGCCAAAAATACCACAGAGGAATATCTGCGGGGTGGCAAGAAAATGAAAACACTGCCCATAGCCATATCCTTAGTGGCAAGGTGCGTTTTAATCGAGTTTGAGGATTGTGACAGTGAATCTAGAAATGATAATAAGTGACGTCAGACATATAGTAAAATATAATACGTAATGCTCTAATATCAGTGTTGACCTTGGATAATGGTTATCTTTCAGCTACCTGACAAATTAGATGATTAGTTTTTAAATTGTGGCAAATTGACATAAAAGTTATCGATGAACACTTTGAGGTATATCGAATTGTTATCGATAAGCCTGAACTCAACCTTTACCTTTTCTTACACTCATAAAAAATAGTGTTGTTTGCTAGCTATATTGCGGAATTCAAATTACCTATTATGTTACTTCTATTATTATTAAACATTTGTATTTAAAAACTTGACAAATACCCAAACATCTCACAGAAAATCTTTCTGTTTTTTAAGGCGATTTTCATTTTAGGCGATTTTCTAAATTTCATAGCCATTTGTTCTTAGTGCAGAGTATGAAAATATTCAAGTGAATTTTGAATTTCAGCCAACTATCCGGCTTATCGATTATGTCCGTTCCTGCCGAGACTTATACGTTTGGCTTCAACTACATCTTCGTTGTAATTTCTATGGTTGCTGTTGTGCCAATTCTGATTTATATTATTGTGCCAGTGTTCTATGAAAATAATGTGTCAAATTGTTACGAGGTGAGTGCAACATTTATCTAAAATATCTATTGTATCTATTGATTTGTATTTGTATGAATTATTGCAGTATTTGGAGATGCGATTCAATAAATTCACTCGAAAAGTGGTGACAGCCACTTTTGTGATGAACTCGTGCCTCATGTTGCCTGTGTTTATGTTTATACCCTCTTTGGCCTTTTCACAAGGTAATATACATATAAACAGTAATCTATATAATATCAGCACCACATGTTTTCTTACGAATGAAAAAATAAAAATATACCATTCGTTTTTCAAAAATTGATTTTTAATATATTGTTTTGTATATTCATTTTGCCCTGTATATTCAAGTTAGTACTGCTCCTGGAATTATTTTCAATATTTATTTTTTCAGTGCTTTAGAGTAGTGAAAGAATAAAACGAATAGCACAACGCATTCTCTATAAAAATCGTTTATTTATAACTTATTTTCATAAATGCTATTATTCTATTCCGTTAATTTTCTTGTTCTTAAAAAAATAACATTTTTTAATTAAATTTATTAATAAATCAATTAAGTTTTAGTTAATTTTAAATAAATTGAATGCTGTGACTAAAATTATTTTTTTCTGTTTACACTTTTTTTTAAAAAGTCTTCTTTCAGTTAAAAAAATCGTATCCATAAGTTCCTTAAACCTATAAATTTGAAAAAGGTCAGCTTTGAAAACATTTCTTGTAAGAGTTATGGTCTTATTTTTCTACCGAAACTTCATATATATACATATCTGTAATATTAATTAGAGTGACTTTCATATTTCATGCACAGTTACCGGCTGGAATATTCATGTGATTAATGCAATGGTCTCTTCGATCTGTGTTTTCTACACCATGTTGGGTGGCATAAAGGCCGTGGTTTGGACGGATGTCATCCAGGGTGGCACCATGTTGATCTCTGTATTGATGGTGGGAGTTCTGGGCACAATGCAAACGGGTGGACTGAGTTCAGTGATGGAGAACGCCAGTGCTGGAGGTCGTTTCAATTTTGAGTAAGTTTTCCAAGTAAGAAAATATTAAGAAAATCCTACAATTCTGCGCATTTTGTAGTCTAAGATGGGATCCACGCATTCGCATAACAGTGTGGAACGCATTCTTTGGTGGACTCTTCATGTGGACGGGACACATTGGCCTAAACCAGAGCTGTGTCCAACGCATTGTTTCGCTACCCTCTTTCGCTCATGCCAAAAGGTAAAAGTTAAGTTATACACTCAGAAAAAAATATAGCTGAATTTTAGTTAGTCCCCATACTTTTCGCGACGATAATTAGTCAGCCTATTATTGAAAAAGTAAAGTAAAAAAATGTATTTCTAAAATTGAATGTGGATTTTTCTACAATTTAAAAAAGTGTGTCTAATTTTGAGTTATATGTTTACATTGAAGAACTCTTATATTAGCTTTTTTTAAATTGTATTATTATTAAAAACTTGTATTTTAAGATTTGTTTCTAAGGAAAATGATTTTTCTAAAAATTAGAGTATGAATTTCTCCCTTTTAAAAAGGTTTTTTTTTACAATAGAAGAAATTGCCATTATTTTGCAAATTTAATAATATATAATCTTTTATTATCTTAAATATATTATTATCTTATAGATCGCTAATCATTTCGGGTTTTGGCTTCATCATGATCATGGGAATTATGAGCTTTACGGGCATTATAATGTATGCCAGATATTTTGGATGTGATCCCATGTTGGCTGGTGTAAGTTTTTTCCCCTCTTCCATATATATCGCGATTAAAATTTGTGATTCTCTTTGCTTTTTAGCTGGTCAGCAAACCGGATAAAATGATGCCCTTCTTTATACAGGATATAATGGGCAATTTGCCTGGCTTGCCGGGTTTGTTTATCTCGTGTGTCTTCAGTGCCTCGCTGAGCACTCTCTCGGCCAATCTAAACTCCCTGGCTGGGGTCATTTATTTTGACTACATTAAACCATTCATTCGGCACACGGAGACAAGAGCGAATACAACGATGAAGATGATCATTATTGGAATTGGTTTCTATTGCATCGCTGGTGGTTTTATGGTGCAGAACTTTAATTCTCTTTTGCAGACTGTGATTAGCGTCACTGGGATAAATACGGGTGCCGTTGTGGGTGTATTCCTACTGGGCATGCTCTATCCTAGTGCCAATAGCAAGGTGGTCGGATCGAGTATTATATTTAGTATGGTTGTCATGCTGTGGATCATTGCCAAGGCACAAATGAACTTCACGGCGGGCCTCATCAGATACGATGGCCTGCCAAACAGTTTGGATCAATGCGAGGCGCCTCAATTTAAGACGATTGCAAATGCAATGTGAGCAATATATTAACTATAAACCACAAATTATTATGAAATTAACTCTAAACCTTTCTTTGTTATAGCAACAATTCAACAATTTTAACTACAACAGTTTCGCCACAATTGATTACTGGCGCCTTTGGCAGTAATCGCGATTTTTCTATATTTGACATATCATTTTACTCTTACAAAATATTGGGTATTTCTCTAACAATTATCTGGACGGTTATAATGAGCTACATTGTCAAACCGGATACAAAGAAGAGACCAAATCCTAAAGTCTTCTCGCCATTTGTACGAAAATATCTGAATTTGAATCCAGAACTGGAATTGGAAGAGTTGCCTCTGAAGGGAGCACCGCTGAAAGAGGATGAAGCGTCTAAGCATAAAATAGATATTACTAAAATAGATAATATCAAAAATGATGTGACAACCGATCGTTAAAATATTATCGGTTAATACCTTTAAGTTCTTTTAGAGCATTAAAGATTTGTACGTCTAGTAATTTTCGTAGAATATTTATTTTGGTGCAGTTTTCGAGAAGAATTTTTGCTTTTATTGAATTTCCTGCTTCTATTAAGTGGAATAGAACAACGAATTGATTTTATTTACAGGCTCGATTCCCGATGAACACGACAAGAGTTCTCTAATTCGGTTGAATCAAGTCTTAAAATGTTTAATATTAATTAACTACAATAAATAAAATAAATTGAAGTTACAATTTAAAAATGGGCAACAATCAAGATAAATAAAAATAAATTATTAATCGCGAATTTTCTGTATATTTATAAGCGTTGCCCCTGAAGGGAGCACTGCTGAAAGAGGATGAAGCGGCAAGTGTATAGACGCGGAAATAGTAAATTATGAATGAAAAATGATTTTAACCTCAAAGAAATTTGTCACTTATAAATGTCTTAAGAGCAAAAAAATTAATTCATTAAATATTATTAGGTTCCACAAACAAAGTAGATTTCTTCGATCTGTAAACTGAGCTTTTTAATTAACTTTCGACTCATCTACACTCGTCCAAACGTAACATTCTATCGATTGCCCGATCGACACACTCTCTTATCGGGCGTTCGATTATCAACACCCCTTTTTTGATCGCCAAGCCACCACACTGCCATATCTATCTGTCGATCGCCACACTCCTTTATCGATTGTTTAACCGCCACACTTTCTTATCGATATGTTATCCTAATTACGCATGTGAGTCATTTATCTACATTGGGCGTGATCTGTGGACCACAGAATGTGCTTGTCACTCACAGATTAGATAAATTGAGCGCCATGGCCTCTTATCACGCGTAATGTTTGCTAAGGCTCCCAAAAGTAGGCAGTATTTGACGATCATAAACACGACGTACTCGTAAATGTTATATACCTTTAAGTAGGAAGGAAAGATGAAGGAAAAATACGTAGATGATAAGTTTATGGGCCATTAACTTTTACGACTTCAGTGTCTAGCAGATATGACAGACACAAGACTGATAATCAACATTTGATGGCTACTTAAGTCAAAGATCAGATTGTAATATGGTTCAGTAAGTGTGCAGACTGCATCCGCAAATGATCTTAAAGTGATTTAAATTCTAAGGGAATATAAACTCCGATTACAATCTCAAATATGTCATCTAAAGTGGAGGATTTGAGATTTGGATTGACCGATTATAGTGTCTTCATACTCATGTTGAGCATATCGGCCAGCATTGGAATCTATTTTGGCTTCTTTGCCAAGGCCAAGAATACAACAGAGGAATATTTGCGGGGTGGCAAAAAGATGCAGACACTTCCCATTGCCATCTCATTGGTTTCCAGGTTGGTTGTTATCATCACGGACAGTACACAAAATCGTCACTTGTTCTTATCTATATACAACTGACATGTGTAGCATATCGCCGCATAAATTTTTAGTTTATACAAATAGATGTATAAATCGCAATCTTAAGCCAGGTGTTATGCTTGTAATTCAAATACTAAGTTGTGAAATCGATTCAAATTCATTTTTCTGTTCGCGCTCGCTTTTTAATTTTATTATTATTATTTTTTTATTACTCACAAATTTCCCATTTAATTCTTCCCACTTTTTCTTAAGCGCTGTACTTCTAATTATATATTATGTAAAACATTTCGAGTTCTGCATTATGATTACAATATACTTTATCTGATCAATTCAGAGTTCCCTATTTCTTCACCAGCAACTACATTTTGAATCTTAACTAATTTACGAGTATATGAACTATATTTGCTTTACCAAATTGGGTTTTTTTTTAAGCATTTTGGATTTAACCACTTGCACAAATCTTATAAATCATTTCTTTTAAATTTAACTTCCTACATAATTTAATCTTATTTATTCTTTTATTGTTGTGTTTTTCAGTGGCTACTCATTTTAGTTAATAAATATTATTTTCGTTCACTTCCAGTCAACTTTCTGGCGTTGCAATCATGTCGATTCCAGCTGAAAGTTATACTTACGGCTTTAACTTTATATTCGCTGTGCTAGCCATGATTCCAACAGTGCCCATATTGATATATATCATTGTGCCCGTCTTCTATGACAACAATGTTGTCAATTGTTATGAGGTGAGGTGGGATAAAAAAATATATGTATACACTCAAAAAAAAAAAACAGACCTGAATTTTAGAAAATCGATCTAAAAAGTTGAAAAAGTTATCTTTTAAATATACGTAAAAAATTCTACAAATTAGAAGGGCTTAACCCAAATCAACAAATCCCACAAATATGGTGTTAATTTTTTTTTAATTGTATTTATTATTAAGAAGTACATTTCCAATAAGTAGAAATGCAAACCGGATTCTTGCTAATATTATAATTATATAATAATTATATTATGACAAAAGAGCACACTCTGGAAAATTAGATATAGTTTTTCTAAATTGTAGTTTTTAGATTGAGAAAAGAAAAACCGTGATTTTTATAAATATACTTTCTGAATAAAAAGTTATCCTTGCAGAATTCTTAAAATTCAATGCGGTTTTTCTGAGTGTACAGATATATGATATATAATCAATATTTCATCAATATTTACTACCCATAGTATCTGGAAATGCGTTTCAATAAACGCACTCGTCAACTGGTGACTCTGACTTTTGTGCTGAATCAGTTTTTAATGCTGCCCGTTTATATGTTCATACCCGCCTTGGCCTTTTCACAGGGTATGCAGAGCTTGATCATTTGATTGCTCATTTTATATATATATACATATGTTATTGCAGTGACTGGCGTAAATATACACATCATCAATACGATCGTGTCATCGATTTGCGTTTTCTACACCATGTTGGGTGGCATTAAGACGGTGGTTTGGACGGATGTGGTGCAGGCTGGCGTTATGCTGCTTTCGGTGGTTATGGTGGGTGTCTTAGGCACCCTGCGCTCTGGTGGCCTGAGCACTGTCCTCGAATATGGCACCCAAGGGGGTCGTCTTGACTTCAAGTATGTCTGAGCGATTCATTTCTTTCTTTAATGCTTCTTTACATTTCAACTATAATAATAGTTTTGGACTGGATCCGAGGCTACGTACCACTGTCTGGAGCAACATAAGCAGTGGTTTACTGCTCTGGGTCGGCAAGATTGGACTCGATCAGAGCTGTGTCCAGCGGATTGTCTCCCTTCCTTCGTATGCACATGCCAAAAAGTAAGCGAATCTTTTATATTCAAGCACAATCAATTTAATTATCAAATGCACATGCCACAAATTAAGCATGTCACAATGACACGGGCAGAAAAGAAATCTGCTTTAAATTCAAGTACAATCAATTACAAAAACCTCATAAAGACAATTGGAAATTTGGACAACAAATTAGCAATTAAACGATTTATAATTACATTTATAAAAATCCATAATTAACAAAATTTGATGAAAAAATCAAATATATTGACTACAACATCCTTTTTTGCTGAGTGCAGTTAAAGCAATATATATTTCATATGCTTATCTTTCTCAAACAGATCTCTTATCGTGGCCGGCTTTGGAATTCTGATTATAACATTTTTCAACTCTTTCGCCGGCATCATAATGTTTGCACGGTATTTTGGATGTGATCCCATGCTGGCAGGCGTAAATTATTCCCCATCTTCGATATTTATCCTGATGTAATTTGTGATTCTCTTTGCTTTTTAGCTGGTCAGCAAACCGGACAAAATGATGCCCTTCTTTATACAGGATATAATGGGTAGACTGGTTGGTATGCCGGGTCTGTTCATCTCGTCTGTCTTCAGCGCCTCGCTGAGTTCCCTCTCCGCTAATCTCAATTCGCTGGCTGGCGTTGTCTACTTCGATTATATTAAACCACACATTCGGCACACGGAGGCCCGGGCGAATGGATGCATGAAATTGGTCATCATTGGGATGGGTGGTTATTGTATTTTGGGTGGATTTGTGGTGCAACGCTTCAACTCCATATTGCAAACGGTGTGGACAATAACGGGCATTAATACCGGTGCTGTTGTTGGTGTTTTTCTACTCGGCATGTTTGTGCCACGTGTCAATGGAAAGGTGGCAATGACGAGCATTTTGTTCAGTGTACTCGTCATGCTCTGGATCATAATCAATGCACAGCTCAATTTCAAAGAGGGCCTCATCAAATACGAAATGTTGCCAAATTCGTTGGATCAGTGCGAGGCACGTGGATTGGATACTATTTTCAATGCCATGTAAGTGTTATTACACTCGAAAAATATGTTTGTAAATCGTAAATTGAAAATGCAAATAAATTAAATTTACTGGCTTAGAGTTTAGCTGTTGTCTGCTTTAAAGTACGAATAGCGCAAATGAAACTCTATTAGTTTATAAACTATCTAATATGTTTGTATATATAAAATCTTAAAATACCTTTTCTTTTTTTAGAAATAATTTTTAGATATGTCGCAGTCCCAAAAAAAACGTTTTTTATTTTATTTTTTAGAAATATATATTATCAAGAAATGCATTTGCAAAAAGTATAACTGCCAACCCTAATTTTTTAATATAATAACAAAGACCCAATGTAAGAAATCTATTTCAGTTCCGAAGGAAATTACACCCTACAAGAAAAAAGACATTATTCTCCAAATATTCCAAAAAATCAACTGTAAAATTAAGAAATGAAAACCTTGGATTTTAGAAAACCACAATCTTTAGTTATAGAAATCAACTTTTCTAAACTTCAAGTCGATTTACTTTCTCAGTTTACAGTCAGTTTACAAAAAAACTAACCCAATTAGAAACGTAAATAAGTAAATATATATAGATAACATTATTTTTTAATCTATTTATTTATTTTACTTACTTTTAGCAATGGCACAACAAGCAGAGCAATGATGACGACGCCAGCTAATCAGGCACCTGCTAATGTGACAACTGCATTTGGCAGCAATCGCGAGTTTTCCATCTATGATATATCATTTTATTGGTACAAAGTGTTGGGTGCCATTCTTATCTTTGTATGGGCCGTGCCCATGAGCTATGTGTGGCGAATGGAGAAGGGGGAACAACAACAACAGAATCCCAAATTGTATTCACCATTTGTGCGCAGCATGCTGCACCCAGCCGTCGAGGAGGAAATGGAGGACTGCCGTTGCCAGGGGGCCAAAAATTCAAAATGGTGTTGCATAGTTTGGCTTAAGTTAAGCTCTAATATAATGAAAGTATTTAATTAAATTTAAGACAGCGTTGTCATCTCTCTTTTGCATTTTTAAAAGATTTTATTTACAAAAGAATATATTTTAAATGAAGAATTTCTTACACAGAAAGTTATCCAGCTACTTACAAAAAACGGTTTCAAATTTTTTGTAAAAAAAAAGAGTTCCAAAGTGTTTTTTACCCTCTCGTTTTGTTGTGTTTTCTTTTTTTTGTTTTTTTTTTCTTAGCATTTTTCATTGAAAAATATTACAGTAGTATTCGTAATTCAGTTAAGATCGTCTGGAAAAAGATTTCTTTTGCGTTTTGTATTTTTGTTGATTTATGCTTGCACGGAATACAATTGATGCGTTTATTTGATATACAATTGGATTGGGTTCAGTTTTAAAATTAACAAAACTCTCGCTAAAAACTAAATGCCAGTTTTCAAAATTGAAATACAAAAAAATAATAGAAGGAAATATATATATATAAGTAAAAGGTTAGTTGTTTATATATGTTTATATATATAATATATTTAAATTTTGTTGAACTACGCATCAATTTGTTAAAAAATCTTTTCTTGTTGTTGTTGTTTTTGAGTGTTTGTCAAAATTATTTTGTGTGTGGGCTTTTTAAAATTAGGGGCTTGCATTAATGATTATGTGTCTTATAATTTAAAACATCTATTTTACATACATTTCTCAATAATGTATTTTGTTTTTTTTTTCTGTTTTTAGTTTCCAATTTTAATTAAATTTACACATACATATTATTTATAGTTTTAATGCTTTTAACAATGTGTGTGTGTGTGATTGTTTTTTGGGGGGATTGTTGTTGGCGGGTTTAGAGCTATGTGTTTTGATACAATTATTATTATTATTTTATATTATATTATTAATATATTGCGCACGGCATCAGCGTTCAAAATCCAGCAACAAAGACTGGAGAAATTAATTCCTAGTGAATTACAAATCATTTTTTTGCTTTGTTTTGAGAATAAAAGAAACAGCATTTGAAACTGTGCTTTTCACTTGCGGCGCGATCCAGTTTCAGTTATTTTGTTGTTTTTTTTATAGGAAATTCCAAAAATATTTTACGGCATTTTTGTATCGAATCGAAGTCATCGATCTATAGTTATTGGTTTTCATCATCATCATCTGCATAATCATCATCATCATCCTTATATGCTGCTTAATTGCATGCCTGCGGCGTTGCACGATTTTCACCATCATCTGTGGCATTATTAACAATCTTCGGTTCACCTGTTGAAGATAGTTAAATATGGAATTAGTAAATTTAGTTATTTAATATCAGTCGACACGGCAAGTAAAAAATAAATTCAATTTAAAACAGAATTTAATATTTAAATAAACAAAAAATTAAAATACAAAAGGTAAAAAAACCAATTCAATTAATTCAAATATTTCATTAAAACTACTAATTAAGCATTTAAATTCAGAATAGTTAGTATATAAAAAAAGATCACGAGTTCTTAATGAGACAGATAAAGAACTCTAGATTCATTTGTTAACAAAATCTATTGTAATCATTAAAACCAGTACTCGACAAGGTTCACGCAAGAAAAAATGAATATTGTTATAATAATTATGATTAGAAAGAAGTAAAAAGAAATAAAAGCTCTCGAGATTAATAAGAATAAATGAATCAGCAAAGAATTAAATTGACTCAGGAACGCAACAGTGTACTCGCTTACAGCATTTAGTAATTTAACAATTTAATTTAATTTATAATAGTAATTAATATAACTTTTATGATTATAGTTGATAGATTGGCTATAGTCTTAGTAAACACTCACCGTTGTCATTGTGCTCAGAGGACTTGGTTTCGCAGTTCGCCGTCTGCGGCTCCTTAACAACTACTTCTGCTGCTGCTGCTGGTGTTTCCGCTGCTGTTGCCGGAGTTGATTCTGTTTCGGTGGATTCCACAGCTGGATTTACAACTGTTGCAATAACTGGTTTGCTGATATCATTGCTAAGAGGTGCTTCAACTGCAACCACACCTTGTTCCTTGTTCTCCGTTGCATTTCCCTGCTTTTCGGGCACAGCCTCTTTGAGCTCCACAACCTGCTGCTCCACCTTCTCGACTTTTTTCTCCTCCGCCTGCTCCTCCTTATTGCTGATTGCTGGCGCTGCTTCTACGGGATCGCAGCTGCTCTTTGTACTTGAATCGACTTCCATTGGTTCCGGACTTGCCTGCTTGGCAGGTTGAACTGGAGCAGGAGCTGGGGGAGGAGCTGAAGATGAAGTTGGGGTTGAAGCTGGTGCTGCAGTTGCAGCTGTAGCTGTAGCTGGAACAGGATCTGTAACTGAAGCTGTAGTTGAAGCAGGAGCTGAAGTTGGAGTTGGCACTGCTTTTTGCTCCACTTTATGCTCCTTTTCCTGTTGCTCTTTTTGTTGTTGCTTCTTTTCCAGTTGCTCTTTTTCCTGTTGCTCCTTTGCTTTGTTTTCCACAACGACAACCTCCGTGCTTGCAGATGTGGCAGATTTACTTTCAACAACTGGCGACTGTTCCCGCTTCGCCTCCTTCTCTTTCTCCTCCTCAACAGCAGCTGCTGGAGCTGTAGCAACTGCAGCATCTTCATCCACTTCCATAGCTGTGACAGTTGCTTCACTTTTCGGTGGGCTTGATGCAACTTTCGCTGTTTGCTCGCCTTGTGCCAATTTCTTAGGCGTTTTATCCTTCGATTCGGACGCCTTTCTCTCCTTGATATGATCCACATTATTTTGATGCCCCTCTGACGGTGCAGTTGCATCTGTTTGATCCTTTGTTGCTGTTTTCTTTTGTGGCGAATTTACCTTGGTTTCGTTAGCTTCTTTCCTTTTGGACACCTCAACAACAATTTCCTTGGGCTTTTCCAATTTTTCATCTTTCTTGGCTTTCTTAACAGGGCTCTGAAAAGGAGTAAATTTTAGATTTGGCTTCACAGTGTTATGTTATGATATTTACATGTGTGTTAACATGATGTTATTTACATACTTTTACTTTAACAGTTTCAATTGCTTCCGCCTCCACCTCCTGCTCCATCTCCTCGTTGGCTTTTGCTGATTCGTGCTCCACACCTTCTTCGCCGCCTACATCCAATTTACGTGCTCCACGTCCACGCCCTCCACCACCGCTCTTCGTTGTTGCTGGCGACGTGCGCGCCTTTTTGCTTGGTGGCGGCGTAACGGTTTCTGCTGAACGCGTTGGCGTTCCACGCGTACTGGAACGCGTACGTCGACCGCCACCCAATTCTAGACTGCCGCCCATTGTGCGAACCAGTTCCTCGCTCTCCTGCTGAGCCCGCTCAATAAATGAACGACGCTTTGGCGTGCGTTTCTAAAAATATATAATAAATGAATTAATGAAACAAATAAATCCTATCAAATTATTGCATGTCATTATTATTAAACGATATTATTATTGAATTGTATTTCTACAAATATATATGTATATAGATCACGAAAATAAAGTAACAAATAAAATTAAAATATTACACGATTTTATTAAACTATTTTATACAAATATTTCATAAATAAATACTAATCAAAATGTTGCACTATATTTTGTTTTTTTTTTATTCACATTACATCAAGTGAAACGAATGAAACGAAGCCTAGCCATTGAGCGGTAAATAAAAGCCCCAAAACGTATAAAATGCACACACACAAAAACAAACACAAACACACACACGCACAAAAACGCACACACACGCGTATACATTCGCTTGTATGACAAAGTACAGCAAACAACAAAAAGTCGAAAAGAGAACAAGAAAAATAAAAACAAACGAGAACGAGACGAGAGAGACGCGGCGGCCAAACGTGTGCACAAAACAGACCCAGCGATGAGACTTTGTAGCGAGTGAAACACGCGACATACAAAAATAAATACACACACACTCTCACATACACAAGCACGAGGGGAAAAGCGCGCGCAGCAAACGAGGGCAAATTAACATCAACATGAAACTGTGTGAAAAGCAAAATATAAAAAAACTCAAACACATGCACACAATATTTTGGAAAAATACTGCGTAAGTGTTGCGCACGCTCTTCCAGATAATTCCATGTGGCTGTATGTGTGTGCTGCAAAGCGCGCTCTTATCGCACGACCCCCGCTGTTAATTGTGACTGTCTCTACACATACACACACACACACACATGCATACAAATTTGTATATGTATTTATTACACTTACGGGTGTTTTTTTCTCATCCGTCGCCGCCGGTTGAATTGTTGCTGCTGCTGCATTTTCTTCAACTGCCTCCGCCTCCGTTTTTTGTATGCTTGTCTCGTCCGACATTTTGATAATTGGTATTACTTATTTTTACTTACAAAATATAATTTTTTTTTTTCTTGTATTTTGTATTTTGCAATGTTTTCAAGAACGCTTCGCTTTAAAGTAGCGAGTGATTTTCTGCGCCCCCTTTTTGCACACTGGTTTCAACTGGCAGGTATCTTACACACATATACACATACACACACACACGCCACGCTGAACGTACGCGCTAAATTTCTTAAATGCAATTTTCGACACGTTTGCACTAAAACTCAATATGCAGCTGATCAGCCTGAGCAGCGGCCAATATTTTATAATGCTTTGCACTTTATATCGCCTGGAAATACGTTGTATTTTGCACTTTTTTCAACGCTTTTTCTCGAGCCAATGGGGAAAGACCAAACGTAATCCACAACTCGACTAAATTCTGCTTCTTCTTGCACGCGAGTGTTGCACAGTGCAGCATTTATGGCGGCCTCTTGTGGCAGTGTTGGTTAGCATATTGGAGTACATGTGGTGGTTTGTCAATATAAATGAAACACTATTTGACTTGTAAATATGCTATACTTAGCACGTTTTCGATGTTTTTTTTTCGTACCAAAACTCGACTGCATTTATCATTTTCTGCCTTTTTGACACTGCCCACCATTTATGGCAGCCTTTTGCAACAGTGCTGTAAGACTACGTGTATTGGTTGGTCAATACCAAATTATAGCTTTATTTTGCTTGAAAATACACTGTTGTTTATGGCGGCATTTGCAGGTGGTGGTTGGTCGATAGAAACTTATCACTTTATTTCGTTTAAGAATACGCTCTTTTTAAGGGAGGACTAATCATAAATCATAACTCGACTGTTTCCTGGACACACAAGTGTTGGACAGCCACAACAGTACTGCAAAGCATGCAACCATTGTGGTGGTTGGTCAATAAGAATTTATCGCATTTGTAATCGATCACTTTCCACGAGGCAGGCTTTTTATTATTTACAATTTATAATTTTGGGAATAGAGCGAAAATGGTGTCGCAAGAACAAATTAAAGCCATTGGCGGCGTACTCAACAACAAGGAGCGTCCGCTGAAGGAGCGATTTCGAGCGCTGTTCACGTTGAAGAACATTGGAGGTGCGACAGCAATTGGGGAAATTAGTCAAGGATTTAAAGATGAATCCGCTTTGCTGAAACACGAATTGGCTTATTGTTTGGGCCAAATGCAGGACAAACTGGCCATTGGAATACTAACCCATGTGCTCGAGGATACCAGCGAGGAGCCTATGGTGCGTCATGAGGCAGCCGAAGCGCTCGGCGCAATTGGAGATGCAGAAATTCTGCCGCTTCTCGAGAAATACAAAAATGATTCGGTTTTGGAGGTGGCAGAAACTTGTCTGATTGCCTTGGAGCGCATTCGCTGGCTGCAAAGTGGTCAGCAGGTGCACGATAACAATCCATATGCCTCTGTGGATCCCTCACCACCAGCAGCAGGCGAACAAAATGTGCAGCAATTGAGGGAAATTTATTTGAATGCGGAGCAGAATCTTTTTAATCGCTATCGGGCAATGTTTAGTTTAAGAAATCTGCGCACGGAGGAAAGTGTTCTGGCCATCGCCGAAGGATTAAAGGATAAATCGGCTCTCTTTCGTCATGAAGTGGCCTTTGTTTTGGGTCAATTGCAGCAGCCTTGCAGCATTAAATATTTACAGGCTAATCTGGAGGATCGAGAGGAGAATGAAATGGTTCGACATGAATGCGCCGAGGCATTGGGCGCCATTGCCACCGATCAATGCATCCAAATCCTCAAGAATTATGCTCAGGACGAGCGGAGGGTGGTGAAGGAGAGCTGCATCATCGCGCTGGATATGTGCGAATATGAGAACAGTCCGGAGTTTCAATATGCCGATGGTCTGACCAATCTCGACGGCAAAAAGTGATGCTAATTTTAAACATAACATTTTATTTTTCTTTTTCAAATTTGTATATATTATAGATTTATATCCATATTGTATTATTATCTAATTGGCGGCGTAATAAAGTGTATTACAGCATGTGATTCATTGTTGATGAAATCATTATTTCTGATTTTTGTTAGATATTAGTCATGTGACTTCTGTGTAATTTAGATAAACTTTGCTTATATGTAAATAATTGTATTCAAAAAGGTGTTTGCTTTATTTACAGAAGTGTAACCGTAAAGTGTTGGTAGTGCTGTTAAATTTTACATTTTCGCTTATAAATGGAATACAGATTGTTTACCCTTAAGCAACAGTATAAAAAACAAACATAAATTTCAAATAAAAAATCGCGTTTCCTTTGCAACAAGTGGGACCAGTAAACCAAAAGATTGCTGTTAAATTCTATGTTTGAAAAAAGCGCCTTTTATTTCCAACAAGTGGGACCAGTAAGCCAAGTTAAGTGCTGTTAAACTTCATAATTAGTTGTACCAATCAAAGCGTTGCCATTGCGCCGCAAACAAGTGTTGGTAAATGTACAGAAAATGTTGGTACACTTGTACCAAATTGGGACACAATTGTGATTGCGAGTAAAATCTGCGTACAAATGAATAAAATCGCCAGAGAATAACTTAACAAGAAACCATTAAATGCAGCAGAGAAACGTATTTAAAGTGCCAATATAGAAAATGTGATAAATAGGCAGAAGCTAAACCGAAAACAAGCCATGAAAATGCAAATGAGAAAAACGTGTGTTCAGCAAAATTGCTGCGAGTGCAGCGGAAAATAAATTACACAAACACACATGCAAACACAAATTCACACACATTCTCACAAAAACACACACGCAACAAAATACACACACAAAGACGCATAACACAATATATAAAAATAATATTAAATGTACGGCTTAAAAAGTGGAACGAAATCAGAAATCAACAGAACGCAATAAAAAGAAATTAAATTTTGACGTGCCAAAAATAAAACCGAAATTAATTAGAATAATTAATTGCAAACAGCGCGTGTTTTTTTGTTTTCTTTTTGTTACGTATCAAAAAATATATAAATTTGTAGTGTTGTAAACAAGTTGAGAGCAGTAGTGATAACAAACGCCGTAACAATGTCCAAATGCGCTTTTGTGCTTTATCTGGCGATGCAGCTTTTAGGTATGTATACAAATACGCACACACATATGTACATACTGCTTGTTAGCATGTGTGTGTGTTTGTTTACTGTACGTAATGGCGCCTGCTGTCCCCATCCCCCGGCTCTCCCCTTTACACTTGATCGAGTTCTTAGCTGTTTTGCTGCTCTTTCCGTCAACTGTAATGTGTATGCGTGTGTGCAATGATTTCTTTTGAATGGATGACGTTGCATTAGAGCAACTTGTTGTTGTAGCTGCCTGCTTCTCGTCGTGGGTGAAAATAGACTCTAGTTGAGCGCAACTCTGGCTCTCGTTGGCTCTCATTCGCTCTCGTTTGCTACTGTGCATATTCTTTACTCTTTACTCTGGCTGTTTCTGTTGTTGTTTCTTTATTTTCAACAAGCGGCACTTTATACTCATCCCCTTTCAATCTGTATAATGTGCATAATGCCTATGTATCTACTTTACTAAAACGCGTGCTTACACACGCACACATGCATATATATCTATATATACGAGTATTTATATATATATATACATATATATATATATAGATGCGATTACCCTTGCATAGTAGTTTGGAGGCTATGTTAAATAGTTGCTTAATTATGCTAAAGAGCTGACTTAATCTTGTTAATAGGGAGTACAGTTCAGAGAAGCTTTTAAGAATATTTATGGTTGTAAATGATAAGCTGCTAAAAAATAAATATTTAATTTGCAAATTCATCACAAGTAAATTAGATTGCAACTCACATATTTTCTCTCTTTTTTCCTCTAACGTTTCAAAATTTATGTTCTAATTGGGTTTTTTTTATGCGGTTTCCCAATCCTTGTAATAAGTGTTGAACTATTTCACATTTTAATACCCGCAGAGTTATTATTTGATATATAATTTAATTTGTAAGTTTAATTTCAATTTTTTTTTTTTTAAGAATTATAGGCCAGTTAAGTATGCAATTTATAAAAACATTTTGTATAATAGCTTATAAAACACTAAAAGTAATTGTTTAATTTTACTTGGGACAAATTGGATTCGCATCACTGTGCACTGCTCTCACACCTGGATTTACACACATACACATGGCACACACACACACACACTCATACATCAGTTGCAGGTTGCAGTTGCAGCATTGGGGTTATGAGGCCCACTCAAAAGGCTCCAGCGGCCAGTGGAGCTAATTTTGTATGGCCCTCTTTACACGAATTGGGGTTGCGTGTCGAGCAAACGTTGCGAGCGAGTGTTGCAAGTTCTTCATTCTCCATTCGACTTTCAATGGCAGCTCAGCTCAACTTTGAGCTTTGCTGCATTTGGGATTTGGTTTAGCTTTGGGTGTTTGGGGTTTGAGAATTGGGGTCGTTGGTCCGTTGGCAACTCCTCGTGGTCCGTGGTCTCTGGTCGCTGGTCGTTTGTCGGTGTGGCAGATACATGACGTGTGGTGATATGTGATATCTACACAAAGGCAGCCGCGTACAGCCCATTTGAGCAACTTATTTACGATTCTACAAAGCCAAACATTTTAATATGCTTAGTCAGCGGCGCTCAAAATAATAGTTGAGCCAGAAAAGTTGAAAAGGCTTAAAAAAAAAAATGTATGAATTTTAGCTCGCATTTTTTGAGTCTTAATTTTTCCTTGAAGTTTAGTCTCCTAAGAAGTAATCTTTTTAGTAAAAAACTATTAAAGTAAGTTTAAAAAAAGGATAATAAAAGTAGTGATTTGCCCTAGCTTTGCATGTATTAAGAATAAGGCTCTATTAGAATATTAAACTATTTTTAGTATTTTTGGACAAGTAAGTGGATTATTTTGGTTATTTGAGATTGATTTGCTTTGTATTGGGTATCTCTGCCCAGTCTTCCTACATTCGATCAATATGAAAATATATATTATCAACTATAAAATATAATATATTACTGACTTGTTGTTATTTCCACTTGGCAGGTTGCCTGTTGATGCATCAGGCGCAATCGATTGCTGGTGGCGCCATTCTGCCCGAGGGGCACAACATCAATTGTGAGCATTATGACGAGAAGGATTGCAACACAACGAAGAAATGTGTCACAAGCATCGAGCGGTGTCAGGTGGAGGCGGACAAGTTTCCCAGCTGTTATGTGCTGTGGGCCGTTGACGAGCTGACGGGTTTGTTGCTGCAACACGAATACACTGGCAGAAATGCAATGATTTTAATAAATTCTAATATCATTTGTTGCAGGCACGGACAAAGTCAAGATGAAGGGCTGCTTCACGGACATGCACGAGTGCAATCAGACTGCTTGTATCACGAGTGCCAATCCCCGCTTGGGCAACATCAATTTCTGCTGTTGCAAGGGCTCCAAGTGCAACATGCACTACAAATATATACCGGCCGCCATGGAGGCAACAACACAAGGTGCCGTATTTTTTTCTTTACATTTTCACTTCTCCTTTGCTGCACGCTCCAATTTTGGCATAGCACAGGCAACAACTTGCCACCCCCTTGCTTGCAACGCATTTTCGTGTTAACGAACTTTCCACAGCATCCATAAGCGAACTGCCTGCCTGTGTGTGTGAGTTTATGTATGTAGCAAGTTGCAAGTTGCCTTCGTGCCACGTTTCGTTATATTTTTATTTTTAATTTTTTTTATTATTATTATTATTTTTTTTTTTTGAGGCTGTCTTTGTGTGCTTGGCTCCCTTTTATCTCTCTATCTATACATCTTTATATATATTTCTTTACATATCTTTATGTATATTTGAGCTCATAAAAAGCGATGCCAAATTGGGGACGAAACTTTCGTTTTTTTCTTTTTCTTTTCATTTTTCGCTTTGCGCTCTGTGCATGTTGTGGCATCCACAACCACATGCATCATCAACCCTGCACGGCACCAACTACAGGTGCCACTTGAGATGTTGTTCACCTGCGCTGCAAGCGTTTAAAGACCCAACCTGCATTTATGACACATACTGTTGCACACATAATAGTTCAAGTGACAGGCAAAGATTTCAAGAGTTTCATATTTTTCTATTTTATTTTTTAATTTTCTTCTTTATTTTTTTATTTATTTTCTGAATACAAAATAAGCACAGTACAGCAGTGGCAACTTAGACATTTCGCTCTGTTTAATATTATTAATTTCTATTAATTAAAATACAGTCGTAGCACTATTTATTTTAAATAATATTTGAAACAGTATCATCGAAGACTACCTTTCATGTTTGGCCTTAAAATCGCTGTAGATATGGGGTGGGAACGGGCGTGGCCGTAAAAATCATTGGAGGAGGTTCCCAATAATCAATCTTTTAAGTTTGTTTTTGTGGGCGTGAAAAAAAAATTTCTTTTAATCTTTGAAAGTTCCTTTTAATCGATATTTCAAGTTTAGTAACTTAAGCTCTTAATGTGGATGTGAGTGGGTATGGTCCGATAAATTTGTTCAGCTTTTTGAAGAGTGAAGAGTGTTTCTTGCAAACTACCTGCCAAGTTTGGTGACTCTTTATTTAAAATTGTTGGAGCTATGCGGTTTTATCGACTTACTCTTTCAGAAATATTGTTTTTTTTTTCGGTAATTGAAAGTGCCTACCGGCAATATACCTTCTAAATTTGATGGCTCGAACTAAAAGATATAGCCAGGACTGAACTTAAATTCAGCTTAACATATTGCTGAGGCTTCCTTTGTAGAAAACATTTAAATTACTTTTACAAATAAAAATGTTTTCTTGCTATTCTTTTTGCAGTGCCGAAGGAGAAGACGCAGGACAACAACAATGTGATTTATTATATTGTTGGCTCTTCCGCATTTGCCGTCCTCGTCGTGCTGCTAATATTCATGCTGTGCTATTACAGACGCCTTAAGCAGGAGCACTTTAATGAGATACCCAAGGTGAGTGGCTCGAAATAGTAATTAAAAATTAGAATTACTAATTACTAATTTCTCTTTTTCTCTTTCTCGCTCAGCATGAAGCGGAAATTACAAATTCATCGCCATTGTTGAGCAACCGTCCGATCCAATTGCTCGAGCAGAAGGCGAGCGGACGCTTTGGCGATGTGTGGCAGGCCAAGTTGCACGGCCAGGATGTGGCCGTCAAAATCTTTCGCATGCAGGAGAAGGAGTCGTGGACAACAGAGAACGAGATCTATAAATTGCCACGAATGCGACACCCGAACATACTCGAATTTCTGGGTGTTGAAAAGCACTTGGATAAACCAGAATATTGGTTAATATCCACGTATCAGCATAATGGCTCCCTCTGCGACTATTTAAAATCGCACACGATCAGTTGGCTGGAGCTGTGCCGCATTGCCGAGTCCATGGCGAATGGTTTGGCCCATTTGCACGAGGAGATTGCGGGCACCAAGACGGATGGGCTGAAACCATCGATTGCACATCGTGATTTCAAATCGAAGAATGTCCTGCTCAAGGGTGATTTGACCGCTTGCATTGCGGACTTTGGCCTGGCGATGATCTTTCAGCCGGGCAAACCGTGTGGCGACACCCACGGCCAGGTGGGCACACGCCGCTATATGGCGCCGGAGGTGCTCGAGGGTGCCATCAATTTCAATCGGGATGCCTTCTTGCGCATCGATGTTTATGCCTGCGGCTTGGTCCTCTGGGAAATGGTCTCACGCTGTGAGGTCGTTGGACCCGTCGGCGAATATCAGCTGCCATTTGAGGCCGAACTCGGCCAGCGACCGACACTCGATGAGGTCCAGGAGAGTGTCGTCATGAAAAAGTTGCGTCCACGTTTGCTCAACACGTGGCGTTCCCATCTGGTGAGTATCTGTTTATTTAAATATATTTTATTTAACTCTCAATTTGCGCATTTGAAAAATGCTGCTATTATTTATTGTTTTATTTAGATTTATTAAGAAGTCTTGTGTCTATTTAACAATTGTCTGCTTAGTGTGAACACTTGCTGTAGCCTTGCTGAGATTTGTGATTCTAATTTTAATATCTTTTTTAGGGTCTCAGCATTTTCTGCGACACAATGGAGGAGTGCTGGGATCACGATGCGGAGGCGCGTCTCAGCTCCTCGTGTGTGATGGAGCGTTTCGCACAACTCAACAAATATCCGACGACGCAGTTGCTCATCAAGAACCACACCAACATCGAGGATGCTAAGGAAACCACAAATTGCTTATAGAAACGGTATTAAATCACAGCCAATGACAAAAAGATTGGTTGTGATTTTGAGGCCTGTCGTCATTTTTATTTTTATATATTCAAAATTGTTTAGTTTTACATAAGTATTGTGCATAGGCAGCACAACATACACTGGAAAAAAGAATGGCAGCTGTCATTTAAACATAAATACGCCCCATTTTAGGCATTTTAGAGAAAAACAGAACAAAGCTAAACTAGAGTTTATTTGTGAGTCTTTATAAACACGTATCTTGCCCGGGCAAAACACAATTTCTCTAGACGCACATCAAATATACAAATTGGTCTGTGGCTCATCTCACACATTAACTTCATTGACTGATATATACATATATAATATATATATATATATATATACACCATATGCGTATGTTTAATTGTTTTTGTATTTAGTTCGTTTTATTTTCATTTCTTTCGTAACTGTTGAATTCTTCGCCAAGCTGTCCCTTTTTTTGAGCGTGGACAACCGTCTACTAGATTTATAAATAGATATATATATATATTTAAATAGTTAAGCGTACGATTTAAAGCTATTTTAATTATGTTTATATATATGTAAACTTATCGTTTTTAATTATTATTATTTTTTGTTTTGCTGCTATGTTGTATTTTTAATAAATACTTTAAATGATTGTTTTTAAGCTACAATTTGAGAATTGAGTTTTGCTTTTTATTTTTTCTTTTCAATTGATGTAGTGCCAACTCACAAATCTCTATATATGCATATATATAAATACACACACACTCACACACACACACTTACATACGTGTATATACATATATGTAATTTTACTGAACAGTACAAGAAACACCTGAAGTTTTCAAATGAAAGTTTCTTTTTAATGAACATTAACTTTGTAAGCGCGATACATATATATATATATATATAAACGATATACCCTACGATAAACACACACCACAGACTTAGCAGACTTATAAAGCACACTGAGAGAGAAAAATCAATCATACTACGAGATATGCGAAATATTTGTTAATTCCACACAATCGTGTCTGGGACAAGTGTAGATTTAGTGATGGTGAGCTTGAATAAAGGCATGCTATAGATAACCAGATTAGCATTTCATCGATAACGGATTGATTAAGTTTACTTGCAAAGTTTAAAGGAAATCAAACAAAATTAAAAAAGAGTTACTCATGTCTTGAATATCGTAATTTGTTTTAATGTGTATGATAAATCAGATGTATACATATATATTACACTCATAAGTCATAAGTGAATAATTGAGAACTCGTCACACAATCATAGTTTCATTACAATTGATTCACTTTGCTAAAAATACTGAATTTCAATCTAGCATTATATCAATCAAACATATACACACACACATATATATATATATATATTTAGCATACTTTAGCTATTTAAATAATACAAAAATCAAAAACGATATACAACAAATACGTGCAATTTACGATACAAACAAAGCTTCATTACCTGATTTTAATTCTGAGCAACTTAAATTATTTTAATATGAAAATAGAATTAATTTTGTTATGCGATTTTTTCATTTTGTTTTTGCTGCTCGAGAACAAAACATAGAAACAATAATTTTCAAGTGGTTGGTTCATATAAGTATTATTGAATGTAACAATAATAAAACAGAAACAAAAACAGTATTCGAAAACGCAATCAGAACAGAAGAAACAATAACAAATTGTTCAACACAGATAAGTAGTTTGTTACATATCAGATGGCTATGGTTAGGATTTTGGATGAAATGAGTGATGGGATAAATGATGGAAGATGGATGATAAACACATACATATTTCAGCACACTTAATGCAATTTTGAAACGTTTTTTGTATAATCGAAAATCGAATAAAATCGATAAATTCACTCAACCTTTTTTGATATACAGTTATACAAAACAACAGTCCAACTGGCATTCACATAAATCATAGTGATTATCACGATTAATTTAACAAAACAACTCAATGATATATGTTTAAAAAACATTCTATGTACGAAGAACAACAAATTTTATAAAAAAAAAACAATTAGAACTGTCTAAATACTTTATTCGATTGCAAGTCATGTTAATATGAAATACGAAGAGTTCTTTGATAATAATGGATTTAAATTAAATGCTCATGAAGTGTTTGAAATGAATATGAATAGCATTTTAATAAAGTTTTTGGAATATTTGAGGTAAGTAATTCTTTAACTTTTATGTATATTAATTGACATTCATCATTTTTTTTAGCGTAAAACAATAGTTGCATTTTTTAAAATTCTTAATTGAAATGATAAAGAAAAAATTTCTTTACTTTCTCGATAAAATTTCCATTAGTATCGCTTGAAATCGATATTCGATAGCAATAAAAAGCCAATCAATGACAACAATGATCCTTCAACAATGATCCTTCAATAAATTCAATAAACAATGCCAAAATTTGTCGCCTTCCTTCTTTATTATATCTTTTAATAATACATTCCGTTATACGATAAATACATGTTTCGAATATACATTGAATACATATCGAATATAATGTGATTACATAGGATTGAAATAGAACTGAATGAAAACGCTAATAAATTCTTATACACAAGTGTTAAAGGAGCGTTCAATCTTATAAATTCTCATACATAATTAAGTAAGTACTTTAAATTAATTAATTAAATATATATAGTGTGAATATTTAAATACTCATATATGTATTTGTTGCGTATATCGATTAACTTATTTGATAATATGTATATATTTACGTATACCGAACAAATCAATCGAAACAATCTCAAAAATCTGTAAGCTTCATTATTATTCCAAAATAAAAATTATGTATTATAGCTTTACGACTTTGGACCAAATCAGTTGTAGTACATGTACTACTTACTTGCCCCATACCATTTTAATCAGACTTATCCGAGCATTCCGTTTACTAAATTAATACTACATACATACTACATATATGTGTGTTATAAACTGTATGGAAAAAAAGTCGCCATCTATAAAATGCTAACGTGTAAAGTTCTCCAACAATATGTTTTCCCAAGTCCTGTGCGCTTTGTTTGCATATGAGTGTGTCTTACTAAAATAGATCTTGTTTCTGTTATTTATACATATATAAATATATATGTATATTTAATATTATTGGGGGCTCTGTAACAAATGGAGCATAAATGTTATAGTATCTAGATTACATTTTTTATTTATTATTTTTATTTTTTTACACATACACGATACAAATACGACTACTATATTTAAGTATACTTATTATGTTTGTACGATATGTTGTTTGTCTAGGGAATTTCTGTTTTGAAAAAACGAAAACTTGCAGCTGTGTATGGTTTGTAATCGGAAATACATATATATATAGAGAGGTATATATATATATATAGTAGTATATTGTATGCTAGGGACGGTTTCTAGGTTTGTTAAGCGACGAATGCACTAGTGGAAAACTTGTTACTTAGTTGGGCAAAGAAAGTGTGTAAACATTTATCTCGAGTATAAGTACAAGAATATAGTTGTTATAGTGTATATATATATATATATATATATATAGCTATATATATATATAGTATATGTTGTATATAAATTGTTGTCTTAGCCAGTGTTTTAATAGGCATCATCATTGCTGGTTGAGACGCCGCATTTGGAGCGCAAAATTGCCGCCAATCTTTGGGTGAGCGGCTCTGTTGGTGACTCCGAATCGCTGCATGAAGCAGATGCCACCTTGTTGCCTGAAAGATCGTACAGAATATCTAATTATTTAAATATAATAAGTATTTGTTTATAATCAATCACCCACAATTCCCAACTGACTGATTTTTTTTGTTGTGCTAAACAGACTTTTTATGTTAACTTATTTTATTTTATTTGAAAAAACCCTAAAATTGTATGGATCTCTAATATTCCAGTCAAGAAATCAAGTTTCATTACTTCCTACTGAATTTTATAAAGTATTTCTTGCTAAAAATAATGCTTTCATTATACTTTTAAGAAATTTATTTTCTAATAATTAAAAACATTAAATAAAAAAAACACAATAAATAAAAACAGGTATTCCTAAAAATGCAGAAGCATTCATAAAAGGATTTTCTAGTAATATTTTATAGTTTTCGGGACAATTTCACAATTGTTTAATTTATTTTTGTTTCAGATCGATTTTTGCACGTATTTAGAAAGAAACAAAAAATATTTTTCGATTGTTTAAATTTTGTGCAAATTATTATTGTCTTCAGATCGCTTTTTGTTTGCGGGTGTAGTACTTACCATTGCTAATGTCTAGATCTGTAGCACTGGTTGACTCCCTGTTGCCAAATGGCAGATTGATGGGCACAATGTCGTCCTCTTCCTCCAGCAGGAGGCTGGAATAGGAGTGTGTGGTATTGTCGCTGCGACCACCGCCTCCGCTCGAGGAGTTGCGTGACGAACCCGAATCGTTGTGAGAATGCGAATGGGAATGGGAATGGGAGGTGCTATGGACTGCCAGGCAGTCGACAGCAGCCGCATCCTGTGGTTCATCAATAGGCAGATCGTAGTCATCGTTGCTGCTGCTGCTCTCCTCCTCGTCCCCAACATCCACGTTATCGATGTCATCTTCGTCATCAATGTCATCCTCATCATCAACATCATCATTTTCTTCCTCGTCTACATCCTCATCATCGGAACAATTGTTGCGACTGCTGTGGCTGCTAACGCTATCCTCGCAAGGCGCCTCCAAATCCAATGCCAGCTCCGGTGACGAGGATTTATTGTAGTTCTCATCGCTGTCACTCACAGCTGTACATATTATATATGATTATTTAATTACTATTATTTTTAATTTCTATAAGTGATCTTCGAACTTACCGCGCAACTTGTCCAGAATGAGTGGATAGAACTCTTTGGCCGTTCCATTATTTGGCTCATATTGCAGAACTGATGTTCGTGTTGCAAGATACAAAAAATAAATACATAGTGATAAAGATTTGTTGGAGAACGATTAGTGAATAGCTAAACTTATAAGCAACTCCTGATGACTTTTGATAAAGTTTTGGTTTTCGAATTGAATTTGAGCTTCAATCGTTATTGTTCTCTGCGTGTAACTAGATTATTATTAAGGTTAGAGTTTAGAGTATTGTCTGTTTGGATACTTACTCAACTTGCAGTATTTCAAAGCCTTCTTGTAGTCCTTGAGCATGACAGCCGACAGAAACTACAAAGTATCGAGATGAAAAAGAGAGAACAATCCAAATGAATGAAATTGCGTCAAACCCTTTAGAAATCTTTGTTTGTCAAGCTAAGCCACAATAGTCTGTCCATTGCCCCGTTGGCCCACATTTCGATGGAGGATGGCAAAAGTTGTTCAGTTGCCTCTCAAAGTTAAGCAATTTATTAGCAATCAATAAGCCGGCTCAGAAAAGCAACTCAGCAACTCCAATCATCCTCATCGTAAGGCGCTTGAAAGGATTTCAAATGCTGCTGCCAGCGCAATTTGCTTTTGAATACATTTTATTTATGTATTTATAAATACACTGGGGAAAATATAGCATAATATATCCTAAAAATTTGAAAGGCTTGTCCTAAATCAACAATTCCCAAATAGATGATGTTTTTTAATTTAAAAAAATATATTTTTTATTACTAAGAAATGCATTTGTAAAGAGTAGAAAGGCAAACACTCATTTTTAGAAAAACTCCGTCTTGAAGTATATTGGTTGGTAGAGTCTAGTTAAGTCTGTCAAAGATACTAATACAAATACTAGCAAATATTAATCTTCTTTTTTTATTGATTTACTTATTGCCAACTTAAGTCAGTCGACACCAAAATAATACAAAATGTAAGTAAAAGATTAACTTTAATTTAAAAATAAAATAAAATAAATACAATTTCTAAATAATAAGGAGTGCTAAACTATTTAAAATTCAAGGCTATTTTTTTCTGAGTGTATGTATATTTGTATATATATTTATAGATTTACCTCGGCGAGAAATTCAGTGGGTGCTGATATGCTCTCATCGGCATCTGTGTACTCGGACAGGCTCTGGCTGAGATCTTCACTGGAGGCGGATGTTGGCAATGTTGCAGCTGCTGCGGCGGCAGCTGCCACAGCCGCAGCGCCGTTCATTATGGTTATATTATTTGCCGTATTCATAGCGGTTGTTGTTGCTGTTGTCGCTGCCACATTGTCTGTTGCATACACCCCATTGCCATTCGATTTGTCCATGTGAAGCAGCTGCAAATAGCACACAAAATGAAATCATTTTTCTACAGTTCTGCTGAATCTAATTCTAATATTTACGCACATTCGACATGATTTGTATGATTCGTTGCACGACTCTCAGTTATCTTCTCCTAGGCCAGTAAATCGCACATTTTCTGGGGATTGTCTGAATATAATACAAAATTCGTATGATAAAAACATACATTTTATAAAATACCCTGACATATTATCGATCTAATCGATTAAATACAATCTAATTAAAATACAATTGTAAAAATTGCATTAAAATCGGTTAAGAAACGCAGATTTTGTTAATTAAAATGAATTTTACATAGGAACTTAAAAGCTGGTTAAAGAGCATCTTCTAGTCGAACTCTCTCATTTTTATACTCTTTCAGAGGGTATTTTAATTCATTCATAATGGCCGCGTTCTTCAATCCATTTAACGACCTCACCTGTAGCTTTGAATATATTAGTCTCCAATTAGTCACATGATTATTTCTTATATGAAACACTTTTCTACTTACCAAAATATCCATTAGGGATTTTTCACACTCAAAGCAATTAGCAAAATGTACAAACAAATTGACAGGGAAAAAAAGGAAAATTAAATGCTTCAAAGTATCAGCGATAAAAGCTTTCCACTTAATCGATTTGCAATTGAGTTGCTTACGTCATAGTCTCAGCAAAAGATACAAACTCAATGATAATCGCTAATTGGATAACACATCCGTTGACCTTATGGAAATAACCAAGTTTCCAAAACATCGAGCAAAGAACATCTTACGAAAGTTGAACAAAGAGCGAGAAATTTAAAATGCTAAATGCTAATGCCACAAAGCCACAAGATAAATGCAACTATAGCATACATGTGCGTATATATATGTACATATACATACATATATATATATATGTATATATGTATATATATAAATTTACATATATACATATGTGTATCTGTATAGTATGTATGCTGGCTAACATTCACTTTCGGCTCAAAGGGATCCGCAAAGACCACAGACGAGGCCACACAGATACATATCGGGGAAGGTCTGCGGCAAAAAGCGAAATCAAAGTGTGAGGAAATAATAGTCGGACGGAGTGAGAGGTGCCGGTTGGTGTGTGTGTTTGTGTATTTGTGTGTGTGGGGGTTGTGGGTTGTGGGGGTGTTGCCAACAAGTTGAATAGAGTTAGCGCAGCACAGCACGCAATCATGTTTATGCCCTGGTAGGCAGTTACTTGTAAGGGGTATATATCGGCAGAGGTTATTGAGATAAAAGACATTTCCAAAGCGAAATTAAGCATAATATGCACATTAAAATAATTAATTATGTAGTTATTATAAATAAATTGTATAACTTTTAACAAAGTATCTAAATATGCCAATAAACATAATAAATACTATCAACACTGAGCATTCTCTATGAAAAAAAGAAGAGAATTATGTTTTCATTATCATTACCTCTCTAGAGTAATATTTTTATTAATATTATTATAAAATACAGCTAAAATGGCGGTTATAAACCGAACAATCTAGCTAAAAGGTGTGTATAGCTTGGCAACTGTGGCTTTCAAGTGTTCTCTGAGGAATATATAAATAAAATTTAACTTCAAAATATATTAGAAATGCTTTAATTAAATAGGGTTCAGTTGAATTGAGTTATTCATGAATAATATTAGTTGTCATATTTATTGACAGTATATCGAACTTCACTAAAAACTGTATTTACTAGAGCAAATTTTAAAAATATAAATCAATGAGTCGCTTTTGTAGGCATTTCTGCAATTCTTCATTATTATATTTAATCATATGTTTAATTCAATAAAAAAAATGAGAAGTCACTATTAGGAGAGCTGAATGTCAAGGCGCTAATTTGCTTACTTGTGAAATTAATGTATTACTATTTTTATATAAATGAATTATAGTTTATATAAATAAATAAATACTTGTTGTCTATCTTAAGCAGATTTCAGAATAGGTTCGCTCAAAGCTAGATTGCTGGAGATACCTGTTTCAAGCCTGTTGAGCTCCAGAGAAATTGAATTTAAATTTAGCATATCTCATTAATCCCGAACAGATCAATTTTATTAAATTTTATCGGTAACTTTGCCCATTACGATCGATAAAAATCGATACGCTATTTCAATAAAAGTCACAAACGAATTTGAATATTGAAAAAACAGCTGCCTGCTGGGCATCTGCTTGTCGAGCACTCTCGACTAGCGCATTCTTGCTTGCTTATGTTATTTGCTGCTACTTTCTGTCTTGTTACATTCACTGGTAACTAGTGTGAAAAGGAAATGCAAGAAATTGTTTACGTTTTTTATGTCTTTCTTTCTGTGTTTTTAGGGGTTTAATTGGACCTCGACATGCGGCGCTTGCATAAATAAAGCGCCTGCAGGTATGCTGTGAATATTTGTTATTCATTTTGCCCCTCTCTTGTTTTCTCTGAGTGTGCGTGTGCGTGTGTGTGTGCGTGTGTGTGTGTGTGTGTTCGCTTCATTCAATAATTGAAAGTCTGAGCAGTTAGTATGCCGGTCTTTGGCGCACACTGTCAAGGACTTTCCCCTATGATTTACAATGCGACAAGCCTTTGATTTACTTTATTGCTCTCGGCTGCAGTAAAGTAGTAAATATAGTATATACACTAAAAAAATCACTCTAAACTTTTGTCTTTCACCATACTTTTGGTCCCAATGGTTGGTCATCATATTATTCAGTAAGTAAATTTCTAAAATTTGTGGTTTTTTCTCTTTTTAAAATTAGGGTTTGCATTTTTAAATTTTATGTTGGCTTTTTCTAAAATGAAAAAAATATTTAATTTCCAGTGCGTTGTTTTCGTTAATTAATAGAACATTAAAGAATTCTCATATTAGCTTTTTTAGTTGCTTATTTGATTTTTAAACATTATAATTTTAAGATATCACATATACCACCATTTGAAAAACTTACAATTTTACGCGGATTTAAAAACTCGACAGCTCATCTATAATATTAAAGCCGAGCCAGTAAATTTCATTTCTTGTTTCTGAATTTGGGAAAGTATTTCACATTTTAGAAATGTATTTCCTAATAATAAAAACTATTTCTAAAATATATAACCATTTTTTTAATTGACGATTTAGGGCAAGCCTTTCTCAATTTTAGAAATTTGTGTTATTTGTAGGGAGTTTTACTAAAATGTGTTCGATTTTTTTCTGAGTGTATATGCCATATATATCGATATTGCACCGCTGGCTCATAACTTGCGTCTTAATATTCTTTGCTGTCAACTGGTTTCCTTTCTGCCTCCCTAACTCTCTCACTATCTCCAACTCTGTCCCTCTCTTCCTCTCTCTATTTCTCTCTCTCTGTCTCTCTCGCTCTTTCGCTCTCGCTGTCTATTTGTTTGTCTGTCCAAATTACACTTAATTACAAGTCGTCCGGGCGAATGTATTGAATTCTAATTGCTTTCAGTCTGCTTTTTGCCTTTGTCTTTGCCATGTGTCAGTCACAGTCGCTGCTAACAGTATATAACCAGTCAGTCAACTGTCTGCGATTTGTTTGTTTGCTGGTCGCTTGATAAAACTTTTATTTATAACAAATATCTGTCGTTGTTGTCATTGTTATTATTTTTGTTGTTTTGTTCCTCTGGCGTTTTCAAATGTCAGACTTGTCTGGCCCGACAATTTGGCCGTGACTGTCATGAAATTTGTATGCCTCTCTGTCTGTGTGTGTAGTTGTGTATTTGTGCATGTGTGTGTATGTGTGTGTCCAAAAGTTTATTTAGCTGCCTTTGGGCATTTTTGTTTCTTGTTCAGTTTGCCAAAAGCACTCAACACTTAATGGGACGTTTTTAAAGCATATTCTATTTCGATCATAAATTCAACCATCGTTCAATTCTTAAGTCAAGGCTTAGTTTTTATAATTGAAATATAATTTGTCCCAGTTCTTTAATAGTTTTATAATTATGGTGCTTAATATTATTAATTCAAAAACAACTCCAATTTTAATTCCCATAAGCGATTATCTGGAAACTTTTTTTATTTATTGAACATTTCTTTAAATTTATTTTGAAGTTTGAAAAGAGAGAATTAAAAAATTGCCTTTGCTCCCAGTCGGAGCTGCAAAACTTACTTGGCTGATTAATTAATTAATTGAACAATTAAAATCACCATTTAGCAGATTACACCAAACATCGGAAATATCGGAAAGCAAATGAAGATTGCTGCAAATAGTTAATTATTCTTTGAAATGATATTCCTTAAATAATTCAACAGATGCCGCCTGCAATTGCAAACTGAGGCACAACCCTGAGGCATACAACACACTTACTTTAAGTTGCAGGCAATCGTGGGAGTTGCAACAGTTGCGTGTGAGGCAACAAAATGGCTTGCATAATTAATATGGCTGTCGGCAACATGCAGTGGCAAATGTTTGGATGTGGCCAGGACACTCAGATTGATGAATTATTGCACAACCCTCGCGAATGTAAGCAAATTTAAAACCAGCCAGCCATGAAGTTAAAGCTAAAGAGCGTCTGTGTGGTCTGTGTGTGTGTTACACTCAGAAAAAATCCTACAATATAAATATATTTTATTAATCTAAGCAACAAATAAGATAAAATAACGATTTTTTTTTTAAATGCACATAGAAAAAATCACGCTGAAAATTTGACATTTTCTAAATTTTAGAAAAAGCCGCGCTGAAATTAGGAAAAGCAAACTCTGATTTTTAAAAGCTAAAACCATTGATGGAGTAAAATTAACATCTTACTTTCCCTTGGCGAATTTCTAAAATGCAGTTCGGTTTTTTTCTGAGTGTAGTCGGGGTCACATATCGGTCACAGGAGAACAACAAAAACCAAACCAAAAACCAAAAACAAATTGGACGCCATTTGCTGTCCCGTTTTCTTAGCGAATAATTTACGGAAAAAGCTGTAAACCCTTTGGCGAGGATATTGTCGCGACGCTGTGAATATGTTTGCCAAATAGCCGCATGGTGGCCAAAACAAATGCAGAGCCGTGGCACATAGCCTCATATATACGACTTAGACCATTTAGACCATGCCAAAAGCTAGTTAAATAACGTGCAACATTTTTTGTTCGACTATTCTGAGTTTATTTAACACAATTACATTTATCACGCAGTTGACATGGTTGTTCTTCAGGTATGTAGAAAATGTTAAATGTAAAATTTCCTGGAAACTAGAAAGTTTATCATATTTTTAGAAGTAATTCCCAAATATAAGAAAAAATTGTTTTAAGAATTGGCAATTCCAAAAATATGTTGTTTATTTTTATGTCTTAGAAATATTTTATAATATAAAGAAATCCATTTAACCATTGGAGCTAAAAGTATGACGAAATTCGAAATTTCAGGGCTACTGTTTTCAGAGTAAAAAATTTTATAAAGGTCACATTGCTGTTTCCAATAAAGGCAAATTTATGTTGCTGATCATCAAAACAAATGTGCCAAAACTAATGTGTGTTATGGCAATTTCCATTTGTGTCTCAGCACATTTGGCATATTGGCTCTGTTGGTCGTTGGAACTGTGTTCAAATTGCATGATTATAATGATCCCATAACATTTGAGCTTCCATTTGTTGGTGTTGTTTTTGTTGTTGTTTGTTGCATGTTGAGCTTGCGCCAAGTGGCAGCAATTTCAAAGTGGCACTCAGCAAAGTATGCTACGATTTAAGCGAATTCCCACGAAATGAATGTAATAAACAAGCGCATATAAAAATGATTTAAAGCTGTACAAAATATAAAAGTTTTAAACTTCTGATGTTTTTGCAAAGTTAACTTCATTATATTGTGGGTAATAAAAGAAAATCGGTTGAGTTTGACAAAGTTGTAACGGTTGAAAGTTATGAAACTTTTTATTTTTTGAGACTATAACTTGAATTTGGAAATCGAGCCAGGATTGTGTATTCAACGTTGAATGTGGTATTGTTCCATGATTTAAATGCTCTAGGTTTTCAAAATTTTATAACAATGGACAAACTTTTAGCTCTGGCAAGTTTTGAGTCGTCTCCAAGTGGGTTTTTACCCTGAAATGAAAGGTTCATGCATATTTTATACAATCCATATTTATTTATATGTATGTATAAACAAATTTACAATCGATTCGAGTGGCAATAACTGGGCAAATATGGGTGTGGTTTTTATGGGTTAGCAATTCACTGGAGCAGCAAATGCGCAATTATAGACAGGACATTCCTTTGACATGCTTATGGCGTATGTGGCGTATGCGCAATATTGCTGTTCGTATGTGTTTGTTGCCTGTTGTGGTCTTTTCGATTTACAGGAATGCAATATGCTGAAAAAGGGTACAATGCGAGCCAAAGAATGTACAGAAAAGCATCTAACGCATTAAAGCTTTTTGCATTGTCATGCTGACAATGTACATATATATATATATATATATATATATATATATATACATGCACTCATAACAACACGCAGTACACTTTTCTTATATATATTGTCATACAGTTGCCAACAAAAAATTAGCACCACTTTCACGAGAAAGTTTTTCAAATGTGTATATTTTAAATGTGTAAGTTTAAGGAACTAATGAATTAGTTTTTAAAAGTGAAAGAATCTTTTGAGAAAGTGAAATTTTTACCTTTTCAACTTATTTAATTTTATTTAAAATATTAAATACAATAACAACATTATTCAAATGTGCATAATTTAATTATGAAAATTGAATGAATGAAATAAAGGATTTCAACTACTATTGCTACTATTTTTTCGCTACTTTTTTGCACTTTTCCCCTAAAGTGAGAAAAAACACATATATTGAAAATAATTTCTGGAGCAGTGTTAATATTAAACTCTAGGGGGAATACTAAGCAATGTTTGAAATAATTGCACAACTAATGGTTTGTGTTTTTGTGTGCCTCAGTGGTGCTGTTATTATTTCTCGCAATATATATATATACTGTGTGTGTTGCACATGCACTTAGCTGCTGACTCACGGCAACACGAGTCTCGCTCAAGTGGTAATTAAAATTATACCACAGGAGGCACTTGCCTCGTGACACAGAAAGAAAACGGCACATTGCAGCATAAGAATCTCATCTGTTCGCATTGTGCGCTGCTCTGCTCTGCTCTGCTGCAAGTGAATGCATTTATATTAGTGTTGCTTAGAGTTTATACAATATGTGCAATATGCACTTTTCAAACACACACACACAGTAGATACATGTGAGTGTTGTTGGTGTACTTGAGGTAGTCACAAGGAGCACAAAAGAAACGACAAAATATAAACAAAACTATTCTAAAAAATAAAATGAACTCGTTGCATGCACTGCAAAACAAATGCGAACACATTCTTAAGAATTTAAATTGCTTTTTAACTGTGGCACGATAAATGATGGATTGCATATGTTGGATTGCATATTAATTGGAATCGAAACTGCATTTTTACCAATTGAAATGCAAAACTGTTTAAAAACCCAACAATCGGAACTGTTATTATTCGTCCTGCTATTCCCATTATATTATATGTCTCAAAGATCATATTCCATTTTTAATGGGTTCGTCGTATAAGTAAAACTGAATCCAATTGCGAATACTTCAATTCCATTTTATTACTGATCTTTTTCAATCTTTTCTGTAAAAAGGTTTGTACCAAATAACAGAATCCTTACGCGCATTTTTACTCGTTACGTAGGAGAATCGAAATCGGAGCCCAAGATTATAATAGTTAATTACGAATATATTGACAATATAATGTAATTAATAATTTCACAAAATGCAATTCTATCGTAAATCAGCAGCTTCTTTATTCTGCTTCTTTTGAGAAACAGCTCTCACAAACTTTTACACCAAAGGCACAAAGAGAATTACATTTTGGAATTTAATTAGTTGGCGACCGGAAACCTGCACCGGCAACACAATCAACGATAAATTGCAAACACAAAGTTTGTTTTTCTGTTCTCTTTTATAAATCTGAATCGTAAGGTTTCTTACTTAAAAATTTATTTAATGTCAGGAGAACAAAAAAAGTCGAACAAAATAAATGAAAATAGTAGAAAATAGTTTTAACTAAATTAAACATAAAATTTAATTTTAAATTGATATTAGATTTATAGTTATTCATAAGTCTTATGAGAATGTTGGGGGCATTTAAATCTTGTCAAATTCCTCAATTTTTCATGTGTGTTTGAAGGGACTCACTGCATTGCAATTTATTTCGTATGCCCATAACAATTTGACCAAAAGTTAAAAAAATGATAATTCACGATCTTTTCATATTTAGCAATTTTTATGAAATATATTTAGTGTCCTTGAGAATTGAGACTCTCTTCCTAATCGCAGGCGGTTGTCGTCTCTGCTGTTCGCCGTTCTTTATGTACCTTGATTGCGAATTCGCTTTGCTCTTGGTTGTTGTCTAGGGATCTTGGCTTGGTTGTTGTCTACGTTTTGTTAGTTTGCTGGTTTTCTAGGGATCCCCTGCTTCGTTTGGTTGCTGAAACTCGCCTCACTAGCAAATAAACCAACCCATGCTTGATCATTAAATGATTTGTTTTTATTTGTTTCTTTTCCAATTCTTACATAAGTATTAAAATGCTCTTAAAACAGAATTATAATCACCATCGCAAACTTTTTTTAACACACTCTTAACAACGATCCGCCGAACTAAGCTGCGACACTTTGCCTTTAATTCGGGCAAAGAGCCGGTTTAAAGAGGCTGGCAGCCATTAGCGTTTAGTGCATCATTAAAAATGCCTTAGTCGGCAGAAACTTTGAAGTGGTTGCGTTTTCACATGGCAACATTTCATATTTAACTTTATCCTCACTGGAAAACCGTAACAGAAAGCTTAACATTGGCAAGCCGAAGATTATATACTATTTTCAATTAGATTAAAACAGAAAACAGAATAACTCTCGAAATTAGTAAACTTGATTGGGTTATCTGAGTCAACAAGAAAGTGATTTTAACTATACCAATGCCGGCCGAGAATATAAAATATATGTGGCGAAAATTGTAATAACCTTTACAAGCTATGCAAGAACAACAATTAATTAAAAGTCAAATAAAGGCAGCCAATGTCGACGGCTAGATGGAAAATTAATGCCGACTGGCTGCCTGGTCACGGACCAGGACGAGGGCCAGGACCAGTGCAAAATCTGACATAAATTTTACGAGTTTCGCTGACAACGTTGCCTACCTTAAATTATTTACGAGCGTTGGCCGTATCCCTGTGGTTCTCCTGTTCTCCGGTGCTCTTGTACGTAATTTTGCTGGTTTTCAATTGTGTTGTTGCAGTTGCAGTTGCAGCTGCTGTTGCTGCTGCTGCTGTTGCTGCTGCTTCTTAACAATTACCGTTGGGCATGGCGAACTTGCCTGGCTTTAAATTATTTAACGCTTTTAGGCCGAGAGTCGAGAGTACACTTTGTATTTGTATTTGTATTTTTCTTTCTTTTTTTGCATTGGCTACTACGCAGTTGGGTTTATACGCAAATTGTGCGCTTATTTTTTTGTTTTTACACGAGAGTGCAGCAGCACTCAGGGACAACCGAGGATGCGCCTCAGTCTGTCCGTCCGTCCGTCTGTCTGTCCGTATTATGAAAATCGTATTTCTCTGTACGCACAGCTTTAGTTTTTTGTGCTTTGGTTTTTTATTTTTGTTTAATTTTCTACGGCAAATTTGATGTTTATTTGGGCGTAAATATTAATTTTGGCTGAGTGCACAACAAAATTTGTGGCGCACTTTTGCGTCGCAGTTGCGCTTAATTAACAGAAGTCGACTGAACAAAAAATTTCCCTTTTATACACACTTGTTCGCTTTAGCCTTTACCAGAAATGCAAAAGCTTTCGCTTATGTTGCTCTCCCACTCTCGTCGCTTCGCTCTCACACACACGGTGTAGCTTGTGCTCAGCCGTTTGTTTTGACTGGCGAAAAGCTTTCGGTATTGTATTGAGCACAGGGTGATTAGGGTTGAACACAACAGAATAATAATCAAAAAATATGCAGTTGAATGTATGCAAAATATAAATAAAAAAATTAGTAATAAGTTCAGTAGAAATATTACATTAGACGCTTTATGTGAAAGCAAAAAAAAATAAATAAATAATAAAACATAGGATTCATAATAATAATTAAAATGTAAATAAAAATTGCAATTAAAGCTTCATATACATATATATATATACATACATATACATATATTGAAAAAGTATTTGTTATAATTGTTATAAAAACAAAGCAGGTTTATTTAAAACTATAACAAATATACTTCATATATATTAAACATTTAACCAGATGTAGTTGAAGCATCACCCATTTATACACAAAAAAAAAAATAAATAAAATTAAAACAGACACAGTTGAAGCTTTAAATATTCTTATGAAACTATGCTAAATGCTAATTATATTGCGTTCTCATTTATTTGCACCTGAAACACGCTGTGCAAAGGCTAAACGCTTTCTGCCAATCCTCTTTCAAAATCTCTCTCCCAATCGCTCTCTTTCTCTCTCTCACACACACTTACTACTGTCTCGTTGAGAAAATGCACACATACTCGTGCATAATAACTGAGACTGAATAAAACTGAAGAAAAAAATACAATACTATTCACGAACAGCTGTGTGTGGGAGAAAAGCACCGGATCTTGTAGGAAGGAAAGAAGATAGTAGGAGGGGAGGAAAGGAGAGAAGCCATATTCCCATGCAGCATGTAACGCAAATGGAAAATGGCGGCTTTTCCTCGCTGCGTACTCAGCTGGGAGAAATACGTTGCGCGTACGACGCAATAATTGCGACGTTGAGCGTGAATCTGAATCTGAATTAAGAATTACAGGTTCACAGCAAGCTTGACTGCATCCTGCAAATGATACATATGCACATATATAAAATATATTGCATGTATGTGTCGTGGATAGCAAAAGTGAAAAGTGTTTTTACAAAGTTTGTTGAGTATTTGTGTGTGTGATAATCCCTTTAAGAGTTTGGGCTTAAAATACAAAAAATTGTAGCATACTTTTCTGTGCATTGTGCTATAGCTAAAGAGCTGGTTTTTATCCCATGTGCAACTTTACGACCAAACTGGACTTACCTCCATTCTATTCTACTATGGAATATTAAAATATTTTTCTTGGCATGGCTGGACAGAGCATTTTGTAGAAAATGGGCAAGGGAAAAAACAACAAAGAAAAATGATCAACATATTTAAATTCTGGCTTCGATTAGTAGTTGAGTGTGTTAATTAACATTTAAATTTAAAAAAATACAAATATTCATAAAATAGGATTTAGATTAGTAAGTTAAAGCACATATTAAAAACCCTTTTAAATTTAATTGTTTTTTGATTGGGAGTATCTTTTTATTACTTAAATATGTCTTTAGGCGGCATGTTTTTATTTTGTAAAGAGAGATCACCAAACAATAAGCAACCAAATTGAGAATTCGTTTGGGTATGTACATTAACACATTTAAATACTGATCTAAATCTTAACTTGTGAATTTAAACAAAAACGAAATTAGTTTCCTTGTTTATGTAATATATAAATATTTTGAAAATAAAGCTGAAATGCATAATTTATTGCCTACAATCAGAAAGTGACAAGCGTAACTCTGCTTATTATTCAGGAAGAATCTTTCTAAAAAGTAGGGTTTATTTTTCTCAATTTTGGGATACATTTTTGTGAAATTTAAAAGTAAAACAGATGTCGAATTTTCAGGGTATTGTTATTTTTGTGTGTTGTTTAGATTGCTTATGAATTTTAAGGCTCACGGTTTACATTTCTACTTTTTAGAAATATTATCTATCTTTAAAATATATATTACTGAAAAATGTTGAAAAAAGCCTTTCTAACTTTTTTTTAGAGGCAAGAAAAACTTTCTAGGCGACTTAGTGAAATTTTATTTTTATTTTGATTGTTTGCCTTAGCAAGGGTATTTTAATGTCCTCACCATAAAGATTGGTCATCGTTTTGTGGCTTTGTTGTTGGAAATGAACGTTGGCAGCTGGAATCCCATTTTGCGTGTTATGGTTTTCCACATGATTTCCGAGTTGTAAGAGAAAGTGCAGTGAAAAGCGTTTGGTTTACTTAAAGAATTAAATTTATTGCATTTAACGTTGGAGTTTGTGTTTTGTGTTGGTGTTTGTGTTTTGTGTTTGTGTTTGTATTTTCATGCCCAGCTGCATGCTAGCTGCTTAATACAAATTTGGAGAGCGGGGGAGATAGGGGAAATACTTAAATGTAGAATTACATATACGCAATTCGTTGGTGCGAGACCCGTTCTTAGATAATACGATATGTTATTTTGGTTGCTTGCAATCGTTTCCAAATAATGTACATTTTTTTTTTCTCGAGAGCGATAACTATAAACTATAAAGATAAAATACGGACAAAATACACATGACGAAAAGTTATATACTTATGCAGTTAATGAAATACCATTGTAATAATAATATGTGTTGACTGATGATTAACAACCAACTCGTTTAACTAGTTTATACTCATTCCAGCAATATCGAAATTATATATATAATTATATGTGCACTTAAGCTTATAATAAGAAAACTTAGGCAACTATACTTAGAAAAAAATAATCGCAATGAATTTTAGAAGTTCGTCATGGGTTGAAAGTAAAAACAAAGAAAGTTCTTTCCTAAATTAAAGTTTGTGCTTAATTTTTATTTCTTAAATTAATAATAAACATATTTATAAATTTATAAAAAATAATTTGCAAAAAACTTGTGATTTTTCAGAAACGATATTTAGTAAAATCAAACATTGAATTTAAACATTTTAGAAATATTTGCTATTTCTCACAAAGAGCCAAAAAACACCACATTTTTGAAATTTGATATTGATATTGCGCAAAAATCTACTCAATTGTAATTTTTCTAATTGTTCAAGACTTTATATCTTTTAAAACAATGGTGTCGAAGCAAAAGAAAAACAATTTAATTTTTGGGCAAGCCTATCTATTTTAAGAAAAATTGCATTTCAAAAGACAAGACTTGCTAATTCTTAAGGCGAATTACTAAATTTCAATGCGATTTTTTCTCCGAGTGTACGACAGAGAGCGAGAGAGAGAGAGAGTGTGGGAGAGGGATTGAGAGTCTCTAGCAGTTCATATAGTTGGGTGACTCCGCTGTATGCTGTTGCTTGGGCGGCACATCCGGCGCCTGGTTGGCCTCCTCCGAGTGGTTGCTACCCACATTCTGATAGACCTCCGCCTGGACCTCGATGCTGCCCATCTGAGGACAGGCGACCTGTTTGGGCTTGAAGGAGCTGCAACTAGAGCTGGTGGCGCTGCTCTTGCTCAGCTTGCCATAGATGATGTTGGGTCCCTCGTTCAACTTGATGGGCTGCAAGGTGACGCCATTCTGATAGTGTTGCTGCTGCTGCTGCTGCTCCTGTTCTTTGGCCTCCATAATGGTGTTCAGATAGCTGCTGCTTTGCGATGAGCTCAACGGTTGGCTGCCACTGCCAGCGCCAGTGCCATAGACGGGTATGTTCGAGGGAAATAACTGATAATGCTCGGAGCCCGTCGGACTTGTGGGCGTGTGCAGACGATGGCAACTGGACAACGGTGAGGGGAAAACAATCTGATGCCGCTCATCGCCCGGCGTGGAGACGGGCGTAAAAACTGGCCTTGGCGGCGGTGGCACCAAATAGTTGTCCATCAGCGAGCCGGGCGTGCCCAGCCGGCAGCCAAATTGACGTCGCTCCTCGTGATCCGAATGGGTGCCCGAATCCCCTAGAGAGGCGCCACTGCAATTGCTACCGGTGCTCAATCGACCCGAAGACGAGCTCGAACTTGAAACGCTCTGCAAACTCAACGAGCTAATTGGACGTGCTGAGGATTTCAGACTACAACTTGTTGCAATCGAACTCTTCGTCTCGTCCAGCAAACTGTCGGCACAGCAGTTGGCCAACTTGTCAGCCTTCTCTTTGCGCTTGGAGAAGAATTTCGTGATGCGCTCGAAGGGCGTCTCCCGTTTCATTTGGGATTTGACATGTTCGTGGATTCTTTCGTATTCGCGCCGCATCTGATCGATTTGATCTTGTTTCTCGCGATAGCTTTGCTGTACATCGTTGCGATGCTTCCACTTCTCTACGAGCAGCTCCACATCCCTGATGGACAGCACATTGTTCTTGAAATCGTGCATAATCTCGGCCAGCTCATCGTCGGCATTGGCCCGGGAGGCATCGCTGGCGCTGCGCTTGAGTGTGCCAACGCCTCCATTGGACTGGTGCTGGGCGCGTAATGGACGCAGTGGCTCCTCCACGGGTCGATTGGAGGGCTGATACAGATAGTTGCCATCGTCATCCGATGACTTTTGCACGGGTATATTTGAGGGCTGCATCACGTAGTCGTTGCCCTGATTCTCCAGTAGCTGCGAGCACTCCTGGCTAAATTTATCATCCGCCGCGACAGCATCAACCACATCTTGACCGCATTTATTTTGCTCTTTGGACTGGTAATAAGGTGGTTCATTGATGCGCAACTCATTGGTGGTCTGTGCGGGGCCAATTGGACTCACTTCGAGCACTTTGCTCGCATCCAAATGTTTTTCCGTTGCGCAGCTCTGCAAATTCTCATCGTCGGTTTCCACGCTGATATAATTGAGATTGGAGATTGCCATTGTCTCCGTTTTGGTTGGACGCACCTCTGGCGTATTTTCCCGCTCGGATCCGCTCGACATTTCCATATACTCCTCGGTGGGTGGCAGTTGTTTGACTGGCTTGGCGGGCAGTGCACCAATTACGACTTGTGGGGATTTGCAGCCAGTATTCGACTTGGTTTGTGCTGCTGGCGAGCTGGCGCCACTTGTAGCATTATCCACGCCCTTAAAATAATGATAGACCATGGTCAGATTGTGAAACTCCGAGAAGCTAATCAAATTCTGAGCCAACTTGTGATGACCCTCCTGTTCAGCTAATTCTGCAGGCGTGCGACCGGAGCTATTCCTGACACCACAAGCTGTGTCGCCACCGGGGCACTCCATCAATTGCAGGCAGAGCCTGTTGAGGCCCCAGCGTGCCGCAAAGTGGAGCAACGTGGGATACTCCTCCGGACTCGATTCTAGACGTGAAAAGAAATGCGGTTGACTTCGCTCGCTGGGTCCGTTCAACAAATGAAAATTTGGTGGCATGTTGCGCTGAAAGCACTGCAACAGATGCAAGTCGAGGGAGTCCTTTTCCAAGGGACCCACGCCCAAAGCATGGCACATAAACTCAATGGGGGAATCCTCGATACGCAGCAGCTGCTCCAATTCCCTCAGGCGACTCTCGCATTTTACGGGTCGAGCGCCAAGTAGCTTATTATTCTTCTCGATGCGTATCTCGATCATTGTGGAGATTTCCATGCATGTTTCGGGTATGGCAAATTGCAACGTATACGGATTACGGCATTTGAAATTACGTATCTCGAGCAGTTCGCCGGATTTCTCGACGAGCACTTTGAGTACATCATTTGGCTGCAGTGGCTCGGCGAGCATCGCCAGCACTTTGTTCTGACCCTGTTTCACTTTCTTGGGCAGCACCGTGAAACCCTCCGTGCAATTGGACATGCTGCGCGATACGTTGCTGCTGTTGTTGTTGCTGTTGCTATTGTTGTTGCAACTGTTGTCCTGGCAGGGTGGCCGTTGGCACAGAGCACGCCCCAAAATGTCGGTGGCTATGCCGAGTATATTGCTGATCTGTGCCTGATCATTGTCGCGGACAACGCAACGTCGCCACTTGTAGTAGCTGGGCAGGGCTGTCTTGTGCATCTCCTTCACCCTATCCTCGCCCACATCCAACAGAATGGCCAGCACCTTCTCCACACGGATTATCGCGGTCAGCTGTGCCATGAGGAAGCTGTGCGGCAGTGCCAACAATGCCGGACACAAGATGACTATCTGCAGCGCCGTGTTGTGATACTTTTGGGCAATCTCCTCGCTGAAGGGGCCATCGTCAATTTTGATGTGCAGAAAACTGAAAATAGACGCGCAGTTTGAGAATGGTGGATTGAAAGAGCTCGTAGAATTATTGGGGTTATCTTGTGAGTTATTTTTTCTACCTAACTTTAAATGCAACATTTCCCTATGACTAGAACTTTCTAGATAGATTTTACTGGATTGTGCAATCTAAGTTGAACTTTTACTCTAATCGGAACTTTATCGATTGGTTTTTATATTTAGAGATTTTATTCAATATTTCATTCATTTATTTATTTATATATTTTTTAAATTTAAGTTGAATTATTATTTTTTAAAACATTAACTAAAATAAATTAAATTACGTGAAATAATGCTGATATGAAACATTTTCTCATAATTAGAACTGTAGAGAATTTTTTATGTATGCAAATTACTTTGCTATGTATAATATCTATATAGCTCTATCTATCCAGAATAATTATTTCAAATCGTAGAATATTTTCATATAATCGAATGAGAATGTAATTGAAGAAATGCTTGAAGTTAATGTTTCATTAACACAAACTTGCTCAACATTGTGATTGACAGAATCGAGAAAGATTTAAGCAGATAGGCTTGTGGTTGGTTGGTGTACTTACTTGAATGGTTTGCGTCCGCGCTGCTTTGTGATCTTGTCGAAATGGTTCTTGAGGAAAGTGGCGCGGAGATAGGCGGGTTCGCTGTGCTTGGCAGTGATGATCAAAATGTCGTCCATGTTGTAGCCCGGCGGAGTGTAGCCGTAGCCAGCCGTTGTTGCAACTCCGTTGCCGTTGTTCCCGTTGCCGCAGTTGTCTGCAAAATGAAACCAAAGACGAAACCGATCGATGAGCAAATGAGCAAAAAGTGCAACAACAACTTAAGAAAGAATGCTACTGATAAACCACTGGCCTGGAACGACCCCAAAAATATCAGTGTGTGTCTTTTTGATAAATAATGTGTTTACTTAGGATTTGACTTTAGCGATTTATGACCCGAGCTGTGACTCCTCAAATAGCCCATGTTTGACTTCAATGTTTGCCTTTTGGCTTTGGAAAAGCGCCGCAATTTCACATGCATGATAATTTTGTTAAGTAGACAACAACTAGACAACTACAAATAAACAACCAAAAAAAGGTCGGTTGTGCATTTGTTTTTGCTTTTTTTTGTGGCACTGTGTCACCTGAGTTGACACACTGTTGAGGAGCAGATTAACTTTTTGCATACCCGAAGATCTAGCTGATTAAAGATCGTTATAGACATAAAAAACACACAGAAATAATAATGGGTGAAATTTGAAATATATAATAATTGCTTAAGCAGTTTGAATATAAAAAGCAACTATTTCAAAAACTAATAATTTTCTTCAATTAATTTCAGTAGTTTTCTTTTTTACTAACACAAATTTCTCAAGAAAAAGTTAATTTTATCCTTTTAAAATTGTGTTATGAAATTTTTTACATTTCTTGCTTTTTAATCAGGAAATTATTTCAGAAACCAATAAATTGCTGAGTTTATTTCAGACTAGTTTCCACTTTTATTGTAAGACATTTTTGTTTAAAAAAAAACTTTTATCGTTTTAGAATTGTGCACTGAAATTTTTCATTGCATTTCACTTTCCTTTTAACATTCGTTTAGTTTAAGAGTTCCTTACTATTTCTTGATTTTTGTTTCATTTGTGAATAGTTTGATCTTTTATTTTAACAAACTTAATAAACAAACGTTTCTTTTATTCTTTTAAAAGTTGTGCAATAAAAATTGTACAAATTATTTCACAAGGCTTTCTTAAATTGATTTGATAAATTGTAAAATTTCTTACAAATTCTTGTTTTTGTTTTCAAATCGGCTTTAAAAACAAAGAACTTGCTTCACTTATTTTTTTTCACTTTACAAATTTCTCACGAACAAGTTTTTTAAATCCTTTTAGAATTGGGCAAGGAAATTTTAAGATTGTTTTTAAAACTATTTCGTAAATGCATTTGTTAAACTTTGGAATTTCTTGTCGTAAATTTTGTAAGTTCTTAGACTTTTACACAAATCGAAACTTGCCACAAGGGGAATTCACAGCAAACTGTTCAGTTTTTGGCCAGCTGCTGATGTTTTTACGTAGTTGATGTTGTTTGTTTGTCACATCCGAAGATTTAAGCTAAATAAAACAACATAAATTTTCGAATGAGAAAACAGTGAAAGTAATTTCGACAGCTATTTTGTCAACACAGAGAGTGAGTAGAAATAAATTTGGCGGGCTGTTGAGCAACTTGGGGCTGTGGCCATCATAAATTCAGTCACGTTTAAAGCATTTACAAATTTAGTTTAAATCTCACAACTAATCGAGCAGAAACTCGAACTCGCAGCGCCTTTTGCCGATGCGTTCTTGTGATGTTGATGATGTTATCTCCTGGCCAAACCGAAATTTACTGTTGCATCTCGAACTGAACTTCTTCTTGACACCCACAAATGGCAGCGGTGGCGTCGTCGTCGTCGCCAACAGCAGCGACAGTTTGCCACACTGGCCGTCTGTCTGTCTGTCTATCTGTCTGTCTGTCTATCTGTCGTCTGTCGTCTGCCGACTTGTCAGTCTCCGATTGCCTGCCGGCTCCTCTTCCTGTTGCACGCTCGCAGCTGCTGCTCATTATATGGCCAAGGGAGTCGAGCTCTTTCTCTTCTTTGTATACCCTGTACAACATTACAAATGGTCAATATGCCGGCTGTTAAACCAGCAAAAAATCGCACTGCATTTTAGAAGTTCACCTAGAGTAACTCATTTTAACTTATTTTTAAAATAAGGAAACATTTTCTAATTATTTTTAATGAGCCAAACCACGTAGAAATATATTGATCAAATTTAGAAATTCCACTCAGATCGAATAAGTATATTTATATACGAGTACATAAATGATAAGTGCAGCCTTTGCTGCCATTTTTTGTTGTCTGTTGTCAGTTTTATTTCTGCTTAAGCATGTAGGATATTTTCTAGTCGAGCACTCTCGACTAAGAAACTTTTACTTGTTTCATTAATATAAATAAAAGGCTGTGCATACATATAAAATGACAAGTGGAGCATTTTCTGCTTATTATTTTTGTGTTTTCAGTCTTATTCCTGCTGAAACACACAGAATATTTCCTCGTCGAGCACTCTCGACTAAAACACTCTTGCTTATTTCATTAATATAAATAAAAGGCTGTGCATAAATATATATAAGAATGACAAGTGAAGCGCTTGCTTGTCCCTGTGTTCTCTGTTCAGTTTAATGCCTGCCTGCACATTTGCATATTGTTGCAATTTTGATATATCATTTTTATTTTGGGTATGTTTTGTAGTATTTCTAAATGCATGACAGCATAATTAACTTGAAAATTGCCTGCCTTTTGACTTTTATTTCTATGTGCGTGACAAACAAGTTTTGTTTGATTAATGGCCGTGGCCAAAATGGGATGAAAAGTTGATCCTTCTAGGTAAACTTTGCTTTGAGCTGTTTGAAATTTAGCTCTCAATTACATGACAGATGACAGTCGAAAATCGCAACCGAGCTTTTTGCCCCAAAAAAACTGACAACTGAAATTGAGTTCTTTGCCAGAGACTCGCCTCCACATCCTCCGTAATATGTGCAAAAATGTATTTCAGCGAGGCAAACATCTGGTAATTGTTAAACAGTCGTCGCCAGAGGGCAAATTGTAAGAAAAATGCGACCCTTTGTTTGACGATCTCGTTTTCTTTGTATACCCTTTTTTTTATTTGCATTTTGTGCACACACTAAAACAAAGTATTTCTGTGCCGCAGCAATTTGCAAAAATTTCGCGTTTTTTATTTTAACTTTTTTTTTTTTTTTGTAGCTTTTTGATCGATGCTTTTTTAATGGTGGCCGCGCGCAGCTGCATCTGTTAACGATCTCGTATCTCTCGCCGATCTGTTATATATATACATTTATATTACAGCAGCAAAAAAAATTAAAAAAATAATAGCACCCCTTCGACATTAAATGAAAAAACAATTTATTTGCTTGACACAACGGTGAATAAAATTATGTATATTTTTCTTCTCACTTGCTTAAACTTACAAAATTCAAAAAAGATACGTTTCAGAACACTTTTTGTGAGAGTGGTGCTATTATTTTGTACGCAGCTGTATATATATTGACTTACTCATGTCCACATACTCGTAGTTATTGGCATTCGATTTGCGGCCCAAGACACAGCTACCAAACAGACTACAGCTCCGCTTGGCAGCCATGTTTTGTACCTATTTTTATTTGAATATTTATTGTTAATCTAATATTTAAACATATTAAATAATTCAACAATTTGTGATAATTTTTAATAGTTGGCTTGCAGCGCGCAAGTCGCACGCGGCGCTAATTGTCGTTTCAGCATCGCGAATGGAACTGGAAGCGAATAATGGGAACCAGTTGCCATAGGCTGGCTGGGAGGCTAACTGGGGGATCTGACTGGGGGCTGGTTGGGGGCCTGGCCACTGATTGCCTAGGATTACGAGTCTACTTTTAATTAATTGATTAAAATAATGCGACCGGCGCCAGTCAGCGTGAGAGCGTGGGCATTGAAAGGGGTTTAATTCGGTTTATTCAACTGAGGTTGAGTTAAAAAAAGAGAGCAGTATTCGTGTTTAAGTTTAACCAAGCTTTAAATTCTTTAAAGCGTGTTGATGTTCTCGATGCAAGTAGAAAACTTATCGAAAGTGAATTGATGCAAGTAGAAAACTTATCGAAAGTGAATTGAGGGATATTTTATGTGATATAGTTTTAGTTTACAAAGATTGAGTTTAAAAATGATGCTAAAGTTTTAATGCCTTTAAGTGGAGTATACATTCTTGATGAAAGTTCATCCGTTTGAAAAATGATAGAATAGAGTAACAAAAAGCTTGGCCAAGAATCGAATCTACTTTGAATGAAATTACTCTTAGATAAATGTTTTTCGAATCACGATTTGGAAAGTATTTCACAATGCATTTGTTTTTATCAGAATTTGATTGAGTAGACGAATGAAAGACGATTTTTGATTTGAAATATAAATCTTAAGTAAATGATTCAGGAATCACGCTTATTTGAAGTTTGCAGTTAAGCATTATTTCTTGTTCTATGAGATAAGAAAACATACTTCAATAGAATCCGTTTCTTCCAAAATGAACTTTGAATGAAGTTTCCTGATTGGAGACAATAGATCTTAAATAAATTGTGATTGAATCAAGACTTGCACTTGAATATTTGCAAAGCATTCCTCTGTCTTTTCTTCATACTTGAGTTGAGTTCTTGATTTGAATTAATGGATCTTAAATCAATGAATTTGGAATCAAGACTTGCAGTTTCATTTTCAGAATGCATTGTTTTCTCTCTGTGCATTTACAAGTAGCAGTCAGTGATTCTTAAGCCTTTAAGCTGAATATATTTACGCAATTAATTAAACTCTTATGCGGATACCATTAAGACTTAAGAATAATTTAGCCAATGTCTTCTTAATAACACAACCTTCTAGTGCTTCAACGAAAATGTCTAAAAACTAAATAATTCATCAAGCTTATTCTTTGGAAAGATACTTTTGTTTTTTTGCTGGATTTTTATGAGGGGTGCCCAAAACTGCAGTTGAATAAAATTGCTTCTCGTTTTCGGTTTATGTTGGTTTGCTTATTTTTGTTGTATGTGTGTTTTTTTTTTTTGACAATTTGAATAAATGCCAGCGCTGTGTGACATTTTAGCAAGACATAAATCAACGAAAAATGAACACAAAATAATGCGGGATAGAATGGACGGCGGCCACAAGGCGGATCGGAGACCGGACGATACACAAATTAACCCTCGCCCCTGGTCCAAAAAGAACGAACAGAAATAATATTCACTCATATAAAACATGTATTTCTACATCTCTCTCACTCTTAATGTGTGCATCCCTCTCTCTCTCTCTCTCTCCTTTATTTATTTTGTTTGTTGTTGCTGTTTGTGCGAGCATAACAATTATCATTTAATTATGTCAACTGTAACTTAATTATGAGCGCATCTTTTCATTTCATTTAAGGCCTCACTTGATTAAAACTGTTTCAGTTTTGGTTTGGTTTGGTTTGGATTGGTTAATTGTTGATTTCCGTTTGAGATTTGTGAATTCCTCTGCTCAATTAAGCTTGAATCCGCATTCGAATGCATGGCGACTAAATCTTAATCAATTTACTGGCGATGAAATGCAACATTTTTTGAGCACTTCAAAAATTCCAAATGTGTAAAAAGGGTAGAATGCTTTTGTGCTAAAGTATGCTATTACCTATATATATTCTCGATCAGAATGAACAGTCGAGTCGAGTTCGACACAAAAACACAAAACAAAATGTAAATAGCAGAACAAATTAAAACAAAATAAGAAATATTTTAATTTGTATATATCATGAGGAATAGTTCCCATAAGATTGTTTTGACTTCATTTTATTGATAATTGCCCCGTTATGCTCATATCGATATACATCGATATCTGTCACCAATTTAAAAGCCCGAGTCTTCTATCCCGAGTCTTCTATCCATTTTATTCTATATTCTATAATTGTGAATCAACTATCCAAATTAGAGAAATGAGGGCACTTTCACCATGCTTACATTTGAGCGTGCAGCACTTTAAAAGTAAAACGAAAATATATTTAACAGCTGACTACAGGGTATATTATAATCGCGCTCAATGACTACAGCAGCCTACTTGTTTTTTTGTTGTTTTTTGTATCGCTGATCTTCTATTTATTAAATTTATTCTTGTTGGCATAATTCATGAACGCTGTAAATTGTTTTAGTTACGGGCTTAAGTTTGAGTCCCCCTACTATATACACACAGATACACACACACACGCACACACATACACGCTTCCGCCCACCAGCCGTCTAACGGCATAATTTACCCCTCAGATGCACAACACTTTTTGATGATCGTTCAACTGAAAATTGCTCTCAATCTCTATTTGCTTCTCTCTTTCTCGCTCTCTCTTTCTCTCTCTCTCTCTCTCTCGCTCTCTCTCAATTGTGAGAATTGGACAACTGGACACTGATTAAACCAAGCAGAGGAGGGGTGGGTGGATCAGGGCATTCACAAACAATTCACAACGATTATAAATGATATTCTGCATTGGTTTCGGCTGGCGTTGAATGCGCCTGCATAGAAATTACACTGTAATAAATTCGAGTGGTTGCAATCAGTGCGTACTTTATTTGGGCTTTGCTGTCATTGATATTTTTTTTCATACAGTTGTGAAAAAAATAATAGCACCACGACGACACTTTCTTTCTTAGCAATCAAAAAAAAAAGCTTTCGTTTTCCCAATTTTATAAGTGTTGATTTTTAATTTACTGTTTAGTATTCTTCCTATAAATTAAAGTTGGTTTCGCTGTTGGAATTCTATTCAATATATTTATTAATATATTTTTGTTTTCATTTGAAGTGAAGAGTGTGAAAAAGTAGCGATAAAGCATTATGTATGTATTCTTTATAATTACATTTTATTTATTTTTAATTATCATTATTATAGGTGCAGATTTTAAACATGCTTCTATTATTTTTTCCTTTATTTTCTTACGTTTTCATAAAACTTAATTTTTTTAATTTAAATTTTTAATAAATTTAAATAATTGAAAATTATGGATGCTTTCTCCCTCACTTTTTTCTGAGTAGTCTTCTGCCACTTCCAACGTAGTCATAAATTTAGACTTACAAATTTTTAAGAGACACATTTGAAAACATTTCTTGTTTGAATTATAGTGTTGTCTCAATGGTAATGGAATCTGTTGATGACTTGAAATATGCACTATATTCAAGTCATAAATATGGTCGAGAACTTGCTATTGCTACAATATGTATATACATATATAAGATTCTTAAATATAGTGGCACAACTTTCTACACCCTTTCCAAAAACCTGAAACAATTTGACCCAGTTAATAACAAATTTATTTGCTTAGTGAAACACAGGCCTCATAATAAAAACATTTAAAAACACATCATAAAAAGTATCTGTGCATCGATGAAATTTTTGCTTGAAACGTGTTTTTTTTTCTCTTCTCCTAACATAAACAACTATTTCAGTTTCTGGCCAGGCGCACAGTGTGAATTTGTTGCATGAAATAGTTGCGTTTTTCTCAAAAATCTAGGGAAGAAGTTCAGGAGTTCATTTAGACGCAACATGAGGCAGATGTCTGAGGAGGCAGTTTATATGTACTATATGCAGATGTGAGTTATAAAGTTTATAGCTGCTAGCTAAACAATCTGTAGACACAACAATCAGCAACTCTAAACTGCATTTAATATACGATATGGCAGAGTTCATAAAAACCAAGTCCAAGTCCATTATACAAAGTGCCGACTGCAGTTAATGCAATTGTCTATTAACCAGTTAGTTTGAGTGCTACACTCAGCGAAAAAATCACACTGAATTTTAGAAAACACGCTCTGAAAACTAGAAAGCTTGTCTTATTTTTCGAAATAATTTCTAAATATAAGAAAACAGTTTTCTTAAAATTAAAGAGTCTTGCCCCAAATTGACACGCCAACTTATAAATACTAATAAGTAGAAATGCAATTTATTGGCTCGGCTTTTATATTCGATTCTCATCGCCGTTAAAGTTAGGTATCCTAAAAACGCGTGCGATTGTTTTTTGCTGAGTGTAGAGTCACATCATGCATTTTAATGCAGTGCTGGGCATGTAAACAACTTTGGAGGTCTGTCCGTTGCACCCAAGAAGCAACTGCTCCAACTCCTTTAGCTCCTCCAACTCTTTCAACTGCCAACTCCGATTCCGATGTTATTTTTTTGATGTTTTTGACATTAATGTTTTGTTATTTTTTTTTGTTATTGCTGTGTCGCTGTCATAAAAGGGCTGGCTGGGGCTGGACGTGGACATATGTATAAGGAGGGGGAATGCCAGACAGGCTTCCACACATACACACACACACACACACACACACACACACACACACACACACACACACACACATTCATGCCACATGTTTATCTGTCTGCATTTCTTATAAAAACAATGCAACAACAGGCAACTCTTTTTAGAGTGCCTATTTTTAGCTTTGGATTTTTCAATTCCCAGTATTTGTTTGGGGGGGCGCTGAATAATTGTGCAGCAGGTGTCAAATGTCTGCCCCCCTCGCCCTTTTCCCTCACCGACTTTTTTTTAGTTAAAGGAGAGGAAATTGTCATTATTCAAAATAAATATTAAAGAAAAAACACAGGAAGAACTCAAAATGATCGTGTAAAATGCAACATTTGTGGTCTTAGCACGAGCCACCCTATCGCAGTTAGGCGCTGATTAATAACACCCCTCTGAGGGGGTGCGGTGGAGGGGGTGGGAGTGGGGAATGGGGAGTGGGGAGTGGGGAGAAGCGACAACTTTGTCAAACACTTCATCAAACATTTCAAATGTGTTGCATTTTTGAAGGTGTGCGTTTGAGTGCATTTTTTTCTCGTTTCTTGTTTTTTTTTTAGTTATTTATTTGATGTTAGCTGTTTTTGGGGAAATACATCTGGCAGGGGGAGTGGTGGGAGAGAGGGGAGATGCATTTTGTGTCACTTTGGCAGACATTTCACAGATCTATACGCGTCTGTATGCTAATAAATGTCTTCATAAATTTAAATGCGACATGTCAGCCAAACAAATATCTCCACTGAAATGCAATCGAGGCGCTTCTCAAATGGAAATCAAGTCATAAATATTCCCGGGAATAATTTAGACCAAAAAAACAACAATGTCTCACACATCATTTGAGTTTCGAAAAGTTATGGCTACTTTTTTTGGAGTAGCACATAAATTATTGACAATTATTTAGTTCAAGTTTAGCTTTTACTTTAGGCTTCAATTTTGAGTAAAGTAAGAAAATTCCAATATGAAGCAAGAATAGAGATAATAATAATAAGAATTAGACTTGGCTATTGATGCTGATCGTCAATCGAAGGCGCTTCTCAAATGGAAATATAAATATAATTGTACATATATAAATTATAAATAAGATTTACTGACATAATTAAGGAAAAAGAAACAATGTTTCACACATCTGAAGTTATTTCTACTATTTAAGAATGCTCTGACGATGAAGCGAGAAGAGTGATAAGTGCTCAACCTGACAATCAGACTTAATGCTTGATGCTGATCAGGAATATATACATATACAAATGTACTTCATATATTAAATATAATTTTTTTATTTGTATTTTCCCTCTCTTGAAAATTGTTTCATAAAAATCCGTTCAAGGTTAATTGACGTGAGTAAAATGGTTGCATTAAATAAAAGCACTTAAAACATAAAAAGGCCCGCATTTTTTGCATTTGCTCTTAACTAAGTAGTTGCCACATGCATATGTATTATTATCATTATTATTATTATTATAATTTTTTGTTGTTTTTATTTTTTGGGACGCGCATATAAAAAATAAGACAACAAGCACAACAATAACAATAACAACAGCGACAACTTGACAACAATCAACTCAAATTTTTCATTTCCGTTTATTAAAGCCGTGCCACCAGAGAGCGGAAAAAGGGAGACAGAGAGAGAGGGGGAGAGAGAGAGAGAGGGAGATTGATGCTGCGTGTTCACACATTTTTTGAAGAGAAAGAGAAAGAGAGAGAGAGAGAGAGAGAGAGAGAGAGAGACTCCGGCTTAGTATGCATTTCTGTGTTGAGTGTGTGTGTGTGTGTGTGGTGTGTGTATTTCAGCGTTTCCTGCGCACAATTTATGCTGCACTCTAAAGATGGGTGCGTGTCAACAAAAATTACTATTAAATATTCCGAAAATGATGAGGAAGTATAGCTTAAGTTGACGTAAAAGAGAATTGAGCTTTTGCTCAGGCAGCTAAGTTAAGTACGTTTTTAAAGAAATGCGTGTTTAATTGTTGTCTTTTGAGAGAACTTAAATGCATATTGTACTTTTTTTTAACACTTGAAACACACAATTAAGACCCGTGACAGTTTTTAGCAGTAGATTCAGAGTTAACTCGATAACCTTCTGTTTAATACATAAATACACTAAGTATATAAATATATTAATATAAGTGAATATAATTATAATAATATTATGTGAATGCGAATTTCTCTAAAAACGGTCTCTTATATTCTATATTCATCTATACTTTCTCGAAAACCTGTATATCTCTGCGCTAATAAACGTGTAACTTATAAGTTAAGAACTTTTTGGAATAATCTAGTATAAAAATGAAAATTATAAACAAATAAATCAAATAGTGAAGTCTTTCTAAATTTAAAATAACTTTCTCTAAAAGGATTTTTGGGTGAGTTATCAACAATATTTTATTTATTTTTTTAGGATTCAAGTATTTATTTATTATATATATTTCGATATATACGAGTATATTATTATTATATTAAGACACGACCTTTTCTCGCTGCGTGTTCACCTCTAGTGCAAGCTTAAGCTGCGACACACACACACACACACACGCACAAACACACACACACACACACACACACGCACAAACACACACACACACACACACACACAATTTATGCTTTCACTGCTGCTGCTGCTGTTGCCTTCTATAAGCGATTTCCGGTGCATGCGTCGCTGCTGGCGTCGCTGCAACTGCAAATTTGTACGTTACTTTCAGTTATGATTGTTATTGCTACACAAATATATATTTACATACATAAATACATACATAAATACATTTGCTTATGCTCATTTCTGACTGCTGCCTGCTTTAAGCGGCACCTGCCATTATTGCCAGTGGAGGAGCGAGCATACGTTGCGCCTGCGCCTTTAGTCCAGTCCCTGTCAGTGCCTCCTCCGCCCTGCGCCACTCTTCCTCCACTCCACTACCCCCTCCCCCACCCAGTTGGTTATGCATTTGCATCACGCACAGCCCTTCAATTATAATTGCTGCCTGGCTGCCTGCCTGCGTTTTGCGCTATTTTTATACATCTATTTTGCTTTGACGTCGGCACGCGGCAGCAAAAAAACAATATATATATAGGTATATATATGGTGCAGCCTAGTCGGTAGCACGCGCTCTTGTTTTTCTTCTTGCCTCCAATTGTTGCACATCTGTTTTTTTTTTTTTTTTGGGGTTGCTGCAGCTCAGGGGTGCCTCAAAACAGCAGCCAAGGATGCCCCTGATTTTTTCTGTTTTTTTTTTTTTCTTTTAATGTCTGGCTTTGTTTGCCCCTCATCTTTTTCATCGTTTTGTAGTGTTTTCTTTTATTTTCATTTTTTACACTTTTTTTTCCTTACTTACTTTTGTTATTAATTGAAAAACAAAAACCTAGTCTAGACAGATTTTAAATGGCGCAGCTTCAGCGGAAATTCAATCTCTGCTCTATTTTCGAGTGCGGCTCCCCCAATCACAAATATATATATATATATGTGTATCGTTTTTTTAAGCTACATATGTGCTATGTGTTAATCGTATTGTACTTCATGATTAGATTGCATTTGGGTAATCAATTTTCTTGTTGGGCGGAAATTGAAATCCTTAAATTATACAATTTGAAGCCCAACAAAATTGAAGACAACAAAAAATTCGAAAAACCCTTTCGCCCTTTTTTTGAGCCAAGCTGACGGCTTTTACTTTGATTTTCAATTAAAAAACGTGCCTTAATTTTGTATTTTGAATTTGAAAAAACGTGCTTGAATTTTGTATGGCAGTCAAACAGTGCTCGTTTCTTAGTTGCTTTTTTTTTAATAGTCAACAGTCGTCTGGTATTGAGTTTTCAGTGCACTTTAAATGCAATTGCATTGCGTTCAAGTGCTTTGTTTTTTGTTACATAATGAAAAACTCAGACTCACCGCAGCAGAACGTTTCCAATTCGACATCTTCGAGTTTGAGTTGCATTTTTGAAATGTTTTTTTCTTTTTTGAGTTTCAATTTGTTACTTTGTGAATGAGTGCACTTTAAAAATACATCGTAGTACACTCGCAGATATATCCACACACACCCGCACACTCGCACACACAGTCTGGTCAAGTCAAGTTTAGCTGCGCATGCGTAACGTCAACTTGCCACAGTCCTTCAACTTCAACTGGCCGTAAAGCCAGTCAAAGCTGAGCTCAGCTCAACTTGGGCACTCAAATCAATGTTGAATGCCAAGAATAATAATGAGCAATCGATGCAAAGAGAGAAATAGTGAGAGAGAGAGAGAGAGAAAGAGAGAGAGAGAGATAGAGAGATAGAGAGAGAGAGAGAGAGAGTATCTCCCTCACTTTTATATACCCACTCTCTCTCCTTCTCATTCTCTGTCAGAGTTTGTTTTTTCTTGGTGTCTTTCTCTCTTCATAAATAATGCATCAAAAGATTATAAAATAATAAAAGTCACAGCTGTTGTTGTTGTTGTTGTTGTTGTACGTGCTTGTGACGTTTAATCAACACGTTGTCCATTTTAAGTGCTACCGTGCTACCAAGTTCGTATTGCCCCCCATTCCCCCCGTTCCCCCATTCCACACAATCCCTATCCATTCTGAACCAGGCTATAAACGGAATTATGGCATTTTAAGTGGGCAACAGCGCCAATTTTATTATTTCTTTGCTATTTTCTTATTTTTATTTATAAACAGCCCTGTAAAGATTCGCCTGTTGCGTTATTCTCGATCCAAAAGCGGCTTAAGAAGGCTGTAAACAGTTAGGAATCGCATTGGGAGTTACAAAAGGAAAGCAAAATGACATACACTTAAAAAAAAACGCAAACCACAATTTATAAATTCGGAGAAAATCAGTCAGGCCTACATTCAGACCAAAAAAATATAAACTCGTCGCAAAAAAGAAAATAGCAAATTTACTGTTTTTTACAAATAATTTCTAAAGACTATTTAAGAATATCGCGTGCTTTCAATGTAGAATATTGGCTTCTTATTCATCTTCAAATCTGAGCTTAGTTTGCTGTTAAATAAGTAAGATGATGAACGCACTCAGAAATAAAATGAAAATCGGCCTGAATATTAGAAAACTTATCCGATTTTTTAAAAATAATTTCTAAATATACGAAAGCTTAGGTTAAAATTCTATATGAAATACTACAAATCAGGTCGAGTTTTTTTTCGAGGTTAACAACTCGTACATACATACGAGTATGTAAATAAATGGATGATTATTTTGATTTAAACGGCAGCGACAGAAACTGCAGACAAGGGCAACAGCAGCGCAGCTATAAATACGTATAAATATAAAACATTTAAATGTGGCAAGCAATAAAAAATCTTAGCATTTAAATTGATGTGAAATACTATTCAAAATCCCTTTGGGTTTTCAAGTTGAGTTTGAAATGGTGCCTTGGGAATGGTTCAAGGAAGATATAAACAAAGGTTTCTACACTTCTCAGAACTGGAAGCAGATAGACAGAAAGAATGGCACATTTAATAATTCAAATCAGCAAACAGCTTTGGTAAAGAAGCTACGAACTTGAATAACAATATTGAGCCCGATAATTCTGTAGACTTTAAATAAATTTTATTGTGTTCTTACCCAACTTCTGATCTTAGTTTCGTAATGCAGAATATCTTAATTAATTCTTCAATATTCTTTAAAATTACTTTCTTTTGAAATAAGTTGCAAAATGAGTCGATATCAAAAAGCAGTCATTTTTAATTCATTTTGCTAGCCGCATAATATTAAAGTCAAAAATCTAAAAATATATAGTTAATTTATTCTAGACTTAATTGTTTTTCGTACTCGTCTTCTTATGTGGGTTTAGATAAAGTTTAATTAAATATCTTGGTAATAACTTTCATATTTTACCACTTGGCTTAGACGGAAAGTAAGATCAGCAAAAATCTTAAACCACGAATATTCTAAAAATATTTAGTCGTTTAAGCTTCTCAATAAATTTTTTATATTCTAGTGAAATCAATAGTGAAATCAACCCATTTCTTTCAACTACTTTACACAATTTTTCTCACATTTTCATTTGATGCACAAATAAGACTTGCAACACTGTGCGTCTGCGCCACTAACTACAAGCATATGTGAGAAAAGGTTTAAAAATAGTCAGCTAAAAAACTGAAGAAAAAAACATTAAAAAACAAGGAAAAGAAAAAGATGATGAAGAAAAAGGAGAATGGGAAGGAGAAGAGGGAAACTTCACACCGAGACGTGAGCAAAATGTAAGCGTGCTTGTTATCCTCTTCCTACAGAGAAGCCCTCCAGTCAGACCTCAACCCAAAATTATGTAAATCAAAAAGATGTGCTTTGAGTCAAGACTCGAAATTTGTGTATACGAAATATTAAATATTTATGAATGCAACAGGTGTTGACGAGGGGGGTAAGGGGAAATATGGAATGGATATGTCTGGGATGTGGTCAAGGAAATTCAGGCAGTGATTTCCCTCAATAGGATTTCGTTGTGTTGCCTCTGTTTGTTATGCAGCACAGCGCAGGGTCATGTTTAGTGTATTGAACCCCAGCTGAGGCAGCAGCAACAGCAGCAGCACCAGCAAAAATGGAGGCATGCGGCAGCTGCCACAAAGGCGGCTGCTCTTTGTTTGTGTACTGTGTAATCTGATGAGCAGATGTTCTCAGAATCGCTTGTTGCACAGAAGCAAGTGCAACAACGCATTGCAACTGAAACAGTAACAACAACAGCAATGCACAGTTGCTCCCCAGTTGACCTCAAATCACCTGCCACACTTGCTGCTTGCGAGCAATTAAAATGCGGCAGTATATAAAATGATATATGGCACATTGCCGGCTGCACAAAAAAATATATGTGTAAACACTACACTCGGCAAAAAATCGACCTGATTTTCAGAAATTCGCCAAGGGTTCACCTTATTATACAAACAGTATATTTCTAAAAAAAAACAAAGATTTCTCGTTTCTTAATTTCTGGCTACACTTTTCCAACATTTTGAAAAAATATGTCTAATTTTTAAATAACTTATAAAATTCATAGAATTTAATAATTTTAACTGATGACTTCTCGGCGCGAAAGTCAATTTGACTACATCTTTCTGAATTTATTAAGTATTTTTTCTAAAAATTAAGGGTTTCAATTATAATTGTTCGAAATGGTTTATTGTTTGCTAACCTCTTTTTATAAACTAAATATATTCTTATGTGCTTACCAAATTTTTGGGATTGTCGATTTAGGACGAGCCTTTCTAATTTTTAGAAATTAAGGGCGATTATTCTTTCTCAGTGTACACCCCCCTTGACTTGTGGTGCCCCTTTTCACTTTGATGTATGTGTGTTTGTGTGTGGTGTATTTGTATGCACAATTGGCCCAAAGCATGTCGGCCAAATTTGGCTAAATGTTTGCTTGGCACGCGCCATATGCAAAATAGCTTCGACGAGTGCATGTGGGGAGTTCAGGCTTCCGTGCCATTAACACGTTTGAACAGCAAAAACAACCAACACGCACACCCGTACACATACACACACAGAGGCACAGTCAATGGCCAGGTTGGCTAACAATTATGCAAAGTTCCTGTTGGCCCCTTTGGCCCCACCTTATTGACAATTGTGCATTGTTTTCAATTTATGCTTTTCTTTTTTCTGCTTGTCATGTTGGGCAGCCACACCCCCGCCCACTCGTTTATGGACTCTTGTCAGTTGTTGTTTTGTATTTGTTGCCTCTTTCCGCGGCAGGTTGCACATCCGCCATGTTGCACAGACAAACAAACACAGTCAACATTTATTCCGACAATTAAAGAGTCAAACGGCAAAATTGCAAAACTGCAACTGCAACTGCACTTTGCCGGAAATGTGTGCCCCACACACACACACACACACACACACACACACACACCAGCACACCCAATGTGGCAATGTTTATCTCATTTGCATTTGAAAACTCTTTTTTTTTTTAATTATGAACTCGTTTTTTGTTTTTGTTTTTCCTGCATTTACAAATATGGGCAGAATAGTATTTGTTATTTTTTGCCATAAATTTAGGTGTTAAATTTGAAGTTGTTGCCGCTTTGGTTGCCGCTTTTGTTGCAAGTGTGTCAATTGCCGTGCGCTCATTGCTCACTGCTCATTGCTCATTGTGACAAAGTGAGTTTCAAATTGCAATTGTACAGTTACGCTTCACTAACCATAATTTATATCTATATATATATATATATATGTTTATTTATGGGGTCTGTCTAACTGTGTCGTCGCTAGTTCTATAAATTGCAACACTTTATTTTGCATACAAAAGAAGCGAGCCGAAAGCTGGAAAACATTTACTCGACTCATTTCTACAAATACCAAAAATAAATTTCATAAATTTAGAAATTTAAGCTGGAATTTAGAAAAGAGTCAACTTTGCGCTTGCAATTGTTGAATTAACTATCGAGTTTACTCATACAGATCATGGTCATTTAAAGATCCGACAGTTTTTCAAGTATTTTTCAAGTATTCTAATAATGATGAAAACAGATTTCAACTTGTGCTTCTAATAGCGTTGATTTCAATTTGTACTCTTAATATCTTATGTTACCAACAAGTTGATGAATTGAAAATCCAACTAACTCGCACTTCAAACTACTCAAGATCCAAATCATTGAATATTGATTGAAGTAGTAGTAGTTTATTCAAGTGCTTGAATATCTCCAATCCAAAATTGAGTTGATAATCTTTGCGGCTCAGGAACAAGTAGTATTTTTTTATTTTTATTTTTCAAGTGTTCATCAGTCAAGTCAATTCAGTGTCAATGCTAACAATTGAAAACCTTGAAAGTCGCAGCTGCCTATAAATAATCATTGTGGATAAGTCCTGAGCACATTATAAACAGTAAAATTATGACTTTAACTGGCCAGATGTCTAGGAGTAATAATCATGATCAGGCATGCAACATGCCATTTCTGTGGCATACATCACACGACTCAAGTCGGGACTGTCAATGTCAAGTCAGAGGCCAGACCAGACCAGAAGAGAACCAGAAGAGACCCGAACGAAGACGTCAGTTAGGATGAAGCAGCTCATTAAGACTCAAAACAATGCCAACTTTGGCGACACTCAGGCGACACTGCCAACACAACAATAACAACTTTTGTGCATTTACAATTATCACTTGCGTAAACATTTCAATGTTATTTGAATGCAAAAGTGGTACAGAGCAGACCCCTGGCGCCTCGCAAAATGCAAATACAACATCAGCCGAGGGAAGGAACAGGGGGAGGTATATAGGAGGGGGAAATGGGGTAGCTGTCGCTTAATATGCAAAAACGTGTTGCACTCAGTGTCAGGGATCGGCTCTGCTCAGAAGTGCAAAAATGCAAAAGCCTAACAAGGCCATTTTAAACAGAGAATTTGTTATACAATTTAACTAACTCATATATATATAAACATTAACTATATATATATATATATATATACTAACGATATATATATATATATACTAACTAGTTAACATATCTATTTAATTAAGTTTCACAGCAGGTACTACTAAGTGGTATATTAGAGTTGCACTATTTATTTATATAAATTGCCATAAGCCTGGCTCAATTTAGTTGATTTGAATGTGCATGTGAATTGGGCTTTCAGCAGAGTAAAATAAATATTTATACCCATTTAAAATGTGATAAATGGGTATACCAAATTTGAGCATCAGCATTTGAAGGTATATCCGATTCATAATGTATATATATCATTGATCAGCACCAAAAGATGAGTTAATATAAACACAGAAAAAAATGCACCCAGAATATTTGATATAGAAAAGTTGGGTTTTCTAAAAAGAGCGTTTGTGATTTCAAAATTTTAGTGTGATATTTTCTATAATTAATTTAAATATCTTATTAAATTGATTTAATTTAATCTGAGTGACTTCCCACTGAGCTACTTGGTCTCTTAAGTAAACAATAGCTAAACTCTGCCGCATTCGAGAGATCGAAATTCATTACTATTTGAATTTGATTTTCGGAAAGGATTTTTTCTAAGAATCATATCAACTTTTAAAAAAAGAAAATATATCAAGAAACGTGACTGCAATCGATCTAAAATGTCGGAAAATGTGAAAGCTTCAACACAAAATAAGAAACTATCATTACATTAAAATGTTGTTAACAAATTTGGTATCAATATTGTGACAAAAGTTTATAAATTAATATAAAATAATAATGCTTCACTCACCTCGCCTGCGATATGATGGACCGCGAAATTTATTTGGCGATGGCACCGGTGGACGGGGTGCCAGCATGTTGGGCACCTCATCCGGCGAACTGGGTCCAATCGATGGCGATGTGCAACTGGATGCGGATGTGTTCAGTTGACGTTGATGTTGATGCTGATGTTGGTGTTGTTGGTGTTGGTGTTGTTGATGTGCCCAGTTGCTGCCAAAGGAGTGGCGACGTGTGCCGCCGCTTGGCAAAGTGTGATGGCGCTGAGATTTACTGCAGATGGGGAACAGATCAGAGAGAGAGAGATACAGAGAAGGAGAAGAAAGGAGAGAGAAGAGCGATAAGTACGCACGATTAGCAACGTCATTGGTAATGAGCAAAGAGGGAGGAATGAGTAGAGTAGAATTCTTTTTTGGCAAGCTGTCAACAGCTGCATCCTGTCAAGAGCAACAAGAGCAGCAAAAGAAGAAAACCGCCCCAGATCTCTTTAAAAAAAAACAAGTGAATTGTTGTAGTCTGGCATAACCGACTGATAATACTCTGACCAACAAGAATAAAGTCTCTGAAGAAGGTTCCTAGTAATCTTCACCCCAAGTTTGCCTTTACAATTCACTTGGTTATAGGCTTTTATGAATTTTGGGGATATCGACTTGGATATCGATTTCATAATTTTAGAAGTATCGCTTTTGGCAATTATGAGCGCAGATGTGGTTGTGGACACTGCCCAAAATCGATGCAGCTTTAAATTTGACTGCAGCTTTAAAATTGTGGTCGATATGTGGCTTTATCGATTTTTATCGATTTCTTAACCTGCTAGTGGCCGTAGCACCTTCAATTTCGACCAACTTTGTCTGACGAGGGCTAAGACAAGTATATGTGCACAGAGAGACCACTTGTCGGATATTGGCCAAACTCCACATACTCTGAGTACCTTCAATTGGTAGAGTATAAAAACCCCTCCCCAGATCACTCACCTTGCATTGAAGACATCGTCGTGCTCGGCAACGCCACCCGGACATTGGGAGCTGTGCGTCTCGTTGCAGGAGCCGAGGCGTTCTCGAAACGTTTCCGAGTGCGAATTGTTATTGGACGAATGCTGGCGAGCAAACATAAGCGGCTGCAGTTCAAACGATTGCTGTGTGGCAAATTTAAAATGGAATGTTGAGAGTTGAATGTTGCATTAGAGACAACAGAAGCAGGAAGTTGCAAAGCGAGATCGGACAATGATTAATTGACAGCAAAGCAAAGAAAAACTCACTTGTGAGAAACCGCCGAGGGAGTTGAAGCTGCCGCGTGGACTGCCAAAGGCCATCGTTGCCGTTGTATCCAGATTGGCCGATGTGATCAGACGCATCTGTTCCGGATTGGTTCCGGCCAGTGCCGGACGTGGACTGCTGCCTTTCGAGTTGCGACGCTTAAATAACGAGAACACCTTCCCCGACGACGACTGTGGCGAGTCTGGGGTGCGGGGCGATTTTGTGTCATTACAAAAATAACAGGGATTATCTAAAAGTACAAAAATAAAACATAAAATAAAAATAAAAGATTAAAGTACAATAATGAAAATTATATTTGAAATTAAAAGTCAATGGTTTTATTTAAAAAATAACATTGACCAACATTAGAGTTACGGTAAGGGAGTTAATATATTTTCTATTATATATAAATCATTTTCAAAAATATCATAAAGAGTAGAAAAATCTTCACAAAGTTGTCATTATTAGAACAAATCGTGTATCCAAACTAAGATATAAAATCAATTGTTGTTCAAACAACAGCCAAATTAAAAATAAATTTAAATTCAAAATACTATTTGTTAATATAATATTGTGGAAAACGATTTTATATTAAATGATTATGGGATTTTTTGATTCGCATAAAAATTAACATGTTTCAATTTATATTTAAAAATAAATTGGAGAAAACGTTTTTATGTATCAAGGTTAAGCCACTTTTAAATTCCAAAAAAATTCAAAGTAATAATTAATATTTATTTACATTCCATTAACCCTTAAATTTAGGCAAAGTGCCAAAGGACTTATAGGTGAACATTTTACTTTTCGAATTCTGTGTTTTACAAATATTTCGACTTCTTTCACATACTTTTAATAAATTGCAGACTTAATCTTATCTTATTTTGGTATTTTGAATCTTATATTTACCTGTATTAAAATTATCTTCAAATTTTTCGATTAAAACAAAAACAAAACTTTTATCAACTTTAATATAAAATAAATATACTAAGTAATAACTGATATTTATTTTTGCCTTAATATTAATGGGAAAGTATGATTATTTCAGAGTTTTGTGTTATAAAAAAATATATTGGCTTATTTAAGATACTTTTGATAAATTACAGACTTAGAGCAATTCTCGTTATTTTTACCTGAGAAGAAGGCGTTTGAATTATCCATGGTTAGAAACATTTTGAGATCGTCTTAGACAAAATGAGGTTTCAAGTTCAGTTTTGGTTCGATAACTTGGACAATCTGTGCACGATTGTTTCTCAATTCACAATTCCAATTTATGATGCATTCTTGCTGCTTACACGAGAGAGTGAGAGAGAGAGGGACCGAGATGGCAACACTTTCACTAGCGACGCATGCGCACGCGCCAAAAAAATCGTATTTCAAACTGCGCACGATGCCAAATGTGGCCAAAAAACCAATAAATTTAAAGTCAAGTGAGCAAAAAAAAACAATGCGCTTTTGATTTCACTGCTTGAATAATGTGCAGTGCCAGTTTGATTGATTTAATATAGAAAGCGCGCCAAACAAATTCAAATTTGTAACGGTGGCTTCAAACTGTTGTTGTTGTCGCTGTTTTGATTTATTCAACGCGCTGCGCGTGCGTCTGCATTGAAATCCCGAAACGGAATAAATTCTACAACTTCAACGAGAACAAAACACTTGAAATAGCGTCAGCGTCAGCGTCTACGTCGACATCGACGTCGGCGACGCTGCTTCTGCACGCTGAGAGAATCCCTTTGCCGCTTTGGTTATTGTATTTGTACCGCTTCTTCGTTTATTTTATCTGCTCTGCTTTGACTAACTGCTGCACCACTCACTCTCTCCCTCGCACACGCACACATGCACACACACACACATGCATGCGGGATCAGTGTTTTTAAATATGTTTGCCATATTGCACCCACTCATTGCTGCTCTGTCGCTGTCGCTGCCGCTGCTTTTGTCTCTGCCTCTGCTTGGTTAGTCGAGTTTGTTAGGGAAAAACTCAAACATTGTTGTTGCTGTAGTTGTTGTTGTTGTTATACCTGAGCATGATTTTCTTTTGCGTGCGTTTTTCGCATGATCAAAATGTTGTCGTCTGTTCTTTGATTACCAACAATTCCTTTCATTCTCCTCTCATTCCATGATGGCAACGTTGCGCATATCTGATGAGTTCCGATAGGTAAAAAGCAACAACAACAACAACACTAATGCATACAGAGAATCTGGTTACCTTTGTATCCTCCTTTTGTATTTATATGTGTTGTTGTTGTTTTTACTGTCTTGGAGTCTTTTTTTTAACCGTGTCTTATCAGTGTGAAAGTTTGTTTACTTTATTTTTTTAAATTGATTATTATTAATATAATATCTTTATATCCTTCTACATAAATACAATGCTATTAATTTACATGTACTTTTACTTATTATTAATATAAGTTCTTTGTATCCTTGGTAATAAATAAAGTACTCTTAATTTAATATATACTTTTACTTATTATTAATATAACTTATTTTTAGACTTAAGGCTATTAATGCAAAGATACCTTGAATTATTTGGTATACATATTCTTGATCATTATAGTTCTTCTCTCTTTATGAATCTTTGCCTAGCCCGCAAATAAATATCCTTTTCATATATTTTTATTTACTTTTAATGCCTTAAAACTTTTTAAAAAGTCCGCTTAAGTACGCTTAAGTTGCACTTCATATCCCAGGTTTATAATCCTAATAATCCTTTAGTTTTACTTTCGTTTACAAAATTCCCCTCTTTGTTTAGAGGAAAGACATGCAAAATGGTAATCAATGAAATGTTGCGGCCAAAATAGACTACCACAACAATAAAAGCCATGCAAGAATGCAGGAGATAGTTCAGTAAAAATACCTATGGTAGAAGCAACAGAATGTGAGGGAGTAAGAGAGAGAGGAGAGAGAGAGAGAGAGAGAAAGAGAAGGCGAGTGATCATCAAAGGCCAACATCTGAGGTATGCACATTAAAAATGTTATTAGACGGGCGCATTGAAAATGTCCAGGCGAGAGGAAAATATACTGGCTACACTGCACAAAAAAAAGCAGCTCTGAATTTTGGTATTTCGCCTTATTTTTGGCGTCAATGGTTGGTCACCTTATTATTCAGAAAGTAAATTTGTAAAACGTAGAGTTGTGTTCTTCTAAAAACTAGAGTGTGCATTTATTATTATGATATTATTAAACATATATATTTAAAGATTTCACACATACAAACATTTCATATAGTTTTTAAATTAATGTAACTTTTTCAGTGACTTCCCACTCGACCTTTAAGACTAAACTTTAATATAAAAGCCGAGTGCTTAAATTTCAACAATTGTTTCTGCATTTTTGAAGGAATTCTTTCTAGAAATTAGAATTTGTCTTTCTACTTTTGAGAAATGAATATATTAATAATAAAAAACATTTCTAAAAATTAGAAAAATCTAGATATTCTTGCGGTTGTCGATTTGGGTCAAGCCTTTTAAAATTATAGAGATTTTCATCCAAATATTTGGAAATTATTTGCAAAATCAAGAAATAATTAAAATTTTAAAGCGATTCGAGCAATTTGTTTGCTGAGTGTACATAGGAAACTTTATAATTTTGTAAGGAAAACACAAAGACAAAGATAGCTAAACGTTGGTAGAGAGTGCAGAGCGATTCCATGTGGCAGACTGCGGAATTTCTGAAGTGGACTGGGACTGGGACTGAGACTGGGACTGGGACTGGGCCAACGAATAAAATGAGTGGCAGATGCAACGCACATTGGAACCGATGGAAAACTCGTAAAAACTCACGAGGGGCACACAGCGTAGAAATTGCACATTTCGTAGTTCATAAAATGTAGAAAACGGATCCCGTTCCAAAAAAGAGTGCACTCTCAAGGAGTGTGTGCAAGTGTCTGTGTGTGTGTGTGTGTGTGTGTGTGTGTGTGTGTGTGTGTGGATGCAAATGATCTTGAAATGCACATCGACTCGCAGCACTCGTTGCACTTACACATTTGCATTTGCCTGCACATAAATGTCAAGTTGTTGTCTTCGCCTGCACGCACTCTGACTCTGACTCTGACTCTGATTCGGACTCTTCAGCTTCTTAAGTACGGCATAGACAATTGGTACACTCAGAATAAAGTCGCATCAACGTTTTTTTGATTAGGAATATCTTCTGGTTTTGGGAAGTGTTTTAGAATCAGAAAAGTGTTTATTTCTACTTAAGTTTTTTTATTGAATGATTTGTTTATATGAAAAACACCCTGGAGATATGACGTATTTATTCAAAATTCTTAAAAAATGGACACTGAAATTTGTAAATAAGGTATATTTTTCTTAAATTTAAAAAAAATAGACACTGGAATTATGCAAAGTAAATCACGGGTTTTTAAAAGAATTAAACGTGCGTTGTAGAAATAATCTTTTTGAATAATTTGTTTAACTGGCGACATTTCGCTGAGTGTATCGCAGGCTATTCTATGAGCCACGACTCGACTTGTCACGTTTCTAGTCGTAAATCTGTAGACGCTCAACTGCTACCTAAACTGGAGCAAAAACTACAACGAGGCAAGCAGCGAACAACCCTTTCGCTTCCGAGGAGCTATTCTGTGCAACATTTTGGGGGCACTCGCTGTTTGTTCTATGGCGTTGACAGGTTAATCACTTCTGTTGGTGTCTTTGTTATTGCATTTCTCTTGGGTCAGTTTTCGTTGCCCTGCAGCAGTGATTCACCTTTGTTGCCACATCAAGTGGAGTCACGAATAGAATCATTTTTATGGCTTAAATCTCATAAGCAATGCAAGTGCTATAAAATCTTTGAAATTGTCTCAGAAATATAATCCAAATAAATATATACAAATAAAAGAAAGTTTTAATAATCAATAGAATAATTATTCAGATTTTTAAGAGCTATAAAATATATAGAAATAAAAGAAACCTTTGATAAAATAAATGTACCTTAAAGAAGGAGTTAAACTGATTTCAAATCATTACTTGATCAAGTGTAATTCATAATTAACATAATATTTATTAATATCTTAAGAGCTCTATACACACATATAAAAATAGGAGAAAATTTTAATAAGCAAGCTGAGTAGTTTAAAAAATAAAAGAAAATTAGTAAAATTCATGGCTTTGTCAAAATTAAATACATTTTTAGAAAGACAGAAATGGACATTTTAGTAAACAAGCTAAGTAGTTTTAAATTGAGTTCAAACCAAAACTTGGTCAACACTAAATCAATTTTTAAAATCTAAAACTTTCACAGCCCTAAATAAATTTAATGAGCTTACAAGTAAATAAATATTAAAGTAATTGCAACACGCAATTATTAGTAATCAACGCTCTAATGATTTACAAATATGGCATGCAAATGCATTATGCACAGAATTTATAATTTAAAAAATAGAAAGAAGGAAGTATTCAACTGCAAGCGAAAAGCAGAAAAATGCACAACTGAAAATTTATAATGTTTCCCATTGCTGTTGTTGTTGTAGCTGTTGTAATTTCTTGGCCTATCGAACTTCAGAAACGGTTTCTTGGCCGTTTATTTGTTAGCTGCAAGCTGAAGGAAAAAGTACTCCTCGTGGCCATATTTGCCATAAATGCGAAATTGCACGCAATGCTTTATTATACACTCAACGCGTTAAGAATGTGTATAAGGAGTATAATGGTTTTGTGGAGAAGTACGTAATAGGCAGAAAGATGCAACTAAGAATCTATAAACTAAACATATTATTGCGGAGTATTCACAGTAGAGTCGATCTAGAGAGCTAGATAATATAAGCACTGTTCTATCTAAGTTCATTAAGAACTACATTTTAAATGTCTCGTGAGAATTTTAACTAATTCGTATCAACTACTTTTGGTGTTGGCTTTTTTCTGAGTTTTCTCCAATCCATTAACAATTGTTCACCCATCTAGGGCAGAATTAGTTTATTTAATTTATTCGATAGCTGCCCAAGTTTCGAGTACAAAATATAAATCGATTTCTGAAAGCAATACAGCTACAAAGGCAGAGTGTTCTTATATATTTTGATATATAATTAAAGGACCAATTTTATCAATATCGTGTAAGAAACCTCCAAGGTATTCTTATATTGATCTCATTACTATCCGCAGGTAAAAGCAAATTCCTTAAAAGAAAATAGAGCATTTGGTCAATAAAATGTGAATTTATTCAACAACTGACTGTAGGGTATCTCATAGTCGAGCTCACTCGACTGCAGTAGGCCTCTTTGTTTATTTCTTTGTTGAATTATTTCGCTTGTATGCACATTTGGCCAGGCGGACAATAACAAGAACAACAGAAGTTACTCACATTTACTCGGCTATTTTCATTAGAATTCCGCGTAGCCAGGCAGCTGATAGAGAGAGTGGGAGAGAGAGAGAGCAGCAGCCCCCTGCAGCTCTCCCCACTTAAAATGCCAACCCCAACCCTAACCCGAAGTCAGCGTTTTGTAGTTTGAGTCAGTTTATGCGCAATACGAGTTTTCCTTCACGTTCAATTGAAAATTTTTGTTTATTATTTTCGACTTTTTTTATGATTTAACCCCAAAGGCAGCCAAAGGGAAAAACGAACCAAACAAAATATAATAAAACAAACGTCAGCCTGCCCGGAAGTTTGGCGACGACCCAGCCAGCTGTGGTGTGAGAGGGGAAGCCGTATTATGATTATGATTGTTATGATTATTATTATTATTATTATTATGGCTATTTTAATGTGTTGCCACACAAAAAGTTACACAAAATTATGCCTCAAACCTGCAGTTATTGCAGCTGGCTTCCCTGGAAATGAGAAACAGAAAGATAAAAAACAGCATCGCATGCATTTGCATGCATTTAATATAAACTTATACACTAAAAGAAAAATAACGCCACCAATTTAAGTAAATCGCCGCTATATTATTATTTAGAAAGCAAATTTATATTTGTGGCTTTTTTAAATCAAGTTTGGCATTATTAAATTTTATGGTGAATTATTCTAAAATTTAGAAAAAACTATGTCTAATCAATTCTTTTAAAAATTGTAGAAAGTTGTAACCTAATATTTAGAAATTATTTCTGCAAGCAAGAAATACTCTATATTTTTTAGGGCGACTTTTTGCCGAGTGTAGAAAGGGGAAAGGTGGAGAAGTGGGTTGTTGCAGGGACCACATAATAAAATAATTCTGGCATTAATGATGACTTATTTTTACGGAGCTCATAAAACGCACGTCGAATGTAAGACGAGTGCTTTAAGAATCATTTAAAAAAAAAATATGAACATTTTTGAAAGTGTTATTTTAGTTGGCCAAAGGAAAACAGAAGAGTAGCCATTAAAACAATCAGTTTTAGAGTTCCGCCCACGCGAGACAAGAATTTTCGGAGCGAGCGGATGCGAAGCAACAACAGTTGCCATAAAAAAGAAAAACAACATTAAGCGGCAGGCAAATAGCTCAAATATGCCACTGCCATCACTTTTGGCAGCTGCGGATGTGAAGTGGCATGAAAACTGAAACTGAGACAAGACTAAAGGCTCAAGGCTCGCCTGGCAATGAAAACAACTTGCCAAATGTCGACCAGGCTGTGTCCAAGGATAAGTGATCAAAAATGCGGAAAAACGAAAGAACCACAACAGTTCCACGTGACCCCAATGCTAATGAGCACTCGAGAGGGAAATAACCGGAACGGAAATGCCAAAAAAAAAGACATAACCAAAACACAAGCAGCAGATTAGTAGGATGTGATCAGGAAGTGTAAGCAGACATGAAGCTAATAATTTAGAGAGGAGGAAATCACTCTCGTGCTCCCTCTTTCAATTGTGAAGTGTGAATGTGAATTTTACTACCTGGTCTTGAGTAGGCTCTGCACTCAGAAAAAATATCACACCTGAAAATCGACAAGGACAGCTCAGCTCGCATTATTTTGTAAAAATACTTCTTATTTATTATTGTAATTAAACGAACAAAATAGAAAATAAATAAAGATTTTTCGCAAATTCAAAAAAATCTTAGAAGTCATTAATCGTAATCGTCAGTTTGCCTGAGATAAATGTTCTGTCTAGTTCTTTTCATCATTTCAGAGAATAATTTTTTAAAAATTTTACAAAGTCTAATAAGTGTTTTTATGAATTTTATATGTAATTTTATCACAATTACAAATATTTTAGTTAGTTTATAAATGTATATTATTAAATTAACAAACAAGTTAGCGAGTTAAGATTTCTATATTCTTTTTTTAGAAATGTATTTGTTAATAATAGAAAACATTTTTAAAAATTGAACAAGAATAATTATCTAGCTACAAGTGTGATTTTCACTTTGAGGCGATTTTCTAAATTGCCGATATATTTTTTTCTAAGTGTAGGTGAGTGATTGTGTCCTCTATCTCTCTTTCTCTCTCTTTCTCTCTCTCTCTCTCTCTCTCTCTTTCTTTCGCTCTCAGTTCCTTTGTTATTTGTGAGGTGTGAAAGTAAGTTTTACTACCTGATGTTGAGTTCATATTGTGTTTGGGTTTCTTCTTAGGCGTCAGAAATGCAATCAAAAAATCAAATAAACACTTTTATGATCTTGATCCTAATGGGCGTTTTTGCTGTGTACGCTGTGGTTGACACAATCCAATGAAAAGTGGCCAGTGCCAAGCCACATTTGTTGCTATTTTTAGGCTCGCTGGTCGGCAAAAGGTGTTTGGGAATGCATTAAAATGCATATATGTAAAATGCAATCGAATGCGGACTTGGCATATCCAAAGCCAAAGTCGACACGAGAGCAACGGCAGCAGCCGCAAGACATCTGCTCAACAGATTTCACTGGGCCACAACAACAAATGTTAATTATTTTCTTAATGAAAACTGAGCACATGACAAAAAAAAAAACAACAACAAAAAATAGACAACACAGCAGACGTTGTCTTCCGTGTAAAAAAAAAAATAACAACGAGCAGTTGAAGGTTGAGGCTGGCTGCGCAAAACTCCATTACGATGAAATGCATGGAGATCCCCTGATTTTGTGATTTCCTGATCCCCGAGCAACGAGCCCGAGCAGCAGCGTCGCCTGTGGAGCGCGTGTCTTTTTGGGCATATTTCTTCTTTTTTTTAATGCTGGCTGCATGTGTGCTTGAGGCAGGGGCAGTGGCAGTTGCAGGGGCACATTACTTTCTGCGCAGTTGTTGTGAAAATTCTTATAAATTATACAAGTACACTTATAAAATAGACGACCCGAATTTTAGATATTGACAAGGTTAACTCAAGGTTTTTCAAAATATGTGTTTCTGAAAATCAGAGTTTTATTTTCTTAATTTGAGGTTGTTATTTCTCATATGTTTAACAAGAACTCTTACTCTGCTTATATTAGTATTAATACATTTTAAATATTTATTATATTGAAACCCTAAAATTTTGCGGCATTGGCTCTCAACTGTGCGAGAGAGCAAATCTTATTATTTCTATCCAAGTCTGAGAAAGTAAAAAAATTAAAAAAGAAAAGAAAACCTAAAAGAAAATGCAGCGCATTGTTTTTCTGAGTGTAGAGTGTGTAGCAAACATGGCCGTGTCCGTGTCCATGTCTCCAGCATGGCTGTGGCAGAAACCACAGGTTGATGTTAAATGTCAATTGGCATACCCCAGAGGATCCGTGGCGCATTAATTACAACAGAACTCCCCAAGCTCCCTGTTGATGCCTCTAATGATGTTGTTGATCTTGTTACGCTTTGCACTTAGCGTCCAATTTTCTATTTTTCCTCATTTCTTATTTTTCTTTGGTTTTTTCTTTTCTTGCTGCAAGATCCCACTTCAAAATTTGATTTATTTAGCTTTGACTGCACTTGTAATATGAGATCAGGCACAACAAGGGGCAGAGCGGGGTTAAAAAACACACTTGCCGCGGCTGTCTAAGTCTGGCCATTATATATAGAATATACAGTGGATCGTATATAGAATGTACACACATTTTGAAAATGACTGAAATAGATATGCGATCTGTCTAGATTACATCCCTAAGACAAACACATATCTGAAGGTGGAAGGAAAGATCTTATATTCATCATAGTTTGTCTCATTTTGAATTAAAATATTTCTTGAAATGTTCACTAATATTTTAAACATCCTTTAGATTTAGGTTTAAATCACTATGCGTAGATATATTATCTTGAAATATTTTATCGAATTCTAGTATTATTTATGTAAACATAAATATAAATTATTTCGAATTTTCGACTTAAGTTTTTGTTTTGTTTAAAGTGTAAATTTGTATCCGCTGAACTAATTTAAAATGAATAAGCAAAGTATAATTTTATTTATTTATATTATTTATTTATATTACTGAAAAAGGAGAAGAAACCATCTTCGAACCCATAAAGTATCTATATTCCTGATTAGATTAAACAAACAATTATCAGTTATCAATATATTTGGGTCGAGCTATTTCGACTAGAGCTTTCTAGATTGTCTGCCATTTAAGATTATAGTTTGAGTTTTATAAAAAGTGTAAATTTAGTACAATAAATTTCCCTATATTCTTTATGAACTTTTGCTTAAATATTTACAAGTAGACACAATATGCAACATTTCCTCGTGCCTGTCAAAATAAATATTCCCTGACGCGCACATAGACCAGAAAATATACTGATATATATATATATATATACATAAGTCTGTCGTTGATCTGGTCACAGCCCACACATTCCACGGAGTTTGGGGACATTCTCGACATGCGTCGTTGAATTTCATTTCAGAAATTTGATCAAGTTTCTCAGCTAGGACTTAGAGAACATCTTCCTTCACAGCTCCTACTCCAAGTTGTGCACCCACTTCATGTGCAACAGATCCAAATGATTATGAGGTGTGTAATTAAAATGTCTGCGCTCTTGTCCCCATCCCCATCTCACGGTCATGTAATTCAATTATGAAGAATCATTTCTAGCAGATGAGAGCGTCTAATGTCTCTGTCTTATATTATTTTTAGATGGAATAAATGAACTCATCTCTTTCTCTCTTTCTTTTTCACTTCTCCGTCTCGCCTTATGTTGGGCCATATATCGAGCTAAAAATGCATTGGTTAAGTGCCTAGTAGAGTAATTGCAAATTTTTCGTAGAAACAATGTTGAGACATCAGAATTACACAAATAATTGCATTTAACGACTTTTATTTCAATTTGCAATTTAATAACTTGTTGGCTTTCAGCACCCAACTCAGTTATTCCGACAATTAAGCACACACTGAGAAAAGACACCGTAAAAAGCATATTTCCAAAAACCAGAGTTTTTCCTTTACCAATTTCTTATATATATATATATATATATATATATATTAAATATACATTTTTTTTGTTGGGTTCGTTTCTAAAAACCAGATTTTCTCATTTATATATCAGATATTTTGTCTGAGTGTATTTAAATTGGCATAGGCACTGTGAAATGGTAAGTGTTTTTCATTTTTTTTATTATTATTATATTTTTGCTGTGACGTCGTCATTGGCAATGGCCGATGGATGCTGTCTGTCTATTCAATTGGGGCCATTGGTCCACATATCACTGATAGATTTCTTTATCGTTGCCAATTTGTGAATTGTTTTGCATCGTTTCTTGATTATTGATTATTGATTCCCTTGTTGCGCTCTTTGTCGGCATCTTTTTGAGGGCAAGCACAAAAGGCACTTGCAATTCGCAGCTGCTACATGGTGAATATATAATGTGTGCAAATATTTACAAAACATTCAATTGAAAATTGAAGGTGCGCCTACTTTATGCTCAAATAAAGTATCGATCGCATCGATCGAAATATTGGACTGAGTCATATTATGGCCATATTCCTGGAAATTAGTCGTGGGAGAAATTCAATTTTATTTGTTGTGTATGAATTTTTAAATGCTTATGCCCCCGGATTTTTTGGGGAACTGAGGACTCATCTATTGTAAAAATAGTATTGGTGAATAAGATAATTATTTTTGACCTACACAAAAATGTATAATGCTGAACTGTTGAATTTTTATTACGTTAGAATAACGAAAACAAAAAATGTACAAGTTTATTTTCGAAATAATAATAAATAATAAATAAATAATAATAATAAAGCAAACTAGCAGTTTGGGAATCAGGGCAAAGCCAGCGTTATAGCTGTCTAAGTTATGGTGAATAAGTTAGGGTGAATTGTAATTGTAAACAAACTTTTATGTTGTATAATAAGTAATAATAATAAAGTTAACTAATATATTTATCAAGCAAAGTCAAGAAACTATCATCTTTATCACAGTTACAACTACTCTGAATGAGTTGGGGGTGCTCCCAACTGTGAATACTAATGATAAATAAATAGACACTAAACAAGAAGCGAGCCGAACTCAATGAGTGCAATTAAAGATGAATGAATGAAATGAAATTCAATGCAGATTTAATGAATGAATTTACAAAGCGTCAACAACTAAAACAACAAAATCAACAACAACAATGACGACAAACTATTTATAAAAATTCCACGATGCGGGCCAAAGAGACTGACAGACAGACAGACAAGGGGGATGGACAAGGGTTGGACGAGTATATATATATACATATATATATATATGTGTGTGTGTGTCTCTAGCTGACTGCATGCGATGCGAGAAGTTTTGTGTTTTAATTGCGCCATTTCCCATATCAGCGCTGTGATTATTTGTTCTAGTCAACATAAATAAAAACAAACAAACAAAAAAATATGTATAGAAAAAAGCTGGACATGGTTGGTATTGTAGTCTAGTCGGTGGTGTGGGGCATGCAACGCCAGCAATTGGTGATACATGCCACAAATCTGACTAATTAGATGGTTAGCTCGACATTTGATTTGTTATTTATTATCATACGCTGCTGTCCTTTGAATATTACGTATTATTATTATTATTGTTGTGTTGCTTCGAGTCGTTCACAAATTAATGGATGACCTCGTCAGTGAGTCAGAATTAAACGCAGTTGCGTCTGGGTCTGCGTCTGGAGTTGGTATCTATTGGATAAGTGATGCAGTGTCTACACTCAACAAAAAATGTTGCTCGTAAATTCGGAAAATTGCTCTAACATGAAAATCGCGCCGAATGCTAGAAAGCATTTCTGGTTTTAGTGAATAATTTTGGAATACACGAAACATTTTCCATTTATTTTTATATCTCTCAGAAATGATTTCTATTATTAAAAAATACATTTCTGAGAAGTTGAGAAAAAATACTTTCTAAATTTCGAGTAATGAAATTTAAATTTAAATAATTTCTAAATATATGAAACATTTTATATTTATATTTCTATTTGCCACAAATATTTTCTATTTTTAAGAAACTTATTTTAAGTCAATTTTTTCTAAGTGTTGCTTCTTTATTATCTGTGGCAGCTTTTTTCCCAGGCAGTCCCAAAACAACTGGCGTCTCAGTTGATTACGCATCATTTGCAGCGCTGGGAAACTGCCGCACTTTACAGTGGCAAGTTGCAGTTGCTGTGGCAGTGTCACTTTTTTCTAGGTGACGTTGGGGCGTCTCCGCCAGGAGGGCGTGCCTAATACACAATCTTGGCATGTTTTAAGTACGCCCATTGCTCCTGCTTTCTGTGTGTTTCTTTGTTTGGTTTTGTTTTGCCATTTCAATTCGAATTACATTTCAGTGGGTTGATCGGACTAATCGATGGCGTGGCTACTCAACAGGAGAAGGTTAAGGGATATGGGTAAGGGGAAGGGGCAGGGGGTGGGTACGGTTATTGGTAAATGTAAGAGTAGCCATAGCCAGAGTACACGCACAAAAAAATTTATTTGAATTTTAGAAAACCCAACTAAACAACGAAATTGCCATAAAAACTATATTTTTTTTTTGTGTTTTTAAATACTTCTAAATATAAAAATAATTCAAAACAATTAGAAATCGAAAATACCAAAAAAATGTTTAATAATAATTTAGAAATGCATTTCTAATAGATATCATTTTGCACATTCACAAAACACCCTGAAAATTATACATATTTTTTCAAAATTTTAAAAATCCTAAAATTAAGAGAAGAAAAACCCCGATTTTTAGAAATATACTTTCATTAATTAAGTTAAGTCACCTTTGGCGAATTTCAAAAATGCAGCGCAATTTTTTTTGAGTGTACGAGTCCAAGATAAATGCGTTGGCGTTCTGGGAAATTGCTAATGTGCATTCATGTGGCATGTTGCATGTTGCATGTTGCATGCTGCATATTGTCGTGCACTTTTCCACTAGCTGTTGTCCATGGGTTAAACACTCATTAGCTGCGCGTCGCAGAGAAAGGCCTCGATTCGGTGTCAAATTCAAGTCGAGGCGTGAACGGGGAATGTGTCATGTTTATGCCATGTTTAGGGCATGCCTCAGTGCAACAACACTTAGGTAAGCATATTCTCTGAAAAAGTGGGTAAGCAAAGTGCTGCCATATGCAATAATACAGGTGCCACAAATTAAGCCATTTATTATTCTTTTTTTTCATTTAGGTTTTCTAAATATGTTAGACTATACTATGAAGACTTTACCAGACTATAGCATGAAGAAGGAAGCAAGTGCGAAACCATAATGAATATATATTCTTGATCAGCATCAATAATAGAGGCGATCTAATCAAGTTTATTTCACTTTATTGATAACCGTTCCAGTTTCGCGAATATCAATACAAATCGATTTATGTTGGCCATAAAAGACACAATTATAAAGATATAATCAGCGAATTGATAAGGAATATACCCTGAAATATTATTGAAAAACTGCAACAAATTTCAATATCATAGTTTTCGTATGGCTCTTCTATGCAAGTCAGAAAAGGAGTGACTCCAAGTGAATTAAAAAAGTGATCTTAAAGTTTAACAAAGTTTTTGCTTGAAATCCAATTAATTTTGTCCATGAGGAGGATTTAAGGTTAAGGTCTCTGCGTAACCTTCACATTAGAATTTTATAATTTAATATATTATAATTTGGGTTCTTACTCGTAAGTTTTTTTTTTGCGTTGAATTTTTGTTTAACTCCTTTTGTTAATGCGGGATTTTGCAAGTCTTCTATGAATTTAATATTTTGTTAGAAGACATCACCAAGTCGAACTATCACGACGAGGGAATTCTTAATTACTATAAACAAATTTACCAGGATATCTCTATATATATTAACAATACCAAATACGAATCTTATAGATTCTTTTTCCATAGCCCAAGAGTTGCTTGCATCAAGAGAAGCTTTACCGATTGTCATTGAGAAATATTTATGAATATATGGATTCAGCATGCGTACCTTACAGATATCATTACAAACTAATAAAAAAAATGTAATATGTTGAATTTACGATTATGTTGTGCTTGTTAAATTATGGCTGATTAATTGCTCAGTACTTACCCAAAGACATGATGATAATTGCCTTGAAACTCTTGCACAATATATTTGGGTTGTTCAGTTGTCAGCTACTGTTGTTGTCATTTGGGGGAAGGGTTGTGCAGGTGAACAGGGAGGGGGCGGGGGGTTGTTCTGGCCCGTTAAGGTGCTTCCGGCGGATATGGCCAGTCAAAGTTTTTTGTTTTTTGGACACACAAACCTGCGCAACATAGAAAATAGGAAAGCATAGCAATTATTAAAAATAATATATATATATTTAAATTAATTATGCGCATGGTTAAACAATGGTAAACCATAAATAAAAGTGGCTAGAGAAAAATTAAAACTAAAGTGGCAGCCGTGGCAAAGTGGCAGGTGAGTCTAACGGTAACCGTTGCATACAAAATAGAAAAAAAAACTCGACAACATTTCCAACGGAAGCAAAACATAAAGCTTTTTCTCCCTCAGCCGATTTTCACGGATATTGTGGCCGGAAGCGTTGCAGCGAGGGAAAATAAATAAATACGTTGCCCAAAATGATTTTTAATAAGCACATGTGGCCTGAAGTTTGTTTAGTCAACATCATTTGAAGAACTTCAACTGCAACAACAACAATAGAAACCACTAGAAAAACCACAACAAACCACAGGCCTAGTTTAAACGATGTCTACACTTGTCGCCGTAACCGCAATTAGTACACACAATTTAATAAGTACAAAAAGACATAAAAAAAACTAATATTTTATGGCCCTAGGCATTTTTATTTTCTGTAGTTGGCGCCACAGCTTTGAATATTTTTATTTTTATTGGCATATTTCTTTTATATACACATCATTTTTTTATGAGTCAATTAATATGCACGGCGCACAAGAACAAACCGCAATTCAGATTCGGATTCGGAGTTGAATTCGAATTCTTATTTGTTCGCTGGTCGATTTTGCAATCGTTTGGCATTCGTATATCAACACTTGTCAATTCTCTTGAAATCGTTATATCGGTAGCTTTGAAGAACTATATATATATATATATATATGTATATAGATACTTATATATATAAATGGACTTGCATTTCTGCTGTTGAGATAGTAGATTTGATTTGATGTACTAAAGAATTTGTTGTGGTATTTTTATCATTTTGCCAGAAAGTGTGTTAAGCATTAAAGGAGATATTTTGAGCTCGTAAAATATATATAAATACATATATGTATGTTCTATATCAGCATCAGTAGCGAAGTAGATAGAGGAATTTATCTATATCCATCCTTCAAGCATACTATTTGAATTAAGTCATGGCGTATTTATCAATTCTCTTGAGATTGTTTTAGCGGTAGCGTTGACGAATTATATATACATAAATACATATGTATTTATGTATAGAAGACTTGCATTTTTGCTGACTTTTGATGAAATGGTAGATTAATTTAATGTTATGTATCAAAATTTATTTTATGGAATTCTTTATGCTTTTGCCAAAAGGTGTGTTAGGCATTAAAGAAGACTGTACCTATATCCATCTCTGTTATTCTATGTGCATTATCTTAGTGTTATATTATTATTATATTAATATATTATTATATTAATAATAAAATGTACTCATTTTAATATGCCGAATATCTGTATGAGTTAAAGAAGAGTTCTTCTATGGAAAACACATTTTTTATTTCCTAAGAAGCTTAATCACTCTGCGTCCTTAGTTCCTTAGTTAGTATTGGGCTTCTTTTTTAAAATGTATATATATACATTTTAAAGTGAGAAGATTTTTAGGGTAGATAAACTTCGGCGATCCTTAAATAATCATTATTTATTAGTATTCTTTTTAGATGTTTTTTTAGCTGCTTGCTTGCTGACACATTTTGTAAATTTAAATGAACAATGCTTGATTTTTTTGCTCTAGTAAATAAATTGAATGTTTGCGCAACAATTTTTTCAGATATTTTTTGATTACTTTACAGTTTAAAAACTGATCAAAAGCAATGAAAAATAGAGAAACAGTTTGTACAGAATTTATGCTGCACTAATTGTTTACAGACAGCAGTGTGGTGTGTAACCCAATTTCGACAAAAAATAAAAGTGTTTTTAGAATTACAAAGAGTTCTTTAAGTTGTGGCTACATTTTCAACTCAATGTTTACATTTAAGATATCTAAATTTGTAAAAGAATTTCTAAATTGTTTTATTTCAACGGTGAACACTCAGTGAATGACATTGAAAGTGTTTGAGAAATGTTTTTGTGATATGCAATAAAAAATTATGAAGTAAATAAGTCATTAAAAGGCGCACATCAAAATATATATGTATATAAGCTCTTAAATGTTTCGACCCTCACTCATCTCTCTCTTTTTCTGTATGTCTGTCTGTCTGTCTCTCTCTCTATCTCTCTCTCTCTCTGTCTCGCTGTTTCTCCCTTTCTCTGAGTGTAGTTTGAGAAAAGCAATTAAGTCGAGCGATTTAGCGAGGCAGTCGGCACCGAGCTCGTTTAAGACGATTATTTCATTTAAGACGTTGACATTCATTTGCATATCAATGCGGCTGGTTAGGGTATCTCTAGGGTATATGCGAGTCTGTGCACTGAATTATATGCACTACTCGAAGTGTTACCTTAATACTATATCTTATTTTGTACACTCAAGAAAATCGCGTTTAAGCCTTTTTGCTTAATCTAATATTCCCACTCTCATATCTGCGACAAAATGTATCCAATCTCCGAGTAATCTACAATGTTATGCAGACATTTTTCAATCTATTTCAAAATCAATATTTACATATCCATATCTATATCTATTTTTATATCTATATCTGTATCTCTATTTCTATTTGTACATCTATATTTATAACTACATTTATTTCCATATCTCCATATATTCAATATCTATATTTATGTTTACATATTAATCAATATTTGTATTTACTTCTACATTTATAATTATATCTATATCTTATTTAATTTTGTTTTTAATCTAAAATAATCAAATGAGCTCATTTTTAAAGTTAATTTCACATTAAATATATTCTGAGTTTTCTAAAATTTCTTTTTCTCAAAAATCTTCCATTGAATTGGTTTAAATCATTCGATTATTAATTTTATATTAATTTTATTATAATTTAATTTTTAATTTTTAAAGTCTAACTTTCAGTCATTCAGTCAATTAGAAACCAAAATTTAGGCTCTTTCATATTTGATCCGAGAACAGTGGAAAAACAAATTGGAGACCCACAGAAGTCTAATAAATCAATTTAAATAAATAAATCAATTTAAAGTTAGATTTTATTTATAATTTCATTTAATCTAGTTTTAACTTTTTGTATTATATTCCGTCGACTAACCTTAGTTGACATTAAATAAGAACATAAATAAATAAAAATAAGGGTGTCATTTCCTGAGGGAAGGTTCAGATTAGATCTGAACTGATCTAGCTTTATGCTCAGACTCATTAGCATTTTAGCCCGTTATTTTTTTTGGCTATGGAAGTGTTAGGTTTAAACCAATTTAAAGCTTGACAAGTTATTTATTTTATTTTATTTTTATATATTTGATTGTGGTACAGACAATAACATTTTTGTCTTTTTAGTCTTTATGAATTTCGCTCAGTGTTTTTTCGTGTTGATGTGTGTGTGTTTGTTTTTTTCGGTTTGATTGCTACGATTTTCATTACGGTTTACCGGAAATTCCAATTTAGGTAAATGCGCCGTTGACTGCAACCACAGCAACAACAACAACAACATCAGCAACAGGCACAGCAGCCGGCATGAAACGGGATTAATGTATGTAAATATACATACATATATATATATATAATTTATATATATATATATACATATATATCCCTGGGGACAGCGACAAGATCAAGTGGAGCATGCAGGCTTTGCATACAATTGGCATGTGCCGGGGGAATGGGGGGAAGACTTCAGTTGTTTGGTGGCTTTCCCAAAAAAAAAAGACAAAAAACAACAACAAAGAAAAATACCAAAAACTAAAAGGCTGATTGATTTTAAAGTCTTCTGGGAATATAATAAGAAATGTCTAGAACACCTGAGTGGCATCATACAAATGTCTGACTAAGCTTTTTTAAGGCAATTGTCCATAAATTTAATCTAAGTAGTAAGTAAACAATTCCAAACAAAACAAGTGAGAGAGAAAGAAAGTTCGAATAGATGATACCCTTTGAACAAGAGCTCAGTGGTCTTTAAAACTACAAGCAGCAACGATTTTTATCGATGAAATTAAAAAGAACTCGCTTTGGTTTGCTTTAAACTTGACACAGAAGGACTAACAGAAATAAGGATAAATGGACAGACCCCGACGTGTCTGTTGATGCTGATTAAATAAATATGTAAGAAATCCAAATATATATAATATATATGCCTTCTTCTGGCTGAGTACAGAAATATTATAACTACGAATAAAGGTCGCTAATAAATCAAGTCAGCTTAAATAAGAAATTCGCATACATTTCACTCAACAACTGAGCTGGCAAAATATGACTTACTTTTTAGCCAAATTTTATTTATTTATTTTTAGGCATGCTTCAAGTTGGTTTTCGTTTTTATATATTTTCTTAGTGTTTGCATTCTACAAAGTGTCGTTAGCAATAAGAAATGGATTTGCAGACACTCAAATATATATATTAAAGAATTATGTACATTCATTTTTAAAATAGTGGAACAAGAGTCGAAGTTTAAATTAAAGTGAATAAATACTATTTGATAGGTCTGAAATAATTTAATTTGTTATATAATTTATTTTAATAGAATCTACTAATTTTATAAATATATATTATAAAGTTATCTTTGTGCATAGATATAAGACATTTTAAAAATTTGTAGGCTTTTCTTGCATATCCGCTTATAATTTTTAGAGCTATCAAAGAGTATTTATTCTTTTGTATTTGTTAAACAATCTCTTTTTGTTCGTGCCGAAATTGGTTCATTTTTTGGCACACATCATTTTTTGGCACACATAAATAATACAACAAAATTATCGATTGATCCGTGTGGTCTCGAGCCATATATCTACGTCTAAATGTATGTATGTAAATATATGTATAAATGCATAATGTCTCATTTATGGCTTGTGGAAAACATTTTCTGGAATCGGCACGTAAAAATTGCATACAATTTGCACTTGCAAACGTCCAAAATGCAATCGAAGCGTTTTATGTGAAAATTTATTTTAAATTTATTAATGCGATTTACAAAATCGTTTTGCTGCACAGCAGTAATACACACACACACACACACACTTACACACAACACAATTGTTTGGCAATTGAGCGCGAAAACAAATCAAATAAATCAATTGAAGCGTTTTTTTCTACTTTTTCCAATTTTAAATTTGTCAAACGGCTAAATAATATTGATAAATTGACGCACGCTTTGCTAGTTGCCAATAAAATTGAAAACAATAAATTTATTCAATAAGAAAAACACAGTTGAGGTTGGAGCAATGGAGGAGAAGCAACTAAAATGCGCCGTAAAGCAAAAGATTCGTTAAATGTAAACAATTAAAAGAAATTTGCCCATACCACAAAGAGACAGAGAGAGAGAAATAAATAGAGAGAGAGAGAGAGAGAGAGAGAGTCAGAGAAGGGAAAAGAGCGGAAGAGACAGTAAAGAGCGTGCCAAACAGAGAAAATATTCGCATGCTAATTTATTTCTAAATAAAAAAGCAGAAATTGTTTTAAATGAATTTGTTGTGTGCGAATGAGAATGCGAATATTTTATTTAAGAAAATTGGGGCAACAGCATAAAGAGAAAAATGTATTACAGCAAACAGCTGAGCAGCAGACTGAAAGAGAAAGGGAGAGAGTGTGTGAGTGAGAGGGAGACACGAGACACGTTAGAACAGCTGGCAAGTAAACAACATCTCAACACTCATACGCAATGTTGTACCGTTTTTGGTCTAGAATATCGCCCACACGCACATATACACACACACACACACACACACACTCGTCTGGTCTCGCCTTTTCTTGTTTGGCTTTTCCATTTCATTTAAAATGTAATTAATCATGCAACCAGCTCGTGAGAATTTTCTGTTTGTTGTCTGTCTGGTTCTGACGCAAATCAGAATGTCATTTTTATGCCCTGTACATATATAATCAAATTTTGCCTTAGCAGTTGCAGATCTACTATCTCTATCAAAGGGTATCTAATCTTCGATGTGCCTAAGATAGCTGCACTTTCTTGTTCTTTTTTTGTTGTTTTTATTGTTTTTTGTGATATTTTTGATTTTTGGTATTCGCTATTCGACAAGAGACTGGCATTTGTGTGCCAGTCTTTGCGACTTTCACATGTTTTTTAATGCTTTTTATTTGTTTTTTTTTTCATTTATTTTTTGCTGCTTATCGCGATCGATGAGTGACCGCAATTTAATGTTGGTATTTGTGCCAAAAAATGTTTTATGTGGGTGCAACAAGAAAACAACGCAACACAACACAGAGCACCACATCGCACCACAGCGGCACACAGTAGCCAGGCACATTTTATATAGTGCCCACAGATATATATATATATATACATACATATATGTGTATAGACATACATGCATAAATAATGTCTGACAAGCACATAAAAATATCAATGAGATCGTCAAGTTGTTGAATTTGTAGGTCTTTGCATAGCAACAATAACAACAACAAAAACAACTACAACAACAACGACAACAATAACAACAACAAAAATACAACGACAACATTGGAAAAGTGTTTTTCTATGCAAATGGCCAGCAATTAAAATGTTGTTCAATTGTTGTCATTGTCACAATTTTGTCAACGTCTCCTCATTGGCAACCTGCTCAATTTGCCATTTGCATTTGGCTCTGTAAGTGGCTTACTTGTCTATCTATCTACACAAGCTGATAGACATAATTACACTGAGAAAAAAGGTTATCTTGATATTTAAAATACAAATTTAGTATTTATGAAAAGGTATTATAAAAATAAGGCTTTTAATTTATACTTTTCTATAATATATTTGTTTCCTAATAGAAAACATTTCCTTATATATAATAAAAGAGAAGACTTTAAATTTTCAGAATTTTTGTTCGTTAAAATATATTAAAAAATATAACACCAAACACATTTTTTAGTTTTGTGTGTCATTTTCATTTTAGTGTGATTTTTTTCTGAGTGTAGCTGTGGCATTTCCGCATGCCTTAAAGATGTCATGCAATTTGTTTTTATAGCATTAGTTTTCTAGTTTTTAGAAATTTATTTCTTGTTAATAAAAAACATTTCTATAGAATAAAAAGCCTCTTTAATTATGACAAATTTGTTTTCCTACATTTAAAATTTGATTAGCTAAAATTTTGTGTAGTTTTTTAGCGCAATTTAAAATTCTGCGCAATCTTTTCAATCCAGTTTAATTTTTTCTAAGTGTACAGCTAATGTATTTCTTGTGGTATTTCTACATGCCTTAACGATATCAAGCTATTTATTTTCATAGCATTGGTATCCAAAGTATGTTGGGTTTTTTCTTTTTTCTTTATTCTTTTCGTACACCTTTATCTTTAAGGCTTTGCGTAATTCCCGTTATAGAACACTTGAATAAACTTTATTTAAGTGCGAGACAAAAATCGGCTACTTTGTTTAAAAAAACCAACAACGACTTGGCGTCATTAGTCAGTTGAATAACATTAAATGGTTTATCGAAAAATGCCAAATTATTCAAAGTTTTTAAGTAAAACAAGAACTATGCAGACATAATGTGCACTTGAATAAATATATCTTATATTAAGTTTATTTTTCTTCATTCGCAGTAGAAAATTAAATATATATAAATATTAACTACACACGAATTTTCAGTTTTTCTCCAACAATTTAATATAAATATTTTTTTTTAAATATTCAACTTCTTTACAGAGTAGAATTGTCTTAAATCAAGTAAACATTCTTAATATTTGGTTATGATTTTCTTTTTTGACTCGTTGGAAGAGTATTAAATATGTTTGGACTTTCAACGTTTACCAACTTTTTAAATGTTATCTATTATTTTAAAATGTTTAACTTCCCTACAGAGCATAATTAATATAATCTGAATATTGAGACGTGCTTTAAAAATGTTTTAATAAATATTAATTTTTAAGGATGTTCAACATCTTAAATTAAGTTGTGTATTCTTTCTAAGTTAAGCGTATATTATTGATATTAAGTTATGCTCTTCTTTTTATTAGCTAAAGTAGTTAATATGTAATATGGCTTTTTAGCCTTTTTCAAACTATTTATATAAAAACTATTTAGATAAATCATATTAATATATTCCACCTTCTGTCTCTCAGTATATAAAGTTCAACGCAAGTTTCTATTGTGGAGGCTAATTAACACCTGAATAAAGTTTGCTTAGTTGTTGTCATATGCCAAATTCGAATTGCGTTAAATAAAGACCAATGATTTTCGGCTAACTGAAGTTAGTTCTTAATTTTAAAGCCTCAACATGAGATGTGCCAAAATTCTGGTCTTGTTGGCCGCCATTTTGTATTCGCAACTGGAAGATGTTGCGGCCGTTACTTGTGATGTGGCCCCATTGGATCCTAACTGTATCAACTGCCTGCTCACTCCCACACACGTCGAATGCATTGCAACAACAACACCAGCAACAATAACAATAACAACCGCCAAAAGTTCTGCACATGAAACAACAACGGAAAAGGTTTCAACACGTCGTCGAGCTCAAAATACGATTACCAAATTTTTACAACGTCTAAAAAAACGTCTTCAAGAATATATAAATAAATTTAATTCGTTCTAAAAAATTAAAATCAAGTCAACATTAATTATAGGTTTTTTTGTACATAATTTTTAATATATCTATTCTTGATTCATATTTTGAGTTTTAGCAATTACTTAATTATATTTCCTTATTATTAAGAATGATAATGATAATTTCAATTCAATTTTTATTTTTTAATTTCAGCAATTACTTTATTACATTTCTTTATAATTGAGTACTTATCTAATCAACTTTCACAACACTTACAAAAGTGCAACTCTATAAATATAGAGTGAGTGCGAACGAGAGAGAAGCTATGGCTCATTGGGGAAAAAAGTGTTGAGCAAGCGCCAAATTCCAGCAGCCCAAAAACAACAAGAGGAATACAAAAAATACAAAACAAATAACAACATTGTTCACAGTATACTGGCCTGTGTTTGCGTTGAAAAGAGAGAGAGAGGGAAAGAGATCGCGAATGGAATATTAATTAAAGTTTGCGCTTAGTTTGATTTCGAAGACAACAAGTGTTTTTGCATTGTAAAAACAAGCGAACGACGCTCGAAAAACAAATAATAAAAAGTAAGTACAAAAATTCCAAATACGAAATTAAACGCATTCCAGCCGCGAAGAGCACACTGGAATCTCACTGGAAGGCACGCAAAACGCGTAGCGAAATCCGAGAAAAGATCAGCAACAAGATTAAAAGCGCCGAAGGAGTAAATATGCAAGTGTGTGTGTGTGTGTGTGTGTGTGTTTGTGTGTGTGTGTGGGAGCATTAAATACAGTTGCGATCAAAATACTAGTAGCGCTAATTCATGCAATGCAAATACTCTATACTTTCATAGCTCATTTAAAGAAATTATATATTTTTATTATAAAAAATACATTTTGAAAAAGTCGAAATGCAAACAGAAATTTTTAAAATTCTGAGCGTTAATTTAAATTCTATAGCATTAATATATCATAACCATTCGATTTCTTGGACTATTTTTAAGAGTTTTTGATTCAAATACAATAATACTATACTATTCTCAAGAAAACCTTTACACCGAGTGTTCAAACTATCGGCCGCCGTTCCAAAGATTTTAAAGAAGTATTTAGAAGTCGAAGAACATAATCCATACTAACAAAACCAACAATACAAAAGTTTAAGCTCAAAAAAATAATTCAAGTGATTATTGAAAAAAAATTTGCATAACTTTTTAACTATATTTGAACAATTTCAAAATATTTACAATTATTTGGACAGGCTGATATGTGATAAATTTATAGACTTTAATTTTTTCGTTCATAATTTTATAGCTATCCCAACTCTTAAGAAGTCTTTACTACTATAGTATTACTATTGTCATTGACCGACTTTCAATCTTAGTGAAGTATATGCTCGTGTACATTTATTTATATATTTATTTTCATAATTTTTTAACTATATTTAAAGTATCACTACTATTATTTTGACCACAGCTGTATGTATGTGTGCGTGTGTGGGGAAGCATTACATAAATGACTGCACACACACACGAACACACGCAGAGAAGAGCGCCCTCTTTTGCATTTCAGACACGCTTCTTGCATTTTTCGCCTTGATCGCTGATCGACAGTTTGACATTTTATGTCGTCGCCAACTGTCAAAGGATGGCGGTTATTTTTTTCTTATATTTATTTTTATTTCTATACATATTTTTATTATTGTTGTTGTTGTGCATATTTGTTTATATAATTATAGTACTTACTGTTGAAACGCTAGTTGCCAATGCCAACGATAGATGGCGCAGCAGCTGTTAACATACATATGATGTGTGTTCGTGTGTTTGTGTTGGAAAGACGTGTAAAAAAATTGGTATCACGAAGCGATTTATTCGAAATTTTTCAAAAGAAAGCAAAACAAAAAATAATATTGAGAAACGCGCTCATCGCTTGCGGGCCGCCAAACGGTTCCACGGCAAAACGAAAATTAAATAGTCGCTCGGCTGACGATGCCCCAAAGCCCCCAACACAAAACACAAACACAAAAAGCAACAGCAACAAAAAAATAATAAAAAAAAATAAAAGCAGAGCAAAGGCAACAACAGAAAGTTTGGCGCGCTTTGTATTTTCGTTGTATGTTTCTCTTCATCTTCGCTTGAAGAGCGAAAGAGAAGCACGCAGCGCGAAAGAGAATCGTGCTGTTGTTATTGTTGTGGAGTGGAAATCGGAAATTGAGCGTAATGCCAGATGCACTTAAACGTTGCTGAAATAGTTGCAAAATCATGATTTACTGCAAGGTATTATTAAATGTAATAAAATAAGAAATCACATAATTGTTTTGTTTTGCCTGCAACTAGTTTTTTGTATTATCTTCTACATATATTATCTGCTCCAGGACTTCCATGGCAATGGAAGGAGATCGGACTGGGAGCGTGTAAGGAAGACAAAAACGTATTGATAAAAAAATTTGTTTCAGCAAAAAAGTTCCTCTTTGGCTTGTAATAATATAATTATAACAATAACAAACATAATAATAATGATGATAATATTAATTAAAAAAATATCAATAACACTGATAATAATAATATACATAATACAAAATAGGTTAACCATTTAAATGTATACAAAGTTTAACGTTCAAGTTTGAAGTTTGCATTGCGTTGATCAACACTGCAACTTGCACACAATTCCTTTGCAGCACTGCTAAGTTTTGAAGGTGTCACAGTTACTTTACTTTTAATATCCCTTCATAAATATGTGATTTTGTGTAAAGCAACGATAAAATACCTGTAAACGACTCAAGAATTCAATTTTTGTTGTTTTTTTATTGTAAGATATATTTCAATCTTTTGTTTTATAAAACTAAAATTAAAGTGATGTTCACTAGCCACATTAAAAAGTTAGTTTATTTTATATTAAATGTATTCCAGTGACAGGCTTTTTGCACGCTGTTATTTAACAGTCGAGAGAAATGATGAGCGCTGTGTGTGTGTGTGTTAACATGTCTCACACGACACACAAGCATTGACGCACTGAAGGCGCAGCAACAGCTGTGACCAGAAAAAGAAAAGGAAAAAAGAGAGAAAAAAGCGAATGATTTTTGCTACGGAATTTCTTTGACAACGTATGGAAAACAATTTGCTGCATTAAAAAATAGAAACCAAAAGACGGCCGGTTTGCGTTTAAAATAATGACAACTGTGTAAAGTTGAAAGTAGCAAGAAGGTAATTATTTAATGGCAGGTGCGAGTGCTATGTGCTGTTAAATTAAAAACAAATTAAATTATATATGAAATGAGAATTTTTGGGCGTGATGTAATCGTGAGTGCCACGCCAGCGCCATCTATTGCTTAAACGTGCCCCCCATTGCATATAAATTTCTATTTGGAAAATAAATATTTAACAGCCGGCTTGCGATTTGTTTATTATTTTGAACTTGAGGTTATGTGCAACAACAGTCTGGAATATAAATAAAACAGAGACTTATTGTTTTAGGGTAAAAATATTCTGGTCATTTTAACATTTGACAAGTGCAAACGTTGTGCGCGCGACACGTGCGCGAGAGAAAGACGGATAATGTGTGTGCTAGCTGGAAGCGTGCGCAGCGTTGCCAGGTCAATTGAAAGTGCAAAGTAGTTGTAAAATTAAATTAATTAAAAGTGATCTGTTTGGTGGAGAGAGTAGCCAGATGTGTTTTTAATAATTTTTTGTAATTACATTTTGTATTTATACGCTGAGAAATTGGTTTTTGATTGAGATATAAATATCTGTTGTTGTTGATTATTGTGTCGACTGTCTGGCAACGCTGCGCTTCGCTCTCATCTCTTTTGCTCTATCTCTTCCTCTCCCGCTGACAATTTTAAGCACGGAGCACATGTGCCTTCCAAGCCAATTGTTGCATTGCGCTAATTATTATTATTATTATTAGTGTTTCCAATAATTGCAATAACAACACTTCCAGGCCAGTGTTGAGTTATGAACAATCCGAACTATGGCGGCATCCAGTGGATACAGCAGGAAAGCAGCGCCGTCGTCGACGACAGCGAATCAGAGATGACAGCAGCATATTTGGTCAACGCTGACGCCAATGGAAGCATTTCCAACGATGACGATCTCGATCATATGGCAGCCGAGAATCTCATCTTTATGGCACGCGACGGCCAACTGAGCGAAATCATCGCCGCCAATGAAGCAAATGGCGGCAGCAGCACAGTGCTAATCACGGAGAGCGATGGAAATACCGGTGTCGAGTACGCCGAGTCCTTTGAAGATGATGCCCAAGTCGTCACCGAGGAGATCATCACGGATGATTGGGTCCAGCATCAGGGTGCAGAGCGGTGAGTGAGGGGAAGTAAATTTAATCAGTCGAGTAGTGATTGATAAAAAGAGATTATATTAAAATTTAATAAAGCATTGCGCAAAAACTAGCCAACTTTTTAAAAGTTAAAAATAAATAAATTGAAATATAATTAATAAAAAAAAACAGTGTTTACAAAAGAAAAGAAATACATTTAATTTGAATACAGAAAGTAAATAAATTTAAATTTAATAAAAAAGAATACAATTTAAATTAAAAAAAAACGTATAACTTTAATTTAAAACAAAGAAATACATTTAAAGTTAATAAAAAAAATATAAACTTAAATTTAAAAACTCGAATTGTGGCTGCTAAAAAAATGGAAAATAAATATAAATTGCATATTTTATTTTGCAGAGTGGAAATTGCCGCTGAGCAAATCGCTGGCAACGGCAGCTCCCAGGAGCTGTTGGACATGCAACAGAATGAGTATATGGCGATGCGTCCCTATCCCTGTGACTTTTGCAGTCGACGGTTTCGGAAGAAGGCCAGCCTCAACAATCATATGCTGGCGCATCAGAATGATCGTCCCCATCTCTGCAAGCTGTGCGGGGCGCGTTTCTCGCGGCGCGCGGAGCTCATCAGTCACTTCAAGGCGCATGCGGAGGCCCAGGTGGCCGCCGATGAAGAGGCAGCTGCGGCAGCCATCAAATTTGAGCCACAACAGCAGCTACAACAACAGCAGCAGCAGCGACAAATTGAGGATCATTTCTATGAGCAGGAATGGCCGCTGTATCAGGAACAGGAACAGGAGCAGGTCGAGGAGCAGCTGGAGCAGGTCGATGAGGAGGAGCATCAGCAGCAGCAGTTGGAACAGCATCAGCAGCTGTTGCAACAATTGGTGGCACCACCAACCGCTGCCCGGGGACGCATCAGTCGCTTAAAGCTCAAGGAGGAGAGTTCGCAATATATTGTGATTGCCTCCGATAAACCGGAGGCGGAGACGGAGACAGAGCTGCCTCAATACATGCATGGCGAGGCGAATTGCGATCAATCACTTGCCACCAACAACAACCAACTTCAATCAACATCCAACAATGATGGTGCAACTGCTGCTGCTGATGGAGCACAGGGGCAGGGGCAGGCAACGCTGCGTTTTCCCGTGCTCGACGAGAGCAAACCCTTCGTCTGTCAGCAGTGCGGATTGGCTTTTGCCCGCGAGAAGGCGCTCGTCTCCCACATCAAGGTATGCCCTGGGAGGAATCCCAATTAGCAATAGCTATTGGTTTTGGTTTTGGTTTTTTAAATTAATTTATAAATAAATTATTATTATTTATTATTTATTAGAATTTAGCGTTGTCTGATTTAGAGGTCAAGTATCTCAGTGCTTATCATTTCAAATTAGTTTATATACAGCCTCTAATTTAATTAGATTTTATTTTTACTTTATAATACTTTTACTTTTTATAATTTACTTGAATAATAAGTTGAGTTCTCCTTGGTGATTTACTAAAATTCGGTGCCATTTTGCAGCTAAGTGCAGTAGTGTAATGTATCTAGATATTAGATGAATCTACAACTAAAAATTACATTAATTTATATCTAAGCATAATTTTAATATCATTTAAATCCTATGCAGAATCATCGCGTGGATTCGCCGTTTGAATGCAATCAGTGCCAGGAGATGTTCTGGGACAACTACAGTCTACAGGAGCATCAGAAGACGCATCAGTTCGAGGAGAGCAACTCGGAATATGATCCGGCATCGGCGGGCGAGGAGGATACGGCGAGCGAATCGGAAGCGGACCAGCTTTACGGTAATTTCTACTGCGGTGAATGTGGCATCTCCTTTCACCGGCAGGATTTGTTGCGGCGCCACAGCAAACAGCAGCACAGCAAGCAGCTGCCTGCAACAACAGCTGGTAACAACAACAACAACAACAGTGTGGCAACTGCAACAGCAACGGATGCCGCTGCAGCTCCAACTGATGCCGATGCTGATGATGCCAAAGATGCGCCACATTGTTGCCACACCTGCGGCAAATCATTTCTCAGCGTACTCAAACTGCTCGCCCATACCGAAATCCACAAACGCTTCCCGCCATTCAAGTGAGTGTCTCTCAATCGATCAGAAACTTTGACATATATATATATATATATACTTACTTATATATATATATATATATTGGTGATTGAACCTTAGTCCACATAAGTCGAATTTGTTTTAAGATCAGAAATGACCCCCCAAAAATGTTGGTAATCAGTCACCAGCATTCAACGAAGAAAGACAGAGGCGACAATGGAGCTGGGCAGGGATACCAGGACTCCAACAAGCCAAATGTCTTTTGGCTGGCTATAATCATAAACGATTTAAGCAAGTAATAACCACGGGAGAGAATAGGATTGGAATACCCACCAGTCTACATTGGATACCAAAAAGTCACCAAACTAGACTAGGTATTTATAGTAGCGAACTATGCAGGCTTTGTGAAAGCGAGGAAGAATTCTCAATGCAGATCCTTGCAGAGTGTGTCGACTTAAATAGGAAACCATGCAGTATCCTAGGGATGCATGCTATGAGCTCCAAAGACATAAGCCCTCAACCCAACAAAGATTCTTGCATTCGTACAGGATCCGGGGTTGATGGAGGAGCTATAGGCTCAGTAGGGGGCACTATAGGTAGGTCGTATTGCAGGCATCCAATAATAATAATAAGGTGAAAATTCGACAAGGAATTTCTAAAATTTGCAACCTAATCTTCAGCATATAGTTCGCTATCATTATTTGATTTTTTCTTATTATCAACTGCTGACTAATTGTTGACACTTGCAGATGTGTCCTATGCGGTGTCAGTTTCTACGAGGAGCAGGCCATAAAGCGGCACCTGAATACGCGGCATCCGCATGAGCTGAAGCCCAATTCGTGTGTGTTGTGTGGCAAGGAGTGTCGAGATCGGAAGGCGCTGATCAAACATGCGTGGGATCATTCACGGGAGAAATGCCACTCGTGCTCCAAGTGTGGCAAGAATTTCCACAACAAGGCGCGCCTGAAACGACACATGGCATCGCATCGCGACAAGTCCGTCGTGTGCGAAGTGTGCCACGAGGAGTTCCCAGATGGACGCACCTTGTCCAATCATCGGCATTCCCACAGCACAACGTCGCCGGGCAAACTGTTTCCCTGCCACGAGTGTGGCAAGACTTTTGGGTCGCGCAGCTCGCAACAGATTCATGTGCGCATCCATACGGGTGAAAGGCCATACGGTTGTCGCTACTGCTGGAAGGCCTTCGCCGATGGCGGCACTCTCCGTAAACACGAACGGATCCACACGGGCGAGAAGCCCTATGCCTGCTCCGTCTGTCCGCGTGCCTTCAATCAGCGTGTCGTGTTGCGGGAACACATCCGGTCGCATCATTCCGGTCTGGATGCGGCACGTGGCACGTATCATTGCACGGTCTGCTCCGCGGATTTGAGCTCATCGAATGACCTCATCCAGCATCTCATCCAGCACAGTGATACGAACACAGCCAAACAGCGACAGCCAATTGTGAGTAGATCTTTACTTATAGATGGGTTGTATGGAGGTAATAAACCAGTCCTAGTCATAGAGACGCAGAGGAAAACTAAGAAATTCTTTGACGAAAAAAAAAATATTTTTAATTTCATTTACGGATCGTAGAACAACTAATAAATGATGAAATTATTTCTTTTGAGTTAATCAGACAAGTTCAGTTCCAATTTGGAGTATACCAAATTACGCAGCTCTTTCTCTTCAAACTTGTAGTTCGAACTAAATTAAATTATAATGCAGTAATTGTGCTACTCCTATTTCTTCAATTTATAGTTTAATGTTTTGTCACTTGCCCATCGTTACTGACAGTGTATTTAATATGACTAACAAAATTTAAATTAATATTCAAGATGTAAACTTAAATCATTGACTTGAGTCCATCAACATAAAGTGGGGTATTCCGTCGAGCATAAAAATGAAGAGCCTAACCTAGTCCGTAATTTTGAGGCACAATCTAAAATTAAGAGCCTAACCTAGTCCGTAATTTTGAGGCACAAATCTAAACCGTATTTAAGCTATGCCTCTTTTTTTTGTTACAGACCGGTCCACGTAAATATAAACGTCGCCGGAAACTGCAGCCGCATGAGATTGCGCACATGCGCGCAGAGCATAAGGCTGGCGGTGGTGAAGGCGAGGAGGAGGAATTTGGCAGCGACTGGACTACTGCGATCTGGATGTGGAGAATGTGGATGAACTGCTGCAGGAGGCAGCCGCAGAGCCACCACCACCAGCCACCAAAAAAGCGAAACGCAAACGCAAAGCGCCAAATAAAACCGGCGATGAGCAAAGATTGTGGGATGAGAAATTCCTGCAGCAGGCGAGCAATGGGAACAGCGATGAGGCCTACAAGAGTTTCTTTCAAATGGACTCGCTGGTCGTGGTCAATGATCAAACGTTGCAGCCCGTTAATGATGGTGTTGCCACGACCAAGTTGCAGCAGTCGGAGATTAAGGAGCAAAAACTCAAAACTGGCAATCGCAGCAGCAAAAGAAGGGCAGGCAAATCTGGGGGAGCAGCAGGAGGAACAGCAGGAGCAGTAGAAACAGTTGCTGCTTCACGTCCCCGCATGATACACACGGCCAAGTCGCAGCAGACAACGTCAAGGAAATCCCGCACAAGGAGTTATATCACACGCACCAGCACCAACGAGCAGCAGCAGCAGCATCAGCAGCCAGGAGGAGGAGCCAGCCTCATCAAATCGCGCATTGTGGATGACTACGAGATCATCTCACCGGCCACACAGCCACCCAATCAGATCAGCTCCAGTCCGTTGCACATCAAACAGGAGCAGGAACATCAACAGCATCATCAGCAACAGCAGCATCAGCAGCAACAGCAGCGAGTCCAACTGCTCTTCGATGACAGCCATCTGCTCATCGATGCGGGCCTGTTGCGTGAGAAGACCTACGAGAAATATAATCCGAGCATTGTCCAAGATCTTGAGGAGATATTGCGTAGTCCCCCCAAGCATGAGCGAAACGATCGACGGCTGCGCTTTACCAGCGAATCGTCGACAACGCCACAATTTCTGCCCGGCGAGGAGGAGGAACAGCATCTCATCAAGATCGAGCCAACGTCACCGGATCTACGCGAAATGGTTGAGAGCCAGCAGCCAGCCACACTGCCCACATCCTCCTCCGCCGCTTGCTTAACGGCGGCACGCACTTCCCGCCACGTGCGACAGGTGACTGCCAATGGTTCCAGTTCTATTTCCACTGCCTCTTCCAGGTCCAGTGCCGCTGCCGGCACGCGAGCCGCTGCCAAGCGCAATGCCAGCAAGCAGCTTGCCAAGAAATCCACTTCCAATAACAGCAAAGCCAACTCATCATCGTCATATCTCAGCTATGGCGTCGACTCCTATAATGTGGGCGTGGCAGCCAGTGCCAATGGCTCCTCGGATGTCAGTTCCGGTTTCTTTTCCATTTCCGAGGTCGTCTCGGCAGCGGATGCAGCCGATGCAGCCGCGAAGGCGGCGGCGGCAGCAGCCAGCAAAACGGAGCGAAGAACGCGCTGCTTTGAGTGCGAAATGTGCTCGTCCAATTTTCCAGATCGCTCACAGCTGCTGGAACATATGCACATACACATCTAGATGTGGAGACTGGAAAATGGAAAATGATTAATTTCTTGGAAATGGAGCAAGAGGAACTCGCTCACGTGAAATGTGCACTTCCAGCTGCTGGAATGAATGCATATACACATCTAGAAGTAAACTGGAAAGTGGAAAGGGGGATGTTATTGAAAGTGTTTTTAAATCTGTGCGAGAAATTTGCGCTTCCAATTTTCCGGATTACATACATCTAGTAAAGGCGGGGAAATGGAAAGTGGAAAGGGTTATTTGTTATTGGAGTGTGCTCTTCCAATTTTCCAGATCGCACGTCGAAAAGAAACAGTCGAAAGTGGAAAGCTCCTGGAACTGGAAATTGTTATTTGTTATTGGAAGTGCTTTTGCATATAGTTAGATCAGTGGAAAGTGGGAGATAGCTTTTGGAAGCGGAGCGAGATGAACGTACAGCTGCTGGAACATATACAATTAGATATCTAGTGGAGTAGTGGAAAGCGGAAAGTGGGACTTTCTGATTGGAAGTACCTTTGCTATAAGTGTGAGCTGTGTGCTTCCAGTTTTCCAGGTATACATCTAGCAGTGCAGAGGAAAGTAGAAATTTATTATTGGAACTGGTCACAAACCACAGTAACAAATACCTTTCCGTACTAAAAACTATGCTATAAAAATGATTGATAAAAAAAAAACAAAAAAAACAGTTACAAATACTACTTATGTAAGTTTTGGCTTAAGTTGCTCGCCGTTGGGGGTAAACGTATTTTTTGAAATATTTACCTAACACGAATTTCAATTACAAATTGAAATAGCTGTTGCGGGACAAGTAAAATATCTATATAGTATACACACCTAATACATATGCTAATATAGAAATAACATCGAAAGATCGTTGAATTATACGTTATTTAAATTGAATATATATATAGAGAGAGACAGAAATAGAGAGAGAGGGAGAGTGAGAGAGGGGGAGAGCTTAGCTTTAAGGCTTTTTAAATTTGTACCTCAATTTTGTTTTTCCTTTTGAAGAATTTGATATGCTGAACTAAATAAATTCAAAATGATTTTTCTTTTTCATTAAATGTGAAGAGTTGCAACTTGAAATTCTTTGGCAAATGGGCTCTTCCAATTTTTAAGATTGCGTACAGCTAGAAAGGGATTCTTTATTGGAAGTGCTTCGTGACTCCATACTAAAAATAAATGAAAACAGAAAAGAATTTGATATGCGCTGACCCAAATAAACTAAAAATATATATTTTTTATATCATTAAATGCGAAGAGTTGGAAATTTAAATTCTTTGACATATCAGTTAAATGTGCGCTTTCAAATTTTCCAGCTGCTGGAATATATAGCAGAGCAGGGGAATGTGGAAAGTGGGAACTGCTTTGTCACTTCGTTCTAAAAATAATTCTAAAAATGAATGATAAAAAAATAAACAAAGAGAATTTGATATGCTGAACTAAATAATATCATAATGATTTTTTTTATCATTAAATGCGATGAGTTTGAAATTCCACATTTTTCAGATTGCGCATAGCTGCTGGAACGCTGCTAGCAGAAGGGGAAAGTGTAAACGTATTTGCTATTGGAAGTACTTTTTACTCCATACCAAAATTATATTAAAAATAAATTATAAAAATTTGAAAGTTTGACTCCACACTAAAAATGGATGATACAAAAAATAATTTGATGTGCGCTGAAGTAAATAAATTCATGATTTTTTTTACTTATTACTCCAACACTATAAATAATAATTATCTAACAACAAACGATCTTGAAATTATCTACGGCAATCGTTATCGTTATCGTTAGTTGTTGCCATCATCTGCCAGTTGCCACTGTTTATTTTAAATTATATCAACAATAGCATTGCTTATTAGTCATATATAAAAGCTTACATATGGACAGTTTATGTAGATATAGATATATATACATATAAATATATCTACACACATGCTCTCAGTGAGAACAAAGCTAAATATATACTTGTGCTCAATTCCTTTGTTTTTGTCGCACACAAAGTGATCTCACAATGGGAAGCCAGCCGATATTACAAGCTTCCAGTTCCAATGCCAATTCCAGTTCCAGTTGCTCCCTCAACGTCGAGTGACCCAAGCAAAGTGATATTAAACTTTTTATTTTACGTCTCGCTCGCACTGCGCTAGTGAAATCAGTTTTGTTTATTTGTTATTTTGAGGTAAATTTGATTAGAATATTATTATGGCGGATGAGAGCGAAGTTGTTTGCGGAGGCATTTCGCAACTGACCGGCGTCGCTTTCCAGCAGGCCTTGGAACTGTTGGAAACAACACTGGAAACTTTGGCCACTAGTGATGGACCCAGTTTTCGGTGAGTTTTTAATTTGATATTTAATTGATCAGTGTGTTGCGTTTTTGTTCTTATTTAATATAGTAATACAAATGGACACAGTTTTCAGTGAGTTTTCTTTTCATTTGATTTTTAAATTTGATATATAATTTAGTAATAAAAAAAAGGCACAGTATTCAGTCGAGTTTTCAATTTGATAGTTAAAATAGTAATAAAAAAAATGTACATAGTACTGGGTGTTTTGTTTTTGGTTAATATAGTAATAAAAATGAAACAAGTTTTCAGTGAGTTTTTAATTTGATATTTGATATAGTAATAAAAATAGACCCAAACTGGACTGTCAAGAAAATGTTTTGACAACCGCTGCTTTAAGCCGATCCCACTAGAAATTAGCCCTTTTTTTTGCGTTAATCTTGGTTTTAATAAAGCAATAAAGTAATAAAGCAATATTTGTTTTTCTTCTTCTGTCCGCAGCGTTGTTAAAGTCCAATCGGCTACTGCACAGGTGGTTGCGGGCCAACTCTATCGCTACAAGGTGCAATTGTCGCAGGGACAAGCAGTCAAGGATAGTTCTGTGAAGATCTGGTCCCGACCCTGGCTGAAGGAAAATGGCATTAGCATAACAATCAAATGCGAGGGCGATAACAACGTGATTGAAAGAACATTCTAAACAAATATAATCCACTCTCCGTGTGTTGAGAGCACATTAGCATTTAATAACTTCATTTTTTGTTCAATTAATAATAAAGCGTATAACTACACTCAAGAAAACTATTATTATTCAGAAAGTATATTTCTAAAAATCAGCGCTCTTCTTGTCTTCTTTTTTCATGTATTCATTTTTGAATAATAAAACACACTCTTATTGGGAGTCTTTAGAAATTTATTTAATAATATTTAGAAATTATTAAAAAAAAAAAACACTTTTTAGTTTTGACGGTAATTTTTTTCCAAGTGTACTCGTCTATAAATAGTCACATCTGTTGGCCAACCAAATCACTTTATCCAGAATAATGTACTGCGTTCGCTTATTGTAACTTTTGACTCTGATTGCACCAAGTTGTGTGGCATTTACACCACCAGATAGTTACCCCATAATAAAATTAGAGGAGCTGACTGGCGAGGAGCGGACAACAGCTCTTAAATTTTTGGATGCCACACTTACTAAATTGGCCAACAATTCAGCTTTTGCTACCAACTATAAGTAGAGATTGTTAACTTAATATTTGCATGTATTTTTAAATAAATATTTTGGTCAATTTAAGACTCGTTAACATCTCAGTGGTAATGACCCAAATGGTGTCGGCCACAAACATGAGTTACCAATTGACTGAAAACAATGTCAGTAAACTGTGCAATTCGAGAATTTGGCATCAGACTTGGCTCAGTTCCGGTGGCATCGATTTTCAATTGCAATGCGAGAATGAAGATACTTAATATATATAGAATATATGTAGAAAGCAGCGAAGAAAGCAGAAAGCAGAGAGAAAGAAAAATATGTAATATTTATAAAATATATGAATGATGGAACAGAGAGAAAAAAGAGCTAAGTAGTTGGAGAGACATAAATTATATATAATATGTAATATTTATATTTAATTATTTACAACTTAAATTTTAATTAAAAATATTATTATTAGTGAACAAATATAATTTCAGACCATGCATGTTTAAACTACATTAAAGATTGATATATATATCTATCTCTATCTATATCTCTTATAGTATTGTTTATTTATTTTTTAGTTTAATTTAAACTAGTAGTGACTAACAAAATGAGGTATTTTTCTATAAAAATGACTTCCTCCGCTTGGCTAAAGCCAATCGCAGTCACTAAATGACCAATTTTAGATGACATTATTTTTATTACTGCTGCTGGGTTGCATTGTATTCCTCGGAAGACGAGGAAGAGTTGAGCGGGGAAAGACGACTGGAAGCGATACCATTTTTTGATGAACGCTTTGCTCGGGTTTACGAAACAAATGCTGATATCTCGAAGTAAACTGCCCTCTCTGGGTTAATATGATTAAAATAATAAAATATGTAGTTTTATTTGACCTAGCACAATTAAAGTAATTGCCGCAAGAGTTGCCTTCGTTTCGGATGTTCTATTTGTTTACAATGGAAAATTAACGGATGTAATTCTAATTCGACAATGCGTTATCAGAATTTGGGAAAGTTTGTACACAAACATACAAATCAGTTGCCACGGCTACGACGACGACAATGCTGTCCATATCAACAGCACTTTTTAAACAAACAAAATCGGAACAAATACAAATACCGATGCACACTCCCATGCATATGAACAGTTGTGAAAAAATAAATTAGAAGTTCAAATTTGAAGAATTGTCTTATTATTTTATTTCGTTTCTTCTTGCACTTCTAAAACGATCCTGAAACTTACAAATTAAAAAAAAGTACTTCTTTGAAAATATTTCTTGTCAGAGTAATGTTTGTTTGTTTCTTAACATTCTTTCTTTTTCTTTTTTATTTTAATTTAATTTAAAAAAGTTGCAAACGGTGAATAAATTATGTCATTTTTCTACCTCACTTGTTTTAAGACTCTTCTTCACCTCTATAAACTTACAAATTAGAAAAATGAACGGCTCTGAAAATATTTTTGTGAGAGTGTTGCTATTATTTGTAGCGCAACTGTAGAAATCAGTTGTCACTGCCCAAATCAACAGCACTAACAAAATGCCAACAAATGCAGCTACATGGTTATATATATATATATATACATGTATATATATATATATATATATATACTTTACTATCAGTTTCGTTCTCCGAGCAGCTGGCGGGGCTATAAAAGAGCTCGCACATCGCCAGAGAATTTAGTTGTTTGTCAGCGTTTGACTAAACGAGAATTCTACAAAATGAATAAATTCTTCTATTTGACACTGTTCGCTTTGGTTTGCTTGGCGGCAGCTGGAGTTGATCATGTTGTTGGCGGCCATCGGGAGCTGAGCGGCGAGGAATTGCAGCAGGCCATTGCGGAGTTAGACACAACGCTGGCCAAATTGGCAACCGGTGATGGACCCAGCTATAAGTAAGTCCTTACAAATTTTCATTTCCAATTTGCATAATTAGTGAACATAATCATTTTTCTGTAGAGCTAACAAGGTGACGAAGGTGACAACTCAAGTTGTGGCTGGTACACTTGTAACCTACACCGTTGAGCTCTCCAAAGATGATGCCGTCAAACAGTGCACGGTGTCCCTCTGGACCCAGCCGTGCTCGAGAAGGACGGCACCAATGTGAAGATTACCTGCGAGGGCGATGATACCAAGGTGGACACCACCTGGTAATCACAATTTATGTACAATTTCTTAATCTTACCCGTTTTGCAATAAAATCTCTAAGCTCTAAGTGGGAATACCAGTTTTGCTTTAAATAACAAATGAATATTATTTCTATTGCTCTCTTAATATTTGTGGTTGACTTAACTTAACTAATTTTGTATGCATATCTCAATTTCACAAATATTGTTTTTAGTTTCTTGCCTAATTAGTTGACGTCAGACAGCTGAGCAAAGCTCTTAAGTTCTTAGTTAATTTAACTGCTAGATAAATAATTGATTTCAGCTCAAAGCCGGTTATAGGAATCGGAATTGAAATATAAAATCGAAATCAAAATCAGAAATTAAGTACAATATTTTTTTTAAGCCCCAATCACAGGAACTGTTATTACTTAGACGCCTTTGTTCAAGCTACGAACTTATATACCCATCTAGAGAAAAATATATACGAATACATTAATGAGTGATGGTAAGTTTTTGATGTATAAAATGACATAAAAAAACTAAACAGAAATGTTTCTGGTAATTGTAGTGATAATGAAAACAAGCACAAAAAAAAATAAATAAATAAAAATAAAAATTGAAGTCATTAGCTCAAGGTAAACGAATAAAAGAAAAATTGTTATACTTTACGTAGAAGAATCTACAGCTATTTTAAATAAGTTTTTTTGAAAGCTCCATTTGAGAGTGGCGATAATATCGTTGAGATTTGTTTAATTTATCAATATAGTTCAGCCATAAAAAAGATTTTTTTTCATTTTGCAGACATTCGTTTGCCACTAGCATGCTAATTTATTTTGGGAATGAGTTATCACTTATTAATATTATTATTAAATACAGTAAAATTGCAGTTAGAAATATTAATTGCAGTTTGGTAATCAATAGACAAATTAAATAGTATATATGCTCCGATTCCATTTCAGGTTTCATAATCTGATTTAAATGTAAATAAATATCAAGAAATCACAAAAATATATTATAAGTACATATTAAGTAATTTGCACAGCAGCTGCAGAGTTCAGATAAGTTTGACATAAGTTAGCACTTTTCGAAAATATCATTATATATATTTATACATATATGATTTTATTGGAATGATTTAGTTGATTGTGTTTCCCAATCATAAACAATCGTAACTCAAGCTTTTTCGGTTCCCCAAACAATCTTGTATTTGATTATTGTATAATTTTTAATAGCTACAAAATGTTATATTATGTTTTTGTTTTTTGTTTACTTTTATAGGTAAGTAGCAATAAATACTTTGGCTATTTTAATACCCTGAATTCATTAAAAACGGGTAAAAAGGTATAACGATTTTTATGTCAAAGAATGTAAAAGGCAGATTGAATATAGCCACTTCCTTCTGTCCGTCTGTATGAGCAAGCGGTCTAAGGGCCCTATAAGCGATAGGGACTTTAAATTTGGAATAATAATTATCGAATACCCCGCGCAGAATTTGCTTTCTTCATTTTACCGATAACTGTCTCAGTTTAGCGAATATCGATTTGCGATAGCAATAAAAACAACAATTCTAAAGTCGGAGCCTTCCAATTGATATAAAATAAAATATTAGTTTTTGCATATTGTTGATCAACAGCAAAACTTTCATTCATATCGGATAAAAATACACAACTTATAAAAAATGTAAATATAAATAATGTAAACAAATTTCTATGAAGAAATAAATAAATGTGGTTAGAAGAAACATGTCATGGTCAATTGACAACAGCATTTATGAAATGGGTGTATATGATAATAACAAATTTTATAGAAATATAAAATAATTTAATATTAATTTTTATTTTGCCTGCAGTATATATATTCCACGTTCAATCAAGAATATATTTGCACTCCTCTATTGATATCGATCGAATAAAAAATTGGGTGTATCTTTTTTTCTTTAAATTATTTATATTTGTGTAAACATAAAACAAGTATTTATAAGGTCTTCAATTAAAATAAGAAGATATTCCTTCAAGAATATTTATGCACCAGACTTTAAAAATAACAATTTATATATATGTTGTATATAATGATATATATATATATATATATATATATATATTTAAATGAAAGTATCTAAATAAATTTTTCTGATTTTAATATTTAAATTTATAGAAATAAAAAAAATTATTTAATTATCAATAGATATCAAAATATATGTACCCACAGCAAGGGTATATATGTGTATATGTTTGAATCCACTTGATGTCAAAGTTTTAGTAACAAAGGCCTCACATCGAGCATAGCTCGGAAAAATGCTCTCAGAGAAAGACTTTTGGAGTGCGACAAACATAAAAGGGCAATTACAGCGCTTGATTGTTCAGTTGATGGATAAGTTTTGTGCAAAAAAGATGGGCAATAAATTCTATTATTTGACAGTGTTCGCAATCGTTTGCACTGTGGTGTTGGTGGCCAGTGAAGAAGAGCCTGCAAAGATTACACCTGGTGGTCATAGGGAATTGAGTGGCGTTGAACTGGAGCAAGCCATTGATAATTTACACACAACTCTCTATGAAATGGCAGCCGGCGATGGACCCAATTTCAGGTGAGATTTCAAACAAATTTCACTTGATTAAATATAAATGATATTATATTAAATATTATATAGGGCATCCAAAGTGACAAAGGTGACAACTCAGGTAGTCGCTGGGACTCTTGTCACCTACATTGCTGAACTGACCAAGGAGAACACGGAGACCATCCATCAACAGTGCATTGTTAAAATCTGGTCCCAGCCATGGCTCAAAGAGAACGCCACCAACATTCAAATTACCTGCGAGGGCGATGATGCCAAATTGGATCGCACCTGGTGAACTAGTTGATAATAATATCTCCATAAATCGGAAATAGTATAATAATTGTAGTAAAATATAATATATTGAATAAATTCAACAATTAATCAAGTCATGTCTCATTTCAAGTTTTTTTTTGTTGATTTATTGATTTATTTAATGCCGACCGATCACAAATAAATATACAGATGACAAAATTATTTAAATATGTATAAAAATAAAATGTTATATTTAAATTTTTAAAAATTAAGTAATATCTATAATTGATTAACAATATCTTGATGTCCAAATGAATTTATTCAATAAATTCAACAATTAATCAAGTCGTATCTCAAATGATGATCGTTTTGATTTATTTATTTAATAACAAGAAAACAAGGGGAAACAATGATTTAAATATGTACATAAAATTATATTTGTATTTAGATTTAGAAAAATTAAGAAATATTTATATGTGGTTAATAATATCTGTTTCCCAAAAGTAGACTAAAAGATTTTCATTTATTTTTTAAAGGGTTTTTTTTTCATTGTGTTAAAAATGCAAATTTCCATTGTTTTCTATTTGCAGCACGATCTCTTTTGTGACATAGAGAAACAGACAAAAAAAAGTACATTTGCCCCACACGCACACACTCACACACAACACACACACACGGCAATCGCCATTGTGAGCACTATAAATTTAACTGCTCCACAATCACCGCTGGAGGCGACCTGCCATTGTAAGGCAGTTAAGCCTTTTAATTGGCTTTCAGTGATTTATTTGTTCAGACAAGTCAATTTTGTGGGTAACTGAATAGATGCTAGTATATACACCTATTTATGGCCATTATTTCCCAATAAAACAAATTTCTTGTACATTTAAAATTGATAAAAAATACAAAAGTTATAATAAATATGTATTCTAAAATGATTTAATGCTTTATAATCTTTGGATATGTTGTTCACTGATACAAAAATAATAATAGCTGATAACAGATGCCAGAGAACCGGGTGGGCTTAGTCACGAAATTGTTTACCAATCATTGAAGGAGATTTCTAGTAATCTTCTTCCAAGTTTGGTAGCTTTTTTGGGGGCGAGAATGGGCGTTTTCCGCTTGACTATAACTTTAAAATTTGGTGACTTAAGTTTTCAAATTGTATGAGATATCTGGAATCGATTTACTTAGTGGGCGAGGTGACTTTTTTATTCATTTTTGTTCTGTCAAATTTTTCATTTTCAGTAATCTACACTCCAAGTTTGGTGACTCTATCTCTAAAATTATAGTAGATATGCGAATTTATCAATATACACTTTCAGATAAACCAATTCTTTGTATCGATACCGTAAAGCGCTACTCGATTGTGCGTTTATCGATTTCAAGTATCTACCAAGCTTCAAGTTTCTAGATTTCTGAGTTTGACTTACATGAACGGACTGACAACATGACGGACATACACTCTGTAATGTACTCTGTACTCCGTTCGGTAACAGAGTATAGAAATTTAAGTTGTCTTATTTCCTAAATAGGCGTCAAATACATTGTATTTTGTTTTTTATCTCAACCGGTACTAATCGAAAGTGTTCGTCAAACATGCACGTAATATCATTTAAAAATTGCAATAATAATATTAATTATAATTTATATTTACAAATTATATACACACTTTCGCTTAATAATTTTTAAATACACACGTTTCATATCAGATTAGCAAATATTGATCGGTACTTTACACACACATACACTCGAAAAAATCTCTTTAATATTTTGAAAATCGACGAAGGAAGCTCAGCTTATTTTGCTCAAAAAGTATATTTTTTAAAATCAAATTTTTTTGTTTCAATAATTGCACAGCACTGAATTCTTTCCATAGCTAACTTTTTTGTTACTTAATTTAACACTTTTTGTTATTTATTATACCTATTGTTTCTTAAAAGTAGAAAACATTTTTAAAAATATTTAGAAAAGCCCCTCTAATTTTAACACGTTTTTTTTCGGATATTTAGAAGTTATTATTAGAATTTAGCCAGAAAATGTTGCTTCTCTTAAAGTAATTTCACATTATGCCTCATAAGAGTCCGTTCATTTTCTGAGTGTATGTGTAAGTATAAAACAATTTGTTGTTTTGCAAGCTCTGATAATACTCGCATTTGTGGTTTGTCACCTTTGCTCGCACTTTGGATTCGTTTAGTATGCTAATTCATAGTGTTAACTGCATATTTCGCTTGACGATGCATCTACGGCTATAAAAGCCGGTAAGTATGGCTATTTAATATTCAGTCTGATTTCGTGTTTTGTATCGTATGGAAACAGTTTCTCAGAATGCTCTCACTGAAGCTTCTTTTATTCTGGGCCTGGCCATGACAGCGGTTGACTCTCTTCGCGTTAGTAACGATTTTGAATTGATCACGCTGCAAGTAGAAGTTGTGTTCAATTATTTTATTCAATTGCTCAGATTCGAGGGAGACCAAAAGAACTCAGTGGCGATGAGCTGCAGAAGGCCGAGGACACCTTAAACATATCTCTAGCTAAATTGTCTGAAGGCGATGGCCCAAACTATCAGTGAGCTCTGATCGTTATTATGAAAATTCAAAGTATTTAATATATGTTTTTCTTGTAGACTGATTCAAATAATCTCGGCTAGCTATCAGCTTGTTGCGGGCAGTAAATATGTTTATGTGGCCGAACTCGCCGATGAGAACAACTCGAAGGTGTGCACTGTGGAGATTTTATCACGGCCCTGGCTGGAAGACGGCACCCGAGTCACTTTTGATTGTCCCGACGGTAAAATTGAGAAACTGCACAGTTCCTAAGCAATGTCAAATTGTCGTACAACCAGAATTTGTCTGTATTTATTTGATTACTAATTAATTCAATTATAATCACAATTATTCAATACACTCAGAAAAAAAAACGCTCTGAACTTACGAGAGTTACTCAGAAAATTATAAAGTTTTTCTAATGTTTAGAAATTATTTCTAAAAGGAAGAAAGCACAGTTTTCCTAAAAATTAGAAAGGCTTGCCCTAAATCGACAATACCAAAAAATTTGGATTTTTTCCTTTTCTTTTTAATAAATGCTTTCTATTGTTAAGAAATGCATGCATTTTGGGAAAAAGTTCTTTTTAGAAATAAAAAAAGTATAGGAGCTTCTTTTTTTAAAATTTAACTATCCAAATTTATAAGCTACGTATATGTAAGATCATATAAGAAAAATATTCTAAAAAATATGTGCATATTTTTTGCTACATTTTAGAAAATGTACCCTGAAATTAAGAATAAGAATAAGCCTATTTCTTGAAAATATACTTCCTGAATAATAAGAAGATATCAAGAAATGTTATCAAAGGCCTCTTTTAATTAAATAATTCAAGTTTAGCAAAATGAGAATGAAGAAACGCATAGTTTCATTTACCATTTTGAACTTATTTAAATTTAATTTAAAAAAAAGCGAAAACAATAAAGATACTTCTTATGAAAATCTTATTATGAAAATTATTACTGTTATTATTTTCTCGCTACTTTTTAACACTTTCCCTTCAATTGAAAAAATCTATAAATTGAAAGGAATTCTAGTAGCTGCTAATTTTAATTTATAAGCCGACTACTAAACCATATATTAAAAATCAACATTTGAAAAAGTTACATGTGTAATGGTTTGATTTTTTGATTCCTAAGAACAAATGTCGCAATGGTGTTATCATTTTTTCCTCAAGTATATAAACTTGTTTTTCAATATATCCATATAGTTAAAAAAAAGCACAAAAGAAAGTAACAAACAAAGTTCAAATGATTTTGCACAATAAACATTTATTAAATTTTCTAAGGATTTTGCACAATAAACATTTATTAAATTTCTAAGGAAAAGTGGGCATTATGTATGCCGATTTCGGAAAAAGGTTGTTTAACCGAAGAGCTTGCTCGGGAAACCACCGCCGCCAGAAGACAGGTCCTTGATCTTTTTCAACAGTGTGATTCTCTGGCGTTTGGCATCCCTCCGGCAACGGTTGAGGCGGCGACGCAATTCTCGGATGCGACGCCGGAGACGCCGTCTTGCGGCGGCACCACTACCGCCTCCGGGTGGTGCAGTTGTTGTTGCTGCAGTTGTTGTTGCTCCAGTTGTTGTTGCTGCAGTTGTTGTTGCTGCAGTTGTTGTTGCTGTAGTTGTTGTTTCTGCAGTTGTTGTTGCTGCAGCTGTTGTTGCTTCAGTTGTTGTTGTTGATGTCAAATCAATGCAACTTTGTTCTGATTGATTTTCTGCGAGGAGGCACTCCCAGGAGTACAAGTTGCAAGCACACACGCTGCATCGCTGCGTCTAATACAGGAAATGGCCAATATGGCAAAACCGAAGAGAACCGTTTGAGACTTCATTGTTATTCCACTGTTTGGTTTCGAATGCTAAACTACTGTTCGACACTGTGTATTTATAGCGATTTTTTACCATTTTTTTTGTATTTATTTTTTCATATTTCGGATTTCGACATATATGCTACAGTTACAGAATTGAGTATACACAAGTGTTCTTCAAAATGTTTCATATATTATCAGTTGTACCAACAATTGCTTACATTAACTTCGTTTCAGTGTCAGCAATATCCAAATATTTGAACTTCACATCGAGTCAACTATTTGGCAGCATGATTTTAGGAATTTTAAGCCATAAGAAATTATAAGAATTATGGTAAAGATTCTGGTATGTTTCTCAGCTTTTTTACGGTTTCCGGTTCAAGTTCTTTCCTTAGTAATTTCCTAAATCATTTTGTTGCACTACAAATACTTTCAGTTTTAATTGAGACCATTTAAAATATCAACAAAAACATCGAATTTCTCGTAAAAATTCAATTTTATGTGCGCAAATAAATAGTTTGTGTATCAACTAACAGTTGTGACTGATGCTGTTGATCTTTGCCTATTCGCCCCGCTAGATGTCGCTCTGTCTTAGTCTATAATGGATTTCAGCCTAATGCACACGCTACATAAAAATTCAATATATTTTAAATTTATATACACACATAATTAAAATCATCCTGAAATTCAGAAAATCAAAACAAAAAAAACTAATAGTTTTTCTTGTTTTTAGAGATAATTTATGAAAATAAGAAAATGTGTTCCAAAAATTAGAAAGGCTTGTCCTAAATCGAAAATCCCCAATATGTAGTATTGTTTTTTTTATTAATAAAAAAGTATAAATGAAAATTAGAAAGGCTTGCCCTAAATCAAGAATTAAAAAAAACAGCTGATTTTCTTTTTATATATTTTAGAAATACTTTCTCGTATTAAGAAATGTTTTTCTTAAAAGCAGAAATGTAAACATGATTATTAGAAAAACTCATTTCTGACATTCGGAAAATAGAGTTTAACTGTTAAATTAGAGATCGAAAAGCATTTTTTAGAACTGTCTAAAATTGTTGTATATATGAAAATCTTAAAATACGTATGTCTAATAATAATATAAGTAGCAAATAATTGTGGCTCCAAATGAACACATAATACTGATTTGCATATTATTGATAAACTGCCCAAATTTCATCAATATCGGCTGAGAAGCATCCAAGTTATAGACCAAACGTTAAAGTGAATGCATGCTTGCATTTGGGTGCGCAAACCTTTTCAATATAGAAATTTGGCAATAAAACTAGCAAAATATATTTAAATTATTTATATCGTAGTCGAGCTCACTCTCTCACAGCATTCTCACTTATTTTCTAGGAAGTAAAGATTGAATGAAATTTCGCCTTGTTGACTGAGCAAACTTCACGTCAAGTTGAAGGGCAACCAATGCGAAACTGCCTATTGCAAACAGTTCTTCAGAACAGCTGTACAAATATAGCAATTAGCTTTTTTAAGGTTAAAAAAAATGCAAATAAATGATTTTTACTATTTTTCACTATAAAAAGCCAAATTATTTGGCCAAACGATATCAGAAACGTCAACAATCTCCTGCAAAATCAACCAAAAATAATAATAATAAAGAAAAAATACAAAACAAATAATGGCAATCAGAGCTTACAGCGCAATAATTGTGAGCTGTGGTGTCGTCTTCTTGGCCACGTTGCTCCATGTGAGGACCACCGATGCTGTGGCCTGTTCCGCAACCATCCTCACCAACTGCACTAACTGTACGGAAGCGATCAATGCTAACCATGTGGACTGTGTCTCCACAACCTCAACGACAACGACAACGACAACGACAACCTCAACGACAACGTCAACGACAACGGAACGTTCCAGAGTTCGCGTTGTACGCATAAGTAATTTGAGGTACACCGCTAGGCGTCGCATTCGTGTCAATCGTAATGGCGGATCTTCCACTGGCACAGGTGTCGGTACGGGTACGGGTACGGGTACGGATACGTTTACAGGTGCAAGGAACACCAGGAACAGAAGCAATATCAGGAACAGAAGGAATACCAGGAACTTGGAAAACGGCGTAAGTGTCACAAACCTGAGGAACATGAGAAACGGCAGGAACAGGAGGAACGCCAGAAACGGAAGGAACGGCAGAACGAAATCGCAATGTGTTCTTCGGTTAAATTATAAAATTCTTATCAAATATACCTCAATAAATACACTCTGAATAAAATTGCCATACACAATTCGCCATTAGCTTAAGATGGATTTGAGCCTAATGCAAATATAAAATATATAAAAATTGAGTTTGGTAAATTGGCCTGAAAATTAGAAAGTTATTTCCGTCTTTATTCCTAACAAATTATAAAAATAATAATACATTTTCGAAAAATTGGAAAGGTTTGCCCTGCATCCGCATTATTTTCTATTGTTAAGAAGTGCATTGCTCAAAAGTATAAATGCTAATCTTATCTGATATTTATTTCCATCTTTTTTTAAAACCTTTAAAAAGCTAATTGCTGTATTTGTATAGGTGTTCTGAAGAACTGTTTCCAATAGGCAGTTGACAAAAATTCAACTTTTCAAAATAAATTTCAAATAATCTTGATCTACTTTGGGTATTTAGTTATTTATATATGTATTTAATGTCAAGTTAATTCAACCGACACAAAGGAAAACACAAAAAGTAAAAAGTAGATGAAATTTAATTCAAAATGTAGTTTATATTAACCGACCGAAAAATAAGATAGTAGTAGAATACATCCAAAAATTGTATTCATTCGAGAGGTTATATTACATATACTGATCAAAATATATGTATATATATATATATATATATATATATATATACTTTTTGGGGTCGGATTTGCTTCCTTCTGCCTTGGGCATGCCTTTAAACAAAAACAATATACCCTTTTTTTCGCATTTGTAATGGGTTCAGGGTATGAAGAAAGAGTTTTGTTTTATATTCATTTATGTATTATAATTGAAGTATATTCCATTAAAGTAAATACTACTTTAGAAACTCAGTTAGTTCACCTTCAATGAGTTAATCACCCCAACAATTAAGAACAAACACAAATGGCTTGAGTTAAGCACTTATCAACGTTTTGCAATACAGCCCAAAAACCTTGCACGTTAGTAGATGTATGCAGACAATCATAGAATTATATAAAAAAATTACAATTAAATTAAATTTAATTTATAATATAATTTAAATTTACATACTGAACATAAATAAATTTTATTTAAAAGCTTATAAGTAATTTTCCGAGCTTTTCAAAAATTCCAAAAACAAACAAAATAAATGCAGTGGTATCTATTTTGAAGTTAATAAATAAATTCTTACTTTACAATAATTGCGACTATAAGATCCAAATTAGTTTTGTAGTAAATGAAATTGATATTATCAGCGTCAATATCTGTACAAGTTATCCAATCACCATAAGAAGAATCAATGGCAGGTTCTAAGATGGAATTTAAATATAAAGACAAGAAAAATAATAATATATATATATATATATATATATATATATATATATATATATTATATACAGTCAGTGCAATATTTATTCTTATTTTTTAAAATTTAATTTGAAAGTTGTTCTCTTGGGGTTTGTGTAAAAATGGCTTTTAACATTAAAATTCAATCAAAATGTCACAAAAATAGTGTAATAATAAAATTTCCAGCCAATTAACTTTGAAATTTAGCGTGAGAATTTTTAGTCAATGAGCTTTTGTATCTCCATAGTTTTAATTATAATGACGTCAACAATATTTCCAGAGCGAGTCACAAGAAAACCACAATGCATAAAATTCATGCGATTCAGTTGGAGTTGGAGCCGATCTCTGAGCGGTTTAGCCATGGATTATACTCGAATAATCAGCTTTTTCCTGATTTGCATGGCATTTGTGCCGACAGCGGTGAGTAAATCAAATAAACATATAATATATATATTAATATAATATATATAAATATATATATATATATATGTGCACATAAATACTTCTGTAATTAATATAAATCATTTAATTGTGCAGTTATCGATTTGTATACCGCCCAACCACTGTATTGAGGACGTAAGTAGGCAGTAGAGTAATTTCGTACACTCAGCAAAATAATCGTCATAAAAATAGAAAGTTCTTCTTCTTTATGTTACATCTTTAAAATACTAATATTTAATAATAATATAGGTCTATATTTTAGAAAATTTCAAACTGAAATTTAAAAAAGGCAAATTCTGTTTTTTAGAAAGCCACAAATGTGAATTTTAGAAATTGAAATAAGAATTTTATTTTCAAAATCATGGGCATTTACTAAAGTTTATGGTGAGTGTTTTGCTGAGTATAGTCGTTGTCTAGTTGAAGTTTTTCCCAGATGGAATATAGCGATGTGAAGGAACGTTACGCCTATGTTCTGTCCAAATACGCTGAGCTGGAAATGAAAATTAACGGTGAACCCCTTGGGTAAGTGTAAAAAACGAGAGCTACGTACCTAGTATGCAAGGAAATTGATAAGTTCGTTCAAAATAATTGCAAATCGATTAAGCCACATATCGGCATACATTTTTAGGCGACAATCACCAAAATTGATTGGTAGGTAGTTGACACTGTCCTTCAAAGATGGGCATTTGTCACCCAAGGCACCTGCTCCTAAACATTTTAAATGGCTATATCTTGCGGAGCTTTGAGTTAGAGCCATCAAATGTGTTAGGTATATTACTGGTAACCGCCTTTAAGTATCGAAACCGACTTACAAACCTTTACACCTGTTAGTGTAAATCGATAGAACCATATATATCATGCAAACTTCAAACTTGGTGGATACTAACCACCAACTGTTAGTTATTGCTATCTAGAGTATTACGCAGTCGGTTACGTTCGACCGCAACCGGTCTTCTTCACTTGTTTCTCCTGTTTCTTCTTGTTTTTTTGCTGGAGTTCAGATTGCGGGGCAAACTTGTCACGCATGGCAACACTGAGGAGCAGCACATTGTCTTCCAGCTCTTGGACAATACACCACACGATGTCATCCAGAGCTGCGTGTTTATTGTGACCACCGCCACAAGTGCTGCCAATGGGTGCGAGTCTATTGTGACCGTGTGCAATACATTTTTGGGTCGAACGCCGCGTCCGCTGCTGGAGCGGAAGCCTTTGACTGTCTGCGAGGATGGTGTGGTGCGTGAGGCGGAAGTGGAAGAGGAAGTCGTACCCGGACCGGATGCAAAAGAGGACACTGAGCAGGTGGCCAAGGAGGAGTTGGCTACTTCATCGCCGGATATTGTTGCGACCAGCGACAGTGAGCTCATCTAGTCGGCTGAATAGAGCTTCAAGCAAAACTAATATTTTATTGATTACTGAAAAGCTTGCAAAAAAGTAAGCCCAAAATTATGCTACAACATTTCAGAAGTTTAATCATTTTCATGGACCCAACATTTATTATTGCTTTGTTGATATATCAAAAGTTTATTATTAATATTCTTATTAATTTGAAACATTACTTTTAACAATTTAAAACACATTTGTCTAAGCCGCTCTTAATTTGTCTTAAGCTGCTCTTAAGTAAGAGCAACCAAATAAGCGCCTTGTAGCTCAAGAAATGGGGAGCAACAAGAAAAATGTATAGCGCCTGCGCTGCTCACACATGCAAAAAGAGAGACAGAGAGAGACAGAGAGAGAGAGAGAGAGAGAGAGCAGCGCACAGTGGATTGAAATATATTGAAATGTCGTGCTAATATGAATGAGAGATTCGAGAGGAAAGCCAAATCCACACAAGTAAAGATCGATCACTGAATCCTCATTTATTTTATATACATATACTTGCTGCTTTAATCTTAAGCATAAAATAAGAACGTAAGTAAGAATTCTGATTTTCAAGTATTTAGAAGCGAAAAATTACTTAAAGCTCTAATATGAAATATAATTAAATGCATTCAGTTAGTATAGTCGTTATATTTTTTATTGTATTTCTGCAGAAAATATTAATATATATATCTTTTTTAAAAATTCTATTTTAGTAAATAAATAAAATGCATAAAATTAGTTAGGCAATCTCGTAATTTTCTCAATTGTATATTTGCAAAATATATTAATTACTTGAGCAACACAGTTGCCGCCGTTATTGTCACCTGGCAGGAGAGTGAGATCGAATGCCTGCCCCTAAGAGAGAGAGAGAGAGAGAGAGAGAGACGCAGCTGGAGGAGCAAAATTGGAGCAGCACCAGCGTGAGCCAAATAACAGTAAACAAAGCACATGCTATGTCAACGCTAGCGTCAAAGCTGCTGCTGCTGATTCTGCTGGCAGCTACGCAGTTGCCATATCAGTTGATGTCTGGCGCCAGAGCGAACTGGAGCAACGCAGTAGCAGCAGCGATGAAGAGAGTGGCAGAGCACAAGCTGCACAGCCAGCAGTGAGTGGGAGCGAGAGCGAGCTATCGAGAGGGATAGAGAGAGAGAGAGAGAGAGCTCTTGCATATCGTACGCACCAGCAGTGTAAGGGAGTGAGACTGATTATATTTTGGTTACGTTTTGTAATTTAGCTAAAAGACCCGCACAGAATTTTTTTTTATTTGTTCTCTCTCTGTGTTGGCAGTGCTCAGTGCTCAACTTGTCGTCGTGCTGTGCGAAACGCGTCTAACGGAAACTCGAACAGAGCTTAGTGTCCACCGCCCACTCTATCTCCCCCGCTCGGGACAGCAAAAGCTGCGAAATTTGCCGCCGCCGGTTGTAAAGCCGAAGAGCAAACAACTTTTTGCATAATATGTATGGCAAAGATAAATACAAAAATAAATTTAATCAACAGATCTTAGTGTTGTCAAAAAATATTAAAAATAAAAATAAATAAAAACAACAACAAAAATTCATTTGTTTATAATTGTCGCTTTTTTTATTGTCTAATTCTAATTTCCACTTAACCGCAATCATTGCCAGACTGTTATCACAACAACAACGACAACAACAACAGAAGCGCGAATAATAACAACAAAAGGGAGACACAAAAATACTGCATTTCTCTATGTATGTGTGTGCGTGTGTATTTTGTTATTATAGGTGAGTAGCTTTTGAGTGCATACGGGTGCGTGTGTGTGTGTATGTGTATGTGTATGTGTATGTGTTTGCTCTCCAGCTAAGCTCAGCTCAGCTGTAGCTAAAGCAAAAAAAACACAAAACAAATGTTGAAAGAACAGTTGTCTCGAAATTGAAATACCCTGTGCAGAGAACTATCTCTCTGTAGCACGAGATGCAACCGTGTATGTTATATATTGCATTGTGTTAATTTCAGGTTAGTATTCTTAGAAAAACATTTAACTCGTAATTTGCGGTATCATATCATATAAGAGATTCGATTCTTCGGATTCTGACTGGTAGCTTGTCAGTAATAATATAATTTTGCTGCACTCAGGCTTAACACAAATAATTCTATAATAAGGATAAGTTTGTTCCTTTTTAAAAAAGGTTGAAGAATTCCCATATAACCCATTTTTTTGAGTCTTTACGAATTTAAATACACCAAAAAACATTAGTTTAAACTACATAAAAGTAATATGAGTCTATATCTGCCACAATTTAAGAGCTAACTTTAGCAAAGAGACTAGCTTGCATAAACACACAGATCGATAAACATACAGACGTCATGGTACTCTTAGGTCGTAATGCTGATCAAGAATATATATATATATATATATATATATATATATATATATATATATATATATATATATATTTATTTAAAATGTGCTCAACTAATTTATACTAACAATTTTTTTCTAATTGGATATTTGTGGGTCTTCCACAATACAAATCCAAATAAAAATAAATAAATAAATTGATAAGTAATTCAATAGATAAACGAATAGAAGACATTTGCTTCAAAATAGGATAACATATCATAAATTAATAATAATAAAGCAGTATACCTTAAGGGCAAATAAATAATTAAGTAAATCAATATAAGACATCTGCTTCAAAAGAATAATATACTCACTTCTTTCAGGGTATGAGTACAAATTCATACACTCACAAATTAGTAGAGCATATTATAAAAAAAAAAAAAACACCCGCACAACAAAATTGACAATATTTGTACCCTCGAATGCAAATGTTGTGTGTTAATGGGTGTGTGGATGGGAGGCCCTGAGGGGCTTTTGCCTAAAAGCACTTTACTTTTGAGCAGTTTTTTGTTGCCTTAAATTTCATAAAAATAAATAAAAAGTAAACCACTTTTTTTGTCTCTCGTTTTTTTTTTTTTGTTGTTCTTTCATCTCACGTGTAACGCAAAATACTTTAAAAATTGCTTTTCATGCAGCGTTTTCTTTTTGGGTATTTTTCTCGCTCGCGCGCGCAATTTTCTTGTTGCCCTTTTGGAGACACGCCAAACAACAGTTTTCCACCTCCCGTAAGCCCCCGTCCACACCTTAATCTTCCCCATCCGTCCGTGGCGTTAGTCAAATCCATTAAGTTTTTTGTTTTCATTTCTTTATGAGTTTCTGTCAACGTTTTGCTTGAAACTCATCTGTCTGGGTTTAATACTAGAATACTATATCTCTTGGCTTATTCACGGTTCGTTTTAACTTTTTTTTCGCAGCATTTTCCAATAAAGTCGGGGAAATCGTTCCATTAATGTTTTATTTGCATTTATCTGTTATTGTGTTATTAAAATGGAAATTGTAATGAGGGCAGCTTAAATTGGGCCTTATTTGCAGAACTTTGAAAGTTATTAAGAGAATGGCCTGGATTTATTATTTCTTCTCTTTGAAAGCGAAAAAATATAGTTTAATAATTATTAAGTTTGTAGAAATGTGTAAATTAAAATTAATATTTTATATTCAAAAACACGAGTAAAGAAATAAATAATATTAAGTAATAATAATAATATATTTGAGATTATATTCTTGCTTCAAGTACAACACTTTAAATATTGCTTGCCTAGATCTATTTTAAAATGAAAAAATTAATAAATAAATCAATTAACTTCTTACTTTTTCTTAATATTGTTAAAATTAGTTTTTCTAATTTTTATTAAAAAAAAATTATTCAAACATATTCATGAGTAATTTTTTATGCATCTTTTTGTTACACATTGTTAAACTTTCTAAGGGCAAAAATATTACACATATTCTTGATATGAAATGGCCATTATTTCTTATTGATATTAAATAAAAAGTACTTGCAATATCCAAAACCAAACATTTATAGCAAATTTAAACGCTTCTATGCACATTTTTAAGTTATAGCTATTTTTTCACAAACTGTGTGAATTGATTTGGTCAAATCGTTTAGATTTTTAATGACTCAACTGCAATAATTTGACAAAAAAAACTCAACCAAACGCATATGTCTTTACGATTTTAAACTGTCTCTGTTTGGGTTCAAGCTTATACACGTCCCTAAGTGTATTAGCACTTAAAAGTGATTTCAGCTATTGAGGTGTACCCTTCTTACACTGAGAAAAAATTAACAGGAATTTTAGAAAGTCGTTTTGGTTTAAATGGAATATTAACTTACATATTATTAAAAAAAATAATTTCAATCGTGTGTTTTTAAACCAAGGTATTTGCTCCAGAATTGATTTTCTTATAGTTTTGAGAGAAAAAATGTAAAATTTCCAAGGTTTGTTTTCACAGAATTTTTACATTAAGTTTTGTGTTACATTGCTATTTTTAGATTTCTCGGATATCCAACCTACGAAACTTCACCCAATCCAATCATACACAGTTGAAGGGGTAATATAGCTGCAAGGGATTCGAAGGAACACATTTTTTAAAATTTATATTTTACAGATTTATTTTAATTTATTTCCAACCAATAGAAAAAACACCTATTTAATTTTCAGAATATGTTTTTCGTAAAGACGTAGCAGTTATCTCTAAGAACTAGATCATTTTAATTTAATAATTTATTTTTAATTTGTATAATTTAGGTTTAACTTTAATTTCATATTTCATTTAAGATATCAGGTTTTCTTTTTAAACTTGTGCACTTTGTAACGTTAATTATAGACTTAATTTTTTCTAATTTTATATTTTTCATTTCTTGGTGCCATTTTTTTCATAGTGTAAGTAAGTGAAGTTTTTGCCACTTTTCAATTTGTGTTCGGGTCGCGCCTTTTTGCAGTGCTTAAATAGTCCTCGTCGATTCCTTTTTTACGCATTTTTGCTATTCTCTTTTGTTACTACAATTCATGGTGCCTCCTCCTGCTCCCCCAATCTTATAAATGTTGCTATTCCTATTGCATGATTGAGAGAGCAACGAATACAGAGGAAAAGAACGGACGTTCATTGGCTTTTTGTGGGGTTTACAGTCGGATATTTGGTTTTTGTTATTGTTCCTTCATTCACAGCCTTGACTTGCGTCTTTGTCTCTGCCTCTGCCTCTGCCTGACTCTGTCCTTGCCCCTGTCTTTGTCCTTGCCGCAGTCCCAGGTCTCCCCCTCCCCCTCGTCCTGCTGCTCGGCTTGTGTTTCATCATCGGCCATAAAATGGTGTCTCTGCGTACATTTTGATGGTCGCGTGCACATCTGTGACAGTCATTTGCCTAGTTATACCTCAAGTTTGAAGCAGACGGAAGAAACTCCGACCCTAAAAAACATATATATATATATATATATATATATATATATATAAATTCCTGATCAGCAGGAGTCAATATTCTTGAAAACTTAGCTAGAATCACAGCATTTTGAAAATAACTTCTAAAAACATTTTTTTACTTTCCTTATTTCAATATTACTAGCTTACTTTTTCTGCTATTCCCAAATCCTTAACAAATAAATTAAAGAAATATTTTTTAGCTAAAGACTAGACAAATGGGTATCTGCTAGTCGAGTTCGGTCTCTGTCTCCCGGCAGAGCCACTTTGCGTTGCTTGATTTTGTGGCACACACACCACCTAAGTCCCTGTACCGGATAAACACACACATAGGCAAAAGCACATTTTCGCCATTTTTTATATTGTTTCACAATTTTTTTTACAGACTGCGCTGTGTTTTTTTTACCCTATTTGGCCTACTTTTTCCATTTTCTCTTTGACCAACTTCAACTTAATCAGATTTTCATTTATTAGAACGTCTCTATATTTCTTTCGGTGCTGTGCCTAGCTTGATTGACCTTGGGGTTCTTTTCTTTTTGGGGTTTTATTGATTCAATTGAAGCTAATTCGCTATCGTGTTACCAAATTATTGCCCAACATAAATCTAAAGCCATTTAATTGCATTTGGGCATTAACTGAATGGATCGTTGATTTATACTCGATACTGATTATTGTGGTATACCAAAAACAGATTTTTTTTTTAAGAAAGTTACCTAATATTGCCTTTTATTTTTTAGCCTACAATTTTGTAATGAATTTCATAAATTGCGTATATGCCTCGTGTATCGCAATAAATGCGGCGGTTGTATTTACTCATAAGAAATGGCATTTGAACCTTTGACGAAATTACTGTTAATATCGAGCCAAGATTTGAGAGAAAACTTTGCCAGTTTGAAATTGTTATGAAAGACACAGGCTGTCGCCATTTCGAATACCGGCTAAAATGAGACTCTGCAGCAGACTCTGCCGTTGTCTGACTTTTAGCTGCCACATTTTTATGTTCTTTTCGTTTTTTTTTGTATCTTCTTTTTTCTTGTTCGTCTAGTTTTTAGCAACGTGTTATTCCATTTGGCTGAGAAGCCATTGAAAAACTTTATCCGCAGCCGTTTTTGTGCGGCGCTTATCCATCTTACCCCCATTTTTAGCCGAGTTTTTCTCGCCAAATTCCCCTTCTCGATTTACTTTTGCAAAAGGAGATATTGCTTGTAGCTTTTTAACCCTTTCTGCATTTTGTACTCCGAAAGGATGTAGTTGTTTTTGTTGTTAATGTTGGTCGTGCTGTGCATAACAAAGGTAAAGCCCTTCCATATATAATATATCTACTCACAAATAAAAAAGCGGACCATATAATTCTTCACTTGATTGCTTTGATGCCAAATCTATATATGCTTAGTTATGTAGAGAGTCAAGTATGTGGCGTAAGGCAGATTTTAATAATATCTTTAGAACATCTGGAGAAGATATTCGAAACTTGCAAATATTTATTGGAGAAAAAGTGTAGAAATATTTTTACATATACTCGTATATATATAAATTTGAGTTAAAGAGTCAAGTATGAGGCCTAAGTCAGTGTAATTTATATAAGTTGAGTTATCAAAAAAATTCGATCATCTCAAATAGTTCTTATATGAAACTACTCATCGCATAATATTATTTGCAGCAAGATTTTTTTTTTGTGTATTTTTTTTATTATGTGATAGAGAGTCAAGTTTGTGGCTTAAAGCAGTTCTTAGTACAATTTTTACTAATTTTTAATATCGCAAGAATAATTGCTGAAATGTGAAACTTACACAATTCCAGTTATTAATTTGTCTTACCCGAAAAGTGTACAAAACATTCAATGATTATTATTATTATTATTAGGGGGGAAAGCTGCACCGCGACCTGTTTGATCTATTCCTCCTCTCTTTCACAAAACCTGCACAGATCGCTACTATATATACCCAGTTTGCTAGGTGACTCCTTCGCCTACAGTGTCCTGTCAATAGACCGGTGAGTATCCTAAGGCTGTTTTTTTCCATGGTTATAATTTGTTTGAAACGTACAAGATTATAACCACCTAGAAGACATCTAGCTTGTCGGAGTCCCACTGCCTCCGACCAGCTCTGATGCCGTCTCTGCCTCTCCTCGTTTCTAAGTTCCAGTCGTATAGTGTGTCTCCCTATGCCACAATACGGCTCTGGTCCTGTTAGGGGCCTTCCTGCCCCCCTTCTTGCTTGCTTGTCGCCGCCTCGTTTCCCGCTATGTCCCTGTGGCCCGGGACCCATCGTAGGGTGAGCCTGTTATGAGTCCCGAGTAGGTCTGGCCTTGAACGAACTTCATGGACTACCTTCGATGTATCCGTATTCCGATAGTTACGTTCTTTATTGAAGTCCGCACATCTCCCTATCGCACACACCTCAGCCTGAAATATGCTGGTGTGCGTTCCCAGGGATTCATGGTAGAATACCCGAGGACCCACCACTCCAAGGCCCGTGCCCTGATTCGTGAGTGATCCGTCGGTGTACCATTTTATGGTGTGCGGTTTCATGGGATGGACCTCATCCAGAGTTGTCCATTCCCTTTTACTACTCATACAAACTGTGAAATTTCGCTCGAATATGTATTCGGCTACCATTTCGTCCCTAGGTTGCATCAGCAGGGGCAGTTCGTTTGACAGGAGTTGGGCATCTTTGTGGCTTAGGATATGATTGCCCCCAACTTCTTCTGCCGATATCCTTAGAAGCGTGGCTTTCTGCTTGAGCCTTATGATGTGGTGGAGTGGTGTGAGCTCCATTAAGGCTTCAAGGGCCATTGTTGGGCAGGTGCGCATAGCTCCTGTCATACATAGGCAGGCCACCCTTTGCAACTTTTGTAGTTGCTTCTTCACGATGGCCAACCGCGCCCTGTCACCCCATGCTACCATCCCATAGGTTAACATGGGCCTTACTACCATCAGGTATAATTCAATGACTACAACAATTCATTATGGCAAAACGTATTCACTGCTTATCGCATAAATTTATTTGCAAAAAAAATGAAGTTTCTATTTTTATATATATTTTAAATTTTTGTTAAATAGAGTAAAAAGTGTGGCTTAAATCAGATTTCAGTATCGTCCTTAAAACACCTCGAGAATAATTGCATGAGAGAGCAACTTTTAAAACTATAATTGGTTTTAACCCAAAAGACCACAAAACAATCCTTGCTCTCAAATAATTCTTAGAGCAAAACTTTTTTAAGCAATGGAACTATTTTTCACATTTTTGTGTTCTATTTTCTTCTGTTCTGTTTTTCTTTATTGTATTTGCAGACACATCGTGACCACTTTTCGTTATGCTATAGTTGTTTTGGTCGTTGGTTTTGCTGATTATATTTGAGTGCTATTTTTAGTGGCCAACATTTATTTTGGTCGCTGTTGGTTTTTGTCTCGTTTCTGTTGTTGTTGTTATTGTTGGGTAATTTGGCACATAAAGTTGACCCTTGGTATTGGTGAAAAACAAAATGCGAACTGTTTACATCGCATGGTTTCGAATTGAAAGCATTCGTATCGTATTGCTTTCTTTTGTTTTGCATGAGCGTAGAAAACGGAGAGAGACAAGAACACAAGTATCGTGTTTTTATATTGATTATATAATCATTGACGCTGGCACGTGGACATGCCATATAATTATATATACATATTTTTTCCCTGAACAGTAACGAGCGAATAACATCACGTATACGCTGAGTGGCCCAGAAAACTGGTATACTTAAAGGTACCCTTCACACCATACACTCAGAAAAAATACTTTAATTTTTGTAAATCATTACAAGCAAATGGGGCCAAGGCTTGATCACCATATTATTCAAAAACTTTCGACAGCAAAACCCAAAAAAATAATCCTAGAAGCCGGATAAGTATATTTTATTATTTGCTTTGGGCATAATGTTAAGAATTGATATAAACATTAATAGATATAAATATTTCCATTGATTTGGGACAAGCCTTTCCAATTTTTAGGAATTTGTTTGCTAATATTTAGAATAGATTACAAGAAAGAAGTTTGTAGTTTTCTGGGTAATTTACTTAACTGCATGACTATTTATTTTTCCGAGTGTCGAGAAGCACGCTAGAGTTGGCCAACATAATTAAATTATTTCGTGAGAATTGTAGCTCCCAAACTCATTGAGTTAATTTGCGACAATTTGTGACTGCGTTGAAGCAGCGACGTCTGCGCTTTTGTGTTGACTCTGGAGCCCCCCAATTTAAGGGAGAGAATTGCTATTTCTGCTGCTGCTGCTGCTGCTGCTGCTAACCCACCTCCCGTCGAGCTACGAAAAATAAATAACACTTACCTGAGCAACACCTTGCCCCCGCCACCCCATGGCTTCCGCTCTGTTAGTTTAATCGTGCGGCAATAAAGAGTTAAGCCAACAAAAATTTCAGCTTGGCTCAGTTTCGCTTTTTGCTGCCTTTAATTAACATAATTTGATTTGTGCACTGCCGTTTTCAGCTTCCCTTTTGTTTTTTATTTAAATGAAATACATACTCGAAAAATTTCAAAAAACATTTCTTGGTGTTATTTTATATTCGTTTTGAATTTCAAAGTTGTGCAACTTAATTGAATCTAATTCAGGCTGGCAAGTTGTAAAAAGTTTGACCCACTTTCTAACACGATTTCGTTGGTCTCTAATTAAATCAGTGAATATTAGACCAGTTGAGAACTTAAGCAATTGCATTTAAGCATTTAAATTCATCTTTTATAAAGTGTTTGTATTTATGCTCTAAAGAGCACTTAAAAATTAAGCTTATTTTATTGAATTGGCTTTGCTTTATGCGCCAAAAATACTCATTGAGAAACGTCTTAAGCTTTTAAATATTTTTATTTGAATCTTAAAGCGAACAAAATCTGGGTTTAGATTCACAATTAAACTGCTCAATATTAAACTGTTTGAAACTGTATGTAATAATTTATTATTAATTTATTTTGAAATATTGCCCTTTATCATTTGCTGGCTAAGTGCTGAACAGTTAAAAAAAATTAATAATTACAGATTGATATTTGCACTACATTTTTTGGACGCAAGTTGCCACAAAAATTTTCAAACTATATTGTATTTAATTTCAAATATGTAACTTATATCACATACTTTTTTATGCTCGTATAATTTGTAGGCGGTTTGAAAAATTGTTGATCACCGTCAAACTCTGCAAACTTTTAACAAAATAAATAAATAAATAAGAACAAAATGTTTTGGAGTGAGGCCAACAGAATCCGGGTTGAAATTTTTTGTGAAATGTAGGCAAATTTTTGTCACGCATTGCTGCTGATTTACAAAAGCATCAGGGGAAAGCTGTGCAAAACTCAGAGCATGTAAATTTCCGGGCTGGATGCTTAGTAATGTATATATGTACATATCTGTGCACCTCCTAAAGGAGCAACAGTGCGCGACAAAAGTACTCACTTTGGAAATAAATGCTCATGATTGTATGAATATTTTATGCAGCATATGTAACTGTAAATACACAAATACATATCCTGCTTTAAGAGCCTTTTACTCTTGCAGACCCAATCGAACTAACCGCATGACAGAAGCATAACTTACGACACCATTACAAAGAGAAATGCGTGAAATGAAATTAGAAATATTTTCTGCTTTTCAGAAATACCTTTTATATATACAAATAAATGTTTTCTATTGTTACAAAAATATGAATTTTTAATAGGAATGCTGTTATTTTTGCATAGTACATTTTTTTGTGAGGAAAGCACATATGACTTGGTCCAGCTGGGATAAATCTAGGCAAAGTAAGAAAATAAAAAAGAATATTTAAAGAGGTAATATTATTATTTTAAAATAAAAACAATAAATAGGAATATTATTATTTTTGCTAGATTCCATACTGTATACTATATTTTTTCTGAATAAAGCACATATGACTGGGTCCAGCTGGGATAAATCTGTGCACACACACACACAGTTACAAATCTGCTAAAAGGACATATTTGAAGTGTCAATGTGTGTGTGTGTGTGTTTTTCTGTATGTTTGCGGTTTTGCAATTCAAGATGTGACTTCCCAGTTCCTGGGGCTCAAGAGGCCCACACTCTCCCTCTCCTCCCCATTCCTCTCTGACCGTCTCTCCCGCTCACTCCCCTTTCCGCAGTTGTCCTTAACCGCGACTGTTGCTCTGTTGGGCTGCTTAAGTGCCCACACTCAACTGAGAATGTGCTGAATCTTTGCGTAGCTTCTATCTTAATGCGTATCTGTGTGTGTGCGTGTATGTATCTATGAAAGATTTTTTGTTTGTATCTGTGCAAGTCATCAACGATTTGTGCTCCTTATGCCATATAAAAATCTACGTAACATTAGTTCGTTAGCTTTAAGCACTTTAGTTGGCGTTGTCATTTTATACACTCTAAAAAAAAATCGCCGTACTTTTGGCACCAATGTTTCTTTATTGCTCTGATAGTAAATTTTTCAAATTTATGTTTATGGCTTTCTAAAAACCTGGGTTTGCATTTCGAAATTTCTGGCTCCATTTGAAGATTTCTTATATTAGATTGTGTGTTACTTTTTTTTCTGAGTGTACGTGCTATTCTATTTATGCATGCATATTTATATATATGTGTGTATGTGTATATAGTGAGTATTTTGTATGTTTTTAGGGTGATGCGCTTTTGTTCGTTCCGTGTTTGTTCGTTGGGCATTGTGTGCCGTCGAAGTGGCAGTGCTTGAGTTGAGGTTGCTAGGCAAGAAGCAGCAGCAGCAGATAGACGAAAAGACTGACAGGCTGGCAGTAGCCAGTTAGACTGACTGCCAGACAAACATGATGTTGTTCATGTGCTGGCCTAACCGTGACAAGCACACAGACAACAACAGGCAACAAGAGCACAAAATGTGGGCAGAAAGAGCCATAAACATTTTGCCAGCAACAACAACTTGAACAACTTTCGTGTAATTATGCCTGCGCTGCTGTCAACTCAGCGTTTGCTATCGTTTGCCAGGACTCTTGACTCCTGCCCCCCCCCCCCCCTTGTTAAGCCACAAAATCCTAGCGGCTCAACAGGCTCAACGGCTGCTGCTGCAATGGCGCCTGCAGCTGCCAGCCAAAGTTTATCGCCGGCAAATAGTTAATAGCTGTGTTTTTCCGCAACAATGCCATGAAAATGCACTAACAAGCGCTTAAACTAATTTATAACCACAGCAGACAGTCATCATCTAATTAGATTTAGTTGATGCTGTAACAAGCCAAACTTGTCTATTATAAAATATTGCTTTTGAATATAATTACGAGCCCCTAAGCGACATAAACGTGATAATAATTTAGAGAGCAAACCTTGAGGTTGCTGTTGAAAATCGGTCGGTTATGACATGTTTGACGATCTTAAAAGAAAAAACTAAATACATTTATAATAATAATAATAATAAATGTCTTTATTAAGTTGAAATTTTATTGTTCAATGAAAAATTCTTCATAACCTTGTCTCAAGAGAAACTTTTCGATGATAAAATATTGGTATGAAATTTAGCTACGAGTATACGAGTAGAATAAATATTCTTAAGTATCGTATTAATCTCAGGAGCAAACCGTGATTATAAAGGTATAGCTGTATAAAGTCTTAATAAACTCCCTTTTAATGATATTTTTTAGAGTAGAATCTTTATATATATGATGAAAAATGAGAAATGCTTTAGTTGAATTTGCTACAAAATTGTCGATTGTAAAATATTGCACTTGAATACTTTGGGAAAATATTTATAGAGACCCAACCAGTATTATAAAAGCATTCAATTTTACATGAACTGCATGACAGTGCTGAAGAAGGAGTAAAAAAAAAGGTGGAAAGAAAACTTGAAAAATCAATGATATCAAGTGCAAGTTCAATTAAAAATGCTTCGAATGGGCTTACTACTCGAAAATAGTTGTCGTAACTGTGAACTAAGTATGAGCAATGCGAACTGACAATTAAACAAGAAAGCGGACAACGTCACGTATACGCCATGTGACACTAGTTTCCGTGTTTAATTACAGTTTTTCGTCTTGGCCTCAGCGGACACGAAAAATAATGCGCGCCAACCTTTAAATGGACCAAGAAGTCGCTCAAAAAAGGAAGAAAAAAAAAATAGAAGAAAGAAAAGTAAGAGTAAGAGAAAAATATGAAACAAGGGCGAAGCGTAAACGGAAATGTTGCCAGAGGCGAAGGCTCAACTAGGAATATGCAATAAAAATGAAATTAATTACCTTTGCGTCGCAGCACTAGTAAACCATGCCAACCAAACCAAAAATTGCACACCTACACAGGCACACATACACACATAAATAAGATGGCGCCCAACGTGTGCTCTATTTTTTCCTGTTTTTTTTTTTTTTTTTGAACGCAAATCGAAAAGTTCAAGAAAAGAGTCAAACTGAGTTAAGACTTTGTGGTGGAATAAACACCAGAAGCAAATAAGAACTGAAATTTATTTCTTTTTACTTGGCAGGAGTTGTGCACGCACACACGCAAACACACACATACACACACACGCTGTGTAATAAACGTGAGTATAAATTTGATGGGCGGGCCACGAAATGTTCAAATGGCGTCAGCCAACATTTGAATAGCACGCATGTGCGTGTGGCAAACCAAATAGTTGTGTATGTACATGTTGTATATACTTGCCAACGTGCCACACGTTGCTCCGTTGCCATTCAATTCGTTTCAACTGTTTGCTTTTCCATTTACCATTTCACTTTGTGCTTGTTATCGCCACTTCTGGATTCAATCAATCTTACTTGCAGCTCGACAACATGTTTTGCACGGCAACAGAGCCAAGTGCCATTTATTTTGCTTTGATCGTGCCCCACTTGCCTCACTTTAAACATTTAAGTTGCGCCATATATATATATATATATATAATTTTGTTTGATTCTCAGCTTGACTGGCCATATCCAATATATGCATATTATTTGTTTGTCTTGTGTTTCGTTTTGACAAACCAAACAAGGCATTAATCTATTAGCTGCTAATAGGTTCTTGATATGTAAATTTGCCAATGGCCCGATGGCCATGAATGAGGCAACAAAATGGATGGACTACGGCAAATATTTGACCATAATGTGCGTATGTGGCAAACAATTGGATGAGTTGTGCCATGTTCCAGCTGCTACTTATCCTTGTATGCTACTTAATTGACTACCCTTAAGTTGATATATAAATGTATCCAGACAATTTGGATATTTACTCTGATTGAAATTTAAAATTCCAATGAGATATTAGGCTTTTGACAAATGTAAACATATTTAATATATATTTAATCAGACGAAACGATTCAAAATATTTAATTGGCTACCTTTAAAGCTGTATGTAAATGTAAAATTCCCATGAGATATTTGACAGTTGAAAATTTGTGATTATTTAAATACTTATTCAGACAAAAGGACTTAAAATATTTTACCGGATTGCTTACTATTTAAGCAATATGCAAACATGAAATTCCAATGAGGTATTTATTTGTGTATTTGACAATTGAAAAATTTAATTTTCAATATTTATTCAGACAGAAGTACTTCAAATATTTGTTTGAATTGAGTACTATTTAACTGACTCCCCGCAAAGCTATATGTGTATACAAACATTTCTATTGAGATATTTGTAGATATTTTACAAGCTGTATGTAAATTTAAAATTTCAATCAGGTATTTATTCGGTTATTTGACAGAATTAAAAATATTTCAAATAAATATCTTTATATTTTGAAAACTTTTAAATTGCTTACACATCAGTTATTTAATCAGACCCAAAAACTTTAAGTATTGCAGAAGACGAAGGACGCTTTGTTTGCGGCACGTGAAATTCAAATGAACAAAATGCCAATAATATTCCATTTACATATAAGCATCACATTCAATATTCCATTCATGTCCTTTACATGTTTGGCTCTTAAATCCATTCACTTGCCTCTCGGAAAGCAATTTCAATTGTAGTTGATAACGTCATTGATACGCATCTGTTCGTTTGAACTTAAATACATGTATATATATATATATATATATATATATATATATATATATATAGTGCAGCCACAATCCGTAGACGCTTGATAAGTTTTCGTTTCGGGGCTTGGGGGCAAAGATGGTTTTCGTAATTTTTGTGTGCACATTCAAGCAATATTATTGGTTGAGTCGAAAATAAATTGGTGCCTGCAATAAGAGGTTGTTCGTTATGTTTTTACTTGCATTCACAGCCGGGTCATAAATATCAAAGAAATTTTAATTGCTGTCCAAAATGAAAGCAAGTAAGCGTGTCGTAGTCGATTGCGGTAGACTGCGAGTTACCCCGCAGCCAGTTGCTAAATTTATTATGGTCTCATTGTCAAGTTTCACCATTGTAAAGTTTTGCACACGCAAATGTAAGCATGCTGGGAAGTACATACAAAAGTGCATACAGAAAATTATTGCTCCTGCTGATATTAATAAAATTAATATGAGAATAAGTTTGCACTCTAACTTGGCCGATCTCGACGAAATTTGTCTCGTTGATCAATTATATATCAATGTGTCTTATATCAAATCAAGAAATCTGTGTTATTAAAATTTTACCTTTTATGGCTGTGGGAAATCGACATAATATAAAATTCACTTCTATTCAAAATTTGACGAGTTTGGCTCTTGTAGTCTCTAAGATTTTGTATACTGTTTGTTTATGGCTTGTTGGGTTTATGGTACACACAAAGTCAAAACTGTTTGAAGCTTTCTTAGTGGAAAATTAGAGCTAAATAATTAATCTATTGTAATTGATTTTTGTTAACGCTTCTTGGTTAGTAAAAATTAAGGAGAACATATAATTGATTTTTACTTAAAATCGAATCTTAGTTAATTGTTATAACTAGCAAGTCATTAAAGCTTATTATGAAAATAATATTAAAGTATATAAAATACAGAAAATATTCAAAATAAATTAAATATTTCCTATACATACATAAAAAACACAGTTCACTGTTTGTTTACAGTCTGTGTATAAAAATGATTTGTCAATATTGGGAGCGATTTATTTGTGGCTTAGATAAATCGTTACTTGTCAGATCATTTATTTTGTAGCAATTGTCAAAAACTTTTCCAATAACATTTGAAAAATGCTTATCAATGAAAGCTCGGAAACGAAGTGAAATAAAAATGTATGCCACAATCAATTCAAAAATATAGTCAACTGATTTGCGACACGTAACGCATTTTAATTGAATTTCTGTTATCAGAGGACGCGCATAGAATTTCAATATGAATGATTGACTGCGGGACGGATAGAATGACGGATGGACGATGCGTAGGGCAAGGGGGGAAGGAATGTGGTTTTTTTAAAACGAACAAAGTCAAACAGTGACGAGCGTAGAACACACAATAAATATGCAAAATGCGAGCATTTGATATTTTTCAAATGCATACAATTCGTATATATACGATGCGTATGTATATTTATATATATATATACATATATATATATATATAGTGTGTGTGTGTGTGTGTGTGTCCGGGCAAACGTTACGCCGCTCGACTTGCCACAAAATTCTCACACGCCCACAAGTGACAGCAGACTGACAGTGTCCTGGCATGTGATTGATATGCAGAGTGCGACGCTTTGCTCTGCTTGTCTCTGTGGCTTGTAATATGGCGCAGAAGAACAAGTAAGCGTCCTGTACTCGAGTGTGCTCGACTATGTGATGCCCTATACTCCCTCTGTTAAATATATGCCTATTTTATTGCCAAGTAACCCTTGCACACCCATTTCTTATAGCGGCCACAGACACTGAAGTGTAAAAAGGAAATGAGGCCATGCATCTATTTGTTTACAAATAAAAAAAAAACTATATTTTTGTGCATGTCTTTCTAATTTTAGAAAAAAAGTTTTCTTTAATTTAGCTAATTAATTATTTTCAAAAATAAGAAACATTTCAAATTTTCGGATGCTTTTTTCTGATTGTCTGCATAATGCTTTTTCCAACTGATAGTTATGCGTTCAATATGTTAATAGGCTTTGGAATGTAAGTTGAATGTTTCGCATCTGATCATATCCATAATATGAAATAAATTTGATCTGCGAAAACTTACATTCCGAAATATATTCTGTATTTTCTCCAGCTCTTATAGTCTCTGAAAACCTCTTATCCATTTAGACGGACACGGCTATATCCACTCGATTCTAATCAAGAATATATATACCTTATGGGCTCAGAGTTACTTCCTTTTGCCACTTACAAGCTCTTGCACAAAAGCATTATACCTTTCTACACATTTAAATGGGTGAAGGGCATAAAAATATATAAGTAACGAATTAATACTATAACGCCAATGTGAAAGATGAAATCAGCATTTAAAGCGCAGTTAAAGTAACTACTTCATAGAAGTACTTCCGCAGCACATCAGCAGCAGCTACTTCAAATCACTTTCTCAGCCTTTTTTGCATGTCAATGATATTTTAATTTATGCAAAATTATGTAAGCCAACAACTGCTCAGTGCCACGGGCTGCTAACGTCATCAATTAGACAGACACACACACTTATTCGACTTCAAACTGTTGATTCCATTGAAACAGATTTACTCGAGCCACTCCAGATGTTTTGATGTGCTAATTACCATGTTCGTCTTCTAGTCAAATGCGAAAAGTAAATATGTTCTAGTAAATAGTGCTCTACTGACTTCCACCATGCGCAGCACTCAGTTGTTAACTTGTTATGGTCACATGAAAGCGTTAACCAAAAATCGAAAATCGAAAACTAAACAAATGAGATTCTTACATCAATAGAGAGAGAGAGAGAGAGAGAGAGAGAGATAGAAAGAGAGAGAGAGAGAGAGAGAGAGAGAGAGAGGGATACAGCTCGACTACGAAATGCGCTATGTTAAGTTCTGTATCTATAATAGACCCACATGTGCGTGACATCGCTGCAAACAGTAATTGTTAGTAAATCTAAAATCAGTAGTCTAATGATAATTAAACATCTTTTTTTTCGTATTAGGTGATGTCACTTTTATTAGCTGTCGGTTTTTATTCTTTACCAATATATTTTAATTTTCATTCAAGTCTCTCTTAGTAAAGTGAACTGAAGCAGCCTTTATTACTTAAACTATTTTGGAAAAATTGTAATTTAAATATTCCACAAAATATGGAATATGCATAAGCCAAAGCTATATTTGCCACTCTTACCACTTGTTAGCCAGCTTTTTATCTGTCCCAATTGTGGCAACGTGATCCATGTACCAAATCTGCTGAACAGCAGTTTTTTAATTTGATTGACTGAAAATATAAAATTTTTTTACGGGTTTTCTTTTATACATTTTAGAAATATAATGAATATAATGATATAGATTATTTTTGAAATTAGAATACATTTCTACAGCGATTTTCATTTATAGGTCAATTTTTATCTGAGTGTATGCATGTTGCAGAATTTCATTTACGCTTTTATTTTGATGCAATTTTTTGCTGAGTGTTGAATCAAATCGTTTGAGCTTAAAATATATATATTTCATTTGTGTGACATTTTGGCAATTTATTTTATCCGTTTGGGCTGACAGGCAGGCACAAATTGCTTTGTTGTTTGCCAATGGCTCAAACAAATTTTGTGTGTGTTTGTGTGTGTGTGTGTGTTAACGTGTGTAATGCCTGGTTTTCTTTTTTTGTGTTTGGCACGACAGGTTGCATTTATTCGGTGGGTCTTAACTTTACGAGTGTTGGGCTGCACTCGCGGTGGGGACTATTAACACATCAGTGTTTAAATTTGACGAGCGACTTTGCCGTATAAAAAGGCCCCGGGACAGATACCCGGGTCACGGAACTTGTAAAATAACCGACATGTTTGGGGAGACAGGAAGGTCGCTGCTGCTGATGGCCTTATAAAATTATATGTCTCGCAACGTATGAGAGTCAATTTTTTATTTTTGCCTTGCGTTGAAATATAATGAAAATAATGTTGCGCAGTACAAGCCTCGTCGCCTTCTTGATTCCTTTGCTTTCTGCTGATGCTGCTGCTGCTGCTGCCATTTGATTTTCAGCTTAATTTAGCCCTTAAGTGTTGCATTTTGGCATTTTATTGCTCGCTCATGCATTACACAGATACTTAGTCGTATACGTTTTTTTTTTTTACTTTAGTTTATTTTTATGTTTTATATATATTTTTTTTTTTTGGGAAATTACATCATCAGAGCATCTTGAGTGGTACATGAAAACATTTTGAGCAGCAGCTGTTGTACTGGATTTGCTTTACTCCAAATCAGACACACATATGTTCTTTAATGTGTATGTGTGTGTGTGTGTTCCCTTGTGTGTATGTGTATGTGCTTGTGTATACACGGGACATGTGAGAGGATACTGCACAACTTGCAATTGTGTTACATGTTGACTTTTATTGACGACCTACTGGAAAATAGCACAAACAAAACGGGTGTATGTTGTTGACATTGCTTGCAACACGGTTGCAAATGTAACTGAAACACTCGACACATGCCAGTCGTCACTGGCTTTCTGCATTGAAAATTGCCTTTAAGATATTCATACATTTTCAACTTAACTAAGAGATTTAATTTTTTGACTTTAACAATATGTTTTGTTTTTTCAGTATTTTATTTAAATGACATTTTTCACATTGATGGCTGTTCTTCAACTAGAAAAATATTAGTTGGTATAAGAGCTTTAATATTAGTTTTCTATTTACACTAAATTAATTTATCTATCGACTATTTTCTTTTATTTTGTGTGTAAATAAATAAAATTAACTAGGCAGCTGAAAATATGCTGAAGCAACAATTTGCAGTTTAGATAAGTAGTAGGAGGGAATGAACGTCACTTTATGAGGTTCACACACCACAAAACAGCCTTGGAGTTTTGGGACCTCAGATATCTTGCCATGAACCTCTAGGGAAATTCAGTAGCATATTTCAAGCTATGTACGATAGAGTGGATTGCAGACTTAAATTTATAATATAACTATCCAACCGTGGATATTGTCATTCTATCCCAATAGTCAAACAGTATTAAATGCACTTAAAAGAACGAAAATAATTTCTAAAGTTCGTAGCTAGATCAATAATAATAATAATAATAATAATAATAACGATTGTTGGAAATAACTGTATTTGCCTATGTACACCGCAGCTTGTCTTGCATTCCCGTTTTGTAGTCTTAGTCTGTTGTTGCCTGCGAGCAACGGTAATTGTAAGTTCCTTATGACCAAGACCTTCTTCGATGCTATGTTTAAGCTATTTTCATGAAGTAAGAGTCAGTCGCTTTTGGTCGCATGAATCGCGTAGTATAAGTCGCATGAAGCGGACATATATTCTGTATTAAATACAAAGCTCAGAATAAATATAAACCCCAAGTTATAATAACAATAATAAATTAGTAATAATAATAATAACAAAAAACTTGCTCTAATGGATAAATAGGCGAGAATGGGCGCAGAGAACCCCCAACAGAAACCAGAACCATTTTGTGGCAAAGAAAGACGGTAAATAACTGAAGAGCGCAGAAGGAAGAATTTCAGACAAGTCAAATATATTTTAAGCAGCTAAAGTCAAAAACAAGTTGAGCAATTAATAGCAATGAAAAGAAATAGATATAGAATTCTTACTGATATATATATACTAAGATATATATATATATATATTTCATGCCAACATTTAAAACTATCTTAAAACTATGTAAAATTACTCTTATCCTAATTATGACATTATCTAGGCACACATTTGTGCAAATGAAAATGATCCTAGACTCATTGTAAATAAATAATCATTTTTGAAAATTAAGTTTCTCGCATTTCTCTCACATTTGTGCAGTGGCTTAAAAAATTCACTTCTTTTAGTTAGCAGCCAGTTTTGATTCACAAACTTGATATACATATAAATGCAATAATAAATATTAAGTTGGGACTCAACAACTTGTTAAATCAAATGAAAAGCCCCGAAACCTGTTGACTGTTTTCCCTTTTGAAAAAGACATAAATATGAAAATGGAAATGAACTTTCATTTGGCCCTGCAACTGATTATAAGGTAAATATGCAATTGCTAGTCAAATAAAAATAAAAGTAGAAACTTGACTGTGCAACTTGTTGTCCCTAACAACCGAGAAACAAAACAAGACCTCAATCAAGGACATCCATCAGCAAGGACGGTGAACAAGTGAAGCACTCGTGTGCAACTGTTCAGGTGAAATGTGCTCGCCGTTTGATTAAATTTGTTATGCCGCTTAATGCAAACGGAGTCGGGTGACTCAGTTCATCCATCCACAATAAGAACAGCCAGCTTATATATATATACTCAAGGCTACCCGAACTCCCAGGACTCCCCCCAACTCTCCGACTTACGTGTCGATGGAAATGCTCGGTGAATTCAAGATTCCCTCAACGGCAATACTTTGTTGTGCAATACTTTCGCAGCTTAATAACAGTCCACAAGAGTCACATATACATTCATAGATACACTTTATCTGGCCAGTCCCAATGTGGTTGTTTAATACAAAGTTGCACAGATCTCCTGCAATATTTTATATTTCACTTTTGTTTCGCTTTTCTTTCAACTTTAAAAATGTTATTCGAGTCAGCCGCTTATCATATAAAAAGCATTTTAAGTTCTAATAATAAATTTAAATGTTAATATTATTTGTAGGATTTCACTGCTAAATCGAAATTGCACATTTTTGCTAAGCCAATTAAATTGATTTTGCTGCATTAATGTCACATTCAGCAGATGTCATTGAGCAATATTTCAATATTCGCATATACTCATCACTTATCAATATGCGCATTAAAATTTATTGAGCGAAAGCAGAGAATAAATCCTTGTCATTTAGCTGTCAATGTCAACTCAACTTCCGCTCAAAAGGATCCGGAAACGGCGTATGAATAAAAAGCAACGAAAAATAAATTTTTCAAATTGTCGGCAATTAAGATGAGACTCTTCTGCTATGACTCAATTAACTCGGATCGAGTGCAAAGAGACGAGCGATGCTGGCCTGTTCCCATGAACACAAAAATGCTTTTGCCCAAAAGAAAATTAAGTAAAAATGGTTTAGTCCTGTGAGCTCGACTAGGATGTACCCTGCCGTCAGCTGTTACATTTTATATTCTAGTTTTATTGCCAAATGTCCTTTAAATAAAATAATTAAAATAAATAATAATCAATAAATAACAATATCGAATATTTTTCAAGTGTGACCTTCTTCCTTTCCGTCTGTTACATATTTTAGCACAAAACCAATATAACCTTTTAATCTACTTAAATTGATTCAATGTATAACAAATAATTGTAAATTCAAATCAAATTATAATCAGTACGCCTTACATGTGTTTTTAGCCTTGAAGTCTTAAGTTCGACTGTTGTTTATTTGGTAATTCAAATTCAAATTCAAACATATATTTGATGAACTTTGCAAGAAGTCCTTTGCAAACGCCTCGGGCAACTTTGAAAATGTATTATTAAGTGGCAGTATGTATGTATTTATTCGAGTGTTGAACTAACATTTTCTTAAATTTCTTTACAGATCCAGCTTTGAGCTTTGGTAAGTCATAATTAGTCAGTTTATTCTGATCATATATTATTATTTATTTATTTGGTGAATTCAAGTTTGTCAATAATCAATGAGTTGAGCTTCATTAGGCGCAATTAATGTGATTATAATTAAGCAACTGTCACGTCCACCTTGCTGGAGTGGCCAATGAATGGTAACAAGTTGTCCAGACTGAGCCAGAGCAACTTACGTGGCCAAGACCTGTAAAAAAAATTACCATGATGGCTGAAGTCTCTGGGGAGGGTGAGAAATAGCTGGCAACTTTTTGGTCAAGTTGTTTTCATTGTTATTGCCACTGACCCACATAGATTTCGGTTCCTCGATAATAACTTTCCCCCGGATACACTTAAGATCGAGGGTTGACTCCATATTCGGAGGCAATAAATGAGAACATTGACACACTTAAACACTTGATGCAAATCCACTTGTCTTGATTAAAATCGTAAAAAAATCAACAAGGTTTTCATTGTTGGTTGCCCCAAATACTGCCAACATAAAAGTAAAATGCCAGCGTCAAATTTTTAGGGCGCTGTCATACATCAATCAAGTACGTCACAAACACACAATACACACTCACACACACATACACACACACACAATATACATGCGTAAATAGTTGTACAAATACTGCTTACACGCACTGTTGTCGCACTGTGTCGAATATTGTTGCCTGCTTTTTAGGGCGTGTTGTGTGCAAATGATTTTCATAAATGAAATTTATGTACGCAAAAATTGTTTCGCTGCCTTTTGGGGGCCACCAGACGAGCGCATTAAGCTGCCACAGCTAATGCGCCCAGGGAGCTGTGGGCAGTGCCACGCCCACCGTTCCGTTCTATTTAGCTATCGTGCAATGATAAACGCGCTTTTGTCGCATGATAAATAGCGCCAAGGCACACACAAACACACAAACTAACAAACAAACAAATGCGGGAGGCAAAAAAACAAATAACAGAAATTACAGCACACCGAATATTGTATACTCTTACAGACTGTAGAGACTAGATTTAATAAAAACAGTTAGATTCGACTCAACTCGACTTGTTGATAGGGAATATTAAGTATACACTCACAAAATCACAATGAAATTTTATTCTTAAGTATATTAGTGAATAATATATTTAATGTAACAAAAACAAAATCAAATTATGCGATATGAAATTTCTATATGCTATAAGGGTTTTTTTTTTCATTTATTGGAAATGTTTTCTATTATTACGATGTACATTTCTAAAAACTATATTTAGAAAGCAAATCCCCCTAAAAATTAGAAAATTGACATTAAATTAATATCTCTTGGAATCCCAGAAAAAGTTTTCTGAGTTTTGGAAAAAGTTTATTCAGGAAGCATATTTAGAAAGCGCAAGTTTGTTTCAGCAAAACAGTAAACATTTCTATAAAGTAGAAAAAATCGTTCTTACCTTTTTCTCCGAGAGATTTCTTTCCGTCTTACCCTAAATGTTTAAAAAGAAGAAAGTTTCAAAATTCAATTCGATTTTTTTTTCTGATTGTATGTGGGCGTTACATAATTAAGGGTAAAATTATAATACACTTTGTAAGCGCAAAACACGCGTAGCTCAATTCAATGTCGACTGTGCTAAGTTCCATGGGGACACGGCCAAATGACGAACGGACTACTGTGCCAGGACTATGGCTATGGCCAGGACCATAGCCAGGACTATGACTATAATGCTTGTGACAACAAGCCCATTTAGACAGCGTGTGCGCACATTTGGGAATCCAGTTCATATAAATTTCTGTGTGTCTGTGCTGCTGCCCAAGACATCAATTTCAAATGTCAATTGGTCAAATACGCAATTACGCAATTGTTAACGGGCATGTTAGTCAATATAGTCATATATATATATATATATATATAAATATATATCGTGTAATGTTAATGATATATATATAGAATATATGTTGACGACTGATTTATGTTAATTAGACGTTGCGGCAAACGCACACACAATTAATTATATGACCAAATTTGAATGTCAGGCAAAATTGCATTGAGTGGCTCAGCTGGAGGCAATTGACTGCTAACAAGAAATAAAATTAACGCCGAGCGAAACACGGCAGGATAATTTGCGTCAATTCAGACAGGGGAACAGGAAGTGGGAGAGGGAGACGGAGAAGGAGAGGAGAAGGGAATCGACAACTAACTGCCATCATAATCTTTAGCATTTACTCAGCTATTAATCTCAATGAAAATTAATGTTTAATGAAACTGCCGTCGTTTCGCGATTTTTCGCTTGCAGTTCTTCTCCTTCTTGCTCTGCTTTTCCTTTTCTTATTTTTCTTCTCGCTTTTCGTTTGCTTTTGACCTTATTGGATTTTTGCTTCGGACTTGATGGAGTTGCGAACATTTTCGGGTATTTTGGTTAATCTGTTGCGCTTTGTTTCTATTGCCTGTGCTCTAATTTAACATTGTCAACTTAGGCCACAAAAGGAAGTTGAGTTTGTCATACCAAATACAATTAATGTTCAATTCTTTGCTTATTTTGTGTAACTTGTCAAATATATACATGAACAAAAAGTTCAACAAGCTCACAGTTCATTTGTCTTCTTATTTAATTAAAATTTATAATTTATGTGTGAAGCACAATACATTTTCCAAACGAAGGAAGAAAGAATAATAACTTGCTCTTTAAAAGAAATACATTTGAAATCACAATTTCACGCTTTAATCTACATTTTGTATTTGTGGCACTTGTACAAATATTTACATGCACTGTGCTTCTTTTTTTTCTGTTGTGCACATGTTTAAAATGCAAAATGCAAATTTTGTTGAAAAACTCGAGCGCATATTAAAATTGACTTGAATAACCAATATAACAAGCTGGAATGGTCGAAGTCGAGAATGCTCGACGAGCAGATACCCCTATATAAGGTTTTAATTATATTAATAAATTTAGGAACATTTTCACAAAGCCTAAACTATAGTTTTGTTCAACTACTAGTTCAATTACTCTAGTTTTTGTATTTTTGTCTCTACTGACTTTAGTTGACATTAAATAAATAAATAAAAAGTATATGAGGGTAGTATATATATTAATAAAGGAATTGTGTCTTTACTACTATCGGAACTCGATTTAAATCGTGTATCGATATTCGTGTAAATGTGACTTATATTCAAAATCTAATAGACTCTCAGATCGATTAGTTTCATACAGACGTACAGACAAATAAATTCAGCTTCTTAGATATTTTGCACAACTTTATTATACCCTTTTTATCAATTTTCTATGAGCTTTGGGAATAGGAATAACGCAAAATTTAATAACTACCATTTATTTAAAGACCGTCTCAAATGGTATGCAATATATATGTATATATATTTTCGGTGACTTTTTTCGGACAATCATGATTTTTTACATTTTTTTTTAGTCTAGTCTAGACTTTGCTTTCATGCACAAACGAAGCAATCATGCACACACATTTTCGAGAACCCTTGCCACTTGACGAACAAAAGCAAAATATTTTGGCATTCATGCAAATTTTGAAGTTACACACAGACATACATGTGTAGGCAAAAGATGTACTTTACGCAAATGTTGACCCTTAGTTTGAGCATTGGCTTTGAGACATTACCAATATTATTCCACATCTCTTGGCCTTTACATGCATCGAATGAGACACCTACAAGTCAGCTAAAAATAGATGAGCGTAAAAAACATATGAGCTAAATAAATTGCTGCACACACTCAGCAAAAATAAAGCAGACTTTTTATTCAGAAATATTTTGGAAATGGAAGGTTGTGTGTTATCAAAAGCTAAAGTTATTCTTTTCTTAATTCCAGGGTAATTTTTCTAAAATGTTGAAAAATTATGTTAAACTCCCTAACATTTCTAATATTCGGATTTTTATTGCTTTATTATTGGACATTTATTTTAATAGCTATTTTTTCTGTTATTAGGAAACAATAAATTGATAATTTTTTTTTATTATTATTTTTATAGTTATATTTATATTGTTATGTTTTTTATAACTAGAAAATGTTTCTAAGAACCAGAAAATCTTTCCAGTTCTTAGCGGGATTTTCTAAAATGAAGAGCGGTATTTTTTTCTCTGAGTGTATACATACACGCATAAATCACAGCTGTCAATAGAGATTTTGATTTATTTTTTGCCGCCTGCTCGCTTTTAATACTATTCCCAAAACACACACACAGAGAGAGAGAGAGAGAGAGAGATGTTGTCACACTAATGAGATTTAGATGCGGCAGCTGCGACACTCGAACATGCGAATTAAGTAACATTTAATTAATTAATTTGCTTGTTATCTGTTGTACGTGAAACAACATGAAAAGGTGCTCTTACCTGTTATTGGGGAGGTGGGGCATTGGTCCCACTGCGGCATATAGTTATCTAACCCACTCACATATGGCTGTGTGTGGTGGGTGTGCTTTTGGGATTGTAAGCTGCGACACATGCCTCGTTTTTTGTATAGACCATAACCCGTCGTTTTTTTGTATAGACCATAGCTTTTACAATCACATAAATAGCAAAAGCAACAGCAGCAGAGGAAACAGCAGCCACCCTTGATATAGTTGTAAAAAAATGCTTAAAATTTCTGTTTTTTGAGACTTGAATTCGAATACTGATTTTGCAGCGGCTGCAACTGGCAGTTGTACAAATTATTTTTGTATTTCAAAATAACATTTTTTTTAAAGCGTAGCTCAATACAACTAACAATAAATTTGTAGAAATCATTTAAAGCCGAAACGATTTTGGTTTCCGATTTTGTTTCTGTTAATCCAATCTTTTTGACGACGTTCGACGATTACGTTTTTCTCTGTTTTTGTTAAATTTATAATGAAATTGAAGTGATGTCTCCCTGGGTACTTTATTATTTGCTATAAACTAAACTCATTAAAAATAAGAACCTTTTGCGGCTCCTTAAGGTCTATTTATTCCTGATTTCAATAGCCGAGTAATTCCAGTCTTGTCAATATGTATTTCTGTCTATATGAACAAACGAATCTCAGACACTATAAGAGCTAAACACTACACGCTTGGGAGTATAATTTCGTATATAACTACTTGTATGTAAGAGGATCGACTATAAAGATGATTTGATTTCGACACGTTATTTTCGTACAAAATAAAATCGTTTCCGCTATTTGGGTTTTAAATTGTTTTAATTACATTTTTATTTAATTTAAATGTGTAATACCTAGTTCTAAGTATATATATACATTACATATATATATTATATATAATTACTGCCGTTTATTATTACTTTTCAACTATAATTAATATAGATGCCTTTTTCTATGTATAGACATATATAATATAAAACTATTCATTTTTTAGTAGTGTTGGACACAAAATTTTTTTAAAACACAACTGACATTTTAAATCGGTAAACATTTGATTCCAATTCCAGTTTGACAAATTGATTTAAATACATTTTGAAATACAACTATCGATCAATTGACAGCTTTTATATGCAATTAAAATAAATAAAATATATATATAAATAATAAGAAAGCCAATTAAGCCAATTAACTTATATAAGCAAGCTGTAGACATTACTATATGTATATATATGTATATACATATTTATTCGCATCTGTATAATCGGCTTTGGCTCGTTAGTAATGTGCGAATGGTAAGAGCTTTAAAATATCCATTACATTTGAAAGAGGGCAATTTGAAATCTCGGCTGAACATCAGGAAGTAATAAAAAAGTTCCATTAAAACGTGAGTCGACACAGTTTGAGCCAAGCGGCTTATCTGACAACACACATAAGTATATAATTTCATATAAGTATCTTCTGGCTGACTTACAACGCCGCCCATCCTCCTAACCGCCCTCATGTTTGTTTGTTTGTATAAAGTTGACAGTGTAAACAGTTTAATACTCTTATGGTTGCCGGTCTGAGCGAGTCTAAGTCGCTGTAACCGTAATTTACATTAACTGCCAACACTTGACAAACATTGCAGCGGCAATTCACCGTCATTAGAGCCATAAGTATGTTTATATATATAGACTAGAAGAGTGACTAATCGATAACTAGGCTAGTACCTTTGACAGAAGTGCAGCTAAATTGACTTGTTGATAATTTATGGAGCACTTCACGTTCACCAAGCACTCAAAGCACCCAACGTTCTCTCTGCAAATGCACTTCATATGGCGCCGCCATCTAATGAAATTTGAAATTCGGCTCAAATCTAGGAAGTTTCCCTTGTTTATAAAAATATTTTGTAAAGATAAGAAAACATTTTTCTTAAAATTAGAAATGACTTCCCGAAATCGACAATCACAAATACTTAAATACTATTATTATGAAAAAATCTATTATTATAAAATGCATTTCTCAAAGGTAGAGATTCAAAACATGATTTTTAGAAAACAAAAATACTTTCTGAAATTCTATAATAGTCATGACATTTTCGCACTCATTTAAGATGTTTGTATACTCGTATGTAAAACATTAAAATACCGGTGGGTAAATAACAATATGTGTAGCAAAAACTACGCAACAATGTGTAAAAGGGCCCCAATACACACTAAAGAAAACAACACCCTGGTAGTTGAATATATTTTATCACATTTTATAAAAATGCAGTCCCTGAAAACTTAGAAAATGACTTTCTGAATAATAAAACGAGTTACGCTTCGCCTAGAATTCATGGCAATTTTGTTTTTCTCACTGTATGTAGAAACCACCAATGTTGCCAAGACCAAACCCAATCCCAAATTTAAACATTCAACACTTTTAATAGGGAAGAACTGCAGCTGCTCTTTAAATGGGCAGCGGAACTCTCCAGCTCAAAGGCAAAAATTGTTGTTTAAGTTGTTGTTGTTTTTTGTTATTATTGTTTTTGTTGTTGCTGTTGTTTATTCGGCGTTTAGAGGCAGTTATAGCGAGTGCAAAGTTCACATAAGTAGCTCAGGTAAAAAAGCTTTTAAAACTTTCCTATTTGACCTTTTGTCAGACAGCGCTACTTTTTGTAGGGCATGCCACACAAAGTGGCAAACAATATACGCAACAATGTGCCAAACAAATTGTTATTATATAGATATATATTTTCAGTGTGCGAAAACAATGTAGCAAATTATTTTTTTGTTATAATTTTTGGGTTGTACGTGGCAATGCACCATGGAGATGGCCTTGATATAAGCGAAAGATTTATGAAATTAAGCGATGTAGTCGAAAGGTCACTTTCTGTGTCACTTCACTTATAGTAATGCTTAATTTATTGTCATATATTATAAATGGCTTACAATGAAGGCCAGCTAGCTGGACTCCATATTATTAAATCTGCTTAAACAAATATGTTTTCCCAGATTTTACAGAGCTCTGCTCGAATATTTTCAAATGTAATTTACTTAATATTATTTAAAAATGATTACGGACTTGGGCGCATCTTCTAGTGGAGTTATTCTGGCTGAAATACGCTTCCAGTGGAAGCCAACGTTTAGCCTCTTATTCACGATAATTTTTTGATTATATTAAGACTTGATGCCAATTGCCTAACCACAACAAGAGTAACTCAAACGATCGATCATTTCATAATAAAGCAATTAATTAAAATATAAAACACGCGAACCACAACCCAATAATAAGACACAAATTTTAAATTTAAAAAGATTTCATTTATATTTTGCTTCCAACATTAAATTATAATAAATCATAGAAGCTAAATTATATTATAATTTTATTTTAAAAGAAGCTTATACCTCTTTAAAAATTTCAACAGTTTATTATGAATATTAAGTGTACATTAAATGTATGGAAAAATGTAGAGGCCAACATTTTACATACTGCTGACATTCGAGATGTACGAAATTGTTGATTGCCGAATCGAACCTAAGATATTATTTCTTCTTGATTTTGTAACATTTTGAGTACCTTATTTGAATATTTAATATTGAGGCATGCTTTACGCAGCAACAAACTTGCAACAAATAAATGGGGATTGTGGCACTTTTAGTTAAATTTCAACACTGCTGTCAATTGCAAGGGTTTGTCTGGTTTTGCAACCACAAAGCCGGCTGGCAGGGACCATTTACTGAGTTTTCACTGTACTTTCGCATTGTGGGTTGTCATGGGTTCAGTTTTGTTGCGGTTAACCAAACGCAGCGTGTGCTAATCCTAATGGCTTTTCAATGTCCGTTTCATGAATGACTGACCCACAGAGCTTAGGGGTTGTGCTTAACTGATCTAAATAAGAGTTGAACTAATAGAGCGGAAGGTATGCAGAATCCTACATTCCACATGCCACATGCCTCATGCACCTGACATATACTGCAATCTAGCCGAAGGCGCCTCTCAGTTTGCTAATTGCTCTGCCAAAAAAGCTCAGATTTCACTGGGTAAACAAAATGAGCTAAGATTAAACTGCAGTCAACTAAGAAAATTTAATTAACCACAAGATTGGCCTATTGAGTTTAAATATTACACTCTTGGTTGCATAACTATACTCCGAAAAAATTCGCATATTAAGACTAGAAACATTTTCTGGGTTTTAGTCACAATTATTATATTTACAAAGGAAAATGTCCAAAAATTCGAAAGGTTTTTTATATCTTTAGAAATGTTTTCTATTGTTAAGAGATATAGATTTAATAAGTATAAGTGAATACTTTCTAAAATTATTTTCTATTACAAAGAAATACATTTCAAGATAATATAAATAAAACGATTATTTAAAAAACAAAAATACATAAAATTCGGAAGGAAGTTAAAAAAGTCAATGTGGCGACTTCTATTTTAGAGCAAATACTGCAAAGTCTTAAGTTTTTGGTTAGGGTCAATGGGAAATAAATAAAATAAATTATATAGAATAAATAGATAAACATGTAGAACGAATTCTAAAAAATGTTCTATTTATTTATTTTTTGGCTTGAGGGCTTAGTCATTCCGTTTTAGAGACCGCTAAAGGTCGTAAGTTTTAATCTCTCTAAATTATAGAATTTTGCAAATCTTAAAATACTAATATTTAACAATAATATAAGAAACAGAAAGCTAATATACAAAAATATATAAAAACAACTTAGAAACTAGACTTTTTTTGCTAAATTAAAAAAAAAATGTATACCGGAATAAATAATAATAAGTTGAGCTACCATTGTTGTCAAACGCTAAACTATTCTCCAAATTTCATTTCGATTATTTTTCTGTAAGTGTAAGGGCAAAAATGTAAAATTGCTTTATTGCAGCTGCAAGTCGTTCATTGAATTATTCAACTGTCAATAAATCTTTTATGTTTGGGTTGAATTACTGCAACTCTCTGTCTCTGCAGTTTCATCATCAATGGCTCTGTGTTATTTGGGGGGTTGAGATTGAGAAACCAAAGCTGATGTCATTTGTGGGTAAAAGAGATGACAGCCACATTTTGTTGTATGCTACCGAAATTGAAGTCACTCAGTGCTTAAGTAAAAGGGCTGCTCATGTTCATATTTTGCTGACTCAGCTCAGAAACGGCTTAAAAGACTAAAAAAAAAAAGCTCGAACAACAGAAAAAATGCCTGACAAAAAGAGTATTAAAAATATGTGGAAAACGATAAGAAATCTGATTTATACACAGATATACATATCTATATATTTATATGTATAAATATTTATATAGTTATTGCTGAAGTGCTTTATTTATGATGCGCTTTGAGTGCAGGATATAAAAAATATAAAAGAAATCTGGAAATAAAAAGTATTTAAGCATAAAACTCAAGCGAAATTTGCCCTATGTGAAAAATGACAAGCGAAGATGTGATTTGCTTTCTGCTAGATATCTATATTTATTTTTATATATATGTATAAATATAATGTAAGTATATGTACAGATGTGTATGTGGAATGCATAGTAATGAGTTATAGTTAGTGTCTCAGCTGCGCGTGGCATGCCTCACATAAACTCAAGCACATTACACACGCACTGATATCAAGTTCTCTTATTTTGTAGTTCTTTTTCCAGCAAGTCAGGCAATTAATGGCCTTTATGCTTGTCATACATACATGGGGCTTAGGCTAAACATTGAACTCTCTCCTACTACAAGGACTCCTTACTTTGTGCGCAATCCCTTGACCTTTGCCCTATGCAGTAAAGTTGATATATCGCATCAGCTTTTATAATGCTTGCGTACATTGACATTGCTTCACCGAATCGATTTTGTTTTCTTTTTTTTTAGGCAATCTATCTGTAAAAATCATTAATTGAAAGCTTTTAACAACTGCCAAACTCAATTAGCCAATTTTCCGAAAGCCTTAAAACTCAAAGCACGCTCCAAAGCGAAAAACTGAAATCTAAAAACTGGCTACTTTTAATTCAAGCTTAAAACAATTTATTATTCAATATTAGTTTAGTTCTTTATACTTCAAAGTTTTAATTAGAAAGTTGCCGGCAAAATTACTCATGTTTTATGGCTTATCATCAAGTAGAAATGTTTCACACAAACATTTTGCTGCTTCAAATTGAAAATGTTCATCCCAAAAGTTAACAGAGGTAAATTTATTATAAGCCACTTGCTTATTTACACTCAGAGAAACCAATTGACCTGAATTTTAAAAATTTCTAAAATTGAGATTTGTGGCTTCCTAAAAAGTAGAGTTAGCATTTCTTAATTTCGGGGAAGACTTATTCAAATTTTGAAAAATATGACTAATTTCCAGTGTGTCGTTTTCTAATTTATATAGAAAGATAAAATTTAATTTAATATAATTTAGTTACTAGTGTTCGTATTTTTTCTACTTCGACTGATATTAGATGAGATTAAATAAATAAATAAATAATCTAATAAGAACTTAAGATTTTATTTGGATTCAAACAACAGACTTAATAATATGGATTTCCATTTTCCTTTCTAAAAATGTGTTTCATAATAATAAAAAATATTTCTAGCAACATATATTTCCTCTATTTTTTTCTTTCAGTTTTTAGTTGTAAGAAAAATGTTTTCTTATGTTTATAAATAAGTTTTAAAAACAAGAAAAGCTTTCTAATTTTTGAGACTATTTTCTACATTTCATTGCGATTACTGCATTAAAGAGAGCACAATGGGCGTGGCAGTGTGAACAAAAACTGCGGCTAATCAATTAATGCAATCAAGCATAAATAGTCTTAAAACAACGACCGAGCTAAATATTGTGGCTCCATTAAGAAGAACTGTCAATAGGGCGAGCCGGGGCAACAATGGCGGGCGGAAGCGGAAACGGCATGGGGCATGTGGCATGTGGCATGCTCTATTTGCTGTATTTGCTATGGGGCGCACACACAATACCCAGACAGATAGACAGACAGACAGACAATGCCAATGCCACTCAAGCGTGTGCAAATAGACAAGCGACAATCTCAACGCCATCAACGTGCCCCAAACGAGGCATCTTCATCGACGACACAAACTTTGACTTTGACATACACTTGCCACACCACACCACTCCCTCTCCCTCCCCCTCCCCTCCCCCGCCGCAGAGTACTCACATTTACACTTATGAAATTATGCAGAAATATTATTATTGTGGCCGTGTTTCCTCAAATATTTCACACGCGCAAATTGAATAAGAAATGTCGTTACATTTTCTCATACACAGCGAAGATTGCTGTTAAATTGCGCCTTCAGGCTGTGACTACAAAAGCCGCTGCCTCAAGAAAAGACATACAACACACACCAATCACAACAAATGCCATGTGCTGAAATCATATTTATGCATATCTCTGTATATGCAAATGACAAATTGCCTAATGCCAAGCCAAAGTATCAGGAATGCAAAGAGATATAATGAAAGTGCCAATGATAAGAGCTGAAATGATTAATTATGAATTGTAGTTAAAAAAAAAAAACTTTGTATTAATCTAGACGTGAATCCATTTTCTTATTATATGCAAATAAAATTATTTTTTTTATAACACATCTCTGTTTAAATGCGTCTAATATTTTTCTCTTTTTGAAAATTAAATTTAGTTTTATTCAATATGTGAATTGATTTTGGCATACCTTAAATTTAAGGATGTTCTTCGTTCGTTCTTTTTTAAATTAAAAATAATTGAATTCATTATTAATCTAGGGGTGCCATAGTTTACCATATCAGAACATGGCTAAGGGTGAAGTATGTGCAGCTACCTCTTCATTCTTTTTATCTTTTCGACGTAAATTTGGAAACAAATGTAAAAGAAAATTAAATTTAGTATAAATCCAAACGAGAATCTATTTTGGCATGGCTAAAGGTGAATGATGTGTGGCGGCTTTTATTTTTTTCTTTTTGTATATAATTCAAATAATTTTTGTCAAACGCTCAAATCTCTATGTACGATGTGTACCTTCCCCCAATTTAAGTGCAAAAGATACAAAAAAGTTTACAAGGAAATTTAAAGAGACAGAGTAATTAAGATGACAAAAATGAATGAAACTTTTTCATGTCTTTAAATATCGATTAAAAGAATTGTATAGTCAGATAACTTACAGAAGCAGCCTCCTAGGGGCGCATGTTTTGAAGTGCAAAGACATAGAAGACCTAAGCCCAACAAAGATCCTCGTATTCGTGCGGGAGTTGGGGCTGATGGAAGAGCTATAAGCTCAGAAGGGGGCACAATAGATCAAACAGGTCGCGGTGCAGCTTTCTCCCCTAATAATAATAATAATTACTTAATAGATTTCAAACCCTAAACCACAGCGTCGCTTAAAATAGGAGCTCCTCAGTTCAGTTCAAATATAAATATATATTTATATAGAAAACGAATATAATCCAGCTTTAGCTTAATTAAACGCTCTAGCATACAGCGCAAACAGATTTGTTTGATTGAGTGCAAGTTTCAGCTCGTGTCATTGGTGGTCTTATTTCGTCATTAGAACCTCAAATTGCATGCTGACGAATGCAACAGCTCATACTATCTATCTCTCTCTCTCTCTCTCTCTCTCTCCGTCTCTCTCTCTCTCTCTCTCCCATTCTCTCACTAACTCTCTATCTGTCTTGCAGCTTTTGGCTGTGCCGCATTTCGAGTGCTGTGTCGCATTTACTTAACCAAGTGAGTGTCCCACTGCCCTCGCCACATTGTGATGTGGCAGCGAGTCAACTTTGTTGACATTTATGCGCCATCTAGCTGTTGCAAGCAGCAAGCAGCAGAAATCAGTCAGCAGGTTCTGCATTCCTTTCGGCTTGCCGCTGTCATGCGGGATTAAGCCAGCGTCTCTGATTTAAGCTCAAAATGCGCTCAGTTAGCACAAAGATGGAGTCTTGAGTACAAAATTGGTTTGCTCTGCTTGAGAAAAGGAATAGTTCTAGCTGCGGCGGTGCCCTGCTCCTTATACTTATCCTTGGTAAATGTTTCAATTAATGCAAGCAACACCTGCAGCGTCTTTCAATCAAGCCTTTTTGCCATATTGCTATTTTGACTACTCTTAAAAACAATTTGTACTTAATTTTAGAAAATCGCCCTGAAAACTAAAAAGATGTTCTCTTTTTTTATACTTTGATACCGAAGGTGTCATAGTATATTGGTTTTGTGCAATGTCCGTCATGTTGTCTATTCGCCTGTCCGTCTGTTCGTCTGGAAACTTGGAACACTACTGGTCTGTGCCCGCGTCAGACAAAGTGTAAAAGTTGGATTGCTAAGGTCAACAAATTTTGGTTGGTAGGTTGTTGGCGACGTCTTTCAAGGATCAGCAGATGCCACGCTCCAGCCACCCCCAGGCCTCCGCCACTAAACATTTTAAATGGCTATATCTTCCGCATTTTTTAAGCTGAAGCCGTCAAAGTCGGCAGGTATGTTACTGGTAGCCGCTTATCAGCTTTTATTACGTAAGGTATCAAGGTATTTCGCAGTTGGTTACGCCCGACTGGAACGTTCTCTCTTGTTTTTTAATAAATTTTAAATATTACAAATCATTTTTCTAAAAATCTCGAACTAAAATTATATATTTTTTTTTGTTTTTTTTTAATATTTTCTGTTATTAGAAATATATTTCTAAAGGAGAATTATTATTAAAAAACAAATTATTTCTAATTAAAAGGAAGTCAACAGCTATATTAAAGCTGTATTAAAAGATCAAAGGGATATTAATAGAATAAATTCTATAGAAAAACGTGATAAAAGTAGAATAAGTTCTAAATTCTATTTACTTATTTTTGGGCTAGGGTTTTAATAATTTTCGCTTTATGATACAGCGATCGGTCGTAAGTTCGAATCTCCGAATAGTGTTAATTTTTTAAAGATTAAATTCTATAAATTTACTTTCTGTAAGTAAGTATGGCGAATTTTTTAAAATTTAACGCGGTTTATTTTTCTGAGTGAGCCTAGTGCGACTAAAGTTTTTCAATTATTTTGCTTTAACAAGTATCAAGCAGTTACGCTGCACAAAGTGCAAATTTGGGCAAAATACAAATAATAATGGCATTTAAATTGACCAACTATTGAATTGGATTGAGTTTCAGGGTTGAGCTGCAGCAGACATTCGAATAATTGAATAACTTGTGAATAATTTGTGAAAGCACTTTGAGCAATTTTCTCCATGCTCGTCAAGAGCTAAAGTAAAATAAATAAAATATAAATCATTAATGCTATTTTTAAAACTTTCTTAAATTTAAATAGATTTTTCGATTTATTGTAATTAAGTTCATTGCTGCCAGAATATGCAATTATATTTATATTTTAGAAAGAGCTCAAAATCAATGTCAGCTTTTAATTTACCAAATAATAATCCCAATTGTTGGCCAAAGCAAATAGAATTCGCATAAATTTCAATTGTAAAATGTGCAAAATTAAATGCAAATGGCAGCTAGAATAAATATATAAATATATATATATACAAACAAATATATATAAAGAAATACAAGCAGCAGGTATTAAAAATAATTTACATTTTCATATTTACTCCAACCTCGATTTCATGCAGAAAGTGCAACCAATTATCTTTAAATTTATTGTATGCCAAATAATTTCAGCTTTTAATTTACCTAACAACAATTCGCATTGTTTGCAAAGAGAAAACGCAAATATATATTTCGAAATTCAATGGCAAAATTAAATGCCAGCTGAAAATTCTGGTTAATAATTGTTAATATTATTGTGTGAAAATCATTTAAACGATTTTTTGAGTGATAACAGCTGACATGATAAAATTTATAATTGCTTACGAGACAAAAGGACAACAAGGATGAATCACATGTTAAGTTCCGTGACAATATAAAACTACTTATATTCATTTTATTATGCCTGTCTTAGCTTTCTTTTATTCAGGTATTACAAAGCAGCCATCTTTTCATTTTATCTACGAAAAGGCTGCGCACAAAAGTATGCTACGTTTTTCCATAATGCGAGCTGAAAAAATCGACGAATGGAAAGTGTTTTTTTGTCAACACTAGCATTAATATATTATTTTATTATAACAATATTTCTACAGAAATTAAAATAATAAAATAGTATACATACAAAACACAATATTGATTATATATTTCAAGTACCTGCTAAACTTTTCGGGTAGATTTCATTTTATCAGCACTAGAAATAATAAATTACTTTGTTATTACCAAAAATGTTACGGAAATTCCTTAAAATTGTAAATAAAAAATAAAAAATAAATGAATCCACCTATATATCAAGGGCTTTCTTTTTAAATTTAAAGTGAAACATTTTTCGAATTTACTCTCGTGCTTGAGATTTTTTTCGCAATTTGTATGCAACAAGTATTGTCTGGGGAAAATACCGAGCAGCTTAAGCCGTGCATATATGCATGTGTATGTGTGTGGGGATTGCTGTGTAACAGAATGCAAAATTAGAAGTACCGCAGCAGTGGAAAACCGCAAAACAAACATGCCCCTAGACAGGGAGAAGGGGGAAGTCAGGGGAAGGCGGGGGAAAGACAGGTGATTGCTGCCTGCCACGATGAGCGATGAATGGTGCATGTCAACACCATTGTACTACATGCCGCATACAGCATTGACTTTCGCCTACACTATCTCCCCTTCCCTCTTGCCATAGGCGCATTTGTCACATACAGCTGCGAACAAAATAATATCATCACTTTGATATTTCTTCTTAAGTATGAAAAAATAAACCATTAGCTTAAATTGCAAAGCTAATTTTTAATATATATATATATATATAAATATATTATATGTATAAATTAAAGTTAGTACTGCGCCCGGAGAGGAAACAGTGCCCAAAATAAAAATAATAGCACCAGAAATCATATATTTATCTATAATTTTCATAATTACAAGTGCACGTTCACCTTTCATAAAACTTAATAAGTACATTTAAATTTTCTGTAAATTTAAATAAGTTGAAAACGGTGACCAAAATTTTAGTTTTTTTTTTCTTTCTCAGTTTTTTCTAAGAGTCTTATTAAACTTCTAAAAAAGAGCACCTTTGAAAACATTTCTTGTGGGAGTGGTGCTATTAGTTTGGCTGCAACTTTAACTGATACTGACAATAAACACAAGTGAATACACACCAAGTGTGTATTGGTGTGTGTGTGTGTGTGTGTTGTGGCTACGTGACTTTGTTGCTAATGCGTCTGGCTTAACACATTCAAAGCAGCAGCGGCTAAGCGTCGCTGATGGCCAAGACCAAAAATGTTTCCATGTTGCAATTTGGCAAATTGAAAGCACGAAAATGTTAGCGCTATTCAAACAGAAACCAAGACGCTACAAAGTAGCCGCAAAATTAATTTGCGTCTCCCGTTGCCGTGCAGCAGAGTTGACTGGTTGCCTAGTTGCAGCGTGTCAGAGTTGCCAACGCACGCACGTCACTTACACGTAATGGGGCACTTCCGTTGGCAAAATGGCGTCCGCACTTTGCGCCCTAATTCACTAATTTCGAGGTGCACATGCACAACTACAAAGCGCGCACCATTTATGGCTATTTATGGTTGCACACTGTTTTTGGGGCACGTTTGCATCAGCATCCCCCTTCCCCCATCTGCATTTGCATGCATTCATGCATGCCGCTGTTGCAGTTGCAACTAATGACGTCGGCTGGCCTGGCGGCAGCTAAGGCACCAACAACGTGTTTGCTGCGCATTCTCAATTAAAAATAACGCTCAACTAAAATGATGAAGAAAGCAAAATCCTGCATTTAAATATTATTAACTATTAATGATTATTACAATTAATATTTTTGTTTTATTATTATCATTTTTATCGCTGTTATTATTATTATTAATATTAATATTATTTTAATTACTATCATTATTATTTGTAATATTATTATTATTTTTATTTTTATTATATATTCTTATATAAAATAGAGTGTGATAAAAAGTATTATAAAAAAGTATATATACTTAAAGTAAGCTGAGAGTTGTTGCACAGAACAATAAGCTCATTTATCTTTCGGTGTGAGAGTATTGAGAACACGTTTTTTAACTAACGGAGATTCGAGCAAAATGCAAACAGGCATTTCGTGTTTTTGTTCGCTTTGTTGCAATTTGCTAGTGTTAAACAGCTTCATTTGCCTATGCGCATATTTAAGAGAATGTGTGAGTGTGCGTGTGTGTGTATTGACCACAATGATGGCCAATATATAGAAGACAAATTTGTTTGGCTTTGTTTGTGCTTGCCTGCCTGACCACATTGAAATGCATCGACGCGTGCCAATTGCACTGTTGCCCATTTCCTGGTTGCACGTCAAAATTTGATCAACCTTTTGTTGCTTATATATATTGTGCAGCAGTCTTTGCATAATTTAGCCATATTTGAGGCAGCCACATTGCCAGCTGTCCAAGTTATGCAAATTTACAACGTCGTTTTGTTTACTAACAGTCAGACAAAATAGACTAAAGGACGCGTGACGCAGGATGCGTCCTGTACACAGGACGTGTTTACTGGCAGTGCCTGAGAGCACATTGTATGCCAATTGGCATGGTTTTAACTAAGCAAATTTTGCAACATTGGTTTAACTTCATTCAATTAGAGTTTTCTTGCAGCTAAATCACATTTGCCAATATGCAATTTTAAGTTGCTTCGCTGTAACAAGGAGCGCTCGACTGAAAAATAGAATATTCTACTAATTTTAATGTTTTCAAATTGGAGCGCATTCAGTTAAGTTCAGTTTTAAAGTGTGTTTTAATAAATGCGCGTAGCTGAAAATTGTCAGAGGAAGCTTTGAAGTAATCAAGACAGCGTTGATCTGAATTCTTTATTCAATGAATCATTTTTTAGATTATTTTATATGTTGTATCGAATAAAAGAGAGAGTAACGAAAAAGTATTAACTGTAGCTTAGATATGTTGAGGAAACTCTTAATCTTAATGTAAATCCTTTGTTCCAAGAGTCATTTCCTTAGATTTACTTATTTTACTTATTGCATATTTCGATAGATAGATTTTCTGACATAGTATTTCATTACTTACAAACAGAGAATAAAGACAATAAAAGACACGAACTGTGCACTGCAATTTCGAAAGTAACCATTTTAATTAGTTAGTGCAATAATATTATTTTTGCAAATTTCGTGGCCATTCAGCAATCCATGTCTCTCCGCTCTAGAGCATAATTTGTTAGTCAAAAAGCGCATTTATGTCGTAATCTTCAGTGTGGGCAGTAAATCTACAAGCAAGTAAAAACAGAGTAGCTCATAAAACTCGGGCGAGAACAAAGCAATTTCACACGCTCATGAATGGTAAAGTGAAGCGCACACACACACACACACACATATATATACACACAAGAGATGAGAGAGAGAGAGAGAGAGAGTGAGAGGATACAGCCATGCAGGGTTAAAGAATTTATTACCCAATTTGAAATTGCAAACGAGTGCGTGATAAACCTCGAGTTAGTTCTTGTTGTCATAGATACCCTGTGCAGTAGGCAATGCGAGTGCATATACACTCAGAAAATAATTCGACCTACAGATTAGAAAGCTTTTCTTGTTTTCCTAAATAATTTCTAAACATAAGAAATCACTTTTCCCTAATTCGACAATTCCAAAAATATGCTGTTTGTTTCTTCTATTTTTTAGACATTTCTTCGATAAATAAGAAACGCATTTCTAAAAAGTCAAAATTTAGGAGTTTCTTTCTAAGGTTGAAAGAGCTTGTTAAGATTATTTATTTAATTATTTAATGTAAATACAAAATAAATTAAATTGAAACCAAAATGGAATATTTTAATTTAAATTAAATATATAAGAAATATTTACAAGATTTGGTTAAACTATGTATACATTTCAAATTAGAAGGCAAATACACTGGAAAGTATACTTATATCTTCTAAAACTTAAAAAAAACTCCGCCATTAAATTGATGAAATCTGTTACTAAGAAATCCACAAACTTAAGTTTTTTCTGAATAATAAGTTGAGGAATTCTTGCAAAAAACAAAAAAGAGGGCAATGTTTTTCTGAACGTAGAATTTAGTTTAGCAGGGTAAAAATTAGTCGAGCAATTGGCATAAAATTGCACCTATAACTGTTTTGTTTGTACATTGTGCTTGATGCAAAACAACATTGTTTATGACAAGCGGAACGAAAAGCAGCAGGAGGGGGATCGCATGGAAATGCAAGTCAAACATTGCCTGGACACACAGAAACTGCTGAAACTGGTGAAAATAGTGAAAAATCAATTCGAGTGACTTAGGGATAAAAGAAAAGGGAAAATGCGGAAAATAGGGGCGATAAAACATGTTGATAGACTGTCTGCGACTTTCTCTCCCGAAAGTTATTCACAGTTCGAGTCAAGGTAAGTGCAGCAAATGCGCGAAAGACTTCTATGTAAATGACACACCCATTTTAATGCAAATGTGCATAAGTGGCAGTTGTTGCCACCCCCCTTCCACCGCACAGACACTCACCCGTTTCCATCTTTACCCGTTTCGTTTCGCTACAGCGCAAGCCAATTTCATTTGAATATTTTTTGTCTGCTTGAAGTTGTTATTCGGCGAATTTTCCCTATGCCCTTTGCATTTGAAGGTGGTGCAGCAGTGCTCGCTCTCCTCTCTCTCTCTCTCTCTCTCTCTCTCTCTATCGAACACTCTCTACACTCAAAAAAAAAAAAATAATCGGCCTGAATTTTAGAAATTCGTCATACACCTTATTATTCAGAAAGGAATCTCATGGCTTTCTAAAAAACCGGTTTTTCATTTCTTAATTTCAGAGTGGAGTTCTCTAAAATTTAGGAAAATTTATAATTTATTCAGGACATCTTCTATACTTTCTTATGTTAGCTTTTTTGTAACTTATATTATTATTAAAAATTAGTATTTTAAGATTTCAAAGCAAAACTCTTGAGAGCAAATTTAATTATTATTTTTTTAATTTCAGAAAATATCTCTTTTACTTCTTAGAAATCCATTTTTTAATAATAGAACATTTTTCTAAACATTAAAGAATCAAATCATTTTCGATTTAGAGCCATGTTTTCTTTTTAAAGAAATATGATTTCTTTTATTTAGAAATCATTTCTAAATAACAACAACAAAAACTGTATAATTCTCAGTGCAATATTTTTTCCCAGTGCAGCTAGTGCCTTTTCGGGAAAAGCAATTTGTGGTCATACAATTTTCTTCTTGCTCAATAGAGGAATTTAAATATATATGCCATATTCTCGAAATATGTATGCACTGTAAGCCAACAAATGTATTGCCAACTGCACACTTCATTACGAATTTTGTAAATGCGCATGAAATTCATTTGGTGAAGTATAGAGAAGCTCAACCAAAAAGCCACTGAATATTGGCTAAGCCACATGAGTGTGGTTAGCCCTAACAATAATAATAGAAAATTTGGAGATTGGACAAAACAAAAACGCTTATCTGAGGAACATTAAAAATTTAATACACTTGTAGACCGAAGTTAATTTGTTGACTTCTGTATTTTTTTTTCAGTTTGAAATATTATGTTTTTGTAAGTTTTACACATATTATTATATTGGCTTTTAATTTTTATTGGGATATTGTTTTTTGCTTTTACTAAACAAATTTTCATTTTAAATAAATAAATGACCGGCCCTTAACTGTTCTTTCTATATTGTATTAGATACATATATTCGGATTGAGATGATCGTAGACATACTTGTCAATCAAGACCAGTGTTCGAATTTACTACTTCGTAGAAGAAAGAACAATAGAAATATTGCGCTGCTATTGCTATTGCTACGAACTACGATCAGTCTGTGCTACTGCTGTATCCATCGCATTCTTATTTTGCTCTTTCACTACACATAACTGCTCTCAGAGCTGCCACCAGATCCAGCTCATTGATAAAGCTAGTAATGCCAAAATTTGAGCTCTCTCGAATTGAAATGATTTATGTGCATAACATTGATATTATAGATGTTCCGAGGTATCCATCAACTTCTATATGTATATATGATATATAAATCATAACATCTAAAGTGACTGTAGCTTTTGCCAGGATTGTGCAAATCCGTGTTGTTGAAATTAAGTATAGATAAATTCGATGTATATATATTTTTGTTGCATTCAAGTAGCTATACAAACGTTTTTTTTCGCTCTTTTTCGTTACAGACTTGGAGCAAGCTTTAAATATATTAGGATAACAGGACGTGGCGACATATCAGACAGAAGCGTTTGCTGTTAAACGGCTGTCAAGGATTAGGGCAAGTGGTTATTTAAAGCCGCCCATATAGCTGAAGCGAACGTGCCTCAACTCACATCTAGGCACGAATGTAATGAGACAAGCCGAACAGCCACAGCGACAGCTACAACTGCTGCAAATGATACACGGGGAATCCAAAATGGAGCTGGAGTCAGTCTCATCAATTACCCCTGCCAGTGGACCATTAAAAGCAAAGCCGGAGTAGTTGAAGGCGGACGGAAAGGGACGGACGACAACCAACGAAGGAGAGCAACAGGTAGCCACAAGTTTTGCGAGCAAAGACCACATAAGTGGCCAAATACGTGACTTAATCAGCACAAGCAACCGGAGTAAAAGTGGGAGCAAAAGCAGCAGTTGTAGCTAGAGCAGGAGCAGTAGCAGAAGCAAGAGTAGCAATACGAGCAGTAGCAAGAGCACAAGCAGTAGCATTAACAGAAGCAGCAGCAGAAACAGGAGCAGGAGCAGAACCTGTAGCGGTAGCTGTAACGGTAGCAATAGCACGAGTAGTAGCAGCAGCAGGAGAAGCAAAAACAGTAGCAGCAGCTGAAGCTGTCGCAGTGGCACCAGCAGCAACAGTAGCAGGAGCAGTAACAGTGGCAAGAGAAGGAGCGGTAGCTATAGCTGTAACTGTAGCTGTAGCAGAAGCCGTAGGAGTTTCAGGAGCAGCAAAAGCAGTAGTAGCAGCAGGAGTAGTATCAGGAGTAGTAGCAATAGCTATAGTAGGAACAGTTTAAATAGGAATAACAGCAATAGTTTCCACAGCAGTAGCAAAGTAGCAGCAGTAGCAGCAGCAATAAGTTTGCCAGACATTTGCGATGCTTGCAAAGATCTCGCGAAACGTGACTAAAACATATATCCAAGTGCACTGAGCGAAAAAAAGCATGACCGATGTGTCAGCTGCAACAGACGGCGCCGGCAAAATACCAAATACTGAGGCGCCACTTTGGCCGGCGATTTTAACAACAACGACAACAACAGGAGCAGCTCCAACAGGAGCAGCAGCAACAGGAGCAGCAGCAACAGGAGCAGCAGCAACAGCAGTCTCAGCAATGTCGTCAACAAAACCACTAACCAATGGTGCCAACAAGATCCCACAAACGGCAACAGTAGCTGCAACAGCAACAGCTGCAACAGTAGCTGCAACAACAGCAGCAACCACAAGCAATCAAGCCAAATTGGAGCGTCACTTGCCGAGTAACAACAATCAACATGCAGTCGCAGAAATGTTGCCACGGGTCTCCTCCACGGAGACGACGCCATCTGCGGCAATTTGCGCTTTGAATCCCGTGGCAAGTTCCAGTGCCAGTTGCAGCAAGTCCGATGTGGACGAGGTCGCTCGCCTGTTCGAAGAGAAGCCCGAGGCCTTTGAAAAATGGCTAACTGAACGTGCACCGCCAGAGGCGCTGAGTCGCCTCCATGACTACATTGAGAGCCGCAAGACGTTGCACAAGCGTCCCTCCGTCACATCCGATTTGTTTCAACAGTGGATGGCTACGCCCACCCCGCAGCAGGTAAGTCTCCATCAAATCATGTAGCTAATACACTCAAACAAAAGGTGAGAAATTCACCAAGTGTAACTCAGCATATTACTCTGAGCGTATATTTCTAAATATTCCGGCTTTTTTAATTTCTTAATTTCAACGTACATTTTTGTAAAATTTAGAAAAACAACATTTTTTTCTAATTTTCAGGGGTTTTTTTTTTTTTGATATGTGCTACATATATTCAACTCTAAAATTATGTTTCTTGTTGTTTGTATTATTATTTTCGGATGTCACATTTTACAATCATTTTATATATAGTTATATACTCTTAGAGCTGATAAAACTTAAGATTTTACGGGGATTCGAATGGATTTTCAACATGCACTTTTTAGAAATACATTTCTCAGTTTTCTATGAACCTCATTGAAAGCGATGAATTTCGAAAAGCCCAGTTCTCAATTACAGAAAAAAATAAAAACAATTAGTTATTCCAGTTATTTTGGATCTTTATTGAAATTTTAATGGTAATATGTTGATTGGTTTGCTTTCCTTAACCCGCTGTATTCATCAATCTCCCGTTTCCTCTGCGCCTGTTCCCACGACCGCTGCTGCGTCTCTTTCGGCCACCGTTTCGGCGCCCGTTCCCGAGTCCACTCCTGCGTCTGTTTCGGCCCCCGTTTCCACGTCTGTTTCCGCAACGGTTTCCGCCCCTCCTGCGCAACCTTCTCCGACACCTTCTATTCCGCCTACGACACTTTCTGAGCTTTTTTTTCAAATTTTTAATTGTACGTCGCATTCGTCGTGAAGAATCAGTGTCAGAGGTGTCTGCAGGGATTGCTGTTGATTCTGCGTCTTCTGGCACTTCCGTTGTCTCCTCCTCTTCTGCCACAGTTGTTTCCTCCTCTTCTGCCACCGTTGTTTCCTCTGTTACGGCTTCTGTTGTCGCCTCTGTTGTCGCCTCTGTTGTCGCCTCTGTGGTTGTTGTAGCGCAGGTTGGTTCTGCGGCGTTTGCCGGATCTTCGCACTCCGTTGGAGTACACTGTGCTGGATCTGCGCATGCCGCATTGCTGCTTCCAATAAGGCAACTGGCCAAAAGGGCCCAGCCAAGGATCACCGTGTGGATTCTCATCTCAATGCCAATGGTTGGGTTTGAATGTCTTGCTGCCTCTGTGGCAGCACCTTTTATAGCGATTTTGAATTGGCCAATTTTATTTGAGTTCTTTGTCTTAGCATTTAAATTTACACAGCTGTGCCAACGAGTGTGGCAAGAAAACAATTAAATAATTCACTTTTCTAATACATCTGATAGATCAGCAGCACAATGCAAATAATCGAATTCGTATTTATAAACCGAGGGCATTAACACCTCATATTGCAAATGGGCAAATCGACGAGTTGAGAACATCGAGTGTTAAGTGTTAAGTGTTAACAATAAGTTCTTGTAGATGCCTGTGAGTTCATCAGAAAAGTTAGCAATTATTATTAAATGAATAGTATTTTATTGTCACTAATTTAATAACGTAGTAAAACAAATTGTTTGTTTACTCTTTTGGGCATATTACATTTTTGCAAGCGCATTGAATGAGCGGCACAGCGCTGTCGGCAACTTTTCTCACTTTTTATTATTAAATATTTAAGCAGCTTTTCTTTAAAATTATCTGGACCAGTTATGCACACAAATGTATTCGTCGACACTGAAAAAACCCAGCATGCACTTAACTCTGCGCATGTTTTATTTGCAAGCGACAATCGCGTGTCTGCAAATTTCTTGCATTTGTTTACATATTTGGAAAGAATACAGACACACTTGCAGTTGATCATTAAAATGCCCACATTTATTATATATTCATGGGAAATCTATAAAATCGAATGCTTCATTTTGCCTGTTCAACATTTGAGCATAAACCCGACCTTATTGGGAATTTACAATCTTGATCAGCATATCACTAGTCGATTCCGTCTGTCCGTCCATATATATGCTTCTATGTGGAACATTTATTTTGTTTATTGTATTATATAAATTGGTATATTTGTGTTCATTGATATTGAAGTTGAACTTATGCTTAAATGCACTTCACGCGTCTTTCTTCCACCACTGGCAACTGAATGTCCCGATCCCAATCAGATATCGATAGTTGAACTGATACCGCTGCTGACTCGATAACCAGCTCTCAACAGTATTGGGACAATGGAAACAAAGTTGCCAGATAGCTTTGGTCGCTTCTTGTTTGTTATATATGTCTGTCGAAGGTTGTTTTTGTAGTTTGCCAGAATATGCATTTCATTTGTTATTCATTATTCGTTTTGATTGTGTACCTATTTAAAATTAATTTAACTATTGCAACATCGAAATTTATGTCTTTACTTTGACTTTTGACAGTAAAACAGTATTTAGTTTTTTGCGAAGGACCAAATCGGTTTGCTATTCATCAATTGAGAAAAGCATTTGATGTTTAGTTGTCAATGTTATTCTGATTTTTATCCCTGAACCAATTGAAGTCATCAAATCAATAACTGTTTGCATAAGCACACCGATCTTAAGATCTAGAAAATAACAGATACATTTCATGTAGATTGCTTAAGAATAATACAAGTGGTTAAACACAACGTATTTTCCTATTGACCAATGCACTTTATCCGATTAAACAACCGCTTCTAAAATATTGGTAGAGTTGTTGTGGATCGTACCAATGTTAGGCAAAGGCTGGCTGATATAAAACTGACGTGGGTTTTTATTTTCGTGTTGAGAATACAATTTTTAAAACATGAATCTAGGCGTGCCGATTTATTTTAAGCTAAAGTCCAGTAGCTAAGCTGACAATGCTGCCACATATTTTATTTATTTAATGCCGAGCGATTTTTAAGTTTTGAGTCGTATTACATTATAAATATATGATTAGTAAACATATCTTAGGATGTAAAAACATTCTTGCATATTTAACGGCTGCTAAGAAAACTGTTGAAAATATGTAAAAGTTCATACAACATTCCGAATACTAATTTTAATAACAGGGATATCGATACTGCGCTCGAGACCCCAACTATAAGAACACATTGAATAAAAGTTTTTCTTAGTCTAACCGCAAAACCAAGTGTATCACTTTTGCGGCTTTAAAACCCAAAAAAAAAACCAAACAGCGTTGAATGACTCTTTAAGTTAAACGGTTAAGACATAACTGATACTGATTTTTTTGGAATGCTGATTAGAATTTTATTCAAATTATTAGAATGGGGCTTCGTATTAGCTATGTTTTAGCTTCTATTTCTCCTGCCCCTGTTTACAGATCTGTTCCTGCCGTTGCTGTTCCTGCCGTTGCTGTTCCTGCCGTTGCTGTTCCTGCCGTTGCTGTTTCTGCCGTTCCTGTTCCTGCCGTTCGTGTTCCTGCCGTTCCCGTTCCTATTCCTGTTCGGTGTGTTACGTCTTCTCTGAGCAGCTCTCTGGCGAGCAGCCTTCTGTCGAGCAGCCCTCTGGCGGGCAGCTCTCCGGCGAGTAGCCCTCTGGTTTCTCCTCATGCGACGCATTTGGCGCCTTAAGCGACTCACTTGAGCCTGATCATTGGAGCCGGAATCCGAACCGGAACCTGAACCATTTCCCGAACAGCCCCTGTTCGCCGCCGTTGTTGCTTCTCCGCCCGCTGCAGGTGGTCTGCCCGTTGTAGATTCTCCACCCGCTGCAGGTGGTCTGCCCGTTGTAGATTCTCCACCCGCTGCAGGTGGTCCACCCCGCGCTCCGCCCTCTGCTCCGCCCTCTGCTCCGCCCTCTGCGCCGTATTAGCACTTCATATCGCAACATGCAACTCTGATAAGGAATGAATGAGGTTAATAGATCGAACTACAATGTAATTTAACACAAAAAGTATGCATATTTTTCATAAACATATTTTGAAGCGTAATTGCGTTAATGCAACTGATCTAAAATGTAGTAAAACAGGTTGTTCTTTTATAATGTTGAAGTTGTGTTTTTGGGCAAATTATTTTTTGGTAAGGGCATTGAATAACCGGCACAGCACAGATGAAAGCTTCTCCTATTTTTTATGAAATATTTATTCAGTTGTTCCTAGTGTGGACCAGTTATACAAATAAACTAATTCAGTTAAGAGCAGGCACGTGTTGTCGCTTTAATACCTTTGTGCATATTCGATGGCTATTGACAATTTTGGACAAAATATGTACTATTTTTTTTTCATATTATATTTCATATTGCAACAAGTACTCAGATTCCATACTAAGTTTGTTTTCTATTTCCGATAACTCCACCATTTCAAGAATATCGATACAAATCGTTTTCCAATATGATCAGCTGTAAAAATGCATCAAGATCGGATAAGAAACAGTTATATCTTCCTGAAATTTTCTGGCTTCTAGAAATAATATTTAAAAATACGAAAAAACTCTAAATATTAGAACATTTTTTAGTGCTGATTAGTAACCTATTTTAATTTAAAATATGTTTCTCCCTAACTCCCGAACAGTGTTTTTTGTTATTTTGTATTATTTATTAAAAAATCAATTGATAAAAAGTAGAAAGAAAAATGCATAATTGATGCTTTTATACCTTCTGAATGAACGGTGAGTTACCCAAGTGTTGGGTTTTTAAGTGGCAAAACTGATGCTTTTGGTTTGGCGGTTAGACAAAGAAGAACTTTTATTCAATGTATTCTTATTGATATTTTAAATAGTTTCAACACTCCCCCTCAATACAAATGATTGACAATTAATTAGTTTGCTCCATGTTGCTGGCTGCAGCCCTTTGTCACTAGCCTTGTATCCTTGTATCGTTCTATGGTGCCATTTTTGTCCCGTTTTAGTGCAAAGACCCATCTGCATCCAATCGCCTTATGATTGGATGGTAATTCGGCTTGTTCCCAAGTTCCATTCACTTTCAGTGTTCCGAGTTCCTGTTTCCCATTCGATCGCCTGTGAACTTTCCGATGCTTCTTCCACAGTTTCTTGGGTTATGACGTCATCACTGCTCAGAAGATTCAGCTTGTGCCGCTCATCGTATGGTCTTCGCTATCCGTGCCCACTGGTTTTTTCAAGCCGGTTACTTTTCTTGCTGATATCTCTTTTATTGGTATCGGTGTTACCGATATCTTCGCCGGTGCCTTTGCTGCTGGCTCTGCGGCTGCTTCTATTGGACTGGACTTCTGTAATTACCTTGTTGCAATTAAAATCGGTTATCGCGGGTATATCAACTGCACTTGATTCTGCTGTTGACTCAACAAAGTATACATCACGGCTTAGGATAATTTTGCCTCTGGCGTTGTTGTAGAGGCGATATGGTTTAGCTTGATCTGCATTTCCAGCCAGTACGTATTCTATACCCTTCTGTGTCTTGTCCAACACTATCGGCAAGCACCCAAATATACGAAGGTGGCCAACTAAAATATACGTGAACATATCGCGATTTATCATTAATCATGGTAACAAAGTAACGTCATCCTCCGTATTTACATATATTTATAGGGCCGCAAACATCACTATGTATGAGGTTTAACACATCCTCACTTTTACTGGCAGCTATATTAAATGTAGGCATATTTTACAGTCAAATTCGCTTGTGCTGTTGAAGTTCACTCCACGCACCAATGCATACTATTTAACTCTTTGATGTGGTGCCTGGACAGTGGCGTCACTGCTCACATGTGTTGTGATAAATTGTGGTTTGTTGACTTTAAAGAGCACAATGAAAAAATTCTGATCGCTGACGAAAATTTCATAAGAGCCGACGGCATTGATACTGTGTGTGTAAATTCGAAAAATGTTTGCATCTAATTAAAAAACGTTGTGTACGTTAGAGAACTGCAAACAAACTTAATATCTGTTTCAAATTTCGTGGCAAAAGGGTATAAAGTGGTGTTTGAGAGACGGAGAGAGAGAGCCATAATAAAAGACACTCAAAATGTGACATACTGCAGGCTACTAAGTGTGACCTATTTACGATTGATGTGAAAATGGAAAAATTTATGTACTCAAATGCAAGCTGCAGTGAATTATGGAACTGGAATAATCGACTAGGCCATCTAAATATGGCAAGTTTAAAGAAAATGGCAAGTGCTGAGATCATGCACGCTTTGAAATCGATTAAGAAAAACATGGACTTGAAATATGCGTTGGGTCGTTTCCAAGGGCATGCGAGAGTCGGGCAAAAGAAGTGTTAAGTCTTGTGCATACAGACATATGTGGACCAATCAATACGACGTCGGAGGGGCTCGTTAATTTGTGACATTTATCGACGATTATTCGCCTTATACTTTTGTGTATTTCTTAAAGTCGTGGGACCAAATACTAAAAGCGTTTTAAAGACTTTGTAGTGTTTGCCGAAAGACAATGCGGTAAAAAGCTAAAAGCAAGCGTGAATTCAATTAATACTTATCGGAAAACGGCATAAAAATAGAGCTGACGCGCAAATCGCACGCTAGTCGAGATGGCCAGGAGTATGTTAATATTGTGGTGCGAAAGAGACCCAATGGTGAGAGGCAGTACAGACTGCTGCCTATTTGCGCAATATGTCGGAGACAACAACGTTGATAGACAAGACGTTTTATGAGATGTAGACTGGTAAAAAGCCAGCAGTGTCACATTTCAGAATATTTGGCTCAAAGGTGATTGCACTCAACAAGTGGCACAAAAAGAAGTTCAGGCCAAAGCGTAACGAGTATGTAATGATAGGTTATTCGACCGGCCGTCCAGGAAGGTTTTTAATTCTCTTAATATGTTAAGAGCAGAGGGTGTTCAATCTTGTAATGGAAGATAACCAAAGAGGATTCTTATCGAGAAGATAGGTAAAGACGTGGACAGACACGTACGCCGCACCAGTCGTGGCCGGAATAAAACCTCCCGCGATAAGAGTTCTCCGAAGAGATGGGATAATGAGTCTAGACGCATTTGCAGCAGTAAATATGTACCTAGATGATGTCCTAAGTAGGATAAGAATAATTGTATATAGCTGTAAGATAATTTTAGAAATTTTCAATCAACCTGCCAAAGCAATTCGGCAGCCGTCTATGCTCAAACAACGTCGTTGTGTTCCAAATTAGCCCTTGGGATCATCTTTCAGTTGGACTTGTACCTCATTAGTACACCGCGCGTAAATTAAATAGAGCGTGTGCCAATCCCCGCATGTGTAGGTGATGCTATTAATTCAAAAATGAGTAGAGAACGGTCAGCACCAATAAAGAAGGAAATTCAAGCACTTGAAGCAAATAATACCTGGGAACTTGTAGATTTTCCAGAGGGCAAGAGAGCCATAGGCTGTAAATGGGAAAACCCTAACATGGCTACGTCGACCCAGATTGGGCAAATGATACTGCAGACCAAATCGCAAATCGTATAGTGGATTCGTCTTCATTGGAGCAGAAGACGCGATTTCGTGGGAGTCTGAGAAGCAAAGTCTGGAATCTTTGAGCAGTACTGAAGCCGAGTACATTGCATTATCAACTGCGTCGAGAGAGGCGATGTATCTCAAAAATTGTTAAACAAGAATTAACACAGGAACAAATATGTGAAATGTATTAATGAAATTAATTGTTATTAATCTTGGTTTGTAGTTAAGTATGTAATCATTGAGAGAAAGAGTGTTGAAATATGTTTGAGTATCACAATGTTGAATGTAGATGTATATGTATGTATGTTATGTTAAGTAATTAGTATATTTATTTGTTTTTCATATTTGTATATTTATTTATTCATATATTTAATATTAATTTGAATATTTAAATGTTTACCATTGTTTTTCCACAAAATCCGGCGTCCGGACTTTTGTCAAGTTTAGGGACCATTTTTGCACCTTACCCCACCCTGGAAATACTGAGCTAGCCGAGGTTGCCCACTGGGAAACACTGGACGTGTTACATGTGATACATTGGGCATTTTGATTCTGTACCTATTCAAAATTAATTTAACTATTGTAGCATCAAAATGTATGTCTTTACTTTGACTTTTGACAGTAAAACAGTTTGGATCGTACAAATGTTAGGCAAAGACTGTCTGTTATAAAACTGACATGGGTTTTTATTTTCGTGATGAGAATACAATTTTTAAAGCATAAATCTAGGCGTGCCGATTTATTTTAAGCTAAAGTCCGGTAGGCACGCTGACAATGTTGTCATACATTATATTTATTTAATGCCGAGCGATTTTTAAGTTTTGAGTCGTATTACATTATTAATGTATGATTAGTAAAAATATATATTATAAGCAAAAAGGCTTTAATAGTTTTGAGCAAAACTATTTAATAGGTAGAAGAAAGCAAAGCCGACTCCAAAAAGTGTATATGTTCTTGAAAAGCATCATCTGCTGAGGCTGCCCGTCTTATAAGAGCAAAGGAACTCAGAGATAATATGAGCTAGAGACTTCTCATATACCCCAATCAGATCAAGTTAATTTCATTTAATCGATAATTGTCTCCGTTTCACGAATGTCGATACATATCGATTAGGTGTACCGACCATACGAAAAGCAGTTCTACTACATTTGACTGTGCAAAACTTTGTATGAATGAATTGGATTTTCTATTATTTAGCAATTTTGCATATGCTTTTTATAACCTGAACCTATTAAAAATGGATAAAAAGGGTATAATGATTTTGTGCAAATGTATGTGACAGGCAGAAGGAAGCATCTCCGAACCCATAAAGTATACAGTGACTCTCAGTTCATTTCGGGCAGTGTCTAGCAAAAATTTTAATTGCCTGCCATAAACTAATTATACAATATTTTTCAAAAAAGCCAAAGACCTAAATGACTATATGACCCCCATAAACTGGGGTTTCCCCACCGGCTAGGCCGGGTTATGTAAAAAAGTACCTTAATTTATGGTCACATATTATTTCGGGCATTGGCATTATGGACAGCTGGGTGCCATAAAACCCGGATTTGATTATTTTCGGGGTAAATAGACCAATCCTTCGTAGTCAGTTTAGTTATAGCCTGCATATCGGGTGCCACCAGACAACAAGGACTATGGACAAACGGACTACCATTGAACAACGGAAACTCATTCTGGAACACTTCAAGATTGTATATTCACATCGCCAAATAGCTAAAATGGTAAATATAAGTACCACAAGTGTATTCAACATCATTCGGCCCTTCGTTGACGAAACTCGGATAGAGGACAAAGGCAGAAATGCACCAAGCAAGATTTTCACAGAACAGGAGGAGCGGGGGATCATCAGAAAAATAAGGGAAAATCCCAAGCTATCGGCTCAAAAACTAACTCAATAGGTGCAGGATGAAATGGGAAAAAGTGCAGTGTGGTAACTGTGCCCTTTATAAGCGCAAAAAATAAAGGGACTAGGATGACATTCGTCAAAACCCACTTGGACAAGAATTTGGAGTTGTGGAACACATTCATATTTGAAGATGAACCCAAATTCAACATTTTTGGCTCGGACGGACGGAATTATGTGTGGTGACTGTTTGGTGTCCATTGAAACAATAATGGACAAAAATGCGTGCCTCGACATATTGAAGGAAAATTTACTTCAAAGTGCCGAGAAGCTGGGAATCCGGCGTACTTTCCGTTTCTACCACGACAACGACCAGGACAACAGTCAAGCATAAGTCCAGATTAGTACAGTCCTGGCTTATCTGGAACTGCCCCCACTTGATAATTCCACCGGCCCAGTCTCCAGATTTAAATTTTATTTAAAATTTGTGGGCCGTGCTGGAAAACAACATCCGGAATTACAGATCCGATCTCAAAAATGCTCTGCTGGATGAGTGGAGCAAAATCAATCCAGAAACTACCCGGAAGCTGGTATCTTCGATGAATAATAGGTTAAGGGAAGTTATTCATCATCATACTAAGTATTTACATCCTTATTTAAGTTTTATACGCCTAATATGTTACTTTTCTAAGACAGTCGTAGTGAGACACTGTATATGTATGTATTTAAGTATATGCACGGGTTTGTTGCCAATCAGCTAGCATCAGATCGTGTGAATGAAAACATGCGCTGCTCGTTTTTCAACTCTTCAGTGCCTGAGCTTGCTATAAGAAATTCACTCATTTCAGTACTTGCAGACCTGCTCACATTTGGGTGCAAAACTTATTATATGTATATTTGCCAATAGTTTTAGAATATATTTAACAGCTGGGTTCAGGGTAAATCGTAGTCGAACTCACTCGACTACAGCACTTACTTGTTATTTTTAGCATTTTATTTCAGTATTTAACTTTACGCAGCTGTGTTTACGCAATTAAGAAACGTTGTTTTGTTAGATCGGGCAACACTATTATAGTTAAATTAAATAGCATTGCCAAGCTCGGATGTATCAAACTATATATAGATCGAACTATGTATATCGAACCGATATAGATGGCAGTGAATATAAGTATTCATTCAGAAAGTTAGCAGTTATATAACAAAATTGTTAAAGTATCAAAACCATTTATTCGTTTACTCATTTGGGGAAACTTTATTTTGACAAGTGCATTGAATCTGCAACACACGACAGACGTCGGTTTCTTATATTATTTTTCTTAAATATTTAATCAACTGTTCTTTAAAATATTTGGGAACAGTTATGCATACAAACATAGTCAACGCAAGCAGAAAATGACATTCGTGTTTCTATTGTTGCCGTAAGTACATATTCTACGTCAAAAAACAATCATTGTTAAACCAACTTTATTTTTACCATGGGCGAGGTGCGTGCCATGAAGGAATCACGTAAAGGATTAATTTGTACCTCAACCAATATTACGAGCTTCAAGTTATCAGAAGAGAAGAAGAATGTACGACTCATACAAATCTCCGCTAGAAAGTATATTTCTAAAAACCAGGGATTTTCTCTTCTTCATTTCAGGTTAGATTTGTCTCAAATTTAGAAACGAAAAATGTCTAATTTCCAGGTTATTTTTTCAACAAGCAACTCTAACGTTAGCTATTTTGTTGCCATATTATTAAACATAAACATTTTAAGTATTTCACCTATACAAATATTTTAAATAGTTTATACAAATTCAGACGATTCAGACTAAATTCAATAACTCCTCTTAACACATCCACTCACTTCCCTTAGTAATCGCTGATTGATTTCATGCATTTTCATCAAACTGATGATCCACCACTATTGACATTAATCGTTATGGATATCGAATGTTATGTATAGAGTGGCATATTCTTTTACAGATGTTATGTTACAGATGTCATTTTACATATATAGTTAATGTTAATTTACAGGTAACAGCCTGCTGCAACAATTTTTTTTTTCATTTAACATTTTAGATCTTAACATACTTTTCTTTTAACTGTACTAACAATTTACTCATTAAATGGTTTACAAAATGCTCGTCGATTTAGCATGCAGTTACTGCATTGCCCCTCACTTAGTTGGTTTAATTTTAAAACATTCTCAAATTGGTAAATCTCCCATTAAAATTCATTAGAACTTTATTTGTTGTCCGCTTCCTCTGCACATTCGCTGTTGCTGTTATTCTTAACTATATGTTGCAAGCGTTGCTGCTTGATTCATTTTTTCGCTTAAAGCGTTCCACAAAATCAATTATCGGTTTCGAAAATTTCGTCTAGATGCACTTCTGAAATTACTATTTAAGGAAATTAATGATTACAAAAAAACATGTTGCTCCAGTAGAGTGAGCTCGACTACGATTTACCCTGAACCCAGTTGCTAAATATTCAAATATACAATGAATTTGAGATTGATCCACTGTAAACTTTATATATATATATATAATTATGCTGGTGATGGCAAAAGCTTCCCATTGAATATGAGCTGATCTTAATAAAAATTAAAGTGATCACTTTAATTAATATTGAGTAAACAAATAAAACTTACTAAATTAATATGATAATACATGGTGAATGAACATTACAAAATAAGTAAAATCCACCAAATGATTATTAGACCGGGTATGCTGAGTATACCTTGCCAATCATCCACTCGACCTTAGTAAATAAGAGGAGACTCAATATCCGTTAAAAAATATTCTCATTCTCAGCTCTGGTAATTTTGGTTCGGATAAATGGTTAAGCAAAAGAAGCTTTGAATACAACAACTCATCTTTCGATCGACTGCTTTTAGGGCCGCTATATAATGTACTGCTTGCAGCAAAGGATGGATATGCACCAAATCATCATCAAAGACCGACATTTAAAAATAGCGACTTTCTAGTTTTAACTAAAACGAATTTTTGGTTGCACGATGTTTAGGATGTAAAAACATTCCTCCATATTTAACGGCTGCAACGAAAACCAAACAGCGTTGAATGACTCTTTAAGTTAAACGGTTAAGACATAACTGATACTGATTTTTTTGGAATGCTGATTAGAATTTTATTCAAATTATTAGAATGGGGCTTCGTATTAGCTATGTTTTAACCTCTATTTCTCCTGCCCCTGCTTGATGATCTGTTCCTGTTCCTGCGTCGCCTGTTCTGCACGTTACGTCTTCTCTGAGCCCTCCGGCGAGCAGCCCTCTGGCGAGCAGTCCTCTGGCGAGCAGCCCTCCGGCGAGCAGCCCTCTGGCGTCTCCTCAAACGACGCAACCGGCGTCTCAAGCGCCTCAACTGAGTATTGGAACCCGAATTGGTTGATGATTCGGTTGTTGTGTCGGCTGCTGCTTCGGTTGTTGTTTCGGTTGCCGAATCGTCAGCTGCTGCGGTTGTTGTTTCGGCTGCCGCATCGGTTGTTGCTTCGGTTGTTGCTTCGGTTGTTGCTTCGGTTGTTGCTTCGGTTGTTGCTTCGGTTGTTGCTTCGGTTGTTGCATCGGTTGGTGGATCTTGGCAATCGATGCCGCTAAGAAGGCAAATGGCCAAAAAGGCACAGCCAAGGATCACCGTTTGGATTCTCATCTCGATGCCAATGGTTTGGATTGAATGTCTTACTGTGGTTGCGCCAACACCTTTTATAGCGATTTTGAACTTGCCAATTTTAGTTGTCTTTTTGTTTTAGCATTGAAATTTACCCTGCTGTGCCAACAAACGGGACGTGAAAACAGTTTTCTAATTCTTTTGATAGATCGGCAAAACAATGATAATAATCAAATAGCATTTCCAAATTAAGAGGGTATTAGCACTTCATATCGCAACATGCAACTCTGATAAGGAATGAATGAGGCTAGTAGATCGAACTACAATGTAATTTAACACAAAAAGTATGAATATTTTTCATAAACATATTTTGAAGCGTAATTGCGTTAATGCAACTGATCTAAAATGTAGTAAAAGAGGTTGTTCTTTTATAATGTTGAAGTTGTGTTTTTGGGCAAATTATTTTTTGGTAAGGGCATTGAATAACCGGCACAGCACAGATGAAAGCTTCTCCTATTTTTTATGAAATATTTATTCAGTTGTTCCTAGTGTGGACCAGTTATACAAATAAACAAATTCAGTTAAGAGCAGTCACGTGTTGTCGTTTTAATACCTTCGTACATATTCCAAGGCTGTTGACAGTGTTGGACAAAAGTTGTAATATTTTTTTTTTCATATTATTATATATATTATATATTATTATTGTAAGAAGTTTGGAATATAAGTACTCAGATACCATATTAAGTTTATTTTCTATTTCCGATAACTCCACCGTTTGATGAATATCGATACAAATCGTTTTCCGATATATTCAGCTGTAAAAATGCATCAAGATCGGATAAGAAACCGTTATATCTTCCTGAAAATTTCTGGCTTCTAATATAATATAAATACGAAAAAATTGTAAATATAAGATTGATTAGTAACCTATTTTTAATTAAAATATGTTTCTCCCTATCTCCTGGACATGTGTTTTTTTTTTATTTTGTATTATTTATTAAAAAGTCAATTGATAAAAAGTAGAAAGGAAAATTCATAATTGATGCTTTTATACCTTCCGAATAATAAAGACGGTAAGTTATCCTAAGAGCTATGAGACGAGCTTACTCGAGTTCAGCATTCTTACTTGTACTTAAAATCATAATTTCCATATTAGAATTGATTACCATTTGCTGCACTGCTTGTAGTTTTGAACTGTTTCCATAGCAATCGGAAAAATCGCAAGTTATATCTCATTTTTATTACATCTTAAAAAGTTATAGACAACTTTTAAGATTTAACTACAAATCTGTTTTTCGTTGCACAATTTGAGGTGTGCACATTTATCTAAAACTATTGTAGCACATTTATAGGCTGCTAAGTGAACCCAACAGCATTGAATGGCCCATAAATTTAATCTATTAAGCCACAACTGATACTGATACCGATACTTCTCTAAGTAAAGCCCGACACATAATTCTACATTTCTCAATGAGCTGGGGAAAAACAATGTAACCAACTGCACAATACTTTGATCCCATACGTAATAAAAGCTGATAACAGCTAGCAAAAAAACAAGGTGGATGTAGCCAAGAAATACTGTCCAAGCTTATCTTTCAAATTGCGATAGATATGAGCTAGTAACGTTTCTTCAAAGTTTGGTTACTTTAGCTCTTAAATTCCGGGAGATATAAGCTATACCATAATAAATGTTTTTTGAGTACGATCTTAGTAATCTACATTTCATGTTTGGTAACTGCAGCTCTTTGTTGGAAATAACTGTATTTGCCTATGTACACCGCAGCTTGTCTTGCATTCCCGTTTTGTAGTCTTAGTCTGTTGTTGCCTGCGAGCAACGGTAATTTTAAGTTCCTTATGATAAAGACCTTCTTCGATGCTATGTTTAAGCTATTTTCATGAAGTAAGAGTCAGTCGCTTTTGGTCGCTTGAATCGCGTAGTATAAGTCGCATGAAGCGGACATATATTCTGTATTAAATACAAAGCTCAGAATAAATATAAACCCCAAGTTATAATAGGTTATGGGCCCAGAACATGGAAAATTCAGCTCGTAGAAAATACAGTGAATTGTTCTGAGGATTACTTGTAGAATGTGAATGAGAGCATTCTAGACTTTCTTCGACAAGTGTGATAACTGTGTGGTTAAAGAAAATGAATACCTCGATCGAGAAGTTGGACGACCAGAATTATAGTGCCTGGGTCGTTCAAATGAAAAGCGTACTCGTGCATTCAGAACTATGGCAGTATGTGTGCGGTCGTGTCGTGAAAAACGAAAATGACAGTGCTAGCAAAAGGCAATATTTGATGCAAGAGACGAAAAGGCTCTGGCAAGCATAATGCTTTGCATAAAGGCATCCCAAATAAATAATGTGAAGAATTGCCAAACATCAGCAAGTGCCTGGAACACCCTGAAAGAAATTCATATGCCAATGGGACCTGCGCGTCGTGTAACTTTGCTAAAGCAGTTGTTACAGCTAAGATTGGTAGAGTCGGGTAGTATGGCAGAGAACATACATAAATTTGCAGACTTAGTGGAAAGACTAAGCGAGATCGGCTTTATAATGGTCGGAGAGTGTTTGTCTATATTGTTGTTGTCGAGTTTGCCGGATGGATACGATAATTTCGTGATCGCCATGGAAACTCGTGACATGTTGCCGTCGCTAAATTTGATAAAAATCAAGTTACTCGAAGAGAGTGAACGGCGTAGAGCAGACGGGCAGACAGAGTCAAACGGAGAGACAAAAATGTTCTCGACGCGTATAGACAATCGAGCAAACAGAAATACAGGCGAAAGTAACGGGAAAGTGAATCGTAGAAGTGCGCAGCAGAAAAAGGCAACACAGGCCGGCTGCTGGACATGTGGTCGCCGTGGGCACATTGCTGCAAATTGTCGCGCAAAAGACAGCTCCGAAAAAGAGCAAGGCAAGAAAAATACAGAGAGTAAGAAATCATACTCAGTGTCTGCAGCAGCAAGAAACCCAAGTAGTGGTGGTTTTACGAAGAACACGTGGTGTCTAGACAGTGGCGCCACAGCGCATTTGTGTAACGACAGATCGTGCTTCATAGAATTAAGAGAGCACAAAGAGAAAATTATTTAAGCTGGAAATAATTACATACAGGCATATGGGCGTGGAAAAGCACGCATAGAGTGGAAAAATAACACTATTGATTTGACCGATACATTATATGTGAAAGACCTTCAATGCAACTTTGTGTCCGTATCGAAAGTAGTCCAAAAGGGATTCAGTGTTAAATTTGGGCAAAAGAGTGCTCGCATTGAAAATCGTAGAGGCGATGTGATCTTAGTTGTTAACGAGCAGCAAGACTTATATTTGTTCAACGCAGATGAGCAAAAGTGTTTCAGCGCGCAAGCTTATTTTACAGACATACTGAAGTGGCACAAGCGGCTTGGTCATTTAAATTTTGTCAGTCTGAATAAAATGATTAAGAAAAATTTAGTACACGGCTTGAAGGCCAGACAATGTCCGGACTTAAAAGAACATGTATGTGAAACACGCGCGAAGTGCAAAATAAGTGTAAAGAGATTTCCAAAGAAATCTGAGACCCGCGCCGAAGGCACACTAGACTTGATACACACAGACATTTGTGGCCCAATGAGAAAATGTTCTGTAGGTGGTGCGCGGTATTTTGGCACATTCATTGACGATAGATCGCGGCTTGTGCATGTGTGTTTTATGAAAACTCGCAATGAAATCTTTGAGAAGTTCAAAGAATATAAGGCGTTTGCAGAAAAACAAACTGGACGCAAGATAAAATGTCTCAGAAGCGAGAACGGTCGTGAATATTTAAGCGGCGATTTCGAAAAATATTTAGTGAGCAACGGCATCAAGAGGCAGCTTACTGTGCCGTATACACCCCAACAAAATGGTGTAGCGGAGCGCGCGAATCGAACGCTGGTAGAAATGGCACGAAGCATGATCGTGCATGCTGATCTCAAGGAGGATTTCTGGGCAGAAGCTATAAATACGGCGGCTTATCTGCAAAATCGCTCAGAGACATCTACGCTGGAGGATATGGCACCATATGAGTCATGGTCAGGCAAAAAACCGTCTGTAAGTCACCTAAAAGTTTTCGGTACAAAGGCTATCGTACTTAACAAGAAGTACAATAAGAAATTCCTACCAAAAGGTGAGGTGAGAGTACTAGTTGGTTACTCTGCAACAGCTAAGGCATACCGATTGTATAATCCCGACTCACGAAAAGTAGTCGAAGCAAGAGATGTGATATTTCTTGAAGGTGAAATGACAGATGACAGCGTAAAGGACAAAATCTCGTTGTGTAATAATGATGTTACTCTGATCATGAAGAATGTCGAAGATGATCCTGTAAGTCTTCATAGTGGCGATCAAACTGAGGATCGCGAGACTTCCGATCGAGATGACGAGGTGCCAAATATATCTACAGATGGAGACATTGGTGACGACGAGGAAATCGAGTCATGCGACGCGCCGGGCAAAAGAGGTCCTGGAAGGCCAAAGAAAGTACGCACCGGGCAGCCAGGACGCCCTCGAAAGCAGTACAACATTTTGAATGATATGACAACGGATGACGTAGCTGCACCTGCTAGCGTCAATGCAGCCTTGAGTTCTGATCATGCCAGTGAATGGAGAACATCGATGCAGAAGGAGATAGACAGTCTACAAGAAAATAAAACTTGGGAGTTGGTTGATCTACCGAAGGGAGAGAAGGCAATTGGCTGTAAATGGGTATTTGCAGTGAAGCGTGACGAACATGGCAAAGTAGTACGCTTGAAGTCTCGACTAGTGGCCAAAGGATGCGCCCAACAATATGGCGTAAATTACAATGGGACGTTCTCCCCTGTGGCCAGATATTCGACAATCAGATTACTGATTGCTCTAGCGGTAGAAAATGGTATGTATATGCATCAGATTGACGTGTCTTCTGCTTATCTCAACAGTGAGCTGCGAGATGTTGTTTATATGTGACAACCAGAGGAATTTGCTAACCAAGATTTCCCTAACCGAGTCCAGAAACTCAAGAAGTCGCTGTACGGCCTTAAATAGAGCGGCCGTGAGTGGAACGAGAAACTAAACAGCATGCTAATCAGGATTGGTTTCACTTCCTGCCCCAGCGAGCCATGTTTGTACATACGTCGTGAAGCCAGCAACGACGATCTTATTGTGGCCAGCATAAGCAAGGAAGATCTGAACTGCGTGAAGGAGCGCATATCACAGGAGTTCGACGTAGTCGATGGCGGGCAATTGAAGCATTTCCTAGGTATGGAAATTGATCGTGAAGGAGAAACGGGCAGCGTTACTGTCGGTCATAAGTACTTCATTGAGAAAAAGTAGACAAACTGCGTTGAGAAGGAGTGTTGGAAATAACTGTATTTGCCTATGTACACCGCAGCTTGTTTTGCATTCCCGTTTTGTAGTCTTAGTCTGTTGTTGCCTGCGAGCAACGGTAATTGTAAGTTCCTTATGATCAAGACCTTCTTCGATGCTATGTTTAAGCTTTGACGATTATGGGCGCATATGTAGTTGTGGCCATAAAAAATTGTTGTTGGTTTTTAAAGGCGGCTACCAGTAACATATCTACCTAACTAGACGGCTCTAACTCAAAAACTACGGAAGATAAAGCCATTTGAGATTTGTAGGACCGAAGGCGATGGGACGGAGGTGGGCGTGGCATATGCAAATCTTTGAAGGATATTGCTAACAACCTACCAACCAAATTTTGTTACTGTAGCCTTAAAATTGTGGGAGATCTGTTGCTTTATCGATTTGCGAAAATCGATTTTATGGATTTCCGAGCCCTCTTTGTCTAACGCGGGCATAGACCAGTGTATGTTCCAAGTTTTAAGTCCCTATAAGGGTGTCGATAAAGCGTTCATACAGACGGACAGACAGACGGACAGACAGACGGACAGACAGACGGACAGACAGACGGACAGACAGACGGACAGACAGACAGACGGACAGACAGCATGACGGACATTGCACAAAACCAATATACTATGAAACCTTGGGTGTAATACCATGATGCTTTTTGAAGCCAATATGAAATTTTATTGAAATCATTTAAATGTGGTTTCGCTCCATCTTTGCTTAACCCCTGTTCCTCCTTCTCCTTTTCATTTACCTATTCCTGTTCCTGTTTCTGCCCCTATTTCTGTTCCTGTTCCTTCTTCGCCTCATCTGCGCCGCAGCTGGCGCCTTAAGCGCCTCACCTGAGCATTGGAGCCGGAACCCGAACCAGAACCATTTCCCGAATCGGTTCCAGAGGCTGCTGTTGTTTCTTCTTCTGACGGTGGTTCGGCTGCAGGCGGTTCGGCAGGTGTTCCTGCAGGCGGTTCGGCAGGTGTTTCTGCAGGTGTTTCCGTGTTTCCTGTTCCTTCTTCGCCTCATCTGCGCCGCAGCTGGCGCCTTAAGCGCCTCACCTGAGCATTGGAGCCGGAACCCGAACCAGAACCATTTCCCGAATCGGTTCCAGAGGCTGCTGTTGTTTCTTCTTCTGACGGTGGTTCGGCTGCAGGCGGTTCGGCAGGTGTTTCTGCAGGTGTTTCTGCAGGTGGTTCGGCTAGTGGTTCGGCTGGTGGTTCGGCTGGTGGTTCGCCTGGCCATCGATGCCGCTAAGAAGACAAATGGCCAAAAAGGCACAGAAAAGGATCACCGTTTGGATTCTCATCTCGATGCCAATGATTTGAATTTAATGTCTTACTACCTCTGCAATAGCACCTTTTATAGCGATTTTGTAAGAACTGCTGCATGTACTTTTGTAATTTTCAAATATACACAGCTGTGTAGTTTTGAATACTCAAGGCCCTAAAAATTACATCAAGCATTCAAATTTTAGCTGAAACCCTCTTTTCGTTGCACAAGTTTTGGTTGGCAAACATATGTAAAGGCTTCTAAGTGAACCTAACAGCACTGAATGGCACTTAAGATAAAACTGGTTAGCCACAACTGATACTGACATTGATACTGATACTTCCCTAAGTATAGCCCGACACATAATTTTGCATTTCACAGTGAGCCAAGGAAGAAATAAATCCATATGATTTTGGAATGCACAATAAAATTTTATTCAAATTATTTCAATGGGGTTTCGCTTTATCTTCGCTTAACCTCTGATTAAGCGGACGATATTCCTGCGCCTGTTATTCGTGCTCCTACGAATACCAACTCCACTCCTCCTGTTCCTTTGCAGAATCAGTCGGTTACGTCTTCTTAAACGACGAAGCTGGCGAAGCCTCCTCAGGCGAAGCCTCCTCTGGCGTCTCCTCAAACGACGCAACCGGCGTCTCAAGCGCCTCAACTGAGCATTGGAACCCGAATTGGCTGATGATTCGGTTGTTGTGTCGGCTGCTGCTTCGGTTGTTGTTTCGGTTGCCGAATCGTCAGGTGCTGCGGTTGTTGTTTCGGCTGCCGCATCGGTTGTTGCTTCGGTTGTTGCTTCGGTTGTTGCTTCGGTTGTTGCTTCGGTTGTTGCTTCGGTTGTTGCTTCGGTTGTTGCATCGGTTGGTGGATCTTGGCAATCGATGCCGCTAAGAAGGCAAATGGCCAAAAAGGCACAGCCAAGGATCACCGTTTGGATTCTCATCTCGATGCCAATGGTTTGGATTGAATGTCTTACTGTGGTTGCGCCAACATCTTTTATAGCGATTTTGAACTTGCCAATTTTAGTTGTCTTTTTGTTTTAGGATTGAAATTTACGCAGCTGTGCCAACAAACGGGACGTGATAGATCGGCAAAACAATAATAATAATCAAATAGCATTTCCAAATTAAGAGGGTATTATCACTTCATATCGCAACATGCAACTCTGATAAGGAATGAATGAGGCTAGTAGATCGAACTACAATGTAATTTAATACAAAAAGTATGAATGTTTTTCATAAACATATTTTCAAGCGTAATTGCGTTAATGCAACTGATCTAAAAAGTAATAAAACAGATTGTTCGTTTATAATGGTGATGTAGTTTCGGGCCAATTATATTTTGGTAAGGGCTTTGAATAATCGGCACAGCGCAGATGAAAGTTTCTCCTATATTTTATGAAATATTTATTCAGTTGTTCCTAGTGTGGACAAGTTATGCAAATAAACAAATTCAACTACATTAAAAACACGCCCGTGTTGTTGTTTGGATACCTTTGTACATATCTGATGGTTGGACTGTTGGACAAAAGTTGTAATTGCGATTCTTCACCATTGAATTTGTAAATATGAATATTTATATATATTGCTTTTAATTAATTTTAAACGAATCATTGTATAACAAAAAATATCTAATTTTTTCTTGTGTTTAAATGCAAAAAGAATCTTTTCCACCTGTTATCAGCTGGTGTTACTCTATTATGTTTAACCGGACAGGAACAATATAATATATTTTTTCAAAAATTGTTTATTGTATTAACTTTTCTACAAAATATTTATTTTTAACAAAAGAGAACGTTGCAGTAATGCGTAACCGACGGCGAAATACTTTATTACCTAAATTATGCCAGCGGATAACAAATAACAAAGAACAGAGTACAGCCAAGAAGTTGTGTACAAGTTTACCAAATTTCGTGGTCCAAATTTTTGTTGCCGGATTTTTAAAAGACAGTACTAGCAATATACTTTTCATATTTTGTGACTCTAGCTTTCCTGGCCCGATCCTTGGAGGAGGTCAACAGCAAGTTACCTTCCAAGTTCGGTCTCTCTATATGCGAACTTATCGACTTACACTTTCCGAAATACCGGTATTGGCGATAATGGGCGCAGGTGTGCGCGTGGCTATAAAAATTTGTTGTCGGTTCTCAAAGACGGCTACCTGTAATATTCCATCCAAATTTCACGGCTCCAACGAACAACTGCGGAAGATATAGCCATTTAAAATTTTTAGGGGCGAGTACGTGGGGCGGCGAAGGTAGGCGTGGCATATGCCAATCTTTGAAGGACAACTCCAACAACCTACCAACCAAATTTTGTTACAAGGTTGTAGCCTTAAAATTGTGGGAGATATGTGGCTTTATCGATAACTTCAGTATCAAAGTATAAAAATGAATTGGAATCGTTAAAGTAACAAAATGAACACACATTATTTAAAATTCCCGCCAAAGCCAATTCATAATACATGCAAAAAACAAACCATGAGAAAAGAAAGACTACTGAAAATTCTGGTGAATCCTTAGCAATGCTACTGCCAATAATAATATTAGATATTCATGTTCACAAATTCAAAAGCGAAGAATCGCAAGTACAACTTTTGTTCAACAGTGTCAATACCCACAAAATATGTACAAAGGTACACAAACAAGACACAGGCTGGTTTTCAATGTATGAATTTGAATTGAATTTGTTTATTTGAATATTTTCAGTCTATTTTCGCGAACAGTTGTTTAAATATTTCATAAAAAATAGGAGAAACTTTCATCTGTGCTGTGCCGGTTATTCAATGCCCTTGCCAAAATATAATTTGCCCAAAAATACAACTTCAACATTATAAAAGAACAACCTCTTTTACTACATTTTAGATCAGTTGCATTAACGCAATTACGCTTTAAAATATGTTTATGAAAAATATTCATACTTTTTGTGTTAAATTATATTGTAGTTCGATCTACTGGCCTCATTCATTCCTTATCAGCGTTGCATGTTGCGATATGAAGTGCTAAGCAGCCGACACAACAACCGAATCATCAGCCAATTCGGGTTCCAATGCTCAGATGAGGCGCTTAAGACGCCGGTTGCATCGTATGAGGAGACGCCAGAGGAGGCTTCGCCGGATGCAGCGTCGTTTAAGAAGACGTAACCGAATGATTATGCAAAGGAACAGGAGGAGAGGAGGTGGAGGTGGTATTCGTAGGAACACGATTAACAGGCGCAGGAATACCGGCCGCTTAATCAGAGGTTAAGCGAAGATAAAGCGAGACCCCATTGAAATAATTTGAACAAAATTTGACTGTGCATTTATTTATTCCTTGGCTCATTGTCAAATGCAGAATTATGTGTCGGGCTATACTTAGGGAAGTATCAGTATCAATGTCAGTATCAGTTGTGGCTAACCAGTTTTATCTTAAGAGCCATTCAGTGCTGTTAGGTTCACTTAGAAGCCTTTAAATATGTTTGCCAACCAAAACTCGTGCAACGAAAAGAGAGTTTCAGTTAAAATTTGAATGCTTGATGTAATTTTTAGGGCCTTGAGTATTCAAAACTACACGCAATGTCGCAAAAGCAATTCTAATACGGAAATTATGATTTTAAAAAATATAAGACTGTTCTCAAACGGTCAACAATCTGAAAATAGTCTTGATTTTGGTTTATAGCCTTGAAAGTGAGCTGGATAAGCATTTAGGTAAGCATATTGAAGTTTAGCCGTTTTAAGAATTGATATGATTTTTCCAAACAATTGAACGATATTTTTATCTACTGTTTACAACAAACACAGCTGTGTATATTTGAAAATTACAAAAGTACATGCAGCAGTTCTTACAAAATCGCTATAAAAGGTGCTATTGCAGAGATAGTAAGACATTCAATTCAAATCATTGGCATCGAGATGAGAATCCAAACGGTGATCCTTGGCTGTGCCTTTTTGGCCATTTGCCTTCTTAGCGGCATCGATTGCCAAGATCCACCAACCGATGCAACAACCGAAGCAACAACCGAAGCAACAACCGAAGCAACAACCGAAGCAACAACCGAAGCAACAACCGAAGCAACAACCGATGCGGCAGCCGAAACAACAACCGCAGCACCTGACGATTCGGCAACCGAAACAACAACCGAAGCAGCAGCCGACACAACAACCAAATCATCAGCCAATTCGGGTTCCAATGCTCAGTTGAGGCGCTTGAGACGCCGGTTGCGTCGTTTGAGGAGACGCCAGAGGAGGCTTCGCCGGATGATGCGTCGGATAAGAAGACGTAATCGAATGATTCTGCAAAGGAACAGGAGGAGAGGATGCGGAGGTGGTATTCGTAGGAACACGAATAAAAGGCGCAGGAACACCGGCAAGACCCCATGGAAATAATTTGAATAAAAGTTTATTGTGCATTCCAAAATCATATGGATTTATTTCTTCCTTGGCTCATTGTGAAATGCAAAATTATGTGTCGGGCTATACTTAGGGAAGTATCAGTATCAATGTCAGTATCAGTTGTGGCTAACCAGTTTTATCTTAAGAGCCATTCAGTGCTGTTAGGTTCACTTAGAAGCCTTTACATATGTTTGCCAACCAAAACTCGTGCAACGAAAAGTGGGTTTCAGTTAAAATTTGAATGTTTGATGTAGTTTTAGGGCCTTGAGTATTTTTTATTTAACATCACTTGTGCTGCTTTACGATAGCAGGCTGTTTCAATGGTAAGGTGTTGTAAGGCAGTTGTAAGACGGTCAACAATCTGAAAAAGCAGCTCATACAATATCGGCGACCCACCCGGCGCCGGACACTGGTACGATACGAAGAGGTTTGGGTTGTGTGTGGCTATGCTTTTAAAGGCGGCAACAACTACACCTTGTCAATACGATTAACGTTACTGTACCTAATGTTTGTCCGGCACTGCTTATTTACGATAAATCTCTCTGAAGGGATATCCGCAACCCGCCTAGTCGCCTCAGCTCAGCCCCACCCGAACCATCCTACAAGTTCTTTAGACCATCTTACAAATTATTGTATAAATTTTTCGAATTATGTTTTATTATTGTTTGATTATTTTTATTTTTATTCACACATAATTCTACATTTCACAATGAGCCAAGAAAGAAATAAATCCATATGATTTTGGAATGCAATATACAATTTAATTTAAAAATTAATCATTTAACTGGGTTTCCCGCTCCTTCTTTGCTTAACCCCTGTTCCTCCTTCGCCTATTCCTATTCCTATTCCTGTTCCAGTTCCTGTTCCAGTTCCTGTTCCTTCTTCGCCTCATCTGCGAACGTCTTCTTGCAGCACGTTGGCTCCTGCGAGTAACCCGCCTCTGCCGTCTCCTCATGCGCCGTAGCTGGTACCTTAAGCGCCTTACCTGAGCATTGGAGCCGGAACCCGAACCAGAACCATTTCCCGAACCGGTTCCAGAGGCTGCTGTTGCTTTTTCTCCTGAAGGTGGTTCAGCTGCAGGCGGTTCGGCACGTGTTCCTGCAGGCGGTTCGGCACGTGTTCCTGCAGGCGGTTCGGCAGGTGGCTCGGCAGGTGGTTCGGCTGGGGGTTTGGCTGGTGGTTTGGCTGGTGGTTCGGCTGGTGGTTCGGCTGGTGGTTCGGCTGGTGGTTCGCCTGGCCATCAATGCCGCTAAGAAGACAAATGGCCAAAAAGGCACAGAAAAGGATCACCGTTTGGATTCTCATCTCGATGCCAATGATGTCTTACTATCTCTGCAATAGCGCCCTAAAAATTACATCAAGCATTCAAATTTTAGCTGAAACCCTCTTTTCGTTGCACAAGTTTTGGTTGGCAAACATATTTAAAGGCTTCTAAGTGAACCTAACAGCACTGAATGGCAGATAAAACTGGTTAGCCACAACTGATACTGACATTGATACTGATACTTCCCTAAGTATAGCCCGACACATAATTTTGCATTTCACAGTGAGCCAAGGAAGAAATAAATCCATATGATTTTGGAATGCACAATAAACTTTTATTCAAATTATTTCCATGGGGTCTTGCCGGTGTTCCTGCGCCTTTTATTCGTGTTCCTACGAATACCACCTCCGCATCCTCTCCTCCTGTTCCTTTGCAGAATCATTCGATTACGTCTTCTTATCCGACGCATCATCCGGCGAAGCCTCCTCTGGCGTCTCCTCAAACGACGCAACCGGCGTCTCAAGCGCCTCAACTGAGCATTGGAACCCGAATTGGCTGATGATTTGGTTGTTGTGTCGGCTGCTGCTTCGGTTGTTGTTTCGGTTGCCGAATCGTCAGGTGCTGCGGTTGTTGTTTCGGCTGCCGCATCGGTTGTTGCTTCGGTTGTTGCTTCGGTTGTTGCTTCGGTTGTTGCTTCGGTTGTTGCTTCGGTTGTTGCATCGGTTGGTGGATCTTGGCAATCGATGCCGCTAAGAAGGCAAATGGCCAAAAAGGCACAGCCAAGGATCACCGTTTGGATTCTCATCTCGATGCCAATGATTTGAATTGAATGTCTTACTATCTCTGCAATAGCACCTTTTATAGCGATTTTGGAAGAACTGCTGCATGTACTTTTGTAATTTTCAAATATACACAGCTGTGACAACAAACAGTAGATAAAAATATCGTTCAATTGTTTGGAAAAATCATATCAATTCTTAAAACGACAAAAAATCAATATGCTTACCTAAATGCTTATCCAGCTCACTTTCAAGGCTATAAACCAAAATCAAGACTATTTTCAGATTGTTGACCGTTTGAGAACAGTCTTATATTTTTTAAAATCATAATTTCCGTATTAGAGTTGCTTTTGCGACATTGCGTGTAGTTTTGAATACTCAAGGCCCTAAAAATTACATCAAGCATTCAAATTTTAACTGAAATGGCCAAAAATGCACCGAAAGGATCACCGTTTGGGCTCTAATCTTGAATTGAATGTCCTACTGTCTCTGCTGCAGCACCTTTAATAGGAATTTTGTATGTTCTACTGTGTGTATATCGTTTAATTGCTTGGAAAAATCATATCGCTCCTTAAAACATAAAAAATGCAACTCTTTTCTTACTCCTGCTCTTAAGGGTTATAAAGCTTCGACTAAATATACCACAAGACTTTTATACATTTTAATGTCCTTGTAGATGATATTATCATTGTGATTTCGAGTTTGTAATGCATTGTAGGCAACATATCCGACCCCCTCAAATATATATATTCTTTATCAGCATCACTAGCCGAGCCGATGTGCGCATATTCGTCTGGCAGTCTGTCCGTGTGTGTTGTTAGAAAAACAACAAAAAATTTGTTCTCGTATTAAAAAGCACTCACAAGATATTCGTGATGTTAGGTTTCTCTTATTTTGAAAAAATAAATACATAAATAAATAAAGCAGCATCATCGAATCGCAGTATCTTACAGCTGCCACTGGAACAATCGGTCCAATGTGGATATTCAGTAAGCAGCCAAACGTGAAACAGATACGTTTTTTCAAGAAACGAGAAAGTATTATTGGAACTCCAACCAACAATAGAAACTTAAGCAGATTAATTCCGGCATGCAAAGTTCGGCCTACCTCAGATAACCGTTCGTTACAGTTTTTAGTTCATGATGTACGTCTTGAAATTGCTCGCTTTCAACTGTAAAGCAACGAATGGTCTTAGGAAACATTTAAGTGTTAGCTTCAGCAAATAGATCTTAGAGAGCAAAATGTATGTTCCAACATTCTAGCATATTTTTTGGCTGCTAAGCAAACCCAACAGTATTAAATGGCTCTTAAACTTAGTGCTGCTTTACACACGCTGCCAGTGCTGTCAAATATTACTGACAACTCACAATTTTTAAAATTTTTGTTTTGTTCTCCAAATGAGTTAGCAAATTAGCAAAAATTACAACTATTAATTTTAATAAGCAAAACTAAGTTTAATAATTCTTCACATTCGAGTTCGATTCTGAAATCTTGACTAAAGAAGACGAAAATATGCTAAGAGCAAATACCTTAATACATTAATATACACATGTGCATTAATACATATTAAGTGAGCAAAACTATCATATATTCTCATATATATCCCACACAATTCAAAAGTATCCAAATTGAAGGGGTATATTTTTTTGTTTATCTAATAATTATTTAAGGATCACTAATTGCCGATAGATATTGGTTCTTTGCCACCTGTTATCAACTGGTAACAGAGTATTTCGTTGTCGCTTATTCTCGACTGCAACGCTTTAACTGTTCATATTAAATTAATCTAATATTATTTATATATTAGATTAAGATTAAGGTTATTGATAAAATGTAGTCCAGTGTAAAATATCTTACATCGAGATCACGGCTTCATTGCCGTGGATAATTTGGGGACTAAGCGCATATATCATATTATTTATTGTTAAAATAATCAGTGAAAGCTTTTTTTTTAGTTTAAAAAAAGTTATTAATATCGTATCATTTTCCAATTATATTACTTTGAGTATATACAATCAAATTAAAGATGTGCGTTATTATTTTAATTTCAATTGACGTTCCCGATTATTATAAAAGTAGTCTAGTCAATATTGGGCAAACAAATAAGATTTATCCACTCGACTGTTGAATGCTGATCACGACGAGATTACTCTAAGAATCGAGGTGTGCTCAAGTCTTATTGAGAAGTCTCTTTAGCTAAACTAATTTCAATAAGGCCAATAAACTTTAATTTCATTTCAAATAAAATTGTTTACTTTGGGCTTTTATTTAAAGTTTAATAAAAGTATCTGATTTGGGTTCCATCTATAGACAATCTTTAGAGGAAATTTCTTATTTTTTTTTTTTTTTTGACTCGGAAATGTCAAGCCATTTATGTTAAAATTTGTTAAGCGATTGTTTAATTATGAAATAAAAATGTGTTTTTGAATGAATTTTTGAATGGCGATTTGCATTATTGGAAGCAGTAATGCGGCATGCGACGATCCAGCCAAGGGTACTCCAGAAGAGTGCACTAATCCGGACAATGCTGAAGAAGAATCTTGCGCAGAAAGCCCTGATGACAACCCAAGCAACCCTGATGACAACCCAAGCAACCCTGAGGACAACTCAAGCAACCCTGATGACAACCCAAGCAACCCTGATGACAACCCCAGCAACCCTGATGATAACCCAATCAACCCTGATGACAACCCAAGCAACCCTGATGACAACCCAAACAACCCAAGCAACCCATCAGGAGGAGGCGAAGCAACAACGGCGGCGAACAACGACGGTTCGGGTTCCAATGCTCAGGTGAGACGCTTAAGGAGCCGGATGCGTCGTATGAGGAGATGCCAGAGGATGCTTCGTAGGAGGATGCGTGCTGCCAGAAGACGTAACCAAATGATGCGTCAAACAATGAATAGGAACAGGAACATGAACAGAAGAAGGTCTGTTAATGGGAACAGGAACAGAAGAAGGCCTGCTAATGGGAACAGGAGAAGGAGAGGTTAACCAATGATAAAGCGAAACCTCATTCAATTGATGTTACGTTGTTATGTACGTCGAGATGTATGTGGCTTAAAAGATAAATGAGCAGCCGATAAATATGCTACAATATTTCAAATTAAATTTTTCTCCTTAAACACGGCCTACACCCTCTGCCAGTGCTGCCATATATTTTTGTACTTTTGAAGCCCATTTGCAAAACATTTCGCTCGTGGGACTTAAAAAGCAAAAGGGTCTTAATTAATTTTCTTGCCTTTTCGGAGTTGAAAAGCACACTCTTTCCTTAAAGATTTAAATTATTTTCCATTCATTTGCATTTCGATGCTCTTGCCATTGTGGATTTTAGTTTTGCGGCCTCTGAACTCACCGACAAGGTTCCGTAACGAAATATTTCGAGACCGTTTTTTTCTATGGAGGTTTTTATTATCGATCACTTTTTATACTTTGATACGGAAGGTGTCATAGTATATTGGTTTTGTGCAATGTCCGTCATGCTATCTGTCCGTCTGTATGAACGCAACTTTTATCGTAATCCTTAGAGATAGAGACTTGAAACTTGGAACATACACTGGTCTGGGCCCGCGTCAGACAAAGTGTAAAAATTGCATTGCCACTTCCACTAGGGGGCTCGGAAATCGATAAAATCGATATTCGCATATCGATAAAGGAACATATCTCCCACAATTTCAAAGCGACAGTCACAAATTTGGTTGGTAGGTTGTTGGCGATGTCCTTCAAGGATTGGCATCTGCCACACCTACCTCCGCAAAACACAGGCTCCTCGCCCCTAAAACTTTTAAATGGCTATATCTTCCGCAGTTTTTAAGTTAGAGCCGTCTAATTAGGTAGATATGTTACTGGTAGCCGCCTTTAAAAACCAATAACATATTTTAATGGCCACGCCCACACCTACGCCCATAATCAGCAATGCCGATATTTCGGAAAGTGTATGTGTGTGTGTGTGTGTATGTCTGTGTATGTGTGAGTGTGCAGACTGAGACTTCAAAGAGGAGTTGCAAACCGTAATAATAAAATGACGAGAATTAAACTGCATAAGCGAGACGACGAGTGCAGAGGCTGTCTCACCTCTCGCTAGAGCGCAAAGTTGGAGTGTGGCCGTATTGTCTCAATACAAGCAAGCAGTGCAAAACAGTCTGCGATAGAGCATCGATCCAGTTGGCACCCCGGTAAAAAGAAATAAATCTTTTAAGGTCAATATATCGGCAACAGTTTCATTTGGCATGTACAACGGTTAACTTGATCAAGTTTTGATCACTTACCTTATTTACTTGAATTACTGACCTAGCTGTGATGCGTAATTAAAAACTGCACTTTGTTAATATTTCAACACAATCAGATCTAGATCTACCTACAACTGTTAGAAAATGCGGACTGCAAGACATTCAATTTGCTCACTTTGGTATTCGGGATGATATGGATGACTCGGATGAGGTTGAGGTACAGTTGCTACCGCTTTAAATTGTCCCAGGGATGCAAACCCCCAAAAATAGGTCTTGGTTTATCTTGGCAGAGGTCGAGGGCTAATTTCAAATTTTTCGGGAACGAATAATGCTGATGTTGAGCAGTGGGTGCAAGAGCTAGAGCTGTGTGCACTTGCAGTACAGTGGAACAAGTTGCAACTTATTGTACCAGTGGTGGTTGCTGTTATGCATTCTGATTCTCCTTCGCAATCCACATATCACACTCAACTGGATTTGGGAATTGCGCATTGCTGCTCCCAATAAGACAAGTGGCCAAAAAAATACAGCCAAGGATCACCGTTTGGATTCTCATTGCGATGCCAATGGTTTGGATTGAATGACTCACTGTCTGTGTTTTATCATTGGACTAAGAAATGAGACACTACATTTAAGGTAGATATTTTTGTTTCAATGCATATTTTCCAATCACAAACGCCACTAATTAAAAATTGTCTTTTCAAAAATTATGGTAATATTTATAATAATTGGTTTCTATAATTTATTTATAATACGTCTTTGGTAAATTTGAAATAGTTTTAAATGACTTAGATATGGCTAAGCAAACGCATTAAAAATATGATTTCCCTACTTTTTCGATTAAATGTTTACGGTTACGGTGCTGTTTTCGGTTATATACAGGAAGGACAGTCAATGACAGTTCAAAGACGTAATTTGAGATTTGGAACTATGTGAAACCTTCATTCAGAGGCAAATTTTATGTTTAATTTTTGAACAATTACTTAACAAAATTCAGCATACAACAAATTGACATTTCCGATTCAAAAACAAAACGAAATATTCCTCTAAAAATTGCCAATGGATGAAACACACAAACATATGCTTTTATTAGTGCATGCTCTACATATTTGGAAGCTCTCATATTGGTTTCATGTGTGGTCTTTGAATTTGAAAGAAATTATTGTATTTTCCGTTGGAATTTGTTAAGAAATTGCTGCCATCTGTTTACTGATCGCTTTTCAACGAATGAGGTCTTAGGTGTGTTGCTCTTATAACAATAGATTTCAAGACACGTGCGTATTGAGTTAACAAAGCCAATATTTAACCTTAAATGGAAGTCAGAAGGGGCTGGAGTTCATTAATATGTTTTTCATGGTTAATCTCAAGCAATTACCTTGACTCAGACAAGTGTCGCATGCAATGTTAAATGTTAACGTGAATACTCTAGAAATGGGTAAAAAGACTATAAGGTTCGATATAGCCATGTCCGTCTGTCCGTCTGTGTGAGCACGCGTATCTCAGGGACAAGAGAAATATAAATTCTCGTATGCAGTGCGCAGATCAAGTTTGTTTCATTTAATTGATAACTGTCTCTCGTTCGCGAATATCGATATATGTATATCGATTTGCGATAACAATAAAAGTCACAATTATCAAGGCAGTGGCTTTTAATTTATATCGATAAATTATTGATCAACTGTTCAAATTTTAATATTATCAGATCAGACCCAAGTTAAAGTCTAAAACCTTTTCCATGTTGAACTCATTAGCATCAGCAGCCGCAAGTAATTTGGTTAATGTACTTCCAAGCATGCTTACATATGAGTGCGACTTTTTAATGGGTATATTTGGTAATAAAACTAGCATATATTTAACAGCTAACCATATTAAAGTCGAGCTCACTTAACTCCAGTTGATAAATGAAGTTTACTTAAATACTTAAGGGAACGACATAATCGTATTGGTTTTGCCTGGGAGCTACTCGGAACCGAATCTCATCTAGTCTGCTCGAACTTGTCCCGAATACACTAGAGTCATTCAGTCATAATCAACCGCTCACAGCGCTCGAAGATTCAGCAGTTAATGTTGAAAAAATGCTGCTGCTGCATATCCTTATCCAAACTTACCTGTGCTGCCTTACCAATTTGTTTAAGTGCATGTTGCATAATGCAAGCAGCTGCTGTTGTTGATGCTGCTGTTGGCGTTGTCTTATTGACTGGCTTAAATGGCGCTCTCGGCCACCATTTCATCAGAGTTGCAACGTGTGGATGCCTTTTCATTTGCAGTCGAGCAATAACCCATTAAAAGTCGCGAGGCTTTGTGTTTTGTTCTGCATTTTTTTCATTTGCTTTTATCAATGGCAAAAGCTTTTAAAAGTTTTTTGATCATTTTCGAGTTTAGTTATTGTTGTTTTGTGTTGGTTTTTTTTTTTTTTTTTTGCCCGCCATGGTTCAAAAATTCAGAGCCACTCGTTTCGGGTTGATTATTTGAAAGGGTACTTTAAAGTTGTAGGTTTAAAAGTAGACGTACGAAATATTGTTTGCCATTTCCCCACTTCTCTATTTCTCTCTGATTCACTTTATCCGTCCTCTCTCCGCCACTCTTTTTTTTGTTCTGCCAACTACCGAAACAATGATTTAATTATCCTACAATATTGTTGCTGCTTTTTAAGAGGTTTTACTTATCCATAGGCGATAGTTACAAATCTTTAAATAACTTCGAAATCCTTGTTGAAAACCAATCGAGTAATAATTATATTGTCAGACTATTTACTGTTTCTGTTTCTCCTGTTACTTATTTTTTTTTTTTATTTATTGATTAGCGTGGTGCTTTAAATTAAATGACCTTATTAATCTTATAATGCTGCTTAATATTGCTTACGTTAAGAATACAAATAAAACAAGCATGGAATTTTAAATCATTTAAATGTTGAATTGAATTTCAATATGAAAACAGAGAAAAACCTTAAACATGTACAATCGATGTATTTTTAAAAATAGTCATCGATATTTTGTGCACGACACAAAACTTTGTTTGTGTACCGTAGAAAATAAAAACAATACAAGGCCAAAGGGCAATAACAATAACAACTACAACAGCTAAAAACAATAACAAATTGCCTTCATTTGGCGGAATTGTGCCACAACATGGTTACTGTTGAAGGGGCAAGGAGAGATAGAGAGTGTGCCAGCTAGTGTGAGAAAGAGAGAGAGAGAGAGAGAGAGGGAGATAGAGATAGAGATAGGCAGAGGCAGTGATACAAGCTTCGTTTTAGCTCAAGTCCTGCTCGTGAATATTTGCGTAGCACGCAATCCATAGATACACATATATATACAAATATATAATATACATATAAATATATATCCGGGCCGTGGCTGCCTCGTTATAATTGGACCCACGCACGCAGCCTGAAGGCATTTTGTATTCAATTGTCACACTCAGAAAAAAAAACGGCCTGAAATTTTGAAAGTCACACTGAAAATTAACATTATTTACTTGTTTTTAGAAATACTTGCAAATTATATAAGAATATATATTTCTTAAAATCTGAAAGCCTTGCTCTAAATCGTCAATCCGAAAAATATGGGGGTTTTTTTGTTTGAGATAATTTCTATAAATAATTTCTATTGTAACGAACTGCATTTCTAAAAAGTAGAAATGCGTTCCTTGATTCTAAAAAAAAATCCTTTCAGAAAATATTAATGAAATTTGCTTTGTTGAGTTTAGCTTTAGACGAATCGAATTTCAAAAAACCGTTTTTTTTTCAGTTGAAGTTATATGACTTTTATAAACTATGTAAACTATGTTTATATATGTGAAATCAAATAATACTAATATTTAATTATAAATATAAAAATACAAGAACTGTAATGTATGAATTCTCTAGGTTTATATAATGGGTATACTCAAAGAAAAACAACATCCTTAAAATTAAAAATATATTTTTTTTTAATTTTAGAAATATACAACCTGAAATTAAGAATATATAAATCCTGATTTTAACAAATGTACTTTGAGAATAATGAGTTACATTACAATTGGCGAATTTCAAAAATTAAGGGCGATTGAGTTTTTTTTTTTTTTGAGTGCATTTTGGCCGAGGCAGTTGCTTAAAGCAGACTGCTAATGGTCACCTTTGAACGGGGCGGACTCAGTTTTATTTGGAATTGGAGCGCAGGCCACATGACAAGTCGCATGGGTTAAATTGTGGTGGTCAGTGGAATCGGAATAGTCCCGGGAAAAACACGTATGCGTATGCAACAATATAGATATTAATACAATTGTTAATAATGTATGTGTGTCAGTGTTTTTTTTGTTTTATTATTATTTTTTTTTTGGAGACGCCTCTAATAACGGCAGCTTATCATTCTATTAATATCAATGCTGACTGGCAGAGCAATTACAGCAGTTAATTAAATGCGGCCATCGCAGAATTCAATTATTTCCTAAGGGCTTGCACTGGCTTTGTCCTGTATACAATTTAGCCGTTTTCAGTTATTTTTATTGGTATTGGTATTTTTCAGAAGTCACCGCGCCGACTGTCCAATTCATCGGTGCAGGCACTGCCAGAGGGTCGACGGCACTTAATGGATTTGGATGAGGGTGATCTGTTCATGGAGCTGATACGGGATGTGGCCAATGAGCTGGACATCGATGTGCTCTGCCACAAGATATTGGTCAACGTTGGCCTGCTAACCCATGCGGATCGCGGTTCCCTCTTCCTTGCCAAGGGCACGCCCAACAACAAGTATCTGGTTGCCAAACTGTTTGACGTCACACAAAAGACAGGTGAGCAATTAAAAAGCGCATTCCTCTTTTTCCAATCTGAATTTCGATTTACATTTATTGTTCAAATGTTGCCAGGCAACAAGGACAAATATGGCAAAACTGACAGCATTGGCATTTTAGTTTAATTAACACAAAAAAGGAAACAAATCCAATCAATCCATCAATTGAATACTGAATGTTAAAATGAATGACTGCATCTCAGCAAAAGCTACTTTTAAGCTGTCTTTTCATTTGTCTGCGGCTAGCAATATTTGCTTTTAATCACGAATATATATCAAAATAATAAATGTGCTGGATTTTTTCTATAGCGACTCTTTTGAAATCAGTTAGTAATCAATAAATTGAGAGAATATACGTTGTCACTCTTTCATTTCTACACTTTCGATAAAATTGTTGAATTTTGAAAAACTGAGCCAAGATTCTTGGGTTTAAATAATATTGGAAAATCTATCTTCTCATTTGTCCATGTCTAGAAATAGTGGCTCTTACTCGTATCTAAGTCAATACTGTATTTTAAAATACCGAATGTATGTTATGTTTATATATGTTTTTGCTTTTTAAATAAATTACTAAATAATAAATTCACAACATTTTCAATCTCTCCATATCTCCATATCATACTTGATAGTGTTGTTAAAATTTTAAGAAACTTACCTTGGATGTTTACTAACACTCTTGAGTTGAAATAATTTCTTCAAACACTTTAGAGCATGCACAATATCTATTTTCAACTGAATGTTAGGAACAAATAACTAAACAATTAATTCACAGAAAATATTATTCCAACCTGTTGAAATATTTTCGAATAACGCGCACAATAAAGATAAGCCTTGATTTGAAACTGCGTTTGACTCTTCATCTTTCCACCTTATTTTACAACACAACCCACACCTATATTCAATTTTTAAAAACTCACCTATTTATTATAAGCTCAGAACGATATTGAACTTAACACAATTATGAGTATTTATATACAAAATAATTTATTTTAGCGTTTAGCTACATTTACATATTAGGAGGGGCAGATGCCAATAAAATTCTCGACTCGTTAATTTGTATTGGACAAATTGACACTAATTCGAAATGAATTTAAAAAAAAGTTTATTGTAACGTTTAGCTAAATTTAGATATTCCCACTTATTGGATTAAGCGATTAAAAAGTTTGTAAAATTTATTTTAAAAATGAGAAGTCAGCTACAAATTTTTGTAATTAATTTAATATATTTTTTTTTTTTGTGATTGTAGACTTTATTTGATTGCAAATATGCGTTAGGCGCAAGTACCAATAAAATTCTCGACTCGTTAACCCACACAAATTGGCACTCATTAGCGGCTCGGGCAACCACTTGGTACATTTTGGCCCACGAATCGGGGAACGCATTAGCAAATTAAGCTGAAACGGAAGCGGGCATTAAAAGTTTTTTGGCCATAAAACTCAAAAGGTTGCTATCGAATGAAAAATAGATGCTGGCTAAAGCGTGTTCAGGCAGGCACACGCTCACAGTGATATACGTATAAATATATATATAAATATATATATATATATATATATATATAAATATATATTATATATAATGAATCTCAGTGTGTGTGTTTCGTGCGTTAAGTCCGCCTCTTCCGCTACATAATTCAGTTGGCAAAATGTTCTTCCTGTTGTTGTTGGTGGGTAAAGACAGAACAAAAAGCAAAGATTAGAGCCTAGAGCACAAGCAAGGTTTACTTCCTACGCACACACGCACACACGTACACACACCCATACATACACACATGCAGATTCAATTACACACATATACACATGAATTGGCGATGCAAATTCATCGACTTCATTTGACTTTTAGCCTCGATTTTCAACTGGTATTTATTTTGTATTTTTTCTGGCTTTTTGGTATCTTATGCGTGGCAGACTGTTAATAAATTAAATATTTATTTAATGATTTATGCGGCCTCTTTGCAGCACTCAAGGATGCAGTGACTCGTGCACGAGCCGAGGAGATAATCATACCGTTTGGCATTGGCATCGCTGGCATGGTTGCCCAGACAAAGGAGATGATTAACATCAAGGAGGCGTACCAGGATGTGCGCTTCAATTGTGAAATCGATCAGAAGACGGGCTACAAAACGAACGCCATACTCTGCATGCCCATTTGCAATTACGAAGGCGACATCATTGGCGTCGCACAAATCATCAATAAGACCAATGGTAAATCGGCAGCAACACTAACAAAACGACTCAAAGCAAGGGAGAACTTTGCAGTCGGCCCGTTGCGTAACCGACTGCGAAATACTTTGATACCATAAGTTAGACCAGCAGATATTATGTAGCAAGGAAAAGGGTGGGTGTAGCCAACAAACACTGTCCAAGTTTGCCTTTCAAATTGCGATAGATGTAAGCTAGTAGCTTATAAGATTTTGAAAATGTTGGGGAGGGAGTGGTCGTGGGCAAAAAAAATTATAAGAGAGGTTCCTAGTAACTTGGTACTTTAGCTCTTAAATTAAGAGAGGTATAGGCTTTTCAAAATTTGGGGCGGGAGTGGCCATGGCCAAAAAAAATTAATGGAGTACGAGCTTAGTAATCTTCATTCCAAGCTTGATAACTGTAACTCTTAAATTCCGAGAGATATAGGATTATATCATCTTTAGGGGCGGGAGTGGGCGTAATCCAAAATTTTGGAAGGGTGCTACTGGCAATATACCTTTAAGATTTTATGACTCTGTTGGATGTGGACGTGGCATCGCCAACAACCGACCAACCAAATTTGTTGACATTAGCTTTGAAATTGTGGGAGATATGTTCCTTTATCGATATGCGAATATCGATTTTATCGATTTCCGAGCCCCCTAATGGAATTGGCAATCCAATTTTTACACTTTGTCTGACGCGGTCACAAACCAGTGTATGTTCCAAGTTTCAAGCCCCTATATCTAAGGGTGTCAAAAAATGTTGTGTTCACACAGACGGACAGACAGAAACACAGACATTGCACAAAAGCAATATACTACGACAACCTCGGTATCAAAGTATAAAAATAATCCAAATTCGAAATCAACTCACTTGTGTTTGTGTGTTATTTGGTTTAGGTTGCATGGAGTTCGATGAGCACGATGTGGAAATCTTTCGCAGATATTTGACATTCTGTGGCATTGGCATACAGAATGCTCAGCTCTTTGAAATGTCCGTCCAGGAATATAGACGCAATCAAATCCTTTTGAATCTGGCGCGCAGCATTTTCGAGGAGCAAAACAATCTCGAGTGTCTCGTCACCAAAATCATGACAGAGGCACGCGAGCTGCTCAAATGTGAACGCTGCTCGGTGTTTCTTGTGGATCTCGACTGCTGTGAGGAGGTGAGTTAAAATTTTCAAATTTTAATGCCTACACGCAGAATCAATGACTGAACAGAAATTTACAACAAAAAACCTACTTTTTGTGTTAAGCGCGGCTTACCTTATTATTCAGAAAGTAAATTTCTAAAAATTAAGATTGCAGATCTAAATCGCAGGATGTTGATTTGTATTTACTATAGAAGCATTCTTACATTAGAGTTTTGATTATTTAAATTATTATTAAACATTAGTGTAATACGTATTTCACATAAGCAAAAATATTTTACATAGTTTATTAAGTTCATGTAAATTAATTTAACCAACTGCGCTAACTCTAATATGAAAGCCGTCGTGTAAACTTTTATAATAAGCGAAAAACAGAAATCAAAGAAAAACAATATATTTTTGCATTTATCGTTTTAGGACAAGCCCTTCTTATATTTCGAAATTACTTTTAAAACCCACGAAACAATTTCTAATTTTTAACGCGATTTTCTAAATTTGAGTGTCATATTTTTCTGAGTGCAATGATGGCCATAGCAACTTCAGCTCAGCTCCTACTGCGATGATATTTACAACAGTAGTTTTTGTGTTACTACACATTGTTCAGTTATTTGCCAAAATGAATGTCTTTGTATTTTGACGTGCTTGTCCGCCCCATTCATAGGGGCGTGGTCGTTTTCTTGTCAGTTTCATTAAAATTAAAGTGGCTTTAAATGCAAACGCGGCCATTTTGTCTGTTTGACAACTTGAAGTGAACACACCCGAAGGAAATTAAAATGGAGCAATTTACATACTTTTTTTTGTTTTCCGTTTCTTTTTCTTTTTTATTCTTTTATAACCAGCGAAAAGGTAAAGGCAACAAAGCAATTCCCATTTTGCTACTAAGCAACGTGCTTCATTTTCCCTATTTTTGGTTTCATTTTCTCATATAATATAATGCCCAAAGAACGGGTAATCATCAAGCACATTTGTCTGGCCTCCTGTTCACTTAGTTAATGTGTGTCTAGCGTGTGTTGTGGCTGCCAAAAAAGCCACGAGTCAACATAAAACAATTGTGCAAGCGAACACCTTTGTAATACACGCGGACAATTAAATTGTAAACAGTTTTAATTTCATTTCACACACAACTCTTTTGCCGACATCTATAATACGGTGGAATTTAAAAGATTCACAAGTTAAACAAATATATGTTTTAATATTGGTTTTTCATGATCAACAATAGTGTGTTATATTGTACAATAAAAACAGAAAACTCTTCTAAAAAAAAAAAAATTAATAGAAAAATATAACCAAATATATTATTGTATATTAATAAGTATTTAATATATTAATAGAATTCTTCGAAAAATGTGAAATAGAAACCAATTAATTTGTTTACTTTATTAGTATTATTTAAGAAAAGTCAACAATTGAAACAAGTTTACTTTTTTATTATACCATCCATTCATACCAATAAACCTGCTCCATTGCCTTATTTTTTATTTCACTCTTCATATAATATTATAAATGGGTAATCGTCAGCCACGTTTCTATTCACTTATTAATGTGTGTTTAGCGTGGCTGTCAAATAAACCACCAGCTCAACTCTGTCAATAAAACTCTGTCATTACAAAACAATTGTGTATGTAAAAAATCCTTAAGGAACACGTGACTAAGCATTTAAATTGTAAACAGTTTAGATGTGCAAGCATTTCTAGTGGCAAAGTATTCATAAAATCCACAAACGCTAATTGTTAAGAACCATTGCAATCCAGTTAAACAAATAAATGACTCAATTCAGAAATTGCATGCATTGGGTACACTACCTTTTTTCTATGTCAACAATTGTGTGTTTTGCTCTATAAATTTGAGTAGTTTACCTTATATATATATTATAATATACAATAATAGAAACCACAAAAACAAAATTGATCAATGGAAAAAAAATTGGTTTTTTGCTTTACAAATAAAAACAACAAATTAATTAATATAGCAATAGAATTCTGGATATTATATATCAAACATATAAAACCATAATTGAAATAAAATTAAATATAACTTAATATCTATATAATTGATACAGTAATTGAGATCCGTAAAATAAACCTGCACATTAAACACATTTTTTAGCATGAACAACTTAATTCCCAACTGAAGCATTTTATCAAATTAATACGAGCCATTAATCACATTGCATTTTTAATTGCATTAAATTTCACTTAAAGTGCCGGCACTCAAATTTATAATTTACTGAAGTGAAGCATACAAGTTTTGTTGTATGCACTAATGATTTTCATATAATTAAAAATAATATGCATTCAAAAATTGTTGTGCTCATATGAAATATTTAACTGGGTCACGAGTGTAAGCTATGCTAATATTATTTTTATTAATTGCAATGCAATCAATATACGGAAGTATATTTACTTCATTTTAATATATACTTATATATTTTTTTTGGTTCAGCTAAATTAAGTGCTGATTGCTGTTGATAATTTATTCATTGCTCCTCGATTACCGTTCAAATTGCCAATTATCTGTTGTGCGATAATAAAAATATATATGCTCTACATATATTTATATATATATAGATCTATATATATATGCCAACTTCAGGCTGCCAAACTGTTGAAATATAAATATGCCAAGTCATGTGCAGCATTTATCCATTTAATTATGTGCAGCAAAAGCAACAAACAAAATATGATAAGAGACTCCAGCGGCAGCCAGGGCAATTTATCAGCGGCGCCACCGTTGCAGCTGCTCGGGAAGCTGTTTATGCCACATTTGTGGCAACCACTTAATGTTCGTGTACTTTGCATTTTTGCCATTTTGCAGAGCCATTTGGAGAAGATAATTGAGAAGCCCCATCAGCAGGAACAGCGCAGCATGCGCGCCATTAAAGGCGGCGATAGTTTCGAGGAGCAGGTTAATACTCATGCATTGAAATTTGAATTTTAAATATTTTAAATTGTTTTGTAATCGCTCAGCAAAAGATGCGAAATCGTTTCACCGTCCTCTTCGAGCTGGGCGGTGAATATCAGGCGGCGAATGTCTCCCGGCCCTCGATCAATGAACTGAGCCACTCGACACTGGCGCAAATCGCCCAATTTGTGTCCACCACCGGGCAGACGGTGAACATCTGCGATGTCCACGAGTGGGTGAGGGATCACAATCAGATACGGGATAGCGAAATCGATAGCACCCATGCCATACTCTGTATGCCGATTGTGAATGCCCAGAAGACGGTGATTGGCGTAGCTCAGCTAATCAACAAGGTGCGTAAAAAATCCAAGTCAGAGAACACGTCGGGTGAAATCGACTGCGAAATACCCTTATACCAACACATAATACCAGCCAATAACAACTTCAGCGAATATTTCTTTTTTACCCGATTTTTGAGGGAGGGTTCTAGAACTGGACTTTTGAGAATTTTGGGACAGGAGTGGGCGTAACTGCATAAGAAGTGTGTTACACGAGGTTCCATTTTATCTACCTTCTCTCGTTTAGCTCTATAATTGCGGAATATATACGATTATCCAACGTGGTCAGAAAAAGTAATGAAAAACATTATTTATAGCAATCGTAATGTTTCGCAGATTTGCGTTTATAGTTTGATGTTTTTATCGACTTACACCATCAAATATGTACGATGGTGTATATCGGATTTGGGAGTGACCAGGAAAGTACCATAAAAATATTGTGACTTCAGTTCGAAAATGATGGAAGATTGGGGAGTTTCAGAATTTAGGGATGTCGGATGTTTGAGGGGTCCGAAAATATATACACCGATCTTTGAAGGACATCGCCAACAACTTACCAATATATAAGTAAATAAATAGTATTTAATTTCTGTTTGAATGCAGGCGAGTGGTTTACCCTTCTCCGAATCAGATGTGTCGATATTCGAGGCATTTGCCATATTCTGTGGCCTGGGCATCCACAACACGCAGATGTACGAGAACGCCTGCAAGCTGATGGCCAAGCAGAAGGTGGCGCTGGAGTGTCTCAGCTACCATGCGACGGCCAGCCAGGATCAGACAGAGAAACTCACCCAGGATCCCATTGCCGAGGCCGAGTCCTATAACTTGTACAGCTTCACCTTTACGGGTAAGTCGAAGCATAATAAACAAAACCCATCATAAATTTATATCTACTCCCTCCCAGATTTCGATCTGGTTGACGATGACACTTGTCGCGCTGTGCTGCGCATGTTTATGCAATGCAATCTGGTCTCACAATTTCATATACCCTACGATGTAAGTTGTGTAAATCAGCAAAACAAATACAGAGTACTCATCAAATCGTACTCAATTCTAATGCAGGTTCTCTGTCGCTGGGTGTTGAGTGTACGGAAGAATTATCGACCCGTCAAATATCATAATTGGCGGCATGCTTTGAATGTGGCTCAAACCATGTTTGCCATGTTGAAGACGGGCAAAATGGAACGGTTTATGACAGATCTGGAGATATTGGGTCTGTTGGTGGCCTGTTTATGCCACGATCTGGATCATCGCGGCACCAACAATGCCTTCCAGACCAAAACTGAATCACCTCTAGCTATTTTATACACAACCAGCACCATGGAGCATCATCATTTCGATCAGTGTGTCATGATTCTGAACTCTGAGGGCAACAACATATTCCAGGTGATAATTATATCGTCGCAAAAGTTTTTCATATTTTATGGAGAGCACAGAAAATAGTATTTTAATTCTTTCGTACAGTAATTTCCTATTTTGAGCTGGTGAAAAGCAATACCAAATATCAAATATCTATATAATGAATTATGATATAATAATTCAGAAACCAACAAGAAGTGTGGCTTTTTTATAGATTATCTTCATAATAATTAGATCCTCTCAAAATTTTTCAATTTGTTTATAGACCAAATTGTTTAAATATGATAGGGTCTGGTATTCCAAATATATATATAAATAAATAAATACATATCTATATATTTTATACAGCAGTATTTTATATTAATCAAGTTAAATTTGATATCGCAAATGCATAGTTTATGGCCTCATTCCACTATTAACATTTCTTACATTCAACTTTTTTTTTATTTATTTATTATGTAGGATTTTATACTAAACTTTTTTAATAAACGTTTTTAAAAACCATTTCGGAAATATAACAAATAAAAATAATCCGATCAATATTATTTATTATTATATTTTGGCACACACACGTTAAATGCCAAGTTGACTTAGAATGGAATCGGTAATATTAAAAATGTTGTGCATTGTAGAAACAGACCAATAGACTTCTGTACTATTATTTCTTTTGGCTCTTAAAATATTTCGTTATGTAAGAATCTATTTTAAATATAAATTCAAAATGTTTGCTTGGCCCGAGGATTATCGATCTGTTATGAAGATCGTTAGTTTTTTCATGTATATAATAAAATGTATTTTAAATCTTTGATAGGCACTTTCGCCCGAAGATTATCGATCTGTAATGAAGACTGTTGAGAGCGCTATACTTTCCACCGATTTGGCAATGTATTTTAAGAAGCGCAACGCTTTTCTCGAACTAGTCGAAAACGGCGAATTCGACTGGCAGGGCGAGGAGAAAAAGGATTGTAAGTACTCAAGGCCAACATTGTATGCGCAATATTTTAAAACCGATCTTTCTTTATCTCTCTCTCTACATGTATATATAAAGTGCTTTGTGGCATGATGATGACGGCGTGCGATGTGAGCGCCATAGCAAAGCCGTGGGAAGTACAACATCGTGTTGCCAAACTTGTTGCCGATGAGTTCTTCGATCAGGGCGATCTCGAGAAGCTGCAACTGAACACACAGCCAGTGGCCATGATGGATAGGTAAGTCGGTATCAGTTTAAAAAAAAAAAAAAATATATGTGGACTTTTAGAAATAGACTTTTGTGAATTTTGGCCGCGGGAATGGGAGTGGCTCAGACGGTGGCCTGAGGGCGGTGGAGGGGGGTGGGGGTGGGCGTGACTAAAGTTGAGTGGGAGTGTGCGGCTTTATCGATTTGCGATTATCGATTTTCTAGCCTTCTAGTGGACGTAGCACACCAATATTGACTAACTTTGTCTGACGCGGGCACAGACCAGTATATATTAGAAGTTTCTATATTTAGGGACAGATGGACAGACAGCATGATGGACACTGTACAAAATCAATATACTCCTTTACCTTCGATAACAGAGTACTAAAATTAATAATCAACTAAATAAATAACGCAGGGAACGCAAGGATGAGCTGCCCAAAATGCAGGTGGGTTTCATCGATGTGATCTGCTTGCCGCTCTATCGAGTGCTGTGCGACACCTTCCCGTGGATAACGCCGCTGTACGAGGGCACACTGGAGAATCGACGCAATTGGCAGGATTTGGCGGAGAAAGTGGAGATGGGTCTGACATGGATAGATCACGATACGATTGATAAGCCGGTGGAGGAGTTTGCTGGCTGTGCGGATGAGGAGATCAAAGACATTGAGTTCACGCTGACAACGCTTAATTGCAATCAGCAATCGCAGTCACAGTCGCAATCGCAGTCGCAGTCACAGCATGGCGGCGACGATAGCCATACGCCGGAACATCAGCGGAGTAGTGGCTCCAGATTAAGCATCAAGAAGACAGGCGCATTGGGCAAAGTGGTGCGTTCCAAGCTATCGAAGACACTGTACAACAGCATGGATGGCTCCAAGCCGAAGACATCGCTCAAACTGCTCGAATCGCATGTCAGCGAGGATATGGACGACAAGAGTCCAACAAGTCCATCTCAGCCGCATTCGGGCAGTGTGGGTCGCATGTCTGCTTCCTCGTCCACATCCTCGGCGGGCACCGTTGACAAGACCAAGAAACGTTCCAAGCTCTGCGCTCTCTTATGACGAAAGCCATCCAATTAGAATTTGGTGACCCCCTCCACATCTGCTGCGGCCGGCAGTGAGACTGACAAAGCCCCAGCAGGAGGGGGGCTGACCGATTTCTAATTTTACACCCCACAAACCACAAACGAAACCGAATCCGAAACCAAAACCCAAACCGGGCTGGACAGTATGCTTAGCAACGGAATGCCAGCCAAACAAACCTACATGTAACAAAAAAACAAAGAAAAAAGAAATTGAACTAACTAACTAATGCTGTAACTAGTCTGCACCCGGACAAAAAAATCGTTCTGAATTTTAGAAATTTGTCTTACTTTTGGCGCCAAGCATGACAAACTTTGTTATCCAAAAAGTATATTTCTGTAAACCAAAGTTTTTCTTTGATTATTTTCTTATCAAACGTTGATTTAATTTTCAGCGCATTTTTTCAACTCTAAAATTAGCATTTTTTTGCTTATATTTAAAAAAAAAGTATTTTAAAATTCCACATAAACAGGTTATAAAATTCATAAAATTTAAACCGCTACAGCTAAACTCTAATATAAAAACCGGGTCAGTAAATTATTTCACTATTTTATAAATTTCAGAAAGGTTATTGTATAAAATGCATTTTTTTGATACGTTTTCAGAGGAATTTTTCTAAAATTCAGTGCGATTTCTTGAACTGAGTGTAACTAATGCAGTAACTAGTTTATGTGTACTAACTAGTTGAAAACCTTTGAATGAAATCATTTTTGGTTACCAAACAATTTTGGTTGCCGGCTCTACGTGTATATGTCTGTAAGTAGAGAGAATACAAGCACACACACGCACGCACACACGCACATACCCGCACACATCCATACAGCAAAGATAATTGCAATATTATGCCTAAGTGAATGTCAAATCATGTGATCTATTTAAGGTCCTAAAGGTCAAAGCGCATGCGCATCAAACCTTTTGGTATATTCTCTCTCCCCTTCTCTTTCACTATCTCTTCCCCTCTCTCTCTCTCTCTCTCTCTCTCTCTCTCTCTCTTTCTCTTGCTATATGAATGCTATATTGAATGTGAACTTAAGCTCCAAAGTGTTTGAACTCACCTGCAGCAAATACAAAAAAAATAAATAAAATAATGAAAAGAAGTAATATCTAATTAGATTATTAATGCATTTTTGTGTTAAGTAGTTTTTCCTTTCGTAAACCAAATCGTGCTAGTCAAACGTATAAAATACCAACTATATACCAAACAAACAAATACATTTAAATATTTATAACTTTGTATATGTTTAAGCAACAAAAGAAAAATCAAAACAAAAACAAATATTGTGAGTCTATAATTGCTTTCGAGGTTGATGTACCCAAAAATAATACAACTAGTCCGCATGTGATAACTCCATATACTCGTGTTGTACTTGTGGTTAAAGCTCTTATTAACTAGTTGACATAATTAAATACTAAACATTATCCGCACCTGATTGTAGCTATTAGTTAAACCAGAATTTGTGAAGAATATAAACTATAGCAATATTATATGATATTTTATAGAATAGCTAAAATACATAATACATATATAAATATCAAAAAGGACACGCAAAGAAAAACTACTGTATTTTTTGTCATTTGTGAGCACCGCACAAGATTGATTAAACGCACAAAATGGCAATGGAAAGTTAATTAAACATCAAATTAAAAATATTCTAAACTACGCAAGAAAACACAAACTAACGTTTTTAAAAATTAATGTACATTTTGTCAATTTTGGAATTCAACTCAAATCTAAATGGCAAATAAGCAACTATTTAGCAAATACTATATTAGCACATACTTACAAATTGATTAGCTCTAGTTACAATAACTAAATTCTCATTCTCTCTAAATGTTGAGCAAAAAAGAAAGAAAACGACAAAAACAAATTTACTTTATGTGTGTATAAAGCGGTTAAGTATCTAGCATATTATATAAACATATTTATAAATACTTATATATATATATATATATATATATATATAGATATATGTATGTAACTAAATGCTAAAGCTTCGATGTAAATTATAGGCACCTCATTTCTAAAATTGCAAATGAATAATAAAAACTATTTTTCTAGCTTTTCTGTCGCGCCATTGAGAATCAAAATCCAGACAACTTTATAAACGAACTTAAGAACTTCGTTCTGAATGTTTTGCAATTAAAATCGATTTGAAAAACGCCTCTCAATACACTGGACAAATTTATGTACCTTATCTTAACGTTGTAAATCAAATACCCAATTTGAGTTCATTTCGAAACAATATTTATATTGTTCTTTATCTGTAACACAGGTGTTATTTACAAGAAAAGAAACAAACTAAAAACTGTACTAGTTTTTTTTTGCCGATATATCAATATTATAACTTGGCTGCAATTAATAAACTATTTTTAATAACTTGTGTAATTATATAAGACAATGCAATTGAATCAAAAATAAATCACACCACTGAAAATTCTAAACTCTGCTATCGTTCTGTTTAAATAATGGAATTCAACAAAATGTTCTGCAATTTAAAGTGTTGCTCCTGATCGCCAAAAAGGGAACGAATAAGTAGAAATTAATTCGTTACAGACTTGCAAAGAATCCATCAAATATCTGCTTAACGGTAAATCATATATTTCTGAGGAGTGTGCTGTTTATCCGGCGCTTCAAAGATGGAAGTCAAGTTTTGCAAAATAAAGAGAAATATTTTTATTAAATAGTGAGCCGCTCAATTGAATAAAATGCAAGTTTTGTAGAGACTTTACTGTTACCTGAAACCAGAAAATTAAATCAAATTCGCTCAGATAATGACTAGTAATTAAACAATTACATAAGATTCACACAAAACCAATTACAAATAAATATTTTTGTTTTCCATACCTTAGCTGGGAACTTTATTCACTTTAGGTGTATGGTCTTTGCTGTAAAGCATAGCCAGTTCACGCACCAATCCTTTGTTGGTGAATTAACGTACGTGCCATCCGCCGAAAAAACATCATTGCATACCTTTAGGCGCGCCCCATTTAAGGGTACGTTGAGTTGGAATCAAAAGGACAACCTCTTTTGAAATACACTCAAGGATTAAGGGATTATCTAAGAACCCAAATACTTAAAAATATAACTACGGGGCGAAAGGAAGTATGTCGTAATCACAAAATCAATATTTTCCCGGAAACTGCGAGGATGATTTGAATGTCCTTCAGTTACTTTGTAGCCCTGATCAAAACAAAAGTTTGTCTTGTCAGCAGTCTGGAGAGCTGTGGTCATGTAGTAGCAATTTTCTGTTTAAAAAAATTCTCGTTGCTTTGCAGTTGCTTAGAGAACTTTCGCCTTTTTCAATGTCAATATTCAAATTTGCAGGCCGAGGGCTATTTGTTATTGAAATTTGAATGCTTGAAGCGGCCGAGTTTCGCCGCATTTTTAAATGTTAGTCATTGCCCCCCGACCTTATACCACCAACTGAATCCTATAATCTTGCCAAACTGCACAAGACTACTGAGGCAAATGATTAATATGTGAAATTCCTGACTGCAAAAAATATAGTTTTTGACACATAAAATATAATATACCTGCAGCTACTTAGACTGGGATAAAAGAGCTATTTTACAGACAGAATTGGTAAGGTGTGTAAGCAATACTTTCAAGGCAAGAACTGAATTGCTTTTTGAAGAAATATGAAAATGTTAAACCATTGAAAATTAGATTTTCCCCAATCTATAAAAAACTATAAAAAATGTCTAACTCAGTTACTCTCCACGATTGCGGAGCAGATCCATATCGATATTAAGCTCTAGATATAGGCTTTACATAATAAAAGAAGAAACTTAAACAATAATGTTTCCATTAAACACTCCGAAACGGATTCTGCAAAAGGTGTTGCTTATTTTAGGGCATAACGTGGATAGATTAATTAATTCATTATCCTTAAGAATACTCAAGCTGCTAAGAGAGAGTTATCGATATAGCAAACTTCATCTGCGCACGGTATACGAGAATCTATATTCCAAATTTTATTTTCGATTATCTAAAATTCGGGGTAATTTTTTTCGGAGTGTAGCCAAACGATACCAAATTGAAATTGCAATGTTCACCTTTTTTTACTTTATTTCCACATAGAATTTGTCACATAATGTTTATATGTGTAAGTCAATTCTAACCCACGACAATTACACGAGGAATGTTGTTGCGATTAACGTTGCGATTGTTGATGCGATTGTTGTTGCTCCTTCTGTGTTGCCTGCTGGTGCTATTCTTATGCGACGGACATTTCTGTATCTTAAGTTTCTGATGCGGATGCGTCGCCTTCTCCTCCTCCTCCTGTTGCCGCCACCTGTTTGGGTTGTTGCTGCTGTTGTTGCTGCTGTTGTTGCTGGTTCCGTTTCTGTTGTTGGTGTTTCTGTTATCGCAACTGTTGTGGCTTCTGTTGTAGAATCGTCGTCTTCTATGCAGTCAACATGATCCACATTTAACGGATCGTCGCAATCCGTGCAGCCCACGGGATCGCCTGGAGCGGTACATGCAACTGCCTCGCTTTCCCTGATCATGCAAATGGCCAAAATGGCACTGCCCAGGAATAATGCAAAGATTCTCATTCTAGTTTTTGCAATCTTAATATGCGTGGCACTTCTGCTGAAATTGTGCCAAATTTTCTGCTTTTATACCTATCGCCAGGAGATATTTTGTTTTGTTCGTTTTTTTTCCAGTTTTTTGCAAATTTGCACAGTTGTTTCCAAAATTTCGTCAATAAAAAATTTTCGTCATTCCTATTTTGTTGACTTTCATTTGTGCAAAAATGCCTATTGTTTTATACCCGCTTAAGTAAACATTAGCTAACTTCACAACTTCAACCGAAGCAATATATATTCAAGTGCCTACAAGCAGAAAAATTGTCAAAAAAATTGTCTTTTCTTCTAAATCAACAATCCCAAAAATATGGTTTATCTATTTTTTAGAAATATTTTCAATTATCGAATGTACTTATTTTTAGAAAACATACAAACTATTTGTGAAATCTTAAAATACTAATGCTTAGCTATAATATAAAATAGTTAATGGAAGAAATGTACCGCAACAAAAGATCAGCCTGGAAATTATACGTATTTTTTCTAAAATCGAAATTCGAAAATTTACCCCGAAATTAAGAAGAGAACACAAAAGTTTTGCGATTTCTAAAAAAATGCATATTAAATATATTTTTATTAGGTCAGAGGAGTATATTTTGCTTAATTTGATAATTAATTACCTTAGTCCTTCGGTTATCGAGATATATATACATATATATATATATATATATCGATTTGCAGCAACAAAAGGTACACATTTAAAGGCAGTAGCTTCTTATTAATATTATATATATTGACAACTGGACAAATTTCATCATCGTCAGGTCGAATACAAAACACCCAAGTTAAAGTGTAAAACCTCAAATTGAGGTTTATGTACTTCCACGCATGCTGAAACTAGAATCAATTTAACTGCTGGATTTAATGCTCATTCAACGAAAGCATGCCTGCTTGGTTCTAATGCTGGCCAATTAACCAACCAGCTTAATATTTATGAACATTTTTCACAAAACTTTAATACAGGCCGCGTCAAGACCAAATTTCTTTTACAAATTATTATTGCGCAAATATTAGAGTTATGTTTCCGACAAGCCTACAATAAAAATAACTTTGTTTGTCTAATCTATCTGTTGAATGAAGGAATTTCCTCAAGAGACATTAAATCAAATGTATTTATTTTTATTGCCTTTAGTCTAAAATTAATCAGTCGAGGTCGAGTCGCATAAAAAGGATATATATAACTACATAAATACATATGTATATATATATATATATATATATATATATATATATATAAATATATATATGTTTACATATGTCGTCAAACCCAACCCAGAATGCTCAACGTAATCAAATAGCGCAACTCGACTGACTGACTCTCTGTCTGTCTGTCTGTTTGTCTGTCTGGATGATGATGATGCTGTTGCTGTTAGTTTTTGTGGCACGCACATAAAATGGTGCATAATCAAATATTGGCTGCACTCGGAAAAACAATTCCTAATTTTTTTAAAATTGCCATAGGTAAATAATCTTATTATCGAGAAAGTAAATTGATGTTTGTGGCTTTCTAGAAAAAAAAGACTTTGCTTTTCTTAATTTCAGATTGGCTTTTTATAAAAATTTCAAATGAAATATGTCTAATTTCGAGAATGATTGAGGAATTCATATATTACCTTGCTTGTTGGTTATTTTATTAATAAGCATTTGTATTTTAGTATTTCGCATATATACAAACTTTTTACATTTTAGTTAATAAGTTCATACAGGTAAACTTAAAAAAAACAACGATTTAACTTTTTAGAATAATAGAGAATAATTTTAACAGTAGACAATTTTTATTCAAGCTTTGTTATTTATATTATCTATTAATTAATAATTATTTCCAGATGTATATAAACATTTCAAATTATTTATAAAATTCATATAGCTCAAGCTGGAAAAGCTTACAAACCCGAGAAGTAGATATCTGAAAGACTTTTTTCCAACTTTTTGAAATCCATTTTTTGTAATAAAAGCAATTTCTAAGAAAAGTAGAAAAAAAAATAAATTGTAGTTATTTTCAGGACAATTTTTTTGTCGAGTGTATGAACGCCAGTCACCTTTTTTTATTTGCCTGCGCTTGACATATTTGTGCTTAAACCGACACGGATGCGCCGTGGAACGCCTGATGCGGTTTCCAGCTGTGATTTACCTAACGATTTCACTGCCACCAGCCGTATATAAAACAAGGATGCGTTGCTGACATTTGCTCATTCGCAAGCTTACAGTGGATTAGTCCAGTTTCTAATCCTTTACTGCTCTCTTTCACTTTCTCTCTGTGTGGCAAATGATGGCTCATTACGCTGTGGCATTATCGCTGCTCCTGGTGGTGGCCAGTTGCTCGGCGGTTCTCGGCGCACCCGATGAGGAGCGCTATGTGTCCAAGGATTACAATCGAGATCTGTACGATTGGCTTACTGCAACACGCTATGCTGTGGCCGGACAACCCTATAAATATCCCTACTATTTGGGCAACACGGTGGCCAGCAATATGCGTTTGCCAAAAAGGAACTCGGAGCTAATAAACTCGCTGCTCAGTTTGCCCAAGAACATGAACGAGGCGGGCAAGTGACGAGCTGTGTGGATATTGGATTTAAACTGGAGTCCGATTAATACCGATTAATTATGACTTAGAGAAGAAAGACACTATTAAGAAGAATAACAAAGAGTACATACATATATCGCTTTAGAAGTACTATCTATTAAAAATTATATATTAAATGAAATGTGTATAACAAAAACACGACACTTTATTTTAAACTGTTTTTTTTTTTTGCTTTAACTTTTCTCGATTGCTTTTAGAAAAAAGTGTATACCTTTATCAATAAATTTGAAAAGTAAAATGTGCAAAGAGATATGTTTTTTTATATGTATAAGTATATATATCAAAGTACCATTTGTACCCAAAAACCATTCGTTGTTGTGCAAAATTTAATTTTTCTTCCCAAAACAGAAGACAAATGGAAGCAATAGGTAAATTAAAAAAAAGAAGGTTTTTGACGAGCTATTAATATATTGAGAACTTGTATTTTTCAAGCAGCAGTACTATTATTTTGAGTGCTGCTGTATAAATTCTCTTCTTTCTTCTACCATCTGTTGAACTTATTTTCCCTGCCTTTTTCAACTAAATAAATATTATATAATTTGAAAACAGCTGTAAAAGAACAAACAAAAAAGCAACAAGAATTTGAATGTTGTAGATTTTTTCTTTTATTAAAAATGAACAGTTCTTCACTTGGTTATATATATGTTGTATATATATATATATATATGTGTGTGTGAAAGTTCATTTGGCGCTATTTGAAATCGTCGAAGACTTGTATATATATTTATATTTAACTTTATGCATATATATATATGTACTTTACTACCACTATTCAAGTGGTTTTTGTTATTTGCTGTTATTGTTGTTTTGTTTGGTTTTTTATGTGTTACAATAATTATACACTTTGTATTTGCACTAAAGCAGAATGATTTTAGACAAGTTTTTTAAAATTAATATACTCTATAAACAAATTATTAGATTAGTAAAAACAAAATAACATATGCAAATATATATATATATATATGTGTGTGTGTGTGTGTGTGTGTGTATAAGTAAATATATGTAACTATGTTTAATTTTAGCTCAAATGCAGTTTCAGTAGCTTTTCACTTAACGCATAAATACTTGTTACCATAAAACTCTTGTCTTTGCCAACAACTACAACAACTGCATTAAACTTATCGACTAATTCACGTGCTCCACATAAATTCTTGATTATTATATAAATCTTGCACTTTTCTTTTTGATACGTTTTTAAAGCTTAGGCTGCATAATTTATAGAGGATGGTTTTTCTTGGGAAAAATGGCTTTGACTTGTTTGTTGTTGGTAACAGCAGAGTTTAGTTGTCGTCCGTCCGTCCGTCGTCTCACATGAAGAACTCATTGGCAGAATGGGAAAGCGGAAGTCACGTTCGCCCAGGACGATCGAATATGGTAATTTCTATGACGCGAAGACCACGAAATGTTGGATCGATCAATTGTAGACCCTTTGGATTGTAAATGCGCTCATTCTGCGAAGCAACAAATTTGGATATCTTGCGCAACGTCTGCGAGAGAAAAATATTAAATTAAATTAAATATAATTATTGAAATTGATTGATTTGATTTGCTTACCTTTTCGTAATGTGTCTCGGAGCACATGTAGATCAAGTACGCCGTAATGCAGCCAATGCAGCCCTCGCAATAGGTGCCACAGGAGCCCTCCTCTGCTTCGGCATAGAATTCGTTGAGCCGATTAATCGTTGCCTCGAACACATGACGTTCAATCTATAAATAGAAAATGAAGGCAGTCTCTTTGGGTTTCAAATTGCTCACTTATATATTGTAAAAAAGGAAAAAGATGTATAAATGCTAGCAATAGTAGTAAAATACAAATATGGAGATGTATTAAATAAAAATGGCACAAATAGCAGAACAATTTTAAATGGAGATAATAAATAAAACACCAGTTAGAAAAACAAAACATAAAAAAATAAAAGAAATAATGGAAAAATAAAATAAGAGAAAACAAATCAAATCGGTAAAATATTAAAAAAGAAAAAATTAAAGGAAACAAATAGAAACGGCAGAAATGTCAGAAAAATTGGCGACTTTTCAATTTAAATAAACAATTATTAATCACTTTATGGAATTCCATTATTTAAAATCTTTGCTAGTTAAAGATTCTTTCTTGTTTTTGTTTTCGAAATTTGTTGTTAACTTAAATACTATTTTTATTTATCTTTTTATTATCCAAAAATGAAAATAAAATTAATTTTTATTTGTAGTGCTTTTTAAGCTGTAATTTAAAATTTAACTACACTGGCGTTGTTTACATTTTCGCTGTGAACGCCAAAAATATATTTTTAGTGATGGACCGCAAACAGCATCAAAATAATTTAGGAAACATTCACAACGAATGCAGTAATTTGCAATTGCCCATGCTTGCTGATTGATGTGTTGTTATTATTAGAGTTATTTTATTCGCAGTTCACTCACCATGCCATCCAGTTCGGCTGGCAGCCGAGTGTGGAATTTGACGGAGGTGCCGTCGCTGTAATCGCGCTGTATGAAGACCTTGCCACCATGTTGCACGATGTTGGTTGGATTGCCACCTGATGCCGCCGATGGAGTGCCACCGCCTTGGGACATTGTTCGTCGTCTACTGTAAAAATGCCAAATGCCATTAAAAAGCTCAACTCGTAGCCAACGATACATTTGATTCATTGCAATCATTTTGCAAAAACGGAAATGAAATATAAATAAACAAAAAAACAGAAAACAACACAAATTTTCTACTCAGATAAATTTTCACATTCGTCAGCACGAAAAAAAAGTAGGCCGAGGTGATTAGTGTTTAAGGGGCGTGGCAAGTTTGCTTACTAACTGATAACTGATAATTGTTATCAAATTTCCAATTTCTGCCAATTTATTAAATTAATATCACTTTTTGCACTCAACGCTAAACAAAACAAATTAAAAACTACATTGCACAATTTAAGCGTTTTTGTTTTCTTTTTAGTTTGCGACACTTTGCAGCCAAGTTCAACGTTGCAAAGTTTATCATCAATACGCAATTGAAATAGTTTTAATATTGGCATATTTGTTAAAATTAGTGAAGAATTTGCACTTACAATTCGCAACGCACGTGTACACAATGGCGTCTGACCATTCACACAGATCGCGTACAACTGAGCAGCTGTTTAACAGTGTGACCAGTGTGCGGCTGTCATAACAATGTTATCTTTAATGCTGCCAGATTAATGCACTTTGATGTGTAACCGAAAAATCTTAAAGGCTTACATTTAAAAAAAGTGTTATGTGCTGTTATTACGTTAGTTAATTTATTCAATGTATTGTAATTAATATTAATATATATTGTTAAATATGGCTTTTGTTAAGTGGGAGGAGCGGAACGTAACGCTTCAGTGCTGCCAGACTGTCAGATCGTTGAATTTTGTTGTATGATTATATAAATTTGAACAGTTTGCACTTTGGATAAGTACAGCATTAAATTAAACTGGTTTGTGTTTTTGTTAAATCTGCTTAAATTAACATTCAATATATATTGTTGGATTTGCTTTTGTTATGCCTTGCTAAATGATTGACGTGCTGCCAGATCGTTCATTGCACATTGCTGTGTGGCCATACAAAGTTAAACTGTTGCAATTTGAAAAAGGTACAGCATTAAAACAAACTGTTTTTGTGCTTTGACCAAAAGTGTTACCAATAATATAGGCATATAATGTCCTACTTTGTTTTTTTTTTGTTATGCTTAGCTTACGCCCCTTGAAAAGTTTGCTTATGCCTACGCAGTAGAGATTTCAAAACATGCACATTATTGAGATATTTACACAGCTTGTGTTTTTATTTGCGCTTAGCTGAATTGTGTATTTCATATTAATTAGCTGTTTCTCTACTCAGCAGTTTAGTATATTGTTAATCTGCCAGCATGAAGGCTGGCTTCAGTTACCATCAAATATGCATACTACCCTTTGTGCTAATCGCAATAATCCTCGACTATCCAGAATCTCAGGCAGTTCCCATTGTTGGCGGGCGTTTCGTTTTCACCGAGGGCAGTATTTAAAAGAAATTAAAATATAAAAAAAATGTATAAACAATGTTGTCATCATGGCAGATGGTCACACAAAATATCCATTTATGGTATCATTGCAGGATTTCGAGTGTGAATATGGAAATAACAACACAAAAAAATATTCTTTTCAACACTTTTGCGGCGGATGTTTGATTAGTAATCGCTGGATTCTGACTGCTGCTCATTGTGTTTGGCGAAAGTGGGTATATATGGTCTTAAATTTTATTCTTTTATATAGTTGTGAAAAAGAAATAATAGCACCACTTTTACAAGATATGTTTGCAAAGGTTTTGGAAATTTATAAGTTTAATTAAAATTAAAATTAAGAAATTAAATTTAATGAAAATGTCAGAAAATGAACGAAAAGAATAAGAGCATTATTTTTGAAAATTAGAAATAAATAAACGACTTCTTTAAATACTGGGCACTGAATTCTTCAAATGAAAAAAATATATAACTATATATATATTTATGTATATATATATATATATATATATATATATATATATATATAATCAACATTTGAGCAAATTGCAAAACCAATGTTTTGTTGTTTCATACGCTAGATAAAGTCTTGTAGTGTAGTCTTTAACTACATATAATTTTGACCAACAGAAAGATTGAAAAAATTGTAGCCTTCATTGGATATGAGAACATTGAGAACGTGGAAAGCCTCGAGCGATATCATGTGGAAAGTGCCAAATTTATTTACTTTCAACCGTAAGTCAAATTCTTTGTATGTCAAAACAGATGCCAATGTTTAGTAATTAGTGTTTATATTGTATAATACAGTTCCAACTATCGCAACGATATTGCACTGCTCTATTTAAGTCGTCCTTTCAAGAGCCAACTGGCCAAGGATCTGCAATTTGCTCAACTGCCGCCGCCAGGCATGAAACCCAACATGAATGGTTTGTGCAATAATCTTATAGATAAACCATATATTATTAATTAATATTTACTTTTATTTTGTATTGTTTATTTGTTATTTAATATTTATTATTTATTACTTATTTTGTATATTATCTATAGTTTATTATTTTTTATGTATTATTTAATCTCTATTATTAACCATCTGTTATTTACTATATATTGCTTATTATTTATTTTTATGATTTATTTCTATTATTTATTATTATTCATTAATTATTAGCAACTTGTCGGATTATTGGATATGGAGCCAGCAGACACGCCGGACCTTCCCAAAAGCGACTCTCGGAAGCAGAGTTAAGTATAATTGACAATAAACAGTGTCGGGATATTATTGGACATATTTGGGCGCCCAAGAACGGGGATAATACGGTCTGTGCCCTGGGCAACAATACCCAGGACTCGTGTCAGGGTGACTCCGGTGGTCCATTGATGTGCCACTATGGCCTGAAAAATCAGCTACACATCTGCGGATTAGTATCTCATGGGTTAACCTGTGGCATGAAAGGTATGCCCAGCATTTATACCGTAACTAAACCCTACGACGACTGGATCCAGCTACATCTGCAAGAGTCCTAACAGGTTTTCTCTCTCTCTCTCTTTATATATATATATTTATATGTATATGTATATAAATATATATATATACATGTATATATAATTTATTTATTATACTATATATATATATATATAAATATATATATGTATGTATTTGTGAAAAACAGAAAACATTTATACGAATATACAAATATGCAAGCTAAAAATAACAAATATGCCTAATTTACTACAAGTAGTTTTACAATCGTAATTGTACAATAGACAATCTACCCTTTACGGTATACAGCATAGGGTATACTAAGTAGGTATACACTCGGAAAAATATTGCACTGAATTTTAGAAGTTCGCCAAGTGTTGCTCACCTTATCATGAAGAAAGTACATTTCTAGAAATGAATGGCTTTATAAAAAAAAGGTTTTCCTTTTCTTAATTTCAGGCTGGATTTTTCTAAAATTTCTAATTTCTAATTTTCAGGGTTTCCTTTTTCTATGTTTGTATTTAGAGAATTTCTACATTTTGGCCACTTATATAATTATTAAACATTAGGTAATTTACGATTTCACATATACAAACAAATTTTACACATAAAACTGAGGATTTACGGGGATTCAAATCTAAGAAATAGATAGCAGCTCAACTCTAATATAATATTATTTCCTGAATTTCGGATAGGATTTCTTGCTAAGAATCATATTTCACATTTCTGCTTTTTAGAAAGGTATTTCTTAATAAAAGAAAATATTTCTAATAAGTAGAAAAAATCTATATTTTTGGAATTGTGGACTTAGACCAAGCCTTTCTAATTTTTAAGAAAAATAAGAAAAACTTTCTAAACTTCATTGGCGATTTTCTAAAGTAAACGGCAATCTTTTCTCCTAGTGTAGTGCTAGTGCTTCAATTAATACTAAACTTAAAGCCTATATTCAGGGTACAATTCAACTACTTCTCCGATTTGCAAGTCGACGTCTCCTCGTCATCGTCTTCATTAACGTTGGCCTGAGCATGGTCCAGCTTGTCAGAGAAGTTGCCCTTGCCCGTTTCGGGCAGGGTGAGGGTTAGGAGACCTGCTACTAGAACGCAGCAGCCACAAATTGTTGTTGGAATGTACCAGCCAAGGGCGCCCAGCACGTCGACGACATATGGCGCCGATATCGAACCGACATGCGCCCACGTCGAACAAGTGCCCAGCGCCGAGTTGCGTATTTCTGTCGGATAAAGTTCCGCCGTGTAGAGGGTGACCACGGAGTAGGTTGCACTGATACCAAACCGACCCAGCATGGCGAATGAAACTATCCACGTGGTGCTGCCAGCGGGCACGCAGAGCACCAGCAACAGCGACGCTCCCGTCCATATGAATAGGAGCATTGTCGTTATGCGACGACCCGTAAAACGCAGCATTATCACCGGAACCACATACGACGGAATATCCACAACGCCAGTCGCAATAATATACAGATAGCGGCTAACTGACAAATTGGCGGCATTGAGAGCTGAAATTAAATTAGTATTATAGTTAATATTGAAAGGATGTTTTTTCATTCTAACGAAATCTAGTCTGAGTAATGTTAATAAATTGTCAGCAAACTCTGATGAAGAATCTTATGGAAGAATAATCTTTCTGGTTCATTAAATAAAAAAATAAAAATCGCTTAAGAAATGTAATTAAATTGTTAACAAAGCTTAACTAACATTAAATGTACGAGTAAATTGAAAAAGAAATCTTTAGATTTACATTTAAATATCCTGTAAAAATTTCTCGAGAATCTTAGAAGCTAATTACCTATATAATCATAATTCAATTTCCAATTAATTAATTTAGAAAGTAGAAAAAGTTTTTAGATTTATTTTCAAATCTGCAATCAAATTAGATATGAAACGAGATTTCATTGACACCCTTGCAGAATGCTTTTATTTCTAGGGTCTAAAATCTAGTCTAGTTTAGACTGATTTTAATATCTTACCGGTGACATAGTAGCTAAGCGAGGTGACACAGAACATAAAGTACGAGGTGAAGATTAGTTTGCGCACATTGCGATTCGCAAAGAGCTCAATGATTGATTTCAACGGACCGTTCTTCAACTTCTGACTGAACGAAACATTTGCGATTGGCTCCAGCTGCAAAACACAATTTAAATGAGATTTTTCTTGGCGCTGAACAACTATATTCATATATATAAGTACTCTCTATATGTATATAGATAGAGTTTAGATCTTTGGACTGACCGTTTTCTTATCGCTGACAATTTCGGTGGATGGGGCGGCAATTGTCTGGACATCATAGTGGCTGGGCTGCTTGAAGAGTATGCGATAGACGCGATCGTAGCGCTCCTGAGTTATAAGCCATCTCGGCGATTCATGCATTAGACTAGATATAAATTCGATTATAACTCGAAGTGTAGATATATATAATTTAGTTGAACCTACTAGCAGTTCAGTATGAGCAGCAGTGAGGGTATTGTGAGTGCGAGTTGCAAATGACGCCAGGGCTGTATCAGGTAGCCCGTAATTGCTAGCAGGATCATGCCCACAGGGTATGAGGCGGAGAAGGCAATGGACATCCAGGAGCGATGCTTCAAGCAAATGTTCTCAACAACTAAAAAGCGATTGATAAAACAGAGTAACCAATTGCAATAATAATAATAATTAGAAATCAAATTGGCACATTTACATGCAAAAAAATGGGTAAATAAAATAATAACATATAAAAAGCGAGAGAATTTTTACAGACGGTTTGAAAGCATAATAAAAATGTTGACCTACTCATTGTAAATGCCGGATAGAAGAGACCAGAGGAGGCAGCTCCTAAGGCGAAGCGACCAATTAGAAATAAACTGTACCACGGCGAGAAGCTGCAAAAGATGCTGCCCACGATGAAGAAAGCCGCTCCCAACGTAAACGAACTTTTGCGACCAAATCTAGAAAAAAAAACATTTGAAATTAAATCAAACTAATTCTTTGACAAAATTCTTTCTAAAATTCAGAAGCAAGTAATGAAATTGAGTGCCTCGGTGTTTAATTTTAAATCGTAAGTTTATTCATATTCAAATTAAATTAAATAATTTAATAAGCTATCTAAAATGTTTGTGTATGTAAAATATTTTTTTTTTAATATTTTCTATTGTTTAGATATGTATTTCTAAAACAAAGAAACTCTCTTTAGAAAATCTTCCTTTCTAAAATATAGAAACGAGCAATGAAATTTACTGGCTTGGCTTTCATATTAGTTTCGCAAGTATTTTCAAATTAAATTAAATTAATTTAATAAAATATGTAAAAATATATTGAATATGTGAAATGTTAAAACTCTAATGTTTATTAATAAGCCACAAAAAAAACAAAAAACAGTGAAAATTTCACATATTCTTGTACATTTTAGAAAAATGCTCACCGAAGTTATAAAAGGAAAAACTTTGATTTTTAGATGTATACCTTCTCTTGGCGGTTTTCTTAAAATTCAGGGACATTTTTTTTTTTTTTGCCGAGATTTGCCTTTCCCATAAGAGTTAAAACTTACTTGTCAGCCAGGATGCCGAATGTGAAGGAGCCACAGAACTTGCCCAGGGAAATGGAGACCTGTGCTGAGGTGCGTTGAATGCTCCGCTCACAGGTCAGTTCCCATTCGGCGACAAAGGTGCTCTCCGGCTGGGCAAATTCGTAGTTGCCCCTCGCCTTGCAGGACACCACGGCGGGCTGCTTGATCTGCGCCAATTGACTGGTGTAGTTGAGGGCTGCCCCATAGGACATGCCACTCAGCTTTTGGTAGTCCCAATCCCAGATGGTGCAACCACCGGAGTTCAGTTCCCGCTCACTGATGCTACGTTGCTGCGCCAGTGTCCAGTTGGTCAGCTGCAGTTCCTCGATGCCACACCACTGATCGTCAGGCAGATGCCCCAGCAACGTGTACGAGGACACATGGAAGCCATTCAATATGTTAGGCGTGACGCACAGTAAGAACAAGACCCTAAAAATGCAAATGTAAATAAGCATTAAACAAATAATTACAATTTTTTTACTTGGTAATACAACTTGGTAATAACAAAAATATGTTGGTTACTTTAAATATTAATAGAATTTTAAGTAATCACTAAATAACAAAAAGCACAAAAACAAATCTGTTTCTTTTTTTATAATTATAACTATGCAGCATTTCTTAACTAAGTAGGATATAGCTATTTATACAGGATATACGTTTTAATTTAATTAAGTATTTGGTTTAAATTATAACATTTTCAAAATATATATAAATAGGCCCTAAAAATGGAAATTTAATTAATAAAATTTGCAGAATTTCTTTACTAAAATTTTAACTTAGTTGTATTTTATAAAATCAAAATTTTCGAAAAAGAAAACTGCAAAATAGGTGTGTTCCCTTAAATGCCATATTTTCAAAACAATTTTAAATTGTGCTTAAAGTTTTTCTAATAATAACAAGCAACAAATATTGAACATAAATAAACGTTGAAAAATGAGATTATGTTCAAATTGTTTTGCCAAATACGCAAAAAGTTTCACTTGACGCAAATTATAATGTATTCGACATATAGTTCAACTGAATTGTTAACTATAATTAAGTTCATCTATCGCTTGTGTTCTACACGCAAATTTAATCTTTCTCACGTTTGCACGATTTGGTAATTGAAAATTACGCTAATCATTTGTTAACTTTTTTTTACATTTCTTTTTAATCTGAACTCTTTAGAAATTGAAAAACAACATTTTACTCTGGCTTTTAAACAAATTTAACTTTTTATTTTCATACTAAGCAAACTACCAACAGGGTATCTGCTAGTCGAGCATAACAATTCTAACGATTTTTTCAGTTTTTAAATGCCAATAATAAGATCAACAGCGATTAAAATATAAACGCAAACCGATAATTGCGAAAATACAAATGTTGTGAAGGTTAGTGACACATTCCAAAAACAGCGCCAACATGGAGGGGGTGGAGTGGGGGAAAGGGGGTTTACTTTTGGATATTGAAAATTTCAGCACTGGTGTGAGATCATACTCCGACAATATGGTGCAAAATATATGTTTTGAAAATGCGCTCAATGTAAACGAGAGTCGACGATCGTTAATCGAACCGGACAACCGGAACAGATTGCGCAATATTTACATATCTGAAGAAGAAAACAAAAATATATTTGAAGAGAAGGGATCGTCAAAATTCAAAGCACACGTTTTTTTTTTTTTAACCTTTGCACGTGCTGCGCATAATGCCAGTCTTACGGCGGAATGCGACCTCCGTTCAACGGTTTTACCCCGACTTACTTACTAGTTCTGTTCACCAAATAATGCCTGCTACACTCAGAAAATTAATAAAATTTAGAAAGTACATTTCTAATTCTATTGTCTTATTTCATTTGAAGAAAATTTGCATATTTTTTCTTGCTTATATTATTAATATAACATTTGTACTTTAAGATGTCACAAATAAATATTTTGTTTTTAAGTGTTCTCCCTCCCCAAATGATGCCTGCTAAAGCAAAACTTATAATAATTGTTTAAAAATAAATTTAAAACACGATTATGTAGACTCAACAAAGGTACACGATTCACTTAAAGTGCTGTTATCAGGGTTCGAGTTTCCGGCATTAAAAAATTAAATTAAATCGACTAATTTGACAGTACTATAAATAAGTAATAATATCTACACTCAGACACATCGACCAACCGTTTAGTAAATTGAAATAGTAAAAATATAAATTTTTCTTCTTAGAATTAATTTCAAAATATTAAAATGTCAAATGGCATGCGAAAATCCCGAAACTTATACAATTTAATGACTCGCCGATTCGAAATACTCGTCAAATCATAAGATTTTTCTGAAATTTAGAATGCAACAACCATAAATATTCGAAATTTATTTTCTGTCGCCAAAAGTATACCGATTCACTAAAATTTTAGATGAATGTATTATCTAATTAACTTGTTCCATTCTACACACGAATATATGTATATATATATGTCAATAGCTTCACTCAAAACAGCGTCCGAAATCACGCCAATATTTATTAAATCAGTTATTCTCCATGTGCCCAACTTCGTTCCGATTTTAATTATTAACTGGACTGATGCACAGTCCAGTTTCGCGTAACTAAGCCAGATTAAAATGCACTTGTTGGAGTCATGTTTAAATTGCAATTTAGATTGGCATCGAACTTGAACTATTCTGATTTATAACATTAACGTGTTGTGTGCATACATCATGATTTTTACAACTAATCGACTGATTTTTTTTACCCTTGTAGAGTATTTGAATTTTTTTTTAAGATTTCAACAAATGTGATATATTAAATTAATAGACGCACGTAAAATGTGATAATATTTGATCAAATCGAACAATTTCCCAAAAAATTTGCATCGAAACGAAATTTGTTTAATAAAATAAAATAATAATAATAATTTAAATTTAACTAAATGTTGTTTAATAAATATTTGCTTGACGCGAAAATCATTCAAATGTAATAAAAATAATTTGTTTGAAACAACATTTTCTGAATTAAATAAGAAATTAAAAGAAAAAAAAAAAATTCAACTGCAAATCAAAATTAATTTAAAGCATACAAAAATTCGATTTCACCACATTAGCTCCGGCCTAAAAGGGTATTTAATCTTCGTCATGCCTAGGATTAGCATACTTTCCTGTTATTCGTTCATTCTTTCATTGTCTAATGCGATTAGTTTTTAACAAGCAAGTACGCTTATATTGGGAAAACCGAACATTAATTTTGGAAATATAATTTTAGTATTTCTTTAACTTTGCGCATTTCAGGTTAAATTTTAGCACCTTCAACAAAGGTACACGAATTGGAGCACTGTTTTATGTAGAAATACATAGAAAATATCAGGATTTCAAACCAAATCAAATTATTATATACTGAACCGATTGATATTGACTGTTATTTAGGCAAATTTGAAATGAATAAACGATTGATACAATGAATGCATAAATAAATGGTGCTATTATTTTTTCGCTACTTTATGTATGCAGCTAAGTAACCGGATCGAGCATTATAATGTTCCGCTTTAATTCCGATACAGTATTTTCGGAACAAATCTAATGCCAATGCTAATGAATGACTAGGTTTATTTTGTTTTATACATATTATATTATATATTTTATAAATATTTATTTATTTATATATTTCGATTTGTTTTGCCGATGTTGCCAATGCGTGACAAGATTATACTATTGTATACATGTATATATTTTTGCATCTTTTGATTTCTGTTTTACAACAAATTTTTAATTTAGTTTCTAATACCGATTCCGATTTGGATTTGTCAACCCTGAGAAAAATATCCCCTGTAGAGGGACTTACCAAACAAAAGCCCCGCCACTGCCAACAATTTCCAGCTGCTTGGTGAGCAAATCCTTCATGCCGTGATCCGTGATTAGCTCCCGCGATTTCTCCACATTATCCATTGACTTGGTCATATCACAGTTTAAATTTATATATATTTCACCACAGGAATATAATAGAATATAAAATAGTACAGACTATTTTTGATAACACTTTAAATTCACTTTAAGTATATATATTTAAATAAATATATTTTTTATATGTAGCCAAGTTCAGCGGGTCGTTCTCTCGATTTGTGTCTAATTATGTATATATTGAAATATATACATATAAATTTATAATCTACGGCAATCCAGAAACGCTGATAAGGACCACAAAAAAAATACACAAAAATACAGATCAACAAATGCAGTATAGCAATTGAGATTGTGAACGCAACTGCAAATGTGCCTTCTTTCTATTTATTCTTATATATATATATATATATATATATATATATATATTATTTTTTGTCTTCACTTTCACAATTTTTTTTTAATCTATTTGTCCTATTTTTTTTAATTTGCTTTAGGCTTTATGTTTATCGTTGATAATTTTTTTCTTCTGTGTTCCTCTTTGCTCGTCAAATTTTTTTCATTTATGTTAGAATAAACATGAAAACAAAAATTGAATTGAATTTGTATTTTTGCTGTTGTTTCTAATTTTGAATGAAATGTCGAGCATTGCACGACGATGCAGGTGTCGGTATTGCTCGTAATCGTCCGCTAACAACTACTTGCCGCTTCGAAGGCGTCCCACAAACTAAGCCTACGGGAGGTCGATCGCTAAATTTTGTATGCAAGCACTCACACGCACATACTTACGTACTCTCATTCGAAAATACGAATTGTCGCCGTCGCGCCGTCTTTGTCGTGCTCGGTTTGGGCTGCGTTCGGCTTCGGCTCCTCCCGTTCTATTTACTTATGCTTGGTATTTGAGTTTGTTGATGTGAGTGTGGTGCAATGCAGTCTGTCTGTGAACGTGTCTGCAGTCCATTTCCATTTAAGTGAGTTGACTTTGCAGCACTTTGTGTTGAGAGAATTTCTAAGCCAAGTAAAAAAGGATATTCTTGTTTAAACCAATACGTTAGTAAATACATCTGTCAGTAAAAATATCTGCAAGCTGATTTATATCAAGATCATAGCTCAAAACTCTACTCAAAACACATCTATTCTCATCCCTTAAGAATACATGGCTTAAATATCTATTTTTGCTTATTCTTGCCTAGAAGAACCCTTATCCGTAATAAATCTATTCACACATGATTTCTCTCTCTCAATCTCTATTTCTAGCTACATACAATACTTATGTGTATATGTGTGTGTGCACTTGAGCATTCATTTAGATTGGTGCTGCATATAATTTACATTTTTGTCTCTGTTACAATTACAGTTACCATTCGTAAAGACGATAATTGAGCGCTGGGCTCTGTTTACACTTTATATTTGAATTGCGTTATCCCTTATGCGAATAATGTACATGATTAAGAGTCGTGCTGTCACTTGGCGTCTCTTTAAAAATGTGAAAAATGTGAATGAATGCGGTGTTTGTATACAATGTTAATGTTAATGTTAATGGTATGTTGAACCATGAAAGCGGAAGAAATTAGAATTTACATTGCCTTTTAAGTATCTTTGTTCTGTAAACAATGTTGCATTTGAATACTTACACTTATATGCACACTCGGAGAAAAATCTATCTAAATTTTAGTAAATCGCACAAAACAAATAGAAAGAAATAGGAAATAGAAAATATAGAAAAATAGTTTGTAGAAATAATTTTTAAATATTAGAAAAATGTTTAAAAATTAGAAAGGCTTGCACTAAATCGCTAATCCCAAAAATTTAGCGATTTTCCTATTTGTGAAATCTTAAAATACAAATGTTTATAAATAATAATGCAATCCCTATTTTTAAGTAAGTTAAAGCCATATATTTTAGAAATTTACTTTCTCAACAGTATGGTGATTAAGCCTTGGCGCTAAAAAGTAAGTTGACTTTTTCTGAGTGCATGCATGTTTATCTGTGGGAAATTGTTTACGCTTGAGCGATTTTGTTCGTTATTCGTTATCTACAATGAGAGGGGGCTCTTAAGCCTAAATCTTCAATTGTTTTGTTGAGATTGGCGAACTTCGACTATATATGTGATATCTCAAACTTGAACCCGATTTCTATAAATTGACCCCATTGAGGGATACCAATTGAGTATTGAGGTTAACGGTATTAACAGTTATATTTATACATAGATATTATTTAAAAAGCTCTCAATTGATCAATTTCAAATACGTCATCAACCATGAGATTTTTTTATTCTGAGCTGGTGAAGGGTATCCGCTGTTCGACATTGTATTTGAGCAACACTCATATACCCTGTACCTTTTTAAAGTGGGCAGAAAGGATGTAATGACGCTGTGCAGGAGAATTAAAGATGTAGAAAAAGGTATTGTTTGATAAGCTGTTCACATTTCATCTAGATTGATTAAGAAACACACAAAAAAAATCGTATATAAACATTATTTAATATAATATTACAATAAAAAACATATACTTGTAATTACTATAATATTACTATAGTCGATTAAGTGCAAAATAGCAAAATCATTTAATTACAGTTTTTTTATTTGTTAATTTAATCCAGTATATTTTATGTTTGCTATTCAATAATTTTGTTAAGCGTAAATAAATTAAACTTAAATTTAGCATATGCAATATTAATTACCTTTCTTTTTAATACAACATGTACAGTACAGTAATATCTCTGTATGTCTTTTAATATCTTAAAAATATTACTGTTTCATAGATTTGAGTACAGGGTATTTTATAATATGGCTCCTGCTCTCTCTATCTCTCTCTCTCTCTCTCACGCTCTCTCTCTCTCTCTCTCTCTCTCTCTCTCTCTCTCTCTCTCTCTCTCTCTCTCTCTCTCTCTCGCATTCCTGTTTGCTAATTTTGTCGTTCTAATGCATCGCTTTGTTATTATTGTATAGGTTTTTCGAATTCTATTCAACTGCGAATAGATCACAAAGCAGAGGCGCGCCTAACGGCGTTTCTACAATCGACGATCCTCAGCAGCTTTCATTGGTAGTTAGTCTTTTTGTTTCTTTTGTTTTCTTTTCGATTTATAATTTTGAACATGCACATGGGCGTGTTTGTTGTGTGCATTGGGTGGGTAGGTTGGTCTTTAGGTTTAGTTATTACTGTTGTTGTTGTCGACGTTGCAGGTGCAGGTCACTCACACCTCCCACACACACACACACAAACAGTTAAAACGTTCGATTATCCAATGCACGTACGAAGCCCTGCGCTCAATTGCCACGCCCACCACTTTCGCTCTTAGTGCTGAAGATTATAGTGTGCCCATTCACCAGATCAGCAGTGTGCCCATTCATCATATTTACTTGGCGCTAATCTAATAAATTTGAGCAGATTCAATCAAAGCTAAATTTTCTTTTTATTTTTTATTATCAATATATGCAAGTGACGTTCAAATAGAACAAGGTTTTGTGCTAAATAAAACTAAATTATCATCATAAATGAACAATAGAAATCTATACGCTTTTATACAGTATATATATATATATATACGACAATTGCTGTGATTGTTGAAATCTGCTTTTAATGTCGAAGCTCAAATTATGATAAGTTATCATTAGAGATGAGTAAAACAACATACAATAAAGTAAAAAACATACACAAAGCCAACAATGAGTCAAGCTTTAGTTTTTTTTTTTTTTTAATTATTGTTTTAATAAAATATTATAATATTCGGTTTTTCCTAAGCATATATATTTATATTTACTTTATTTATTTTCAATATAATTTTTTAAATAAGTGAAGTTGTATTTTTGTTGATTTCTTAAGAATTTAACTGTGTTGTTTCATTTGCAAAGCATTTCCAGAGGCAAAAATAAAATTAATGCGACAATTGTATTTAATAACTTTTAGTTACAATTTGAGATCGGTGAAGAGTTATATACATATATTTAAGCTACGCTTTGTGCATCGCTATATAAAAAATGAGAGGTACTCGATAAATAATTCAGACATATAAGACAGAATTTGTTGGGGGTAGACGTGGGTGGCTTTGTCACTAGTGACTCTGTTGAGGGATCGTGTCTCGACTTATCTGCCTGCTTAAGTGAATGATTGAGCTTAGAATATGTATGCATATGCATACATTTATATAGAATGCAAATTAATTCGTCCACAACGACCCAGATGTGGACTAAACTGAGTCAATTAAATGAGAACGTAACAGTGACTAGCACAAAATACTTGAGAGACTGTGCCGAGTGACTACACCCAGAAAAAAAAACACAACATTTTTGAAAATCTACCTTAAGTGAACATCATATTTATAACTATTTTTTCTATAAAGAAAAATTAAAAATGGATGAGATTTTAAAATACTGAATTTTGTAATAAAAATGTAAGTCAGAAAATACGAATGCTAGAAAACTGTGCAACACATAGATAAATATTAAATAAAATTGTCTGTGTACGAGTATATAATAAATTATCTAACAAGTTTGTTTGTTTGAAAACTCAAAAATCCGACTGGTTATAATAATAATTTAAGTGGAAAAAATATTAATATAAAATATTCGGTGTACACAAGTAGAAAAAAGCCTGACAATACTTTTTCTAAATGTTTTGAAAGCAAATAGATCTGATTTTTCGAGAAACACAATCTTTCATTTGAGAAATATACTTACTGCATAATAAATTGAACTACACTTGTTGCCAAACGTTGTGCGATTAAGCAAATATCGGCTTGATTTTTTTTCCCAGTGTATGATTATAGAGAAAGAGTTACTTTTGAATACCCCCTGTTAAGTGCCATTTCAAAGAAACATTTAAACATCCGACTGATTTAATACCACTTTGCACATTTTGAACATTTTGCACCCTCTTCAGTCATAGCCCAAGTTGAGCAAACAGATGAGACCCAAGACAAAGATGCCGTAGAAGGTGATGTTGTACAGATTGAGGCGACTGAGCAGACTGGCAAAATAACCCGGACTGATGGCGGCATAACGATCCTTCTGCTGGATATCGAGCAGATCTCGCCAACCCACAACCTGAGGCCGGATGACAAACAGAGCATTTATTGCCGCCCTTATGCCACTCTCCACGGCGCCACCCATAAGATTCCGATTGTTGGTGGCAACGGCTGCCGAACTGGACCAAACGATGCGATGCCAGGGCCTGGTTTGGGGTCTATTCAATGCCGTATTCAGTTCACAGATCTCCTCTTTGTATTCCAACGGATCGAGCATCTCCTTACCAAATTGCTCGGCGAGCAGATCGAGGATTGTGTCTCGAACAGTCGCCGTCTCCACATCGGTATCGTGCAGCATATAGCCGCCATATTCATTTTTATTTTGCTCATAGCCCACGACCAACGGTTTAATATTCATAAAATTACCGGAATAACCCTTCGATAACCAATATGATTTATCGTAATCGATTGTAAATTGAGTGATGACAAATTTGGATTGCCGGCTGATTCTGGATGAATCCCGAAACTGCTGCGGCAACTGTGGCTTGAATCTCAACTGATTCACCTTGTTCCAGGGTATGGCCAGAATGACAGCTTCTGCTATATGTCGATCCCCATTTGAATCCGTCACCTGCACATAGTTCTTAAAGTGTTCCAGTTCGACAGCTTTAACTCCACTTCGGATATCTGTGTGCTTCAATTTCTTGAGCAGCCTTTCGAGCAGATCCTTGCAGGACACATCCATCAGAGTCGACGGCAGGCGCATAAATCTAAAATGAGGAATGATAGAGGAGAGTAGAGAGGGGAAGCAATATAATTTCGCTAGTTCACCTACAGATCGACCAGGATACTCAATCCACCCGAACTGCTGCAGAGGCACATGAACTCATCGTAGTTGATTTCGCTCGCCGGCAAACCAGAAGTCAGCAGCACCAAGTTGAACATAAATTGGCGCGATTTGTTGAAGAACAGATTCGTGGAAATATGTCGTTCCATTGTTGGCACTCGCTTGCGAAACCTATCGATAAATACATGCACTCAACTCTGTACTCAGCAAAAATAAAACGCATTAAAAAAAAAAGATTTTTCTTTTTAATATAGGAAAACATTTCTCTACAAATTAGAAAGGTTTTCCCTAATTCGAGATTCCATTGTCAATGAATGGTCATTTCTAATAGTGTATAATCTTAGCTCGCATTTCAAACTTGTCAATTTTCTAAAAGTTAATCTGATTTTTTGAGTGTATAATTTCAGTTTGCAATCTCAATTTGTCACTCACTGAAAGCGGAGCCTATTAAATTTCTTCATGCGCAGATCGAGCATATCGATATAGCGCCATAGCTCAAAGCTGGCCGGCGTTGAGGTCAAGCCCCGATCCAGTTCCCAGCAGCGATTCAGCTGATCAGTGTTCAGATTGCGCTGTCTCACGGCCACATTCAACTGGCTGAGGAAGGCGATGAGTTCGGTTTGCTCCTTGTTCACAATGCGGGAACCATTGCTGCCCAGTTGTCCGCCTGGTTTGCGATTCTCGTCTATAATACGCATATTGAGCGAACTGTCTTTGGATAGGATTTTTATGGCCGATGTTAGACCAGCTAGGCCGGCGCCCACAATAAGTATATCGAGTTCAGGTAAATCGTTGCCGAAAGGTAAATCCATATAATCTATTTTGACATAGTCAATTTTAAAAAATAATAATCACTCAAAATTGAAAGCAAATTCAAATGGAGTTTGTCACTAAAAATGCTAAGAAAAAAAAATTAATTAATTTAGCACAGTAGGCAATTTTCTCCCGTGCAATAATTTCAAATTAATAAATTTTTTTTTTTCGCTGGTGCGTGTATCTGCTTTGCTTGGTATGCTATGCCGTACAACACCAGCAAAGCATGCAAGCAATGTGATTTTCTGAACCTCTAAAAGTATGTTGCAATCTGATTTAAATTTTGTTTCACTGGTGTGTGCATATGCTATCGTACCCCATACAACAACCTGCAAAGCAAATAAAGTGGTGTGACCATATTTGTGGGTGCTCCTAAAACTATGCTGCATTAATGTTAAAGTTGAATAAAACAGATTGCCAAGCTTACTTATTTTTCCAGAATGCACGTAATGACCAAGAAAAGCACAACAGTTATTCAGGCAATGAAAAATTGCGATGTTCGTGCAGCTGACTAATTTAGTTTCACATACTAGCCTATTCTATTCAACAGCCTGCAAATAAAACAATGCACTCGGAGCAAATTGCGTGTGCCCCTAAAAGTATGTTGCAATTAGGTTAAAACCCAAAATTGTTTCCCTGGTGCCTGCGCATGCTAGCCTATCCTATACGAATACCTACACTGTTAAGTCACCATATTTGATATCGACCCTAAAAGTGTGCAGCAATGTGCCCAAAGTTTACTCACGCTGATCCAGTGCTCAAATTCTTGGTGCACTTCAAAGTAAGCTGCAATTAAGTAAAAACTTCTTCAAACTGTCAACTTGAGATTCAAGTTTAATGATTAAAAACAATACAAAAATGAGCGGAAATAAAAAATGTATTGAAATTTCAGAAAGAAACAAAAATGGAAGCATACTTACAACTCACATACAGCTTACGCACAGCATCATTTCTTTCAACCCAAGCAACGTTATCACAAAATCAGTGTGAGGCACATTTCCGCTGCTGATTGAAGTAAACAGAAACAGCGCGCATAAAAATCAAGCATGCAGCTTATGCCCAAAAATCGTTGATCTATTCCATACTGATGATAATTATATAAATATTAAAAGATGGAAACCCTAAGAATTCAATTCATTATCAATTCAAAGTTATTTGCTGCTGCTGCCAAGAACAAATATATATCGTCCCTATTTTCCTATGAAAAAAAAAAAAAAATTATATAAATAATTATTGACAAAATTGCAATTATTTGAAAAACCTGTTCTCAAGATTACTTGTCAATTGTCAATTGAAATGGCTAAATCTATAATGTTATTATCATTTATTTAAAGCGCTAAATTATTAATTTGCATAGTCGACTCTGGGATAGATTCACATAAATAAATGATACATGACCGTACACAATTGTTTTATAAATTGACGTATTCGTAATTGAGAAACGTTGACATTAATACAATTAAAATACGCATTTAACTGATAGCACTATTTAGCACTCGAGCACTGAACTGCACTTAACACTTAACACATATGTATACGTATATATAATTGAATATAATACTGTATTCTCTTATCGTTATCAGCTGTCGCGCCTTACGGATGTCTCCGTTCCATTTCTGCACCTAGAGTCCCAATTTCCAAGCTGATCGCTAGGCCTGTTGAGCAACGCAAGTCAAACAAAGCAACAAAGGAAGGCTTGCTTAAGCTCAACACAGATTAAATTAGTACACTCAGAAAAACAAATCACACTCAATTTTACAAAATCCTCTTACTCATTTTTCAGAAAGTACATTTCTAAAATTGAAGATTGTGTCTTTCTAATAAAAAAAAACGTTCGTTTCTGAATTTTAGAGTTTATTATATTTTAAATATATTTAATATACTTGTAATTTCCAGTGTATTGTTTTAAATGTATTTCTTATGAATACACATTTGTATTTTCAGATTTCACATATAAAGAATGTGTAGATTGTTTATAAAAATGCATATCTTATTAATAGAAAATATTGAAAAATAAATAGAAAAATTCGCCAATAATTTTGAGGATGTCGATTTAAGGCAAGTCTTTCTACGTTTTAGAAATGTATTTCCCAATACTTATAAATCAATTCTAAAAACCACAAACCACCAAATTTATTTGGTGTGATTTTTTTCCGAGTCTGCGAGAGTCAAGCTATATTTTTTAGAGTCGTGCGATGCACAATATATATATATATATATAAATATTGTTTATGTGTGGGGAAATGTCACCCTCAATGGTTGACAAACACCATCATATAATTATCATACCCTCTGCGAATGTATTTTTAAATACAATTACAAAGTGCTGTAAAGTTCATTGCATGCCGGCAACAGTTGAGTTAATATAATTTTTTATTGAGCAATAATTGTAAATAAAAAACAAAAACAAAAAACAAAACAATGTTGTTTTTGTGTTATGGCATCAATTGAAGACGACACAATTAAAATACCCTGCACAAATGATTTTCGAAATAATGAGATTGTGCAGAAGTTGAATTGTCAAATGGAAACCAAATTTGAGCTTCCAAATATATATATATAAATGACGATAGTGAATTTCGTATTTGGTAATTTTTTTTATTAATCTTTCGTCGTTTACCCGGGCAAATATATACAGTACAAGTCAGTGAATAAAAAAAGTGATACTATGAAAAAAATTATCGCATTTTATATAATAATAACTGTCAGATTGATTCAATTACAGAAGACTAAGAGGTACAACATTTAAGATACTTATAAAATGATTGTTTTCGCAAATTAAATGGAAATATGCAATTGTTTTCCTATGTGAAAATACCTTTTGTTCTTTTCTGACTTTCAAAAATAAGACAATAATAAAATACTCTTTTGACTAAGAGTGCGTGTTGTGCATTGTTTGGTTATTGTACCTGAACCCATTGGAAAGGGCCTTGTCCGTCTGTCTCTCCATGAACTAGTGACTCTCAGACTCTAAAAGAGTCTAAACACTTCAAATTGGGAGTATAAGTTCTTCAGTGTACCAGATTGAAGCCAGAATTATTCCATATAATATTAGTTACGCTATTTGGGCTTAATACATTGTGGAATGTAGCTTCTGATTCCGAATCCGATACTGAATTTAAATTCGGTGAATTTTAATTCCGACACTTTGTCCACAGAAGTTAATTGAATGCCGAAAACAGAACGAATGCTGAGTAAATATTGTGTTTTCTTTTATTATTTATTTAATAACAAATAAATGTAAATAAATTGAAATTGAGTTTCTTGCGACTTTTTCTATGCTTAAACATATGAGTTGGAATACTTTCTACTTCGATTGAATAAATGCAATTATTCATCGTGAACAATAAATGCTAATTGCTTAAATTCCGATAAATTCATGCGGCGGAAACTCGTCACGCCTCCCTCTGCCTTCCCCTCTGCCTGCCCCTCTGCCTGCCCCTCTGCTTGCCCCTCTGCTTGCACCTCTTCCTCTTCGTCAGAAAAGTCTATCTTCCTCTGTCGCAACTTCTCCTTATTCCTCTCCTTCTCCCTTTCCTTCTTCCTTTCCTTCTCCCTCTCCTTCTTCCTCACCTTGACCGTCTCCGTCTCCCTTTGTATTTCGCTCTCTCTCACCGGCTCACTCATAGTTCCCCTCTCCATCTCTATCCCCCTCTTCATCTGCCTCTCCTTAAAGACCTCGTCTTCTTCATCTTCTTCTCCTCACTTCCATCCTCTCCATCTCCCTCTTCTTAGCCTTTTCCATCTTCCTATCCATTCCTCTCCCCTCATCATATCCATCTCTCTCTCGATCTCCCTCTCCCATCGCCTCTCTCTTTTCTTTTTAATCTCTCTCTATATCTATTTTTCCCTCTCTCTCCCTCTCTCTTTCTCTATTATACTTCCTCTCTATTATACGTCTCTCTCCCTCTCTCTCTCTCTCTCTGTCTCCCTCTCCATCTCCGTTTCCACCTTCTTCCTCATCTCCTCCTCTCTCTCCAGCTCCCTCTCCCTCTGCTTCTCCTTCTTTATATTCATTTGTCTCTCGTTCTTCTTCTTCATCTTCATCCTTCCCGTCTCTCCCCCTCCCACCACTCTCAATCCCTCTGTAAAGCTTACGCCTTCGCGCCATAGTTGCCATTGATCATGGTATTCAGCTCTTCATCCTCCAGAGATTGGCTCCTGCTCCGCTGCTGCTTCTGCTGCTGCTTTTTGCCAAAGTTCTCGGCATCCTCAATGGTCTCCGGCAAGGGTCTGTTCAGTGTCTCCGGCAGGAGCAGCGATATTAGGCCCGCCGTCAGCGACAGGGCACCACAAATGACCAACGGCAAGGGTCGCCAGATCTCGCCGAGAAGATTCAGATACGGCGCCAGAATGCCGCCAATACGAGCGACCATCGACGAGGCGCCCAGACCCACATTGCGCACCACAGTCGGAAATTGCTCGGCCGTAAAAATGTAGACAGTGCCGTACGACGAGGTGATGGCCAATTTGCCAATCATGGCGCACGTGATGAGCAGCCAATTCATGTGGCTGGGCACCAGAACCGTTGCCAGCAAACTAATCCCGGCCACCAACATGGCGCCGCACAGCGTCGAGCGACGACCCCAGCGATTCAGGGTGATCAGCAGCAGGGAATAGCCAGGAATCTCCACAGCCCCCGAGAAGACAAAGTTCTGCAGCTGATTGCCACCCAGATTATTGGTGTTCCAGGAGAGGCCGTAGTAGACGCCACTGTTGACGAACCAATCGAAAAAGATGATCAACGTTTTGCGCCGCAAGTTCGGATAACGCAGCAAGTCCCAAACGGATGCGGATGGTTGCTGCGAGGCAGTCTGCGCCTGCTCCTTCTTTGCCGACTCCTCCCGGACAAGCTGGTCGTAGATCTCGCTGGGTATCTGGACACGATTCACACGGGCCGCCCGCTCAATGATGACAAACGCCTCCTCGCTGCGACCCTTCGAGAGCAGCCAACGTGCCGATTCCGGTATTAGCCAATAGTAGCCCATAAAAACCAGACCCGGCAAAGTCAGGGCAATTTGCAGCCAGCGCCAATCCCTGATAAGATAAGCGAATCCCGCCGTAAGCATAAACCCAACGGAGAAGAACATCTGCACAGTGACGCCGGCAAAAAGGCGATAGCTGGCACCCACCATTTCCATGGCAATCACATAGGCCACCAGAAAGACACCCGACGTGGTCGCGCCAACAATCAGCCGAGCGATCGTATAGGTAAAGTAATCCGGTGCCAAGCCCGCCGTAATGCCAAAAACCAACTGAATCACGAGCGAGGTAAAAAAAGTGGGCTTCCTGCCCCATTTGTCGCTCAGCTGCCCAAAGATGAAGCTGCCAAGGAGCACGCCCACCATAAACATTGAATCACTTGTGGCACTCAGCAGACTCCGCCCGCAAACCATATTCCATTCCGTGACAGCGCTATTCCGGTATTTCGACTGATCGTAGAGGTAACTGCTGCAGGTCAACGTGCCACTTGTTGTGTCACTCAGATCGCCACTCAAATAGGAGTCGTTGTAGGCCACATTGTAATATTCGCAGGTATTCAATTTACCCGTAATCTCATCCGGCGGATAGGCGAGCAACCAGTGAGCTGGCGGCAGCGATTGATAGGTGGCAACTGTCGCTTCCTCGTGTGGCAGGCGGCAACGGTGCTCGGGACGAGCGAGCAGGAAAACGCCCGCCAATTTGTGGAAGGCACAAACGATGGCCGGCAAACAGAGCAGCAAATAAATCCGCCTCTGATATCGTCCGAATTCGCCCAAGTGGGTTATAACATCATCGTAGCCCATTTTTATCAATTAATTATTAATTACCTAATTAATTAATTGTCTGAGTATTGATTTTTCTATTGATTTCGAGCAATATTCAATTTTCATTAACATATGTATAAATATTGCGTATTCGCCGCGTGTGCTGTTTTTTTGGTTAAATGTCGAAAAGCGCGCGCGAGAAACAACTACACGCGATCTGTGCCAGTTGGCGACTGACAGATGACGACGTAGCCGATGACGGCGACGACGTCGACATCGACTTGCTGCTGGGCAGCGAAAGTGTCAAGAACGCATTCGACATTGACTCTCAACGTCGTCGACGGCGACGGCAACGCAGCAGCGACGTCGCTCAACAGTTGTAACCAACAAATAAGAATGGTGAGCTCGACTGGGCTATACCCTGCAGCCAGCTACTAAATATAATCTTTATGGAAAATTTAACATTAAAATTTAAACATTAATTAAAATGAAATCAACTATGAAATGTATATTCCTCCTAAAATTAAGTCATCTATTAAATATTCTCGATTTGCCTTTAAAATGTCCTTTGAGAATTTATTCATCGGTTAAATTCTAGTTTTATTGGGTAAATATATGTTTAATATTTCCCTTTAAAATGTATGCAGCTTTTAAAATTACTTAATGTTTAATGAAGTATTTTACTTTAAAATTTAGTCAGCTATTAAATATATTCTAGTTTGCCGCTCTATTTCTATTGTTAAGAAATCAATTTTAAGCGTGTCACCTCGTTAATAATATTTTCGCATGCCTTTTCTGGGCTTTCACCAAATCATCTGTGAATTTTTATTAAATAGCCCTAAAGTGAAGTTTTTCCAGTTATTCCACTTCCAAATATTCATTTTCAAAATTAATTTCTAGTATAATTTCAATTATATTGTAGAACTAGGTACAAAGTCTCGTCGTTTAATTTGGAACTGAGAGCCCTGACGAGAATATCCTTAAATCGAGATGTATATGTGTGTCTTATCTGATGCTGCAGATTGCACATCCTCTGAGATCCTCTGTGATCTCCAAAAATAGCCTCAAGTACCTACACTTCAGAATGCCTAATAAGTCCTCGAGACTGCCTAGAGCCTCACATGTTCATTCTTGAAACGGCGATTTTTTATCTTAGTTCATGAACGACGAGGACGTCTCTGCTGACGCTCTGCCGACGCTCTGCTGACGCTCAATATTGAACCCAAAAAAAAAACCCATATTCCCCGTTCCCATTACCAACACACACACACACACACATATATATCTAAATAAATACAGTTATGTGCCAGCGCTGCTCTCTCACACAAATTGAGCTAAGGATGCTCAGTCAGCTGTTTGGCACACTTTCAGCAATTCAAGGTTAAAGAGAGCCCCTGCTTAATGAATCTGCATATATATGTGAGTGTGTGTGTGTGTGTGTGCGTACAATCGCTGCTCTCTTACACAATTGCGCTGATGGAGCTAAGGATGCTCAGTCAGATGCTTCAGGGTCAAAGAGAGCCGCTGCATGTGTGTATGTTTGTTTATGTGTGTGTGTGTGACGCAGAATTTGATCATTGACCGAAAATATGTACAACATAATTGCTGCTCAATTGGCAATATTCCATAAATGCACTCACGCTCTACGTTCTTCCACTCTTCCACTCGCTCACTTGCTCTCTCCTTATTATCGGCTGCTGTCAGTTCTCTCATTCCGTTCTCAACACAATCTTTGTTTGAGCTTCGTAACAAGTTAAATAACACGCGACTTTATTAGCTAACTTAAATTTGAATATAAACTTGACTTTTTTTAGCCAGAAGTCATTAGCATATTGTATGAAGAGACGTCATTTCATTTGTTGTGTCGGCTGCCCTTGCCCAATATAAATAAAAATAACGTGTATAATGCTTTCAAATGCGCCGCAGTGCATTATAAAAATTCTTCTAAATTATATATATATATATATATATATATGTATGTGTACAAAAGAGTGCTTTTATCTACAAGTTTTCCAGTTGAACTTCACGTCATTAGTTTATTGCTTGAGATGTTTGAGATGTTTTACTTATTTTTACAAATGCTTTTTATTATTGTTATTTTTCCTTTTTTTTTCTTGAATGTTTTGGTTTTTCAATTAGTTTTTACATACACTTGTACACGCTGTTTTAGTCTATTGCTTTTTTTCTTGAGTGTTGCTGCTTTTTTCTATTACTATTTTTTGCTTGAGTGTAGCTGTTTTTACACTGCTCCCAAAGGGAGCAAATGAGTATATTTTGTTATTGTTTTACTAAATAAGTAAAAATTTTAATTAAAGAAACAAAATAAATATATATAATAATAAAACGAATGCATATAAAAAAACACACATATTAGGTAAATAAATAAATTAATAAACAATAAAAATGTATATAAAATAAATAAATAAATAGGTAATTTGAACCTCAGCTTGCAAAACTCTTCTGAAATTAAGTCTTAGATTTTCGTCTAATAGTTTTTTTTTTTGGTTTTGCCTGAAAATGAGAGTCTCGTGATTTTTTTTTTTGCCGATAACGAAAAAACCAGCTACAAACAAACAATAAAGGAAAATATGCGGAAGTATTTTTGAACACACTTTTACTCTTTTCGTAGTTAGGTTGAAATGAAGTAAATCGTTCACATTTTACATAATTGTTCAGAATTTATTTACTTTTGCTACTTATGCCAAATACAATATTTGTATGCCAAAGTACGTGCCGATAAAGAGAACATTGTCTAAAAATTCGATAAGTGTAATAAGTAAATACTAAGTACATTTTAAATAAGTACAATTGTCGTATACAAACATATATATATATAAATACATACATAATACAGATTAGTGGCTTAGATTATGGGAACAGTTTAGTTTAGGCTAAGAAAAGAGCACAGAACGATCTATCGCTCTCTTAGGCAGGCATTTTATATATCAAAGGGGGAACAGTTTAGGCTGGGCACAGTTTAGGCTGCAATGCATACCTACAAGGCAGGAACAGCTTAGACACAGCAGATACCATTTCATACATAAAGTGGGAACAACTTAGGGAAGAGAACACAACTGGATGTGCTTCTCTTGCGCATGCATTTCAAATCTAAAGTGGTAAAAGCTTAGCTCTCAAAAGAGAGCACAACTGCCCTTAAAGATAACACGTTTACCTAATTTTCTCGTCTTTTATTTTTTGGCGTGCATATAAATGGGAACAGTTTAGGTTGGAAAGAGAACACATCTGGGATGCATATCAAATGGAATAGCAGAGTTATGCCAACAAAAAATAAATCAATTCTCTCTCAGATCTAAATGCATAAAGAGAAATTATTTTCCTACACTCAGAAAAAAATTGCTCTTTGCTTTGTAAGCTAATTAAAATTGTTGCATATGTAAAATATTAAAACACAATACTTAATTATAATATAAGTAAGTAAAAGTTAATATAAGAATTCTTCTATAATAACCAAATTAGAAAACAACACCCTCTAAGTAAGACACATTTTTTCCTTAAAATTTTAGAAAATACACTCAAAAATATGAAGAAATGCAAATCCTTTATTTTTAGACAGATACATGCCTAATTTGTAGAAAACTTATTTAGGAATAATAAGGTGTTGAACCCTTTGCGACTTACTAAAACTTCGCTTCGTCAATTTTTTTTTTTTGAGTGTATGCGCTGTGTACTTATTGTTTATTGGTTTAAAGGGGGAACAATTTAGGAAGCATTTCAAATTTCAAGCACAGTTAGTTCAAATAAAACTGTCCCCATTTCAGATCTAAATGCTTATGGCGCAAATGTTTTTCTAAGCGCTGTTTTTAATTTCTTTTTCTAATTTTTCTTTCGCCTTTTCGTTTTGTTATTTGTTTTTTTTTTTTTGGCATGCAACTGAGATTTTCAGTAATTTAATTTTTAATACTCTCTCTTTATTTCTTTGTCTTTGTTTACCTGTCTCTCTTTCTCTCTTTCTTTCTCTGTATTCTTCATGGTAAAAAACTTGTGCTCGACTGGAATTGGAAAGTGAATGACCTCGGAGAAGAAGAATATGGACTTTAGCTATGTTAATTAATTACCGTTATTATTAATTACTATTATTTATTATTGTTAACAAATTACGCTTTGTGGCCATTGGACAAATTGAGTGGTTGCGTTTCCAGCTCCCTGCCCCCTTCCAGATCCCTCCTGCTGCTCTTCTCTCTCCTTCCAAATCGCTCGCCATCCGCAATTGTTTCCAGTGTAGGCTTATTATGCGTCTCCGGCAAAAGCAGAGATACAAATCCGGCGGATAAAGCGAGTACGCCATAGATAACCAATGGCAGAGGTCGCCAAATGCTGGCCAAGGCATTTAGATAAGGAGCGATCATTCCAGTCAAACGGGAAACCATGGAAGCGGCGCCCATTCCAACCGTGCGCACCACAGTCGGAAATTGTTCGCTGGAAAAGAGATAAATGGTGCCATAGGAGCCGGTGATGGCCAGTTTACCCAACATGGCAAAGGTGATCATGAGCCACTGCATCCCAACCGGCACCAAGATGGTCGCCAGCAGGCTAATCCCCGCCAGCAGCATGCAACCGCAGAGTATCGAGCGACGACCCCAACGATTCAAGGTTAGCAGTAGAAAACAATAGGCGGGTATTTCCACAGCGCCAGAGATGATGAAATTGAGCAGGACGTTGCCACCCAGATTGTTGGTGCTCCAGGAGAGGCCATAGTAGACGCCTGTGCAGACGAGCCAATCGAAGAAAATGACGAGCGTCTTGCGGCGCAAATTCGGATAGTGAAAGAGATCCCAAACGGAGGCGGGCTTGGCTGCGGATGCCACCTGATCCTCCTGATCCTGCTCGTGTTCCCTCTGCTTCAGCTTAAGATTGAGATCTAGATTGAGCTGCTTCTCCGTCTCCAGCTTCAGATCCCTCTCCTGCTCCTTCAACTGATCCTTGCCCTGCTCCTTCAGGTGCTTCTCCTCCTGCTCTCTCTCCAGCTTCCACTCCAGATTCCTCTCCAGCTCCATCTGCTTATTCAGGTTCAGCTTCTCCTGCTCCTTCTCGCTCTCCTTCTCCCTCTCCTCACCCCCATCCAGAAGCCGCTCCAAAGTCTCTCTGCTAATCTCCACATGATTAAATCTCGCCGCTTTCTGCATCACATCCAAGGCCTCCTCCCGCTTACCCTTCGACAGCAGCCAACGCACCGATTCGGGTATAATCCAATAGTAACCCATAAAAATCAAACCCGGCAGAGTTAACGCAATCTGCAACCAGCGCCAGTCATGAATAAAATAAGCAAATCCCGCCGTAAGCATATAGCCCACGGAGAAGAACATCATGACAAAGATGCCGGCATAGAGACGCTTCGAGGGACCAACCATTTCCATGGCAATCACATAGGCCACCAAGAAGACGCCCGACGTTGTGGCGCCCACAACTAATCTGGCCAAAGTATAACTAAAGTAATCCGGTGCCAAGCCCGCCGTAATGCCAAAAATCAGCTGAATCACAAGTGAGGCAAAAAAAATCGGTTTCCGGCCCAATTTATCGCTGAGTTGGCCAAAAATAATGCTGCCTAAAAGGACGCCCAGCATAAACATTGAATCGCTTGTGGCCGCAAGAAATTCTCGGCCACAAACCAAATTGAATTCGGTAACGGCACTATTCGCGTAACGGGAACGATCGTAGATGAATCGATTGCAACTCTGCGTTTCATTGCTGAGCCTGTGAAAGCTTTCGTTGCCTGTGTCGTATTCCAGTTCGTAGCGCTCGCAGCTTTTATCCGGTGGATAAGCGAGCTTTGAAAGCTCTTCCGTTAGCTCAAAGCTTTGATTCGTCTCATTCGACAGCGCACAGCGAAAGTTTGGCTTGGCGAGCAAAAAAACGCCGGCAAGTTTGTGAAATGCAACCGGCATCGATGTCAAACAGATCAGCACATAAATTATGCGCTGGTAGCGTCCAAAGTCGCCCAATTCCACAATAATCTCATCGTAGCCCATTTTTTATTATTTATTTTTTTTTAAATTAATTAAAATTGCTATTTTTTGCCGAATTTTATTTTGAGCTTCAACAAAAAATAGTACAATTATGAATAGTTAATTATCCACTTTGAGCACTTGCCGCGAGCGCGTCGCGTGATTCACTGAAAGCTTGTCAACGATTGCAGCTTTCTTTAAGCAACGCGCAACTTGTGATTTGTTGCCAGATAATGACGTGTACTTTAGCAACACTCGGAGAGTGAGTGAGAGAGGGCGCGCGAGAGCGTAATTATGTTTAGCAACAACAACAGCAACAAGTAAGACGCGCAACACGTGTTGCGATTGCGGATCTCTTTTCCAACTAATCGTCAAGCAGAAGAAGAAAAGCAGAAGCGTTCTTTGAACCCCCAAATTATGGTGAGATTCGTAACTTGCGTCTGCTTTGGCAAGCGGAACAGAACTGAAAACCTAAAAAGCTCAACGATTGAACGATTGAAGGCCAGGCAAAGACTGTTGGGGCAATAAGTGCTGACAATACACCTAACACACTAGCACTCACACACACACATATAAATATACATACATAAGAGTACACTCGGAAAAAATCTAACTAAACGATATAAACTTTGTTATAATGGAAAGTTTCTCTTGTTTTTTCGCAATAGTTTTTAAATGCGAGAACAACAATTTCTAAGAATTAGAAATACACGCAGGTAACAACGGTAAAAATGAAAAATCTACAATTAAGATATGCTTTTTAAAATGTAATAAATTGAGTATGAAAAACTGATATATGAATTCAACACACATAGAAAAATCCAAGCCGAAAACTAGTCATATTTTTTCTAGATCTTAGAAAATCCACTCCGAAATTTACAAACCCTTTTTGGAGAGCTGCAAAAATAAATTTTTAGAAATTTACTTGGCGTCTAAAGTTCGGCGATAATTTCTTATCTAACTTTTTTATGTCAATTATTTTGCTGAGTGTATGTATAAACATGCTCCAAGAGCCAACAAGTAGCCATCATGCATATTGCCAGCCAAGTTGCTCACTTTTCACTTACTCTCTCTCTCTCTGTCTCTCTCGCTCTTTCTCTCTATGTCTCGGTATACCCAGCGGGATTTTGTTTGTTTTTTCGAAGCGTTACAGTATGTTGCCGGTATTAACAAAAACAAAAAAACTGTCGAAAACTAACAGCTGAGCATATTTGCCGGCAAAGCAGAAAGTTCTTCATTAATTTCCAGGCAGCATTGCTTAATTCAGCAAATAGCTTCCCGCTGGGTCTGTTTTTTTTTTTTATTGTGATAAATTAGAGAATGAGGAGACAGAGAGAGAGCGAGAGCGAGAAAGCAACCCCGAGCCAACAAAGAATTAGTGTTAATATTATTAAAGAGGGTTTCCAGCGGGTCTTCAGCTCACTTTTTGGACTTGCCAACTGACAAACGATGACACATAACTGAAATAAACACACTACACACACACACACACACATGCACATATATCACATGCATGTGTGTGTGAAGGGTACTTTTTCTTTTTATTTTCTTACTTACTTTTAAATAATAATATTATATAAGAATAAATTTTATTTTAATTTAATTGCTTCTTTTTTTTCAACTGTTTTCAAAGTGTCTCGTGCTGAGTTAAACCATAAAATCGAATGTTATTGACTTTAAGAAAGAAACCAGAATTTGTGTCGCGACTTCATTTAAGTAAAGTAAACAAAATTTGAACACATTTTTCATTGTAAAAATAATAAATATATATATATATATTTTTAGCATTCAGATAATTAACGCTAATCGGTTTCGACTTATTTGCATGGCAGGCTTCCAATTTCAATTCGAACTCGAAATCGAATTCGATCTCGATTTATTGGCGCTTCTGTCTGATTGGAGTTCATTTAACTTCTCTTTTCAATTGGAATGTGTCAATGGCAATTATTGTTTTGCTTCGCTGTAGAAGGCAATTGAGTCGCGAAATATATAACAAAATCAGTCAGACGTCCATCGTACGATGTTTGTAACACTAGATGCACACACACACACACACACATACAGTTGTGTTAGAAAAAATAGCTGTTTATTTATTTCTAATTTTCATTAGTGAAAGTGCACATTTAGAAACTGGGCTGCTGTTATTTTCGTTGTTAATTTTCTCCCTCTTTTATTAAATTATATTTCTTTTTTTAGCTTTAATTAAATTTAAATAAGTTGAAAGCGTTGCATAAAATTATATATTCTTTCTTTCTTACATATTTTAAGAGTCTTCTTCCACTTTTAAAAACTTATTCATAACCATTTGTTACACTTACAAATTTAAAAGGACACCTTTGAAAACATTTCTTTGTGAGAGTGGTGCTATTATTTTGACAGCAACTGTATATCTATACATATATACATACAATTTAAGTTCCAAGCAGCCTTCAATTGAACTCAATTAATCGGCGTATCTCAATTCCATTTCTTCTTTCTTCGCTGCTGGAACGATTGGAGAGGCAGATATATGCTGTTATAAGTGTGTGTGTGTGTGTGTGTTGAATCGGGTTATAAAACCTAGAAAATGCTGTAAGTGCAATTAACCGTTTTATTAAAGTGTTCCTCTTTTTTGAAAAGTTAGAGAAATTTGCTTAGAATTTTATTCGATCTAAACATTTAGAATTGCATAAATATTACAAATATAAAACTAGAAATATAAAATAAGTAAATGTTCCATTTAATTAATTTTATTAATTTTTTTTTCAATTTGTAATGAAATTATACAAATAAATATTGAATAGTGCTTAAATTGAACAAATAAAATTTGTGAGCAAATTTGAAAAATTCTCTATTTATAATCATAATTATTTTCTTTTACGGGTGTGACCCAAATTCGCTATAATGAATAAGCACCTGGCCAAAATGTTGTATAAATCGGTAAAAGCAAAAATTTCCAATTGCAGATACAAAAATAAATGTTTTATGCTTGCTTTTTTATTGCCGTCTTTTAGGGATTGTGAAATTACTTTAAAATTAGCGCCTATTAGGGATGGTAAAATTAGCTATAATTTAATTAACATTAAAATCATTATTTTTAAATGAAAAGCAAATTTCGCTAATATAAATTCAAATTCGATTGACCGCCCACAATTCGACTTTTATTAGGTTCTCTAACGCCATCACTGTAATTTATCGAAAAGTTGCTATTTTAGCCGAAACATGCAACATTCTCAGCAACACAGTTGTATCAACATTTAGCCGCAACTTTGCCTTTAAAAGCGCATATGATGTCCCAGCATGTAGCCAAACCAATTGATGTGGTTCGCAACATGTGCGACATTTGGCAGCGCTAACCGATATCGATATATCGATATATTGTTGGCATGCCATTTTGAGTTTGCGATACGATGTCGAATTGGACATCGCGCGCAGTCGTATTAAATACATAGTACGCGTCGGTCTATCGCGCGCAACGCAGCGCAGCTTGTTAACGAAAAAAAAAGATCACAAATCAAATTTTCAGTTGATAAACAAAACACTCGACTCAAAACAAGTCAGGTGAAAAAAATTCGTGTTTTAGGAGGGGGCGGCGCATTTTCGCCAGCTGCAGCACATTTAACTGTGAATTTGGCAAACAAAAAAGACGATATATAAAAGTGACCGTGAAATTGAAGCATAAAAAAGCCGGCGGCAAATTGCTCCAGCGGAAGCAGCAGCAACAACAACAGCAACAGGTAAGCGCAACGCTCTTCCAACAACAACTAAAGCAAAACCAACAACAATTCCGTATTTGCTTTTTTTGAAGCTATGGTGAGTTTTTTCATTTGCTCCATTTTCGTGTTCGTATTTTTTGCTTTTGCTGCTGCGTTGGCGTATGTCAACGGTGAAAGAATAAAAGAGAGGAGTGCAGCGTGGTGAATTGGGCAGTCGCAACATCCTCGCTGCTTCCTTCTATTCACCCCAGCCCCAAGAGACAAAAGTCACCACCAGCAGCTGTCTTTCACCCACACACGCATACATACATACGCTATATTTAGCTGTGTAATGCCAGGCAAGAAGAACGAAGTTCAAAGATAGATTTTTTTTGTGTTTTCTGCATCGACGCAGGCGCTTTGAACATTAAACACGTTCCAGGCTCCATTTTAATTTGTGTGCAGCGAATGCAGAAACATTGGAGGGCATCTCAAGAAGCAATCGCTGCTTACTTATTGATATGCCAGTCACATTTTCATTAATTATATCCATCGTTCCATGGAAGTGGAAGAAGAAGACTCACTCCTTCCACTTTTTATGCCTTTTATTGAACGATGCCTTTAGCTGCAACTGTGGAAGTCATTGGCCAGCAGTGTTGGCAGCTAACTAAAAAAAGCTAGTTTTTTCAGTAGTAAGAATATGATTCTTAGAGTTGGTTTTATTCATCAAAATTAGTCGAGTTAGTTTTTCAGTATTGATATATAATATATAAATAAGTATTGCTAAAAAATCTCATTTTAGGCAAAGAAATTTTTTTTGACAGTAAATATAAATGATTTTTAGTGTTGAACTTAAACATTAAATTTAGCGGAAAAACTTTATTTCATGATTCAAGTTCGTCGAAATATAGATAGGTAAAAAAATCCTCTAAAAGTTGATCATGAAAAAAGTCGAATTGTCAGCACTATTTGCCAGTGCTTACACAGTTGCTCAGCGTGAGGCAATAAACGAATACACCAATACAAACTCGCTTACCAATACAACACACAGCTATTTTGAATAGATTCGCAAGGCAATTAACGGTTTTAGCTATGCAGCAAAGTAAAAAAAAACACATCTTTTATTTTGCTGACAGCCGCCCTCTTTTTGAGCATTGTTTATGCTTGAGAAGGGGAGGGAGGATTGGAAGGGGAGGGAGTGCTGCTTCTGCACGCGCCACAGCTGACATCAAGGCGATCGTCAATTGTTCTCCTCTCCTCTATATATATATATATCTCTCTCTCTCTCTCTTTTGCTTTGTCCTTTGTCATGCGCCAGCCAGTCGACAGCTGCTCAACTTCCACTTCTTCCAGCGATTTCCAAGGGTTTTTATTGTTGTTGATATGCGTAAACTGCTCGTTAACCCAGCTTTATTCCAGCCAATCCCACTTTAAATTGGGCATGCACTGGAAATAATTTGCATATAATCAAAGTGAAAAGAGCTCTAAAGTGAAAGTTCATAGATTAATTACTGTCTTTGTCTTCCATTAGATTAGCATAATAAAGTTTTTGCTTGAAGTGATTCCAAAACAAATTCAGACACAAACTTCCGAAATGGATTTAACTAACTTTGTTTTAGTTATTTTTACATCATCACTGAAGACGGTGCTTTGTTTTTAAGACGCGTGTGATTATTGTATGATTGAAGCCAATCAATTTACGAAACTATCAATTTAGTTAATAAAAACAGCTAACCTTTTTTTGTCAGCTGTATTTTGTTGATATATGTATGTATATATAAACATATGTATATATATATACATATGTACATCCATCTGGCTGCCCGATAGAGGGGTATAGAGAGAGATAGAGAGGAGATAAGCAGATAAGATTAAATGTCATTGCTGGAATTGATAACAAAACTGTACAATTCGGTTTGACAAGAGCAAATATAAATTAAGGCATATGAAACAAATTAATATGCGAAACTAGGCATGACTAGGATTTACCCTGTACCCAGCTAGTAGTTTCTTCAATAAGAAAATATAAATTTAAAAAATTAAATAAACTTGATATGATATAGGAAAACTTATAGATATGTATTAAAATGTTTGCATTTGTGAAACTTTTCAACTGACCAACTCCAAAACGATAATGTGCAAAAACAATTTCTAACTTAAGTAGAATAGTAGTTATATTTATATCTTTCTCAGCAAACTATGCTACTCAGGACCCATTTCGGATAATGATCTTTATGCTATGATATATTTCTTTTTTAAATGTCAAATAATAAAAATACACATTGTGAATATTTCTTCAGAAAAGTGTCCAAAAGTGCACTTGATGATTTCTGTACACCCGCCAAATGTACAAATGCGTCACATTTTTCACACTCCAGGGGATATGGGAGGAAGAGGAGGAATGACCTCTGAGATGCCATATGGAAAATCAGAGTCTGTGTAAACATGTGTAAAGAAATGCTTACATAAATAATTTTACCCCAAGTGAAATTTATCAACATTTTAAAGGGCGACTTCCTCTCCTGGTTGTTTTTTGTTTTATTTAATCCCCCTTAAAATTGTTTCACTTTTAGCAGACTATTTTTCCTCTTTTCCGCTTTTCCGGTTTTCCTGTGTTCCTCTTTCCTTCTTAATTTTTCATGCATTTAGTGTCGGCATTAATTGGTTCCACTTGCGCAACTTTTTCAACTATCGACCAAAAGAAAATAACTTAGCAATTTTTTTGCCAGTCATTGAACCCAATAAAAATCAAGCCGAAAGTGCAGCTAAAAAACCAAATATTTTGTTGTTGTTGCTAATAATGCGACCAGCAATGTAGCCAAAAAAAGTAAAGTAAACATAAAAACTAAAAACGAGTTGGTTTAGCGCCTGCGCCGCGTTTTGTTAGTCGCGTTTTACGGTACACTGAGCCGTTACCCTAAACCGTAACCCCAACCCCCGAAACTACTCCCCCTGGTTCCGAAATCATGTTCCTGTCTACAGCTGTGTGCAATCTAGAGTATATGTGTATCTGTGTATCTTTGTATCTATTGTTGCAAACGTAATTGCTATGCGAGCATTTCCTCTGCTGCTGCTACCCATTTAGAATTGGCAAAAAAGGGGTAGATTGATCTGCTGAAATTATATGTACAGTTAGATTTTTCATATATTTTATATAGTTATTATTATATACACAGCTGGACAGTTAAACAACTTGTGAATTTTTTAATACAACATTTAAATATCGTGATGGATGGTCTCAGAACATAATTAGAAATGCTCTTAAGTCAGAAAATAACATTGAAATGCAACCAAATCAAGAAAATCAACAATCGATAATCTTATAGTGTTAGTGGATAAAAGCAATTGCAAGTAAAATTAAAATAAAGTTCCTTTACTTAGAACAGGAAATTTGAAGATTGAAGAGTAAAACATCGCATTGATTCCTTAGGATCTTAAGTCAGAGAAAGCTGATTGGCATTTAGGAACCAACTTTTCATATTTACAATTTAATATATTGTTTTCTGGACATGATATTTATATTTAATTTTCAATATTTCACAATTTTACTGCGTAGATGTAGATATCAATTGAATGAATCGGCTCAAGATTGGATAAGATATGCCCAAATGCTAGTCCAAAATCAATTATCACATTGAACTCCTTACTAAAAGCAGTTGTAAGCATTTTCTGTATGTAATTCCAAGCATGCTTTCATTTGCGATTGTAAAGCGCTTTTTATGTACATTTTTAACTGAATCTAATTCATTTTCGTTTTAATTAAAAAATACTATTAAGTAATTTAATTAAATTGAATTAACTTGAATATATTTAACAGCTGATTGCAGGGTGTTACATAGTCGAGCTAACTTCAACTACATTATTTGCATTTGATTCCAATTTGCTTTTCAGTGACGTTTTTTCCCAAACCAAAATTTGAGGCTAGTTTTGCTGGCTGACTCATCCAAGCTGACAAAGCATATATTTTTCATCTTTGGAATATATATTTTGTGTGCGTTTTTTTTTTCTTTTTTAATTTTTCTCTACTTCCTTTGCGGTTCAGAGCAAAACTGGGCAGCTGCAAAAATGTGTGTTTGGGAAAACAAGTTGAACTGGTTGTTGGCGGCACATTCACTTGCCTGCCACCAGCCGAGTTGGAAATCCGTGCAACTGATATACGTATATATATATACGTGCGCAGTTGCAGTTGCATGTGGCATTCGCATACCTGCCACATGCCACATGCAGCTACTTGTTGTGCACCGTTAGCGTCCCTGAGCCTGTGAACTGGTTGAACTTGATATTGAGCTACTTTGCCACCAATTGAAAAGCCTTTTTGCCCCATTGCCAAACGGGTTTGTTTAAAGAAGCAGAAGAATTACGTGTTTTAAAATTCCTTATTTCTTTGTTTAAGTCTTTTAAGCAAATAGATAATTTTTTTGCTTTAATATTTATAAATATTAATTTATATTAATGAGTATTAATATTTATGTTAGCTGCTTTTCTCAACTTTTTTTATATAACCTTTTTATAATTTTTTGCAAAGGCAAGTTAAAGTATTATAAATATAATTTTAGATGGTTTTCTCAATGTATAAGCAATACCAAGTACAGATGGAACATATCTTAGATATAAATTTAGCTAGTTTCCTTATTGAGCTAACGGGGATTCTTTTCCTTTTTTTTTTGTAACTATTTTAATATGAATGAATGAAGGGGTAAATAATTTAGGTTTTTCTTTATTTATGGCCAAAAATTGAAATTTGATAGTCATATTAAGTTCACTGTCCACAAAGGCATTCAAGTTTTTGGTTTTCTTAAGCGTTGGTCAAAGCAATTTCGATGAGACTTCTAAGACCAAGATACTCTTTAGTTTAGGTTTATAGTTAAGTTTATAATCTTAACCAATTAATTTTTTTCTCTAATGGGGATTTTTTTTGAGTGTTTTTGCATTTAAAACATCCGTTAGAATTCTTACAAATATATATATATATATATATATATATATATATATATATATATATATATATATATTTAAATTTAAATGTATTATATTTAATATACATCTATATATGAATTATTTATATATATTATTATAAATAATTAACAAAAAAATGAATTATAATTTATTTTAAAAGGAAGTTATTTAAATATGATATACCTTCAAATACATACATATATTATAAATATTTTGTTATCTTCTTTCCTCTATCTATTTTTTCTTTATAACTATTTTAACAATTTCTTTAAAACCAAGTTCTTGACTTGTTTTTCTTTCTTCTCGTTATGTTAAAATATAATAACCAAGTTAGCAGCTTTCCTCGCTGGTTTTGTTTTTTTTTTTTTTTGTCTTGTTTTTGATGTAATCTGCTTCTTTTGTTTACCTCTTTACCGTCACACTTCTCAGCTGCTTTATTTTTTAATGGCTTTTAACTAGAGAAACTGTCGCAATTATTACTCAATTTTCGTCGTCTCGACTCGTTTTTCGTCTCTTTTTATTTGCCACAAGCAATTGAAATTGGTTGAAGAATGGCAGCCAAGACTTGCTCAGCTCTGGGTTATGAAATTATGGCAATTGTTTGGCTTTCGGCTGTGCTTTTGCATGCAATCTGATGTATACATATGCGATAAACATAATAGTACCATTCGCACGAAGTGTTTTCAAAGGTGAATCTATTTTAATCTTACAAAGCTGGAGGTAAATTGATAAAAGCGTTTTTAGAAGTGGAAAAAGACTTTTAAAAAAGTAAGAAAACACATATTTTTATTCACGAGTTTCAACTTTTTCAATTGAATTAAAGTTAAAAAAATAAACTTTATGAAAAATCAAGATAATTAACATAAGATATAATAACTGCAGTTTTTAAATGTGCACTTGTAATAATGAAAATAAATAAATAATATATATAGTACATATATAAATGGAAACAAATAAATGATTTCTATAAAGACTGCGTAGACTGAAAAGAATTCAAAGAACAGAACTAACTTTAGTTAATATATATTTAAAAGTAAACATGTGCAAAAACTCAAAATTTAATAATTTCTTCTATCATTCGTAGGAAAAAGTGTCAGAGTGGTGCTATTATTTTTCCCGCAATTATATAGACATATATGCATAGGGAAGTGAAACTGAAAGAAATGGGTTAAAGCAATGCCAAATAAAGAAGAGGAGGCAACAACAAAAATGCCAGTTTTGCAACAAATTGTGTCACGTGTTGTAGAAAATCGATTAACGCTTATTGCTTAATGCAGATTGTTGAGCGTTTCAAATTTGAATTGATTTCCATATCAACAATCAAATGTTTAATCAAAAAATAATAATAATGAATCAGTCTTTATATAAAATTGATGAGTGTTGCATCAATCGTTCAATATTTATAGATAAATTGTCTATTCGACAACTCGAAAATCTCTTCAACAAAATTTCAATACTGAAACACAAATATGTTGCCTATAGACAAAAATGCTTGACAAATTGATTTCCCCCTTTTGCAAACAGTTTTAATTTATTTTCCTGTTGAACCGTTAACCAAGTTTTTGTTGAATTTTTTATTTCGTTGTCGAGTTTTTTTCTTTTCAATGTTGCGCAATGCAACAGAATACATAACAGAGCACTGGCCACAAAACACAATAGACACATAACGAACAAACTTGGTTGTTATTAATTATTCAGAGTCAACGGCACTTCAGCTTGAAGTTGGCCTGGTCAACCGGAAGGTGTTTTTTACAAGAGCTACGCTCGTAGAAAAATCACACAGAAAACTAGAAAGTTCTTTCATTTATTAGATATTATTTGCGAATATAAGAAATAATTTTTCTAAAAATTAGAAATGTTTGCCCTTATTCCATAAACCCAAACCCAAAAAAAAAAACTAATATAAGACGTCTTCTATAGAAAACAGCATCTTGGAAATGAATCATAATTTTCTCTAAATTTTAGAAAAACTCTTCCGAAATTTAGGAATGCAAATCCTGATTTTTAGAAAGCCACAACCATAAATTTTAGAAGTACACTATCTGAATATTTACTACAATTTACGGCGATTTTTTAAAGTGTAGAAGTGCCATCATTAACTAGCCCCTTATTTATTGCTGTGATCAGTTTACAGTTCGAACTGCAATTGCAGGCCATAAGCCATAAGCCATAAACAAACAATTATGAATCAACTGCAAATACTTCAAACACTCATTTCCTACATGTTTTAACCCAGACTGATTTTTATTTTTACTACCCTTCTTTAAAGTATTTACCCCTTAAACATTTTCAGCACCACAGCAAGCAAAGTAATTAGAAATGCTCCTATGTAAAGTGTGTTTTTATTATATTATTTACTTATAATTGTCTTATTAATATATCACTATCGCTAATAGACCCCAGAATAGTTGTCTGTTATTAAAAATAATTTATTAAAATTGTTAAGAATTAGAAAAAAAGAAAAGAAACAACTTCCATCGATTGTCAGGTGTGGGGTTCGAACCCACGCTCTCTCTCGAGAACCAGAGCTTAAATCTGGCGCCTTAGACCGCTCGGCCAACCTGACTTGTTGTACGTGTCTGTTCAAATGTGCTACATAAGCAACACTAGCTGGCAGGCATTGCTTCTGATACTCTTTTTCAGGTAGGCATACACACACATGCAGCTCGCAGAGGGTGCGTGTTTCATTGTATGTGTGTGTGAGAGAGAGAGCATGGTTCGCTTTGTTGTTTCTTATGCTGCTTGCAGGCGGGTGGTTTTTTGTATTTATGTTTCTGATAGAAGTATTTTTAATTATGCTTATTTTATTATTATTAATTATTATTTATTTATTGAATATATATATTTATTTTTATTACTAATTCTTTGTCATCATCCATGTGCTATTTTTATATCTCGCTCACTCACACCACTTGTGCAAGGTTTTTTTGTTGAAAAAAAAACAAAAGCACACAATGCTTTGGCTAGACAGCTGATGAGCGCATACAATTCTTGCCCTCTTCCTCTAACTCATACGTCAGAGCCTCCCCCTTCCGATATCTCCGACACTGTTTGTCACGGAACAGAGCGTAACAAAGTTGTTCCCCTCCCCCGCTCTTCCTCGCTTCCTCCTACTGTGCTCTGTTCTATCGTTGCTTTATTACATTAGAAAGCTTGGTAAAATGAGCTTTTTTGCATTCCTTTCGCTTAACTGCATAGAAGTGGGATCTTATGCAAATTTAACATGAATATTTGCATTGGCAGTAAAAGCTCGCATAGAAAGCTTTCACAAAGCACCTCTTTCAAAGCAGCTTCTCAATTTGAACACTTGAAATTTAATAAAATAAATAACACGCAGCGGGTGCCGGCAATAAACAAACCGGAAGTTGTTATGTCGTCATGCCAAGCTCAATTGCACTGCATATGTATATATACATATCTGCAACACATATATATACATATCTGCGTGTTCCATTATGGGTCTCTGCAACACTTCCTGGTGTTGACTCCTCAGCAGCAGCACTTCACCGAAGTGTTACAATTTTTGCCATTATTTTGTGTTGTTGTCTTCAATTGGAGCATAAACACACTCGGAATAAATTTTGTAGTAAATGAAAATAGTAAAATGCAAATTCCCTTAACAAATATAAAGTTTTCTTGCTTATCGAAATAATTTGTACATATTTGTAAAACATTTTTCTATACTCAGAAAAAAACGATGTAAATATTAATACATTGTTACAAGACTTACTCACGTTATTATTTAGAAATTAAACTTCTAAAATGTATGATTGTGACTCTCTAAAAAGCAATGATTTAATTTCTAAAATTTTGAAATAATATATGTAATTTCCCGGGTGTGGTTATCTATTGAAGAATTCTTATATTATTTGAATTAAACTCTTAATATAATTTAACAAATGGAAAAAAAACCACATTATTGAAATTTTAGGTTTATTTTTTTTTTTTGAAAAGTCGATTTACTAAAATGTAGTTCGTTTTTTTCTGAGTGTAGCAATGGGTTCGCAAATGGAAGTATTACTATGGCACCCACACAAACATACACACACACACAGACAGCAAGATACGATTCGACGCAGTTAATGCTGCTGTATATCGTTTTACGATATTGTATAACGTTTTGCGCAACAACAACAGCAAATGAACACATCCCTCTGCACAGTTACTGCTACTGCTCTACGATATACGATGTCGCTACAGCAAATATTGTAGACGAACACATCCTGTGCACAGAATCCACAAACACACACAGCAAAAACAAAACGCATCAGTGCAATTTGTGAGCTCGTCGATTGCAGTCGCACGTGTCTCGTTTCGTGTGTCGGGTTACGGTTTCCGCGGGGGGTGGATGTCGAAAAACAGAACTCGGTTACTGGGTGAAAGCGGCAAAAAGGCACAAAAAATCCAACGAATGCAGACTCAACACGTACGCAGATTAAACACACACACAAAACACGGACACACACACATACAAAGAAATATTTCGCATCTGGCAAAATCTGCATTTTCCCAAACTGCAATTGTTGATTTTGATGAGATAAATGAGAGATGAGATAAATGTGAGATACATATGATATATATGTTTACAGCTTAATGTAGGTCAGCAGTCAGCAGAGTTGCTTTTGTTGCTGCTGCAAATTGTGCAATATAAAAATATACATTTTTGCGGCGAAAAAAAAGCGAAAATCGAAAAAGTGAATTTTTCACGGCTAGCAAATGATTCAATGCAAAGTAAAAAGTGTGTTTAATCGATAGTGAAAATCAAACCAGGAAATTACAGCAGCTGTTGCCAAGCCCAATCGAATACACACACTTAACGGTTTCTCAGACTCGGGTCAAAGTGCACTCAACTGCAACCAACTCTTTTTGCAACTCTTTTCGCCTTCTGCCTTTGCCTCACTTTACCTCTCTCCAACTTTTAGTGCATTGCACTGCAATTAACTCATTAGGACACACACACACACACAACGATATGGACTTCTACGATAATAACAATGGGGTTCGTAATCCCAGTTCGGGTGAGTTCAATATGAAAAATGGTGTGAAGAAATCAAATCGTAATCTTATCTTTTGGTCAATTTGGGCGTAATAAGTGCTTGTCTGACCCTAGTACACTCAAAAAAAAAAAAAAATAGAGTAGGAGGAATCGACTTATAGTTGTGGGGTTGTCTATTTAGGGCAACTTTTTCTAATTTTTCGAAAAATGTTTTCTTATAGTTAGCAAGTATTTCTCAATTATTTCAGGGCGATTTTCATTTTAGGACGATTTACTGAATTTTTGTGCAATTTTTTTGCTGAGTGTAGAGTAGGCAGCAGAAGTAAAAACATAGAAATAAATGGGGGCAAAGCGTTTTTGTTGCCTCTTAATTTTAACTCGTTGATAAAAAGCAAACCGGGGAATACCATGAGCTATTACAACTTTTATTATTTTGAGAAAACTTTTATTATTATTTTATTTATTAGATGAATTCACCAAATCGAAACGTATTTCAATAAATTTGAATTCAATTTATTTTTTAAGTCGTTTTAAATATTTCATATGTAAATTTTATTACTTGAATAAAACATGTTTCAACATTATTTTAACACATATTTTAAAAAAATTTAAAAACTTTTTATTAACTATATTTAATATTATCCAGAGAGTTTCTTACAAATTTCCAGGCTAATAAACCTGATACGTGATAGATAACATTTCTAAGAAAAGTATTTTTTATTTGATCTATAAGATTAGTTCACCAAATCGAAATATTTTTCAAAAATTAGCATTTTACACGATTCTTCCAATTTTTTTTATGATGAATACAATAATAATACAATACAATACGAAAATACAATTTTCAATTGACATAAAAAGTTTTTAACATATACTTTAATAAAAATTTAACATTTAAAGACTGCTTATAAAATATCTAGGTTAGTAACCCGATACAGTGTCTGTTTCACATATACGTACATATATATATATATATATATATAATATGCGTTACGGCTCAAGACTAAGAACAATGCACTTTGATAAACGATCAAAAATGTGAAGACATGAACGAAAGACCAGACAATAAAGTAAAAGTAAAATCGTTTAATTTTCTACGCAGCACTTTTGCTAATGCGTAAACAAATTGCCTGCTCCTCAATTACAGTAATAAGTGACTAGCACGGCAAGGCAAACTAAGCACGCACGCAACCTGGCCAAGCTGATTCATTACACTCACAAAAAAAAAAAAAAAACTTCAGACCGAAAACTAGTAACATTTCTTTTTAGAAATATAACTCTAAATTTCACCGTGATTTTTTTGCGAGTGTGGCTGAAAAGTGGGCGGAAGGCGATAAGTATAGTGTGCTGATGTACTCGATGATATCACCACTCGATTATAGCCAAGCCACGTCCATGTAACTAACTAAATAGCTGGCTAAAAACAAACAAAATCACAGAGACGCAGTCGCGTCTGCTTCTTCCGGGTGTGCCTTGGGCTAATTGGTGGATTTTCGCTTGCTCGGGTTACGGTTATTGTCGAGACCTGGTCAACGCATTCCAAACTAAGCCGCTTTCCAGCTTGCAGTCAGCTACCAGCTACTAGCTGCCAGTTGCAGCAGGTGACTTCCATTCACAGAGAGCTTCTCACATTTCATAAGCCCTTCGACTTGACATGCACTGTCATGTTTGTCTTCCTCCGTTTGACTGACTACATGAGAGAATGCTCGACAACGATATACCCCGCAGCCAGTTGTTGAATATGTATTAGTTTTATTTAAGAATTTGGCATGGAATTGCTCTCATTTCTTATGCAAATATATGTGTATATTACCTTCAATTTCTCACACATGCATTCGCAAAATGTATGCAACTGATCTTAATGAAATTTGGACAGTTGATCTATAATATGTCAATGTATGCGCTCAAATTGATTACAATGTTGGCGGGTCATTTGTAATCAATTTAAAGTCTTTAGTTTCCTTTTTTTGTTATTAATTTTATTGCATTTTCACTTTGTAAGGTATATTTATGTTCAGTATTCACTGCTTGTGTTTAAATATAATTTTCATAATTTTTAAACTATATTATGACTATATTTTTCTTTACATTTTCCAAAACATATGTAAGCACTACTGTTACTTTAACCGCATCTGTATATATATTTTAATTGTGGCTTTTATTGCTATCAGCAATCGAAAAGTATCGATTTGCGCGAAACGTTAGTAAACTTAACTCTTACAGACTCTCTGATTAGCTTCTTATATAGTCGCGATGCTGATCAAGACTATAAATGCCTTATGGACTTGGAGTTGCTTCGCTCTGCCTGTTACATACATTTACATACATTTGCACAAAACCAATATACCCTCTTTTCAATGGGTTCAGGTATTAAAACGTTTCGTTGTTTGTGTTTGTTCTGTTGCTTTTGCACACCTTGGCTGCATTTGCCGCCTTTGCTGCCTTTGCTGCCTTTGTACATTGTCAATGTCGCTTTGAAGCACTTGCTACGTCATCAAGTCATTTATGTTTTTTTTTTGTTTTTTCTTGCCACACTTGGTTGCCTGCCCTGAGACAGACAGGGTTGCTTTGAGACGTTTGCATTGCAATCTCAGCCAGAAATGCAGCTGGGCAACTTCTTCTTTTTCTATCCTCTTTACATAAACGGGCCATCAAATATGGCATTCATCTCTCTCACACACACACACACACACACACACACACACACACACACTCTTCCCTAGCTAAAATGTTATGCCTTCTTTTTATAGGCAAACTTTATCTATTTTTTATTTGTATTTTTTTCTGTTTTCTTTTGTAATTTATGCGGACATCTCTCGTGCAAAGAACAAAAAAAAAAGAGAACGCTAAAGTTTCATGATTCCAAGTGTCAGACAAATTGTGGGCATGCTGAAGTTGCTGACGCGCATACAAAAGCAGCTCGAATATTAATATGAGTGACTATATTAGCATACCCTGTAAATATGCTGCACATGTGCTCAGCATAAAAATATAATACTATGCAGGTTTTGTGAAATCTATGAAGAATCCTCAATGCACATCATAGCAGAGTGTGTCGCCTTAACTAGGAAAAGATGGAGCAGCCTGGGGATGACTGTCATGAGCTTCGAAGATTAAAAGCCCTCAACCCAACAAAGATTCTCGTCCGTGCTATAGGCTATAGCTATAGGATCAGAAGCGGGCACAATGATCTAGTAGGTCACATTGCATGTATTCCAATTGATTAAGAATTGTAATTCTCTTAACAAGTAAACTCCACCAGGTCCTACTTTATGTACAGGGTATTAAAAATTGCATATGGATGCAATTGTGAGTCTGGTTTTTTTCGTCTCTGCATAATCAAGATTATGTTAAATCGTTGGAAAAATTGTTGTTAATTTGCCTTGGCTTGGCTTGCACATTATAAAGCAATTTTTGAGGTATACATAGTTAGAGTTCCACTTTCTACTCACAATCGGGGGTAATTGCGTTGGATGCATTACAGTTAATGACTCGATTCGATTAATTGACGATATCAGCATTTAAAGAAAAAAATAAAGACAACTGGAAGATAAGAGAAATCACATTCGATCTGTTGATACTGAGTGGAAAAAAACAAATAACAATAATTGCTATGCCAGTAATCAAAATTAAATTAATAAATTACAAGTAATACAAATAAAATCAAATGTAGGAATTACTAAAAATAAAAAATAAAAATAATAATAATAAATATTTTCAAAATAAATTTAAATCTGTTAGATCGCTTGGCTCAATATCAATCAATTCTAAAACTGTAGAAAACTTTCGCCGATGTTCAGATTAACGAGATGTCGAAACAGTTTGTCATTCACCTTATTTTCTCGGAATCTTAAATAAAATGTAGGGAATGCTAACAAATATTTTGGAATATTCAAATTACTAGCATTCGTTCTATTTTCATTCTGTATTATTAGAATATAATGTCAGAAACTCTTGAAAGCTTTAATATTAAATGACTTAACGGTAAATGGTTGATTAAATCAGCAAAAAAGAACCACTCACAAAATCTAGCAGTTAAATGAATTTTTTTTCTAACACAAATCAAAAAAGACTTGTGAATTACACCCACAACAATCCCACCTAAAACTCAGCATGATCATTGTCATCCCCCCCCCCCCCCCCCCCCTCACACACACACAAACTCGCTTAATAATCATTTAATAATTTAGCACTTTTTGCAAATGTCAACTAAATTTATGCGGGAAGAAGAAGCAGAGAAAGATCTCATTGTTTTTTATTTATTATTATTTTGCATTGTTCTGTGCCGAATGCCGAATGAGAGTGGGGAATGCGAAACACACAAAAAGCGGGCTTTAATTGAGCCGAGCTATAGAGCCGAACGCAGCCGAAGTTAGTCGAACTGCACCATTAACCCAGCGAACTAAATAAATGAATTTCACCTTGATTTATTGTCTTTTTTTCACCCCCATCGCCTCTCCTCTCACTGGAATAGTGAGTGAGAGAGCAACGCAGAACTTTTGCTGTAAATGAGAACTTTTGCGGTTTGTGCAAATGACATTCATTCTTATATACATTTGTAAATACGTATCCAGTATTTATATGTATTGCTTTTTGTTTATACGGTAACAAAAAAAAAAAGGAAAAAAGGGTCAGATTTTTTTTTCCGATTTGTCAACACCATATCAACGGCAACAACGCCCGTGAGTCAGACAACCACAATATGACCAAGAAAGGTAGCCAACCAGCCAGCATATAGAAAAAAAGCAACAAAAATATAGACAACGTCAGCGCATAAGGCAAAGAACAATAGGCAACTGTAGGCAAAGTGTGAGCGATTTGAGGGACAGTCTATCTCGCTCTCACTCTCTGCCTCACTCGCAGGTAAAGTTTAATTGCTGAGAAATGCTCAAGAAGAAGAAGTGCCATAAAACACCGGCTCTCGACCCGAACCGGCAGAGCAGCAAAACGGCCTTAATGACTGTGTTACGCACATTGCCAAAGGTGTCCAGAGTCAGAAGAGAGTGTGTGTGTGTGGGAAAGTGGAAGAGAGGAAGTAGCAGAGAGACAGAGAGAGCGAGAGCGAGAGAGCAACGATCACTGCTGCTTAGTGATGTGCATGAATATAACAATAATCGAATATGAGTTAATTATTAAGGTTTCTTGGCATGAATCATTTAAAGTTATACTTTTATAATGTGTCTGATTTGTTGACTATTTTCATTTACATTTTTATCATAAAAAAAAGAAACCCCAACTATTATTAGCAATCGCTCGTGACACGACACGAAGCACGCTCTTCGCTCTAGCGAACGCAGCTCTAGCTCACCTGGCTGAGTTCGTCGCCTGCTTTGCTTGCTTTGCTTAGTTGCTCAGTTGCCATTGTGAACTCTGACGAGCTGTCTGAGAGTCGGATTGTGTGTGTGTTTTTTTTTTATAACCATGTTAGTGTGGAGCGCTGTCTGATAAGATTTTGCATGATGATTATTCGTTATAGAAAATACCCAACTAATTTCATTGTTAAAAGTCAATTACATTTCTCTATTTCAGTGCGCAAAATGTTGGAGGACACCCAGTTGGTTTGGGTGCGAGATCCCGTCGATGGTTATATTCAGGGTCGCATCACCGAAATCGGCGCCAAGGAATTCGAAGTAACGCCCATCGATCGGAAGTTCCCAAAGCGCACCTGTCACTGCGATGACATTCACTCCTCCTGTGATGGACCCCAGGATCACGATGATAACTGTAAGTACAACCAGACATCCATATAAATACACGTATCTAGTTATAGTATCTTTATATATATAAGTGTGTGTCTGTGTGTGTTTGTGTGCCTTTTTGGCTTTATCTTTTGTTTAGCTTGTCTTTGTGTGTGCTTAGAACGTGGTTACATAAAGATGTGAAAAAAAAACAAAAGGTATTTCCTATGTGAGAAAAAGAAATAAACTTTTTGCCATTTTCTTTTATTCCTAAACCGCAAATGTGTAACTAAAATCTTATCAGTTTAGATTGACTAAAATATTTGAATAGCTACTTGGATATAAATTGCTAGTTTTTTATCTAGAAAAATGGCGCTAAGGCTGTAGTCCACTGAAAAAAAAATTGACCTGAAAACTAGAAGGTTCTTCTAGTTTTTAAAAATATTTTCCAAACAAAAAACAAACTACTAGAAATAAGAAAGTCAATGGGAAATCCTACAAACAGGGAGATTTTCTATATTTTTTGTAGAAAAAGTTGAAAAGCAAACTTTGATTTTTAGAAAAACCCTTATTAATATCAAAAACACGTTATGAAATTTACTGGCTCGGCTTTTATATTAGAATTTAATTCGAATCTCCGTCAATCGAAAATTTTTCCAAAATAGATTAATTGAATTTATAAACTATGGAAGACTGTTGTACGTGAAATACAAAAATACTAATATTTATTAATTATATAATTAACAAGAAATGTAATATAAAAATTCTTCTAGAAAACAGCACTCGAGCACTAAAATTAGAGAAATGTACGAAAATTTAGAATACATTTTTTGTTGAGTGTAATTATTCTTTATATGAGAACGAAACGCAGCTAACAAAAACTATTAGCCATTTCAGTTTATTCTAAAGCCGAAAATGTGTAACTAAAATCTTATCGGAACCGAACGACTAAAATGTTTGAATAGATAATATGAAAAACACAAAAATGTTTAAATAGATAATATGAAAAACACAAAATAGGAACTACTTGGTCAATTTTGTTATCTAGAAAAGTGCCGCTAAGATTGTTGAAGTAGAATTCACTTTTATGGCTAAACGAAGCGTAACGAGTTAAACCATATGGTTTTCCAGTGAAAACTTAAAAATTCATTGCCAGATCAGTTAAGCGATCTGTTCCAGGTAATTGTGCAACTTTCCGCTAGAGCTGGAAAGAATCTGACGTGCTGTTTGATGCTCCACTTCTACTCTACTTGAGCACATCGTAAATGTTGATACACTAAAAAAAAAAACACATTAATAAATATTCATATTTGGAAATTTCACATATAAAAATAAATAATTTTATTTGAAATAGCATACAATTTACGGGGATTCTAATATAAAAACCAATCAAGTAAATTTCATGACTTGTTTCTCAATTTTAGAAAGAAACTTTTAAAAATGCAGGTTTGCATTTCTACTTTTTGGAAATGTATTTCTTAATAATACGAAGTATTTCTAAAGAATAGAAAAAAATAGCCATATTTTTGCGGCTTAGATTTTTGGAAAAATGTTTTCTTAAATTAAGTAGTTACTGCTAAAAACAAGAAAAACTTTCCAGTTTCCAGTTTTCAGTTGGATTTTAAGTTTTGTTTTAGTGTAGCAGGAGAATCTCACGTGCTGTTTGATGCTCCATTTCTCTAGTTGAACACATCGTAAACCTCAATAAAAAATCTGGTTTGGGATCGTTAGCTACGCTTCTGCGTGAAACAATTGAGCGGTAAAGCACTTAAACATGAACCCCGAACCCTGATCCCCAAAACAAACTCCAAGGGGAAAGTTAACATAGAAACAAGTATAAAATATAAGAGTTACTTATTTACTTAACTTCAATTTCCAGGTGAGCTTATGCTGCTCAACGAGGCCACATTTCTGGACAATCTGAAGATACGCTACTACAAAGACAAGATCTATGTGAGTTTTAAACAAAAAGAAAATCTGTGTCACATAATAAATATTGTTATTAACCATTTCTAGACCTATGTGGCTAATATACTCATTGCCGTTAATCCTTATCGTGAGATCAAGGAACTCTATGCGCCAGATACGATCAAGAAATATAATGGACGCTCCTTGGGTGAATTGCCACCGCATGTTTTTGCCATTGGTAAGTAAAACTGAAAGATTCTACGTGCCAATTTTCTAATTCATAACTCTTTTTAGCGGACAAGGCTATTCGCGATATGCGCGTCTATAAATTATCGCAATCCATCATCGTATCGGGCGAATCGGGTGCCGGCAAAACGGAGTCAACCAAGTATTTGCTCAAATATTTATGCTATTCACATGATAGCGCCGGTCCCATAGAGACCAAAATATTGGATGGTAGGATCTCATCTATATAATATTTTGAATTATTTGTGACTGATTTAGGGGAAAACTAGCAAAGTTGTCTCCCTTTGTTATTCTAAGTGATATAAATAGTAATATGTAGTTTTCAGCAATTCCCACCGAATCGAAACTATTTAGAACTTAATCTGGAAAAATAGGGTCTAGAAATATGAGTCAAATAGATTAACTATATTTATACCCTGAACCCAGTTGCGGTCAAAATAATAGCACCACTTTCACATGAAATGTTTGTGTTGTTCTCAACCGTATATATATATATGTCATATGTACTATATTTAGTTTAATATTTGCTTTCCTTCCTTAGCCAATCCCGTGCTGGAGGCCTTTGGCAATGCGAAGACGACACGCAACAATAACTCATCGCGTTTTGGTAAATTCATTGAGGTGCACTACGATGCCAAGTGTCAGGTTGTTGGTGGCTACATTTCCCATTATCTGCTGGAGAAGAGTCGCATCTGCACCCAGAGCGCTGAGGAACGTAATTATCATGTGTTCTACATGCTGCTCTGCGGCGCTCCTCAACAGCTGCGTGACAAACTCAGCCTGGGCAAACCGGATGATTATCGGGTAAGAAGAAAATTGCTATTATTTACTAATCTTTTATTTAGTTATTCATTTCCCTTACTCTTTGCAGTACCTTTCCGGCTGCACGCAGTATTTTTCGAATGCCAAGACTGAAAAGTTAATACCGAACAGCCAGAAATCGGCGAGTCATCAGAAGAAGGGTCCCCTCAAGGATCCCATTATCGATGACTATCAGCATTTTCTCAATCTGGACGAGGCATTGACTCGCCTGGGCTTATCTGCCTCCGATAAGATGGGCATTTATACTTTGGTTGCGGCCGTGTTGCATTTGGGCAACATTACCTTCGAGGAGATACCCGACGATGTCCGTGGTGGTTGTCAGGTCTCCGAGGCATCGGAGCAGTCCTTGACCATTACGAGCGGACTGCTGGGTGTGGATCAAACTGAGCTGCGAACAGCTCTCGTTTCGCGTGTCATGCAGAGCAAGGGTGGTGGCTTCAAGGGCACCGTTATTATGTAAGTTTACGGAAGGAACGATCTTCGATATATTTTTATACTTTATACTTATATACAACTGCCACAATTCTAAAGATAGTGTCACTTAACTTTCTGGAAACCTCCTTCAAAGATCCGCATATAAATTTTCAGATAATGCCAAATTTGTAAAGAATTTTCCTTAAAGACCGATAAAAAGAATTGGATGACTCCTAAAACCAATATACCTGACGGAGTCAATGCATTTCTAAAAAGTAGGAATTTCTAAAGAGTAGTAGTAAAAAGTATAAATAATTGTAGGAACCTGCTTCACAGATGGATCTTTCTTGGCTACACCCATCGCAACTTGTCTCAGCTGGTATAACGAGTATTTCCCATCTTTATTTTTGCTTCTTTTATCTTTTAGGGTTCCGCTGAAGATCTATGAGGCGAGCCATGCTCGCGATGCTCTGGCCAAGGCCATATACAGTCGGCTCTTCGATCGGATTGTGGCGTTGATTAATCAGAGCATACCCTTCCAGGCCTCCAACTTCTATATTGGTGTGCTCGACATAGCCGGTTTTGAATACTTTACGGTTAATTCGTTTGAGCAGTTTTGCATCAATTATTGCAATGAGAAGTTGCAAAAGTTCTTCAACGATAATATACTGAAGAATGAACAGGAACTGTATAAGCGAGAGGGTCTCAATGTGCCGGAGATAACATTCACGGATAATCAGGACATAATTGAGTTGATCGAGGCAAAATCGAATGGCATTTTTACGCTGCTCGATGAGGAATCCAAGTTGCCCAAATCGTCACCGGCACATTTCACCGCCGAGGTGCATAAATCTTGGGCGAATCATTATCGTCTTGGCTTGCCGCGTTCCTCACGGCTCAAGGCGCATCGTACTCTGCGGGATGAGGAGGGGTTTCTGGTGCGTCATTTTGCGGGCGCCGTTTGCTACAACACGGAACAGTTTATTGAGAAGAACAACGATGCGTTGCATGCCTCGCTAGAGTGTCTGGTGCAGGAGTGTGAGAATCCACTGTTGAAACTCCTCTTTCCTTCGGGCAGCAACACTTCGGTGCGTGGCAAGCTCACTTTTATCTCCGTTGGCTCCAAATTTAAGACGCAGCTCGGCGAGCTCATGGAAAAGCTCGAGCAGAATGTGAGTAATTCTAAATTACAAAATTATTATTGTACATTTTATATTTATTCTATTTGTATTATCTAGTTATTATTATTTGTTTATCATTACTTGCAAGAATTTATATATCTTTTAATTTGTTTGGGTTTTATTTCTTGATCATAAAGTATTATTTTTTCTGGCTTTTCTTCCATTCATTCATTCCATAAACACCCTCAGAAATCTTATAAAAAGAAATAGCTTTTTGTTTTTCCAATTAAAGATTAAATATCCCAATTTTATTTTTAATTTAAATTTGATTTTGGTTACTTTTGATTTTATTTTTGACAGTCAATACATAAATGAACTATTAATATTTTACAGGGCACCAATTTCATACGTTGCATCAAGCCGAACAGCAAAATGATTGATCGCCAATTCGAGGGCAGTTTGGCGCTGGCGCAACTCAAGTGCTCCGGCACAATATCGGTGCTCGAGCTCATGGAGCACGGTTATCCATCCCGCGTCCTCTTCGCCGATCTCTACAGCATGTACAAGTCGGTGCTGCCGCCAGAGCTCGTCTCGCTGCCCGCTCGCACCTTTTGCGAGGCCATGTTTCAATCGCTCAATCTGAGCGCCAAGGATTTTAAATTTGGCATCACCAAGGTCTTCTTTCGACCCGGAAAATTTGTCGAATTTGATCGCATCATGCGTTCCGATCCGGAGAATATGCTCGCCATTGTGGCCAAGGTCAAAAAGTGGCTCATACGCTCACGCTGGGTCAAATCGGCACTGGGCGCCCTATGCGTCATCAAATGTAAGTATATCATATCTATATATCGAAAGATAAACTCACGATCTACAAAATTTAATCTTGATTGCATACAATTTGTACAATCTTTGAAGAATATCTTAGCTCTATTTTTACCTGGTAGTCTTTTGAGTATATATTTGTATAATAATTAATCAATTCTTATTTCTTCAGTACGCAATCGCATTATTTATCGGAACAAGTGCGTGCTGACCGCTCAGCGGATCGCTCGCGGTTTTCTGGCCAGAAAGCATCATCGTCCACGTTACCAGGGCATTGCCAAGATCAATAAGATTCGCACCAACACTTTGAAGACCATCGAAATTGCCAACGGCCTCAAGCTGGGCCGTGATGAAATCGTTAACGGTGTGCAGGATATTTACAAGCAGATCGATGAGGCCATCAAAAAGATAAAGGTACTTTCGGAAAACACTGCTCTTATACTCTGTTATCGAATAGTACAAAGTATACTCGGCCTATGCAATTTCCTTAAAGCTGGAGCCCTGAAACTGGACTCATATTTATTATTTGGCATATTGTGTGTACTTAGAGGCTAGAAAATCGATGTAAATCGATAGTCGCAAATCAAGTCAAAAATAAATTGATATGTCTATATACATAGACAGATTGCTAAGAATCTCCTGCAAAGATTGATAGGAGAATATTTTGTATTCCATTTAACAGACAAATTTGGAAGTTAAATGAATACACTTAGAAAAAAATGAGAAAGGCTTGCACTCAATCGATAATCCGAAAAGTACGGATTAAAAGGATTAAAGATAGCTATTTTTGGCTGCGCACAGCCTGTTTTCTGTTTTCTGCACCTGTTGTCAGTTGGAATTTATTATCCAGAGTATTTCAGAGTCGCTTTCGCCCAAAACCATCATTTTATTATTATTTTTAATTATTATTGCAACTTGTTGAGACTTAATGACACACGCCTCGCCCGCAGCTTAATCCACGGATTACGCAACGTGAAATCGACACGATGTACACGGTTGTCATGGCGAACATGAATAAGCTGACCGTCGACTTAAATGGCAAACTGAAGGAGCAGCAGCAGGCCGAGGAACAGGAACGTCTGCACAAAATCCAGCAAGCACTCGAGGCGGAACGCCGAGCCAAGGAGGCCGAGGAGCAGCGTCTGCGCGAGGATGCCGAAAACAAGCGACTGTTAGTTGAGATCAGGCCAAGATTATTCCCCAATATTAACCCAATCCCTCCCTGACACTCATTAGCAAAGCCGAAATGGAGACGAGGCGCAAAGCGGCCGAATTGCAGCGTCTGCGACAGGAGGAGGAAGATCGACGAGCTGCTCTCGCCCTGCAGGCCCAACTCGAGAAGGAGGCCAAGGACGATGCCAAGTATCGCCAGCAGCTGGAACAGGAGCGTCGCGATCACGAACTGGCCATGCGACTGGCCAGCGAATCCAACGGACAGGTGGAGGATAGTCCACCAGTTATACGCAAGTATGTTCGACTCCTCCTTCCACAGAGTACCACAAACTACACTCAGCAAAAAATAAGCGACCTCAATTTTAGTAAATTCCCCTGAAGACTAGCAAGATTTCCCTCTTTTATTTTGAAATATTTTCTAAAAATTCGAAAATCAAAACTTACAAATTTCGAATCTCCCCTTAGAAACGCAAACATTTCCTGTGAGAGTTGTGCTATTATTTTGTTCGAAGCTGTATGTGTGAAAGATTAATGTAATAGAAATTTGACATGTTTTATTCAAATTTTGGAAAATAAAAACCATAGTTTATAGAAATGTACATTCCGATTAATACGTTGAGGAACCCTTGGCAAATTTCTAAAATTCAGGGCGACATCTTTTGCTGAGTGCAAAGAGCAGCATTGTGAAATAGGTGCTCAAAGTAGGATTTTTCCTAAATTATTGTTATTACTTCCAGTGTAAATATCAGTCGAGTTTAGCTTGTCGATAATTATTTGATATATTTGTACTATATATTAAACAAAAACAAAAAACGAACCGAAACTCACCTCAACTTTTTCCCCTTCCCTACACGCCTTCTCTTAAACACAACCACCACAACCACACACACACCACACACATACACACCAACACAACCAACGAACACAGTGGTGGTCTCAGTGACGCGTCTCCCATGGGTTCCAACAAACTGATCAGGTATAGCACGCTTTATAATTTATTTTCTATTGTACTTGTATCAAATTCAAATTGCTTACTTGCTTACTTTTTCCTAATATGCTTTAACTAATTGGACTATATAAATATATATATATATAAAAAAACAACAATTTCTTCACTTCTACTTTATCTTTCTTTGTACAAGTTTTTCACAAGTTGTGTCAAACATTGCTTCGCGATATTTAAATAAGTGAGTTGGTGCTGGTTTTTGAAATTCTTTTATACCTCTTAAATTACTAATCCAACTATATAAATAACACATGCAGTTATCACTTGAAACTAATAACAATAATGCCATTTGTAATCTGGTAGATTGGCCTCGTAGTTTGAACTCTATTCAACTTCTCCAGTTTTAACTCATAACAAGTATTTAAATCCATCAATAACTCACTTTTGCGTACGCATTTTGAATGCGGCCATTTTGCTTTTGTACATTTTTATTTTGTATATATTATATTAATACATTTATGGTATATTCTGGCTTAGATCGGAGAATGTGCGCGCCCAGCAACAAGCGCTGGGCAAACAGAAGTACGACTTGTCCAAATGGAAGTACTCGGAACTGCGCGATGCTATCAACACGTCCTGTGATATTGAATTGCTTGAGGTGATTATTATAATTTATTTCAAGTTTGTTCACTCTTAAAGATAATCTTTAATCGTTTTGTCAGGCCTGTCGCCAGGAGTTCCATCGCCGCTTGAAGGTCTATCATGCGTGGAAGGCAAAGAATCGCAAACGCACCACAATGGATGAGAATGAGCGTGCACCACGCAGCATCATGGAGGCCGGTAAGATTGCTACCACAAAAGAGCACCGCAGGTTCGCCTTAAATTGAAGAAGATTCACTATCCTACGGATGCATGTATGAGTTTCAAAGACATAGAAACCCTCAATCCAACAAAGATTCTCGAATTCGTGCATGGAGCTGGGGTTGAGGGAGGAGCAAAAGGATCAGTAAGGGGCACAATAGGTCTAGTAATCGCAGTGCAGGTATCCCAATTATAATAATAATAAGAGCATCACAGTAGATGGCAGAACCTGCTCCAAAATAAATACAAATTATAATACAGAGAGCTCTGGCAAAAAAAAAAACCATTAAGTACGGGGTATCTGCTAAACAGTAACAATGATCAATTAAGTTGCCAGATTTGGCCTAATAATTTACTGCTAAGCTTTAATTAAATTTTCCTGAACACTTGAAAGTGTTTCTAGCTTTTCGAAAAGACCCAACTTCAAACTAAAAATGCAAAAAGCAATAAACTTCGATTTAGAAATATACTTTCCGAATAAGCTGAGTTATCCTTGTCGAATCTCTACAAGTCAAGGGAATTTTTTTCTGTCTGCAAATATTTGTTTACATTTGCTTTCATATCTTATCAAACACACCATTTAACTGTATTCATTTTTTATGGAATATATATTATTTTATATTTATTATTTATCGTGTATATTGCAGCTTTCAAACAGCCGCCAATTGTGCAGCCCATACAGGAAATTGTGCTGGCTCAGCATCGCTATTTCCGCATACCCTTCATGCGTGCCAATGCACCAGATAATAGTAAATATATAAATATATTGAATTGAACTTAATTTAATGCGAAACTGATCTTTAGCTAAGCGCGGCTTATGGTACGCGCACTTCGATGGACAATGGATTGCTCGGCAAATGGAGCTGCATGCGGATAAGCCGCCAATTTTACTGGTTGCCGGCACCGATGATATGCAGATGTGCGAGCTGAGCCTGGAGGAGACGGGTCTGACCCGCAAACGGGGTGCCGAGATCCTTGATCACGAATTCAATCGGGAATGGGAACGAAATGGTGGCAGACCCTACAAGACCCTCGGAGCCAGGCCAAATGGTGCGGGCATTTAGAAGAAAACAAATTCAACAATCAACAATCAATTAGATGATAAGCGATGAAAAAAACAACATATAATCAAAATTAGCAGTTCTAACGAAAATTTCATAATATTTTTGCAAATGATAACTTTTTGATAACAACAACAAAAATCCACGTCCAAAATTCGATGGTTATAAAAGCTCTGATTTACATTTATAAATGTCAAGTTTTCTTTTATATATTTATATATACACATATATATATTTTAATTGAATCTGGATTTCGATTGAATCGCCCATTGAGCGCCAGCTGTTTAAGGGGCCACGCCTACATATATATTTACATATGCGATACACAAGTATTACATATATTTATATGTATGTATTTCTTTTCAACTAATTAAGTGTGCATTACGATATTTAAAGCGAAAAAAGGAAACGACAAGTTGTATTTAGTGTCTATGGAAACTATATTTAAACGTGTGTGTATTTACATAAGTGGCACATATATATATATATTTTACAGTATTTTAAATTAAACATAAAATGCTCGGAATGTGGATTGCTTTGCTTTTATTGAAGAACATACAAATATTTTGTCTAAAGTCCTCTTTACAGAGCGAAAAAGAAGTCATTTATGAGATTTAAATATATTTCGCTTGTGGAAACTAAAAAACAAAAAGGTTTGCTGGAATCCAAAACAAGAAATATTTTTCGATCTGTAAACGGGTCTTTAAAACTGACTTTTTAAATTTGGCGCAACGGGTACATATACGAGTATGTAAATATCGTATAGTATTTTAAATTAAATATAGCATGCTTTCAATGTTCAATGTGTTAATTTATTGAAAAACGGAACTATACAAAAATTATTTCACCCTACGATGTTCTTTTTAAATTTGGCCCAAAAGCGGGTTTTCCGACGAGCAGTAAGTATCGATACCAAATATTTCTTGCTGCACTCACTTTAAGTCAGGTGGCAACTACGACACTTTGCCTAAAAATTGTACATATCTGTTTTTCGATAAGCAATTATTATCGATAACAAATACATTGCCTTCGTACATTCACTGTAAGCCAGGTGGCAACGACTCCGCCGCGTGTGTTTGTTTACAAAAATATTAAAGTAGTAAAACGATGTCCCGCAAAACATGGCGGTCGCTGGACAAACCGCCGCTCTCCACGCCAGTGCTAGAGGTGGTACAGAATATGGGCTTTCCACTAATGACGCCGGTGCAAACAGCAGCCATTCCACTGCTGCTGGCACGCAAAGATGTCTCCGCCGAGGCAGTTACAGGTAGTGGCAAAACGCTGGCATTTCTCGTTCCCCTGCTGGAGTTGCTCCAGCGACGCCACAAGGAGTCGCCCTGGACGCCCAAGGAAATCGGTGCCATCATCATATCACCCACACGGGAGTTGGCACGTCAAATTCACGAAGTGTTGGGCACGTTTTTGGCGCATCCGCAGCTGGAGCAGTTCAGGCAGCAGCTCCTTGTTGGTGGCAATCACATCGAGGAGGATATTGTGGCCCTGAGACGGGACACACCCTGCATACTCGTCTGCACACCGGGTCGCCTGGAGGACTTGTTCCAGCGCAAGGTGGATGATCTCCAGTTGGCATCACGTGTGAAGAGCTTGGAATTCCTGGTGCTGGACGAGGCAGATCGCTTGCTCGACTTGGGATTTAAGCAAAGCATCAGCCACATCCTGGCTTATCTACCACGTCAGCGTCGCACGGGTCTCTTCTCCGCTACACAGACCACGGAGGTCACCGATCTGATACGTGCTGGTTTGCGTAATCCTGTCCTGGTTTCGGTCAAGGAGAAGGCTTCCCTCAACACGCCAGCGATGCTCCAAAATTTTTATAAAATTGTTCAGCCGGAGCGCAAGTTCCAGGAACTGTTGCAGTTTCTACGCTCACCCAGATCTCGTTCGGGTAAGGTGTTGATCTTCTTTCCCACCTGCGCCTGTGTGGAGTATTGGGTGGAACTCATTCCACGCCTGCTGCCAGAGCGTCTTGTCCTCGGCATCCATGGTAAGATGAAGTCGAAACGTGCCCAAGTCGTGGAGAGATTCCGTCGCGAACCACTTGCCGTGCTGCTCTGCACGGATGTCCTCGCTCGAGGATTGGATGTGCCCGAAATTGAGTGGGTTGTCCAGTGGGATCCACCAGCGAATGCTTCGAGTTTTGTGCATCGAGTGGGACGCACGGCGCGGCAGGGTGTTGCCGGTAAGGCGTTGGTCTTGCTCCTACCCAGCGAGGATGCCTATGTGCAGTTCCTTAAACTCAATCAGAAGGTGGAATTGAGTGAGTTAAGGATGGTGGAGGGGGAGGAGGAAGAGCAGGTGGAGGGGGAGCAGGAACAAGAGGAGGATCAGGAAGAGGAAGAGGAGCAAGATGGGGAGGAGGCGGAGCAGCTGCACGAGGAGACGGACGAGGAGGATCAGAAAAAGGGGCATCAAGAGGACGAGGAGGATCATGAGGACGAGCTGGAGGAGGAGGAGCATATGGCTGGGGCAACTCGCCTACACTCCACCCTGGAGCGCATGCATCAGCTGCAACTGGCGGACAGGGGCATCTATGACAAGGGAATGCGTGCCTTTGTCTCCCATGTGAGAGCCTACACAAAGCACGAGTGCAGCGCCATACTCCGGCTCAAGGATCTCGATCTGGGCAAGATGGCCACCGCCTACGGGTTACTACAACTGCCACGCATGCCGGAGTTAAAGAACTACAAGGGAACGGGATTCATTGCACCCAAATGCGGGTTAAATCTCGCCAAGCTGAGCTATAAGAATGCGCAGAAGGAGCAACTGCGTCAACAGAAGCAGCTGATCCTGGAGCAGACGGGCAGCTGGCCAGGCAAACAGAAGCCGCACATGAAACGCACCGAGTCCTGGGATCAGACCAAGCGCGCCAAGTTGGATGCCAAGTCCAAGAAGGAGTTGCGCAAAGCCAAAAAGGAGCGGAAGAGGAAGAGGGAGAAGGAGGAGGCGGAGCGGGGAGGGGAGAAGGGTGCCAAGCGCAAGCGGAGACAGCAATTTACACAGGATGAACTGGATGAGCTGGCCAGTGATATCCGACTCTTCAAACGACTTAAAAAGAAGAAGATCACCGAGGAGGATTACGACAAGGCAATGGGAATCGATAGCGATGATGACTGAGAAATTATCTATCTTTTATAAATATTATGTACATATTAAAGAAAGAAATTTGCTACGTTAGATTCACAAAATCCTTTCTCTCAAACTGAATTCAAAGTTTAGAGCCAACGGAAATCAGTAAATATTTTGTAAATTTGCCTTCTGCTTGAAACCAGGATCACAGGGTGATCACAGGTAACAGCCAGCATTAGCTAAATCCTCAAAAGAGTTTTGCGGTCCACCAGAGTCACCCTGTTCGAAGCTGACTTGCCCGTTGGGATGTCCTCCACTTTCTTTTGAAATTGATAAATGCATGTATATAGGGTTTTATATAATTATTTGTATTTTAAATTTAGACTCAATATTTTTGTAGAACTTGTACATATTTAAATTGCTTAGTGCACATCAGTTAAATCGTTAAGTGACGACGTCAATCAGCTGTTCTGAGCCACTCTGTCAGAATCTGATTTCTCCGATTATCTAATTGCAATCGGTGCTTAACAAACAATATTTATATATGTATATATCCATATAAACACTGATATTACTTTAAAATTATACCCAATTCGTTTGCAGACTTGAGAGTCGAACACAAATCGTGCTTTATTTATTAGGAATTACAATACAAATATAAATTTTCTATGTTTATTTGGCTGCATCCTGATTGGTTGCGCCCGAAATGAAGACTAGAAGCACCACGGGCACAATGTACATCCAGTATTTGGCGAAGAAGCCGCGAGTGTCGCGCACCTCGCCCCTCTCCCTAGCCTCTCTCTCTCGCTCGAATTTCTGTATAAAGCTGCCCGTGTCCGGAACTGGAGCCAGTTTTGCGTGACGAATGATGACGTCGGAGCTGAAATTGTTCTCCTTGACCTGCTGAATGTCGTCAGTGGAACACTCCGAACTCTTTGGAGCCAGATCCTGTGAGGCAGTGACTCCCGTTACATAGCCATTTGGATCCAGGGATATCCAGAGCACATCATTGAATTGAGCCATGAGCAGACTGCACGCCTTGCTGGAGGTCAAAAAGCGCTGATGGTTGCCATTGGGATACGAGACAGTTGCCCGTAAGCGATAGAAACCATTTTGTTTCGCTAGCAGCTTAATGTTATCCAGTTCAGCTGCTGTTAATGGATTCTGCACAACAGTGGACAGGCCTGCATTTAAGCTTGGTATGGAGATATTTCCGCGATGCGAAAAATGATCGGGTTTTGAGCTGGACAGCGAATGATGCAAATCAATTGTTATCCAGCTATCGTGCTCCAAGAAACTCCAACTAGTTGCCAGCAAGCTGAATAGCACAATTGCCATGTAGCTCATTTTTAAAAACATTTTCGTCAATATTTAGTGTTTGTCTGCTGCAGAATCGAATCGTGTTTTATTTTAAATACTCTTTTTCCAGGCTTTAATTGCTTACGCTTATTTCCTCAAGTCATTTAATTTTCGCCCATATGATAATTTATTTGATTATACAAACTATCGATAGTTGTGCTATGCGATACGCCGATCGATGGTGACTGCTAGCGATGAGCAATTTATTAATTTTGTTACATTTGTAGGTTCAACTTTAATTGTTAATATGACAATATTTGTTTCTCAGCCTACCACACTAAAGAAGTTTTTATTTGTATTTATTTAAACTATTTTTTATTCACCTATTTTAATATTGAGTTTTTCATTATCGATACCTTTTTCGATCTGTAAACAATGCTCTGCAAATACAGCTGTTATGCACGCGTGACACGCTCTAGCCGCATGTGTTAATCGGTATCTTGTACGCAACTAAGAATTGACCAGAAGTGGTGCAGAAAAATGGGAAAAACGTCAAAGGACAAACGAGATGTTTATTATCGCCAGGCCAAAGAGGAAGGCTGGCGTGCACGCAGTGCGTTTAAATTATTGCACATACACGAACAGTTCTCCATCTTCGATGGTAAGTGTTAAATTGTATGTTGCGTATATGTATATTAAATAGGGTAACTTGTTTTGCAGGTGTCCAACGAGCCGTTGATCTTTGCGCCGCACCCGGCAGCTGGTCCCAGGTGCTGTCACGCAAACTCTTCGAACCCTGTCAAACAGATGATGAGAAATTGGCTGTGAAAATCATTGCAGTCGATTTACAGGCAATGGCACCCATACCAGGTGTTCTGCAAATACAGGGTGATATCACCCAGGAGAGCACAGCGGAGGCGATAATTGCTCATTTTGGCAGCGGCGACGGCCAAAAAGCGCAATTGGTCGTCTGCGATGGGGCACCCGATGTGACAGGGTTCCATGAAATGGATGAGTATATGCAGAATCAGTTGATTGTCTCCGCACTGAGTTTGGCAACGTGTGTGCTCGAACCAGGTGGCAAGTTTGTGGCGAAAATATTCAATGTGACCGAAAATGATTTGCTCGAAACGCAAATGCGAACTTTTTTCAAACATTTTCACATTTATAAACCGCCCAGTTCACGTCCTTCCAGCTATGAAGCATTTGTTGTTTGCTCCGATTTTCGATTACCCGCCGGCTATATTCCACAAATTATAAATCCAGTTCGAGATAATATTAGAGAGATTGCAATGAAGACCGGATCGGAGGTTAATCAACGACTGGTGCCCTATATTGCTTGTGGGGACTTAAACGGTTGTCGATCAGTTGTGAATAAATTGGAATTCACCGATAAGCAAATTGAATTGGCCTACGATGGGCTCTTGAACGATCCAGATTTTCCTGATGCGGTTAAGGCAAGCCTGGAAATTGGATTTATAGCGGAATTCAATAAACGAAATATTCCTTTTGTGTGCACACACTCATTATGGTAGTCAGGAGAAGTAATTAAGTTAACTATAAATTAAATATTAGTGATAGGTTTATTATTTTAAGCTATAAGTGGAGTGCTTCGTTATTGCAGGTTGGTCTTTGTTTGCGAAAAATGTATGTTAAAAATGTGTCAGCTCATTATTAGCTTTATTTCCAAATATATTATATAAATAACACAAAGTGTAAGTAAAGGTTTGAAGCAAACAAAAAGCGCCCTTGTCGCAAAGAGAGGGCGAGCGCTGTTAATACTGCCGACAGCAATTGGAGTGCACTTAACATAGTGTGAAAAGCAATTCAATCAACTAACATTATGTAGCGCAATTAAAACAAAAGGATTCATATTCTACTCAACTTGAACTCAAAATGAAAATCACAATTTTCAGTTGTTCATTTGACACATTCAGGAATGGAAACAAAACATGTGCATGAAAGTGACCCTAAAGAATATTTGAGCTGCAGCTGATCAGTAAGCGCTCTCTGTAGAGAGAGAGAAAGCTTAATAGCGCTGTCTGTCAACTGCAATTGGAATTCACTTAAAATAGTATGCATATGCAGCTAACATTATGCTATTTACTTGTCGGGCAGGGCGCCTAATTCAAATTTACAACGATTCTGCTTGAGCCCAAAATGAAGATCACAACTTTTCTATCTTTACCGAGAAATCTGTTTTTTATTTGACATATATAAAGAATGGAAACAATAGCTGGCGAGACTAACACTAAATGAGCTGAAATAACTTGAAAATATATATTTTAGTTAATTAAATAATTAATTTTAAGCAGCGCCATCGACGACAATCTGTAGAATGGTGCGTCGCTTGGGATCGTAGGAGAATCCATTGCTGCGAAACAGTTCCGATTCGTAGAACGACTTCAGATTGCCAATGTCCAGCTGCTTGGCACGCTCGATCAAATCCCTTTCCATGATCTCCACATGGGTGGCACTGGGTCCATCCTTGCAACGGATGTAGGCCAACTGATCCAGGGTAAGCTGGCGCAAGATAAAAAACAGCAGCTCGGAGTGATCTTTCTGGAAGGCCAAATACTTCTGGAATGTGTTGCGCATCTTCTTCATTACACTGAACTTTTGCGCTTCGATGAAACTCTCCAGCATCATCCGGATCGCCATGCTCACATCCGCCTCCAGCACATTCTCGCGCAGATGCAGTCGAGCATGTGCCTCCGCCATCCGAATCACGCTCTCGATGTGACGCACTGTGATCGGCAATGAGCCCGTTGCAAACGATTCCTGACGCAACTGCGAATACATCTTGGCAATCTTGTCTTCGTCAATATTCTGTAATGAAAATAGAAAAAAAAAACGATTAATTACAAATTGGGGTTAATCAAATCGACTTTTGATACTACTGATCACATGAGGAAAGAAAGGGGCTTTGAATTATTGAGAATGTGGAGATTTTGAGAATCATTTCAAATTTGTTGCCTCTAGCTTTCAAATTGTGTAACGGTTTTATGGAGTATACAAATGAAGAATGATTTAAATTCTGTTCAATTTACCGTAAGTTTGGGTCGTATATTCTCCTTGGCATAGACGATATACTGTCGGAGCAGATCCTGTGGTATCTCATCGATCGTCTTGAGCTGGGGTTCCTCCAATTCTGGTTGCTGCTCTTCGCTGGGATGATGCTTCATGTGCGAGTGGACCACAAATTTGGCCAACTGTTGATCCTGCATCGGATCAAATTCATCCTTAACCACACACAGGATATCAAACCGGGATAAGATGGGCTCTGAGAGATTCACATTTTCCGAGAAGGTCATGGATGGATCATAACGACCCCCAATCGGATTCGAGGCAGCAATCACTGTGCACCTGGCCTGCAAGGAGGTAACAATACCTGCCTTCGATATGGATATCGATTGCTGTTCCATGGCCTCGTGGATGGAAGTGCGATCCTGATCATTCATCTTATCGAATTCATCAATCAAACAGACTCCCTGATCCGCCAAGACGAGTGCTCCAGCCTCGAGTGTCCACTCTTTGGAGACGGGATTCCTTCGGACATAGGCCGTCAAACCCACAGCACTTGCTCCCTGTCCGGTTGTGAACACCGCTCTGGGTGCAATTTTCTCTGTGTACTTGAGGAATTGTGATTTGGCTGTGCCGGGATCACCACAGATCAACATATTGATATCGCCACGCACCTTGTGCTTGTCGCCAGGATTTTTGGACTCGCCGCCAAAGAGAGCCAAGGCCAAGGCTCGCTTGATATAATCATGGCCATAAATCGAGGGCGCCATGGACGCGACAATACGCTCGGCAATTCGTGGATCTTTGCTCAGTTTCTGAATAGTGGCTATATCTTCATCCGTCAGGGATTGCACCACCTGTTTGGAGTCCTTGACAACAATGTGATTCGCTATGATAACAGTGGCAAAGACGGGAAAACCTTGATCCGTATTCAAGGAGCCATCATAATTATTTGTATAGATGCCAGTGACTTCCAGTTCATCGCCGGGTTTGCACTGATCGCAGAGATCGGCGAGCAAAATGACATCCTTGCTGCGTGGTATGCGACCAGCTGGTATGCGTCCTGGCGACTCCTGCAGCGTGATCTTCTGATAGTTGCGATACAATGTTTGCTCCATGTTAATGGAGAAGGGACCCGTGCTCTGGCATTCTGGGCAAGAACCGGGCTTCACTTCCGTATTCTGTGACTGGACAAAGGGACCCAGGACATAGCCACACTTGACGCAATCGTATTTAATGACAGATAGCTGGGGCAGCACACCAGTTGTGGCCGTAACCACGCCCAAGGTGCGCACAAGTTGATTGAGATGCAGCTTGCGAAAGGTGCGCAACTCCTCGATCAGAGGCAATTCCGAGATGCGCACATGAATCTCCGTCGTAACCCGCTCATATGTCGGGAATATGGACAACACCATCTCCTTGGCTACCTTGTCAAAGATCTCCAGCATCTGGAAAGGCGCCTCTGGCAGAAAGTAGGCCAAAACATGCTCCTTGTTGGCCAAATCCGTGTAGGCCACTACAAAAGAGCATTTATTCTGTTCACACATCCGGCGTATTCGATCCCGATACGTGTAGGAGCCACGCTCATCCACAAAGGTGCGCAGAAACGACTGAAAACGATTGGCAATCTCTGTGCGTGGTCCGAGCATGCTAACCCACTCCTTGGTCGAATGGCCTTTGGTATCCTCCAGATTCTCAATTGATTCAATCATTTCAGTGTCTTCCATTTCGCCAATGGCTGCTTTTTCGCCCGCACGTCGTTTGGCACGTGGACCCATTGCATCCTCATCCTCATCATCCTCATCGGACTGGCCAAAGACCAGATCGCGATCATCGCGATGCAGCCCAGCGGCACGATCTCGTCGACGCATCTCCGTTTCGGCGGCGAAGCGTTCACCCTGCGACATCTCCGAGAAGTCCTCCTCGTCATCGAGCATGGCCGGATCATAGTGATCCAGCTCGGGCATCTCACGATAATCTAATAATATAATATACATATATATTTATACCAGTATGAAATTAGTATGTTAAGAAAAATACTTAAAATACAGTTAAGAAATTATGAACATTTTAGTTGAAACCAAGCGAGCAATACTGACGATAAGTAAAATATGTTAAGAATGTTAAATATGAAAATATTATTAAGAATATTCATTGCTCACTTTTTAAAGAGTATTATTGCACATCTAAAAACCTATTCATAAATATTCCTTAAACTTACAAATTTAAAAAGGACACAATTGAAAACATTTTTTGTGCGAGTGGTGCTATTATTTTGCCCCCAACTGTATCTACGTATATTGGGCCTCGTTTCAGTTTGGGTTTGGATGCTTACCGTTCTCCATGTTGTCGCCGAAGAGTTCCTCGCCATCCTCCTCCTCCTCGTCGCGCACCGTTTGATCCCCGAGTATTTCATCCTTGTTCTCAAAAGGCTCAAAATCACCAACAGGCGAAGTCATCGCAGCCCGCAAATCTCGTCGCTCGCCGGCATCGCTGGGCGTATTTGGTGGCGGTGAACTCGGATTGTCCTGTTGTTGTATTCACTTAATAAAATAAATGTAAAATACATAGAACAACTTACCATTTTCTGTGTTTGCTTCTGTATTTAATCTAAACAAATCTCTGTACTACTTTTGATGCGTTTCGCGTTTGCTTCCTCAGATCTTCAATTCTCCATCTGTGTGAATTGTTGGCGTGCAATTTTGGCGGGAGAAATAACAACTGATGCATATCGATAGCTTAAAGCGATATTTTGTAGTCGATTATTGTTGTCATTGCTAATGCTCCAAAGCTGAATGCTATGTCAGCAGTACGAAGTAATCATAAGAAAATAATAAACAAGTCGTTTTACGCAAGGAATATTTAATGAGACAAACATGCAACATAAACTACAAGTTGTATTACAAAAATCGGAATTAAACTAAATGTGCTACATAGGTTATATTTTGTGCAAAAATAAAAGACCACTTCGCAGTTCGATTATTGTTGCATTGCTAATGCTTCAAAGATGAATTCTATGTCAGCAGTAGCAAGTGTTGTTTTGAATATTTATGTTTTATGTTGTACTTAAAAAATCATTTAATCAAAATAACACGCTACATAAATAAAAAGTTATATTAAAAAAGTCACAATCAATAAAATGAAAATATTTTGAGGCTATTTTGTAGTACTTTTATTGTTAATACTTGAATGCTAACTGCTATGTAAGCCATGGCAAGTATCGCGTATGAGCGCTAAATTCATCACCGATATTGCAGCCGTTCTTGACAGATGGCTCAATGGTCTAGGGGTATGATTCTCGCTTTGGGTGCGAGAGGTCCCGGGTTCAAATCCCGGTTGAGCCCGCTTAAACTTTTTGTTTAATTTATTTAATTTGTGCTCTTTGCCAACAATTAAGTTTATTTATAAATAAGACGACAACAAATGCTTAGTTTTTGCACAACTGAAACCCACTTGCACGGTATTTTACAGTCCCGTACATGTTTGAGCAATTTCTTGTGCCTGGCACTTAATTATAAAATAAAGGGCCCGGACGAGGCTGGCGATTTATTGCACCGGAAGGAGTCGCCATCATGCCAGCATTGCCAGCTGCATTTGCATAGGAATCGCATGCAGGGCCGGTCACATTCAGAATAATTGCGGTCACACAATGACATTAAAGCCAAGCCGGAATCGGAGTCAGAGTCATCGCCGCGTAGTGTTGGAAAAGTGTCAGAAGTGGGGAAACCATGCTGAGTAATTGCGGCTTTAAATGGCATTTAGCACGCCTCGTGCAGTTTATATATTTCTGTTTCTTTTTTATTTATTTACGTATTTGCCGTTTCCTTTATTTTCTTTTGATATGCTTCTCATTGCTACATATTTTTTGTTGTGCACTCGAAAAAAAAGTCGACCTAAAGTCGCTCTAAAAACTATATTTTTTTAAAATTAATAATGAATACCAAAATAATAATTCCCAAAGATTAGTCAAAAATAAATATAAGAAACAATAACATAACAATGTCTAAATATTAGGAAAAATAAATAATAATGAAATAATAATAATAATGGCATAATAATTTTCCAAAAATATTGGAATTTGATAAATTTTTTTGTTTTAGAAATATTTTCTATTATGCATTTTCTAATAATAATGAATTTATAAAATGGAGATATGCAAATCCTTAAGTTTAAAAAAACTTCTATCTAAGATCGTGAACTCTTCAAATCAATTTAAATGAATTTTATAAAAAATGTAAACTGTGCGTTTATATGGTAAATCTTAAAATATAAATGTTTATTAATAATATAAGTAAAAAAAACTATTGTAGAAAGCAACACTCTGAAAATTAGACATATTTTTCCAGGGCTTTTTTTTTCTCAGAGTGTAAGGAGCCTTTGGAAAGCGCATTTCTCAATGGTGACCCATTGTTGTTGTTGTTGTTGCCGCCAGCAGCGTACGTGCCACAACGCCGAGACTCATTTGTCGATGCGGAATTGCAAGACATGTTCTATAAGCAAAAGTGACTTCCAGTAACTATTCGAGAGCCAGCGAATAAATTCCTATTAAAAGCTGAGCAAAGGCAGCAGGTAAAAACAACCAGCAAAGCGATAGCAAATTAACTCATTTTTCATTTTAAGCACATATAACCCGAGAGAGATAGATAGATAACCGGGAGCTGTTGCTTTGCCCTCAATATGTCACAGTTTTTTTCAAAATAAATAAATAAATATAAATACACTCAGAAAGAAGAACGTTCTAAATTTTAGTAAGTCGCCATTCTTGTGGTCACCATATTATTCAGAAAGTACATTTCTAAAATGTATCCTTGTGGCTTTCTAAAACCAGCGTTTGCATTTCTAAATTCCATGGTCGGTTTTAAATTTAGAAAAAACGTTTTTAATTTGTTGGGTGTTGTTTTCTATGCTCATATTATTATTTTACATTAACATTTTAAAACTTCATATTTTTAAAATCACTTTACATAGTTCACATCAATTAATTTTGAAAAACTTACGATTTTACAGAAAGAATTTTTAGAAATATTTTTTCTTATATTTACAAGTTATTTCTAAAAACAAGAAAAACTTTTTATCTTTTAAGCCGATTTTCATTTTAGGCCAATTACAACAATTTAAACAGTTTTTTCTGAGTGTACACGCATCTGGGAGCTTTTTAGCACAACAATCATTTTAAGAACAAACTTACCTAGCTTCTATGCCTTATTAATTATGCAAGTTATGTGCATACAAACAAAGAGCGGTGGCAAAAAAGAACACTATTATAAAAGTTAAGAAGTTAAAAAGTTTTATCTATAAAAGAATAATAATAACACTATTTGTAATTAATTTTTCATTAAATTTTCAAAAAAAATTTGGTTAGTTAAAGACGGAATGTAAAAGGAATATTTGTCTTAAATAATTCCTTGACCGGATAGATAAGTTTGCAAAATCATTATAGTTCTCAAAGAAAGGGGAAAGAAAAAAAATACGATTTTTATGACTGAGGAAACTTTAGGATACTCTAAAAAAATTATAAATGATACATAAGCCATTCGGGCCCGGAACCATAAGATCTGTTGAAGAGCCCAAGTAAAGTTCAACATTTCAAGTTGACACAAAGAGAAGTGAGAAATATTGTATGGTCAGACAAAAGTAAGGCATTTTTAAATACTCAAAGCTCAATAAATTTACTTATAAGAACGAAATAACCTCAATCAAAGACAGATTTTTATGATGCTGCAATTTTTTCAACCACAGCTGTAATTATAGCAAATATTTTCCTTATCTAGGTCACTCAAGTTTCTGTAGAAATATTCTCTAATAGAGTGAATTGCATCGCAGATAAGCAAAGCGACTGAATATTTCAAATTTAAAAACTTTGTGCAAAAAATAAAAGTTTCGGGCGAAACTTGTTGCCAGGCTAATGAGTTGCGCCCAAGGCAAACCAACTCAATAAGATTATTCGATGTAATAAGTTTCAGTTTCTAAAAGTAGATGCACATAATTTCAAATTGCAAATTCACCATTTGCATTATTAACGCGAAAAATGCGATCAGAATGAAGGCAGTTTGCCATTTTTATACCCTGAATCCATTTGAAAATGCTTAAAAAGAGTATATTGGTTTTGTGCAAGACTATGTAACATGCAGAGTCCCTAAGGCATATATATTCTTGATCATCGTCGAGAGACGAGTAAATATGGCAATGTGAAAGAGAGACTTCCAACTTTGAATATGAGTTCTCAGTCCTCTCGCAGATAAAGTTTATTTTACTTTAGCGATACCTGACTTCGTTTCGAAAATATCGATATTTATTGTTTTCTGATAGTGGTAAAAACCACAATTTTAAAAGCAGTGGCTTATTCATTGTAAAAATTTAATTTCAGATAAGAAACATCCAAGTTAAGAAACGTCATACTGATCGCAATTCGATCAGCAGGCAAAAAAATTTGCTGTGTATATAAATATGCGCGTGCATGTATGAAAAAGGGATGGCATGATAATTATGTCAAGCGTTGCATTAACGTTTATATACTCTGCCAAAAAAATGGGAGCACTTCTGCGTCCGCTTACATTTAAGTGTGCAAAACTTTTTTCAGTACAATTTGGCCATAAAACTACAATATATTTAACAGCTGCACTCGAAAAAAAATCGCCATAAATTTTAGTAATAACGCACACTTTTGGCGCCAAGGGTAACTGAGTATATTTCTAAAATTGAGGGTTGTAACTTTCTCAAAACCAGGTTTTGCAGTACTTCATTTCAGGGTTTATTTTTTTGTAGAACAAATGTATATAATGTATATAATTTTAAGAAAAATGTTTCCTTACATTAAGAAATTATGCCTAATAACAAGAATAACTTTATAATTTTCAGATCGATTTTCTGTGTGTGGGTGCAGGTTATCATTTAGTCGAGATCACTTGTCGACAGCATGCCTTCTTCTTAAATATACTTTTTGCCTCTGACGTAAAGGTTATCCCTTTTTTTTTGCCAAAAATAAGTACATATCATATAAAGGTTGCACTAATATCATAAAACGAGCTGCCATGACCATAAAAACCATCGTATTTTCATAATGGCAAGCGAGAGGTAAACAGTACAGTGCGTACACTCAGAGAAAATTAGAAAATTGCCCCTACAATGAGAAAGTTACTCTATGTTTAGAAATAATTTCTAAACATGAGAAAAAATTGTTCTTGATCAACATATTATTTAGAAAGTAAATTTCCAAAATTAATAATATTAGTTGTGGCTTTCTGAAATCTAGTGTTTGCATTTCTTAATTTTAGAATTAATTTTTCAAAAAATGTTTATTTTTTTAATTTTTAGGGTGCTTTTTTCTATGTGTTTATCATTGGAAGAATTCTTATATTAGCTTTTTGTTGCTTATATTATTTAATAAACATTTGTATTTTGAGATTTCACACATAAAATATTTCACAAAGTTTATAAAATTAAAACTAATTTGAAGAAACTTACGAGTTTACAAAATAGAAAATGTTTCTAACAAAAAGGCTTAGGATTGTCGATTTTGTGCAAGGCTTTCTAAATGTTTCCCAATTTTGTTGTCTTAAATTTACAAATTATCTGTAAAAACAGGTAAAACTTTCTATATCTTAGTGCCATTTACTAAATTTTAGAGCGATTTTTTTACTGAGTGTATACAAGGTGAATCCATCACATTATTGTGCACTTTTGCGTGGGTTGTTCTCTGGATCGTCAGAAAAGAGCAAGAGAGAGGGGAGCGAGGCGTTAATAAGCACAAAATCACACATACGCATAAAGTTTGGCAAATTACGAGGTATAAAAATGGCATCTCATTATGGTAAATTTAATATTTCATGGGCAATTTGCCCGGATTGAAACCGACACACTTCAAAAATTGCGTATACCGAACGCACACACACACACACACACACACGCACAGACGCACACACACTAGAATTTATTCATTCTTCATAACTTGAGGGTTTTTTCCATCCCCATTTTCTTCATATGCTTGTCTCATACAAATTTAAACTCAATTAAAAGTTTGCGTATTAGACAAACTTGTGGCACGTTGTGACACGTTGTTGAAGCGACCACGCCCACTTCCAAGGGGCAAGGGGGGTGTGGTTGGGGCACTTGTCCTTAGCGAAACCCAAATGACAGTCGTATTTAGTTGTCATTAAAAATGTGCGCGATTTATTCACATAAATGACTTTGAGTTGACACACGCCACTCCAACATAGACCCTGCGAGTCTCTACCTCTCTCCATTCTACACTCACAAAAAATCAAACTCAATTTCAAAACTTCGCCAGTGGAAGCTCAGCATATAAGGGGGTTTCTTTTTTGATTTCGTTGAATATTTTTTTTTAATTTTAGAAAAAATATGTATACTTTTCGTGGTATTTTTTTTTAACAACTCTAAAAATAGCCTTTTTTGCTTATATTATTGATAAACATCAAAAAGTAGAGCAAACCCTGCTAAGAAATGATTTCCTATATTTAGAAAATATTTCTAAATCAAGAAAAAAAGTTTTCAGTGCAATATCTTTTCTGAGTGTACTCCATCTCTCTCTATCCATCTATCCTACTCATCCTGTGCCCACTTCTCAGTGTGTGGCACGTGTTGAGGTCCTCGGGCCAACGTGCAGAGCAAAGCAGTTTCTTCAATTGAAGGCAACAACCCATTGACACAAATTGATACGCTTTTTAGTTACCCCTTGGCAAGAAATTACTCAAGTCCGTTTAAGCAACTGGAATATAAATATATATGGACACAACAGGGTGTCAAACCGAAACCGGAATTGCATGTTTACTGATTGAAATTCAGAATCGGAATTGGAGTATAAATGCGTTTCGGTTAAAACTATGTTTATTTAAAATTCAGTGGTGTTAAGTATGAAACTTAATTTGTCCGATTGTGTAATTGCATATTTTCGCTCATTGTATATTTTCGATGTCTAATTATTATTGTACTAAGTTTCTGTTTTTAAGAAGTGCGTTTTTCTGATTCATTGTTCGTCGCTTAAAATGTGCAGCCAACTGTTATCGATATATCTTATTGCGATCAATAGAGTCGCTCGATTAACATAATTTGATATTGATATAAAAATGAGTAATTAACAGCAGATCAGCAGAGTTGCTTCTGTACTTCCATACATGTTGCTTAATTTCGTTTAACAGAATTCTTGATCATGCAAATAATTGAGTAATTAAGATTATAGCGGTTATATTTAAATCAGGGTATTATTATATATTATTATTAATTTGTATCATAATTTGCATTGCTATAGTATGCATTTTTATAAAAAGACTCACAATTTGGACTCGTTTAAAACAAGCAACAGCGCGTAACAATTGCCATAAGCCTTGTGGCTTTTACAGTCTGCCAGCCTGTAAAAATTCCATAGTCAAAGGATATTTTTTCTGTTTTTATTTTGTGGCCAATTTTGCTGGCTTGTCCTAAAATTGCGAATGACCAGGCACATGAATAATGTAAGCAAATCGGCAAACAGCAAAAAGTTAAATGCTTCTAATGACACAAAATGAAGCAAATGACGAAAAATTGCGCAAAAACAAAAGAGACAAAAATAATAATATATAATACAGCAAAATGGTCGACAATGGGGATTTTGGGAATGGTGAGTGCGAGCGGGAGAGCAGCAGTGACTGGAATATATGTATGTAGAAAGAAGAAACGAAAAAGAAGAACAAGAAGAGGAAGAAGAATTAACTACAACACAAAGCGAAAGCAAATCAAGAAAAACATGTGCGGCGGGCATAATTACGAAGCAATTAGACGAAAATTATTATTTGAGGTCACCCTGTGCGGATGAGTGAAGGAGTGTGTGGGGGAGTAATAGAACATATGGCCAGTGTGACAGTGGATGTGTTGCTGGTGTTGGCTATTTACTGTTGCTTTCCAGGCAGACAGACAGACAGGCAGGCAGGCTTGGCAGGCGTGCCAAAGGGATGCCTGCGTCATTATCATGCATAAAGAAGACGAAATAGCCTACAGCATAAGAGCTTAAAGCAGAGACGCCAGTAGAAACAGAATAGCAACTGCAACTAAAGAAGAAGAATGAAAATTTGATACTCTGTCTATAAGCTGAAAAAATTGCAAATAAAAAATAATATTTAATTTGGGTATCAAGTTTTCTGCTTATGTTTAGTTAAAATTTGGATTCTGGAGTTTGATATAAAATTATATTATATTAATAAATATTATTACATTTTTGTTTGCTTTTTAAGGATGAATTCTGTAATTGTAAATAAAATGAATACTCAATTTGCATGGAAATAAATCAAAATTAAAGGTAAACTTTTAAAATCAAACCAAATAAAAGCTATAAAGGAGTATCAAATTTACGGTTTGTGTTTATTTAAAGTTTAGATTTTTTTATATAATTATTTGTATATTTTTTGCATACTTTATCTGAAGGGAAAGAAATAAAATGTAATAGGCATTTCTATTTATTTACTGCTCAGTTTTCGAATACTTTAAATTAAATTTAAATAAGTCGAAAACAAAGCAATGTTTTTATTCTTTTTCATTTTTTTTCAGTGTCCCGTCACTTAAAAAACCAATTCACAAGTTGCTTAAACTTAAACTAAAAAAATTACACATTTGCAAACATTTCTTGTCAGAGTTGTGCTATTATTTTGTTCGCAACTGTATGTATACATATATATATATATATATATATATATATATGTATATATATATATATATATATATATATATATATATATATATATACATATATATATGGAGATATATGGAGGCGCTAATGAGCATCCTAATGCACAATGTTTGATGTTTGAACAGCTGCCATTGGGAGTCAGACGGGGATTGGGGATTCGGATTGGATCTGAATAGTTGGAACTGGCTGAGTACATTAGAAGTGGGGCAAGATTGACCAGTGGGTCAGTCAATCAGTCTGTTAGTGAGTCAGACAATATCGCGTGAAGCAATTCAATTATGGCAAATGGCTTCAAAAAGCTTATAAAGTTGACACGTGACACGAACATTTGCATTTAGTCGAGCTTAGTCTGTTGTAAAAATTGCTGTGTTCGGGTCTGGGTCACTTCGATTTAGGCCTTAAATATGATATTCATTGCTATCCATTGCAATCGCGTGCCTCAAATTTAATAAAGTAGTCAAAACATGGACAAACAATGACAATGACATCGACCAACAGCTGAGCCAAAAACCAGCCAAAATCAGCCGAAACTTACACATACATTGTTGGCTTGGCATGACCTTAATTGTTGCTACACTCAGATAAAAAAATCTACCTAGAAATAATTAATCAATATTGGCGCAAAAAATTGTAAAAATTAGAAAGGCTTGTAAATTTGACGATTTTTTATTTTTCTCTTTTTTCTTTAGAAACGCTTCGTATAATTAGGAAATGCGTTTCTAAAAAGTAGACGCAAATCTTTATTTTTATTTTCTAAAATTCAGGGTGCTTTTTTCTCTGAGTGCAGGCAGTCCTGGCTTGCATGTTAGTTGACTGGCCTGACTGACTTATTTTTCGGTTGCCAGTTGCACTTTAGCATTGTTCGTTCATCTTTGTAGGTCGTCGAAAGTCGATTGTCGAAAATCGAATGTCATATCGCAAAAAGCCCAAAAAAGAAAAAAAAACTAAAAAGAAAAAAATGCTCGATGAAGGTTACAAGGTCTTAACATTGATTTTGATTTCAACAATATGCGTTTGCATGTAGATGCCACATGTGGCACTGGCATTTCAACTTTGAAGGACTTGACAAACATTTCTCGTTGCTGTTGCTAAGTAGTTTTTTTCTGTTTCCTTTTTTATATATGAATATATGAAAGTGGAAGTTTAGAGTTTTCTGAAGTTTTAGCGGGGAAACCCAACTTATAAATTAGATTTTCATTCTTTTTTTTATTTTTTTCTAATATTTTGTAATATCTTAAGACTAGGAAAACATTTTATTTATTTTAATTTTAGTTACATTTAAATAAAAATCGAGTAACTGTACTCGAAAAATAATTCAAATACGTATTGAAACTTTATATTTTCGTAGGCGTTGCAAGCCGTTGGGTTTTGATGTTTTTTTGCTAGTAAATCTGATTATGAAAATTCCATTAAAAGTTTTATGGGCTTGGCAAAATGTTTGAAAATCACGCACTCTGAAAAAGTGGGCGGAAATCGACTTAGTTGCAGGGGGCGGCGGGCCAAGAACGGAAGCGTAAATAAATGCAGCAGTTGCAACAAAAACAACAGCAACAACAAGTTGCAGTTGCAACGGCATCACATTTTGCTGCATGCAAATTAAAAATACAGCAAATTACAATACAGCAAAACGCATTGCGTTTTATTTAATTTGTGCAAATTGCTTGGTAGAAATAGTTTAATTAAGGGTTTGCACTATTTGGCACATTGTTTAAATTTGATTTACAAATTGTTTACAAGCACAAATGCATACATCTAAATATGTGAAAAATTTTATGTTATTTTTCAAGTTGTTTGAAAAAATGCACAATTACATTGCTTACCGGCAACAGTTAAGATATTGCTTTCAACAATGTTATTTATTTTGCATATAGTTTATTTTGTATTATATTATATAGTTTACTTTGTGTAACAAATTGTACAAAAATTGAAACAATGTGAAAAATGTTATAAATTATGTTTAACATGTTTCGAGGAATAAACATATTTATGTATTTACATTTGTTTACAACACATGACAAAATAATAATAATTAAAAACTTTCATTCAACAAGTTTTTTTTTTATTCCAGATGTATTTTTTTCACATTGATTAAAATGATCCTCAATTTGCTTAGAAGCATAAACATATGTACATATTTAAATATGCTTACAGGCCGTTAAAAATAAATAGTTATATATATAATATGTAGCCGTTTCTTTTAATAAATTTATTTGCTTCATATTTAGTTTATTCTGGATCAGTTTAGCATGGTTTAGCATAGACACAACTCAAAAACGTTAATGGTTTCAAGGGTTTTTATTGTATAGATCAGTTGAAGATCGCATCATAGACACAAACCAAAACTCGCTGCTAGGAAGATTTCTGTTTCTTTCGTGTTTTGTAGATAGAGAACATTATTACTATGTACTACTGTCTGTCCGATGCTGTTGCACTAATCGCTATATATTTGCGTCCTTTGATTATCACAGTCTGCATAAGTGGCGGGGTCAGCTTTCTAGTGGGGATGGTGATATTGGTGATATTGGCAACTAATTCTGGAGCAGTCAGCCTTCTAGTGGCAACGTTGGTAATGCTGGCAGCTCCGGGTGGGGTAAGTTTTCTAGTGGGAATGGTTGTGGTACTGGTTACTGTTTCCAGAGAGGTCAGTTCTCTAGCGCAGACACTGCTAATGGCGGCAACTGTTTCCGGCGGAGTCAATTTTCGAGTGGCTGTTTCCGTTCTTTTCACAGGCTCTTCCTTTGACGACTTTGGTTGATTTTTCAGCTCAGCTTTCGCTTCCCGCTCATTTTCCACTTTTTGCTGCGCGTTGTTCTTAATCTTAAAGCAAGTCTATACATGAAAAAAAACCAATTACTTTATATTTTAATAATCATTGCAGTATTTATTATTGCTTACTGGACATAGGTAAATTCTCTTCAAAGTTTTTGGATCTTTCACAACTTTTCTGGTTTTTGCATTGCAATTCGAGCAGATGGAAAATGGAGCCATTTTAACCCTGACTCGACAAAAAACAAATGTTCTCTGTACACTTGTGAAAGTATTTGTGTAACCAGGTTTGCTATTCATGTGGGACTATTGCTTGCCCTGTTTTTCAGTGCTGGTAAACGCAGATATGAGTGGTTTTCAATAGAAATGCAACTTGTTGTTTATTTCTAATACACACGTTAATTACATATTTAATGTCAATGAAAATACAAAAAGTAAAAATGGTTTAAATTACATTAAAAATAAAATTTAATAGTAAATTTAAACTAAAAATAAGATATATCTTAAAGATGTATAATAATTACTTTACTTAATCCAAATGCGTTTTATATGTTTAGCTTTTGGATGAAATTTTTTAAAGTGCATTTTGCATGCTGCTCAACTTTTGACAAATGACTTGGCAAGTTGACCTTTGACTGACAAAGCTGGCTGCTGACTGTGGCTGTTTTAGTCCTGACTCGTATTCGCATTAACGCCATTAGGCCAATTTGGCAGTTTGCCCTGACAAACAAAAAAAAATAAACAAAAAATAAAATATCGCGCAAACTTGCACATAGGTAACCGAAAAGCGTCTCCCCAAAATGGATGCCAGATAGAGATGGAGACAGCTGCAGAGCATTTATACTCCTCTCCCTTACCACATTTCCCCCTTTGTACACATATCTATGCAAGTTCAAATAGAAGTCAAGTGAGAGCAAAATAAAAACAAAAACGAAACTAACTACGAATGCAGCAGTCGAGTGAGATCGACTATGCGATACACTGCAGCCAGTTGTTATATATTTCATTTCTCATCGCAGGCAAGTACAGCCGTAGAAGAGTAATAAAGTAAGAGGAGAAAGAGTAAAAAAAATGAAAGCAGAGCATTTATTTATTCACAAGCTCGAACTGAAATCAACGACTTGTGATTAGCATACACACATGTAAACATACATATGCATACTAGCGTACAGACGATGTCATTCATGGTTTCATAATAATCGTTCGAGTTTAGATTCCGAAGAAATAGGAAAAACACCATATTTTTGGGATTAGAGCCGATTAGTGCCAGCCTTGCTGATTTTTAGAAATTGTTTTCCAAATATTTAAAAATTATTTCTGAGAGCAAGAAAATATTTCTGCTAGTTACATACTCAGGCGTAAAACCAATATACCCTCTTAGTCTTTTTAATGTGGTATTAAAAAAGTTTGCAACTCTGACAGTTGAAAGTGGCAGAAGCAGCAGCCGCAGTTGTACTTTTTTCTTGTTGCCACATTTCTCTTCGTTAACACAAGTTTGCTTTAATTACGACTCTGTCCTTGCAATTTAACAGACATTTTTGCATTGTTGCCACTTGCTGCATGCCTCAATTTATGTTCATTTGAGGGACCCGTTAGATGCTGATAGATAGAACTTGTTGACCAGCACTGGCAAATGGCAACTCGAAAGCAACCCTGTTTTTCACATGCTCGTTGCTTATTTATTGCCTGCCAAACGCCATAAATTGGCACTCGAAGCATTTTAAATTGGATCAGCATTTAAAATCTAAATTAAATATTTTATATAATTTATTTAATTAAGTTATCGACGGTCTAAGTTAAAAGCAAGCAAGATTATGTATAATATATATATATATATATATATATATATATATATATATATATTATACATAATCTTGCTTGCTTTTAACTTAGACTTATATATATATATATATATATATATATATATATATAAATATATATTGAAGTCGATGTTTATTTATTATTGGTATTTTTATATTTTCGTTATAATCGATAATCGATCTATAATACCAACCCAGGACACAAAAACGTAGTAATCCCCTATAAAAATATCAAAATATGCAATAACTTTATATGTTTATTGAAAGTATATTTTTAAAGTGAACGCTTTCTAAGAGTCAAGGGATTTCTTTTCTTAATTCCAGGGTAGATTTTTTTTAGTTACACATTTTTCTTATGGGAAAAACGAGAGAAGTTTAAAAAAGAAATGTATTAATTTTAAATATTTATTTTTTAATATTTCTCTCCTTTTTTACATTTGGCACTCAGTTAAGACTGCATATAATTTGATGGATATTTGATCGCTATCGATCTATGGCATTGTGACATTTGTTATTACAATTCACAATTGGGAAAATGACGTCATGCTTGCCATATATATAAGTGCATATGTATATAAAGCTGACCAAATTGAATGTAATGGACAGCGGACAGACAAAGCATTTGATTTATTAGTTTTGTCATTAAACAAATTGTCGAACAATGACAGGCTCAATGGAAATGTAAATGCAAATGTATGTATATATATATATGTATACATATACATGTGTGTGTGTGTGTACCGCGTGTACAGTGTGTATGGCTACAAATGTACTTAGTGGAACTTATTTATGTAGATTGATATTTATTTGTGATAAACACAGGCATTGACGCAAATTAAAATAAACATTTTCATTACCCAAATTGTACACGAGCCCCAAAGGACCTCAAAAAGAACTCGTTCACTGTGAGAAAGCAATCACTTTGCTTCAATTGGTTTTCTGACTGGTCATCATCCGAGGATGATGATTGCACCACTACACTGTAATTTATGTGTGCGTGTGTTTCGAGTAGGGTTCATTATTAGTGGCTAATGATTATGGCAGTGGAAATGTTAATCACTCAATGATTGATTTATGGCTGATATATATATATATATATATATATATATATATATATATATATATATGTCAACACAATTAGATCAATAAATACATACAAATATTTCAACAATGACCAAAAGGCCATTTGGAAAATGGTCTCAGCTTTAACATAGTTTTGACGGGGCTTTTATAAATATTTCTTTATTTTTTGACGGTGGTTTTTAGAAATATTTCTTTCTGAATAATAATGGCGTCTAAAGTGAGACGAATTTATAAAATTCAGGTTGACTTTTATTTCTGTGTGATCTTTTATACATTTATTAAAGCAGAATACAAAATGCTATTTGGAAAGGGAACTCAACTTTGACAAAGTTTTGATATTGGACAATTTACAATTGTTTTATTTACATTAAAGGCTTTATTTTATTTGTCACCTTTTAAATTGTAATCAGGGTATCTTTCTGAAACCGGAATATGAATATTATGTGACCGATTGAAATTCAGAAGCAGAATTGGAATCGGAAGGACTATTCCAGGCACGCCGAAGATAAAATATCCTTGGAGAACTTAGTTTACCTGCTTACACCTCTCACACCTAAACCATTTAAATTTTCATTTTATAAAAAATAAATAACAAGAGGTGTCATCAAAAAGGCATTGTTTCTAAAAAATCAGATAACTTATGTCAAAGTTTCAATAGTCGAAAATTTGGGAATTGTCGCACACTGAATACATTTTGTTGGGTATCAAGTCTGACAATGAAATGGAAATGGAAAAACTGCTGCCAGTTGCTGCTGCTGCTGGGCCTGTTCTGTGCCGGTCAAGGCCGCAACTTGGGGCGTCTCCGCACCGATGACGATGACGACGAAGGCGAGCAATGCGATCGTTACACAGCTCATCTAATAACGCCCGATAAACCAACGGATGAGGATGTGGATGGCGGGGCAAGCGGACCAAGTCAAACAACGAAGGGTCGTAACTGTTCCCAGTTGGCAGCGAATATAGCTGCAAAGGCGGCACAAGTTGCCACAGCGGCAAATGACGCACAAGCGAGTGCCGCCGAATATGCCGCCAAAGAGGTGCGCCTTCAACTTGCCGGTAAAGCGTTGCAAGCTTCTCGTGCCGCCCAAGCAGTGCTCGAGGGCAAAAGAGCTCTGCTCGATAAAACTCAGCGGGAATTGAGTGATTTGGATGAATGGATCAATAAATTAAGTGTCTCGTTGGAATTGAGTGAAGCGAATGCAAAAAATGCTGAATTTGCAGCCAAGTCAGCGGAATCGCATTTTGGCCGACTTAACGATGTGGTTCAATTGGTGGCCAGCAGTTTGACGGATGTGGATGCTCTGGCTGATATCGGCCAGAGTGATCTCAAGGAGAAACAACAAATGCTGGTTGCCGCCAAGGAGCGCAGTGATCGCATCCAAAAGGACATCTCCTGCGCCCGCGACGAATATCAACAGGTGAAGGTGGCTGCTTATCAGGCGGCATGCGCCGCTGTCGATGCCAAGAAGAAGGCAGCTGCCACTGCCACTGCCTCGGGGGGTGGAGATAAGGGCAAGTGCAACACGTCAATGCGACGCAGACGCAGGCGCTTCTATCCACTGAAGCAGAAGTAGCAATAGTCTGGACAAGATAAGCGATATATATATATATATATATATATTTTATATATGTTTTATATATGTTTGGTATTGTGTATATTTTGTTAATAAATTGTTTATTACATAAGTTACTAAAAGCAGATAAATATATAAATTATAATTATATGTATGATGTATATGTATATATATTTATACATGCATTTTTTTGATACTTTTAGATTTTGGAGTTTTTTATTTCTCCTTTTTTTTTAAATCTCGAAAAGTAATATTCTTAATACCTTCGGAATTTTTAAAAATTTATTGTATATTTTTTAATTATATTTTTTTTTGTTCATTACAAAAGTTATTGCAAGCATATAAAATTAGTCTATATTTAATATCAAAATGCTAAACGAGCTCATGCAATAGGAGATTCTTTTGGAATTGCTCTCGCAATTTAAACAAAAATTGAAGTTTGCGAGTGCGTCGTAGGTTGGCTTGTTGAATGCCACTTTGGAATGTGGTATCCATGTTGTTGTTGTAAGCATCGCTTGGACTTGACATTCTGACCAGGATAGCCTCCACATGGTCGCTGGTTATGTCCATCAGCATCATACTGCTGTCCCTTGTCCAAATACCCGAGCATCGCTGGCAAAGACCGATCACAAAATTGGTCACCTTATTGGCACACATCTCACACTTGGGCGCAGACCACATCGGATCGATCTGATTAAGATTCATTATATTTATTTCTCTTTAATTTGTGTCAGAAATCTGCTTGCAACTTTTGGTGTGATTTGAGCTGCCGCGTGTTTGTGGCTAAGTTCAGCTTACAATTTAAAATCATTTAACTTTTAATCACATTTTGTGATTAAGAAGCCTTAAGTTTTGAAATAACTAGTCCGTTGGGTTTAAAATAAAAAACAGATAAAGTATTAATAATATAAATATACATTCTTTAAATTAATTAGTAATCAGTTTGGCTTAACAAAAGAACGTGTCAATTAATATTAATAGATATATATATATATGTTCTTTAAATTCGAGAAATTTAATAATAGTTAATAATTTATAGATAATAATTTAAATATTTTCACACAATACTATAAATTCGTGTATAATCTAAATAACAAACGTCTGCTTTGCTCTCTTTAATACACCTTATTTATTTGCATTTTTGTCCTTATGCATACAGTTATTTTTATTTTATAACACTGTAATTCAGTAAAAATGTTTGAATTCAATTAGTTATAGATTGTATTTTAGCAGTGTCTTAAGTCAATAAGTTTGCGCACATCAATATATTTATGCTGAACTCGTCCTGAAATTCTTACAAAGCAGTGTTGTATAATTTCGCAATTGCTAGAGTTGATTTGTTAATTTGAGTGTTATCATACTCCTTTTAAGGACCCAAATTTGAAATGTTTTTCATTTGATACTGCGTTTTTATAAGAAGAGGGAGCATGTAAAGAATGTTAAGTTGATGTAGAATCCATCAATTATATAACTATCATTAATTGAAAGGCATTGTCTAAAATGTTGCTCCAAAGATTAAGAATTGAGATGAGGAAATTGTTAAGGACGATGTCTGCAATGAATTTTTCGTTGGAATACCCACTATTAAAATCAAGCAACATGAAGGTAGAAGGATATTTGAAGTAGACTGAAGTTAATCTACTCAAAGCAAAATTTGTTTGACTTTACATCTGAATATTTTTTAATATATTTCTTATGATACTCGTTTCAATTCTAGCCGTTAGCTGAATGCTCCAAAGTCGTGCGGTTATATTGTATTAGAAAGGGTGATTTAAGTGTCTTAAATTATGGGATCGAGATAGGTGCAGACAAATAAGACACTTAAATCCATCTATTGACAGCTTGGACGTAAGGAAAATTACGAGAATATTTACCTAAATTTAGAACTCTCGTTCTTTTGGGTCGACTTACATTGTTTACCTGTGGACTCTGTGTTAATAGACATGGAATTTGTGATTAGAATTTACTGTTTGCTAAATTTGCTGTGAGTCATTAGTCTACCATCTCATTATACATTCCATATTAAACGGTATAAATAGCTAATAATTTAGAGCAACTTATGAACAAGTTAAAAATTCATTTGAAGGACGAAAATGTTGCTTGAAATGTTGGCATTTTCGGTTTGCGAGTTAATTTTATTATTAAAGCCTTGGACACTGGTTGTTGGCTATTGGTTTTTGGCTGTTTTTATTTAGCTCTGTTGGCCTGGGCCATAGGCTGAGGCCAACTCGGCGTGGCTCTTTTCGTTTCTTGTTTCAGCAAAATTCATTTAATTTCTTAAATTGAAATTATGGTAATTTCGTGTAGTCATGCAAGCCTTAAGCGCCGCATTTCGTGTCTGATCAGATGGCCAAGGGGGCAATGAGAGGGTTGACGTGGGCAAAAGGGGGAGGGGTTTGTTGGCTAACCAAAAGTCAAGTTCACAAGTTTAAAGCGAAACAAAAACTGCAATCGCGCTTTTGACTACTAGTTCTCCTCCTCCACTTGAGTTTTGACAGTCGATAAATGAATAGTTTTGGGGCTTTTGTTGCTAGGCTTTCGTCATTGAGTCATTTCGTCATTCCGTCATTGAGTTGCCTGTTTTCAAGGCTGCCTAGTCAATCGATAATGGCTCGCATAACTCACACCTGATTCACATTCACTCACTCCTCACAACTCGCACTTATAAATTAATCAACTGTTCGTTTATTTTCTGCATGCTATATTAAACAACAAAAACTAAACAAATAAATATTATTTGGCTCAATCGATGTGTCTGCTGCATCTAAAAATTGTAGGTACCCTCAGCAAATAAATTGCACAGAACTTATTACTTATTATTCAGATAGTATACTCGTATTTCTAAAATCAAGCGTTTTTAATTTCATCAAAAAATGTTCCTTATTTTCAGATTGTTCTTTTAACATTCACTTTTTCGCTGTTTACATTTATTTAATATCGTCTAATATCTAATATATGCATAGAAGATAAAATATTGGTAGATTGATAGGGGAAAGGATCGATAAACTAGCCCAGAGATTTGATAACAGATTCAATTGATTCACTTACCTGATCATATTAATCAATTAGTTACATAAATCGTACCTTTCAGTAACCGTTAGTTTGAAAAAAGGTAATCAGTTGGGTTTCGAAAAGAAAAACAAGTAAAATGATATCAAAGGGAGTGTTTTCCCTTCTACATTCTGCTTAATAATAAGTGATATTTTTTAAAAATAAGAAAAACACTATGTTTTGGGGATTATTGATTCAGGACCAGCCATTATGATTTTAAGAAAGGAGTTTTCTTATAGTTAGAAATTATTTTTATAAATAAGAAAAGCTTTGTTGTTTTCATGGCGATTTTCGAGCATACAGTTCGATTTTATTCCGAGTGTAGCGAAGGCCTAAATAACCGTGGGAAATTCGGCACAGACATTTGGAAAACAAAGAGCGCTCCCGGCCAAAAGGCAACTTGTTAAGCTTGTTGTTCTCCGAATTGCGTCCTTTAGTGGCATTTTACTCGAATCGGAATCAGCACACCTCTAACCACCTTCACACCTTACCACATCTCCTATGCTAAACCACAACTTCATCCACCCACTCATCGAAACCCTAACAAGCAATTTGCCATTTTCATGGAGTTGAGTGACAAGTGGGCGACTTTTGGATACCTGTTGAGATGTGTGTTGCGCCACGCCCTGGGGCACATTTCGATTTGTACGAGTTGCACTGCACTCATGTTGAGGATGATTTGCACGATTAAGGGGCGTAGTCGCCACCAACACTCAGAAAAAATAGGGCAGCATTTCAGAAATTCACCAAGATTAACTCTCCTTATTACTCGGAAAATATTATTTTAAAAACCAGGTGTTTTCTTTTTTAACTTTGCGGGAAACATTTTTCTAAAATATTACAAACATTTACTAATTTTCAGGCTGTTTTTCTAAGTGTACAGTTAGTTTTTTGTTGCTTATAATATTATTAAACATAGGTTCGATATGTATATTTCTCAGTTCTAAAATTCAGAGCGATTTACTAAAACGTACGGCGATTTGTTTTCTGAGTGCAGTTCAGAAAAGGGGCTTGACTTCGCTTCCATGCTGTTACCCTGAATTTCCGAGAATGAACCGTCGATGTTGAGTCCTTTAACTCTGTAGCATTCGAATTTGGTATAGCAAATTGCAACGTTAGCTTTTAAATACCCACAAAGCACAAGCACTCAAATAACCAGAACATTTTGTTGGCAACAATGAAAACAGTTCTGGGTAAGCGATTATTCATTGGTTGAATCAAGTGCTGAAATATATGCTGGTTTTTTATGAGTTGAGCAATCAAAAGCCAATTCTTGAAATAGTTTGTATATTTAATAATAAAAAGCTGCGAAGTGGGTTTATTGCATGATTAATATTTTAATTTTTATTTCAACAATATCCAAAAGTATCTGAAAAGACTGATTTAAGTGATAATGATAAAACAATGTAAATTTATGAAAAACACAATTTTACTTGCGGAAAAAAAAACGGAAAATTCCTGGAGTTGCATATTTATTTTCGATATTTATTTTTATGTATTTAATGTGAACTAAAACTAAAAGGGGTGTTTCATAAATATAAAATAAAAATGTTAAATTATTGTTACGAATTAAATTATATCAAATTAAAAAGGAGAAATTAACTAAAAATGAAGTGACAGAAAATAAAGAGAGAGAGAGAGAGAGAGAGAGAGAGAGAGACAGTTAAAGAGTGAGAAATAAAATATAGAAAAGATAAAAAATGAATTTGAATTAATGAAAGAGAGACCAGATGTAGTTATGAATCCAAGTGCACATGTTCAAACAACGTTTATAAATAAGAGAGCGACATTTGTGGAAAGCAATCTCTTTATTTGAACAACGACGCGACTTATTTGGAGGTCTAAAATAGAGTGTTACATGATATGATCAACTTAATGTTCGAGTACATACGGAAGACAAACAAACAATCAATTCAAAAAGTTAAGATAAACCAAGTCAGAATTTCCAGATTGTTATATTGCACTATACAAATACATGACACCTTAACATAGATAATAGGTTCGCATTTGCAACACAATCTTTGGCAAGCTATTATTTTTCGTTAATTTTTGTTGATGTTGAGCACACAGCTAATCGAAGCTGTTAGAATGTTGTGCAATAGTTATGGCATATTTGGGGCATATTCGCAACTTTGTTTGCTTCCGGTGGAACCACTAGCCAAGCAATGAACCAACAATAAGCCACAATCTTGTTAAGGGCACCACAAAGTCAGGCCAACTTACTTCCAGATTGAAATGCGTATCCCACAAGCAAAACAACTTTGAGCTGAAAGCTCTATGAAAATGAAATTGTGAAGGAGTTGTGCAGGAGCTGTGGAGGAGGTGAGCACACACATCAACGCATAACACATAACCCACTTAGTGGGGTTGATTGTGGAGGGGGTGCAGTGGGGGCGTGGCATGAGTGTTTTTGCTATGCTTCGCAGTGCAGCTCAAGTGTAAACATCATCATCCACGCTGCCTGGGCTGCATTGTGGCACCTCACTGGAACTGTAAGTGTAACTGGAAGTGGAATGGCTGCCTACACTCAGAAAAAAAATTATCACGATATTTGAAAAATTTGCTTGAAAGTTTAGTCTTAAATTAATTATTCAATTTATTTTCTAGTTTTTTAATTTATCTTTGTCGACTGATATTAATAAGATAATAAATAAATAAATAAATATATGAACAAAAAAAACTCTGAAAATGAGACCATGTTTTTTGTAATATAAATAAATAAATATATACCGAAATTAAGAAAAGAAAAACCCTAGATTTTAAAAATATACTTACTGAATACCCTTGATAAATTTCTAAATTTAAGGACGATTTTTCTGAGTGTATTCGACGTTCCCAGTGTGTTAGCCGGCAACTGTCGCTTTTTGTTGCCTTCCGATGGATGTCTTTGATTTCATTTCAGTTCATTTCATTCTGTTGTCGGGGGAGCAAACTCGCGACAGCCACTGCTGCTGCTGCGTTGTGGCAAGTGGCAAGTCATGTGGCTTACCCAACCATCCAAGCCACCCACAGGCCAACAGAATCAACGGCCTGGAATTGCAGACGACGATGACGGCTTCCGATAAACATTTTGTGTTATTGTTTTTGTTATTCTTGTTGTTGTTTTTGTTGAAACGGGTGATTTTTAATTGTACGCTATTTGTTGCATGGAAAATTCATGAGATTTCTGAAACTCACTTCACACTAGTTGTTGAAGCTGTCATTGTCGTTGTTAGTACTGTTGTTATTTTATGCGTTTTTGCCTGCCCAAAATGAAACCAGCTGAAGGTTGCATCAAATTATTCGATTATTGCTGCCTAGGGAGAAACAAACTGAGTGCTGAGGATATGTTTAAGCAACAGTTTGCACCGTGTACACTCAGAAAAAATCCCCACTGAATTTTAGAACATCATTTAAAGATTGGAAAGATTTTCTAGTATTAAGAAATACTTTTTAAATAAAAAAAACACTTTTTTTTAGAATTAGAAAGGCTTCTCCTTATTCGGCAATTCCAAATTTATGAATTTTTTTCAGTAATATTTTATATTATTAAGAAAAGCATGCTGCGTAGAAAACACCTTTTCTAAAAGGCCATCTCCAATGCAGTATTATCTTCTGTAGAGGCAAACCAATCTTCTCAGAAGCTGAGAACATCCCCGTATATTCGAAAATTATTTTTAAATTAGATTAATAAATTTGTATACTCTATGCAAAATATTTGTATCTGTGAATTATTTATATTCAAATCTTTTATTAATAATGTCAGTAATCTACGAATTCTTCTGTATTGCTAAATGCATAAAAAAAACAACCTGTGGAAGTTAGATATATTTTTTCTAAATTTTATTAATGGATCACCCGCCAGGGATCAGGTTGTGGACCCTACCACAAACTCACGGGGAAATACACCAACATATTGATTTAGACAGTTTTAAAACCTGATGTCTAGTAAATTTATTAAATCTTAATTGTGATAAATGTATATTAATCTATTCTTATAGACTAATTTCCCTTTTTGAGTAATTATTTTATTTATCACTTGATTATATTAAATGTGTTGGTAATTGGTTATTCGTTTAGATCCCAATCTTAAGTTTGAAAAGTTTATTTCTTCTTCAGCTTATTAACACTTTGATGTCCTGGACTTAATTAAGTGCTTGTCGAAATGATTTTACGATACCTATATACCTAAAACTTTTTTTATTTCATTTGAGCGTTCCGTTGTTGACTACAGATTTTGTATATAGTATATGATCTCCCAATTACTTTATAATTAGTCCGAAAAATCCGATAACTCCCTTGTATCATCGTCCAGATGGTTCTCTGAATTGTTGAATTTCAATTATCTTCACCAATTCTGTATTTAAATTTGCGTATTCTAAACAAAAAAAGAAAACTGAAATCTACTTAGAAGAGTTTCTGCTCTTTTAAACTTATTTTTTATTGCATTTCATAACTTACTCACTTTAGAGCTTTTCCATTCTAATTTAAGGAAAATAAACTGTGCAAATGTGATTTCTTTCAATAATATTTCATGTTTATTTTTCAATATGCGCCTAGTTCTATTTTTATTATTATTATTATAATATATTTCGATTATTTGTTTCTTCATTATTTATGTATATATATATAAATGTTATTGTTCATTGCGTTTCATTTCAATGCTTACCATTTGTATTATTTGTTATACTTTTTTTCTTAAGCTTTTGCATTTATTTTTTGTATTTTTTTTCTTCAATGTATGTTTTATTCAAATTGCTTGCAAATGAAATTCTTATAAAAGTTTTTAAACTATAGTCTTTCAAGCCAATTGTAAAAAATGTGTTGTGTGCAACTGTGTAAAATTTGTTATTAATTCATTATGTTTGTATGAATGTTTGAATGCACTTATGTATTTATGCATTTATGTATCAATGTAACAACAAAATAAACAACGAGCATGTTCAACATGAAGCGCGTGTATAAAATGCATATTTTGTTAATATATTGTTTTTCTTTCAATTTTTAAATTTTTAACTGCGATTTCTTTGAGAGAGCTATGCGTTGCTTAGTTTTAGTACTCAATGGCATTGTGATTTTTCTATCTTTTTTTAATGAGTTCAATTCGCTTAACTATCAAAAATTATATTAATGCATTTCCATCTATATTTCTGCTCAATTTTATTTACATTTAACGTTTGTTTTCTTTTTTTCTTCATTACTTTTATTGTTGTCTCTTAACTATGAACATTTTGATATTATCATTAGCATATCTTCGTTTTGACCTTATCATGTGGCTTGGTATTATTAATATGTATGGCATTCACATTTATATAAAAAAACATCTATGCCAATTTGCCAAAACTAAATCCATTTCTGCACCACTCACCAAAAACACGAAATGTTAAAATTTATTATCCCAATGTCAGCTTGAACAGAACAGAGCATATATATATATAGCTTCGATCATCATGGGCATCAGTAAGTGGTTCTAGTAAGTGGTTCTGTGAGCGATTGTGTAAAATGCTTACAAAACAATAAAACAAATTCAAGGAACAATAATCCAAAATAATAAAATATTGTTTAATAACAATGTGTTTATTCTTTATAACATTTGTTACGAAAAGCGCAAGGGTTCTTCGAACTTTGTCTGTAAAAAAGAGTCTTGAAGTACATATTAAAATTAAAATAAAATATAATATGAACTCACATGAACTTAAAGATTTAAGTACATTATATTTGATCAATAAATAAAGCTGTAATTTATGAGAAGATTGAAAAATATTTTCATACTCAATAAAATTTGTTGAAATGGTTTTTCGAACTTTATCTGTGAAAAGAGTTTCGTAGCAAATATAAATATAAAATAAAAATATAATGTAATCTAATCTAAGCTTAAAGATTAAAGTACATAATATTTGATATTGGTACCATCACTAAATGAAGCTGTAATTTATAAGAAAACCAAAAAAATATTTTCATATTTTCAAAATGTTTCGTTTCCTGGGAAAAGAGTATTGAAATATAAAATAAAAAATATAATATAATCTCACATAAGCTTACAGGATTTCAATATGGTTTTTATTGCTTTAATTTATTCTCCATTGGGACTTAATGTAAATGTTTAAAAATTATATTTTATAATCAATATTGAAGCAAGACTGTGAATTTAATTGCTTATATTCGTTTGATTCAATTCAATGTGTTTAAAAGTTGCCCTTTTAACTATGTAACAATTTATTAAATATTTATATTATTCATTATTGATCACAGTCAAAAACAATAATTAACTATGTCATTTATAAATATATACAAAAGATGTTTGCTGCTTTTGATTGAAATACTTTTTTTTGGTGTGGAACTCAAATAATCTCTATTTTTATACCTATAACAAAAAATATATATTTAACACAATTATTTGTTTTTTTTTTACCAAATACATTAACTTGGGGCACTTTGTGAAGGGCTCTTATCAACATTTTCATCGGCTTGGATAAAGTTTGAAATATTTGCCAAAAATGAACAACAAATATCTATATTATGTACTCGTATATAATACAAAACTGTGATTGTATTCAAAACATTAAACAATTCATTTGAAATAAATGTGAGTTGAAAATTTACTTTTTATATTTTGCAGGCTTGCTCAATTTATTGTTGCTATCAGTTGACTAAATTTAACTGAACTTTTGTTTTCCTTTTGTTTTTTTTTGTTTATTATTTTTTATTACTAATGCATTACAAACTTATTTAGAAACAATGCAAAATTTTACATCTATTGTTAAATTTTGTTTTTTTTTTTTCTCTTCAGCAGTACAAAAATTATTCATTGCATTTATATTACTCACAAATATTGTTGTTTAATTTTGTTTTTGTTGATTTAGTTTTGTTTAATTGTACATAACTAAATTTACATTTTCGATACACATTGCAAAAACTTGTCTCTCGTTTTTTAATATACACCTACTACATTATTACATAAGTATTCAATTTTGTTGCGGTTACAAACACAATTCTTATGTAACTCTTATGAAAATATGCGATGCAGCATTCTTTTACATATATGTATTTATGTATGTGTGTATGTATTTATGTAAGTATGTATATTCAATACCCTATGCTTACAACTAGTTTCGATTTTGTTTTTTTGTTTTTTTTTTGCTTTCTTGCAGCCAGGTTTAAAAATCATCATTTACGCTAAAAATTAACTAAATGTAATCAATCTTAGGAATTATTCAGTTGGATCAATTGTTATTATTAATATTTTTTATATATTTTGTTAGTGTGTGTGTTTTTTGGTAGTTTTGCTAAAAGTTTGTAGTGTCCACTGTAGTCGATGGCGGCCTTGGCCCTGGCTTTTGGGCACCTCAGAAGTTGGTTTTATACTTTTTTGGCCGCCAAAAAGGGTCAATGGGGTTTTTGTTTTTTTGTGAAGATTTCAGTTCGCTAGACTCGATTGACACTGTTGTTGGAAGAGCAAATAGATTATCCGTAGTTTAGTTCCGCAGTGATGATTAGCTGCTGCTAGAAATCGCTACTCGTCGATGGATTCCCTAAATTGCTCTCCACAGTGTCATCTTTGTGTCAGAGCGGCGGCTTATAAACTTCAATAGCTGGCGTCAGCATATCCACTCGCGTCGATATCGAGGTGTCACTGTACCACATGGAAAGAAATGCATATTTAATATTAATTATTATTTACAAGTTAATTTCAATTAGTTAATTTTGTCAATAGCCCCCAATACAAATCGATTTGCGATAGCTATTAAATACACAAGTGTAAGTAAATAGAGTGTTATAGAAATAAAATTTGTATACGGGAATATAAATGGTTTTTAAACCTCAAGTTGAGATATCAGTATTCATTAAAATACATATTTGTATGGCAAAATTTGTCTTTGGTTAGATTTTCGTACCATTTTAAACAGCTGTATAATGAATACAAGAGAAATCATCTAATCATCTAGTTCACTTTTATCGATAACTTTCCCGCTTAGAAGAATTAAAATAATAATAAACATCCTGTTAGTGATTTAAAAAATTCCCTGTCTTAGTGAAATTAGATTCATTAAATCGTGATTCAATTTTGACTTCAGTTATTATTAATTTTGTCGTTTTTTCCGTAACAATAAGTGAGCAATTGTTTTTAAAATCTTTTTGTCGCCTTTTATTTGACACTGTCTACATTCAAATGAACATATCAATATGACTTCTATTTGTTTTACCGAACTTTATATTAAAAAATGCCTCGCAAACGAATTTGGATTTCGCATTGTGTTCTTGATTTTACCACAAAGTTGAGCAGAGCGGAAACTGTTGAATTATGCAAAAAAGAAAAAAGTTTGTGGCAACAAAATTTCAATAACTTTGTATTCAATCGAAAAGTTGTGTAACACATCTAAGACGGCGTCTGTTTAAAAATGATGCCAGCTGAAAGAGCATAAAAAGTGCCAAGCAAAACAGTTGAGATAAAAATAAAATAAATATATCTTCAAAGGATTTTCAACTAAACTAAAGTTTGTCCAGTTGCAAAATCCATGTGCACTGCAAACACGTGAAAATCATGTGAGAACATTGTGGTCGACTTCAAACTGACTACGTGATTCTCGTAAACTAGCTGAATACCAACTGCAATCATTTTGAAAAGCCCCATCAAGGGGGTGGAGCGTGCGGGCGATTGGGGCTCACATTCAAAAATTCTGTCGAAAACAGTTGTCCTTTGCAGACCTGCTACAAAACCAGTTTGTGCTTCCAGCTCAGAGTGTTATGAATGTGAACCATCAGTCTACACAAAACATTAAGTATACTCAGAGAAAAACTCACACTCAATTCTAGTAAATCGCCCTGAAATCAAGAAAGTATTTTCCTGTATTTAAAAATAATTTCTAAATACAAGAAAAGAATTTCTAAAAATCAGAAAATATTTTTTTTTTATATTTTTGTGAAATGAATTTTTTTAATAATAAGAAATATATCTAGAAAATAGAAATGCAATTTTTTTAGAATTAGAATTTCAATTTAATGGTATATTAATGTTTAGCTGCTGCCTAGCATAGAGGGGGCAGTAATTATTTAAAAAGAACAAATATTTAAATAAACCGAAAGCAACAAAAAATCTACAACAATAGATCCTAATATTAACACAGATAAAATTCGAACTCTTAAAAAGTTGTTCTTCTTTTTAGAAATAAATTCGAAAAACTTCTTGCTGATATTAAGAAACTTAAAATGAAATTTGCTCTCTCGGATGATATTTTAGAGTTAAGTTGTTGTCTGACTTATAAGTCGAATAGCTCAGTGTAAAATTTGAAAATACTGATGTTTAATATGAAGATAAGCAACTAAAAAGCTATTGTTAGAATTCTTGGTGATACATTTTGTAAAATGCAGGGTAATTTTTTTCGAGTGTACGTTATGTGAAAGCATTTGTAGCAGCTGCTGTCCATATCCCATATCTCGTAGCTATCCTCATCTAGGTGGCTGCACTGCGACAAGTATGCCTATTGCCGACCCACTATCCGATAACAGTTTATGAGCCTCCATTTGATTCATCTATTTCTGTTTCAATTGTTATTTATATTTAGGTTCGCTGCGTCTTTCTTTTATTTTTGTTCAGTGACACCCTGTTGCTGCTTTCTTTTTGTACACCAGGCTGGTTGAAATGTTTGGGGGATGGGATTTGGTTTCGCTTTGAAAATGAAATGGAATTAAATGAAATGTGCAATTTATTGTATTTAGGGGATACTTTGAATTGCCAAATGCGCCAAAATGCCAATAGCAAAAGCAAAAGCGAAACGAGCAACGAACAATGAACGAGAAACAAAAACCAAATCGCATTTCCGTTTCCTATTTCACTTGTTGTTTGTGTTTGTGTGTATGTGTGTCCATGCATAAGGAGAATAGAGAAAGCTACTGCTGGCTTTATTGGCATTTTATTCAAGTCTTATTTATATTTATATATAGTTTCCCTCTCCACTTTATTGCTGCTCGTTGCCAATTTTCTGCATTAGCTGCGCATGTTGATTTAAATAGACAACTAGCTTTATTTGATGTCACATTATGCCACGCCAGAGATGGCATCATATATAGCATAAGGCATATATGTGTTTAATTTTTATAAACGCCTGAAGTAATAAGCTTAAGCTTGTACCACTGGGACGTAGAAATGTCAATAAACATCTAAATATCAATAATGGGATGCCACCAAAATATTTAAATTGTGAATCGATTTCGTGCCCCATAATATTTGGGTTAATTTTACTATTTACTAATGCTATAATGACCCTTACAGACTGACTACATGAACTATAAGCATCTGATCACTATATCACATAATTATCGCTCGATTGTTAAATGTATAATGAGGTGATAAGTTGAACTCCAGTCTGTTTGGATTTTCTTATCTTTAGCGTATTTAAGAAAGCCATTCCCTCTTGTTAAGAGTAGAAATGTAGCCAGCCAACAGACAGGGCCTTAATTGAGAATTAAATGGTTGGTTACACTCAGAAAAAAATAGCACCGAATTTTAGATTTTTTTTTTTTTATAAATATTTAATAAAATTTCTTTTATTTTTTATAAATAAATTTCATAGCTTCATAAAACTTATAAAAAGTAGAAATGCAAGCGCTAATTCTTAACAAAAATACTTTCTGAATTAAAATTATAAGAAATTTGCTACCTTCATCAGAATTGTTTGTATATGTTAATCTGAAATTATAACTCTGTGTGTCTGATATCCTAGAAATTAGACATTAGAAAAGAAACACCCTTATTTTGACACAAGCTTCCGATTTAGAAATACACGGTCTGAATAATAAGGTGAGTTAGCCTTGGCGATTTGAGACATTCTAAAATTTAGTTCGTTTTTTTCTGAGTGTAGGATACGGCAAACTCAAACCGAAGCAGACAGCAGCCGCAGATTGTGCATAAAGTGTTTAAGTGCTTTACTTAAATGCAATTAAACGCGAAGTGGAAATTAAATTTTAAAAATAAATAGTACTCCAAAATAAATTATAAACTAAGTTACGAAATAATTTAAAGCCAATGCTAATAAGTGTGCTTAGCTTTAAGTGCGAAACAAAATATCATTTGAAACTGTAATAAGACAAATAAAATTCGATTGTGTATTTAATAAGACTGCCTGTTGACCAGTGTCGTAAAGTGTCTTTATTTGTGTTACGACTCATTATCGCATCCTGCTTTAAGTTGGAGGGTCGGCTTCCGTTCGGGCCTGACCACAATCTGCAACACTTGTCAGAGCCATGTGTGCCAGGCAGGCATAATTTACACATATTTGTTGGCATTTCTGCACTCAGAAAAATATCGCTGTATCTTTTAGTAAAATGGCCTGAAGAGAAACGCTAATAAATAAAACGTTTTCTAATTATTTAGATAATATTTCTAGATATTAGAATAAAACGTCTACAATTTAAATTGACAATCCCGAAAATATGGCGGTCTAGAAACATTTCTAAAAAGTTAAAATACTAAAAATAAAAATTCTTACTGGTAATATAAGTAACAATGAAGCCAATATATGAATTAATCTATGTTACACATATAAAAAACAACGCCTTAGAAATTAGATGTACCTTTTTCTAAGTCCTATAAAAATCCAAACTCTGATTTTTAAATTTGTTAATTTTAGAAATTGATTTTCTGAATAATATGGTCGCTATTCATTGGTGCTAAGGTATGACGAATTTCTAATTTAAGGTAATTTTTTATGAGTGTGGGCAAAGGGCTATAAAAGTACGGTTGCGTAGAGAACTTTAGGGACTTTTGCTTGAAATGAAAATTTAATGTGGCCAGTTCCGGGCCGAGTCGACACCTGGGCATCAACGCGCTTGTAATTTAATTTACAAACGGCAACACAACACAAAATGTGCCGCAGTGTCCGTGTCGCATTTTCAAATTAAATACATGGCAAGTTGGCAAAATAGTCTCCCTCTTTCTCTCTCTCTCTCTCTTTCTCTGCCAAACACCTGTTTTTGTGTGACCCAGATCTTCTGCATTGGGCCCATTTTCAGGACTGGTTGCGACACTTTTTTGGCCTGCGGCACTCGGTTCTGACTGTCATTTGTAATCAGATTGTTGTTGTGTCTGGCGAGCTGGCAAAATTAAGTTTATAAATTTGCAAATTAAACGGAGTAGCCATTTACGTGTTTATAAAATAGCTAAATTGCTTGTTGGGCTCCATTTATATTTAACAATGTTCAGCTCGAAAGTATACTTCTCATTTTATGGGGGCCATGTGATGAGCAGACTTCTTAATCAGTTCCAAAGTTTGATGGGGCTTGGAGAGGAACTAACTTACTAGTTTTTATGAAGTTCTCAACTAATTGAATGCTTTTGCTACTCTAAATTATCTAATTGTTTTGAAGTCCTTCCAGCGTAAAATTGTTGTTTGAAAACTTTTTTTATTCATTTGAAACTGAATTAAACTGTAGAGCAAATTCTATTCTCTTGTAGACCTACTCATTTCTTTTGCCATAAGCACATTTTATGTGCTTATATTCATGTGTTTTTTTTAAAGATTAATAAATCTGCTGCATTTCTGTTAACTAAGTATTAAATAAAATAAATTATAAACGTCGTTTATCATATCATATCATCATATATAATGATCAGCCAATGAAATAAACTTCTTTCTACTTGGGCTTGATAAATGTGCTGCTTTTACCTCCTCCATGACCCGAACAGGAGAAATCTCTGTGGTTCAAGGGTCAAAGTGTACTTCAGATACCTCCAGCAAGAACTGACTCCCGAGGAGGCCCTCAGAAAGGCTAAGGAGCCGAGGGAGACTGAGGAGACTACTGGCTGAGAGCCGTAGTGTCGCGGCTACAATCGTGGAAGCTGGTGCCCTTTTAAAGGTCATCGAAACAGGGCTAGCCCAGGTAAACATCCATCACACTAGGGCAGCCCCGGCTGTCCTAGGAAGAATGTTTATCAAACAATACCTTGCCGTGGGTGAACAATGGCATTAAAGGTATGTTCCCGGCTAGCTTAAAGGTAATCTGGGATCAAAGAGACCCAGCACCCAAAGCTTCTATTGTGGTAAGGAAGAGTATTAACCTTACTATCCTTTCAGAATTTCTGACTAGAGACTGCGTTCTTCTAACCGTACAGGCCAGTGGACGTTGGACTCAACCTAAACCTTTACTAGAAGATATAAGTTACAGATAATGAGGCAAATAAGGCTCTCAGGGAGCCTATTAGAAACAAGTAAGGAGGTAAAATACCTCCTGCAAAATAGGGATGAAATGTTAGCTGACTACATATTCAATCAAAATTTCACAGTTCAAATCCATCCAATCCGATAGTTAAGCAGCAATAAGTATGAGGTACGTACCAAGCTTGACCGACTCGGGACACTTAACAGGCTTACCCTCAGATGGGTCCCGGGACAGAGAGGCCCGAACAGGGCCAGAACCGTTTTGTGGCATGGGTAGGCACACAATACGACTGCAACTTAGAAACGAAGAAAGACAGAGGCGACAATGGAGTTTGGCAGAGACACCAGGAACCCAACAAGCCAGACGTCTTTTGGGGGCTATAATCATAAACGATGTAGGCAAGTAATAACCATGGGGAAGAACAGGCTTAGAATACTCACCGGTCTATTGACAGGACACTGTAGACTAAGAAATCACATAACTAAACTAGGTATTTGTGGCAACGAACTATGCAGGTTTTGTGCAACAAAAACTCCCTAACGGAGTGTGTTGCGTTAACCAGGAAAAGATGCAGCACTCTGGGGATGCATGCTATGACTTTCAAGGACATAGTAGCCCTCAACTCAACAAAGATCCTAACATTTGTGCAGGAACTGGGGTTGATGGAGAAGCTAAAGGCTCAGAAGGGGGCACAATAGTAGGTTGAAGTGCACGTACATAAATTATAATAATACATTTCTAGATATATATATAATCTTTTACTTTCTTTACATAAAATATCCATGCTGTAATAATCAATTTTAATTATTTTGCTTCTCTTTATGCCTTATTATTTTTAACCGTATACCAAAAATATGTCGCTCAACAAACTTGCTCTCTTTTATTTTATTCAAGATCTACACACTTTCTCTCGACACTTTTCTTCATGGTTCTAAGGCATGTTTTTATTTGATTAAAATATTGCCTAGATCTAAATTGCCGCTTTCAATCAACTTGTAATTAAATGCAAACATTTCACAAACAAAAATCAGTTGAATATATGCTTTAACTTTTAAAACAAAAAACAGAGATTGACAATTTTTTATATGAATTTCATATGTGTGTTTGATGGTGAATGGTAGGGTAAGTGGGTGGGTGGTTGAGTGGGTGTGTTGGATGGTGCCACGCCCTGAGGGCAACACACTGAGGGCACACCACGTTGTTGGCCATATGGCAGCACTTTAAATGCAAATGAAAGTTCTGCTCGGCGAGGTCGACTACATTTTGCAAAAGTGCTTTCTGTTGTTCTGTGTGTGCGAGTGTGTGTGTGCGTGTGTGCTGGTGTGTGTGTGTGTGGGCGTTTGCCTGGGGAACGCTAAATTTGCATAAAGCTCTAAACTAGCATGCATATTCGGTTAGGCTTTTTGGCCGCACAATTTTGTCTCCTGGGGATGTGTGGTTGTTGGGCTTTTTGTGTGTCAAGGCGCATGTGGCAGCTGCAGCAGATACTTGTTGAACACAACCTTGCAACTTGAGAAACGTTGCACACACACAAACACATGCAGGCTAGTTGCCTTGAATATTTCAATGACTGCTATTACTCAAAGGTCGCCCTGTGCTGACATTTTACAGCAAGGCGCTCAAATCAATGCCGCAATAGAACACAAACACAAAAATATACACTTCGAAAAAAATTGCCATTAGCACTAGAAAGCGTTTCTTGTTTTGGAAATACTTTTTAGTCATAAGGGAAAATTTTAAAAACTATAAAGCTTATCCAAAATCGAGACATCCACTTTCTTTTCTACTTTTTAAAAATATTTTATATTAAGTAATGCTTTTCTAAGAAGTAAAAGGGAAAGTTTTTCCAAATTAATTTATATGAATTTATAAATTATCTTAAGTGTTTGAACATGTCAAGTCTAGAAATATTAATGTTCATCAATAATTTAAGTAACAAAAAAATAATAAGAAAATTGTAATCTGAAATTAAGAGGAAACCCAGGTTTATAGAAATATACTTTCTGAACAACAAGGTGAATTGGTTTTGAATATATTTTCTTATATTCACAAATAATTTCTAAAGACAAGAAAAACTTTCTTCATTTCAAGGCGATTTTCTGAAAATGTAAGGCGATGTTCTTTCCGAGTGTATAAACAAAGAAACTTTAATTTTTAAACAGACAAAGTTCAGCCAATGATTTGGGCGGCAACTTTTTGGTGTGCTTTTGTCGTGCAAGGGCGTTGCCAATACCAACTGCCAATTGCCAATTGACCAACTTGCATTCAAGTCAAACAAAGCGCCACGTTTTGGCCAAGTTAATGTCAACACAATGGCTATCGCGGGGATACTAAATAAGTGCCATACAGACAATTTATCATTCGTCTTGGTTTTTCTTTTCTTTTTTATTGAAATTTTTCTGACAAATGTTGTGAAAAGTTGTGTGTTGCTCTTCTCGTCTTGGCCAAACTCATGCATGTCCCCAAGAGGGTTGCACAACAAATCGAAGGCGGTCATTAATCAAAACGAGGCAAGCTACGTGATTGTTGCTGCCTCATAAGTAACTTGATCGCATACGGCTCGATATGTTCTTGCACTCAGAAAATCAATGTAAGAAAAAGGAAATAATTTCTAACAATTAGAAAGAACATTTTCTAAAAATACTAGAAAGAATCGACAATATGAAAAACAAAATTTGTTCTCTTTTTAAAAAATAGAAAGGCAAACTCCCTTTTATAAAAAACTCTTTCTGTAAAAGCGTAAGTTGTTTATATCAATTTAAAAACTAGGCAAAATGTTTCTATTTGATTGAAATCTTAAAATAAAAATGTTCATTCATAATATAATTAACAAGAAAACTAATATAAGAATCGTTCACTAAAAATTATAACTTTAATTTTTTCTAAATTTAAAAAGTGTAAAATGTAAATGGAAAATTAAGTAATGCAAACCCAGTTTTTAAGAAAGTCCCAACCTTAAATTTTAGAAATTTACATGCTGCATAATATGGTAAGAGAACACCTGACGTTGAAAATAGGACGATTTTTGTGCGAGTGTAAATTTAGCCAGGCCCAAGACAAGAAGATTTGTGTGCTAATAAATGTATATACATTGTAGATTAGGAGGAAAAGTGTTGCTCGACAGAAAAATCAGGGAAGGGCTTTCAACACTTAGACATTTACTTTCCGTTCATTAATTTCCGGTTACAACTCAATCATCACGTTTTCTCTTTCTTTTTCGTTTTTTTTTTTTTCACGCCGCGACAATTTTGAGCATATTTCGGTGTTTCCCCACTTAAAAAAAAATGTTTGTTTTTGAGTCTTGGAGCTCCTGCTCCTGCTCCAGCTCTAGCTTCATGTCCAATTCCATTTCCATTTTCATTTCCATTTGCTGGCCGTGTTTGCGGTTCATGGTCAATTTCATTTTGGTCGCGTTTGTTAAAAAAAGGTTAAAAGGCACGGTCGCATGATTTATTTGCCACTGCATTGATTTTGGTCTCAATTTCAGTTTCGGTTTCAGATTTTTGGGCTTTCACATTTCGCAACTCGCATTTTTGATATCGTCCGTTGTGTAATTCAAGCATTTTGTGTGTCCCATATTTAAATGTCAATTCGAATTGTGATTGTGAATAACACATGACGTATATGTAATGCGATAATAAATGTGTTGATTACAATCAGATTAACATACTAATTGGCTGCATACATTGCTTGGCCATAATTAATGCTGACTTACATACCGCAACCAAGTTGTTTTAATACAAGTAATTGTAATACGAATCCCGAGCAATGTTTGTTTATTATTTGTGACTTTATTCCGCTAATACCACTTTAATTCTGCATTAACTCTTAAATCATATAAAAAATTCCGCATTAACATATTACAGAAAATTTTCAATTTCTTTATTAACATTTTAAATAAAATTTCAAGTTCTTCATTAACATTTTAAATAAAACCTAAACTTCAGCAATAGCATTTTAAATAAAATCTTTATTCAGTTCATAAATCTATATTTTATTATTAATTGGTCTGGCTCAAGTGTATTATAAAATATATTGTCAAAATAAATTTCGACAATAGTCGAGTGAATAAACGTTTTTTTTAGTTTTTGCAGTCCCAGACGCTTTTTTTGCTGCTGAATGCAATAACATTTAGTCGTTTATTGCTCGTTCTCAAATACGTTCTAGAGTTTTCCTTGCGGCAAATAAATAACAAACACAATTCAAAAAATTGTTTGCAGCTCACGGCAACAGTTAACTTCGCTTGGCTAGTAACCTCTAACAGCCATAGCAAAGTTTGTTTTGTCCGCTCAAAAAGGTGCCCCAACAGGGATTGAGTCAAATTTTACGTCCTGCTGCACCAAAAGTTAAAATTAAACAAAAAACACATAGAGTGAGTTCGACTGCGAGATACCCTGCCTTCGGCTGTTAAATACAATATTCTTGTTTTATTGCCAACATTTCCCTTATACAAGTGTTTCAGGCATTTGCCTGCTGATAGCAATGAGATCAAGATGAGAACAGATTACGGGATATAACTTGTTGGACTTTAATTTACTTTTATATTATAACTTACATTATTCGTTTCGATTTGGAAGACAAGGATTTTCGATAACGATAACCATCATAAGAATACATCAGTTTTGGTCGATTTATGGCGTCGAAAAGCTGTTCTCACAAATTACAGGTTAACATTTAGTTAACAGTGCATTAACAGTATGGATGAAGGAAACTTGTTCTGCGCAGAGTAAGCATGTACAGATATTCCAAAGCAGTCCGTAGCTTTTACAGTCTCTGAAACCGTGATCAGGAATATACAGTTGCGGTCAAAACAATATTTTTTCTTACGAATGAAAGACCAAACCAATAGTTTTGCTATTTTTCAAATGTTTCTGAATTTTTTGTTTACTTTTCCTATAAATTAAAGTTTATACTGGTCATCGAACTCTTTTAAATGCATATATATATGGTTGTTTTCATATGTAAAGTGCTAAAAAAGAGGGAATAAATAATAGCACTTGAAAATGTTTATTTTTTTATAATTTTCATAATTATAAGCGCACATTTGAAAAGTGGTGCTATTATTTTTTCGCTTATCCTTTTCCGTTTTTCTTAAAATTTAATTTTCATTGTAGTTAAATATAAGTTGGTTTTATTTTCTCACTTTTTTAAGAGTCTTCTTCCACTTTTAAAAAGTTGAAAGTATTCATAAGTTGCTTAAGCCTACAAATTTTGAGAAATACACTTTTGAATATATTTCCGTTAAGAGTTTTGCTATTATTTCTTGGCTGTGGGTTCGGTGATGCCTCCTTCTGCTTGTTACATATCTTTACACAAAACCAACATACATTATTTAGCCATTTGGTTTCAGGTGTACCAATTCGGCAAAAATGGCAGTGTTTTTATTTTTTGAGGTGAGCAATGCACTTGTTTTTTAAGGTAAACTTTTCTTGGGTCGGAGGACACGCAGCTGTTTTTCCAGGGTTTTGCTGTTTTGCCTCTGGTTTTTGACGAGGTCAATTGCTGTGGCCATTAAAGTCGTAACAATGACCCGCCCAACCCAACCCAACTCACATGCTCTCAGAAAACCAAGTTAAATAGCTTGTGATCCAGACTGCAGCTCAGCTCTTAAAGCAACTGCGAAAGCGACTTCACTAATTGCACATTTTAATCTCAATTATTGCGCCTTATGCCTTCTTGACTCCCATTTGGTGTGGTTATTTCGCTGGCTATGCTCTCCAAGCGATTTGTGGCTTGACTCGAGGGATTAAATTCGGCGAATGCATTTCATTTTAATCTGTTTGTTGCGTCTTTTGATTGTTTAAGATGTTTGATATACAGTTTAAAACTGGGATTGGAATCGGAATCGGTATAACAAACTCAACTCAAAATATTATTAAAATTAAAATATCGGAACTACTGCCGTAAAAACTGAGCTGGATCAAAAATATTGTAGCGGAATATTATTATAATTAATTCCGTGTTTACAAACCTGGACAGTAAGATAGTCGTAAAAACGATAAATTGTGAATTTTCAATATAAAATTGAAATATCATATCAGAATTCTTATACTTTTCGTACAAGAATCGGAAGCGGAAACTAAATTCGTTTCGGTTTGACACAATGATTTAAAAAATGTCTCTCAAAATATATATATTATATTTATTATATATATTATATTTAATTTTACATATTTATCAAAAGCCAAAATATATCATTAAATGAAAGTAAAAATATTGTTAAAAACTCTACCATAAATAGTAATCTTGGCTTTAAGTTTATATTTTCGGGCACATATTAATTACTCACATATTGATTTAATAAAATAGCATACATTTTTAAAGTAATTAAAACTTTTTCAATAAGTGGCAATCTTTTGTGAACCCAAAGTTATGCTGCACTAAAAAGATTAGACTGAACTCAATTTTGAGAGTCCCTCCTCTGCCTAGACAAACGTAAGTGGCGAACAAGTTGCAATAATTTAACAAATGCCCCTCTTGCAGATTTAAGCCATTATCGTTAATCCCGAGTGCTTGTTTAGTATTGTCTGGCAACGCTGTGAATGCATGCAAACACAGCTGCAAGCTCGACTATGATAAACGCTGCCAACACGCAGCTTTGCCAATTACTAGCAGAGTCAACAGAAACGCGTCAGCAAATTGTGCGCCAAAAAGTATGCAACGTTTTTGGGACACACACACAGATAGACTACACTTAGAAAATAAAACGAACGGAATTTAACAAAAACGCCCTGACAACAAGAAAGTATTTTTTTTTAAATAATTTCTAAATTAATTTGTATATTTTAGAAACATTTTCTATTATTTAGAAATGCATATTTAGCAATTAATAATAGAAAATATACCAAAAAATATATGAAAAATTGCCATATTCTTGGGACTATCGACTTATGGCAAAACTGTCTATATTTTATATTTTTTCTTCATTTTCTCAGGAATTATTTTATTTTAGAGCGATTTACTTAAATTCAGTACGGTTTTCTTGTCTGAGTGTAGCACGTTATCAATGAGCTGAAGTGAGTTAGTTGTAATTACCACAAAATTCAATATATATACATACCCTCAGTTGTGGTACCAACCAGTGGCATTGGCAGTGGCAGCTGCTGTTGCTGTTGCTGCCACTTCTGCTGCTGCCGTAGACAAACATCATTTGGCAGAGACTCGTCTCGTTTGCCTTAACGACTGACAGACTCATCCAAGTCCTGCCAAGATGCAAACACCAAGCACAAACCTCATACGCACAGCTGCCAGCAAACCGCGGGCACAACGCACCCCCCCCCCCCCCCACCCCCACCCCCACACCCACACGCACACACACATATACGGCATCTACCCTCATCGAAATGGCAGCTGTAAAAAATCACAGCATCAGCATAAAAGTGCTTAAAAGCAGCCGCCGTGTCATGTGCCTGTGTTTATTGGCTGGCTTGGGTATTTTTTTGTATGTACCCTGTACACATTAAAAATTTATCAATGTGGCCATGATATTGTAGGGTATGAGTATGTAAAAAGCAAAAGGAAGTAGAACCTACACAGTTTCTTCTTTCAAATTTACAAGTAAAGTTTTCTTATGCCTTTTGTTAAAAAATCTCTGCGCCTCCCAAATATCGATTAAAATTGATGAACGATTTTAAGATATAATCTTCCAGCCTTAAAGGAATATACTAAGATCTAGATCTATTTTTATAAAAAAAACTATATAAACTATTAAAATTATTAACAATTGTTATAAGGTAACATATATATTGCCTTCCAAAGTAATAAAGCTATGCCCAATTTCGATCGACGGTAAAAATATAATATCAATAATTTTTTAATACAATAATTAAAATTAATTAAGTGCAGACAATAAATATCTCTCCGTAATAAAAAGCTGGACAGACAGGGTATCTCCAAGTCGATCTGTCTCCCGTTTAACGAACACTTACTGGTATTTTTATACGCCTGTTTTTTGCCTGTTACGCGTCTCCTTGCTGCGCAAAATATTCAGATCTAGCATCTAAACAATCGCATTTGGCAGGGGCCTATGACATTTTCTCTTGAAAGTTTTTTTAGCAGTTTGATTTTCTATCTTAATTTGAGCTGTCAGATTTTTAAAGAGCAAACGAAACGGACACCTCTCATTCCCCCTATTTTAAATTTCCATTTGTTTGCCGCATAACTTGGCAAAATTTAATCCAATTATTAAACAAAAAATAGCACACAAATAATTAACCGCACTGATTTCCACAAAACTGATATCGCTTACAGTCCACAAAGACTGCGACTCCGGCTTGGGTTATTTAATCTGATTCGCAGTTCGGAGAAGCGTCAATAATAATATTGCTCCATGGGTTGGCAGAAGTTGCTGCTAATGCCGTGTAACTTTATTCAATTTTGCCTTTTAATCCAATCAGCAAATTGAAGAATGCTCGTAATTGGCACAGCCAGCCAGGCAGGCAAAGGCAACGGCAAAGGCAAGAGGAGAAAGTAGAAAGTGAGCAGCGTTATGTGCAGATAATATTACAATTTGCATTTTAATTGGGATTTACTAATTAAAAAGTTCTCAACAAGACACAGAAAAGGACAAAAAATGATATGAAAATTTAATTGAGATGCAAAACTGAAGGTTTTGTTGTTTATTGACCTCCTCTTCTCCTCAACTTTACCGACTTACTAATAGTTTTTTTTAAAAAAATTATGCATTTTATATTTAATTTTTCTTTGCATTGATTACTGATTCATAATAAAAAAGGAATAAACTTTGATATCCAAAAATGTTTCAAGTAATATTAAAGAAAACAAATCCAATCTATGAAATTAATAAACATATTTAAAAGCATTGATTACTGATTTATGATTTTATATCAGTTGAGTAAAAACTGGAAGCTTATTGAAAATTATGAACATGACAAACTGACTCAATTTTTTAAAATTGAACTTCCCTTGAACTGAAAATAATACTGTTTAAACAAATATATATCTGGAGAATTATTCGACTGATTTTAATCCAGTTAAGTCCATTCTATTTAATTTCACAAGAGTGAATATAATACTAAATTATTATTAATATTTCTTTGCATTTTCGTTAAGCATATTTAATTATTATACATTTTCGCTTGATTTGATTACAAATAATTGAAACAAAATACGCATAAAATGTATTGAGTGATTCTTAAAAAATGGAATCCAGTCCATTATATATAATTGAGCTCACAAGAATAATACTAATACTAATTATCTTTGATAATAAAGTTGTCTGAGCATTGATTGCTGAATAATGATATAAAGTGGAGAGAAGATGTATATCATAAATATTCTCCCTCCATAACCTAACCCAACTTCTACTTGAATGTAATAAAATACCTTTGACTGCTTTATTCAGTTCATAAAATTTACACAAACAAATAGAGAAAAAACTATAAAACTGTATGGCATTGGTAGGAATCGAGTGTGCGTGACATAATAAAAAGGAGCGCGATGAAGTAAATCGACAATATTGCGCACAAATGTGTTTAAAATTACGCATTGCTCATACGCAGCGTATGGCAATATTTCCGCTTGATCGCATTTTTGATATGCAGCAGCAGAAGAATTTTGAAGCTGGCCAAAGAAAAGGACCACTTAGTATTCAAGTCATAGACACAGACACACACGCTAATGGAGAATGGCGATTGGGACAAGCAACAAGGGCTTCAACCCCAATTGCAACCCCAACTACAAACCCATCCATTCATTCTTCCATTTGGCACTATGAAAAGCTGGCCAAATGCAATGCTATTGATTTTTCATTTTTGGTTTCACTCGCTGCCAACAGAGAACAATAGCAAATAGCAAATGGGCCAACTCGAATGCCGAATGAAAATTAGCCAAAGCACGCATTCGACTTTTATTTACTTTTCCGTCTCTTTTCTTGTTTATTTTTTTTTTTTTTTGGTTTTTAGTATATTTTATTATTATTCGCTTTAATGCCTATTTTGGTCGATTGTCGTGAGCTGGCCAACGCACCGTCCATACAGTCAGCGAAAATAGAAATCATTTCTAAATATAAGACACCATTTTTCTAACAATTTTAAAGTCTTGCCTTAAATCGACATTCCGAAAAATTTGTTGTTGTTTTTTTAAATACAAATTTATATTTGTATAAAATTCAGAAACAAGTAGTACAATTTACTGACTCCGCTTTTATATTATCTATAAGATTATCGATAAGACAATCAGTTTTTTTTTAAATTAAATTAAGAAATATTTAAATTAATTAATAATAAGAACATAAAAATCCTGGTTTTAAATATAAACTATCTGAATAATAAGTTGAGATGGGCTTGATGAATTTCTAAAAAGCAGTGCGATTTTTTCCTGAGAATAGCCGCGCCAGGCTAGCGTGAACGATGAGCCAACACACGCACATACTCGCACACACACACACACACAGAGACAGGGGACAACGGCGACTCAACGGCAAACATTAAATTTCAAGTCAAGTAATAAAAACGCCTGACAGTTTCAATGTGTGTTCAGGGGTGAGTCTGTAGGTGTGTGAGTAGGAGGTGTGTGTGTAGGAGGTGTGTGTCGCGACTTTTGGCGAGTGGGTTGCTATACAAAAACAACAATAACAATAGCAACATGATCAACACCGAAAGTAAAAGCAAAAGCAAAGCAAAAGTAAAACAAAATTAGTTTCATAAGTTTTTTATGAGTTCATCGCTTTTTTGTGTGCGCTATATATATATATATATATATATATATATTGTATATATATACATATATATGTATATATATATTTATATATATATATATTATTATATGTTTATATACATGTGTGTGTGTGTGTGATTGTGGTGTGTTCACAGCAGCGCTGACTGAATAACCAGCTTTTCTTGCCAAGGGTCGTGTGGGCGACGCCTTTTCCTTTGCTGGCACTTCCGCTGTACCAAACACAAACACAAATACACACAAAAGCACGCACACACTGACACATTCTTGGCAAATAATTCACAAATGAAATATACAAGTATATACAGACACAGTTGCGAAAAATAATTATAGCACCACTCTCACAAGAAATGATTTAAATATTTTGTTTTTTAATTTGTAAGTTTAAGGAATATTTATGAATAATTTTTTAAAAGTAGAAGAAAGCTCTTAAGAAAAGGTGAGAAAGTAAAAACAATCATTCCATCCACCGTATTCCACTTATTTAATTTTAATTGAAATTAAAATTAAGATATTAAATTTAATGAAAAATTAAGAAAATGAACGCATGAATAATTATACTAATTAGAAATAAGTAAATAATAAGGTAACTGGTGCTATTATGAAATGAATAAAAAAATATATATAATGAAAAGAATTCCCAGAGCAGTAAAAAAATGATTTGTTTCTTGATTCGAAGAAAATGCATTTTCAAATGTGTACTTATTACAGTTGTAAGTTTAAAGAACTTACTTAGAAAGGAATCTTTTTGTGCACTGCAGTCTCTTAAATTAAGTCTCTGAGTCATAAGCGAATTAAGTGCCCTGTCGCACTTATATTGAATAAATTCTTTTTTTATTTATTAAAACTAAATAAATATATATATATATATATGTATATACATATATTGATAAGAATTCCAAGAGCAGCCGTAGCTTTAATTTAAAGGGGAATACTAAACAATATATTAAAAATAAATGGTCTGTTTTTTCATTAGTATGACAACATGTTGATGTGGTGCTATCATTTTGAACGCTGCTGTACATATAAAAATATATATAGAGAGAGTAGGAAGCCAAGTAAAATAAATGTATTGCGAGTAAATTTCTTTTGTTGCCTGGCTAGACGTTTAGTCCGGCTTGTGTGTGTGTGTGTATGAATGTTCAAGAGAGCTCAAGCAAAGGCATCAAGAAAGAGAGAGAGAGGGGAGAGAGAGAGAGAGAGAGAGAGAGAGAGAGAGAGAGAGAGAGTCGGCAGGAACGGTGGCGACAATTTGTTAAATTGTTATTGTTATTTCTATGTTAAATGCTACACTGCCCACACAATGAGTTCCAGCCACACACAAACAAACAGGCACACTAACACACACACACACACACACACACATGCACAGAGCAGACCCATTGCAAAGTTTTCTTTGGTTTGCTGGTTGCACGTAGAGTCGATCTGCATAAATTATTTGAAATTTATAAGGACAACAAAAAGGGACAAGCTGCAACAACAACAGCAACAACAGAAACAATATCAACAATAGAATAGCGAGAACAACAACAACAATAACAACAACGGCCACAGCTGGCAGCTAGAAAAACTTATTTCGTAAAAGCAAATATTGTACAACAATTTTATTTTAATGTTGAGCTTTTCTTTATTTGAGCTGTTTGCTGAAAGCTGTCATTTAAACAAAGGGAACAAAAAAACAAAAACACACGCGCACAAAAATCAAATAAAAGGGCAACATATAAACGAATGAACAACAATCTCAAAATCGTGCCAACGATACCAGAGTTCAACTCAAACAAACGTATTATATGCAGTAAGACGCCAAAGATCTGTGTCTTTTCGTTTTTTTTTGTTGTGTAACTCTAAGTTATCTATTTAATTTCGAGCTTACGATGTAAAATATATAACATAAAATGTCAAAAATTAAAAAAATAATGCCGAGTTAAGAATATAAAAGAAAAAGAAATTTTTCAAAATCCTGGCATATTGGAAATGCTTTCGATTTCCCCAACTTTAATCTCCAACTTTTCTAACTAACTTCGAGCTATGAATATACGGAGTACGAGTTATGAAGACCAATTTTTAAAGACTAATAATTAAAATAATAAATCTACCAACATAAAAATCTAATCGTAGATTATTAAATAAAATAAGCAATATAACAATAAAAACAATAAAAGTCAAATACAATGGAAAAGATCTGACAATGGAAAATATGTTTAATAGTGCCTGCCATGAGACTTTTATTTTTCATAGCCAGTGTAATTGTAATTAAAATAACATCAAAAGTCCTTCCTGATGAATTTGAATAACATCCCCCATTCAAAGTGCTCTCATTTATTTGGAATAATGAATGAATGGAGTATGAGTTTTGAATAAAAAACTGTGCAGACTACTAATTAAAATAATCAATCCATCAATATTAAAATCAAAATCATGAACTCCAAAAGCTGATTGTGGAAATCAAATTAAATAACGCCCCCCATCGCGAAAAAGCGCACAAATCTGTCAGAAAAATGAGGGCGTGGCCCTTTTCACGATTCCCATATGAAATATTCACATATTTTGAGGGCCACGTTAGAGGCATGCGAACATAACATATTCAGAATGTATTCGAGTGAGTTGCAAAGAAATTGTGGTATGGGCGTTACCTGCTACTACCTGCTACTCATAACAAGAACCAATAACACATGGGGCACATGGGGCAGGAATGGCAGCAATTTCGAGCGCCAAACAATGTGAATAACGAGCCAAAGCAAATCGTGTGAAGCTTGGCGATTTACTGGTCTAAGTAGCTGCCTGGCCAACAAATTCGAAAAGCTGGCCAACAAGCGGCGTGGCAATCGAGCCTTTTACTCTCGATGTGCGGCACAAATTGATTTTCTCACACCTACACATCAAAAGGCGACAATTTGATTTCCAATGTGTATTTGACTTAGTGCTGAGTTGACTGATATTTGATTTGGTTTCGTGCATGTGCGTAAGTCACGAAAACAGGATTTTTGCGATATCAATATATAATATCAAATATCAATCAAAAATACACAATATATTATAATTAAAAGTTAAGTTAACTGGTGATTTTTCTTTTGTATATATAGTCCAGTTCAGTTCCAGTTCCAATTAATAATAGAGAAGAACCAAAAGTTAAAAAATTCTTATATTATTTAAATTAAGTTCAAAATCAATTGATAAAAATAAAATTAAATATCTATTATAACGTTTTCTAAATTCTTTGTTCTCTAAAAATATTAAAAAATTAAAATAAAATATAAAAACACTATGAATTAAAATTTTCTAAAATTATTCTATTTTTTTTTTGTGCCTTTCCAAAACAAGCCCACCTTTAGCACATTTGAGAACATATTTCTCTGACTTGTTACTGATTTGGCACGTCAAGTACATAATAATATCATCAGAAAGCGAAGTTTCTGTGTGATATTGTATTTAGTCTTTATGTATGTATGTATGTATGTAGGCCTAATGTCTGATGCCAGCAGGTGTCAATTATGTAAGCTGGAAATGAACGCAGCCCTGATGCCTTGGCATATGAAAGCAACAAATTAATCCACACAAGATTGAGGCATAAAACGGGTACAGGCTAAAAGGGTGCAGTTGAGTTGAGTTGAGTTCGGTGTTTATATGCATTCATATAACTCTACATTTAAACATTCATATATTCCTGGAATAAAATCTGACGTATTGTCAAAACTTTTGATTGACGGGATTGACCTAAGCGACTTTTCAGTTTATTATTAAAATTCCACACCGCAATAATGTTTACATAAAGTGTTTATAGATGATATATAGATCACAAATTACAAATGACTATAATAAAATATAAGCAAAAAAGAGCTAATATTAGAATTCTTCTACAGTTCACACATGGAAAACAACAGCCTGGAAATTAAAAATATTTTTTCTAACTTTTAGAAAATCAATCCTAAAATTTGGAACTGCCAAACCTGGGTTTTAGAAAGCGCTAACTATCAATTTTAGTTTTAATTTGCTCCAAAATTATGAAGACTTACTCAAATTTAGAGTGTTTTTATAATTGTAGTTAAGTTAGGTGACCCCTTAATCAACAGTGTGCTCTGAAGATTCCTTTGAGCATTCCAAGTCTGTTCTCTCCCAGGGCTATAACTTGGCTGTGCAAACAAATCGATGAATGGCATAGTTTTATTATTGGCTCATTCACAGCAATTATGCATGCAAACAGTTGGATTGTAATGCATTTTAATTATTGACACTTGTGCACAAATTAATTTATAACAGAGATAGAGAGAGAGGGGGCGAAAGAGAGAGAGAGAGAGAGAGAGCGAAAAGGAGCAAAGGTCGTTTCATTTTAATTTCAACTGCTGGCAGCTGCGAATCATTTCATTTTTTATGTGCTACTTTCTTTTTGTGTGTGGACATTTCGTCTTCGTTTTGCGCTAATAAATTATGAACCAGGAAAAGAGTGGCAAGAAAAGTAGGCCAAGAGCAAGGTGGAAAAGCTACTTAGTGGCTTAGCAGGCATAAAAGGGGAGTCGAGAGAGGAGAAGTGGAGGAGACAGGAGACAGGAGAGGAGAGACGAGGATTAGCGTCAATCGAGTGCCGACAAATGCGAATTGTTAATTCATGTGGCTTTGACACGTGCCACGGCGTTGTGATACGGATGCGGATGCGGATACATATTGATGTTCTCCTACCTCTGCATCAGAGTTGTGCCCAAGAAATGTTTAGAGGGAGGAAATAAAAATTAAAAATAGGTTGAGTGGACAGTACAGTAGAGACATTTTTTATACTCTTGGCTTCCGGGGTAACTCAATATTATATTAGTATTATTCAAAATTCATTAGTATATTTATAAATTTTTCCATAATTAAAATAAGCCTTTCTCGTTGCTTAATATTTTAAGGTTTCAGATATACAATACCATTTTAACTATATAAATTCATCTATTTTGATTTGACTTTTTGGAATTGCATTTCTTACTAATGAAAGATTTTTCTAAAAATTTAAGTAATTTTAAAAATTTATGATTTGATGGCGATTTAAACTAAACTGTAATATAAATTCGAGCTAGTGAATTTCATTATTTGTTTCTGAGTTTTAGAATGATTTATTCCAAGAATCAGCATTTCTACTTATAAGAATGTATTTCATAAAATTATAAAATATTTATAAAAAAAGTAAATAACATCATATTTTTGGGATTTTCGATTTAGGACAAGCCTTGCTAATTAAAAAAAAATTGTTTTTATTCTATTTAGAAATTATTTCTAAAAGTTTAAGCTTAAGGCCGACTTCTAAGATACTAAACATGAGTAAATATCGCTTGCAGTACTTAATTGACCAATAATCTATTTATACAGTCGGTTAAAATTTAATTGCTCGAACTCACTCAGCTTCGTGTTGGATTTTTATTATTTTGTTTTTGACTTTAATTAATTGTGCGGATAAGTAGATTAAGAGTTCAGCATAAAGCGATTTGTATTTCATTCGCCAACCCAGTTCCATTACGATTCTCATCGAATATGGCTTCATTTGATTACGATTAATTTGTGTTGACTGCATATTGCTCTGAGCTGTCCTTGTCAGAGTGCAGCTGAATGGCGATTCAATTATAATTCAATGAGAGAAGACAATATAATTGATGTGCGGTGGCCATACTCATACACACACACACATGCACACACTCACACATGTACTCACACACATGCACGCACACACATCAAGTGTCATGTGCAATCATCAATACTGTCGGCTCAACTATGCCAAGAGTTTGACTTAAGCAGTTTAATGTAATTGGAATTCCAACTGATTTTGAGCAAACTCACTGTCAAATAGCAGATATAATTGCTACTTTAAATAAATTAAAATTAATCATTCATATATAAGCTCAAAAAAAAAACGTTGCCATAAATGTTAGTAATGTTTTTAGAAATATCTTCCAGATATTAGGCAACAAATTTCTAAATATTAGAAATGCTTGGATATTATTTATTATTTGGAGTAAAATTAAAAGAAAACATACATATATATTTATATATGTTGAACGTAACGAGTTGGTAATATCATTAAAACAGGAATTGGAAGTGCTGCTACTGATACTGCTATAAATTTTAACAGAGCAAATTGCAGAGACAATGGCAGAAAACTAAATTTAATGCGCTTTTTACTCATATTAATTATTTGTTATATTACATTATAATTCTATTTATAGCATTGTATTTAATACATTTTGCTGTAGCAGTAGCATAATCTGTACAGTAAAGACTGCTATGCTGCTCTGCTTCCGTTCTTTCTGCTATTGCCCTTGCAAATGACAGCGAGTGGAATAGTTCAAACGCGTTTTCATTTCAGTTTTCTTCAGTTTTGCCTCTATTTAATGTTCTTAGCAGTAGCACTTGTAGAGTAATATTTCTATAGTCCTTGTTGCTACGCATTACTAAATTGAAGAGTGAATAAAATAAAATAAATAAGGAGATTGAAGCTAATGAACCTAACAAATTTTGTGACTAAAGCCCCATTTCACAATCCGTAGCAGAGTGTAAAATGTACACAGCGCCTGCAAATGACTGGTCAATTCATTTATACACATCGCTCAAGGATGAATTATAATTTCGTTTTAATTTGCAATTTGCAATGATATCAGTTAAATGTTAATAGAAAGACAACAACAATAATAACTTTGTATTGTATAAATGAATTTGACAATATTAAATTGTCATTGGCTCTGTTAAAATGCGAGCTGTGAAAAGCCAAATGAAAGTCTGTTACGTGACAAAATGGAAATTGTGTATACAAGTCATGTAATACTTGAATTTAATAGGCAAATTAAAATGGCTACACACACACAGACACATTCTGTCAAATACAGTGAAATAATTTTACGCCGTTAAAATACCAAAACCCCAAAAAACGCCAAATGCTAAATGCAACTGGGTCGAAATATTAGAAGCAAATGCCACAATTTAATGGTCAATAAATCGATTTGCTTTTTTTTGTTTTTGTGTATTTGTTGCCACCATCTTAGTGCAACGGTTCAAGTTGGATCCGTGTTTTTAACGGAAGCTACAGTCAGAAAAAAACTACCCTGAATTTCAGAAATTCGCCATATTGTTGGTGGCAAGGCTAACTCAACTTATTGCTTAGAAAGTATATTTTAAAAATTAAGGGTTTTTATTTTCTTAATTTCGTGCGATTTTCTAGTGAAATATTCTGAGTGAAATACAATTCGAGTCTGTATATTTCATTACACCTTTCTGAATTTAAGCAGTAATTTATTAATAATAGAAAATATATCTTAAAAAAAAGAAAAGGATTTCATATATTTGCTATAAATTGCTATTTTTTTCTGAGTGTGGAGCTGGAGCCTTGAAGTTATCGGCACGCATGCACAACAGCTGGCGGCAATTTGGATACGCAGATAAAGCATTTATTGGCCACATAAAACGGGTAAAATTACTTCCCAGTCGCCACTTCCGTTGCCTTCTGTATGCCGGCCCCATTCGAATTCACTTTATTGTCCTGTCCTGACCAGTCCTATCCTATTCTGTCCTGTTCTGCCCGGCTTTTTCCCGGTTTCCCTTCCACTACCCCGGATCCCAACTTGACCGCTGTTCAACTTTGCTTTTATAATGTCCTTTTGTTGTCATTTGCTTCCATTGAATTTCGCGCAAAATCAATTTACGCCAAAAAAAATCTTTAACAATCTTTGCCATATTTTTGCTATTGAATTTACACGAAATGAGACAAATCGCAGCAAATTAGGTAAGTTGTGCAAAGTAGTTGATAGAATCCTGAAAGGATGTTCATTGTCCCAGTTTTTGGTTGCCATTTCCTTACAGAGCAGAAAACGTACCTGAAAGTAGAGAGAAATACACAATTTTTAATTTGTTTTGAAGAGAATTTGATTTGCTTGTATTTTGTGAATAACACTTATATATTATAGTTTTATTAAGAGTAAATGCAGGTCATAACAAATAAATATTATATTTGTATAGTTCATGTTGAGATTTGTTTTATATTAATGTGATGTTATATTTCTTTAATGAAACCTGAGCTTTCAATTCAGAGTCCTCCAATTCTATCCTTAAGCATTCAATTTTATACGTCTTTTAGAAGTTTTCTTATGTTTGGCAAGTTCAGCATCTTGTAAAATAAACTTTGAAGATTGCTCAGATGCTTGATTAATTCCGAACTGCTGCCTATTGCATACAGTATTTATTTAGTCCTCTTTTACACACATACATATAGATCTAATTGTGTCTATATTTAAGACGAGTATTTGCCAAGTGAACCCTTTTATTTTTACTGTTGCTTATTGTATTGTTATTCTAGTCCTAGTGGCCTGCCATCCGTTTTGATTGTCCTTTACAATTTGTCATTTCAGGCAACTTCAAAAGAGCGCTACGGCAACTTTTGTGTTGTAAAACGGGTCGAAAAAAAGTTTAATTAAATAAATTAAAAAATACTTGGCGTGCGACAACAATGCATTTAGGCAAAGAGAAAAATGAAAAGGTGAAGAGACCGAGCGCAAGTAAACAACGTTCGCTCAGGCTGCCAGCCAGACGAGGTCGAGACGCGCTGCAAATGTTCAACAAGGATTCGGATTCGGTGGCAAATTAAAAGCCGCCAAAGCTGCCTCCATTAATCATGTGTCCCAGAAATGACAAAAAACATCATATATATATATATAAATATATAAAGCAAGTAAAAAATGTCTCATAACACTTTATATTTAACTATTTAGGCGTAATTTTTTTCATTTAGAATATGCCTAGTAAATTCTAAATTTATTTCAAATTAGTAATAATTTTTGGTCTAATTTTTTAATTTATATATTAAATTCTACATTTACTGAATTTAATTAATACGTATGTTAACACACAATGTTATTTTGTGGCTAGAAAAAGAAAATCTTTGAAGCAATTTAAAGCTTATAACAAAAATTGATTCATTTAAATTACAACTCAGTTTAATTTTATAGAATTTTAATTTCAATATTTTTTTTAAACTTATTTTAATTTTTTCCAACTAAAAAATAAATAAATAAAATAATTTAACTTTTTGGCTAAAACCTAAAGGTGTTCTCGTCTGGTTATAATCAGGTGAGATTGACCATAATTCATATTATTTCCTCGCCTTTCGTCCCAAAATAATATGAAATACAACGTTACTTCTTCGAAACAGATTTGTAAGTGAGATGCTTTTATGGCTACTTAATCTGTCACATCAGTGTTATTGGTCATTTATTGTTAAATTATTATTAAAAAATGATGTAAATGTATTTTTCCTGTATTTTCCGTCATTGAATGCATTGAATGTTGGACAATTTTTCATTTGAATATCCCAAGATCACTTATGGCCTTCATTTTATTTTATTCATTTTAAGTTTTAATTCAATCATTCATTTTTAATATTATTTGTTTCGTAGGTTACATTTTTCGTTTATTTTATGTACTAAGAACTGTACAGAAGTTTAAAAAATAAATGTTTAATTAAAAGATAAAAAAAATAAATAAAATAAAGTATATAATAAATCTAGAGGCTTTACAATAAAAATTTTGGATAAAATAAAGAAAACAAAAAATATTTACAATTATTTAATAAAAACTGAACCGGTTAAAAGCTGAAAAGCTTTTGCACAATATTATGAAGTGTGCACTTGTCATGTGAAACATTTCCACTTAATACTGATTGGAGTTGGTGAGCTGGCAGCACAAACAAGAAAACTACTGGCAATGACAATTTAAAGCAATTCGCAAGTTTCATTTTTTCAAGTGTGCTCTTTTTGCCAGAGAAAGAGAGATATATAGTGAGAGATAGAGAGAGAGAGAGAGAGAGAGAGAGTGAGGGATGTCCGAAACGCCACAGACAACAAACAATTTAAATTGTGAGGGCGGCCGAAAAAAGAAAAACAAGAAAACCGGGCCATGGAATTGCGTTGAAAGGTCCCGAATGCCCCATTTGGTGGAGTGCCATGCGAAAAAGGTCAGCAGAAGAGCGAGAGAGATGGAGAGAACAGAGAGCAGAAATACAAACAAGAGCAACAACAATGGCAAATAAAAATATGTGACACGAACAGAGCGACAACGACAATGTTCCGGAAAGCAAACGGAAATTGTGAAATATACAAATGTGTTCATCTATCTATCTATAGGTGAACAACATGAAAATGCACCCACCCCCCTCGCCATGTACCCCTCTCTACACATCGGCCCCTTGCATAAGTCAAGCCAAAACAAAGGAACATGAACAACAAAAGCGGCTTATATAATTAGAGTAGAGTTTTAATACAAATATATATGGCACGGGGCCTGGACAATCGTTACATGTCTCGTTATATTGTGTAGAAAAAATAAAATGAGAACATTTCAGTTGGATATAAACGACTGCTTTGCACTCTGCTGTTAATGTAAAAAGTTTGCAAGCAATCTCCCCTTTAAATTTATTGAAACTAGTTAAATTGCTAAAAATACGCCAATATTTAATAATTAATTTAACTCCATAAATCTTCAGGGTCATATTCTAAATGTATACAAATAATTAAAAACTACAAAAAACTTTTTTTTTATTTACAAACAATACTAAATACATTTCCATTCTCCATTATTCAAAGGTCCTATAACGTGCATAACATCTTCATTATCTGTATTATACTCTGAATCTAAGCTATTTGAATATAATAAAATAGAAAGTGAACAAAAAACTATAAGATACAAAATATGAATAATAAAAAAATGTTTGGATTATAATTATGTGTTAAAAAAAAAGTTTGAGAATAATATTAATATATATGTATATAATGGAGTAAATTGTTTAAAAATTCACCATAGTGCAGCGATTTAGTTATTCTCGATATTTATTTTATTTATTTATTAAAAACAAAGTCAAATTAAATGAAATTCCAGTTAAAAAATACAAGAAATGTTATATAATATTAGTTTGAGATCAGATCAAATTTTTTATAAAATGTTGTCGTAAATTTATGGGATAAGAAATATATCCGTTAGTTCTTTTAACCTAATTCTACGTGGCTTATATCGTGATAAACTTACAGAACGACTTGTTATCCTTAACATTTTATACAATTAAAGATTTATTTAAGACATAAGTTAGCTTAATCGACTTTCATTTCAATGTGTGGCAACTCCCAAATCTAATATGTTGTCTTCAAAATTTAAGAATATACTCTTTCTCCTTCGAAAAAGTAATACAAATACAATTGTCAAATGTTTCTTAAATAATCTTGTCAAAATTAAATAAATTATTTCTGCTTTGGGCGTTTGTTAGTCGACTATAAATTCCAGATTGGTAAACGTTGGGCAAAAAAGAGCAGAAACAATTCTACTTGATGACCTGGATGAAAAAATGTTATCTTGGGACAATTTTTCAATCCTCTATTCCCAGTGCTTCTTTCTGTTTAAATTAAAATATATATTGGAAATTGGAATTTCATTTATACGCACAGTCTTGCAGTAATATATTAATAAAGCTGTGAATTTTAATAACATGAATAATCCAAACCGGCGGCTCACTTTTGTTTTGGGCCAGGAAGTTGTAATTTTAAATTACGGAGCTGTTCTGTTAGTAAGGCAATTACCACAGTCGACCGCAAGTGATGTCGAAAATCATTGCAAAATATTGAAATATGGTGGAATGTAAGTCCAAAGGCAGCTGGCACATGGCCAAAAAAAAAAATATATTAGAGGCAAGCCACAGTAAAAATGAGGCGGCTGCTGCCAAAAAAGGAATTGTAATTACGAAATTAAAACTGTGACAGCTGCATGATGGACTTGTCTGAAATAAATGAATGGATGTGGCATAGACGAATTGACAGGCATGCTGCAAGCTACATGCAGCATGTGGCCACACCGATCAGCCTTGAGGCGTGGCGTTGCAACAATGTTGGGTACTTTAGCTGCTGCTACTGGGATGCGGATGCGGATGTTGGCATTGGCAACGCCTCACGTGTCCTAACCGAGGCCGCAGCAAGTTGCAAGTGGGTTGGTGGTGGGTAGCCTCTTATCGAAATTTGTTGCAATATACTTCTTCAGGCTGCTTGGCAAAATGTCCTTACACGACTTGATTGTCAACAAAATTGTGTAGATTTCGTTCCTTTTTTTTTTGTGGTTTTATTTATTTTTTTATTTGCTTTTTTTTGTATATTTTTGGTTTTTGAGGTACTTCACTTCAGATTGAAATGAGTGCAACTGCTGCTGGCAGGCAGGCAAAAGGACATGTGGCGGTAATTAAATTTGTACATGTGCAACGAATCAAGCACTTCAAGTTGAACGAGGTTCGTGAAATTCAATTTTTTGTTTTCAAATTAGACAAAGCTTCAAAGGTGTTTTTTTTTTTGGTTGTTATATTGTTAAATTATTATAATTGTATAATAATAGCACCATTTCAAATATAACTTATAATTACGAAAATTATAAATTAATAATTTATATATATGTATATTGAAAAGAGTTTTAAGAGCAGTGTAAATTTAATTGATTGGGAAATACTAGACAATATATTAAAAATAAGCATTTGATAAAATTTGTAACGTTAACGGGGTTTTTTTTCAATTTGTAAGAAAAGATGTCCAAGTGATGCTATTATTTTTGAATAAATATTATTTATACAATATATATTGGAGCATTTTCGCCTTTTAATATCAATACATTTATTATATGCTTTATTTAATTTTTTCCATTTTAATTTGAATTTATATTTTTATTTGAAATTCTTCAGCAGCACATTATTTACATTTTAATTATATTTGCAGTTGAACTATATCCTTTCTTTTATTTATTGTATTTTTAAATATTAATATCCATAATTTGTAATGTCATATAGTTTATTTTATACGTTTTATTAATTAAATTTTGTGTATGCGCAGCGCAACAAGCTCTTCAAGTTGGGCAAGGTCCTCTGGCAAAAGTAACTTGAAATTCAATTTTTTTCCAAATTAGACACGAGCAATGTCGCATTGTTAGCATACACTCACAAACACCACGCACACACACATGCCACACACACATACACGCAAACACATACATGTGAAAACACTTGAAGACGGCCATAAAGATAAATGTTATATGTACGTGAATTGTGTTGAATAAAAGCGCTGTTTGACTGCTTTATATGCACAGCAGAGAAAGAGAGAGAGGTGTGTGTGAGAGAGAGAGAGGGAGAGAAAGAGACAGATAAACAAACAAACAGAGCGTCTCTCTCTCTCTCTCTTTCACTCTCTATCTCTCTTTATTTCTTGGTACGAATTATGCTGGCTTTGGCCACATTACTCATACGCCTCATTCGCCCCGCTTCATTTAAGCAAATTCACGTGCACATTTAAGGTTAATTGTTTTCTTAATTCAAGCCAAATAAAAATAAAAATAGGTGAGCAAAACGTGCTTCGGCCCAAGTAAAATTATCTTCATTTGCAGCCAGACACTGAATGAAGTGAAGCTCAGATTTTAATGCAATTACTTTTCAGTTTATTGCTGTTGGCTTGCGGCTTAAATACCTCCGTACTCATATATCATATGTCTACATATACATATTTTTATTTTCATACGCACTCAAATGCATGACCATTGAAAGGACAATGCCTACACTCAGAAAAAAATCACCCCAAAAACATACTGAAAACTAGTTTTCCTTCATTTTTATTTCAATATATTTCTAGAAAAATTTTCTTTCAAAAGAAAGATAATTTTATTAAGGCACAAACTTCTGTTTATAATATTTAATACAAAACTATGGCAATTTCCTAAAACCTTTTCTGAGTGTATGCTGCCTTAGAATACAAATATTTGTTGGAATTGCTTTAATTTATTATGGGAAGCCTGTGCTTGACGCTGGCATACGCTAAAAATAAAGCGGCCGATCATAAATTCGCTTTAATAACATACTCAAATCTAGATATTATCTATGTGCAATATTCATGAGGCTGTGCAAATATATATATATATTTTTGGTATGTCTCCCCGTCTCTCTCTCTCTCTCTCTACTTTGAGAGCAGTGTCTGCTGTTGTGACAGTGCTGTTGAGTTATGGGCTTTACTAAATTGTCAGCGGCGTAACATCTTTAAGCTGTTATACTTTTTCAAGCATTTCTCACGTGCTCCTCGAAATGGTCTTAGAGGAATTTCATCTTTTTTTTTTCTTTATTATGACCTATGGCATCATGACATACTTATGAAATACTATGAATTTAAAGTTCATTATGCGCTGAAAGTATCGTCGCAATGGCTTTTACAATTGCAATATTATTTCTTTAAAAACATATAGCAAAAACATAAAAACAAAAACAATTTAATTATTTTGAAACTTTCAAATGTTATTTACTTTTGTCAGCAGCGCCTGCAGTTGCTCAACTATTTCACTTATTTGTATTATTAACCGTAGTATTATTTGTTACTATTTAAGATATGTGTATAGTATTATTTACTTTAAGCTGTCTTCTGTTTAGGAATACAAATGTAAAATAAGTAGAAATATTTGCAAATATAAGAATATTCTTTAGTTTTCTGGGCAGTGTCTGCGTCTCTATTATTAAATGTAAGATTATGTGTTTAATCTAAAGTTAGAGCTCGTACCATTTTAGTTTTTAGCTTTTATTATTTTTAATATTGTTTTTGTTAATATATTATGGTTAATATTAATAAATAAAGTAAATATAGTTATTCATAAGTTTTCAATTTTCCAATTTTCCGAGCAGCGTCTCTAATTACTCAAGTAAAATTAAGATTTAGAATTTAATTTTGATGTTATTAGTATATTGCATACTTTGGAAAGTTGTCAATAATTTTGTGATATAAAATGTTTCCAAAATACTGCCATTTTATTTCCATTAACATTTCACCTTGAAAATGTTCTTACTTGTGACAAACTAACTGAAAGCTATAACTTTAAGACACATTTGCTGGGGCTTTCACTTAAAGCAATTACAATGGCCAACTTCAGGGCTCTTATGTGCATTACTTAGGGCGACTATATACACTCAAAAAAAATCGGCATAGCTTAGAGGCATCGATTGAGCTTTATAATATTCCGAAAGTATTTGCTTAAAATTATCTAATTTCCAGGGTATTTTCGGGTGGATACATTGAAGAATTCCTAGATTAGCCTTTTGTTAGTAATATTATAATTAAACATTAATATTTTTAGTCTTTATATTTGCACAATAATTGTACATATTTTATAAAATTCATAAATTCATTTGAAAAAACTTATGATTTTTTCCACAAATTTAAACAAATAACCACATTTTTAAGATTGTCCATTTAAGTTAAGCCTTTCTACATTTTTAGAAATTTATAAATTCTTCCTTTGTAATACTTAGAAATTATTTCTAAAAACAAGAAAAACTATCTATTTTTCTGGTAGATTTTCATTTTATGGCGATTACTAAAATATAGTGTGCTTTTTTGCTGAGTGCATATAGTCCCAGTACGTCAGTCTTCTTGCGTATGATAATCTGGGTGTGTGTGTGGGGTGTGGTTGTGTGTGCGCGTGGGTGTGTGTTATTAATGAAACTGTCTGTCTGACGTAGATTGCTGACTGACTTAGCGGTCTTTTCTTGCCAACTCTCACTGGATTTGATGGGGGATTTACTCCAATAGAAGGTTTGTCGTCTAAGAAAAAATTTACCATGGCTGCTCCTTTCAAAGCCTGACTACTATTCTATATTATTATTATTATTATTGTTTTCCTTTTTTGGTCAGTAGGCAAATAGAAAAATGAAAATGACTTTCTTTCATATTTCCAGTGCATTTGAAACGCATGCTTATTGAAACGGCGCTCAAATGCTGCGCATTATTATTATCGATTTTGGGGGCGTGTCACTCCCAGTGTTGCCTAGTTGGGCACTACTCTTATTCCCACACATACAAGCTCTCACACACACACACACACATACACACATGTGTATAAGTCATCTGTTTCCATGTGGCTGATAAAAAGAACAATAGCTGCCATTATTATGATTATTATACCCTAAAGTCATTCAAGTGGGGTATAAAGTATATTGAAATTGTGGACAAATCTGTGATAGCCAAAAGGAAGCATATCAAACTTTATATCTATATATTTTTATTTCATATAAGAGAGAAACAGACAAGAAGCTGTTAAAGCTATCTCTAGCAACATTGTGGAGAGCAAGTAAGTAAAATCGATTTCCAATTACATAAAGAGCCAACGTTTTGAAGTTATGGGTATAGAATTGATCAAAAATACACCTGCCATTACTTCGACTTTGACTTCGACTTTAAGTGCAAAGGTATAGTATGAATAGATAACATATTTTGACATATTACTGATCAACTCTACGTTTTTAATCAAGATCGAATAAAAAAAACATAGAAGCTTTGACCCAAAACGTTTATCGATATTGAGCTCATTCCGCAGGTACATCCATTTTCTATCAGGGTGAATCGTAGTCGAGCTTTCTCGACTATAACATTCATATTTGTTTTCCTGTTGTTTGTTTTTTTCATCTTGCTTTGCAACGAAAAGATAAAAGCAAGCCGCATTTCAATGCTTGGTTCTTGCTTGCAGAAGTGCGAAAAAATGTAAGAGAAGTACGAGATGAGCTCTTAAAAGTGCAGTTGACAGCTGTCTGCATAAAGCTAGGCGACTTCTTAAAAATAATAATAACAATTATTAAAATAATAATGATGATGATAATCATTACAATGACATTAATAATAATAATAATAACAATTCTAATAATAATAATTATAATAATAATAATGATTTTGAGGCATACATTTATAAAAATATATATTATTTTAGATAAATAAATAAATAAAGAATAAGAATAATTCTATCAGTAGAATCTTATGAAAATGTAGATGGGAACTAACGAGACTAATAATAATAAAAGTGCTAATAATAATAACAATAACAAAAATAATAATAATAATAATAATAGATAATAATAATAATAATAATAATAATAATAATAATAATAATAATAATAAAAATAAAAATAATAATAATAATAATAATAATAATAATAATAATAATGATAATAATAATGATAATAATAATGATAATAATATGCGATAAGGCAGTTTTTAACTTTTATGCCCATAAAGATAAGATAAATTCATATTTCATATATATATATAAAGAACAAGAAGAAGAAGCTGGGCAGCATATAAGGCGAAATTGTCAAGTTGTGCTCGTGATGCATTTGAAAAGCAGCAGCGCTTGAGAGGAAAATGAAAGACGTGACTTTGGCGCATACTGAGTTCATAAGCAAAGATAAATTGATTTTTTCTTCATTTCTCTTTCTTTTTTGTTTTGTTGAAAGGAAATACACGTTGCAACGAAATGTGGCACACACACGCAGCACAAGCAACACAAAGCAACAGCAGCAGCAGCAGCAGCAGTTGCAGTTGGCCCCAATAAGTAGGCCACTTTAAAATGCAGCCAAGCAGCATCCTAGACACAATTCATGCCTCAAGTTGCACTTAAAGTTTGCTGCCACAGCTGCTTTGTTTAGCCAAATTTGATTGACTTGACGTTTACAACGTGTTATGACAAGTCAACCAAAGGCGATAATTAGTTCAATCATGTTTCAAGTGTTGCATTTCAAGTCGTTTCACACTTTAAGTAATTCACTTAACAACGCCTACGACGAAGAACACGCTACAAAAACACTTTAAATTTAGCCTCTAAATGACTGGTATAAACTATACTCAGAAAAAATATCGCACTGAAAAATATAAAGTTTTTCTTGATTTTCGAATTAATTCATACGTTTTTGAAAAAAAAAATGCAAACAATTAAAAAAAATTTATTTTTTTAACAAGGTAATAAATTTGAAGGTGAATTAATTACTTATTAGTTAAACTATCCTGGGAAGCCATTCCCTAACTAGCTTATCAGGATTGCCAAAATTATAAACGCAACTGGCTTGTCAAATCTTTGTTTTTTGTGTTTTTACCACACGAGTGTAGGCGAAATCCAACCCAGATCCAATACGGCATCACAACGGGCCTAAAATGGCCTAGTGTGTCAACCTTCGGGCTGACAACTGTTTTAATCTACCCTACCTATATACTATAAAAAGCTGTTCGTTTTCCATAGGGTTTTGCACATTAAATTCCAAGGATTCCATGGCACTTGATATGCTTTAAATAATCTTGGAATGTAGCTGAAATAATATTCATTTCAAGCTGAGACAAAAGGTAAGCTGGTTATGTAACAAAGACAAGTACATTTATGTGGGTGTGTGGGTGTGTGTGTTTACACACAGCACCCACAGCACATGCTGACGCCAGTTTGTTTTGCAACTTTTCAACAGCTCTTTTTCAACTGTTTTTATTAGTGATTTCCGTTGAAAACAAGCTAAATTATGCATATTCCTCTTCCTTTTATTTTTTGGGTATTGTCATTTAGCTTTATTTGCGACAGCGCCACCTGGCGACACCTTTCCTTAACTTTGCCTCAACTGGGAAATAAATCTTAAAAACTCTGCATTTCAAATGAAGCCCAAAGCAAAAAATGAACACTTGTCTCGAGTGTTGTTGATCTACTTTGATTTTTAAGGCACTTAGCATATATGAAAGAAGCTGGTCCAAAGAATTTTACAATCTTTACGTTATTAAAGCTCTTGTCTCTGTTAATGTGGACAGACAACATATTTTAAAAATTGTAAATTTGTAGTATTTTACAATTATTCAATTCTAGACGTGAATTTTAGAATTTCAGAAAGGATATTTTCTAAGAATCAGGGTTGGTATTTCTATTTTTTCTACTACACAGAAATGCGTTTTTAATAATAGAAAATATTTCAAATAAAATCGAAAAATTGCCATATTCAAAAACAATTTCGAAGTCTTAGCTGGAATGAAAATTAAAGCTCACTGACACTTTTATCAATGAATCTTCCTTCTGTTTGCTGATCAACGTACAAATTTATTTAAGCTGCAACTTGGTCTTTATTTTACATATGTTGTCGCAAATGAAACAGAGAACGCATACAGAGGCAGCTTCATTCAGTTGCTAATTGATAAGACACATGGTCCCCAAACAATGCCTAAAACAGCCCAAAGCCCAATGAGAGAGATGAGAGATAAGGCAAAGGCAGCATTATTTCAATTGATTGTCCGAAATGTACGCGAAATGTGGCCGAAATTTGCCTGGGATACTGACACTGGCCAATTGAATAATGCAAATAATACTCGTTTACAGAGACCTGAAATATACCTGAAAGACCAATACAGATATCGTTTGCTATACGGGATATGCTCAAATTTCACAGAGCTCATAAAACGACAAAGTGATGACCTACACTCAGAGAAAAAATTGCCCTGATTTCTACAAATTTGCCAAGATTCCTTCATTTAATTAGTGAAACAGTTTATTTTTTCTAAAAACCACGATTTTTCTTTTCTTTGAACTCTAAGATTAGCTTTCTGCTGCTAATTTTGCTAATTTGTATTATCTATTAATAATTTTGAGAAAGATTTTGCTATAGCATTTTTTTATATTTATTAATTTCATTAAATGAAAGATATTTCCAAAAACAAGAAAACCTTGCTTAAAGACGTTTGTATAAAATTCAGGCACGAGTTTTGCGAGTGTATAGGCTGCAATAGAGTTGGGCGATGGACACAAAGGAATATTATTAAGACCGTTGCTCAATAAATGTATATATATATATATATGTATAAAAGTGTATATAAAGTATCCTTTTGTGTTCATTGAACGGATGCGATAAATGTAATTGTTATTGTCGCACGTAGACGTCCAACAGCCAAATGAATATCGAATGGGGCCCAAAAAGAAAGAAAAAACAGACTCAATCGAAAGTCGGCTTGTCAACAGCTCAACAAATCAATCATACGCAGCGTGGTGCGTGCCTTGTTCATACACACACACACACACTCACACACACACACACGTACACACACGTACACACACGCACGACACTTGGATTTATAAATAATTTAGAGGCAGTCATTACTACACACAATATATATTGGGATATACAGTTGCGGTCAAAATTACAATTCTCAATATTATTTTTATGGCTCCTTTTATAATCCCTTCGATTCTCTGGATTATTTTACTTTCCGATATACTGTGACTTTAATCTTAGTTTGTTAATAATTTTACAGCTATCCCAATTATCAATATTTAATTAATTAATCTTTAGTATTTATATATTTAATTTGTTTAATTTACTTATTACATATTACATTATTATTTTACATATTATTTTGACCGCATTTGTATATATATAGATATATATTTGAGCTGACTTCCAATTTTCATGGCTAACGATTTGATGCGTGTCATTAGTGAATTATTTAGGTGCAACCCAAACACAAATATTGGGCAGCAAATTGTTGCAAGTGGCTTGGGGCAGAGTTGGATGGCCACTTGATTGTGACATTTGCCTCAAGCTCAGCTGCAGAAGGTGGACACAAGTTGAGAAAAAGTTTTGTAAACTTCATTAATTGAAATGAACTTGGAACTTGAAGTCAACGGAAACTGAATCTGAATGCGACGATGCATGCATATTAACTGAACCTCGGTAAAGTTGACATCCAAGTTTATCACAAGGATTGGCTATATGTTATACAGTGGTGACAAAAAGAATAGCAACACTCTGATATTTGTAAAACACTTTTCATAAACTTTATTTTTTTATTTATTTATTTATTTTTTTTTGAAACAATGAATAAAGTCTTCCACTTCTAAAATCCTACTCATAATTTTATTCAACCACTAAAAATGCATATTTAACATAGATAACAAAAGCCAGCTTTAGCTTAATATTAAAAATAATCAATTGCTTAATTTGGAAGGGACGTCTTGGTCGACGCACCAGAAACCGGAACTTTTAATTAAGTAATAAAATAAGCACTATAATTAGTCAATTGTAAAATGGTCAGTGATAATAGTAGTAATATTAATCTTTATATATGTTTGAATTAATATATTTCCAGTTCAAATATTTCTTTAACTTGTTTCTGTCAATGAACATAAATTGAGTGCTTGTTTATTTGTTAAAGTTACTTTGTGTATAAATTATTTTTAAGGTAATATCTTTTGTTTTTAATTATTTCTTTAACTCGTTTCTTGTAATTTCCCGCTTAATTCATTTCAGACACTCGATTTATTTATATTATATTTATAATTATAATTATAATTATATTTATATTTATATTTATATTTATATTTATATTTATATTTATATTTATATTTATATTTATATATTAATCTTAATTGTCTTTACCACAGGTTTAAATTGGATATGATGCTTCGGCTTATCAATATTTTTTCCAACAATCGTTTAATATCATTAACTGAGAAGATGCGTTTCCACTTAATTTGTGTCCACGTCTGTAACATTCATTATATTTTATATGTGTTTTACTTCTGTGCCCATTTAAAATTGATCATTAAATAGCTTGAAAATAAATTATGTGCTTTCACTTGGCATTAACTTGCATACACTTTTGAATTAAATCAGAGATCATATTTCAGTTTTTCGTGTTTTAATCTATGATCCATTTACGAACTCTAACATAAAATAATTGTTTCCCCTTAATTTCTGTATCATGCATCGTTAAATTATTATCACACTTTGGTTGACCTGTTTTAAATCGATTTATACCTTTAACATAAATTATGTGTTTCCACATCATTACTTTAGACTATGCACTATTTTTAAACTTAATCTGACCTATTTTAAATTTATCTTTAAATAATTTTATTGCAAAATATTTGTTTCCAATTAATTTTGTGCATCATGCAACATTGCATTACAGAATATTTTTTTTTCACACTTTCATCTGTTCTCGTTTTAATTTTTGAAGTTTGTTTCCGCTTGATTGTCGTCTACTTTTGCAACATGCGGCATTAAATTAGAACCTCTATTTAGATTTACTCTAACCTTTAATTAATTATTTAATTTGTATTCACTTGATCATTATGGATCAGTAGATTAAGCACTATTTGTACAGTTCATCCGATCAATTTAAAATTGATCGATTAAGATGTGTGTTTCCACTTAATATGAATTTGTATACATTTCTGCATCATGCATTATATTTAATATATATTTCACTTAGTCTGTTCCCATTTTAAATTGATGACTTAACAAAGTATTTCCACTTGACTGCATTATCCATTATTGCACTACACACTATTTTTCACGCACATCTATCACACTTTAACTGTTCCCTATATCTTATTGCTGTGGCTGCTGCTAATCGCCTGTCGTTACTCACCTGAGATTCTCGATGCGTGGCCTGCGGCACTGCGGCCGATTCCGCCGATGGCTGCGATCCTTTTTGCAGCGGCAGTCGCAGTGCATGACGCAGAGTGCGATCGACGAAATGACCGTTATCACAAAGGGGACGACAAAGAAATTAATGATTAGCGCCACCTGATCGTCATGATTGTACGTGGTGAGCACAACCGTTTTATTCTTGCGCGAATAAAAGCACGGATAGATGGCGCCTTCGATGCCATAATAGCCATTGAATTTCTTGCAAGTCACCGTCGGCGGATAACCGCAACCCTTAATGTTAACTAACAGTGTCGCTTCGCTCGACTGTTCCCACTCCGACGTATAATTAGTGTAATCGGTCATATTGAGCGGTATCGTTATATTCTCCTCAATGAACGTAACATAAATGTGCACACACCGATACAGATCTGAGGTGCAGCCCTCGCGACACGAACTCCACGAACAGTTGAAGATGCCGACGAGATCTTCACGTCGCGTCGTCGTGCACAGCGTCGGACGATCAATGAAATCGTGGCTCAGCGTCGATATCGCCGGATCCACATAGAGGGGGACGAGAAATAACAGTGAGGCGCCCGCTGTTACCGAGAGGAAGGCAAACGTCGATGTCGAATAGAAGCGAACACGTTCGCGCCACGAACGAAACCGACGATTGCCATTTTTCTTTTTTGGTGCCAGTTCACGGATTTTACGTAATCGCTGTTGCTCCTCTGTAAGTGGCTGCTGCTGTTGCTGCTGCTGCTGCTGCTCGAGTAGCAATTCGGAACTGCCACTCCTCATATTATTGTCAATGCACAAAACAGCGACAAACAGCAACTGTTAGTGCTGCTGACGCTGCTGCTGCTGCCGACGTTGCTGCTGACTTTGCGTTGTTGTTATTGCTGTTAATATTGACGCTGCCGTTGTTACTGTTAACGTCGACGTCGGCGTTGGCAACAGCGAGCAATCTTATTGCTTTTGCAGCTGCTGTTGTTGTTGCTGTTGTTATTCCTGTTAATGTTGGCGCCGTCGTCGACAGCGAACAATGTTATTAATTTTGCAGCTGCAGTTATTCTTCCTGTTAACGTTCGTAGCTGCAGCTTTGTTATTGTTGATGTTAACGCCAGCGTCGACAGCAGCAGCTATTATTACTTTTGCTGCTGCTGTCAACGTTGCTGCTGCTGTTATTGTTGTTGCTGTTAATGTCGACGTCGTCGTTGCTTTTGCTCCTGCTGCTGGTGCTGCTGCTGTTTTTGCCTTTGCTACTTCTGTTGTTGTTGTTACCGTTCACGTCGACGCCGACAGCAGCCAAAGCGTGCGGCGTCGCTGCCGAAGCTAAAGTTTAGCCGAAGGATAAATGCTGTCGTCGTCGCCAAATTAAGCGAGTGTTTAACGAAAGAGCAACGAATTGCGGGAGAGAGCGATGGCAGAGAGCGCAAATAAAGTTGAACGCTTACGGCACACGCTGACGTCAACGTCGACGTTGCAAAGCTGCGTCGCTGCGACGGCAGAAGAGCTTTTGCTGCTGCCTCTGCTGCTGTTATGGCTGCTGTTTTTGTTGTTGCTGCTGTTACTACTGCAGTTACTGCGCCTGCTGTTGTTGCTACTGCCTCTGCTGCTGCTGTCGTTGTAGTTGTTGTTTGAGGTTATGTTAGACACGCGTCGACGCAGAAAAGGAGACCGCATAAACAGCTGTTTAAACAAAGAGAGCACTTCACAGGGAGAGCAGCGCACAGAGAGAAACACTTCACCGTTTTAACAGCGAGCGTTTAACAGATAAGGATAACGCGCCCGAAGCATTAAAAGTGAGAGTGACGAGAGAGAGAGAGAGAGAGAGAGAGAGAGAGAGCGGGAGAGAGCGACAGAGACAGAGAGATAGATAGAGATAGTCAGTCAGAGGGAGAGAGAAAGACGCTCGCCAGCGTCGTCTTCATTTGCATTTAATGAGGCGATTTTTATTTTCGATTTTATTTTTGCAATTTATTTTTCATTTAATTTTTAATTTAATTTCATATTTAATTTGTAATTTTCACTCTTCTTCATTTGCATTAAATGAGGCCATATTTCGACTAATTTTTAATTCATTTTTAATTTTCATTCATCTTCAGTTGCATTATTTTTAATTTTAGTTTAATTTAATTTTTCCATTTCATTCGACTTTGTTTTAAATGAAATTTTTTATTTATGTTTTAATATATTTTATTGTAATTTATTTTCATTTGATTTAATTTGTAATTTTTAATGCGATTCACACTTGCATTATTAATTTTATAATTTTGTGCACTAGTTTTTTAATTTTTATTTTCATTTTTTGCCTTTTCTCTTTTGCTATTAATTCGTAATTGTTGTTTTTGTTTATAACTGTATCACTGTGCAGGAAGAAGAAGAAGATGCAGAAGCAGAGCAACAATGTTAAGGGCAGGCAGTAAAAAAAGAAAAAAATGCGCTTTTTGCGTGGGTGCCGCTTTTACAGCTGTTGATGTAGGTTAGTTTGACGCGAGAGAGAGAGAGAGAGAGAGAGAGAGATAGCGAGAGAGCAGCGAGTAGAGATAAAAGTGTAACGAATGCAGCGCTGCTCTTCTGCCAACGCTGACTCCGACGCCGACGTCGTTTTTTATTTTTTTTTAGCAGTCGCCCTAGTGACTGCTGTAATCTTTTTTTTCATTCTTTTCTTCTCCTATCTGCTGCTTGTGGGTGGAATTATTTATGCTACAAAATGCTGTTGTTGTTGTTGTTGTCATAGTTGTTGTTGTTGTTGTTTCCCCTTCAGTCAGTCAAAGGCATTATATGATTATTTCTCAATGTATTTGCATTTTTGCGCAGCTCACTCAACAAACAAATAAAAAATAAATCAAATAAGAAAAATAAAAGCAGAACAAATCAAATACGAGATATGCATGATTTATTATAGCGAAACACAATCTGTCAACCAGTGTTGCCCCATGCTCTGCCCCATGCTGCTAGGGTTGCACCAACGACTATGTAAACTCTATTTTATAAAACTAACGCAAAATAAATAATTTGTATACATATCTGACAAGAACCTATTTAAAGGAAATACATTTTAATATCTTTCAAATTTAATATTTATTAAGTGGAATATATTAAATATGAAAACAATATCATACAAAATAGGTAAGTATACGTATTTTGATGTATTTCTATATTCCAACTTGCACAATTTTTTGAAAATATAATATATATTTAATAACTATATTTATAAAATATAATATTTACTTCCTACCCCGACTACTTGAATAAATAAATATTTGAATAAATTGAATAATAAGTTAAGAACAATTTTTAAAGCATTGTTGAAGAGACCTCTATAAAAATATTTAAATTAATTTACAAAATCTATAAAAATGTTTAAGGATCAATTAATTATTATTTTTATTTTTGTACCACTTTGATGACAAAATACACAATTAAAACAACTGCAACTGTATGTTAAAATTTAAATTTATTTGCGATTACTTAAAAAAAAAGTTTAAGGCTTCATTATTTATTTTATTTTACTTTTCATGTTGCTAACTTGAATTTCAATTAATGACAAAATATATACTAACTATAATATAAAAAAAAAAATAAAGCTCCATTCACGAATATATATGCCAAAATATAAAGTAAAATTAACAATACAAATAATTCGAATATAAAAAATATAATAAAAATAAATCATAAATAAATAACTATATGCCTTGAACCACTGTATTTGCTAATGCTAATGTGCTGCCTACTGTTGCTACGCTTGTTGTTGTTGCTGGTGTTGCAAGTACTCGTAGTGGCAGCAATTTTATATGCTTAGGACGTTTCTGTTGTTGTTGTTCCTATTCCTATGTTCCATATCCTATATCCTATGCTATTCTTTTCAGTTCTGTTCCTTTCGAGTTCTTTCCATGATACTCATTATTTACCTACATATTCTATTTGACGCAGTTCTTGGTGATGTTGTTGCTATTGTTGTTGTTGTAACTTTGCGTGACTCTAAACACTGGTCATTTTGGACATTAGCAACACAGTTTTCGTATTATTTTTTTGCTGGAGTTTAACGCATTTCAAACAAACACACACAGAGCATGCACGTGTTTGGCCTGTGTGTGTGTGAATGTGTGTGGGGGCGGGGGTGTAGGTGTGCGTGTGTGTGTTTGTGTGTGTATTTTGGATGATTTCATTCATGTATGTTTCATTCCTTTAAATGCGAAAAAACTAAAACTGCTCACACACGGCGTATGAGTAATATTTGATGACAAAGCCAGTCTTGCAAAACAACAAGTCAAAAAGTTGTGGTACAAATACTAGCACCACATTCACAAGAAACGTTTTCAATGGTGAATTTTATTAAATTTGTAAATTTAACGAATATTCATAAATACTTGTTAAGAATTGGAAGAAGACTCTAAAAAAAAGTGAGGAATGATATGAAAAAAGGAACAAAATTAACGAATCAAATAATAGCAGCATTTCTAAATACGCACTTAAAACAAATTCAAAAAGTAAATATAACTTGAAAAAAAAAAAACTATATCTATAAAGTGCCTATCAATTAAAAAATTATTTAAATATATTTAGAAAAAAATAAAAAACATATGAAAAAGTGTAAAATAAATGCTTTGTTTTTTTTCTGATTCGAAAGATAAAATTTCAAAGTGTTGCTATTATTTTTTTTGCAACTGTAAATAAAAATATACTCAACACTTTCGATCTCTTTCTCGCTTTCTACATTTTTGGCATACTTAAAAGTTATTAGTCAATAATACATATAGTTAATATATATATATATATATATATATATATACAGAGATAATAACAGCTCAGGCCCACGCCACGCCTCTTAGCACTGCTCAAAAAAAAACGTAGAAAAATAAGTAAGAAAAAAAGACAGACATTTTCTATATAAGTAGACAAAAAAAAAGACCTGTGGGAAAAATAGAAAAATAGGAAAATAAAACTAACTTTTGACAGTTGACACGAAGCTGCCCCGCACATTGTTGTTGCAACACGCACCCCCGCCAGCAAATTTGTTGTCGCTGCTCTTTATCTATATTTGATATATATATATATATATATATATAGACATGTGTGTATATATATATATATATATATATGTTTATATTGTGTTGCACTTCCACTTGGGATTATTATTTATTTCATTTATTTGTTATAATTTTTTTTGAATTTGTGGCGATTACAGCAGCAGCAGTATAATTTTTGCTGACTGGTCTTTTGCACACACACGCACAGACACATAGACAAACACTCTCACTCGGCGACACAGACACACGCACTCACACACACGCACGCAGGCACACACTAAACACAACACAACAACAACAATCGAGAGTCGAGAAGCGCGACACGCTGTGGCCCTGACGTGCCTCTCGGAGTGTTTGTCCAAAACTGACTACCGCCAGCCAACTGCTGCTGTTGTGTGTGTGTGCGTGTGTGTGGGGGTGGCTGCCTGCTGCTGACTGCGCAGCACTGGCAAACGCCGCCGACGCTGGCTGCGCTGCAAGCAGTGAGCACTTTTCGCATATGCGCATTAACAGTAACTGCAAAAAGAAAAAAAAACAACAAAAATTAGCACTCGTTGGCTTGGCTTTGCACTGCTTGGTCTGGCCTTAGGACTCGTCGTATAGTGCTAAGTGCACTGCTTACAATAGCTGGAACAACAACCACTGTGCAGCGCTGCTGCTCAATTCGCCGTAAGTATAAATATTTTAATTTTTGTTATGTCGTCATATTATTAATAAAATATGAATATCAAAAAAAGATATATGATAGCTGAGACAACAACCAACTTAGAGCTGCTCATTGTAAGCAGTGCTGCTATGTCGTCAAATTATTAATGCATTAAATAAATATAAAATTAATATGAATATTAAATTAATATATATATAATTAAATGAAATATATTCAGCTCATTTTGCCTTACGCATTTTTTTTAGATTATTATTATTAATTTGTTAAATTGGTAATGCAATAAATTGGCATAATATCTATAGTAAATTATATATATTCTTGATCAGTATCAATACCGAAAATCGTGTATAAATAAATAAATAAGATAAGATAAAAATCGCATTCCTTACATTTACTGGCTGCCACTGCGCTGCTTGCTTGCCTAAGCTCACATTAGCTGACACTACAACCAATATGCATTGGCAGCAGTGCTGCTCATTTAGCATTAAATATACAGTTACAAAATAAACTATCTGAAATTATTTCTTTCGAATCAATTTGTTCACATTTAAATTTTTAAAATATGGTTGCAGTTTTCCCTCTATAAATTAAAGTGAGTGCTGCTCTTTCAATATATATACACTTTTTTTCATTTGAAGAAGTGCAATAAATGAGCGATATAAAGAAAAGCACCAATAACATTTGTACCTCTCCAGAACCACTCAGAAAAAAACCTTTCTAACAAATCACAACAAATGATGTGTTGCTGCTGCTGATGTTGTTGGGCGTGGTTGCTGATGTTCTGGCTGTTGGTGACGCTGCTGCTGCTGCTGCAAGTTCCCAAGTTGCTGCAGGAGCTGAGGAGCCGTTGGCAGTCTGGCAGCATCAGCACAGGGAAGGAAGACACACAATACGACTGCAACTCAGAAACGATTAAAGACAGAGACGACAACGGAGCCGAGCTGGGGCAGCAGGACTCTGACAAGCCAGATGTCCTTTGGGTGGCTATAATAAAAAACGATTTAAGCAAGTAATCACCAATTGGAAGAACATGTTTAGGATACTCACCGGTCTGCTGACAGCACATTCTAGACGAAGAAGTCACCCAACCAAACTAAGTATTTATAATAGCCAACTAAACAGGTTTTATGAAAGTGAGGAAGAATCCTCAAGGCACATCCTAGCAAAGTGAGTCGCCATAACTACGAAAAGCTGCAGCATCCAACGGATTTTGAGCTCCAAGACAACCCAACAACGATTCTAGCATTCGTGCAGCAGGTGGGGTTGATGGAGCAGCTATAAGCGATTAGAAGGGGGCACAATAGATCTAGTAAATAATAATATTAATAATAATAATAGGTGCCGACTTCAGTAAGTCTTGAGACGGCGTTATAAATTGGGCCACAAGCTGCCGTACCTTGGCAATGGCAGCTAATAAGCGGGGCATCCCTTCCAGCTTGTTAGATGGTTTCCTCCTTCGGGTCTGGAACCAACGGCATCAACTCTAAATAGTATAGATTCAGATCTTGCTCGTGCTGACACGATTCATAATGGTTTGGACACCAGCCTGGCCAGCTCATCTCTGAGGCGATCTATTCAGCTTTCTGTAGGGATGGATGCAGTCGCCTGATCCTCTATCGTCCTTAAACTGAAACGAATGAAACGGAAATTAATTAATTACTGTTGAAAATTATGTTAAGTCCCTCATTAATGAATATTAATACGTGTTGGTGCATGCGGATCTATGGGAAGTTGCGTTGGGGGATTTACGGGAGTCAGATGTTGGCGATAATATTGACATTGGCAACGATTATGCTAAGTGTTAAGGCAACGCAGTTGGGATACATCACGAACTGCACAACGTCGCAGGAGGCATGGACTAAGGTGCACGAAGTTCATCAGGCAAGCGGGCCGGTGCGTAAAGTCTCGCTATAAAAAAAGTTGCTCAATTCACGCATGGCGGAGGGGCAAAGCATGTCTAGCTATTTGATCACATTTAATGCAATCGTGGATCAGCTTCTCGGAATTGGAATAGCAATAGTTGATGAGCTCAAGGTCATTGTTTTGCTTTCCAGATCCATGAGAATTTCGTTGTCGCCATCGAGACGCGCGACGGTCCTCCAACGTTTGAAATTCCATTTATAAAGTTGAGGGAAGAAGGCGAGAGGAAAGAGAGCGCAGAAAGCACAGCAATGTTGCGCAGGTATTTACAGTTAGACAGAGGCATAGTGCGAAGGTCACTGCAAAGAAGAGACTGAAAAGTGTTGCCAGTTACAACTGTGGTCAAATATGGCATATGCCAAAATGACGAAGTAAAGAGCGGACAGCAGAATTGCAGTTTACTGAACGCAAATTCTCTTGGCGGCTCTAAGTATTTCATTACGTTTGTTGATGACAAATCAAGGCGGATTTTTGTGTATTTCCTTAAAGGAAGGGACGAGGTCTTTCACAAGTTCGTGGGGTACAAAAATCTGGTAGAGCGTCAAATAGAAAGGATTCGTATATAAAACGTTCAACGGTTATTTGGAAACCAATGGAATTGCACGGCAATTGACGGTGGCGTACACTCCGCAACAAAACGGTGTGGCAGAACGAGATAATCGTACACTTCTGGAGATGACTAGATGCTTATTGGAGCAGTCAAGATTGGATCAGTCACTGTGGGCAGAGGCAGAAGCCATCTGAAAGTTTTTGGTTCCGTTGCAGTGGCACTGGACTAGAGTCATCTTAAGGGCAAGTTTAAACCCAAGAGGAAAGAATATCGCATGGTCGGTTAATCAATGCAGGCGAAAGGCTATCGAAGACAGTGGTCAACAAACGAGATGTTCTCTTTGGCGAAGGGCGAAGCGGTAAAATTTGATTTGTCAAATGTTGGGCATCGAGTTGTGCAAGTTGACGAAGAGAAAGGGGAAGATCTCACATCTCGCTCAAATACACCTGAATCTTTTGAAAGTGCAAAAGATGACAAAAACCTGGAGGAATAGCAGATTCCACGAATTGGACCTGGAAGATCGAAATTGCTAAAAACGGGCAGACGTAGTCGCCCAAGGAAGCAATTTAATATACTCAGCGCAATGGTTGCAAGTGATGTACTCATTCCAGCAACCTACGAGGAATACAGTCTTAAATATCGGAAGACAGTCTTGAATATCGGAACAGTCTTGAATATCGGAAGACAGTCTTGAATATCGGAAATAATTGCACAACACTGTCCGATGAGCTGCTCAAGTACAACTTTAAAGGCACCAAATATATTAATCTTTCGCGTAACAAAATAAACCGTCTCCCAAATGAAATTGGAATATCTTTGCCAGGCCTAGAGATATTAATCTTCTAGCATAACAAACTTGCCGATCCGAATGAACTATTCCAGATACCAATGAGAGTCAAAATTTTGATTAATCGCAATCGATTTGAATGCGATTACAATTCCGATACCAATAAGAATACATCTTAAGGGTTGTCTCAGCAAAGGAATGAAGGCACTATATAATTTGCAAAGTATTTCGCAATCAGCTATAGAAAAATAACGAATATAATTATATATAAAAAAATAAAATATATAATATATATAAAAATATAAAAACAAACAAGACAAACCGGCGGCAACAACAGGCGGAATAATCCAACGCTACCAAGGAGGAGATCGCCGGGGACAACTGGGACAAAGGAGTGGGACCCAGGGAACATTGAGATGACTCGGATCACCCCAAAGTGCCGGTGAGTTTGCTCCATCACCATTAATTGCGGCGAATTGGCACGAAGGCACAGCTGATCGTCCATAACCCTTAAGGCATCAGCATGTTCAACCACCCATACGATAGCAATACGTAACTGTTCCACATG